>OU612024.1:18002500-20402500 GCA_914767945.1 Eilema depressum
GCCCCAGGCTTAGGCCCATTGCACATTATAAGATACGTACGCCAGACAAGAAAAATGTCGTGTGTCTGATGAAGAGAGTATACAATAAATAGAGCGCGCGTATCACTCAGGTCTTTGGCGCCGAGTGTTAGCAGATACTTTGCGATGGTATAGCGCACCTATAGTGACGTTTCATGCATTACCGAAAATATCACTAGATGCACATAATAATGTAGTTAGTTTGTTGTTATGAAGTTTTTTTTCGATTTGATATGCATGGATAAAATTAAAGCCAAGATACAAAAAAATGGCGTCATTTTGCGTATTACAAAAACAAATAATACATACTACAAATATACGATGTAAAATAAAATTTTGATTGAACATATCGAATTAAATATTATTTGCGAAGTTACTTTCATGGCTATTGTTTTGCTACTGATTGAGGTTGAGCCAGGATCCTCGGTACTGTTCATACCCGCCGTGCTTACAATTCATACTTAGTAAGGCGCGCTCTATAGAAATGTACACTCTAAGGCCTAATGCTAGCTTTTTTATTCTAATGTGAAACGTTTTTAATTTGTTGGATGTCTCTTGCTCGGGTGCTAAGGCATAAATTGAGGAAGTCCTATGTCCAATGGCGGACTGCAATATAGGCGAAGTGACAGATTAAAATTTGTAGTATTTGGGGTATTAGCGGCATCTACTACAAGGCGTTTAAACTACATACAATACTCCCGCCTGTTACTCCGCGAAGGGGTAGGCAGAGGTGTAAATTATCAATCACACATATTTCGTTAACTATGATTTTCGACCCCACGTAATAGGGGGCGAGCCTATTGCCGGCAAGCGGACACTTCTTGATGGGCTGTATGTTTACTGTCGAATGGAGTACAGCCCTATCCTTCAGTTGCCTGCTACGACACCTACAGGAAGAGATGGGGTGTCCCTATTCTACTCCATCGGGAACCAACACGGCCAAGAACATGGCGTTTATAAGTCCTTTATAGGAAATGAAAATTTTGTTGAGTGGACGAAAGCGTGTAATGAAAATATTATTATCATTGAATTTTGTACCTTAATGCTATAGCAATAAAGTCTAAAATTTAATGCCAATTTTTGCAGAGACTGTGGCACGACAGTGGTTTAGCTTTAGCAGAATCAAGGGCTTGTTCGCGTTTTTTTAACCGTATTGTGGGTGTCTCGAGCGCTCTTGCGGTATCGCGGTTTACCGCTTGCGGGAAAAAACCAAATGCGGCCTAAGGTTATCATCTTTTTTTTTATACTACCTAGGTCGCAGACAAGCACACGGCCCACCTGATGGTAAGTGGTTACCGTGGCCTATGGGCGAGTGCATCTGTCTTTATAAGGTAAGACCAACAAAGTTTTAAAATTTGTTTCAAAAGCTTGTAGCGTGAACAGAAAATAGAGAAAGAACTTAGATAAAATTATTAGTTATTATCTTTAAAGAAAAGCATGTTTTTAAAAGTATTTTTTTAAAATAATTTTCATTTTATTCTACAATACACCACAAATTTCCACTTATATAATAAGGGAGGTTGGCGCGATTGGGTAACACATATCGAACCTTCTGAACTTTCACATTTATAATAGTGATATGATCACGTTTGCAACGTAACAAGGAAACTCTAGAAGGTTGTAATCGAATCACGTTGCACAGCAAGGCTCCCTATGCACTAGTTAGGTATCGGTAGAGTCCTAAGGCTGTATACAGAAGAATGCGGCAACCCTTTATTAGGGTTCCGTAGCGAAATGGCAAAAAACGCAACCCTTATAGATTCGTCATGTCTGTCCGTCCGTATGGCACAGCCACTTTTCTCCGAAACTATAACCTATGCTGTTGAAACTTGGTAAGAAGATGTATTCTGTGAACCGCATTAAGAATTTCACACAAAATTGAAAAAAAGCATAAAATTTTTGGGGTCCTCGTACTTAGAACTGAAACTCAAAAATGCTTTTTTCATCAAACCCATACGTGTGGGGTATCTATAGATAGGTCTTTAAAAATGCTATTGAGGTTTCTACCATCATTTTTTTTCTAAACTGAATATCTTGCGCGGGAGACACTTCCAAAGTGGAAAAATGTGTCCCCCCCGCCCACTAACTTCTAAAATAAGAGAAGGATAAATCTAAAAAAATATATGATTTTTTTTTAATACGTCATAAACCGCAATTTTCGCCTTTGGTGCTACGGAACCCTTCATGGGCGAATCCGACTCGCACTTGGCTAGTTTTTAATATTAGTAACCGATTGAATGAAATTCTGAAGCATTTATTATGCTAACTTCTTCTTCTTCATCCCAGCGTTAATTCCCAGTCGCATCCGAAGCTTTCAGCTCGGAGTCTAGGGTCCGCTTTACCAGTCTTAACTACGGATTTGGCTAGCATTTATTATGCTAACTATTCAAATCAATTTATAAAGAGAAAAGAGAATCGACTCGGGCGGGACTCGAAGCCGCGACCTTTCCCTTACAGGGGGAACGCTCTGACCCCAAAGACGAAAGTAGGAATTTGGATCAGCTTCGTGCGGTCTCGGTGGCTTAGTGGTCAGAGCGTTCCCCCTGTAAGGGAAAGATCGCGGGTTCGAATCCCGCCCGAGTCGATTCTCTTTTCACTTTCTAAATCGCCACCCACGTAACGTCACCCACGCGCCGGAGTGGCTGATTTTTTATTTTATTTTTTATATTTGTTCCTTTCGGAACAGGCTAAGGTTCTATGAACATGCTGCCTTGTCATCAGTTATTTTTATTCTTATTTGAAAGATGATGAGGATGAGGATGATGATGATGATGATAATGGTGAGTTGATGATGATGATGATGACGTTGATGATGATTGCTGCCTCAGTAAAGTGGTGGAAACTTTACTAAAGGCTTCTTACGGAGATTTGAAACCAACACGAGAAGTCACAATCCGGAGTGGCTGACGTGGGTGACATTACGCGACCATAGATAACAAATGATGTAACCAGAGTGGGTATGCGTCCTTTGAGAGGTTCCGTTTTATTTTTATTGTTGTTTTTTTAACTTTGCATAGCAGTGTTAGGTTAGCGGAAGTAAATCTGTCTGTCTGTCTGTCTGTCGGTCTGCAGCTGTCTGTCTGTTACGCTTTCACGCCTAAACCATTGTACCGATTTTGATGAAATTTGGTATAGGGGTAGATTAGACCTTAAAAAGGACATAGACTATGTTTGGTCGCGATAACCGACATCCGCGCGGGCAGAGCCGCAGGCAAAAGCTAGTAAGCTATATATCATCACGCTACTACTATCACATTTAAATACTAATCAGTTAGGTACTTCACACCGTGTTCTCAACATCGTGGTACCCACCGTACCCACTTAAGGAGAACGCATTCCGAATTCTTTAAATGAAGTTACCCTTCTATGGGGTTTTGCTCCGCTGTACCCCTGGTTTATAATGGGTAAAATTGATATGCCCATGGTTCCCCTCAGGGGTACAGTGGAGAAAATATGTATGACCCAACATTCCCCTCCTGAGTTCTTCTCTTAAGGTGTATATACATAAGGATCGACCAGTCCATTGATGGGTGTAGAGGTATACCGTTATTTATGCAAGTAATATTGTTGTATTAAGTATAATATGCAACCTCACACACCTAGCTGCGCCGCAGTCGCCGCAGTACCCTTTTTTTTTTTTTATTGTGCGAAAAATCCCCACGGATACCTCCCCCGCCGGGGCCGGAGGAGGAGGTTATGTCGGACTCGAACCGACTAAAACGCACGCCTTCTGTGGGTCGTCAGTTGCCCGAGGTGAGATTGTCATAGCCATATCACTCGCACCCCGGCCGACCCAGGGCCATATCTCTCGATCTATCGCCGCAGTACTCGAAGCGGTCAAAAACAAAAGCGATGACTGCGGTGAGTGCGGTGCGGCTAGGTCTGCGTTCACCTTTAATAAACCGTGCATCAGGCGTCGTCGTGCGGTTTAATTGGTTCGATTTCGAATTAACTGCCCCCACCGCCTAGGGGGAGGGGGTTGGGTATTCGAGGGTGATTTTCCGCATGAAGGAAAAAGTACGGATGTAATAAAATAACAATTTAGAATAGGACAGCGGCAGTAACATGAATAATTAAATAACCCGATGCTTAATCACATACATAGGTATCATATTTTTTAATTGGCTCACCCGTCCCGGGTTCGCCCGTGGCATATTTTGAAATCCCGTAGCCATATATGCCCGTAATTTATTAGGTACTTTTAAAATAATGTAAGGAATTGGTCGGATTTGTTAACATTTATGGTTATTGCGCCGCTCCCTTGAAAAGTAGCGTGATGATATTTAGCCTAATAACTTTCCTGGATAAACGGGCACTTCAACACAAAAAGATTTTTTCAATTCGAACCAGTAGAGCCTGCGATTAGCACTTTCAAGTAAACAAACAAATAAAAAAAAATATTCAAATAATATTAGTAAAGGAGTTTAGAATTTTGCTGTTTATGCTCAAAATATTAAAAAAAAAAGACGTGGCACTCGGGGACTGCCGCGATAAAGCTATTGCATAGCATTTTTTATGAACTTATGCAATTATCCTACTAATATTATAAATGTGAAAGTTTGTGAGAATGGATGTGTGGATGTGTTACTCTTTCACGCATAAACGGCTGGACCGATTTGGTTGAAATTTGGTATGTATATAGGTTATACCCTGGATTAACATATAGGCTATATATCAGCGATGAACGGGATCAGAATTCCACGCGGGCGGAGCCGCGGGCAACAGCTAGTAATAAATAATAATTTGAATTTGAATTTGAATTTCGGATTTCGGATTTAGGATTTCGGATTTCGGATTTCGGATTTCGGACTTCGGACTTCGGACTTCGGACTTCTGACTTCGAGTCTGAGTCCGAGTCCTAGTCCGAGTCCGAGTCCGAGTCCGAGTCCGAGTCCGAGTCCGAGTCCGAGTCCGAGTCCGAGTCCGAGTCCGAGTCTGAATTTGAATTTGAAAACTAACAACTTATGCAATTATAATTACTTACGTTAAGCGAAGCTACTTCGGAGCAGCTCGGCTCTTTTCGTGCGAGCTCGGAGGTGTTACCATTTTTCGTTACGGAATTTCTGGATTCGGTCTCCACGCTCAAGGCCCGCGATAAAAGCTATGCAATAGCTTAAAAATTATCTTAAAATTATCCCATTTCGCGTTTTATTTTATTTTTCTAACTTGAGTAAACGAATAAAATAAATAAATAAATAAATATTCTACAACATTCTACACAACGCTATCTAGACCCATGGTAAGCTTAATTAGCTTGTGTTATGGAATCTAGAATGCGGATATACATACTTAGATACTTTAAAAAAAAAAATTAACAAAAAAATATTTACAAAAAAAAAAGGGTTGTGAACTAAGTCGTATTAGATGAACGTAGCTCAGTATCAATAATACTTGAATATTGAATACTCAATGAACACAAGAGTGCTGCTGAATAATCACTGTCATGAATATTATATCTACTGAATATCCATTGATATAATATTGTTAGTAAAGTAACTGAATCTGTGTTTGATGCTTAAGTAATTTCACATCCACAAATAGCGTTGGGAACGTTGTGGTATGGCAAATGATGTTGTGGTTCAAATAAACAGGCCCTCGATTCTGCTAAAGCAAAACGACTGTCGTGCCACAGTCTCTGCAAAAATTGGAATTAAATTTTAGACTTTATTTCTATAGAGTTAAAGTCCAAAATTAAATGACAATATTTTCATTACACGCTTTCGTTCACTCTACAAAAAGCCATTTAATTTTAAACTTTAACTGCATTACTTTAAAGGCTAAAATCAAATGGAATTTTTTCACAGTCTCTGTGGTGTGACAGTGGTTGTGCTTAGCAAAATCGAGGGCCTGATCGGTTGGCAAGGAATGAATTTTAATTGAAATATTCAAGATCTATGCATATTTATAGCTGGCTGTTGCTCCGCCCGCGTGAATGTCGATCGACTATAGAGTATGTGAGTATAAGTAGTTATGTACCTACCTACTATGTCCTGATGAAGGTATAACTCCGGACACGTATCTTGCACCTAAAATGTGCTCAAAATGTGCCCTATACGCGCAGTACACATTTCTTGGATGTCTTTTGAGGATAGCACGGGGTACTACTGCGGTAGACGAGCTCAAATTCACCAAGCATAGATTATTACCGACAGCCTCCGTGGCGTAGCGGTAGTGAACGCGGCCTCTACGCAGGAGGCGCGGGTTCGATCCCCGCTCAGTGCAAGTATTTGTGTTCATGAAATATGGGTATTTGCATTGGTCTGGTCGTGCCTCGGAGAGCACGTTAAGCCGTCGGTCCCGGTTGCCATAAGAACATCTATGGCAGTCGTTACGGGTAGTTGGAGCCCTAAAAAATCCAAAAACAACGGTCTGGCTGCAAAGCTTCGATATCGCCTAATGTTATCATTGGGCTGCGGAGGTCAGATGGCAATCGCTTCAGGAAAAAATATCGAGGTCTTGCCAAATCTGTAGTTAAGACTGATAAAGCGGACCCCAGACTCCGAGCTGAAAAAGCTTCGGATGCGACTGGGAATTAACGCTAGGATGAGAGAGAGATTATTACCAAGCAAATCCGTCCAGTAGTTTTTGCGTCCATCGCGGACAAACAGACAAATAGAGAAACAGACAGAGAATAAAAAAATAATATTGTCGTGTTCAGTATCGTTAACACAACATATCCGCGGGGGGTTAGGCAGGTTCATATGGAATAGGTTTTATAATATGGAATCTGAAATACATACATATTCATGCGTACAAATATTTGCACTGAGCGGGAACAGAACCCGCGCCCCTTGGTTAGCAGTCAAACGTTCTACCTATGTACCCCAGCCCCTCTAGACAAGTGGCAATTCGTTGCTCGGCGTATGATGGAATAGAATGACAAATGTATAGGATTTGACGTTTTTGACATTCGTTGACGCCTGTCATATACCTACGTCAAATCCCATACATTACATACAAAGAATATCTCCATTTACGATAATATACAGCTGATTTTAGCGTGGCAAATTACTAGCTGGGTCTAATTCCGAAGATATTTCCGGTATATTTCGGTTACAGGGAGGCTCTATAATAAATCCACTTTCAATTGACCAATTAGTTGCCGGCTCAGTAACAACATCCTTTAGGATAAAGGTTAATAAGTTCCATCTACCTATCTATCTGCTGTAATAATAATAAACAAGTTTGGATAGGGTGTTCAATATTAGTTACCCTATTTTTGAATTTTGATCACGTTTCCTTAACCTTTTCCCGTGATATTAATGTAACTTATGTGTTATTCCAGAAATATTTTATCTCATTTTAGCCAGATCTTTTTAGTTATAGTTTCAAATATGCGTTGGTGTCTTTTGAGGATAGCATGAGGGGCTACGGCGGCAGAGGAGGTCAAATTATTTTCGCTCTCTCCTTTCCTCTAAAGGACAACACGTGCAGGACTTAGATGCCACCCGCATACGGTGCAGAATACTCCATCAAGTACCAAACGGTTCGCAGAATCTCTCTTCTGCCGCACAATTAAGACCTGGAAATCCTCACCAGTTCACGTGTTTCCCTCCTCCTACAGCCCCGGGTCCTTTAAGCGGGGCGTGAAAAAGCATTTGATGAGGCCGTCAAGCTGAGTGCCACTATTGTAACACAGTACGTGTCTATAATGGTAACCCTCTTTTTCCAAGACTTTGCCTTCAGCTTGCCACCAGGCGAGGCGAAGTCAAATTGACGTGTCCTATATAAAAAAAAATATTAATAAAATAATCTATGATTGGCGGATTTGAGCCCTGTCCTAAAACGACACTAAAAAAACGCGTACTGTGTATATGCGTACACCGCATGTTGTGACGTGATTGTAGTAACGATATAGTTCCCGGCATAATATGCTAACTCTAAACCATACAACAACTCTTTCCCGAACCTTATTGAATGGGATCAAAACGCCTTTATTATTAATTTCAGCTTCACAAAACCCTGAGAATAATTTTACGAGCACTCTTCATTGCTTTTGGGCATTTTAAAATATTGACGCATAAAATATTCAAATACAACGGCAATATAGACCGGGACAGATAAAAAAGTAGGAAATTAATTAATAACAGCATGAAACCTGTTGGAAATGAAAGGAAAAATGGTTAAAACAACGTGAAAAATAAATTATGTAAATTATGTATAAATGAAGTACGGGGGTGAAATAGCGTGCATTTTAAGCATGAATAATGGTTAAACTAAACCTCCTATCGAAAAAAGTTGAATGCCAAAGTGCAAAACATCACCTTACCTTACAGTTTTTGAGAAAAATTGGAAAAACCTATATTTTGGTTTTATGTTCTTATCTGCCAGTCTTTTTTTTTTTCAAAATTTCAGTGAAATTGTAGGTACCTCTTTATTTGTTGAAACACGATCACATAGCTTTTTATTCTTGATATATTTATATACCATACTTAATATTATAAATGGGAAAGTAACTCTGTCACGCCTAAACCACTGAACCGATTTTGAGGAAATTTGATATAGGGATAGACTAGACCTCAAGAAAGGACATTAGGCTATGTTTGGTCGCGATAACCGACATCCACATCTTTATAATTTCTGATTCTTTTTCTTTATTCGGGCTATGGGATCCGAACGCCTGCAATCTTTTCAGGGAGATTGCGAAGCGTATGGTCGACGCTTCTCGAGACCAGCCCCCCTAGACAAGTGGCAATTCGTTGCTCGGCGTATGATGGAATAGAATGACAAATGTATAGGATTTGAAGTTTTTGACATTCGTTGACGTCATATACGTCAAATCCCATACATTTGGCATTCTATTCCATCATACGCCGAGCAACGAATTGCCACTTGTCTAGAGGGGCTGAAGGCTGGCCTCTTTTTTTTAGTTCAGAGATAAGCATTGCCATACAACGTGGCAAAGCTGCCCGTCTTGTGGGAACGTTACCACAAGAGGCATGCGATGCAGAGGAATTCCACGACGCGTTCTGATTTTAGTTTTTTTTTATTTGTGCTTTTATTTATACTCGTACATAGTTTTAATTTTATTGTTAACTAGCCTTCCCCCCGCATGCATTTCGGTTAATGCGACCTTTGCTCATGTATCTCCGGTTCTACTCAACCAAACCATCAAAATCCGCTCAGTAGTTTTTGCGTCGTCAAACAGACAAGAAATTAAAAAATATATAAGTATTTTCGTGTTCAGTATCATTAACATAACATAAACCCAAGTTTTTTTTTAAATATCTCCAATGTACAGATACGACCACTTTACAATAAAATTATATAGTATAGATTTTGTACATGAACAATTTATATTTAAATTGTATCAACAGAACCAAGTTCACCGGTTTTATTCAAATGAATTAAGTTACTTAATTCATTTGAGTAAAACCGGTGAAAATGTATAATTTCTATATATCTGTCGAAACCACTTTGTGCGATCAAGGGACTTAACCTTAGCGTCATGTTTCATGAAGTTTGTCTTATTTTCATCTAGCATGTCCCAGAATACACGTACCTCTTGTTTCTCTTCTAACATAAGTTTCAATCTAAACTTCCACGTGTTGAAGTTGTTTTTGTTATTCAGACACGGTAACAGTGAGACCGCAGTCCCCACTGTGGCAATCGACCGCCCTTGCGACATTTTCTAAGACAATTGGCGATGACGTCACGCTCTGCTAATTCTAATCAGAGTGGATGGCAAGTATGGCAACATAGGCAACCCATATAATTATGTGCAATATTACCTTATTCGTTGGTAACTACGTTGTGCTACCATCTTTGTTGAGAATAAAACGTGGTCTTAATTTTTGGTAATATACTTGTATTTCTCCAATCCTACTAATATTATAAACGCGAAAGTTTGTTAGTATGGATGGATGCTTGTTACTCTTTCACGTAAAAACTGGATTTTAATGAAACTTTACAATAATAATAATATAGCTTACTAGCTGACCCGGCGAACTTCGTACCGCCATATTATCTGATCCCGTTCCCGCTACATATCTCTAAATTTATCAGTATTTCTCTACAATATTATGCATGTATTATACATATAAACCTTCCTCTTGAATCACTCTATCTATTAAAAAAACCGCTTCGAAATCCGTTGCGTAGTTTTGAAGATTTAAGTATACATAGGGACGGATAGACAGCGACAGCGACTTTGTTTTATAATATGTAGTGAAGTGATGATACATCAGAATAACACATAGGCTATATATCATCGATGAACGGGCTCAGAATTCCACGCGGGCGGAGCCGCGGGCAACAGCTAGTTTACAATATTTTTCACACACTATAAACTATATGCCAATATGAAAATTGAATAAAAAAATATATTAATTGCACGACGATATAAATTCAAACGTGATAGATGGTCCAGGGTCAGCGAGGGAGTGCGGGATGTTCTTTGGGCAATCTTACACCCTTTTTTTTTATCGTGCGCAAAATCCCCACGGATACCTCCCCCACCGTAGCCGGAGGAGGAGGTTATGTCGGACTCGAACCGACTAAAACGCACGCCGTCTGTGGGCCGTCAGTTGCCGGAGGTGAGATTGTCGTAGCCATATCCCTCGCACCCCGGCCGAGCAATCTTACACCCCGCCATCTGGCCCTCGATTCTGCTAAAGCACAACTACTGTCACACCACAGAGACTTACAGTCATAAAATTAAATGAAAAGAGTTTCATTACACTCTTTCATTCACTCTACAAAACGCCGTTTAATTTTAAACGTTCTTTAAAGGCTAAAATCAAATGGAATTTTCTCGCAGTCACTGTGGTGAGATAGTGGTTGTGCTTTAGCAGAATCGAGGCCTTGTACGTATAACTCCGGACACGTATCTTGGACCTAAATCGCAAGACAAACGAAGCTCTGGCACCCGCGGATTGCTTTGTAACAATCTATGCTTGGTGAAATTGTGTCCGTCCACCGCAGTGGCACCCTGTGCTATCCTCAAAAGACACCCAAGAAAATAATGTGTACTGCGCGTATAGGGCACATTTTAGGTCCAAGATACGTGTCCGGAGTTATACCACACAAATTGTATCGCTTATATTGAATTGTCATATACTACTTGATGTACAATAAAGACGTATATTATTACTGTTATTACTATCCGAAGGAATTCAGTCAGCTAGTCAGTTATGTACAGAACAGGCATTATGAACATTGGCATGAGATCCTTTTTTATTAGTTCTTATATGTACATAAGTAAGTATATTATTCATTGTTTAGGACGCCAATTTCGAATATAACGTTAGTTTATGTAGTTACTAGTTTATGTAGTAACATATGGCTTAATATATACATATATATAATCACGCCTTCATCCCCGGAAGGCTAGGCAGAGGTGAATTAACCCCCATATTTCACCAACCATTGATTTCGGTCCCCTAGGAGAGCCTATTGCCGAAATTCCGGGCACTATTAGTAACTCGAGCCATGCATCTGAGGCTGAGTCTGGGCTGTATATATCTGTCTGGTGATAAACAACCCTAACCCTTAGTCACATTATATGACACCGCATGGGAAGAGATGGGGTGGCCCAAATTCTATTCCATCGGGAATCACACGGCGCTACGCTTATTTTATGAATATTAATGAACTGATCGCGAGTGAAACCGCAGGTTACAGCTAACAATATATACCTACTTAATAAAAGTGGACGTTGCTAAACGCATAACTCGAGAACGGCTCGACTGATTCAGTTTTTTTTTTCTATGTTCCAAAATTTCCACAGAAGGTTTGAAAATAGTTCCCTATGGGCCACAGGAACAGATTGCCACGCCAGGGAAGCCTAGTCACAGCTATAGATAGACTATTTATACAAATAAAAATGAATTACAATTCTGTTAGTCTCGCTAAAACTCGAGAACGGCTGAACCGATTTGACTAATTTTAGTCTTTCGTGAATGTCCAGGGAAGGTTCAAGCGGTGAGAAAATATGGAAAAAAATTGGGAGTAAGATACTCAAAACGACAATTTTATTTTCCCATACAAACTGTTCTTACCTGTCAAACATTTGATGTTTCAGAAATATATCAAATGGTTTATATTAGGAGGTAAGTGATACGAAATTCACCGGATCATCTAGTTATGAATAAACTTGTACCTTTGAAAGGCAGATGAGGGTGTTTAACTATTCGCTATTGTTAGTGAAGCCTGTGCCCGTAGATTGTACAAAGTTTCTAAGTCAAATTTGATGCTCAGACTATCCCTTTGTTCTGTGACTCTACGAGTATATAATAGAAACACAATACTGGCATAACGATTGACCTATTAATTCATCAGTAAAGAGCCAATTTAATTAAATAATCACGACTTTGGGCCCGGGGGGTTAAGCAGAGGTGAATTAACATTCATATTTCACCAATCATTGTATTAGGTCCCACGTAATAAGGTGTTAGCCTATTGCCGTTTTCCGGGTACTATTGTTGACTCGAGCCATGTATAGGCTGAGTCTGGACTGTATATATCTGTCTGATGTTAAACAGCCCTATCCCTTAGTCGCCTTGTACGACATCGCATGGGAGGAGTAGGGGTGGCCCAAATTCTACTCTACCGGGAACCACGCAGCTTTACAGTATGCGAAATTGGAATCTCACCGCGGATTCAGTGGGGTGAGCACGAACAGCTATCGTAATCGTATCGCTCCGTGCTCTCGTTACGTTTACGATACGATTACGACAGTTGTTCGCGCTCACCCCACAGCTGTCGAGTTCGTTCGAACGTTCGAAATGCTCTTACATGCTGTAAGAGTGCCTGAAGTGCTGCTAAAGAATTCCGAGGCTTAGGGCGCGGCTATGAAAGGAGGAGCGGAATCGCTTCGTTCCTGGTGGAATTGTTTACACCGTATGCAAATTCTGTATAGCAGCCTATTCCTTACCATATTACCATTGTGTCTAGATTACATATCAGAATCCTTCACCTTGGAGCCCGGGGCCTTATTGGGCCTGTGCACATAATCCTTAAATTATTAATCTATACTTTTTTTTTTTTTTTTTTTTTTATCGTGCGAAAAATCCCCACGGATACCTCCCCCGCCGAGGTCGGAGGAGGAGGTTATGTCGGACTCGAACCGACTAAAACGCACGCCTTCTGTGGGCCGTCAGTTGCTGGAGGTGAGATTGTCATAGCCATATCCCTCGCACCCCGGCCGACCCAGGGCCATATCTCTCGATCTGGCCCTCTTCCGGTGTGGGGACCACGGAGTCCCCAACTCGCCCCCGGGTATGGGGGGGGCACGCAATGCGCGCCACCGCCGTGGCCTGCTTCTGCTAGGGTGACAGACGACCCCACCCGTCACCCCCAGGCCCGCGCTCATGGGGGACGGAGGTCATTCTGCGACCTCCGACGCCCGAGTTGCCGCCGCTCGTCGCGGGCCGCGCGGTTTGCGATTCTCCTTCGCTCCTCGCGGACCGCAAGGTCTGCGATTCTTCTTCGCTCGCGCTCCGCCGCCCACTTCACGAGCATCACTTGCTCGCAGAAGGAGGCGCCGGCGGCCCACGCATCCGCGCAGCGAACCATCGCTGCGAGCAAAGTGGCGAGCGTGAGAGCTCTCACTCCCAGGGTCGCCACCAGCTCCCGTCTCGGCGTCTCCCACGCCGGACACTCAGTGAGCGTGTGCAGCGCCGAGTCCTCGCTCGCGTCGCAGTGATGGCACTCGGACGTTGGCTCTTTCTTCGCGGTCCGATGCAGATACCGCCCAAAACACCCATGGTTGGTGATGATCTGCGTCAGCCAGAACGAGAGGCCGCCGTGTGGCCTCTCTAGCCACTCCCCCATGATGGGTCTTACCGCCGCTACTACGGCGTGCCCTGCGCGTGGTTGCCCAAGTTGTAGCTCCCACTCCGCCACCATGTCCCTGTGGAGCCGGGATCTCACGGCCCGAATTTCTTCAGGCTCAGGATCGTGTCCCCGCTCCCGCGCCGCCTTTCGGTAGCGGTATAGCGCCGAAAGGGATCTCGCTTCCAGGATCCACGGTAGCGATCCGGCGAGGAGACTCGCCGCTTCAAAGGATATCGTGCGGTACCCCCTGATGGTCCTGATGGCCATTTTCCGCTGCGGTTTACACAGCAGGTCCACGTACTTGGCTCTCAGGTTGTCCGCCCATACGGGGCACCCATATAGTGCCATGGACCGCACGATACCCGCGTAGAGTCTCCTGCAGGAGTCCTCCGGGCCCCTCAAATTGGGCAGCAGACGCGTCAAAGCGTTAACTGTGAGCACCAATTTGGGGACCAGGCTTCGGAAATGCTCCCCGAAGTCCCATCGACCGTCGAGCACGAGCCCCAGATATTTCATCTGGGGCTTGATGCCGATGAGAGTGCCTCCCACTGTTATGCTGGATCCCGCTGGTGGTCCGCGCCGAGGTCCATGAAAGAACATGGCCTTGGTTTTCTGCGGAGACACCTCGAGACCCAACCGCCGGATCCGTTCCACGACTTGGGCAACCGCGGTCGTGGCCTTCAGGGTAGCTTCGCGATGTGTAGCCCCGCTCGCCATTACTAGCGTGTCGTCCGCATAACACGTCACGGCGGCACCATCCACGAGCTCACCGCGAAGCACCCAGTCGTATCCGATGTTCCACAGGAGCGGCCCCAGGACCGATCCCTGCGGAACACCGCACGACATCTCTCGCCGACCGACACCGGTCGCACCTGGGTAGATGACAGCTCTCTCCGTCAGGTACGCCCCGACTATGCGGCGGAGGTAGGGAGGCACATCATGGTACACGAGCGTCTCCATAATGCAACTCCAGGGCAAGGTTGAACGCGTTGGAGATGTCTAAAGACACCGCCAACATCACCTCGCCCCGAGCGACCGCATCCTCCGCCAGAGTCCTCACGCGCATGATTGCATCCACAGTGGAGCGCCCTCGGCGGAAGCCATATTGGGCATCCGCCAGATCCGGCCCTTCTCTAGAGAGGTGCTCGACGAGGCGCTTCGCGATAACTCTTTCAAAGAGCTTGGCCACCTCATCGAGCAACACTATGGGCCGGTAGCCGGACGGTGAGTCCACCGGGCACCCCTCCTTCCGGATGAGGACCAGTTTCCCAGTCTTCCAGGTCTTCGGAAACTGGCCCCGCTCTAAACATGCGCTGAGCAACCCTCTGAGTCGAGGCTCGAGAGCGTCTTCCCCTAGAGCTAGGACCCACGCGCGGCCTGGAATGCCGTCGGGTCCCGGGGCGGTGTTCTTCTTGGCGCTAAGCCTTCGCACCGCCAGCTCTAGTTCTACCCAAGTGACCTCGGGCACGTCATCGTCAACCACGCTGGGCGCCACAGGCGACCGAGGTGGCGGGGTCATCCGCGGTGGAACATGTTCCGCCCGCGACGGGAACAGGGATTCAACCACTCCTCCGAGCAGAGCCGGTTGGAGAGTCTGGGTCAGCGGCGGGGCCCGGGGGCGCAGCTTTCCTCTTACCATAAGATAAGGCCGCCCCCATGGGTCCCTCTCCAGCGTCTCCATCAGCTCTTTATAAGCCGCGGCTTTGGCCCGCTTAATCTCCGCTCGGAGGGCATTTCTGGCCTCTCTGTATCCCTCATGAAGCTCCGCCACTCGGGGCTCCGTATCTGCGGGTCGACTACGCCTCCTACGGAATCTGGCCCACCGGCGGTGCGCGATCACGCAGGCTTGTCGCAGCCTCGCGATCTCCGCAGACCACCAGTAGACCTGACGCCTCGGACTATAGGGCGGAGCCCTAGGCATACCCGCATCGCAGACACGTGTCATGGCCTCCCGAAACCACACCGCCTCATCATCGATATCAACAGGCCTGTCCGGCGCCATGGCCCAGGCCTGTACGATGGCAGCCTCCAGGAGGACCTCCCGATTCAGTGCCTTAAGCACCCAGCGCGGCTCGCGTGGGGCCGGTATGACCGGCGCATCGCTTGCGGGGCGAGAGACGTCAAACCGAACATATCAGTGATCCGACAGTGTCTCCACCCCCGCAACGACTCGCCAGTTCCGCACACGGTGTGACAGCGAAACGCCCGCGAACGTGAGGTCCACGATCGAGCTGCGCCCCGCGGCCACGAACGTGGCTTCGGCCCCGCAATTCTGGAGAACTAGACCGAGTGTAGCGGCCCAGCTCTCCAGTGCCCTGCCCCGCGGGTTCGTGTGCCGGGATCCCCAGGTCACAGACCAGGCGTTAAAGTCCCCGAGCACAAGAACCGGGCGAGGGTAACAGGCATTGACAACGTCGGCCAGCTGATCCAGCGATTGCCGATATTGGTCTATGTACCGGTGTCGACTCGGCGTGAGATATACGGCCACCACCGCTATCTCCCCCACAAGTGCCGCCACGCAGCCATGCCCCCTCGCAATGACGGTAAGAGGGGGGCTGCCTGCAGCGGCATTATGCACCAGTGCCGCCGACCCATCCAGGTCGATCACCCAGGCGACAGCGGCGACATTTATGGACCACTGTGCCATGCTCTGGAGCAGAAGTGCCTGAGCATCGACACCGTGGCCCACGTTCGCCTGAAGGATGCGGAGCTGGGGATCCATTATGGAACCATCTCCGCATCCCGCCGCGAACTAGAAGCGGAACGCCCGCCTCGCGGCTTCGGCTCCCCTCCAGTGCAGGCCTTGCTACCAACCCTATGGTCGGCCGGCTTGCCCTCCGCTGCACACCTAAAACAGTGCAACGGAGCTTCGCAACTACCGGCCATATGACCGGGTTGGCCACAACGGAAGCAACGGTCTCCGACCGTCACCTCCACCGTGCACTGCACTCCCACGTGGCCGACCGACAGGCATCTGAAGCACCTAGCCGGTCGAGCCTGCAGGCGCCGTACCTGCACCCTTATAATGCCTCTTACCGCGAGGTACCGCTGGTCGGCAGCCTTTTGGGCTGCTGCGATGGGACAGCCGACAACTGCTGCCCCCTGTCCATGGCGGCCGAAGCGAATTGCTCCAACCTTTACTGTGTCCAGGGGACAGCCCCCGGCCTCCGCCACGGTGAGTCTGATATCCTCAACCGTGATGGAGTCGTCCAGGCCCGAGATGCGCAGTTCTGCGCACTTGTTGGGCCTAGACACCCGGACGTCGGCTGCGTCCAGCGTCTCCCTTATCTTTGCCGCTATGGCGTCGGCCTGGGGACCGCTGGAAGCGCCGTGAACCTCGATCAGTCGAGCACCCGTCCGCGTGTGTTTCACCGTGACGGGTACCGTCATGTTGAGGGCCTTCATATCGATAAGGCCCGTTGCCTGGGTCACGATTTGTGGGTACTGCACACCCCTCTCCAACGCTTCTGCCGTCATCGTGAGGACGATGGCCGTTGAACGAGGGACGCGCAGCCTCCTCGGCGCTCCTTTCGCAGCAGCCTCAGCCTTCTTGGCCTTTTTGGCTGCCTTCCTTTTGGCATTCCGCTTCTTTTTCTTGTCACCGGCAACCTCCCAGCCGCCCTCCGGTGAGGAGCTGGTGGAGGCAGCCGGAGTCGGTCCCTTGGCTGGGCCTGAGGTCCTGGCTGGGACTGGGCCTGGAGTCCTGACTAGGGCTGGGACCGAGGCAGGGACTAAGGACGTCTTCCCCTTACCCTTCCCTTTTCCCTTGCCCTTGGCCTGGGTGCCCTGCGCAGCCTGGGGACTCCCAGCTCCGGCAGCGGACGGATATCGGGCCGCCTGCGGCGGGGACGCTCCCGCCGCGGGACGGGTAGGACCCCTCGCAACGGCTTCAGCGTACCCGGTCGGCAGCGACAGGGACGGGCGGCGGAAGGAGTCCATCATGGACTCCAAATGTCGCCGTGTGCGCTCCTCATGTGCCACCTGCCGGGCCTCCTGCGCCGCATCCCGCGCCTTCTGCCGCTTTTCCATGGCAGCCATGGCCGCCAAGCAGGCAGCCAGAGGGTCCGCTGGCCGGACCGGCTGCAGCACCGGAGATTCGGGCCGGGCCGGACGCGCCGATGCCCGCGACTGCGCCGGTGGCTCCGGCAGCACCGGTGACTCCGACCGTGCCGGCGACACCTGCCCCGACGACGACAACGGCCGTTACGGTGGCACCTCCTGATTCCGCCACGTCGATCGTGTCACCCGAGGCATGTCCGCCACGATCTTTCGGAGGTCCGCCACTTCAGCCACCACCTTCCGTAACTCGGCTTGTCGTCGAGCCTCCTGCTGCCTAGCGTTGGCACGGTCCTGGCGTAACTCGGCTAGCTCCGCCTTGAGGGACTCGGCCCATTCAGCTAGGCGCCACACGGTCTGCAGGACCTGATCGTCCTCCGGCTTCGGGGACCCCGATTGACTCATCGCCTTCGCTTGAAGGGCCGCCATCGCCTCCCTCGTGATTTGGTGGGTCCACTGATCCGGGACCGCCGCCGAGGGAGAGGGTCTCGGCGGCGCCACCACATCTTCCGGAGCCGAGGCCCCGGGGGAGGAGGTTCTAGGAGTAGACCCCTTGCCACCTCCTGACGTTTGGCGGCCCATCGCTACCAACTTGTTCGGAGGGGGACGCAGCAGCTCATCACCACCGTAGCTACTGCTGGAGGACGAGTCGGTCAGGGTGAGCTCCAAGTCCGACTCGCTCCTTGGAGTAGGAAAGTGCTTCTTCTTCCTCTTTCTCTTCCGGGCAGACTTCCGGGTCTGCAGACCCACCGGGCTGTTTGCCCTGCTCCTCTCGGTCGCGGTGTCGAATTGCTCCGATACCGCGATATGGGACGCGACCTCCGCGTCGTGATGCTGCGCGACCTTCGCGCAGTCTATTTCGCTTGGTTGGGGGGGGTTTTTAATACTATTTACCATATTAGATCCCACGAGTATGAGTCGATATGAAGACACTTCCCGGGTGACGCTCATTCCAGGAAGCGGGGTAAATACTGTGGAGTTCCCCAGGTGTCCACAGGTTTTAAGCGACTTCGCTGTCGGGTTTTCGAGACTTTTCCTTGTCGCGGGCCGGCCAATTAAGGCAAGCCCCGCGGCCTCCAGAATATCGGCTTCCTGAGTGTGGCTAGCACTCAAGTCGTTGTCGATATCCCGGAGGTTACGCGACGCGGGGGAGCAGCCAACTCTCCCAACACCGACGGTGGCACGAGTGCCTGTCAGCCCCTGCGCGAGCAGTGAGCGGACCCGTCCCTTGATCTCAGTGGATCGCGTCTCTCCCCTGTCCCCTCTGAGAGCAGAGGGATACCGGGAGCGACATACCACAGGCCCTGAAAGCCTGGGTCTGCTAGCCCTGAAAAGGGCTGTTGGAATGGAAGGGATCCTACGGACCCCTTCCCGCGAACCTTGCAGGCCCGCCATACCACGACCCCCTCTGGGTCAGCTAGCCCTAAAAAGGGCTGTTTGAGTGAAAGGGATCCTGCGGACCCCTTTCCGCGGACCTTGCAGGCCCACCATCCCACGACCCCCTCGTGCCGTGGAGTCGGCTGTCGGGTTATTTGTCAACGGCCAGTAGATTTCCTAGAGTAGGAGTCTACTGACCGTTGTCCAGGGTGCACCAGCCCCCTCGCTTCCGCTGCCCAGGACCACGGTCCAGAGGGGGAAGAAACGGGGAAGCCAGCGTGGAGGTTACCCGACCCGCACCCCAATTATTAATCTATACTTAACACTTAATACTGTGAAGAGGAAAGATTTGTATTTTTGTATGTAACGAGCAAGTGGAAAACTGTGCTCTCTGCCTACCCTACTGGGAAAGAGGTGTGACTGTATGTATGTATGTATCTAACGAATAAACTCAAAAACTACAGAACCGTTTAAAAAAATCTTTCATGTCCGCTTGACGGCAATAGGCTCGCCCCCTATACGTGGGACCGAAAATCATAGTTGGCGGAATGAGGGTGATAATACACATCTGCCTATCCCTTCATGGATTAACAGGCGTGAGTATATTTATCTATATAATATATGTACTAATATTATAAACGCGAAATTTTGTACGAATGTTTGTTCCTTATTACGCTCAAACAGTGGAACAGATCTTACAAAGGTACAGCAATAATTCCAATCCCTACTAATATTATAAATGTGAAAGTAACTCGGTCTGTCTGTCTCGCTTTCACGCCCAAACCACTGAACCGATTTTGATGAAATTTGGTATAGGGGTAGATTAGACCTTGAGAAAGGACATAGGCTATAGGTATTTGGTCGCGATAACCGACATCCACGCGGGCGGAGCCGCGGGCAAAAGCTAGTCTGTAATAAAATAACACCCATAGGTACGATACTTTTAATCTCAAGAATAAGTTCCCGTAGGATGTGATCAGGATTCCACTTATTTTATTCAATTTCCAATTATTTTACCTCACCTTTATCTTGTATTGTTAAGACGTAATGAGATTCCCCGTGTGAAATTGGACCACCTTGTGCCTCCGCTGTTAATCAATACCCAATTACATAAGTTTTGGTACAAAGGCGGACTTAATGCCAATGGCATTATCTTCCGAATATTCCATCAAGTCAAGAACCAAGCTCTTTTGCCGCACCATTAAGTCCTGGAATTTTACCAGTTCACGTGTTCCCCTTTTCCTATAATCCCGGGTCCTATAAGCGGGGCGTAAAAAGCATCTGATGAGGCCGTCAAGCCATTGAGTGCCCCCATTATTGTACAAGTAGCATGGTACGTGTTTATAATGGTGACCCTCTTTTCCGAGATTTTGCTTTCAACTTACCATCATGTTTTTGTATATATTTGTATAACTTTAGAAATTCATTGTATATTTCACTTTTTAACCATTCTTTAAAAATCCACTTTTCTTTATACAATATTGGTTTATAAAATTTTGTGGGACGACCCAAAATTGAAATTCAGAATACCAGTTTTATTCTAAAATATTGTCTCCTTGTGAAACTTCGTTGAGTCTTCAAAAGTAATTTGTGTACACCACAAATTTAGGACAGAGAATACCGTAGAGTATTTGGAATGCTTTTTAAAAGTAAAAATACAGAGCGTAGGTACACGATACGCTATACAAGTATGATGTACACAAATTCGCAAGAGACGGACGGAATTCAGTCGGCTTTTTAATTCCGTTTGACTAATATTTTTTCTTGTAACTGCTCGTAATATAATTTAAGTAGGTGAATCTCTTCAGGGAGATTGCGAAGCGTATGGTCGACGCTTCTCGTGACCAGAAGGCTGGCCTCTTTTTAGGTCAGAGAATAAGCATTGCCATACAACGTGGCAATGCTGCCAGTCTTCTGGGAACGTTACCACAAGAGGCATGCGATGCGGAGGAATTCCACGACGCGTTCAGTTTTAGTTTTTAATTTTGTACTTTTATATATATATTTTTAGTTTTATTGTTAGTTTTGTACATATTTAAATTGTGTTATAGTAGGATTAACTAAAATCATTTAGAGATCCGATTCTCAGCACTCCATGGAATCACCGTGCGGTCGCCGGGTCCATAGCGTGATACAGAGAGGAACACCGTGACGGCGACTGGGACTTGCGACCCAGATGTAGGTTTAGGGTGGCCACCTTGTGATGCATCAGCGCTCACCTCCACCGTCACTAGTGTTCCCCCCCCCTACCTATCCAAATTTGGTAAGATCCTATCAATGCCGCTTTTGATATTCGATTTAGTAAAGAGCTTACTGAAGCTCTTGGCAATCCGAGGTCTTTAAGTAAGTTGTACAGGGATTTAGCTGGAATTCCCCTTGCTCCTAATTCTACGGCGTAGAGTTTAACCACGTAGCCGTTCTTGGTTAACTCGTTAGTTAAGTCAAAGTATTTGTTTGTCTTTATAGCGTGGTCTTTAGGTATATTAGTTTCCCACGGTACTGTGAGTTCTACTAGCACTGCACGCCTATGCGATCGTGAAAAAAGGAATATGTCGGGTCTGGATGATGAGGCACAGATATCCTCCGGTATTTTATAGTGCTTCTCATACGTGTCAACGAGTATTGTCCAGTATAAAAGAGTATAAAAAAAGTAGGTGAATAGTTCTAGTTCTTATACTATTATGCAAACAGTATAAACACCGTAAGTGGCACAACGACACGGCGTAATAAGGAGGAGGATAAGCCAAAGGAGGGCTTTGGCTTTGCGGTAGTTGGGTCAAAAAGATCCACTTTTTTGGTACAAGTTGACGTATAAATACATCCTTTTTTTATACTACTTAGTTGGCAGACAAGCACACGGCCCACCTGATGGAAAGTGGTTACCGTGGCCTATGGACGTATGCATCTTATACCCTTCTTGAAGAACCCATGTTGTAGTCGCTTGGGAAAACCATCGCGGGGAGTTCATTCCACAGCTTGAGTGTGCGAGGGATGAAGTTCCTTTCATACCGCACAGTGCGCACCGTTTCCGGTCGCAATGTAATAGTGGCACTTCACACGGTTATTTGTATTTGCGTATGGCAGTCATGGATAGGCTGGACGTGATTTCTTCTTCTTCTTCATCCTAGCGTTAATTCCCAGTCACATCCGAAGCTTTCACCTCGGAGTCTGGGGTCCGCTTTACCAGTCTTAACTACGGATTTGGCTAGACCTCGATATTTTCCGTGAAGCGTTTGCCATCTGACCTCCACAACCCAATGGTAACATTAGGCAATATCCAAGCTTTACATCTAGACCGTTGTTTTTGGACTTTTTAGGGCTCCAACTACCCGTAACGACTGCGATAGATGTTCTTATGGCAACCGGGACCGACGGCTTAACGTGCTCTCCGAGGCACGACCAGACCAATGCAAATACCCATATTTCATGCACACAAATATTTGCACTGAGCGGGGATCGAACCCGCGCATCCTGCGTAGCGGCCGCGATCACTGACTACCGCTACGCCATGGAGGCTGTCGAACGTAATTTCTATAAGGAAGTTAAATTGAATAATGTAATAAGTTATGAAATCACATCCGCTACCATAACAACAAATATGCAACTCGGCAAAAGCCACATGACGTGCGACATCCCACTTCATATACTTACAGTAGAAATAATATAAGAACTGATAATTAATTAATAAGATAAGACACTGCTTCACATAACAACACTCGGTGAATAAAAGATAAATCATCAGTGGTATATTTATTCCACCTCCGCAATATGCGTATTTGACATATTTGGCAATCACTACGTGTGGACGGTATATTTGACAAAGTATTGCCCTGATATGCCTATTTGACAATATGGCCAACATAAAAATGGCAGAAAGGAACAAAAGGCTTCTGTTGACAAATGTATATGTGTTTGTTATTTGACTGCCATGTGTGGAGGCCGTATAAGCCGTATTTGCCTGTATTTGCAAGATTGCGTGAATGTCAAATATTTTACCAGATACAACAAACGCCCAATAGCCGCCCATGTGAAGGGCCACCATGATATGCACACATTGACAGTTAAAACAACAATATTGACATTAGCTTACTCACACTTAACGCGTATTTCGTGACGTTTTTTTCGCGAAGCTTTTTGCTTGAAATACTGTGTCTATTAATCTAAGGTTGTAATTATAGTTAGTATAGATGTAACTAACAGACAGCCTCCGTGGCGTAGCGGTAGTGAACGTGGCCGCTACGCAACCAGAAGGCGCGGCTTCGATCCCCGCTCAGTCGGTCCCGGTTGCCTTACGAACATCTATTGTAGTCGTTAGGGGTAGTTGGAGCCCTAAAAAGTCCTACAAGAACGGTTTAGCTGCAATGCTTCGATATCTCACCATTGGGTTGTGGAGGTCAAATAGCAGTCGCTTCACGGAAAATATCGAAGTCCAGCCAAATCCGCAGTTTAGACTGGTAAAGTGGCCCCAAACTCCAAGGTGAAAGCTTCAGATGCGACTGAGAATTAACGCTAGGATGAAGGATGAAATTAGATGTAACTAACGAATATAAATACTGTAGTTTATAGGCATCATACAATTGGCATTCGAAACTACGTATCACACCCACAAAAAATATATTACAACTGTGTTTTATTTCCTTGCATTTTGGAGCCTGTCGTCCACGGAGGCCCATTAGAGGAATGGGCCTCCGTGGACGACAGGCTCCTACATGTTTAGATCTATTTTACGAGAGCATAAATATGATCACGCCTTTATCCCTGGAGGGTTAGGCAGACGTGAATTAACACCCTCATTTTATAAATTATTGTATTCGGTCTCACGTAATAAAGGGCGAGCCTATTGCCGCATTCCGGGCACTATTGTTGGCTCGAGCCATGCATCTGTGGCTGAGTCTGGGCTGTATGTATATGATATGCATATATCTGTCTGATGCTTAGGTCTGATGGTAAACAGTCGCCTTATACGACACCGTATGGGAAGAGATGGGGTGGCCCAAGTTCTACACTGCCGGGAACCACGCGGCTAGCGGCATATTGTTGTATAGTTTTCTATTATATTAGATAATTTTATAATGTATTTATTTTTATCTAATCTCATACTGAAATGCACATTCAAAAATTAAAAACAGAACTTTATTGATAGTCTTTACGCACAGAGTATCAAAATAAATTTAAAGAATTACATTATAAAACAGCTCTTCTATGACCAATGACCACCTGTATCATAATATACCTTTTTTTCTATTACGATACAACTTCAGCTAGATCAAGTAGGTTTCTATGCAGTTTGTCTCTATATAATCTGTGGCCGCTCATGCGCTATGATCAAAAATTTTTTTTAGGACTTTGGCGCTCAACAATTCAGTCATTTTACACAAATTATATTAATTATTTCATGAAATTAGATAAAGTACCTAGTGTATTGAAACTGCACATAATTTGGTCTTAAAACACTCGTGTGATACTATAAAAAACTCCCTCATTATGCAACAGTTTCATAAACTACTATAATCTTGTTACGTATTGTTATTCAATCTGTGTGCACGTGCACGAGTTTACGTCATGGTAAAGGTTGCTTATATGAAGAAACAGGTTGCCAGCTTCGGCGAACCGGCAGCGATCGTCTCTTGTTTAAACTTAGTAGAGCATGTAATGCAGGACAGTCTTGTTAATTAGTCTTTAGTCTTGTTCCTTTGAAATCTATACTTACCTACTATATAACAGGATATATAAAAATCGATGCCACTTTTTGTTGTATTTTTAACCGACTTCAAAAAGGAGGAGGTTCTCAATTCGGATGTTTATATGTTTTTTTTTATCTCAAGAACGGCTGAACCGATTTGGCTAATTTTAGTCTTGAAATATTCGTGGATGTCCAGGGAAGGTTAAAACGGTGAGAAAATAGGTGCAGTGGGAACAGGTTCAAAAATTCACGGGGGCTAAAAAAATATGGCGGTTCGAAATTCGCCGGGACAGCTAGTTAATACTATAAAATTGGAGAGTTTCTTGGTTTGTTCGGTTGGACGACAAGCACAGTATAGCGCTCACGCTGAAAGCATCGGATGCGACTGAGAATTAACGCTACACTGAAGAAGAAGACGTGTTGAACATCACCATTTTCTACACGGAGAAAAAAATCTCGTTATACTTACTAAAATTCTGTTTGACTTAACAATATTTCTCGTTCTTTTTGTGACAGCGAGAATAATTTAGTAACGATTACAATATAATAATTCTAGTTGTCAGAACTAGTGATGGCTGTTATCCCAATAAAACAGTCTAGTAGAGATTACCAGAATAATCAGTACCTAATATTTAATTTCTTGTGATGTGAACAATATTGTTTTGTAGTATCTACAATAAGCTGATTAACGTTTACTGAATCATTTAGTAACTGTAAAGTAAGTACATGCTATTCCTACTATCTTTTTTTGTAATGAGTACTATTATTAGTGTAAAGTGTACTATATTTTATTGTAACGATAACTGTACCTTTTGTGATGATTACTGTTCACATTGTTATGTGCAATATGAATTATTGTTGTATGTACTATCTATTATTGTGATGGGTACTATCCAATTTTGTTATAGGTACTATTTATTATTGTGTTGTGTACTATATATGATTGCAATTATTACTAAACAATTAGGCTGCCATTCCACCAGAGATGTGCTATGTTGCTAAGTTTCCAGCCGACCAATAGGATCACTCCATTTTCGCGTCATTTTCATAGCTGACAAATGACGCGTTAAAGAAGCGATCTTACTGGTCGGCTGGAAAATTAGCAACGTAGCAAGTCCCTGGTAGAATGGCAGCCTAAGTATGTAGTTTTTTTCAATAAGGGTTGATCCTGGCTCGTCAGCATGGAACAGCATTTTCCTGCCGACGAGTCTGTTCCAACCATTATTATTACAAACTACATACAAATTAAATAGTAATACTTACAATTATATATAAATATATATCTAATTTCCTGTTTGTCTTGTTGTTTGCCTATCATATTTTATGTTAAAAATATAAATAGGGATCTATGGTAGAGGTAGTGGAACAAGAATAATAAATACTATTGAAATTTAAACATATATTTATATAATTTCTTTAGGAAAAAGCAACTTGATTTGCTGAGCATAATCCATCAATACTTATAGTCTATTCGTTTTCCGGGGTCCGCATCCAGGAGATGTTTTATTATCAAATTGCTTATTTTACGTCGGTGGTTACTAGTCAGCAGTCCATTTTCGTTGTGAGCATTAATTATTGATTTTCCTTCTGCTGTACTCATAAGTAGTTCTTCCAGGTGCTGTAAGCAAACATATTTCTTTACATAATATACCTAAGTATCTATCCAAATACTGTATCAATGATTTTGCTGAGTAAATGGATAAATAAAACCTGTTATGTAGTAAAATGAGAGTTCTCTACTACTAACCGTTGTTTGTTGCCGGTGGGGCTTGTGTGTTACTGCAACCTGGTGCTGGTGATAATCTACTCGGTGGTGATGTTACTTTTGGAGCAGATGAGTAGTAAAAAAAAAATTGCCCTGTCTCCTATGGGGCCAATCAGTTCTTTGGCAAGAGTTGCGTCTAAGAGACTCAGACAGTTAATGTCTATTTCATTAGCTGAAACAACAAACCGGTCGGTTAGTAGGCAATAAGTAGGCATGTAGAAAGTTTTAGTAAGTACCTAACTATCAAAAAGCGTAAAGGTGTCTAGGTACACAGGTATCGCAAAACAAAAGCGCTCTTAAATAGGTCAGCTAGTTCAAAAGACCGAATTATTAGGTACCTAACTACCTACTTAAATAAGGTAGGTATCTACCTATATCATGAACATGCACATCCATCCATACAAAAGCTGATGACGACGATATAACGGCTGCCCACTGGCCACGCAGCGGTGCCGCCCCAAGGTGGAAGCGCAGCGAGGATCGGCGCCAGGCGCGAACTACGTTCGTGGGCGAAGTGACAGGTGCCCCGGGGCGCAGTGACTATTTCGAAGATTGATCTAGCTTTGTTTATCAAATCACACAGGACAGGACTTCCAAAACAACCACTGTCCACGACCTACCTACACAGGTATTATCACAGAGGAAGTAATATAGTACGGGTATTATACTAGGACAGGTAGGTACCTAATCGAATAAAATTATGGCACTGTTACTTACCACTGAATACATCTGTGTATGCTCCAAGACCCCACACCTACAGTAGAGCTTTTACTTCTTCATCCATAGTCCATTTCACTTCAAATTCACAAAAAAAAACAATAAAACGCACGCGCAGTCACAACGCATCCGACGAACGCTCGATGCAAACAAAAAATGGCGATTACGAACAACAAAATTCTAGTAGTAATTTGATGAGTCTTCCCCCCTCCCCCCGCGCCAATGCACCGCCGAGAGGTGCGGTGTTACTCGTACTAAACTAAATTGTAGAATCTACAGAGAGCATTGTTTATTTTACAATTTGTCTAGTAGTCATTATATTAAGCTAATAGCAGTAACTAAAATTCTGGTTATTTGTAAAGTACTATATTATTTTGTAAAGTGAACGAAAGTTATTTAATGGTAACTAGAAAATGTATTATAGATTACTATTTTATATTAGATGCAACATTTTTTGTGATTACCACTCGTTCTCGTAGTCTTGTAATTCCATTTTTTTCTCAGTGTAACATGCCCACGGACTCCTAATATTTTATTTTCACTTAAATGCCGACGCGACATGACTTTCAAAGTTCACACAACACGTTTAATAAAAAGAGGAACAATCTAATCATTTTTCATTAATTAATAAAAAAAAATTCTGCAGGTCGTAACACTCGTAACGACTTACTATTGTACCTACGTACTGTATTTTTACCCGACTACAGCAAAGCCAAAGGAGGGTTATAACTTACCCGGGGGCGAGTTGGGGACTCCGTGGTCCCCACACCGGAAGAGGGCCAGATCGAGAGATATGGCCCTGGGTCGGCCGGGGTGCGAGGGATATGGCTATGATAATCTCACCTCCGGCAACTGACGGCCCACAGAAGGCGTGCGTTTTAGTCGGTTCGAGTCCGACATAACCTCTTCCTCCGGCCCCGGCGGGGGAGGTATCCGTGGGGATTTTTCGCACGATAAAAAAAAAGGGTTATAACTTACAAGACAAGTGTATAATCTAATAAATTAAAAAAATAGTATATCCGCCAAAGTATGACATTCCATGGGCGCCATACGTAATTTTTTCGTAACTTTACCGCTCTTATTAAATCCTGCAAATTCTTTAATATATCTTTTTAATGGACTACGTAACGTTTAGATTATATTTTTATCACACAGTGAGTCCAAAAACATTTTATACACGAGACTCTTGTGGGCAATAAAATGTAAGTAATGTGTTATTTGATTACAACCTATTACATTGCAGAGAATGAAAAATGTGTTATACAATGATATTGTATTAAAAATGAGGCAGATAATATGCATATATAGCGTATATATATGGAAATACGGTCCCCTAAAACAGTCTTCCGTGATGACGGAATACCGTGCGGTTTTAGTCGGTTCGATTCTGACATAGACACTTCACCACTTCATGCAAGTACACGGAAATACCGTTCTGGACGTCGATTCTACTAAAGCAAAACCATTGTCATACCACAGAAACTGCAAAAAGTGGCATTAAATTTTAGAATTTATTGCTATAAACTCAAAGTTCAAAATTAAAAGAAAAGAGTTTCATTACACTCTCTCATTCGCTCTACAAAAATTCATTTAATTTTAAACTTTAACTGCATTACTTTAAAGGTTAAAATTAAATAGAAAGGAGGATGGGCGTTTTGGGCCCACTTACAATATTGTCCAATCGAAATGAATTTACCATCGTTGGATAGCTCTTATCAAGAGTATAAAAAACGACTACGGCAGCTAACCTGTATCTATTGTCCGTTTTGTAATATACTCCTCAGAAGTTACATCGAAATAGAATTTAAAAATAAAATATCTGGCTTGACCGATTTTGATGATGATACTATTCTTATTAACTCTAAGTGTACGTAAGCAGATAAGCATTAAGCTGGCACCGGTTTTGTGAAATTATGTGCTTGATTTTTTTTTATACCACTTAAGTGACAGACAAGCGATTTTCACTTGGCATTACTACTATGCATTTATAATATTAGTGTGAATAATAATAAGAAGAAGAAGGGCTTTAGAAGGTTTCTTCAGGGTTGTGTGACGCCCCTGGTGCTGCATACGTCCATAGGCCACGGTAACCACTTTCCATCTGGTGGGCCGTGTGCTTGTCTGCCACCTAAGTGGTATAAAATAAAACAAGAAATAAAGTGTATATTCACTTATTCCTCGAAAATCTTACTTATTGTAATTTTTATTATTATATTTATAACATGCCATAATCGAGACCAATAATAATAGAAGTGTATGCAGGATGCTACAAAAAAACAAAAAATACTGCTTTTGGACAGCAAATTGGGACTAGCGCCATAGTTATTCGTAATCCACACAAAAATACCTTTCCAATGGTGTATCATTTATTCCGATTGGAGGGTGGGACCAAGTTTCATACATTTGTGCCCATCATCCTTTCTTGCAGTGTCAGTGGCATGACAGTGGTTTTGCTTTAGCAGAGTCGGGCTTGGTCTCGTGGAACTCCATCGAACCACAACAGAACACCGTATCCGAGGGGATACCCACGTGTAAAAAAGTGCCACTAAAGGTAGTAAAATAAAAAATCCAATTTTCGATTCCATCAGAAATACGTAGTAGGTACCTACGCAACTTACATACCTACTAACCTACTAACGAAAAAGGTAACGAGATTACATGCCATTTCCAATAACAGAGACAGAAAAATTCCAATCACGAATGTTATGACAAGATTACGCAATTACACGGACAGAGTTCAGTGACCTAAGTCTCTTTAGGGAATTACTAGACCTTTGTAATTCACAGGCAGTGGTCTTCTCACCATGTGGAAATTCGAGCAATTAACTGAGTGAGTTAAGAAGTGCCTGAATAGTTCGATAAATTAATTTCTGAAGCTTGCATGGTGACATAAACTTTTTAGGATATCTATTAAAATCTGCGGTACCTAGTCCCGTTCTAAAAGGTAATATAATATTCTAATAAAACTGGGCTGTTGGAATATTTCATAACTAGAGATACCTTTACTGTTGTTCAGTGCCATAGTACAATAATAAATCGGCCAAGTGCGAGTCGGACTCGCCCATGAAGGTTTCCGTAATAGCAAAGGCGAAAATTGAGGTTTATGACGTATTTAAAAAAACTACTGACTGGATCCCGTTCGAACCAATTTTTAGTGGAAGTTTGCATGGCAATTTACATCATATATTTTTTTTAGATTTATCAATCTCTTATTTTAGAAGTTAGAGGGGGGGGGAGGGGGGGCACACATTTTTCCACTTTGGAAGTGTCTCTCGCGCAAACAATTCAAAAAAAAATTGAGTTTCAGTTCTTAGTATGGGGACCCCCAACACTTAATGCTTTTTTTTTATTTTAGTGTGAAATTCTTAATGCGGTTCACAGAATACATCTTCTTACCAAGTTTCAACAGCATAGGCCTTATAGTTTCGGAGAAAAGTGGCTGTGACATACGGACGGACAGACAGACAGACGGACGGACAGACATGACGAATCTATAAGGGTTCCGTTTTTTGCCATTTGGCTACGGAACCCTAAAAATGAAACCCCCCAAATGTATGTACGCACATAACTTCCGAACGACTGCCCTAAATTGGATAATTATTTTTGTTTTATGTGGGTTGGTATAAACCATTGGTATAAACAAAATATATTAAAACAAATATTAGTAACAATATCTACTGTATAATAAGTGGTATCATGAATTTCAATGATTATTATATTTTGATATTTATTTATTAAATTTTTATGAAGAACTAGCTGACCCCGCGAACTTCGTACCGCCTAACAGATTCTTTATTTTTTTTCTATTTTTCTCTTCGTAAGAACCATCCCCGTACTTCAAGGAATATTCTAAAAAAAGAATTATCGTAATCGGTTCAGCCGTTCGAGATTTGCGCTTAGCAACACATTTAGGGATTCATTTTTATATTAAAGATGATGATTATGACTTAAAATTGTATGAGAAATGTTTTCGGACATCCGATGATAGGAGTTGAAAAGTTATGTAAGAAAATGCGCACCCGTTTTGTGTTCGTTATTGTGTGGCCAAGCGAAGGTTTGTTTAAAAAAATTGAATAGAAGGTGCAGCGGGAACGGGATCTAACTTCCACGCGGGCAAAAAAAATATGGCGGTACGAAGTTCGCCGGGTCGGCTAGTTTTAATTAAGAGGGGGTATAAAGCTAAATTGCCGATCGTAGATTTGATGTTTATACCCGAAAGTAAGCCACAAATGAGCTGGGTTTTTTTTTAATAGAAAATACGTTATATTTGTAAGGGACTGCTCATGGTGAAAACATAAAATAATAATATTTTTTCGATAGAATAAAATCACAAAGTTATGCCTTATTTACTACTAAAATCAATTTATTTCCAATATTATGCACACAACTGAGTCAATATTTGAATACAAAGTGTAAAATTATGTAACCCAGTGACTTTATTTTCACTTTGAAAAAATTGTGTGGATTTTACGAGTAATTAAAAAAAAATGAATTTGGCGCTTACGACGGTCTTATTCCGCGCACAACGCTCTCTTTCTATCGCACCTGACCCGAGGTGTCGGCTATCTGTTGTTTCATCATTTAGTCGGGCTCGCCCCGTTGAGACGGGAGGACTGTATTTCTGTTTTCCGTGTCAAGAAAGTTCGTTAAAAATGAGCCAATTAAAAAAATATAAAAGAAACACTCTAAAAGAGAATATAAGAAACTAAGAATTCAACTTATGGCTAATTTTCGAAGGTAATGTATCTATATTATTTTACTTTCTTTAGTTTGTTACCAAATATCCACCGTTGCTAGGTAACTCTGGAGTAACGTCGGCTCGGGTATAGTATATGCAAATCAAATAGATGTTATTTTTTTTGTATATATAGATATTGTATATGTAGATGTTTTTGACTACTCGCGTGTTTATTGTATAATATTATTTATATAGCACTAATATTATTATTGAAACGTGGTCCCTCACTATGGGCCTTATGAGTAAGCTCAAAGTAGCCCAACGAGCTATGGAGAGGGCTATGCTCGGAGTCTCTCTGCGAGATCGAATCAGAAATGAGGAGATCCGTAGAAGAACCAAGGTTACCGACATAGCCCAGCGGATTAGCAAGTTGAAATGGCAGTGGGCAGGGCACATAGCACGGAGGACTGATGACCGATGGGGTCGAAAAGTCCTCGAGTGGAGGCCACGTATCGGCAAGCGCAGCGTAGGACATCCACCCACAAGGTGGACAGACGACCTCATAAAGGCCGCGGGAACGCGCTGGATGCGAGACGCTTCCAACCGGTCCTATTGGAGATCTATAGGGGAGGCCTATGTCCAGCAGTGGACTTCCTATGGCTGAAATGATGATGATGATGATGAATTATTAAATATATTGCGAAAGTATTTATACATTGTATTATCAATTTTAATGCATTTCAGAGTTGCTTCAGCTCGTAATATCACACAAGCTGATGAATCCGATCCGGTCGAATCGCTTAGTAAAAAACTTTCGTCAACTTTGTAAGCTTATTGCAATTGTTTTTTCTCACATTCAGAAAACATTTCAGTAAAATATGCAAATTAATATGAACATGAACAAGTAGAATGATATGATTTGAGATTAACATGGTCATTCACATTAGTACCGAATGTTCACACATTCAAACGGCATGGTAAATACGAGTATCCCGGTGATTTTAATAAAAAAAATTGACCACACGGAAAGCGGATGACTGCCCGTGGAAGGATAGCTCAGAGTAAGAGCGCTGGAACGCCAAGGTTCGCGACCCTGGCATTCAAGTCCTATTGTGGGTTTGATTTTTTCCATTATGTACTTATTTAGCATTTATATCAAATTATCTACAAGTAGATTAAAATGGCAATGCAATGCTTATGTGATTGATTTGTCATTAATTTGCAATTATTTTTACAGATCTCCCATTAAACATTTAGAGAAAGTTGAAGTTTTGAGAGAACTAGATCCAAATTGTGATGGAAATTTTGCACCAGAGTGGAATGAGCGGTATATTTTAGCCAGCCTTGATTCAATATGTCAGGGCCCTAGCTTCTTATACGTAATGATAAAATAGGGCAACCATATTATACACAATGTTCATCAGTAATATTGAACCACTATTTGGACTATTTGGATGACCCGACTCAGGATTAGTATTAAATTAATTGAATTCGCAAAAAAAAAATATTTGGCTAATTTATCACATATAGTTAGACGAACATCGCTAGATGTTAAATTAAAGTAAAAGCATTGTTTTTCCCAAATCGTCAAATCGTCGGTGCGCCTGCCAAAGTCGTTATGTGCATTTTTTCTATTTTTTTTAATTCGCTAGATGGCCTTAAAAAAATGCGCATCAACTGAAAAAACAACCAAGTGTTTATTCCTTCTAGAAATAGATTTGACAAAATATACATGTGCAATTCTGACACTGCAAAATTGGTTATGTGTTCACATCAAGAGTTTTTCATCCTCATGTTGCACATGTCAGAATTGGTTTGCACATAGACAATTTGACAGCTTATTTTTCTTCGGTTTGTTGGTTGTAAAATTGGTGTTCTACCTTTGTAACAACGTAAATAATCTTATAATAGTAAACAAAACGAGACAGATGATTAAATCAAAACAGCCTCACGTAAGGTCGAAGTCCTGAATAAAGTGAGACGTTTTTACACCATTTGTGTGAGAGTGAATTCACTGTCTATGGCAAGCGGAGCGGCGATATAAAGTAAAAATATTCTAGGCATTATATCAAACAATTCTTCTGAATACAAACCATCATACAGGCGGTAAAACAACCACAGCAAGTACCTTCTGAGGTTGAGAGGGACTACTACCCCGCCTGTGAGTATGGGATGGTCGACGATCCTCAGCGCCCGTCTTTGCACCAAGTCGAAGAGGTCTAGCTAGCCCAGGCAAAACTGTGACAGCAGTACTCCATGTGGGGCAGAACGGGAGCGTTTTAAAGAAGGAGTATTTGCCCCGCAGTGATGTACTACCTTGTTTCTTTGATACCAGCTTGACTTAGTCTTCCAAGTGACTACGGCGGTGATCGTCGCTGACGATAGCGATAGCTCCCTATACTCGAAAAGATGTTAAACGGTGTGTCTAGAAACTTGCGGCGCTATGCTATGCAGACGATAGCACCTTACACGGAGGCTATCACGGACATCCTGCGGCCAAGCAGTCTGATATCGCGGAAAAAAGAAGACCGGACCCTGAGCCACGTTTCTCAATGGGGCTCGGAAAACCTGGTCGAGTTCAACGCCAGGAAGACGCAGGCATGCGCGTTCACAGCAAAGGTATCTTCTTTCCTTCCCCTTCCAACTCTTCAGAGCACGCCACTGCCACTACAGGACAATCTCAATATCCTAGGTATGGATGTTCGCTGCAAACTGAACAACAAAAACTACATTGAGAGTATCATCAAAACAGCCTCGCGTAAACTCGGTGTCCTGAACAGAGTGAGACGTTTTTTCACGCCGGAGCAGCGGTGCCTTCTCTATAAGACACAAATTCGCTCTTGCGTGGAATACTGCTCTCATCTCTGGGATGGCTCCGCAAAGTACTTACTAGATGCTCTCGACAGGCTGCAGCGACGTGCGGTCCATATTATTGGGAATCCTGAGGTCACCAACACCCTCGAGCCTTTGCAGTTGCGTAGAGATATGGCATCTTTGGCGATATTTTACCGTCTCTACCATGGTGAATGTTCTGATGAGCTCTTCCAACTAATCCCACCCTCTCCTTTCCTATATAGGACAACACGTGCAGGACTTAGACGCCTCCCGCATACGGTGCAGAATATTCCATCAAGAACCAAGCGGTTCGGCGACTCCTTCTTCTGCCGCACTATTAAGTCTTGGAATTCCTTACCAGTTCACGTGTTTCCCTCTTCCTACAGTCACGGGTCCTTCAAGCGGGGCGTGAAAAAGCATATTCTGATGAGGCCGTCAAGCTGAGTGCCATCATTGTAACATGGTACATGTCTGTAATGGTGACCCTCTTTGTAGAGACTTTGCTTACCATCAGACGAGGCGAAGTCAATTTGACGTGTCCTATATTAAAAAAAAGACTGGAAAAGCGCACCCCGGACGCCGAGGGGAAGGGCTCAGATGCAACTAAAGTTTATAACTAATTGGCAGCATAATGTGCACCTCGGAACTCGGAGATTTGCTCTTCTTTTCTGATTATCGTATTATCGGCTATTCCAGGAACGATCAGCAATTAGTTCCCAACTCCGAGAGGAAAATCGGCACCAGAACCTCGTCCGTTGTTTAACATGTGCACCGACTAGCAAGTGAGGTTGGCTTGGGTCTCAAAGGTGTTAGTAGGACCCTGTACACGGAACAGTTGTACTACTTTTATTTTTTTTACTTGTATGCCTTAATAAAGTTTATAGTGGGTATTTATTTACTTCGTATGTTATGTACCTTGCCATCTGTCAGTATTTATCCCTTATATAAATCCTATTGAGGTCCATAACAAATCTGATATGTATATATTTTTCACTTGTAAGAAATGGCGCTAGGAAGATAATTCTGATATGTGTATCAAAATGGAAAAAAAAATTATTGTGGATGGATAGTACCGTTTATAATTTTCACTTATATCTCAGTTCATGCAAAATATTTTTTGGCATCATACTACATTTTTAGTTTTTTGATACGCTCATCAATTATGTAATAAAACAGTTTAATGTCTCTCCTGAAAACTTGACCAAAAATACATAGAGGTTTTGGCAAGCGCAACGACGACATATTCCTTTACTTACTTACTTACCTTTTCATTTTATCAGAAATATTTTTTTTACCAAAAAGAAATTTATTGTGTTTCCAAAGTAGATAGTTAATGATGCAACTCGTATTTTGACAATTTTATCTGAGTATTTTGGGTATACTGTGCGCCTTCAAACTATACATGGCGGGTCGCTGCCACACAAAATAGGTGGCGGACTTGCCGGAGCGACGACAGGCGAGAGCGGGACGTGCGAGGGGTGCGGGTGAAATCTGATTTTTTTCTAGCTTTATGCGCACTCTTAATTAACCGGTCACTTCATACCGGTGTAGGGAACAAACCGCGTTTCTATAATAATTTTATTGAGTAGGTGTTTCGGTAAAAACTCACCAGGGGACACTGCAGCAAACAATTTTTTTTTGTGCAAATTAACATTGCCATTTTTTACCAAAACTACTAGCTCGATTTTGATGAAGTTTTGAGTTCGGGTTTGATTGTTGAATGTTTTTAGACATGCTCTCTAAAAAGTTTAAAATAAAAAGAACGCTCTAATCTCAGGAAATATTCCTGAAATTATAGCGTTCAATCAAAAAATACGTCCAAAAAGATAAAAATAAATCGTGTGACCTTTTACTTTGATATATAGGTCCCTAGTAATATTTTGATTCAAGCGTTTTGTTGAGTCAGGGACCGCTTACCTACAGGTAGAGCACTCCCTCATGCTATCGTTACGATCCAAGATCCCCCAACACTACAACGCTTGAATCAAAATATTACTAGGGACCTATATCAAAATAAAAGGGCACACGATTTTTTTGGACGCGCTAATCTCGGGAACTATAAGACTCAAATTGAAAAATTCAACTTGTGTTGAATAGTCCGTTTATCGAGGAAGGTTATAGGCAAATATCATCACGCTATTTAAAGGAGGCGAGCAGTAACCATAAATGTTAACAAATCCGGCAAATTCCCACACATTATTTGAATGTTAATCAATTTACGGACATATAATATGTTGTTAAGCGGTGATACGAGGTTTTGAAGTATGCGAAGTGAAGCCGGGGGGTTCAGATAGTGTGTGACAGTATCACCTATTGTCTGTAAATAAACATTCGCTGTCACTAGAGACGACAAAGGAACATTTTTATTTGTTTTCGTACAAACACAATGATTTATTAACCAATTGTAAGAATAGCAGAGTCGTAAGGTTATAAGGTAGCAATTTAATCAAAAGTTGTACCTGTAAATAATCGTTTCTTGCTCAGCATCTTGATAAAAACAGAAGTTTTAGTGTGCATATATTATTATAAATATGGTTTCTGTCTACCTCAATAGGAAAAAACATGTATGTTTGTAATGTAAGTAATAAACATGTTTTTTTCGCACTGGGAAAATGAATCAATGTTTCTATGGCACGTAAGAACGTGATTCTTGCAAGGAAATTAAGGATAAAGTATAAATAATAATGTTATTAACTAGGAAATCACGTCCTATGTCATAGCAAGAATAATGCAAGACAGTTCGATCTATAGAACGTGACCAAAATAGACGCGCCCGCTTCACAAATAGTGTTAGACCGTAGTAGATAAGAACTGTTAATTGGTGTGTAAGATATTGTTACATCAATAACTAGCTGACCCTACGAAGTTCGTACCGCCATATTTTCCGCCCGCGTGGTATTGTCTCTAAATTTATCAGTGTTTCTCTACAGTATTATGCATGTCTTATACATATAAACCTTCCTCTTGAATCACTCTATCTATTAAAAAAAAACCGCTTCAAAATCCGTTGCGTAGTTTTGAAGATTTAAGCATACCCCTATGTACGGACAGACAGCGACAGCGACTTTGTTTTATAATATGTAGTGATAGTGATGATGATGATGGTAGTGATAAGAGTCGGTAAATAAACAGATTAACTAACTGTGGTATATAGTTCCATTCCCTCGCGAGAAAGATGACATCAAAATTCGTGATAGGTACTCAGAAATTTACACGAATCTCACTCGTTGAAATAAAACTACTTTTTAACGGATTCTATCGCGATATATTTGTTATTATTTACTTTTAGTACGACTTTTCGTCTACATTTCAGCAGCCATGGTCGCTGCTTTGGTCACCTCGTTGATCTTCAGTCACCTCGCGACCATGGCTGTTGAAAAGTAGTCGCAAAGTCTGGGCTAAACCTAAATATTTAACAAACTAGCTGTCCCGGCGAACTTCGTTCCGCCATATTTTTCCCGTTCCCGCTGCATCTTTTTTCTCACCGTTTAAACCTTCCCTGGACCTTTACAAATAATTCAAAACCAATTTTAGCCAATTCGGTCCAGCCGTTCTCGAGTTTTAGCGAGACTAACGAACAGCAATTGATTTTTATATAGAAGAAGACATGGATATACCTACCTAGATATAGATATAAATAAGATAGATACATAGATAGATATATCGCGATAGAATCCGTTAAAAAGTAGTTTTATTTCAATCAAAGTTCGTCTCAAAGTCAACAATGTAATAATTATCCACAGTGTTTTTTTATACTACTTAGGTCGCAGACAAGCACACGGCCCTCCTATTTTTACCTGTTACCGTGGCCTATGATGGGCGAGTGCAACACCAGGGGAGTCACACACGTGCTGTCGACCCTGTAAGAACAGAGAGATTCTGCGCCGTCAGCGCAAAAGATAGGTAGGTCAAAGCCATAGATGACCTATTGTTCAGCTTTCATGAGACAAATATAAATAAATCTGTGTTTTCATCACAGCATCTTCTCGGCTTTCGTACTAAGACCAGCCCCCCTAGACAAGTGGCAATTCGTTGCTCGACGTATGATGGAATAGAATGCCAAATGTATGGGTTTGAAATATATGACAGGCGTCAACGAATGTCAAAAACGTCAAATCCTATACATTTGTCATTCTATTCCATCATACGCCGAGCAACGAATTGCCACTTGTCTAGGGGGGCAGTCTCGAACGTCCTAATCCCCGACGCGCCTATCAAGTTGAATACGATATATAGGTACCAACATCCATTTTTGTCCGTTGACCTTTATTTCCACGTTATAACGTATAGATTTCTACCCAGATAAAAACAAACCGCTCTTAGGTAAGCAGCCCATTGAAGCGTAAATAAAGGTTAATTTATTACTGATACACGCGCGTAAACGCGTGAATACGCGTGATTAGACTTGCAACTTGTTGCGAGAAGAAACAGATTCCCATACAAATTTGGATTTTTTTATACCACTTAGGTGGCAGATAAGCACACGGCCCACCTGATGGAAATTGGTTACCGTGGCCTATAGACGTATGCAACACCAGGCCCCCCAGGCAAGTGGCAATTCGTTGCTCGGCGTATGATGGAATAGAATGAAAAATGTATAGGATTTGACGTTGTGGACATTCGTTGACGCCTGTCATATACGTCAAATCCCATACATTTGGCATTCTATTCCATCATACGCCGAGGAACGAATTGCCACTTGTCTAGAGGGGCAGGGGTCACATTCGTGACGTGAAGAAACCTTCTAATGCCCTTCTTGAAGAACCCCATATTGTAGTCGCTTGGGAAAACCATCGCAGGGAGTTCATTCCACAGCTTGAGTGTGCGAGGGATGAAGTTCCTTTCATACCGCACAGTGCGCACCGTTTCCGGTCGCAATGTGTGAGGATGAATTCCCCGCCTATGGCGAGAAGTGCGATGATAGAATTCTTGATTGGAGGTCGGACACGACGGTATTTATACGAGGTCCGACTGGGGAAGTACCTTCGCCCTACAGAACACCGCGGTTATAATAACATCGTATTGTATTCCCGGCGGTGACTAGGGTAGCCAGAGCTCACTCAGCTCACAGCTTGCCTGCTTGTTATCTACGCTGACGGTAGAACATCTCTCTGTTCTTACAGGGTCGGCAGCACAAGTGTGACTCCTCTGGTGTTGCACACGTCCAAGGTCACGGTAACAACTTTCGGAGAGCTTATCTGCCACCTAAATAGTACAAAAAATGTATAGTAACATGCAAGCCAGGGTAATTGTCTCTTCTATGAAGCCAGATCACGTCCTACTGCTCAAGTTGATGGCTGGGTGTTTTTCACCAAGCTATCGGCGGTAGGAACAAGTTTCGAAAATTTGATCTATCAGAGTTCAAAATTTTCTCGGCCGTAGTTTTACACTAAGCCTAGTGCGAGTTTTTCTTCACATTTACCTCGTTACAGGTAAATGTGAAGAAAAACTCGCACTAGGCACTGATTTGTATCATCACTACATATTATAAAACAAAGTCGCTGTCGCTGTCTGTCCGTCCCTATGTATGCTTAAATCTTCAAAACTACGCAACGGATTTTGAAGAGGTTTTTTTTAATAGATAGAGTGATTCAAGAGGAACGTTTATACGTATAATACATGCATAATATTGTAGAGAAACACTGATAAATTTAGAGATATGCAGCGGGAACGGGATCAGAAAATATGGCGGTACGAAGTTCGCCGGGTCAGCTAGTATTGTATAAACGCTGATTTGTATGCGCAAATATGTTTCACAAGTTTGCCGCCAGGTGGTGCTAATTCAATGTCTGTTACCTACAATGAGTTCCTCGTCTGTGGTGGATATTTAAGGTTATATACCTACCATAGACGAGCAAAGCACCTTTTATTTATATAGGACACGTCAATTTGACTTCGCCTCGCCTGATAAAAGCTGAAGGCAAAGTCTCGGAAAAGACCTGTCCACACGTCGGCGGACGCGTGTCCTATTAACATCCGCAGTCGAATCTGCCTACGTGTTGAGGACCCTTTACACGAATGTGACAAAAAACTTGCACTAGATACTCTGATGTATGTGAAACAGGTGTAGATAATTTATAGTTATCATTACAAACATCATCATCATCATTTCAGCCATAGGAAGTCCACTGCTGGACATAGGCCTCCCCTATAGACCTCCAATAAGACCGGTTGGAAGCGGCTCGCATCCAGCGCGTTCCCGCGGACTTAATGAGGTCGTCTGTCCACCTTGTGGGTGGACACTCAGACGACCAAATTAAGACGACTTTTAATAAAAATCATTAAAAACATAGCAGTGATTTTTATTAAAAGAACACACTGAATATTCTCCCTACGCCACTAACTGCCGTTACAGACTACTCCATGGCATAGAAGAGTTATCACCCGTCAATTTCCAGCTGTAGTTTGCGGTCAGACCGCTTACGTCAGCGGTGGCACAATGCAGAGCCATAAATTACTACCCTCCGACTCTAATACACTTTTAATAATCGAGGACGAGCCGGAACGCGGACCCTTAGTTCCGAGGTCATCTTGGCCACGGATGCAATAAGTAAAATGTGTCTAGCTAGATGATGATGATTTTAATGTAACATAGTAAATAATTATAGAAAAATGTCTTTGATGGTACCTATATTTTGCTATCTCTAGGTATATACGTATACAACGATATCGTGTATCATAGTCACTATTACTCTTTTTGCCGATACGTTAATATCAAAGCAAAAAGGATGGAATGTTTTATTTTTATAGAGGTCTTTTTATATTTATTTAAGGACTGGTAAAGAATATGAATTTATGAATTTATCTTCTTCTTCCTCTTAGCGTTAATTCCCAGTCGCATCCGAAGCTTTCAGCTCGGAGTCTGGGGTCCGCTTTTACCAGTCTTAACCACGGATTTGGCTAGACCTCGATATTTTCCGTGAAGCGATTGTCATCTGACCTCCACAACCCAATGTTAACATTAGGCGATATCGAAGCTTTGCAGTTAGACCGTTGTTTTTGGATTTTTGAGGGCTCCAACTACCCCGTAACGACTGCCATAGATGTTCTCATGGCAACCGGGACCGACGGCTTAACGTGCTCTCCGAGGCACGACCAGACCAATGCAAATACTCATATTTAATTCACACAAATATTTGCACTGAGCGGGGATCGAACCCGCGCCTCCTGCGTAGCGGCCGCGTTCACTAATATTTATGAATTTATGAATTTATATACTAAATAAATCCCCGAAGGGGTAGGCAGAGGTGTATTATCACCCACATTTTGCCAACTATAATTTTTGGTTCTACGTAACAGGCGGCGAGCCTATTGCTGTCAAGCGGGCACTTAGTCGTGGGCTGTATGTTTACTGTCGGATGGAGAACAGCCCTATCCTTAGAGATGGGTTGGTCCTATTCTACACCACCGGGAACCGACACGGCCTCGTATGTGTATGTGTGTGTCATCAATTTACCAAACAAAATCTGTGTATCTCGTAGGTATATGAATAAACTAGCTGTTGCACGCGGCTTCGCCCGCGTGGATGTCGGTTATCGCTTAGTGTTTATATAGCCTGCATCTCAAAATCCTTTCTTAGGGGAGGCCTACGTCATAGTAGCTTTATGCATGCAAAGTCTCAGCCCGATCGGTTTAAAATTGACAAACTTTCATACAAACTTTCATCCCCTTGGGGGTAGAATTAATCAAAATTCTTTCTTAGCGGATGCCTACGTCATAACATCTACCTGCATGCCAAATTTCAGCCCGATCCGTCCAGTGGTTTGGGCTGTGCGATAATAGATCACTATGTCAGTCAGTCAGTCGGTCAGTCAGTCACCTTTGAGTTATATATTTAGATGGTTTCTTTATTTCTTTCTAAAAATACAATATTTCAAGCTCTTAAAGGTTAATATCGATAATATTGTTATCAAACAATACACACACCCTCACACACATTGCAATCACTGAGCGAGGAAATTTTGTCGTTCTATGCATATTGATGAGGTTGACACAGTTAATTAGAATCAAAAGCCTAAAAAATAACAGAAAATCAAGTAAATTGATATTATACGTAGAAAACGTTGATTCTTTAGATGGATGGCACAAATGAACTTTAAAGAAACCTGTTTGTAGTGAGGTTCAGGGACTACGGTATAGTTAAAATCTCGCTGCACACTCGGTCATAAGTCATTCGAGTGTTTCGCTCTATTACAGTAGTATAAAACCTTATAAACGTGCTTTATTGTAAATCGACAGGTGAGCATTCTGCCACTGAACCACAGATGCCGTCGGTCAACTAGCGCACATCCCTACGCCGATTATTATTAAAGACCGAGTCTGCAGCGAGATTTTAACTATACTATAGTAAAGCAGACCCCAGACTCTGAGGTGAAAGCTTCGGATGCGACTGGGAAGAAGAAGTGAGCTATATACCTAGTTTTTGTTGAAATTTTATGTACCTTATAGCTCTCGGGAGATTTACTTTCCTACCTTTCATTTGAGATCCCATTTATCGAAATCCGATCAGCCGTTAGGCCTGTAGAGGAGACCAAGGAAAACGACTTACATACATACCTACTTACATACGCGCGAAACACATAACCCTCACTGGCGCAGTCGGGTAAAAACGATTTATGCCGTGTAGATCATTAAAATGTAAATGTAACCAAACATCTAGGACAAAAGAGAAATAAAACTAGTCAAACTTAAATGTTTACCAAATGGAACAACTGTTCGCAACCCGCCTCCGTTCTCAAAAAACTCGGCAAGCACTAAGCGGGATTTTATGCAAAAGGTAAGAAGGTATCTAAAGCTGGGTCCACATTTGTAGCATTTCTGTGTATCGTATCTGCTTCGCGTGGCCTCAACGCGTATCATGATCGCTAGTTTGGACACAGGATGATAGCCGTTAAAGCTGGGTCCACATATTCCGGCTATTCTTATATTTTCTTGTTTAATACTTTTTAGAGCGTGATTTTGCAGCAGTCGGGTTTTAGTTTTAAACTAAATTTTTATTTTTATTATTTTAGGGCAAGCAAAACCCAATAATTTATACATATTTTAAATGTGGTAATTGAGCCCTTTAATTTGATACCAAACACGGTTTATTTATCTCGAGTTTATTTTTAACGCAGTACTTTATGACCGCTAGAGACTTTATGGCGCCACATTAGAGTCAGTGACACGTCATATAGCCTATAACCAGCGGACTATCAAGACGCTTCTAACGATACCTCAATTGTCCAGTTCTAATAAGTAGTTGAAGAGCTATGAGGGAACAAAATGAACATACATACATACATATAATAAACATAGCTTATCAAAATCATAACCCTCCTTTGGCTTCGCCGTAGTCGGGTAAAAAAGTTAATAAATAGCTTTGAATTAAATTATATATCAATCTTTTGCAGCTTTAGCTATTCATTAGTCACGGAAGGCATTCAACACGCACATCGCGATATCCTCCGAGCACTGCATAGCAAAACGACTAACTCCAAGTTGAACATTCCAGCGTGTATAATGGCACGCGCGCCAACACCGTCTGCGTGGCTGCAGAAAGGTATTTAGTCCAGTCCTTAGAGTACACATTACTATAGAGCGCGCCTTACAAGTATGAACTGCTATCACGGGTATGAACAGTACCGAGGCTCCTTTTTTTTTTTTTTTTTTTTTTGTTGAGGCAGGAAAAAATGCACCTTCCGCATTTCGCGGGCTTGGGGTAGCCACGCGGGTATGTGGGGCTCTCACCACACTAAAACAACCTGCCGTGTGCCATACGCCGCGTCTTAGTGAGTGACCCGTCGGAAACACTACGCTCTCGTCGACGGATCACCCAAGCGCCAGCCCGCAAAGGTGCGGTGCGGGCCCGTCTTCTGATTGGGCGATGTCCAGACACACCAGGACATCACCCCTTCGCGGGAGGCTCTACAGCGGGTGGAGGGCTAACCCCGACCCATCCACCCGCGGCCACACTAGGGCGGCATGAGGCGCAAGAATGCGCGTGCACGCCGCCCAGTTCGCCGGCGACGAATCGGGTCAGCGAGGCTATCTGCCTCCCTGGCCCGTTCCGCCGCCTCCTTCCGCGAGATGACTTCCTCGCAGAAGGATGCGACCGCGGTAAAACATCTGTCGCTGCGAGCCATGGAGCGCAGGATGGTCGGCAACGAGAGATCGACACCCACTATTGCCACGAGGTCTCGGCGCTGCATCACCCAGGCCGGACAAGCCTCAAGTGTGTGCTGCGCCGAGTCCTCGCGGCAAGGACAGTGATGACAGGCGGGACTCAATTCCCTCCTGGCGAATGAGAACAGATACTTTCCGAAGCAGCCGTGCTCGGAAAGCACCTGAGTCAGCCGGAAGGAAAGGGTCCCATGCTGTCTCTCCGCCCACTCAACAATGACCGGCTGAAGCGCCGCCAGAGTACGATGACCTGCACTCCAGTACCGAGGCTCCTGGCTCAACCTCAATCAGTAACAAAACAATACCCGTCAAAATGACTTCGCAAATAATATTTAATTCGATATGTTAAATCAAAATTATATACTATATCGTATATTTGTAGTAATATAATGACGCAAAAATCACGCAAAATGACGCCATTTTTTTTGTATTTTGGCTTTAATTTTATCCATGCATATCAAATCGAACAAAAAACTTCATTACAACGAACTACAATAATAAGTGCACCTATTGATATTTTCGGTCGCAAAGTATCTGCTAACACTCGGCGCCAAAGACGCGTGATAGACGCGCTCTATATTATAATGTATACTCTAAGGTCCAGTCATTTAAGCTTAAATTAGGTAAGAATCTCGGAATTCGAGATACCCAGCTGTAAGTCTGTAAATACTTGTATATTGACACCCTAAAAGTTGTCTCAAAACCTACATAATATGGTAGGGTGTACGCAACTATTAAATTTCAAGGTCAAAGGTCACATATGTAGGTTTTGAGACAACTTTTTGGGTGTCAATATACAAGTATTTTTCAGACTTACAGCTGGGTATCTCGAATTCCGAGGTCAACTTACTATGATGACTGGACCAATGACACTCCAAGTGTCATGTCGATACGCGAGCTATACTTGCCGCATGTTTCCCGGCAGAGTAGAATTTGGACCACCCAATCACTTCCCATGCGGTGTCGTATAAGGGGACTAAGGAATAGGGCTGTTTAACATCAGACAGATATACAACCCAGACCTAGCCTCAGATGCATGGCTCGAGTCAACAATAGTGCCCGGAATACGGCAATAGGCTCATCCCTTGTTACGTGGGACTAAATACAATGTTTGGTGAAATGTGGGTGTTAATTCACCTCTGCCTTACAATCCGGTGATAAAGGCGTGATTTTTTGTATGATTATAATATATGTATGTATGATTTTAGATAAAATATTGCTAATTAATATTTATTTATTTAATTAAAAACTTTATGCACACTTGTACAAAGGCGGAATTAATATTATAAACTAGCTGACCCGGCGAACTCCGTATCGCCTTATTTGCCTTGCCGCGGGCAAGGCAAAGAACCAGCTCACCCGCGCGATCTGAATTCCAAATCCCATTCCCACTGCACCTTCTGTTTTTTCTTTTTTTTTTCTTTTATACAGATCCTGTCCTATCAATAACGAACACAATAAAAAAGAATTATTCAATTTGAATCCGTCGTTCGGAAATTATGTGTTTGAAGGGTTTCATTTTATAGTTGTTAAAGTTTGTAAAGAAGAAATTTGACTGTTTGAATTGAACGTCTCGACGTCTAGACGTCCAGACGTACGAATTGTTATTTTTTTTGTAATAAGAATAATATAACTGTAACAGTAAATAAAATCCCTCGGGAGCACACGTTATCTCTTCATGCCACAATGACAGCAATGCTCTGAGGGCATAGTAAATGTAATTTGCTCTCAGAGTATTATTGTAGTTCAATCGGTTGAAATAACATAAAGAACCAATGATTTTGTTGAAATTTCAAACTGGTAAAATTCGCTAAGGAATATCATATGACATTAGGTACGTAAAAAAATGTCTGATGTTATTACATAAAAAAATGACACGAGACGTCGGTCGACAGGCCGCCGCCGGTCGACTACCTGCTAATGTGTACTTGTTTCATGTACTTTTAGATTTTTTTTAATATGTTTAAAAAATTGGGGGTTGATTAAGCCCCCATTCCCACCAGTCAGGTCTGCACCTTCGTATTGAGATAACAGGAGAGTAGTCTGACAAGTTTCCAGCTTGCCTCAAGAACGTACTCAAAAAATCGTACCAGCTCTCGGACTATTAAGTGTATGGGCTATTTCGATTGACCGACAAATTAATATCGTCCGGTAAACTGTTAGTAAGTGGAGCCCTTCAGAAAGGTAAGTGTATATTCAATATATTATGTAGCAAGGTCCACCAAGTGCTATCGATCAGCAGTTTAAGTAGTGGCAGACATCCAACTATACCCTAACTCGAACTCAAGAATAAGTAAGACACAAAACACTTCAAGGCACTTCGAACTAATTGAGCTTAATAGTGACTACTTCATAAGAGTTAGGGGAGTACTTTGAAATATTATAAATACACTTTTACCATTAACACTTGACAAAGGGCCCGCGATTCTTCAAAAACAGTGATTAGAGCGCTCTTTGTTTCACTGAGTGAATAAAAAATTACTAATTTGGAACTTGCACAAATATACGGATTATAATGAAAGGAAAACGTGGAAAGAGGTTGCACACTCTCGCTATAAAAACGTACTAAAATCCACCAAAATGTAATAACTGGCTGTATTTAATATGGGTCAGTTTAAAATTTTAAATTAAGAAAAAAAATACCACCAATTTTCTGTACAGTTTTCCTTGTAAAAATTCTGTTGGTCTCTGAAAATGAAACTCTCGTTCCGGAGTCTTTTCGCGTTAAAGCGGCAGCTCTTGTTGATAATTTGTTGCTTCTTTTATGCATTACCAAGGTATTACCCATAATAAAATTTGGTTCATTATCACAGAGTAATTATTTTCTCGTAGTCAATGATAAAAAGTAGAGTATCTAACGTTCATCATCGTCATCATCTCTGTTCTTGTATACCTTGATCCGTTCAGGATTCTTTTCTAGAATCCCGTACGTAGCGCTATTAGAATCCTTCGGTCCTCTCGGGATACAACTTAGTGTCTCAAAAATAATTCACCTTTTTTTCACTTGTTGGGTAATCTACTATTACTCACAAGATGTGAAACAATCACTTTTTTATTCTTCCTATAACCATACTGACTACTGAAGAGCAACTGAATTTCATCAAAATCGGTTCGGTGGTTTAGGCGTGAAAGTGTAACAGAAAGTCAGACATACAGAGTTACTTTCGCATATGGATCTCGACCAATATCAATCAAATAGAACCAAAAAGCAAATAGTAAATTACAACAGGCGGCGTTATTGCGATCTATAATATAAAAATGAATCCCTAAATGTGTTGCTAAGCGCAAATCTCGAGAACGGCTGAACCGATTTCGCTAATTCTTTTTTAAGTATATTCCCTGAAGTACGAGGATGGTTCTTAAGAAGAGAAAAAATTTAAAAAAAAATTAAGAATCGACTGTTAGGCGGTACAAAGTTCGCGGGGTCAGCTAGTTTCTAATAAAAACCGTGTAAACAGTGTTCTGCCAATATTGAACAACTGCAGGCATCTGAGATTATCCAATAGACATTATTACTACGCGCTGTGCTACTGCATTGAAACCCGAGCGGAATTCTAAACTCGGAAACAATCGGGTCACTCAGAAACAATAATAGCAAATTATCTAGGTATATATATAAAAACTAGCTGCCCCGGCGAACTTCGTACCGCCATATTTTCGGCCCGCGTGGTATTCAAATCCCGTTCCCGCTGCACCCTTATCACTTAGGGGGATGAAAAATAGATGTTGGCCGATTCTCATAGATACCGGATAAGCACAAAAAATTTCATCAAAGTCGGTCAAGCCGTTTCGGAGGAGTATGGCAACGAAAACTGTGACACGAGAATTTTATATGTTAGATCAATGCCACTTTTCGTTGTTAGCTTATAAGTCAAGAACGGGCTCACCTATCCAAACCAAATATTTAGGCTTTGTTCGGACTATTTAATAGATGGTTTATGTGAAGTTTGCACAAAATCGGTCGAGCGGTTCTTCATTTATCACATTTTTTGTAACCAAATAAATGAATTTAATAAATGGCGGATCATTGAGATTGTGCTGTCAAATTAAAACTTTTTTCAATGTTGACAGTACAAGCATGTTGTTCTGTCATTCATGCGGTCATCTATTAACATGGCGGTATGAAGTTCGCGGGGTCAGCTAGTTTATTTATAGATCTGTGGATTTACTTGCATAGCGACTTTCAATCAGTCTAATTTCTTTTCGGCCGCGTGGTTCCTGATAGAGTAGAATTTGGGCCAACCCATCTCCTCCTATGCGGTGTCATACAAGGTGACTGTAGGGCTGTTTAACAGCAGACAGATATATACAGCCCAGACTCAGCCTCAGATACATGGCTCAAGTCAACAAAAGTGCCCGGAATACGGCAATAGGCTCACCCCCTATAACGTGGGACCTAATACAATGATTGGTGAAATGTGGGTGTTAATTTACCTATGCTTAACCCTCCGGGCATAAAGCCGTGATTGTATGAATGTACGTAATGTCTTTTCATACCACTTAGGTGGCAGATAAGAACACGGCCCACCTAATAAGTAATAGTTACTGTAGGGCGTCACACTCGTGCTGCCAACCCTGTAGTAACCTTCTAATGTCCTTGTAGTCCGTGTCTTCCTTTATTTTTATTTGATTATACCTCGCCTGATGGTAACTTAAGATGAAGTCTAAAAAGTAAAGCCGCCATTACGGTTGCTATCATTAATTCTACTTACGTTTTGTTCCTTATTCTCTGTTATCGTTGTAATTTGCCATGTTTTAGAGGGTAGTATTTGCTCTGACAAAATTGAATTACTAATTAACAAGTCTGATATTCTAAGAGCGTGCCAGAATCAAATTCATAAATCGATTAAACTCAAAGCCGGAATATTTCGTAGCTATTGTCTACGAGTGTCTACGCCGTAGAGCGAAACGTAGACCTAGATTGTAACTTATCAGAGATCAGTTTGTCCTACTAATTCTATGAATATAAGGATGGATGCATGTGTGTGTGTCGGGACGTTTGTTATTCTTTGTGAAAACTTCCGAATGGATCTTTCTTTTTACTTTCTTTCTTTATAGATATACCTTTCGGATTACCGCCCCCTCCCGCTGGCGGGGGTGGTTATTTCGAACTCGACTAGCAATAAAGTCATTTTATCGCGGTTTCGTGACGTCATAAGATTACTGTATATATATATGATTGACTGGAACTAGACCCGGCAGAACTACCACGACATGAATTATCTATGAGAATCGTACGACAACCTCGCAGAATATCAATAGGAAGTCAATGGCCGTTGGTGGACGTTTCGATTTTTCACTTTCTGTACAGCCCCTCTAGACAAGTGGCAATTCGTTGCTCGGCGTATGATGGAATAGAATGACAAATGGATTTGACGTATATGACTGGCGTCAACGAATGTCAAAGACGTCAAATCCATTTGTCAACGCCGAGCAACGAATTGTCACTTGTCTAGAGGGGCTGTGGACTAATTATAATAGGTTAATTGTTCAATTCATATTAATATTGTACCACACTAGCTAGGGCTGTTTACCATCAGAAAGATATAACATACAGCCCAGACTCAACCTCAGATATATGCCTCGTCAACAATAGTGCCCGAAATACGGCAATAGGCTCACCCCCCATTACGTGGGACCTAATACAACGATTAGTGAAATGTGGGTGTTAATTCACCTCTGCCTAACCCTCCGGGGATAAAGGCGTGATTGCTACGCCGCCACCTCCAAGGAACTTATTTCTTGGCGCGTACTTCTAGTTTAAACAGTGACAGAACATTCGTTCGTTGTTCTTTCTTATGTCATCATCATCATCATCATTTCAGCCATAGGAAGTCCACTGCTGGACATAGGCCTCCCCTATAGATCTTGTAAACGTTGAAAATAAGGTTTCGTTTACACTAAAATATTAAGAAAGAATGCCCTTGTTTTAGGTCTAGCTCTATGTTCGTTTGTCTAATTCCACCTTGAGACTAATAATTTTAAAAATACCTGAATGTACCATTTTTTAATCCTAGCGTTAATCCCATTTTTAATCGTGCGAAAAATCCCCACGGATACCTCCCCCGCCAGAGCCGGAGGAGGAGGTTATGTTGGACTCGAACCGACTAAAACGCACGCCGTCAGTTGCCGGAGGTGAGATTGTCGTAGCCATATCCCTCGCACCCCGGCTGACCCAGAGCCATATCTCTCGATCTGGCCCTCTTCCGGTGTGGGGACCATAGAGTCCCCATCCTAGCGTTAATCCCAGTCGCATCCGAAGCTTTCACCTCGGAGTCTGGGGTCTGCTTTATTAATCTAACTGCGGATTTTGCTGGACTTTGATACCTATTTCTCGTGAAATATTCTAAGAAATAAATCATTATCTGTTTCTGTTCTATTGTGTTTTCATAAAAGTTTGCTGGTTGCAGATTTTACAATAATATAATGAACTGTTAAAGTTAAATATTCCTATTCAAATAGTTTTAAACATATTTGATATTGAAAATTTCATTTCTCAAACCACCCGAAAATGCTCCGTACAAAATCGTGGCGGTTAGTGACGTCACAGGCCGATAGCGCGTACTTAGTGCAATATTTTATTTTGCAATGCATATTTTTTCAGCCAGAACTATGTATTAAGCAGTATTGGGTAGAATTGGAAGACCTTGTCATCATCCCTATTAGTAACGCCGCGTTTTCAAAACGCGTGTTTTCAATGCGATTATCCGAAAATACGTGAAAAAACTGATACTCACTTTTTTCTGATGAAATGATTAAATCACTCTTATGAATGATTTTGAAGACACTCATAAAATATTTTTTTACATTTTCAGTTAGATTTTATAATTTTAACTTAAAAATTTCTCATAAGTATTGAAAACACGTTTTAAAAATGTAATAAGTATCAATGAATTGGACTGCAGGAGTATGAATCCTCTACATATACGACATATATGGCAGGCAAGAGTATGATTTCTACAAGGAAATTAGAATGCATAAAGTTATGGAATCACGTCCTATGCCATAACAACAATAGTGCAAATCAGCGGGAACAGGCCCTTGATTCTGCTAAAGTTAAACCACTGTCGTGCCACAGTCTCTGCAAAAATTGGCATTAAATTGTAGACTTTATTACTACAGAATTAAGGTCCAAAATTCAATGACAATATTTGCATCACACGCTTTCGTCCACTCTACAAAAAGCCATTTAATTTTGAACTTTAATAGCGTTACTTTAAAGGCTAAAATCAAATGGAATTTTCTCGCAGTCACTGTGGTGCGACAGTGGTTGTGCTTTAGCAGAATCGAGGCGCAGGACGTGACCACAAGCTCCGCTCCCACTCCGCAATTAATACAAGTATTATAAGAACTGTTAATTAGTATATAAGACACTAGCTATTGCCCGCCGCTCCGCCCGCGTGGAATTCGGATTCCGGTCCAACTTTAATGTATGGAAATCTGCCCGATTTATTGACATTTATGCTCACTGCTCCGCTCCCTTTAGTAGTAGCGTGATTTTATATAGCCTATGTTACTCCCAGATAGTGTAGCTTTTTATAGGTGAAAGAATGATTGAAATCGGTACAGTAGTTCCGGAGCATATTCATTACAAACATACAAACATACAAAAATAGGTATAAATCTTTCCTCTTTATAATATTAGTGTAGATTGCTACATCACAATAAAAGCCGGTGAATAAATCGATAGACCAACTGCCGATACCTTTATTTCACCTCCGCAATACATACATATAAGCCCCTCCGCTTGCTAAAATACATACGCAGAATTGCCGCAATATTTTCCGCCCTGTACAATTTACATTACAGTATCAAAATAAAGACCAGACTTGTGGAATTAAGTTTGAGATTCAACCATTTCAAATATTATACTGGTTAATATTCATGTAACGTATCTAGTATTTGTATAGAACTCTAACAATGTTCAAATATTTAAATAATGTGGAGTTGATGCGGCATATACTGCTCTTAATATTCTGGGCTTAAAAATAGACCCTTTTAATGTCCTCAAAATCTCAAGGAGACGTGAAATTGAGAGAAATAAATCCGACAAATTACGTTAAAACTGTTAAGGTATCATAGTTTTAACAGAAAAAAAACTCTCTTATATATAAGACACGGTACATAAACCAAAGTCCCAAATGGGTTCACTAGATGTGCCACGATTCACATTCTGACTCCATTAATATGCCATTAGCCCATTAAGTATATCGATGCTTGATATGATGTTGAACCAATATTTAATATTGCCTTGAATTAAAATAAGTTTAACGGGAATTAACACAATCTTGTTATAGGTATTAAATATCCTTGGATTGCCTGTCGTTTTTTCGAGGTTATACTGGCCGTGATCACAAACAGATCAGATAACTCTGTTTGTCAGTATTTTACGCTTTCACGCCTAAAACACTGAACCGATCTTGACGAAATTTTGGGCAAAGATGGACTAGAGCTTGGAAAAGGACATAGGCTACCTTTTATCGCAAAAAGGAGTTCAAATAGGGAACAAAAGCTTGTATGAAAGCTCGTCATTTTTGATGATAACCTGATGAAAATTGGTACACATAGATATAAATTAGAGCTTGGGAAAGAACATATGCTATGTAAGGTTGCGACCGACATCCACGCGTAGCCGCGGTCAATAGCAAGTATAAAGTTATTTTATTTTAAGGAACAATAACATTATAAACTTTGTCAGCTAGGACCTCGATTCTACTAAAGCCAAACCACTATCGTGCCACTGTCACTGCAAGAAAATTCCATTTAATTTTAGCCTTTAATGTAATGCAGTTTAAGTTTAAAATAAAATGAAACGAGTTTCATTACACACTTTCATTCACTCTACAAAAAGCCATTTACTTTTTGTAGAGTGAATGAAAGAGTGTAATGAAACTCGTTTCATTTAAGTTTTGACTGTAAGTTTATAGAAATAAGGTGTAAAATTTAATGCCATTTTTTGTAGTCTCCGTGGTATGACAATGGTAATGCTTTAGCAGAATCGAGGGCCAGTTCGTTGAGTGTACAAAGGGTAAGCATTATTAGTGTTTAACGAGCGAGTTAGTTCGACGGGTCACTCGCCTAGGCACAACGTTCAATGTCGACATCCTGAGCATATTATACAGCCACTTGTTTTAGCACTTCTTGATTATACACTAGCGGACTTAAGTACTTGGTGAGAAATAAATTCTTGTATGCTTCCAGTTTATTGTACCCTAAATGACTAATAAAAGGCAATAAAACAGATATCAAGCGTAGACAGAATATATCTTATACAATTCGAAACATAAATTAGCTTGAGAATTTGGTATGTATGTCGCAGCCACGGGGGACAGAATATGATTGTCGCAGTCCATAACTGCCTATGCTCTTAACTAATCGACGCCGTTCAATTAACGACCCGCCCCTCTAGACAAGTGGCAATTCGTTGCTCGGCGTATGATGGAATAGAATGCCAAATGTATGGGATTTGACGTATATGACAGGCGTCAACGAATGTCAAAAACGTCAAATCCTATACATTTGTCATTCTATTCCATCATACGCTGAGCAACGAATTGCCACTTGTCTAGGGGGGCTAATGATATTCAGCCATAGAATTAAACCGCTAGGCAAATCTCTTTTTACTACATGGTTATAAAAAAAGTCAGATTGTGTTGCTTTTCTCAATAAACTTATTTCTGGCTGGTACCCCATCGTACAAATGGCCTAAACGTTAGCCAGCCAATTTGTTAAATGTTGTAACAAACGATACGCCTGAATATCATTTTTCAGCCTAATTGTGGCTTTGGGTAATCTTTGATATTTTCCGTGAAGCGACTGGCATTTGACCTCCACAACCCTTTGGCGATATCGAAGTATTGCTGTTAGATCAATTGTTGGACTTTTAAGGGCTCCAACTACCCATAGCGACGTTATAGACAGTCGTATATGAACCGGGACCGACGGCTTAACTCTCAGAGGCACGAGCTGCATCAGACTTTTATCCGTTAAACAGCAGGTATATATTGCAAACGAGATTGGTATAGCCCCGAATACATCTAAACTGTAATTACATCTAAAATACAATCCACTCACAATGCTCTTAAGTTTTATCTACAAAGGGTAAGAAATTAAGTATTGTAATCTAAATTTGATTCATTCTGAAGACTTGCCTTTGTTGAACGTTAAAGTGAATGCCTGTTCAAGAATGGCCCAAAAAAATAGAATTACTTCAGTCATTAGGACAAAAATGTCAAACTTCATTATAAGTTGGTCGCAATCCAAGGTAAAACGCTTTGTAATGTGATAGCATCTTTTTATCAGACAGATACTTTTTTTAAGCACACAGCCTGATGAAAAGTGGTTAACGTGGCCTATGCAACGTATGTATGCAACCTTAGAGTAAACATTATAAATATAGAGCGCGCCTATCACTCAGGTTTTTGGCGCCGAGTGTTAGCAGATACTTCTTTTTATAGCGCACCTATAGTGACGTTTCATGCATTACCGAAAATATCACTAGCTGCACTTATTAATGTAGTTTGTTGTTATGAAGTTTTTTGTTCGATTTGATATGCATGGATAAAATTAAAGCCAAAATACTAAAAAATGGCGTTATTTTGCAGTATTTTTGCGTCATTATTACTACAAATAATATGATGTTGTATAAAATTTTGATTTAACATATCGAATTAAATATTATTTGCGAAGTCATTTTGACGGGTATTGTTTTGCTACTGATTGAGGTTGAGCCAGGAGCCTCGGTACTGTTCATACCCGTGATAGCAGTTCATACTTGTAAGGCGTGCTCTAACAATACTATAAGCGTCACTCTCACGCTGCCGACCCTATAAGAACTTTCTAACCCCATACTGTAGTCGGTTGGAAAAACCACGGCAGGGAGTTCAGTCCACAGTTCTTTTCAAACATGACTGTGCCTACTAGTTCCAGTCACAGCGTGTGAGGGTAGATTCGCTGCCTGTGGCGAGAGGTGCGATGATAGAATGTGACCGTGGGCATCATGTCGAACAATTCATCTGAACACACACCCATTATACAGGCGGTAAAACACGCACAGCGATGCAAGGTCTCTCCTGAGGCGGAGCGGTTCCACGCCGCTAGTGAGTGTGGTATTGTCGATGATTCTCAGCGCCCGCCTTTGTTCCAAGTTTGAAAAGTTGGTAATCCGGTGCGACTTGTACAGAAGTTTTTTTCCCCGTAGTGAATGCTTCACCCAGTTAAGCACTTCAAGTTTTTTGAATATCAGCTTGACGTTCGAAACACGAACGAAAGAGAGAATTATAATAATAAAATTGCCTCGACCAACATTTCAAGAGCCTCGCGTTAGACAGGTGCGTCAAGGGCCTGATGCAGAAGGCGGTACTCCTCGACACGGCACGTATTGTGAGGAGGTTCCTCTCCCTGGAGCCCTAACCACCGGTAGCTTAGTCCCTGTACCCGATGCCGGTGGGGCACTATTTTTAAATATATTTTTTATAGATATATATGTATTTAAAAATGTAATTTATAGGATTTTAGAGTTAATAAAGAGGAAATAAAATTGTGTGTAATGCTAGTTTATTTTAATGGATACTGTTGCATGTCGTAAGGCCAAAATGTAGTGATACTGATACCTGCATTTGCAATGTAAATAAATAAATGAATAAACGTTGTCCTCCAAGTATTTACCGTACGGACATCGCAGGAAATGTCGACCCCTAGTATCCCGACACTCGGGGAAATGGCGAGTTTTGTGTTCAGGAATTGTGGCACTACGATAAATAGGGTTTTCTTAGCGGTGAATACACATACTTGTGTCTTAGATGGGATGAATTAGACTTACTCGCCGGCAATATTCTCACATATTCTACACAGAGGTTTCTAGACCGGAAGTAATTAATTTTCCTCAAAGTTAACCGTTTATAAAATTTAAGCAATTTAATTCTATGACACTAAGCCATGACCTCAATTGTACACCATAGATATAACAATATGACAGAGATCTAAGTTATGTGGTAAGTACAGATGGCGGCCTTATCGCTCTGCGGCAATTTCTTACAGGTAACCATAGAACACATTTTAATGTAGGTATGTATGTTTTGTTGTGTTGTGTGTGTGTGTGTGACGTTGGTGTTGTTGATGTTTGTATGAGTAATGTAAAAAGTGATTAACTATAAAAGTTGTTAATTTGATTTATGATGTCTTGAAGGATCGAATGACGTTTCTTAATTTAAGACATCCTCGTGGATTGTTCTTCAAGTTATGTCAGGCGTAAACACCCTTTATAACTACATAATAATATAGATTCACCACAGAACAGATAATAGTACAGAACAATATAGCGGCGCATTTATCCTATAAAGTTTTATTACGCCAGTTTCGGAGAAAACCTCAAACAGCGGTAACAATCGTCCATTTGTTCATAAGTTATACTCGAGGGGGCTACTATGAAACATTCGAAACTTTGGGCCTGTACGAAACACGAACGAAAGAGAGAAACTAGATAGAAAGCATCTCTTCTTACGTCACTGAACTACTCCTAAACCGCACAATGGCCCAAAAAGGAGGCTAAGTGCGGAAAAAAGAGTCCCCTTTCCATTCCATACTCCTAAACCGCTGGACCGATTTGAATGAATTTTGAACCTTGGATGGTTTAGATACACAAAAAAAAAGGGGGCAGGAAAACACGTCTATCGGGTCCGCTAGTTTAACGTATGTTTTATAGTCGCTACCAGATTGTTTACCTTCAGATATGTTGTACCTAACAAATGGAGTAAGAATGTACATGTACCATGAATTCGTTTTGGTTTTCTTAAGACAAGGTTTATGTTGAACATAAGTATATAATATTATATTATACTAGCTGCCCCGGCGAACTTCGTACCGCCAATTTTCGGCCCGCGTGGTATTCAAATCCCGTTCCCGCTGCACCCTTATCACTTAGGGGGATGGAAAATAGATGTTGGCCGATTCTCATAGATACCGGACAAGCACAAAAAATTTCATCAAAAGCGGTCAAGCCGTTTCGGAGGAGTATGGCAACGAAAACTGTGACACGAGAATTTTATATATTAGATAATATTATTTCTTTATTATTGTTTTCTTTTCTTTATATTATTCTCAATGTACACCAAACTACCCGAAATCCCGAAAACATTCTTCTCCTAGTTTTTCTCTCCATCCCATGGTTACCTCTAAGAAATTGCCGCAGAGCGAAAAGGCCGCCATCTGTACTTACCACATAACTTAGATCTCTATATTATATAGTTATATCTATGTACATAAAAGACGTTTTTCTTTTACTTACTTACTTACTAAGTGTCACGTAAATGCCGTCTACGGATCCGATTTCGCAATATATACGTTCTATTGCCCGCAACTTCAATCCACATGTGCGGATTTCTCATAGTATGCCCACATTTCCTTTGAAATGCCGCACTTGCTCATACGTAATTCGCATTCACTTCAGTACACCAAAAAGACGGAGTGTTCTTATTAATTTTTAATGGACGCACGGGTAAAAGGTTAGCGAAAAGTTAGCTTAGTAGCACTCATTCTGTACTCTCAAACGGAATTGTATATAATATATTGTACAGTCGTATTTATTTATAAAGGTGGAGACGTAAATAAATATGGTTGTTGTGTTCTCGACTCGGTAATGCTCTAGGGATATGAATGTAGACTTTCATTATCATGGAAGATTGATTCCTTGTTGATATAGCAAAATGTTACGATAGTTTTGCGATTGAAGAGTCTTTTTACCCGACTGCCGAAGGAAGGGGGGTAATGTTTTGTTCAGTATCTAAATATATATATAACTTAAAGGTGACTGACTGACTGACATAGTGATCTATCAACGCACAGCCCAAACCACTGGACGGATCGGGCTGAAATTTGGCATGCAGGTAGATATTATGACGTAGGCATCCGCTAAGAAAGGATTTTGATTAATTCTACCCCCAAGGAGATAAAATAGGGGATGAAAGTTTGTATGAAACTTTGTCAATTTTAAACCGATCGGGCTGAGACTTTGCATGCATAAAGCTACTATGACGTAGGCATCCCCTAAGAAAGGATTTTGAGATGCAGGCTATATAAACACTAAGCGATAACCGACATCCACACGGGCGAAGCCGCGGGCAACAGCTAGTCGTTAATATAACATGACCAAAGTATTTTTTTCATGTCTCTAATTTGCAGAGTCAGACACAGATACTTTAAGATTATATAACAGTAAAAACAGACATATACAATGGAGCGTTTTAATTTTAGTTTAAAGTTACCTCTGTCTCAATTACCAACGTATAGTGATATTATGAAGTACTATATACTCCTAAAACAAGAACTAAAGCCGGACAAAACAACAAAAGAACCCACAGTTCTAGAAATATCAGAAAGATTGGCAGATGAAATTTTAGAAATATGGCAAAAGTCGTCGCTACCTACTCTAAGTCGAAAAATAATTTTACAACTGATTTGTTCCTATCACAATAAATATAGAGTCTTAATGAAACCATATAAAGGCCGCCAAAGTAACAAAAAGTATCAAGAAAAGATTAATACATTTAAAACAGAGTCCCATAGATTGTTTGATATTTGCAGCTGCAAATGCGATGTCATCTCAAACTGCAACTGTATTAAAAGTAGTCGTGTTCCCAAAGAGGAAGTAATTTTTTTATTAGATCAGAGAACAACAAGAAAAATCGCGATTAATTATTATTTGGAACTTACTTGTGCCGACGTTTCGGGTGCGTTTCGGGTAAGTTCCAAATAATAATTAATCGCGATAAGTCCCGAAACATAAAAACTATGAGTTTACACCGCGATAGTTTAAAAATAACGTTAACAAGAAAAATGATTATAGGCGGTGTGGATGTAGTTGCAACTATAAAGAATAAGAAAAAACAGGATAGAAAAGAAAAAAGTTCATCGCGTAACAGGGAGGTAGATTATTTTGATAAACCTTGTTGTTCTCGTTCTTTGATTGAGGATATGCCAATTCAAAGCAGCAGCTCCTGTGATAGTTCACTTGCGCCATCATCTAGTCCTTGCCAGGAAAAGCCAGAACAGTTGGAACTAAAAGTTTCGCCAGCTCAAAAAAAAAAGAGATTACATTTGCCATCATTAGCCCTAGCCTGTGATCGTACTGGAGTATCTGATAGAGCCGCTGCCATTATAGCGTCTTCTGTTTTAAAAGATGTTGGCCTTATTTCATCAAATGATCCAAGTAGTGTCATTGATCGTTCAAAGTTGCGGCGTGAGAGAACCAAAGTCAGATCAACTTTACAAGAGGCAGATCGTTATAAAATCCTTCGCGGTTTGTATTTCGATGGCAGAAGGGATAAAACTTTGGTTCGTATTCAGAAAGAAGGGAAATTTTATAGAAAACGAGTTATAGAAGATCATTATGTGATTTTACAAGCACACAGTGATTTTGCAAGCCACAATATTAATGACTTTCCATGTCATACCCAAGCCGTCGAACGCTGCATCAAGTTGGTGACAGAAGCCTCTGGTGCAGTTTGCGGGGAAAACAGACGAGATGGCTTCATCAGGGCGAAACTGCTATAACGTCAACGAATGCCTAATTTTAATACCTACTAAAAAGCAGTTTAATGTCTAAAAATGCAAAATTATAATAATAAAGTCACATAAAAAATACCTTTTTTTTTCTGTTTTTCAACTGTGTTGGGGCACCTCCAAACATTAAGTCAGGTGGATGAAATTTTGTACGTTTGTTTTATACATTACAAGGCAATTTTTTATCACTATGCCCTTTAGAAAAAAAAAACTTAATAAAAATCCCTACATTATCGCTCCACCCATACATACTCACATACGCCGAGCAACGAATTGCCACTTGTCTAGAGGGGCTGAACGGTCCGTCAAATCGAAAAAAACTGAGAGAAAACTAAAAATAATTTTTAAATACCTATTCAACATACTCCATTTGCATAGTTTGTTGACTTTAATTTTTTTCATTTTCACAATATGGCGTCCAGTAGTCGCCATATTGAATTTTCACTAACGTCATGTCTTTAGTGACACTCGCCAGACTAAGAGGAATCGATTGAGGTTTAAATCATAAAAATCGGCCCAGGCGTTTGGTATTTATAGAGCTTCAAAGGAACATACAAACATACATACATACATACATAGGCTGATAAACACATTACCACCCCTTTGCATCGCGCAGTCGGGTAAAAAGATAAGATAGATAATAATGATAATTGTTGCCTTACACTGCAAAAAACATTGCCTAAAATTAGAGTTTCCAACAATACCTACCCATTCTTAAACCTTAACGACTCTGTTTCATTACATTAATCAATACCTATCCGTGTAAGATCTTTGTCAACAACAATTTCATGGCTTCCTTCGCGACATTATCTTCTCAGCGGCGGCTCACTTTATGGTCGTATTGACAACTGATACGATTCCTTTCAAAATATTTTGGTCTATTAACTTTCTAGACGTCACCAATCTTCCGTTCCGTTTATTCAATTTAGTTTCACTCGTCGTATTTTGTAAATTCCGTGTTGACGAACACCGAATTATCGACAATATTTCGATCATAATATTTTTATTAGCAGAACATGACTGTCAGGACAGCCTCCGTGATGGCGTAGCGGTAGTGAACGCGGCCGCTGCGCAGGAGGCGCGGGTTCGATCCCCGCTCAGTGCAAATATTTGTGTGCATGAAATATCGGTATTTGCATTGGTCTGGTCGTGCCTCGGAGAGCACGTTAAGCCATCGGTCCCAGTTGCCCTAAGAACATCTATGGCAATCGTTACGGGTAGTTGGAGCCAAGTCCAAAAACAACGGTTTAGCTGCAAAGCTTCGATATTGCCTAATTCTACGATTGGGTTGTGGAGGTCCGATGGCAATCGCTTCACAGAAAATATCGAGGTCTAGCCAAATCCGTAGTTAAAACTAGTAAAGCGGACCCCAGACTCCGAGCAGAAAAGCTTTGGATGCGACTGGGAATTAACGCTAGCAGGAAGAAGAACATGACTGAATTTCCGTCCCAATGGAGCTGTACAACTGGGGTACAGAATACCGCGGATATAATAACCTCATGATGTGTTCCCGGCGGTGAGTAGGGTAGCCAGAGCTCACTGGACAGGTTTTGTGCTGTCAGTGGGAGACTGCTTGTCTTCGCTGATCAGAATCTCTCTATTCTTAAAGGGTCGGCAGCACGAGTGTGACTCCTCTGATGTTGCACTCTTCCATAGGCCATGGTAACCACTTTCCATCAGGTGGGCCGTGTGCTTGTCTGTGACCTAAGTGGTATAAAAAATAACAGACCTAGTTTTCAAAGGTTTTGTTGAACTAATGTTTTTTCCTAATCGCCTACAGACTATAAGTTAGTTGTTGTAAGTTGAATGCAGTAGTAGGTATAAGTAGTTAGTAAAGAGGCTTATATTATTTATTACTAGCCTTCCGCCCGCGGCTCCGCCCGCGTGTATCTCGGTGAACGCGACCTTTGCTCATATCCTCGGTTCTACTCAACCGATTGTGATCAAACAAACGTAAGATTTTAAGTCTGATTAAGCCCTTTCTAACAAAAAAAAACACATCAAAATCCGTCCAGTAGTTTTTGCGTCCATCGCGGACAAACAGACAAACTGTCTGTTTGTCTGTTGTAAACAGATAAACAGACAGGAAATTCAAAAAAAATATTTTCGTGTTCAATATCGTTAACATAACATAACCCAAGTATTTTTTAATATCTCCAATGTACAGACAAGACCACTTTACAGTTATATAATAGTATAGATTTAGTTCTCGTTAGGAACCGATTTGGTCTCCTTTCTAGAATTCGTTTGCGGCCATCGGTCCTTCGGCAGATGTGGCCAGCCCATTGCCACTTCAATTTGCTGCGAACTATATTAATAACAAGTTTATCCCTCAGCCAATTGTGTACGGAACGGAACACTCAGTGGTTCCAGCTCGCACTTGACCGGTTTCTTATATTACTATAGTTGCGGCACGCTATGATGGCTGTTTTGACATATTACAATATGTGATGTCAACGTTTACTACGCTTAAAATCCATACTTAATATTATAAATGCAAAAGTAACTCTGTTTGTCTGTTACGCTTTCACGCCTAAACCACTGAACCAATTTTGATGAAATTTGGTACAGAGATAGATTAGACCTTGAGAAAGGATATAGGCTATGTTTGGTCGCAATAACCAACATCCACGCTGGTGGAGCCGCTGGCAAAAGTTAGTAAATAATACTTTAGAAAACAAACTTATACTTAACTAGCTGACCCGGCGAACTTCGTACTGCCATATTTTCCGCCCGCGTGGTATTCTGATCCCGATTTATCAGTGTTTCTCTACAATATTATGCATGTATTATACATATAAACCTTCCTCTTGAATCACTCTATCTGTTAAAAAACCGCTTCAAAATCCGTTGCGTAGTTTTGAAAATTTAATCATACATAGGGACGGACAGACAGCGACAGCGACTTTGTTTTATAATATTTAGTGATGATGTTTGATAGCAGTGACGATGAAGCCAGTGAAAATAGCAGTATGGACGAATCTGATTGAATATCGCCTTTTGTAGCAACCTTTCGTGCCATGACCGACGATCATCATCTAAATATATATAACTCAAAGGTGACTGACTGACTGACATAGTGATCTATCAACGCACAGCCCAAACCACTGGACGGATCGGGCTGAAATTTGGCATGCAGGTAGATGTTTTGACGTAGGCATCCGCTAAGAAAGGATTTTGATTAATTCTATCCCCAAGGGGATAAAATAGGGGATGAAAGTTTGTATGAAACTTTGTCAATTTTAAACCGATCGGGCTGAGACTTTGCATGCATAAAGCTACTATGACGTAGGCATCCCCTAAGAAAGGATTTTGAGATGCAGGCTATATAAACACTAAACGATAACCGACATACACACGGGAGAAGTTGCAGGCAACAGCTAGTAGCTACTTTACCTTACTTTACTTTACATTTACCCTACTTTACTTTACTTTAGATATAGTTACTATACCGTGCGTCGTCGGTGAGAAGTGAGAACCTATCTCACCCCCGCGTCCGCTATATCTGATTAAAAAATAGGTCACGCATATTATACCCCTATAAAACTAGGAGACGAGAGAAAATACCGTTGTTGTGGAATATTTAGAATACTGGACGCCACCCGAAGTTCCCTATAGGTACACATATTGATAACATAATTGTACTTTTCCACGATATTTATTATTGAACCTGATTATTTAAATGATGAGATTGACTAACATTTTACTTTTGACATTATTAAATTAGATTAGATTGACATTATTTTATACATTCTAATAACTCAAGTAGTACATTGTAATTGATTTTTAACTGTTTTTTGTTACTTGACTTTTTTATACTTTTAGATTGACATACCTATTACTGAAGCATTTGTACGCCGGCATGACTACGGCTAAACACGCTGGACATTAACCAGACTATTGACCATCTTGCATGCATATGTATATTGACACGTGTTTATACAAATAAATGATTTGATTTGATTTGATTAGGCGGTTTCGCTTTACGGTATTGGTAATGTGGGTGATATAGACCTCTGCCTACACCTTCGGCCTATATATTTTTTTCTATTTATATCATAAAAGTTAATATACAAATGACACTTCAACCCGTGAGTTCTAGAGACGCGACGGGGAAGTTTGTCGGAGTACTCTCCCCAAAAAGGGACCGGTCCTTCAAGTCTTGAACTTTTCCGACTTCATTTTATGGGAAAAGTTAGTATGCTAATGCAAATTTATATTGTTTTTCCAATCTATAAATTTATTGATTTAGAGTAGAGAAGAATGTGGAAATGAATAGGAAATAAGATCGGGCCTCTGATACAAGAAGACGTCCATAGGCCACGGTAACCACTTGCCATAAGGTGGGCCGTGTGCTTGTCTGCCACCAAAGTGATATAAAAAAAGCGTATAAATTGCAAACTGCTACTTAAAATCGATCTGGGCTGGCTCGGCAATCCGTTGGCCGGCGTATTGTAGAATACATACATACAATCACCCCTTTATCCCCGGAGGGTTAGGCAGAGGTGAATTAACACCCACATTTTCACCAATCTGTTAACGCCTGACATTAAAGAAAGACTAATATAATAATTCATCAATTTGACAACCTTTATTTACACCTTCAGAACACTTTCACTATTGTAACCGTAAGAATTAAACGTCTGAATATCTGACCTAATATTTTATTTAAATACTAGCTGTCCCGGCGAACTTCGTACCGCCATATTTTTCCCGTTCCCGCTGCACCTATTTTCTCATCCTTTAAACCTTCCCTGGATACCCACGAATATTTCAAGACTAAAATTAGCCAAATTGGTTCAGCCGTTCTTGAGTTATAAAATAATAACGAAAAGTGGCATTGATTTTGATATATTAGATTCACAAGTTTTCTCCCAACCTTCCCGCTATAAACCCAATCATTGTAACTATTAGATCCCACGTAATAGGGGATAGAGAGGGAGTGTATAATAGAATGACAAATGCATGGGATTTGAGGTGGATAAATGACAGTTCTTCAACGTATGTCATAAGGCAATCTCACACGTATCTGTAATCTCAAAACGGCGTGCGGTTAGGGTCGATTTGAGTTCCTCATAACCGTTACCCCATACCGGGTATCCAAGAAGATTTCCGCTCGGAAAAAGGGCTGCAGACGGTGGATTTTCACTGTCAAACCAGTCAATTTATGCCGGGAAATGAACGGCTTTTCATTTTATAAATAGGTCACGTCTTCACGCAGAGCAATGGCGTAATTTAAGCTTAAACGACACCAATAAATTATGAGAATAAAGAAAATATTTAAATAGTGAAGCTTCTGGGGTTTAAAAGCTTATTTTAATCGCTCCAAGTCGTAAGTTTGTACATTTCTCAAGATTTTCGGTCGTAACGTTTTTATAGGTAAGTCCTGGAATATTGGGTTCGCGCACATTAAGGTAACGTAAGCATTCTTTTATATGATCGAACGCGAGCCTATTTCCGTCAAATGGTGTGTTTTCCGGGCTCTACGCTGTAATTGGGAATTATATAACTGAACCCACCTGTAAAGTGGACTCTGTAATCGAAGTTTTATTTTTGTATTGATCATAATGTAATGACTGTGTATGAATTCAAATATAATGTAAATTGTTCTTGAATAAACAAGTAAACAATATGTGAGACCTAAAAATACGCCGTCTCTAGCTCTGTAGCGTCCTTTTTTCTTTTTTTTTATACCATATAAGTGGCAGACAAGCACACGGCCCACCTGATGGGAAGTGGTCACCGTGGCCTATGGACTTATACAACACCAGGGGCGTCACACTCGCGCTGCCGACCCTGAAGAAACATTCTAATGCCTTTCTTAAAGAACCCCATATTGTAGTCGCTTGGGAAAACCACCGCAGGGAGTTCATTCCACAGCTTGAGTGTGCGTGGGATGAAGAAATGATTTTGATTCTTTTTGTTCATATACAGTCTATGACAAACGTAGTTTAGAAAATTTATTTCCTATTTAGAACACTTACTTAAAACAATAGCTAAAAATTTAAAAATGTTAATTTAGTCCACTGTGCATTATTGACTGACGAAGAAGAAGATGGAAGTAGACAACATGAATACAAAAAAGATTACATACGAATATCATCACGCTTGTAAATCCCCGAAGGGTTAATAAACAAATACCAATTTCCCCAACAATGATTTTTGGTCCAACACCCACGGAAAGAGATGGCCACCCCATCACTTCCCGTGGTGTTGGACCAAAAATCACCCTTTTCTACTCCAGCGGGAACCAACGTTTTACATCAATATAATCATTTTTTTTTTTTTTTTTATTAAATTTACTGCGGCAATGGACTAGTGTCAATTCGTTGCTCGGCGTATGATGGAATAGCATGGAACTAATAAGTACTACGTACAACGTAGCACTTATTAGTTTCATGTGGAATAGAATGACAAATGTATAGGATTTGATGATTTTGACATTCATTGATGCCTATCATATAAGTCAAATTCCATACATTTGTCATTCTATTCCATATCATACGCCAAGCAACGAATTGCCACTTGTCTAGGGGGGCAGGTCTACGCTGTGATAATTTAGAAGAAGAATTACTCAATATTACACGTAAACAAATGAGTAAGTAACGTTACTAAAATATTAATCCAATCGTTCAGGGCATACGAGTATAAATATTTATTGTTCTCATAAATCTGAGCGCCAATCAAATCTAATGTATTCAGGTTACGACAGCTACCAACACGGTAGGTATTTCATACACGGTAAAAACAAATAATGATGCCCTAAACACAAGAATCCATTTTCAAATCTGAATTGAAAAAAAATACGATTCCGTTTTATCTGAATGATAATATTCGTACATTCAGCGACTAAAGCAGATCAATACATTTTAATTTACAGATCACCTCAGCCCCGAAACCTTTGATAATCACTATTATTACATAACTTTGGCTGTGACCTTTATAAATTACTAGCTGTTGCCCGCGGCTCCGCCCGCGTGGATGTGATGTCACTTATCGCGACCAATCATAGCCTATGTCCTATCTATCTCTGTACCTACCAAATTTCATCAAAATCGGTTCAGTGCGTGAAAGTATAACAGACAGACAGAAAGAAAGACAGAGTTACTTTCGCATTTATAATTAAGTATGGATTTTAAGCAAAAGATACAAAAATATAAATCTTTTGAATGAAATTTTGAAGCATTTACTATGCTAACTGTTCAAATCGATCTTAAGACGGTTGTAAGGGAATTTGGATTGATTTCGTACGTGTCTCGCTGGCTTAGTGGTCAGAGCGTTCCCCCTGTAAGGGAAAGATCGCGGGTTCGAGTCCCGTCCGAGGTCGATTCTTTTTCCCTTTCTTAATCGATATAAATCTTTATTTGGCACTAGAGATCTCACAGGAGACTAAAATATATTATGTACAAATAAAAGCAACAAAATGTTTGAAATTACAATTCATGTCTCTACTGGACTAGCCTTTAAAATATTCAAAGACGGACTGTCTTTGAATATTTCGTGAAGATATCTATTTTAATCTCAATATACTGATGTGATCGTTTGTGTATTTGTTATTGTACGAACACTTTTGTTGTTGAATGTACATTGTTTTTTATTTATTCAAGCTTGTAAATGTGTTTCTAGATATTTATGTTTCTCTGAGATACAATAGTGGGTACCTACAATAACAAATTGATGAAACTATTAACATTTTTATAAGACACTAGCTTTTGGCCGCGGAGCCGCCCGCGTGGATGTCGGTTATCGCGACTAAACATAGCCTATGTCCTTCCCCAAGGTGTTCGTAGCTGGTTATCACAATGACAGTTACGAAAATGGACGAAATCTACCCCTATACCAAATTTCATCAAAATCGGTTCAGTGGTTTAGGCGTGAAAGCGTAATAGATAGACAGACAGAGTTACTTTCACATTTATAATATTAGTATGGAAGTATGGATTATTCAAAAATTCTCAACACTGTCCTAAGTAAATTTAGAAAGACGACAGTTGACAGGCTAATAATGTGACTCCGTCAACATGGTCGTGTTGTTTCTTAAGATTTTTGCCAAGGGATTGTACTTGCTGTTGCCTACCCCTTTGAGGATTTATAGGCGTGAGTATACATAGCCTATGTCCTTTCCCAAAGCCTAATCTATCTCTGTACCAAATTTCATCAGAATCGGTTGAGTCGTTTAGATGTGAAAGCGGAACAGACAGACAGACCGACAGAGTTCCTTTCACATTTATAATATTAGTACCATAAAGCGAATTAATTTTCCTTTTTCCTTTTATTTGGGCTTACGCTGATTGCTTCACATACCATAACATATAAATAAAATTGCCTCAAACAATCTATTTCAAATCCAATTAAGTATATTTTCCTTTAGGCTGACAGCATTTCTTCAATATAACTATCTGGTTATCTACTTAAATAAAGGTAAACAGTCTTGTAGCGATTTTTTATATCATCATCATCATCATCACTACATATTATAAAACAAAGTCGCTGTCGCTGTCTGTCCGTCCCTATGTATGCTTCAATCTTCAAACCTACGCAACGGATTGAGTTATTCCGGTTGGATCCCCAAATATGATCCACTGCCGATTTTTATTCATCATAGGCATAACCCTAGCACATTCTTACGAGTTGTGGGTCAATGGCTGGGTCAGGTTTTGGATGGGTGACCGTTGTTTACATTACGAGGTTAAGCTTAATTGAGTGGGTCGGGTTTTGGATGGGTGACCGTTGTTTACATTACGAGGTTAAGCTTAATTGAGTGGGTCGGGTTTTGGATAGGTGACCGTTGTTTACATTACGAAGTTAAGCAAAATTGGCTGGGTCAGGATTTAGATGGGTGGCCGTTGTTTACATTACGAGGTTAAGCAAAATTGGCTGGGTCAGGATTTAGATGGGTGACCGTTGTTTACATTACGAAGTTAAGCAAAATTGGCTGGGTCGGGTTTTGGATGGGTGACCGTTGTTTACATTACGAAGTTAAGCAAAATTGGCTGGGTCAGGATTTAGATGGGTGGCCGTTGTTTACATTACGAGGTTAAGCAAAATTGGCTGGGTCGGGTTTTGGATGGGTGACCGTTGTTTACATTACAAAGTTAAGCAAAATTGGCTGGGTCAGGATTTAGATGGGTGGCCGTTGTTTACATTACGAGGTTAAGCAAAATTGGCTAGGTCGGGTTTTGGATGGGTGGCCGTTCTTTACATTGCGAGGTCAAGCTTAATTGGCTGGGTCAGGATTTGGATGGGTGGCCGTTCTTACATTACGAGGCTAAGCTTAATTGACTGGGCCATGTTTTGGATGGGTGACCGTTGATTCTTTACATTTCGTCTTTCGTCTATAAAGCAAAATGCTTAAATTGCATATGGAGTTATTGTGCTTCGTAGTTAATTTGATTTTAGGTCACATGATCAGGAGAGTTGTGAGCGAGTTATAGTAAAACCAACGATTCCGTGAAATCGCGAAAATAAGAACTACGGTTTCACTGTCAAGTGAGTTATGTTTTATTGCAAGTCAAAGATAATTTGGTGCGATTTGACATATTAGCGAACGAGTTATAGTACAAATATTTGTATGCATGAATATGAATATTTGCATTGGTCTGGGTGTTTCTATGTATAACATGTACATATTTATTTACAAAAAAAAGTATCTCAACTAGGGTAAAGCCAGAGCAGCGGTGCCTTCTCTACAAGACACAAATTCGCTCTTGCGTGGAATACTGCTCTCATCTCTGGGATGGCTCCGCAAAGCACTTACTAGATGCTCTAGACAGGTTGCAGCGACGTGTAGTCCGCATTATTGGGAATCCTGAGATCACCAAAACCCTCGAGCCTTTGCAGTTGCGTAGAGATGTGGCATCTTTGGCGGTATTTTACCGTCTCTACCATGGTGAATGTTCTGATGAGCTCTTCCAATTAATCCCACCCTCTCCTTTCCTATATAGGACAACACGTGCAGGGCTTAGATGCCACCCGCATACGGTGCAGAATATTCCATCAAGAACCAAGCGGTTCGGCGACTCCTTCTTCTGCCGCACCATTAAGTCTTGGAATTCTTTACCAGTTCACGTGTTTCCCTCCTCCTACAGTCCCGGGTCCTTTAAGCGGGGCGTGAAAAAGCATCTGATGAGGCCGTCAAGCTGTAATGGTGACGCTCTTTTCAGAGACTTTGCCTTCAGCTTACCATCAGGCGAGGCGAAGTCAAATTGACGTGTCCTATATATAAAAAAAAAAAAATCTATGTATGTTTATCCGCATTCTAGAACCCATAACACAAGCTAGTTAAGCTATGCTTACTTTGGGTCTAGAATTCTAGATAGCGTTGTGTAGACATGTATTAACATGTATTATTACGATATGTCATTATTATGATATAAGTATTATGTATGTATATGTAGTATATGGGTATATAGATATAGTTATTGTATATTTATTATAGATACGTATTGTGTGTATGGTATTAGTTGTTTATATTTTATTACTGTATTTGTATATTGAGTATTTTTTATATGTATGGTATGTAGGTATGGTATTGTATGTGTGATTAGGTATTTATTATTATTATCAAGTAGAAACTAGATACAAATATTAAGTACCTAGCAATGATTTGGTGTACACCGTAAACTACCTGTACTGGCAATAAAATCCTTACTCTGGTTGTCTGGAAGAGATCGCAGATCTGCGATAAGACCGCCCATTGTACAACTCTCTATCACATTAAATCACTGTATGTAGGCATCCTATGTTTGGTATGCAATAAAGCGTATTTATCTTATCTTATTCATTACTAAGAAACGGAGATTTTGTTGGATTTGAGTGTGAAGGTAGATTGTGTTACATATCTATAAGCATACATGTACATACTACTAAATTATATTATTGTTACATATCCATAAGCATAATTATATTATTCATTGTATAATAACTTAACATACTTTATCTACCACTTATTCTTTAGTTTAGCTTATTATCTTTTATCATGATTTTCTCACAACTTGTTACTGTGGAATCCTGGCATAAAAAGCTCAATAGCAGTCTACCGAAAAACCCAAACTTGTATCAGCTTCTGAAAGCTTTGAAAGACGACGCAAATTTGCAAATTGTAAATATTATAAAAATTAATAGTGTGGAATTGCCAAACCCAAAACGACGGCTAACAAAAGAAATTGCAACCGATAAGTGGTACCAACATGTTACTGATCAACTTCTAACTGGGAAAATTTCAGTCGGTCACTGTCTGGAAAAGTCGAGGCTGTAAGAAACTTGTCCCAATTAAGGCCCCTAATCAGGTCAACGTCGAAAAATCGGTAATTTCGAAACCGTTTTTCTTATTAATGTTAAGAATTACAGATCTGGAATTTATACGCCTGCATTCTACAGGATATATGGAAGAACTTCACCTTTTCATTAATTAAATAAAATCGGCCAAGTGCGAGTCGGACTCGCCCATGAAGGGTTCCGTAGTAGCAAAGGCGAAAATTGCTGTTTATGACGTATTAAAAAAAAACTACTGACTGGATCTCATTCGAACCCATTTTTACTGGTAGTTTGCATGGCAATTTATATCATATATTTTTTTTAGATTTATCATTCTCTTATTTTAGAAGTTAGAGGAGGGGAGGGGACCACACATTTTTCCATTTTGGAAGTGTCTCTCGCGCAAACTATTCAGTATAGAAAAATATTATGTTAGAAACCTCAATAGCATTTTTAAAGACCTATCTATAGATACCCCACACGTATGGGTTTGATGAAACAAAAAATTTTGTGTTTCAGTTCTAAGTATGGGGACCCCCAAAATTTAATGCTTTTTATTTATTTTTGTGTGAAATTCTTAATGCGGTTCACAGAATACATCTTCTTACCAAGTTTCAACAGCATAGGCCTTATAGTTTCGGAGAAAAGTGGCTGTGACATACGGACGGACAGACAGACAGACAGACGGACGGACGGACAGACATGACGAATCTATAAAGGTTCCGTTTTTTGCCATTTGGCTACGGAACCCTAATAAAAAGGAGGAAATAGTAGAAAAGAGGCTCTGAACATTTACGATTATACGGCGATGATCGTGGCGTAGCGTAAGAGCGTTCGACGTCGCGGGTTCGATTCCCGCTCATTGCAAATATTTGTATGCATGAATGTATCTATTTGCATTGGCCTGGGTGTTTTTATGTATGTATTTACAAAAGGAAACTTAACTAAGTATGTATATTCGTATATCAGAATCCATGACCCAAGCTAGTTGGTGTGGTTACTTTGGGTAATTTCATATTACAGCCTGTAAACTTGCCAAGATTACATTTTTTAAATATTTGCTTTAGTTTTTTTTTTTAATTTATTCATTTAAGATTGTTTATTTTTCAAATATGTACAATACATCACCTATCCAAAACCCGACCCACTCAATTAAGCTTAACCCCGTAATGTAAACAACGGTCACCCATCCAAAACCCGACCCACTCAATTAAGCTTAACCCCGTAATGTAAACAACGGTCACCCATCCAAAACCCGACCCACTCAATTAAGCTTAACCTCGTAATGTAAACAACGGTCACCCATCCAAAACCCGACCCACTCAATTAAGCTTAACCCCGTAATGTAAACAACGGTCACCCATCCAAAACCCGACCCACTCAATTAAGCTTAACCTCGTAATATAAACAACGGTCACCCATCCAAAACCCGACCCACTCAATTAAGCTTAACCTCGTAATGTAAACAACGGTCACCCATCCAAAACCTGACCCAGCCATTGACCCACAACTCGTAAGAATGTGCTAGGGTTATGCCTATGATGAATAAAAATCGGCAGTGGATCATATTTGGGGATCCAACCGGAATAACTCAACGGATTTTGAAGCGGTTTTTTTAATATATAGAGTGATTCAACTAACTAACTGACTAACTAGTGGTTTAATTCCTTTATTTGGTATAAGTCAGATAGATAGATAATTCTTTATTGTACACCAATAGATTTACAGTAGTACAAGTAGGTAGCATGTTACAGTTCAATGTACAATGGGCGGCCTTATCGCTGGAAGCGATTTCTTCCAGGCAACCTTGAGTCAGATTCTGTTTTAAGACAGATTCTGCTTACAACTGATTCTGTTGACGACAGATTCGCTTTAAGACAGAATTTGTACCTTCGAGTAGAAAAATTTGTGTTTTTAGTCTTCAAAATAGTTATCTACGTTTCTCAACAGAAAAATATGTAGATATAAACTGAGTTTTTAGATAAAACATCAAGATTGCTTACGTTTAGTTAAGTGCCTAACTGAATGGAGTATAAGAACTATTGAGAAAACGTCTTTACTTGTGTGGTGACGGCGAAAGAATACAAGTATCACCACCCCATCTCATCTGAAGGGTGTCGTAAGCTATCGTCGCAGTGATTTCGTCACTAACGAAAAAATACGCAGACGAAATTACAGCGAGAGTAAGGAAACTCATAATAAATCGCTGTACCGACCCGTATGGCCAGCGAGGAAAGAGTAGGCCAAAGCCTCCCAACGTTGGGATAGGCCTAATCACCTATGTCCAACAGTGGACTGCTAATTGATTGATTTATTGAGAAAACATTACGGGTGCAATCTAATAACTCATTTTAGACACCCATTATGTAGTAGGTACTTAGTTGTAAAGGTCTCGCTCTCAGACGGCGCCTTCAACTTATTAACTTTTGAGACAAAGTAATTTTACGTTTTAATTAATATAATTCGTTTATTTATTTTAGAAGCCGCGTGGTTCCCGGCAGAGTAGAATTCGGGCCACCCCATCTCCTCCCTTGCGGTGTCGTACAAGGCGACTAAGGGATAGGGTTGTTTAACATCAGATAGATATATACAGCCCAGACTCAGCCTGAGATTCATGGCTCGAGTCAACAATAGTGCCCGGGATACGGCAATAGGTTCACCCCCTAACCTAGGACCTTATATTGGTGAAAAGTGGGTGTTAATTCACCTCTGCATAACCCTCCGGGGATAAAGGCGTGATTAATTTTACGAATTTATGTGCGCGTGATGGTCCATACCTTCAATAAAATGTTCGAATCAATAAATCACATTAATATCGCACATCAGGGATTATTTTTTATATAATTCGATTACTTATTTTAGGGATTTATTTAAAATTGTGTTGAAATATTAAGTATGTGTATTGTATAGTTCAACAGATTTAATATTTATGAATAGAATACGACACTACAAATAGGTCAAAACTAAAACTAAAAGTATTCACAGTAAACTAAAGTCTTTATCTACTAATGTTATAAACAAAATATATCATCATCATCATTATTTTTCCAACTCTGTTGGGGTCGGTTTTCCAGTGTAACAGGATATAATATATAATTAGGTATAGCCCACTTATTATTTCCCGCGATAAAAGGTTTTCACGCAAATGAAGCCACAGGCAGCAACAAGTCCACAATATGTACTATGTATGTATACCTAAACCTAAAGGGCCGTATAATAACGCTAAGAGACAAAGCGGTATTGCAATGTGTATGACGTCAATATTTAATACCCTACACCCTTCCCTTACAGATACATCACGTAAACTCAATTACTGGCAACTGAAGCTTTACAAAACAATAAACTAGACATACCTTTTGTTTGATTTCTCCATCATCAAAACCTTTGAAGTTTCTTAATTAATATAACTTTTAATGATGAACGCTATTTATATCACAATTATTATGTACACTTAGAACTTTTACACTGATACGATTATTACAAAGAAACTTCAACCGCAATTTCGCATAAAGAATCCTCATTTCTAAACTCAAACAAAAATATATAAATGGTTCTGTTAGAAAATTATTTGAAACTAAAATAAAGCTGCTAACGCGCCTCAGTGTACACGAGCGCCTGCCACAAAATTCTGAGCAATACTGAATGAACGCTGAATAAATAAATTCTCACAGGCGCAAGGTCGAGAGTAGGCTATAAACCTCCGGACAAATATCTTGGACTTAAAATATACTCTATACGCACAGTAACGTAGTACACGTTACTGCGTGTATGGAGCATATTTTAGGTCATTTTGAAGACAGCACGGGGTACTACGGCAGTGATCGAGCTTAAATTTAACAAGCATAGTTTAATATAAGACAATCCGCGCGCTCCCGGGCCTCGTTTGGCTCGCGACTTAGGTCCAAGATATTTGTCCCGATGTATACGGGATATCTTGTGATCATTAACGACTGAAACGCAACGTTCTCTTGTGAATTATAACAAACTAATGCAGCTGGCAATTAATCTTATAGTTAGCTCAGATACTCTTGTTATAACAAGGCTGAAGAAAATTCTATTATGGTCCTAAGATATTTTCTTGAATTAATGAGTTTTCAAGAGGGAGCTACTAGTTTAAGACAATTTGCGTGATTTGTACCTAGTTCTTGCGGTTTCTCGACTGCTGTAGAACTAAAAAAGAGAGATATATGTGAAAGAAATAGCTGTGCACGTAATTATTTGCCTTTGTTCATCGGGTTTGACGATAAAAGTTGATTAACACTAAAAATTTTACGAGTCTTTTTTTATATAGGAATACCTACATGTATCAATAATACGCATTCATACATAAGTGGTATTAGAAACACCAGATGACAAAGTTAGTATAGGCATTTCATATGTTGTTTATCATTTTATGAAAGGTTTAGGGCTCACAGTGATCAATATTTTTTTAACAGCCTCTGTGGCGTAGCGGTAGTGAACGCGGCCACTAACTACGCAGGAGGCGAGTTTGATCCCCGCTCAGTGCAAATATTTGTATGCATGAATATGAGTATTTGCATTGGTCTAGGTGTTTATATGTACTTAGTTCTAATATGTAGGGTATGTATTAACAAAAAAAATGGTATCTCTGTATATTTATGCGCATTCTCGATTCCATAACACAAGCTACTTAAGCTATGCTTACCACATGGGTCTATATAGCGTTGTGTAGAATGTTGTTGAATATTTATTGACATATTTATCCAAACTTCCATACATATACTTATACTTACTTATTACTTATTTACTTTTACTTATTACTTATTTACTTATTTTACTTATAATTTATTATACCTAAATGCGAAAGTAATTCTGTCTGTCTGTCTGTCTGTCTGTCTGTCTGTCTGTTACGCCTAAACCACTGAACCGATTTTGATGAAATTTGGTATAGGGGTAGATTAGACCTTGAGAAAGGACATAGGCTATGTTTGGTCGTGATAACCGACATCCACGCGGGTGGAGCCGCGGGCAAAAGCTAGTTTTTAATAAATTAGAATTTGTAAAACTACTTTTGTCGTTGACTGCACAAGGTCACCAGCCCCTCTAGACAAGTGGCAATTCGTTGCTCGGCGTATGATGGAATAGAATGTCAAATGTATGGGATTTGACGTATATGACAGGCGTCAACGAATGTCAAAAACGTCAAATCCTATACATTTGTCATTCTATTCCATCATACGCCGAGCAACGAATTGTCACTTGTCTAGGGGGGCAGGGCAGCGCCTGGGAGTTACATAGACAAGTACCTACCTACCTGGCACTAAACGGCTCAAGAGATTTCGCAACTCAAAAAATTACGCTCGTTTGCCTCCCGCCTAAGTGGTATAAAGAATCTGCAAATTGTATGTAAATTTCCATTATCCTATGAAGAGATAAAGCGATATTAGGTAGATACCTATACTCGGTTCGGTGCTTCGGTAGGTACTTATCTAAACGTACAAACAATCTTGATATTTTTGTATAATATGCTTCACTTGTTTAAAAAATATTTTTGTGTTTAGAAACATGTGCGGTCCGGGGGGGCTCGACTCCTCCCAGAAACATGTGTGGTCCGGGTTCACAGGGGACTTGACTACTTCCCCCCCCCCTTCGCCCCCCCCCCCCTCCTTTCCCCCAAACGTGCACTTGCACTGAAAAGTCTACTAAAAACGTATTTTGTAAAGTAGTTTCCGCACTACACCGCACAGTTTAAAATATCAGGCTGCCACCGCACCTGTTATTCTGAAAACTAAAAACCGAAATCAAACCACTTGTTAGTCTTTTATTTAGCGTGACTATGCTAAATAAACTTTATAAAAACACATATTGAACAAATAAACTACGCGTAGTTTATTTGTTCAATAGCACTATAAAATACCGGAGGATATCTGTGCCTCATCATCCAGACCCGATATATTCCTTTTTTCACGATCGCATAGGCGTGCAGTGCTCACAGTACCGTGGGAAACTAATATACCTAAAGACCACGCTATAAAGACAAACAAATACTTTGACTTGACTAACGAGTTAACCAAAAACGGCTACGTGGTTAAACTCTACGCCGTAGAAGTAGGAGCAAGAGGAATTCCAGCTAAATCCCTGTACAACTTACTTAAAGACCTCGGATTGCCAAGAGCTTCAGTAAGCTCTTTACTAAATCGAATATCAAAAGCGGCTTTGATAGGATCTTACCAAATTTGGATAGGTAGGGGGGGGGGGAACACTACTGACGGTGGAGGTGAGCGCTGATGCATCACAAGGTGGCCACCCTAAACCTACATCTGGGTCGCAAGTCCCAGTCGCCGTCACGGTGTTCCTCTCTGTATCACGCTATGGACCCGGCGACCGGACGGTGGTTCCATGGAGTGCTGAGAATCGGATCTCTGTTTTTATAAAAAGTTGCTACAAAATTGTTAATGTTTACCTACTTTTAGTTTAGTATCTACCTAAATAACCGGATAGAGGTTACCCACATTGTGTTTATAGGTGGACATTGTTATTTAATACCCAGAGCCACAGTAAACTATGCCAGAGCTACTGATACAAAAACAAAAGTATCAACTAAACTTATTGTGTAGCTTCATATAGAATAACAAAGCTAACGTATGTACCTATATTTTATTCGATTTCTTCATCATAACAATATAATCCTTTGAAGCTCCCTTTTACAACTTTACAGATGAATAATAAACAAAGAATTTCCCATCTTACGACATGAAGCGGATTACCTAATACAAATAAATTCCACGAAGGACAGGCTACGCGAAACAGCGCTCGAACCCGAAGGAAATCATGACAGAAAATGTATGATATTAGCGATGAACTGGAGTCGGTTTGAAAGTCAAAGAGTTCTTGAAGGGGCCGAAATAACTTATTTGATGATAAATTTAGTAGGTAATTAATCCAAAAAAAGACTCCAAAGTTATTGAAAAACGCATAAAACTGTGTCATTTGCCTGGCACAGTTTTCGTGTGAAGTTATAATTTTCTTAAGAAATAAATATGTATATAAGTAGATAAAGAGCTATACTTGCCGCTGAACACATTTTATTAATTGTAAATAACTGCTATGATGTCGCATATCAATAAAAATAACTATGTGTGCAAATTTCCCATACAATTTTGCAGCGATCTGTGTAGATTCCTTCATACGTCAGTCGCCCACGGGCTTTCGGAGAGAGAGCACGTCTCTTTGATGCGTGATGACAGTTCACACATACACAATAGGCATACCAACAAAAATGTGAAGTCAAAAGTGGCGACACTGTCTTCTCAGTGTTGTCAAATTTATTTAGATGTTCAATAAAATAGTATGCATTTGACAGTGACAAACGTAGTTCCGATTTTGGCCGTTTCACGAATTCGTTGGTACATTTATAACATAGTGGTTCGATTTAGTGTCTAACCACAAGCGCCTAAAATGTCAAACAAAAAAGTTGGGGATATACTAATCCAAAATATTTTTTTAAAGACAATATTTTTGGGTCCTCTCTCATCCTAGCGTTAATTCCCAGTCGCATCCGAAGCTTTTCAGCTCGGAGTCTGGGGTCCGCTTTACCGTCTTAACTACAGATTTGGCTAGACCTCGATATTTTTTCGTGAAGCGATTGCCATCTGACCTCCACAGCCCAATGATAACATTAGGCGATATCGAAGCTTTGCAGTTAGACCGTTGTTTTTGGATTTTTAGAGCTCCAACTACCCGTAACGACTGCCATAGATGTTCTTATAGCAACCTGGACCGACGGCTTAACGTGCTCTCCGAGGCACGACCAGACCAATGCAAATACCCATATTTCACGAACACAAATATTTACACTGAGCGGGGATCGAACCCGCGCCTCCTGCGTAGCGGCCGCGTTCACTACCGCTACGCCACGAAGGCTGTCAGTTGTTGTAAGGAAATTATATTAGACAATAAGTTCGTAGTTATACATGTATACATGTATGACTACGAACAGTACGAACACGCCCGACCGGTACGTGTGGCGGCGGAGGCGCCCGCAGCTGCTGGCGGTGCCGCGCGCGCGCACCAACTTGCAGGCCGAGGCCCCGTTCACTCGGGCTCTTCGCGCCCTAAATATGATAGCCGAACTAGTGGACCTGTTTACGGGTTCTTTGAGTGAATTTACAAAGGCCTCCTTATATATTTTTAGTTATAAGATTTAGTTTGTAAATATTTATAGTATACTAGCTTTTCGCCCGCAGCTCCGCCTGCGTGGATGTCGACTACCACCACCAATAGTATTTTTTCTAAACTGACGGACTTGTTGTACAAATATAGGTATCCCGATAGTTCTAATAGTAATTGTTGTATAAACCTCAGTAGTGTGTTTTTCAAAATATTAAATGAAAACTGTAAGAAACATCGGCCTTGTCTTACAAAAAAGTGGTAGATTAAAAGACTGGTAAGATTAAAATACTATTACCTAACATTTCATTCTTATCAATCAATCAATTGAATCAATTAGCCTATTTCAGACCACTGTTGGACTTAGGCCTCACCCAATGTATGCCGTAGCACTCGATCCTCCACCGTATGTCTCCACAGTCAGTTTGCACATTTCGGCCCCATGAGTCATAACAGGGGAGTAGAAACCTCGACGAATTTTCCCAATGTTGCCCAACCCTTGTCGACCCTTCGACGTATATCTCCTTCTAGGTTTTGTTTTCTAATCTAAATTTAGCATCTCAGCAATGAAAATATCGTATCAGCACGACACCGTCGTAGACAATCCAAAAATGCCCAGGTCTAGATGATGTCAGAAGGCTTCTCGTAATATACAAATGCCATACATAGCGGCTAATATACTCTCAGGTCTTTTGTATAATGTGCTGAACGGTATTGGCTGCAATACTATAACCCTTTTAAAACTCGGCTTGCTCCGGTGGCTGGAACTCACAGCTATTCAAGACGATTCTCAAGAACAACTTCTATCGAGATATGACTCAGGAGTCTTATAATTCTTCAGCAAGACCTTTTAGCCTTTTTTGGAGAACAGTACCACCGCACTACAGTTCCATATCCTAAATGTTAAGTTCTGCTGGATGACGGAATCAAAGAGGTTCGCAAGCTCTGTTAGACTGGGATTCCACCTGCTTTTAAGAGACCTGTCTACCAGTGCGATATCATCAGTATACCATAACTATGAAGGTTGCTGTTGTATGCTAAGGATACAATAAATCATCAATTGGCCTATTGCAGTCTACTGCTGGACATAGGCCTCTCCTAATATGCGCCATGTTTGCCGATCCACCGCCTTCCGCATCCAGTACGTCCCAGCCACCTTACGCAGATCGTCGGTCCAGCTGGCTAGGAGATGTCCCACCTTCCGTATTCCTTATCGCGGTATCCACTCTAGGACTCGTCTGCTCCAACGGCCATCAGTCCTTCGGCAGATGTGGCCAGCCCACTGCCACATTAGCTTGCTTATTCTGCGACCCTACGGCCAGATTGGAAACCAAGGTTTGGAAACCGGTTTCCATAGCAGAATTATTTTTCTTCAAGCGAACCTGGTTTCCAAGAAAGAATAATAATTCTGTTTTCAAAACTGATTTGAAAAACAGAAAGTTGGAACTTTGGTTCTATGTTGGATGACCTCGTTTCGAATTCTATCCTTCAAAGAAACTCCAAGCATAGCTCGCTACATAGCCCGCTGCGCGACTTTTAGGTCACGGACTACCCTACCTTCAGTGGCCACGTTTCGTCACCGTAGGTCATAGGTAAACATAACAGGCAGGACGCACTGTTCGAAAACCTTTGTTTTGAGGCATTGCGGCAGGGGGGAGGAGAAGACCCGACGTAGTTTGCCAAATGCTGCCCACCCCAGTTGAATTCTTCTGGCTATTTCTTTCTCAAAATTGGTTTTACCAAGCTGGATAACCTGCCCCAGGTAGATAATATTTTTGAACTTCGAGTGTCGCTCCTTCGATGGCAATCGGTCTTAGTACAACATGTTCGTTGAACATAATCTTTGTTTTATCCAAGTTTACACCGAGGCTGACTTGTCGAGAAGCTCCATTCAGGCTGTGCAGCATTTCGCCCAGTTGTTCTAGTGACTCCGCAACTATGATGATGTCGTCGGCGAACCGAAGGTGCGAGATGTACCTACTCCAGCGTCTTGAAGACGTCCTCCAATGCGTTGGTAAATGCTGAGGATACATAAATTACTATGTGATACGTCAAAAATGAATATAAATAAAACAACATACTGAAAAGTGGAGGTTTAATGTTTTATACTATGGTTTTATAATTATCAAAAAATAATATTAAGAAAATAAACATTTTGTCATCTTAATCAGAAGTGCTCTGTGCTTGAGTAATTGAGCCCACAGCTGATAAGTGAAAGTTATTGAATTGTGTTCTGCCATCTCTAATCATTGTTGCCTTAGTATACTTCTCGTCAAGAAAGAAAGTGAAGTTTTCTAGAAGCCAGGCGTTCGTCTATTTGGTGAAACGTTTCTAGCCATTGATATAAATTGTTATTTTGTTTCTAGCTATGAAGCCGCCCCTTGTGTTATATCGGCGGCGTTAATAGATTTAAATTCACATACCTTACTGTTTGGGGGCTTGTAAATGAGGATTAATCTGGATGATAATGTGCTGTATTACTTTTCTCTTATATAGCTCTAGATAGCTATCATCGCTGCTATCATATTATGTTTTTTTTCTATTTCCAATCAATTAAATAAAGAAACTGCAGTACATAACTCTTACACGATATTTTTCACATTCTTGCATATTATACGTGCGTGACAGAGAGTGACATTTTTATAAATATTATCATTTGACATATTAAAATGTGACTTAGCGTTGACACCATCACTTTAGTTCCGTTGTCATGGTAACAATTTTGCTAGCGATATTAGCGCCATAATATTTCGTATTTTCTTTAATATTACATTATTTCGTGAATTTGCCACATTTTAATTGTGATAATTGCTATTCGGCGACAAAGCCAAATTCAATAAACCAAATATCATGAAAATCTGTTCAGCCATTCTTGAGTTATAAGAAAGTACGTTTTTGGCACTTTTTAGGCACTTAGGGTCGGAATTTTGAAAAATCGTTTCTTAGTACACCTCCACGCATCAAAACATACACTCTCTATAAATTTCAAGTCTCTAGGACCAGCGGTTTAGGCTGTGCGTTGTCTCTAAGTCAATCAGTCAGTCAGTCAGGACTAAGAGTTTTATATATAAGATATACAAAGATGTTTATTGGACTAACTGCCGCATTGGGGCAACCTGTAATGGTAGTAGTTTAGATTTAATAAATAAATAAATAAATGTATTTTATAAACATAAGTTCCTAAAATACATGTATCATGAAGTAGCTGTTTCCGTACATTTTAGAAATTAATAAAGAAAACTTTAGTAAGTACTTGGGTTATATTGTGCGTGTTCGTCGTAAGTTCGTGGTCTATATATAATATTATGTTACACATACCGGCTCAATATGATTTCTCAAAAAGGTTGCTCAAAAAGGTTGGACCAAACAGTTTGGTTTATACCTAGCTAAAATACGTTTTGTGGATACTTTCTTTTTATTCTTGTTATATCTTTTTTTTTTCTTTTTTCACGACTACTAACGGGCCATGGCTGCTTTAGGCAACGCTTACACCAGCTAAGCTTGCGAGTCTGCAGCATGCCCATGTAGGGAATTCGACCAGGAAAGCCGTGATTACACTGACAAGGAAGTAGGTCCTGCCCCCCTAGACAAGTGGCAATTCGTTGCTCTGCGTATGATGGAAGGAGAATGACAAATGTATAGGATTTGACGTTTTTGACTTTCGTTGACGCCTGTCATATACGTCAAATCCCATACATTTGGCATTCTATTCCATCATACGCCGAGCAACGAATTTCTACTTGTCTAGAGGGGCTGGACGCAATACATGCGATCGAGCGGAATGTAGAGGGCCCGCTATGGCATAGGGACTTGGTAAATTGTAGGGATGCCTTTTTACCCGACTGCGTCAGCGAGGGTAATGTATTTATGTATGTAGTTTTCTTTGTTTGCCAATCATAAACCGAAAGAAATGTAATGGGTACCGTACCGCCTGCTATTAAGCTTGTTTCGATCTTTTGGACAACAGTCAGGTTTTTTATTTTTTAATAATCAATTTTATTTTAACCTTTTTAGTTAAGATATGACATCTATATACTTTTGTAATCTCCTTTTTCTCTTCATTTTGATACCCTACTCGATAAATTTGAATAAAAATGTTTTCTGTCAACACATAATATATTTTACAACACACCTGCTCATAAAAGTGATATTATTTTACCGCAATTAGGCAAGTAAGTTATAGACATACAAGTGAGTTATAAATTCTTTTTAAAATTTTATAGGAAGTGTCTATGTTCTTAAAAGAGTTTTGATACAAAAAAGAACGTGTTTAATAGTACGAATAAATTAATACGCCTATTGTATGGTCATTTGATGCATTATCGTATTTAAATAAATAATTTCAACTTGTAATACTTGTATATTAAACAAAATTTTCACTCAAACTTAACTTTTTTTTTTCTCTAAGTATAGAAAAAAAAAACGGAGTAAAAAAAGTTAAATTCAAACCTCATTTTTTTTTTTAAATATGGCCGACCACCATTGTTAAATGCGCGCGCATAGGAAAACGAATTAATTTGTAGTATTGTTTATTTAGTATTTGTAGTATTATTTTATTCGCAAGTGTGTTGTAAAAGTCGTATGGCACGCGTGAGCATGATGATTACCGTTCTCGGCACTCTTAAGACCCTCGCCTACAGCTCGGGTCTCAATAGCGCCTCGGCGGTAATCACCAACTTTGCTCACTTGTACCATAATGTACTATTAGCATCAAAAATCTACCGTATAGTTTTGATGGAATTTTATGTAGGTACCCTATAACACTCGGGAGATGAATACCTTTCATTTGAGACCCCATTCATTGAAATCCGTCTAGGGATTAGGCCTGTAAAGGGGAACAAAGAAAACTACATACATACATATATACGCGCGAAACACATTACCCTCGCTGGCGCAGTCGGGTAAAAACTAATACCCGACTACTGAAAAATTACGCTAATATTAAACAAGAAAATATCTTAGTAGTAGTAGTCTTTAGGGATACTTCGAGCCCTAAAAAGTCCAACAACTGGTTTAGTTGCAATGCTTCTATATCGCCCAATATCGCTATTGGGTTGTGGAGGTCAGGTGACAATCGCTTCGCGAAAGTTTTGGATTACGCTAATTAAGAAGGAGAAGAACACAACCCTAAAAGAAAAACAGGTTTTTACGGGACTTTGTTTCCGTTCTTGTCACAGAATTCAACAAAAAAAAACTTACTCCTATATTTAATTTTGTCTTCTGAAATAAATCTGTTCATTAAATCAGTTTAATTTTCGTTTTTTTAAGCCTGGTTTTATTTTTTTAATATACCTACTATGAATTGTAAAATATTGTAAGATAATACATAAGATATAAAATATAAGTTGTATGTTTTAATTGACCCCAACATACCCTATATCTCAACTTTGATTGAAAAACTCTTGGCTTTATCAGTTGGAGTAAAGTCTATAACCTAAAGCCTAAATCTGCCTTTTATTATTACGTATAATAATTGAAACATTAGCTTTCTTTGATTGACATTAGAAACTTTGACTGACTCCTACCTGAGCACATGTTGCTGAATTAGTGGAACATAACAGTGGAACGAACAGTCCGAAATCGAAGTAAAGACGTCTGATAGGAATGTTTGTTTGTTTGTTTGTTGAACGACTCTATAGTTCGGGAACATTACGCGACAAGTGCGATGTTTCCAGTTCAAAGAAAACAAAGTCTCGCGTTGATAATTGTCGTTATTGGGCAACATTATGCAACAGTTTTGCACAATATCGCCATAAAATGTGATGTCTCGGAGTGGCTTAAAAATACCTTCATGGCAATAGCTGTTTATTATGGCAATGTTTTGCTCATGATAAAAGAGTATAAAAGTAAGGTAGGACAATTTAGTTCTTTAAGAAACTATTTATTTAGAGTATGAGATATTCATCATCTCTCTACTATGATAATTATAGTCTTTCTACGCGGTGGGCATTTTAATTTTACGAACATTTTTAATATTTATATCAATACTAGCTGCCCCGGCGAACTTCGTACCGCCATATTTTCGGCCCGCATGGTATTCAAATCCCGTTCCCGCTGCACCCTTATCACTTAGGGGGATGAAAAATAGATGTTGGCCAATTCTCATAGATACCGGATAAGCACAAAAAATTTCATCAAAATCGGTCAAGCCGTTTCGGAGGAGTTCGATTACGCACCCCGTGACAGAAGAATTTTATATATTAGAGAAAATAAAACTTTTTAATTATCAAATAAAAAATAAGGGTTGATCGTAGAGGGGTGAAAATTTAGGGTTGCATGTATTTTTGTATGATGTATCATAAAAAAATAAAAACAAAAAAATTTGTCTGAAAAATAAAAAAAAAATTAAGGGGTGGGACCACCCTTAACATTTAGGGGGATGAAAAATAGATGTTGGCCGATTCTCATAGATACCGGATAAGCACAAAAAATTTCATCAAAATCGGTCAAGCCGTTTCGGAGGAGTTCGATTACGCACATTTTGTGACACGAGAATTTTATATATTAGATTTAGGTGTAGGTATGTTACCAACCTTATTTTGTTCAATATCTCAAATCTTTGTAAAAAATTCAAACAACGTCATGTCATGATGCCAAAACAAAAGACATGCCAATGACGTCATGCACGAAATGAAAGGGATGAATATACAAGCAAGAAAAGGAAAAGAAATATAATTTGACAGACGAAATTCATCTCAATAAATCGTATTACTGAAAATGCACTCTAATCATAAGTAATAAAATAGCTTTTTCAGTATTCGTAAGACAATTTTCTACATTATGTTGACTTGCAAAAAGCATCTTGCAGCCCACTGTGCACCTCGGCGATGTGTGCGTGCACGTTTGCGTCTTATTTTGACAGATTTTGAGTCGTGCGCTCGGCGTAGCCGGCCCTTAAAAGTATTCACATAACTATGCTTTTGTTTTCAAACTCAAACGAGCATAATTTATAGGCTAAAGGTATGATTCCGAAGGTGACCGTATACGACAACTGCAGAGTGCAGACGCACGTAGCAAATACCTACGCCTAAAGGCTGGTTTACACAGTGCGAGCTAGCGTACGAGTCAGCCCTCCGAGTAGCTGCACTGCAGTAACTTGCACTGTTTGGACGTAACTTACGAGTAACTCGTACGTGCGAGTTCAATTCAATTCAATTAATTTTTTTGGTGTGGCAAGCTATGCCGAAGTTGTCGGCAAATTTGGCCATGTACAGACGTGCGAAGGAGTATAGTCACTTAAAAGGCCGCAGTCAGTATACATTTTGAATTTGGCAATTTTGTTATAGGGTCTAATTTGGTCAGCCCCCCTAGACAAGTGGCAATTCGTTGCTCGGCGTATGATGGAATAGAATGACAAATGTATACGATTTGACGTTTTTGACATTCGTTGACGCCCGTCATATACGTCAAATCCCATACATTTGGCATTCTATTCCATCATACGCCGAGCAACGAATTGCCACTTGTCTAGTAGGGGGCAGTAGCTCGCATCCGAGTTACTTCAACATTTTTTGTTTTCACTCGCCTGCTCGCCCGGCAACAACTCGCATATGACAGCGGCTCGGCCGTCGTCGATCGCACCATTGGACGCGTTCGGCAGTAGCTCGCCAGTGCCAACCAGACAGTTGTGAGTTGAACCCGTGTTTTTTTTGTGTGCTACGCCTACGTACGAAATCGAGTTCCAAATGGCTACGGATAGATGGTCTTCTGACACTAATATTTCATTCATGGAACTCTACAGAGAACAAGAAAGCCTATGGAATTTGCGACTCGACTCGGACTGGGCAGTAGCTAGCTAGGTGTCATGTAGACAGCAAAGGCGAGCCGAGCTACTGACGTACGAGTAGACAAATCGAGTAGCTGTCTACTGGCCAGGCAGTAGCTCGCACTGTGTAAACCAGCCATAATTCATTGCGGCTTCTCACTGGTATTGCCCTTTATCCGTATCGGAGTTTAAGAATAGTGGGTACCTACCCTGTATCTGCTGCATGTGTCTGCAGGTGTCGTATGCGGTTGACTTCGGAATCTTACCTTAACATTGTTTTAAATATAATATTACTTCGTTCAGAAAAATATCGGTAAACGTAAGTATGCGGTCGCGAGCGCCTGCCCCAAACTTTAGAGATACTTATTGAACAGAACGTGAAAATATAAAAGAACTAGCAACCTGCTCAGACTTCGCCCGTGGAATGAGGAGAGCTACTTGCGACTAACTCTAGATAGGTACATTGGTTTGTGAATTAAAGCTAGCAATTAATTTAATGGTCGGCTCGGATACTCTCGTAGACTTAATTTGTTTATCTACTATCCGCTAATGAGCTTGTAAAGATAATCCAGCGTTTTTCAGAACGTTTTTGAAACTTTAGTTGTTATTGAAATAAGGCTGATTTTATGGGATTACATCGTATTTTATCCATAATCCATACTTTAATATTAAAAATGCTAAAGTAACTCTGTCTCTCTGTCTGTCTGTTACGCTTTCACGCCTAAACCACGGAAACGATTTTAATGAAAGGAGATGGATACTCTTCCATACATTCGTGGGCCTGATTGACAGAAAATGGAGCTGTCAGCTGTCACAGCTTAAAAATACAGTTGATAAACACGAGAAATAATTAATCGATTAACGGAAATCGATTCAGAATTTATTTTTATTACACTATTATTTGGTATTTTAAATGCTTATTATTATTATTATGATTAAGTTTTGTTCACTCTGATTGATTTAATATCAAATTGTGATGCAAGTGTTATAATACGCAATATTGTTTAAATAATTTTTAGTAATCGATATTTTATTTTGCTAGTGAAATAAATTTAGTTTTAAGATTTCTCGTCTTCAAGATTTTCAATTGAGCTGGTTTTTTAATATTTTGAAATAGAAAAAAATACCGCTTTTTTTAAGTCATATCTCAACTCATTACAATTTTGGCCCAGAAGTCCCCGTCTCCTTTGGTACGGAGATAGATCGGCTGCCCAAATTCAAAACCCAGTAAGGGACATTTTTTACGAAAACAGTTTTTTTTCATATTTCGAACTTTCATAGGGAACTGCGTCGACTGATTAGACCTTGGTAAGGTACATAGACTATGTTTGGGCGCTATAACCAACATCCACGCAGGGGGAGCCGATGGCAACAATTATTTTGTTATAAGTTCCCGAAGTTTCGATTGTTTTCCAGCAGTTTTAGCAGCTTTTTACGTATTTATTTTTTTTAACACTTCACGCAATTTTTGTCCTGAACCGAATATCTATTAGGTAATAGGTAGGTATCCCACATAGAAGTCTTTAGGAAATAACACCATAATTAAGAGTTATGGGTACAAATACATACAATAGCACCTGAAAAGGTACCTAATAAAACATACCTAATGGAAAGAAAGGATTAATTCCCCTTTCCCCGCTAATATGCGCCCAATGAATAAAAGAAACCACTCGAGGAATGCTAGCATAAATATTGAACAGAATATGGTGAAAAGCTTATAAATGAGAACATTTATATACAGTTTTCAACATTTATGATGGGAATTAGGTACGTATTTTGATAAAGAAGACATAGAATTTGATATTTTACTAAGATGTGGTAAAATAGGGCCACTCCATCTCTTCCTGGGGGGGGGGGGGGGAGGGGGTCATAGAAGGTGACTAAAGTATAGGGCTGTTCTCCATCCGACAGTAAACATACAATACAATCCAAAGTACCCGTTTGAAGGTATTAGATTCGGCCCGTAATAGTTGGGACCGAAAATCATAAATTGACGGAATGTGGGTGTTGATAATCCCTTCGGGGATTTACAGGTGTGAATAAAAGGTGTGTACTAAGGTATATATCGGACCCTATGAAGCTGGTCCAAGACAACTTCACCTATATACTTATACATATGCGGCCTTACCATAAACCTTAAAACAGGTCAATAATTGAACTCCTGTCATTCTACCAAATGCAAATGTCACTTTGCAATGGTATATAAATATACTATCTTTTGCCCGCGGCTCCGCCCGCGTGGATGTTGGTTATCGCGACCAAACATAGCCTATGTCCTTTTTCAAGGTCTAATCTACCTCTATACCAAATTTCATCAAAATCGGTTCAGCGGTTTAGTCGTAAAAGTGAGACAGACAGACACACAGACAGACAGACAGACAGACATAGTTACTTTCGCATTTATAATATTAGTAGGGATAGGATTACAAAGGGATAACAAAGTGACATTTGCAGTTGGTAGAATAACAGCAGTTCAATTATTGACCTGTTTTAAGAGTTCATGGTATGGGCCCTGCAGCTCCCCTAGACAAGTGGCAATGCGATGGCCAGCGTATTGTAGAATAGAATAACGAATGTATGGGAATTGACGTTTAAAACAGTCGTCAACGTTGTAATGTCATGAACGTGAAATCCCTACACCTGCCCCCACTGAACTCTATTAACTTGCCTAGTGAGGCCAAGTGGCAATTCGTTGCTCTGCGTTTCATGGAATAGAATGACGAATGTATAGGATTTGACATTTTTGACATTCGTTGACGCCTGTCATATACGTCAAATCCCATATATTTGGAATTCTATCCTACAAATTCTACAATACATTGGCCAACGGATTGTCACTTGTCTAGAGGGCCTGGTGATTGACGGACGCGGCTTTGGGGGGCAGTAATAGGAGTATATTTACTGTCGTATATTATATCCATTGGAGAATGAGCAGGTAGACCCCGACCGGTCAAAACCTCGGATAGTCGCCACAAGAATGATCACTCATTCTAAGACTGACCCGGCTTATGAGGTATTTATATAAAGAACTAATATTGGAAGGGCAGAACCCTTCTTTTCAAAGAATTACCTACATGTATATTGAGATTCACCCTGTATTTGTAAAAATGTACCTATATTCTATCACTAAGAATTTGCATAGGTATCTTGTTACCTTTTCTGTAGATTTGAATACCTTCGTAAGATATTCTTTTGATACAAACATTTTATCACATTCGAGCTAGATACTATTTTATTCCCGCCGAGATTTTCACGATAGAAAAAGTTACACCTACTACCAAAAGTGTTTCACTCCGCACTTATGGGTATGAATATTTCTTTAGCAAATGGAAGTAGGTAAATCAGTGTGGATGTCGCACTTATACACTGTGACAGTGACAAAACATTTTATTACTTTCCTGAACGTGTATTCATAACGATACGCATATTTCACTCCCCTGATTTGCTATGGATAAACAACTTTTTTATTAAGGTTGATTTACATCAGACGAGCGAATACTCAATCTATCCCCTCCACGTCAAATTCTATTAGTGTAAACCTTAGAGTATACATTACAATTATAGAGCGCGCCTATCACTCAGGTCTTTGGCGCTGAGTGTTAGCAGATACTTTGTGATGGTATAGCGCACCTATAGTAACGTTTCATGCATTACTGAAAATATCAATAGATGCACTTATTAATGTAGTTTGTTGTTATGAAGTTTTTTGTTCGATTTTATTTGCATGGATAAAATTAAAGCCAAAATACAAAAAAATGGCGTCATTTTGCGGTATTTTTGCGTCATTATTACTACAAATATATGATGTTGTATAAAATTTAGACTTAACATATCGAATTAAATATTATTTGCGAAGTAATTTTGACGGGTATTGTTTTGCTAATGATTGAGGTTGAGCCAGGAGCCTCGGTACTGTTCATACCCGTGATAGCAGTTCATACTTGTAAGGCGCGCTCTAGTGTAAACAGTGACAGAACATTCGATCGTTGTTCTTCCTTATGTAAACGCTGAAAATAAGGTTTCATTTACACTCAAATATTAAGAAAGACCAAGTCTTTCTTCATACATATTTTCGTAATATTTCGTGGAAGTCATGCCTCGGTGAGCACGTTAAGCCGTCGGTCCCGGTTACCATACGAACATCTATGGCAGTCGCTACGGGTAGTTGGAGCCCTAAAAAGTCCAACAACAACGGTCTAGCTGCAATGCTTCGGTATTGCCTTATGTCACCATTGGGTTGTGGAGGTCATATGGCAGTCGCTTCAAGGAAAATATCGAGGTCCAGCCAAATCCGCAATTAAGACTGGTAAAGCGGACCCCAGACTCCTAGGTTGAAAGCTTCGGATGCGACTGGGAATTAACGCTAGGATGGAATGCACTTATTCTAGCTCTATGCTCGTTTGGTCTAAATCCACCTTACCTTTCTAATTTATCGCCAAGATATAGGGTTTGTCAGCAAATTAGTAGATTTGTCGCCGAAATATAGCCTTGGGCGACGTCGGCACACCCCTATTACTTAGTGCATTTTGTGATAAAAGCACATGAGGGTCGCCTGAACCGCTTTCCACGGTCCCCAATTTTGCTGTGTGCGCGATTTCGCGGACCACGCGGCTTCGTAAGAGCCTCATCCGTGATACTACGGGCACGTTTCTCAATGTGTCCGTGTCTATATCCACTTCCGTGAAAATTCGAACCGTGAAAATTTAGCGTAACGGCTGATTTATTTGACAGGGAGAGTTTCTCGCACCGAAATGGTTCGAGAAATCGTACGCTATTATCACTAGCAATAATCGCGATACCATTATCTTATGAAAGTGTTTACCCACAAGGAAACACTAAATTCTCACCCACGATTATATCGTACGAGATTCGCAAGTGACATATTGCCTTATGTGTAACACGATTATGTATTGCTTTAGAATTCTGTTTAGACGATTAAAAGATTTTCAATTTTGAGTACAAACATTTGATGACAAAATATAAACATTGCTGACAAAAAATAAATTTCCTCTTTTTATTCATAAATTTCATCATCATCAAAGCAATAGTTCGTTGCATCCAAAGTTTGCTATCTAGAAACCAGGATTTGCTCTCCTATCTTGATTTGACCTCTCCTAGCATTAACTTTTGAAATAAATGTAATTTAAAGTTTGAATAGTATCTGTCTGCTAAGATTTAGAAGTTTATCTTGTCGGGATGGCTACTGAGCGTTATCTCGATGGATCTATCCAGTTGATAACTTCGTTCGCTGTAAATTATAATAGTTAAGCACTATGATTATTGAACTTTATCTTAATGGAGATGAGCAAAGGATAACTACATCAAAATCATTTTAAACGACTTCTAAAATAGGAGGAGGTTGCCGATTCGGATGTTTATGTATTGCTTACATTTACATTTTTGTACATTACATTTACATGTTTATGTTTACATTTTTTGTACACGTACCTATAACTCCGTCATGTGCAAAATGCATTCTAATCACTTCAACAAAACGCGCATTTTTCTCTTTTGAGTAGGTACCTATAAATTATGTATCTGAATTAATTTAATTTAGTTACTTTTCAGTGCATTTTTGTTTTATAAGTTGGTTGGTCATAATTTATTTTATTAAATAAAATATAGGTGCTTGTAAAGAAAGTAGTTATGACAAAATTATTAGTTTATATAACTAGGTATATAAAAAAGATAAACAAGTTTGATAGCAGGCGGTACCCATTTGCAAATTATAAACCGGATAAAAATTAATGGGTACCGCCTGCTATTAAAGTTGTTTCGATCTTTTCAGTCGGGTTTTTTTATTTAATAATTTATTTTATTTTATGCTTTTTAGTTATGACATATATATTTTTACAACACACCTGCTCATAACAGTGATATTATTTTACCGCAATTAAGCACGGAATGACACCTATTATAAAACTGTGACTTTTTCATTACTATTATTCACAAAAGTGAGTTATAGATTCTTTTTTAAATTTTATAGGAAGTGTCTATAATTGTCTATGTTCTTAAAAAAGTTTTGATACAAAAAATAACGTGTTTAATAGTACGAATAAATTAATACGCCTATTGTATGGTCATTTGATGCATTTTCGTATTTAAATAAATAATTTCAACTTGTAATACTTGTGTAATAAACAAAATTTTCGCTCAAAATTAACTTTTTTTTTCCTCTAAGTACAGAAAAAAAACAGAGTAAAAAAAAGTTAAGTTCAAACCTCATTTTTTTTTAAATATGATCGACCGCCATTAAAACGAATTAATTTGTAGTATTGTTTATTTAGTATTTGTAGTATTATTTTATTCGCAAGTGTGTTGTAAAACGTCGTATGGCACGTGTGAGCATGATGATTACTTGTACCATAATGTACTATTATGTCATACGCCTTCTAATTTCCTTCATTATGATACCCTACTTGATAGGTTTGAGTAAAAATATTTTTTGACAACATAATTTTGGCGCCAAAAATCCACCATATATCTTTTTTCACATTAATTAATGTACCATAGGAACACTTGGGCAATGAATACCTTCATTTGAGATATCAATCATTGAAATCCGTACAGTGGTTGAGAAGATATTATGAGGTAATAAAGAATATTACAATAAATACATACATACATACAAGATACTCGCGAAAAACATAACCCTTCTACCCGTATTCCCAAATAGAATATAGGATTCGTTAAAACAAACCGAAGTCCCAATTGAAGTACCTATTGGAGTCAATAGACATCCAAGATTTTTGTTTGCCCTCATACTAAGTTAGATAACTTCTGAAAAGTTCTATTGCACGAACATAGTGTAGTAGTGGGTCCCCAATTCCCCATAAATATATTATGTCGAAGCCAACTAGCTTATTCAGCCGTTCAGTTAACCGCTTAGGATGTAAGATAAGTGACATGACAGATAAGTAAACTAATGCTGGGCAGTGTTGCCACTATGAAAAAAAACATTTAATTTTGTCTAATTTAAGTTGTAATTTTTTGTTTTTAACTGATAAAACGTGTTTATTTTATAATTTATTTTGTGTGCTGCAGTAACCAAAATAAAAATACTTTTCTTTCTTTCTTCTTTCTTTACTAAACGGCGCCGTTCAATTAACAGCCTGAATAATATTCAGCCGTTTAATCAAGCAGCTAAGCAAATGTGTTGTTATTAAATAAATTAATTTTAACAAAAAAGTTTAACCGACTTCAAGAAACGAAAAAGAGGCACTGAAAAGCGAAAAATAACTTAATTTACAGACTTACTGATTTATTAGAAGTCGGTGCTTATCCCAAGAGGCCATATTTCAATTGATTGCATCATAGTAGTTCAGACACAACAAACAAAGTTGTCTGGCACCGACTTCTCAGGCGTGATGTTATGATGTGTAATGGCACAAACATTGCAATAATATGCCATTGCAGCAATCGCGGCTGATTTCGTGGTACTTTTTGAAGAGTTCCTTGGTCTAATCTCGGAAACCCATCATCAGATCTTTACGAAATTTAAATGGGACCACTTCGGAATAATCTACTTACGAACAGAAAAAGAATTTTCAAAATCCGTCTAGAATTGGCTTCACAATCGCGTTACAAACATACAAAAAAAAAAAATTGGGTACGAATTGAGAACCTCCTTTTTTGAAGTCGGTTAAAAATGGGATATAATAAACCGTGCGAATAAATAATAAATGGATGACTGATAATGAGTTACTTTAATACTAAACTGACCAGCGATAAATTATGTTTGCGTTTGACACCCATTTTAATTTATATTCGCTCGTTTAAATACTATCCTAAAACAATAACCACGAAGGCCTATGCGAGAGATCCGCTCCCGCATTAGCCTTCGTGGTAAATGCTAGGAAAATGTATTGTTTTATAAAAGCTTTTCTAAATAAACCTATGATCACTAACTTTCTTTCATAATTCGGGCGGTGCCCTATCGTACGAATGGCCTTAACATTAGGCAGCCAGTTTATTAAATCCTACTAATATTATAAATGTGAAAGTTTGTGAGAATGGATGTGTGGATGTGTGGATGTTTGTTACTCTTTCACGTAAAAACTGCTGAATGGATTTTGATGAAACTTTGCAATAATATAGCTTATACATCAGAATAACACATAGGCTATATATCAGCGATGAACGGGATCAGAATTCCACGCGAGCGGAGCCGCGGGCAACAGCTAGTGTTTTAATAAACGTTACATGAATATCATTCAGGCTGTTAATTGAATGGCACCGTTTATTTAACAGCCTAGGCTATTATTTGAAGGGCTGATTAATCGAGTTGGCTGCGACATATAAACTAGAATATATAACAGTTAGTAACAATATAACTCACTCTTACAAAAGTCAAATGACCACAGAAGTCCAATTTGTAGGGGTTTAGTTCTCACTAACAAACGGGTAGTCAGGCCAGTCACTACAGTACCAAGAAAGTGCCTATAAAATGTTATGGTAGGCACTTAAGTGCAATTTTATATGCTTAAAGGGCGCCATACGTTCACATGATTACGTTTTGTACGTGCTGAAACTGCTGCCACTTCATATAGTCCTGCTAATTTTATTTCCTTCAGTAACTACCAGTTGCGCTTGATCATGAACTTAGGTCCGTATTCTAAAACAGCATTCAGTCCCCTATCGCTAGTTTGCCCTATGACTTAAAAATGCTAGGTAGGTACGCCCATGGGGAACACTAGTAGCTATATAGGTAGACCCCTGATTTCGTTCACTGTCACTACTAGGTATAATACCTATCTACGTAGGTACCTACTATTCTTAAAAAAATAATAACACAATTATTTTTTAAATAGCAAAATCAAATAGAAAACATTGACTCACCATTTAAATGTATCCTCCATTGATAAATCACCTAAATTCGTATCATTTAAAACTTATACAACGAACGCAAAAATAATTAATAACTGAGGAAAATTTGATTAAGAAGTCCTAATTTATTTCAAAGAAATTCCCGATGCTAAAACCCAACGCTTTATATTCATATACAGACGAAATGTATAAGAAGTTATTTTAGAAACTGCGAGCACAATAATTTTCGTAGTCGTGAAACTTTTCTTAGCGAGCGCCTGCCACAAAAATCTGAGCAATACTGAATGGGCGGTAAGTAAGAAAATCCAGCGCTTTTATTTTCCCCATAGCTTAATAACTTAATAACAAAAGGTATACAACTTGACTTGACTACATACTCCCGATAAACCCTCTGATTAAGATAAATTACTTGTGTTAGGAGTGGGTTCACGTCGATTGTGTGCTTAATGGCCACAATTCAAACCCAATACCTACCTTTCTTAAATCTGCGATATCTTTCGGTCTTAATCTATTGCTACACTTTTTTTTAAAGATTCGTCGACATTCTACAAAGCCTCGTCTAGCCCCAAAGTAGGCATAGCTTAACTAGCTTGTGTTATCAGATCTAGGATAGGCTTTACATTTTTTACATACATAGTTACATACATATACATAGAAACACCCAGAGCGTGCGGTAATTGAACCCGTGTCTCCTCTACCGCTATGCTAGTAGTAAGCTAACTGGAATATAGGTTCGGGTCTATAGGTAGGATGTAATATAACACATACATATAGCATATATATAGGTCAACATATAACCCTATTTTTTTCACAGCCAACACAATTGCAGCAAGGCTGACAGGACATTTCACCCACATTTCGCCCAAAACCAATTATTACGTAGCACAGGGTGCTACATTTGGTATATGTTATGGGGCACCTGTGCGAAATGTTTTCGCACCGAATAACAATTTTGACCCTTCGCATGATCGGAATGTTAACAAACCAATATTTGGTGGTTGAATCACTGGTCAATTAGTTGCCTCGCTACGTTAGGGGTTGAATATTCGGCTGTTGATTTTGGCATCCATAGACAGCAATTTACCTACATTGATATACTGATATATGTGGGTATATACTAATATTGGTGCATAAATGAGGTATTGTGACTACGTATGACTAAGCTCTTGGTTTTGGCCAACGTTACATCCTAACACTCTTATTAATAAACGTGGATTAGAGCTAGATTAACTTTAGTCTACGACTTACGTTTGGAATAGTGAAATGTCATATTAATAAACATGGAATAAGAAGGGAGTAAGCTAATCCGAGCCTACTCCTCGGTTTAAAGTTATTCCCAGGCGCCATGTGGTTTAACGACGGAGTAACCGTACATTAGATTCAGATCTATCCTAAATTGTAAATTTTATTCTTGTCGTAGGTTTATTTGAAATGGAGAGGGATTACTTTATAGATGATCTAAGGTTAATAAATGAAGTTATTGAAATTGAAAACCAGAATACAACATTAGCGAGACGTATAAAATTGTACAAGATACGAAACAATCCACTCGAAGACAGTCGAAGACCTTCAGGAAGATGTTTAAATATAAGTATAGATTTTCGCGGGCAACTGCCTGTTTCATTATTGACATGTTGAAAAATTATTCATCTGGTGATGCAAGAGGTGGTTTTATACCACCCCATTTGAAAGTGTTGGCTGCCATAAGAACATGGGCCCGCGGAGAGGTAAGTGAATAATACATATATCAAAAACTACCTATTACAATAAACAATAAAATACAAGTACCTACTTATTATAATGCAATACAAAATCACCAAGCTAATTTTAATAAAATTTATCATCACGAAATATATTTCGACGTGACTTACCTTTTCTTCTTCATCCCAGTTGATAGATCTATTCCGTTTTTGGCTCATTTTAAAGGATTTAAAATACAGAATTATAAATGATAGGTACTATGAGTTTTTTATCAATTCAATTCAATAATTTTGGTGGTTTTTTTTGGAGTTTTCTATCTTTTCAAAAACCGCGCGTCAACAGCACTGTCAAGTGTCCATAATGTCAACCACAGAACACTTATGTGCATTACATTCGTTCTTAGTTCATTCACAGACACAATTTTTTACTTTTAAAATAACTGGGTTGCCATAAAACACGCCTTAATCCCAGTGTAAGGAATGTATAGTTACTTCGAGGTTACTCCACGTTTATTAATAACAATATTAATTCGTGCTTAATACGACGTTACTCTGAGATTAACTAGTCCAAGTGTAACTTCAGATTAAGTATGGATTACGTGATTTTTATTAATAAGAGAGTAAGAGTATACGCATTATATTATATAGAGCGCGCGTATCACTCAGGTCTTTGGCGCCGAGTGTTATCAGATACTTTGCGATGGTATAGCGCACCTATAGTGACGTTTCATGCAGTTTGTTGTTATGAAGTTTTTTGTTCGATTTGATATGCATGGATAAAATTAAAGCCAAAATACAAAAAAATGGCGTCATTTTGCGTTATTTTTGCGTGATTATTACTACAAATATACGATTTTGTATGGAATTTTGATTTAACATATCGAATTAAATATCAATTGCGAAGTCATTTTGACGGGTATTGTTTTGCTACTGATTGAGGTTTAGCCAGGAGCCTCGGTACTGTTCATACCCGTGATAGCAGTTCATACTTGTAAGGCGCGCTCTATAACAATGTATACTCTAAGGTTACATCGCTTTGCAAACGGTAACATAGGTTTCTTACACAAAACAATGTCTCAATTTAACCTGTACCTACCTAAATATTATGAATTTGAATTTATTTGAAAAGATATATGTACCTTTAGATTATATAAACTCACGCCTGTAAATTCCCGAAGGGGTAGGCAGAGGTGTATTGACACCCACATTTAGTCAACTATGATTTTCGGTTCCATTTTTCGGAATTCCAGGTTCCAAATTTCAGTACCTTAATTTATTTCATAGTTTTGATGCATCATCTAATATATAAAATTCTTCTGTCACGGGGTGCGTAATCGAACTCCTCCGAAACGGCTCGACCGATTTTGATGAAATTTTTTGTGCTTATCCGGTATCTATGAGAATCGGCCAACATCTATTTTTCATCCCCATAAGTGATAAGGGTGCAGCGGGAACGGGATTTGAATACCACGTGGGCCGAAAATATGGCGGTACGAAGTTCGCCGGAGCAGCTAGTAATTTTATATAAAGTTAGAAGGTTTGAAAAATATTAAAAACCCGTTTGGTACTTATCTTATTTCGGTTTCGGCTTTGATCTGTAACTTTTAAAACTGTATTCGACTTTACAAGCAGTTTTGAATTATGTTCTGTAGTCACATTCTTGAACATTTAGAAAAATCAAATAGTCTGTAGGCTAGGTACATATTCATATTAAATTACTTCTGATCTCTGTCCCTAATAGAGCTCTATATAGCGACACCTTTTGCGTATACACTCTAGTTCCCTCAATCAACTCTATCAAGCAGCTAGCTCATTCATTCTTAATCTATATGAAAGTACAGTTTGCAAAATAAAGTTGATATATCTGCCTATCTCTTTGATGATAACAAAATCGCAACACGTGTACAAACACAAGATAGGTAGTAAGTACTGTAAGCGACACCACCTGAAAAAATCAGACAAGTGCGAGCGAGACTCGCGCAATAAGGGTTCCGTATAAACTGATGGTTTCAGACTAACTTATGTTACACTAGCTGTTGCCCGCGGCTCCGGCCGCGTGGATGTCGATAATCGCGACTAAACATAGCCTTTCTCCTAGATGTCCTTTCTTAAGGTCTAATCTATCTCTATAGGTACTAGGTTTCTTCAGGGTCGGCAGCGCGACTGTGACGCCCCTGGTGTTGCATACGTCCATAGGCCACGGTGACCACTTCCCATCAGGTGGGCCGTGTGCTTGTCTGCCACCTAAGTGGTATAAAAAAATACTAAATTTCATTAAGATCGGTTCAGTGGTTTAGGCGTCAAAGCGTAACAGACAGACAGATAGAGTTACTTTCGCATTTCAAATATTAAGTACTTAAGGATAAACGGCAATATCTTTTTATCGCATTGTTTTTTTTATATAGGACACGCCCATTTGACTTCACCTCGCCTGATGGTAAGCTGAAGGCAATAAGGTTTCCGTTTTTTCCTTTTGAGGTACGGAACCCTTACCTTTACAAAAATTGAGGACATCAATGTATTTTCTGATGTAATGTACATATTTTTACGAGACCCATCCCATATCGAATATCGATAAGGCCATAAAGGAGGCTGGAATCGTACTGAACTGGAAGTGATTGAGACGAATGTTTTAAAGGCTTAATGTGCTCTTTGATACTACAAACTACAATACGAAAAAACCCCAAAAACATTAATAACTACTTACTGAGCAAAACAGTAACGCGTGACGTCACATTCGTTTCATAGTTTCGGACAATACATACTAAACTTAGTTCGGTTCGGATAATACATAGCTAGTCTCATGCGGACATTCGATACTGATCCTATCACATGATACTCCATTTTCCATATCATTAGGCGGCTAGACACACACACACTCACGCAAACCGTAAATAAAGAACCCAAGATAAATTATACTACATCACAGAACAGATATATGACTCCGTTCAAAAGATGAAACATTACCTCCAAAAGGTTTCTCAGTCGTGTCGAATGGCATATCATCCGTCAAACTTTGTTTACGTAGTGTGCAGGCTTATCCCTAATTGAATTTTCCCATGCATATCGCTCACCTAAAAGGCTAAAAGGAGGAATATCGCTCCGGCAGGCTGACGCTGAAAATGCGTCTCTCAATGTTGATGATCGGTCACCTATTACTGCTCAAAAGTGAAGGTGGGTATAGGTATGTATTTATGTTTAAGGTTGCTATTGTTCAGGACAATTCGGGACAAATAGTTTGGACCTAAAATGTGCCCAAATGGGCTGCTACTTACTAACACTAACACCCGTATTCACAAACAATACTTCGCTATGCGTACTACCAAAACTGTGCAAAGAACGACAAATTCTCAGTGCGTTCGGTTTGGCAAGCCTTTTTATTCATAGACAACACTTAAGTAATACTTCGTTGAGGGAACGCACTGCGTTAGATACTGCTCCGTGATGTTTGTGAATTAATTTTACCAGCCCTATGCGCTCGAGCACACTATGAGACCTCACAGTATCGTTTGTGAATACGGGTGTTACACTATAGAGTCATAGAGACTGTACTATTTGGTAATTTCGATAGCTACTTCATTCTTCTTGGTATAAGATTATGTGAATATTTTAAGCAGTTATCGTTGAATTGATCTCTTAATATAATTTGTACTTGATAAATCCATAATTGTTTTTAGTGGGACTGGTTACTTATTTTAAGTATTTTTGTCTAGTTTTGATAGCCCTGTATATCTGTACATATCATAGGTATATTGCTTGAGACACATATATCTTGAAACTAAAATGTGTACTCCGTGTATAGACCATACACATAGTACACGTTTTTTGTGTGTCTTTTGAGGATAGTACGGGGTGCTACTGCTGTAGACGAGCTCAAATTCACCAAGCATAGATATTATTTAAAAAAACAATGCGCGGGCTTCGTTTGTTTCGCGATTTAGATCCAAGATACGTGTTCCGAGGTATACCTATATTATCAATGGCAACAGTAGCTCAAAATCAAATTCAATTAGATAGGTAAGTAGTCAGCCTCAATTATTAGCCTAACCCAACCCATTGCTGGACATAGGCTTCTCTCAATGTTGGGCGATTTTGGCCTACTGTTTGCACGCAGATCAGACGGATTGGTATAGGGTTTTGTTCAAGGTTTCCTTTTCTTTACGCCGACGACATCAATTAATTATCGTCTGCGTATTTGCCCGTCAGTCGCCTCTTACGACACTTTACGGATGAAATGGGGCATTGATACTTTTGTATTCTGTTTCCGTCACCACACGGATGAGATAAGCGCCTTCGCTGCGTTTAGCTGGCGCACGGCGCGGACGTCCGCTTCGCGTGCTTGTTTCATTTTATTTCAAGAGCAGCGCTGCGTGAGGCGGATACCTGTCACACGCGACGGACAGGCGGAAGCACTGCGCGCGCATCCGCGACCCGCACCCGCTAAACGCAGCGAAGGCGCTAAAAAAGCAAAATACCTACTTCAACAAATCTTTTCGTGTATGGGAAAAATCTGAATTGATCGTTTTATTACGATGTCATAAAGTTTTAAAGTTACAATATTAAATTCACTTTCAAAATGGATCGTAAAGATACTAATATTTGACGCAAATTACTATAGGTTTATGAGGTTTTTATGACTACTATAACCCCTGTTATTAAGTAGTTAGTGAGTAGTTTTGTAAATAAATGACTACCCAGCTGCCCAGGGTATATTGATAGTATATATTATATTATAGTACTAGCTGACCCGGCGAACTTCGTAACGCCATATTTTCTGATCCCGTTCCCGCTGCATATCTCCGAATTTATCAGTGTTTCTCTACAATATTATGCATGTTTTATACATATGGGTGAATTTCAACAGGTCCATTAAAATCTTCATTCCGTGGATTTTTTTTACCTTAAGTTTTATAGTTAAAACAAATCGCGTTTATTATAGGTTTTGATACTATATGTATTCTTGCTTAATATCTAGCAGATAGCTAAAAAAACTAACGAGATATACAAGATCAAAAATTACGCGCCACGGCGATGATACATGCGTGCGAGGCAATGAAACAAGCGTCCACGGTCATGAAATAAATATACCAAGGGAATGAAAAAATCAACCATGGAAATGAAAATACATAATATAAAACATAATATTTTTACCTACTTACATGAGTAATTATACTTACATACAATAAATACAAAGGGAATTAGGCAATTGTGTATGGACAGTGGCGTCATTTATTTTTTCAGCGGTACTGTGTTAAACACGCGTATGAGTGTCGTTATTTTTATTGTAAGCAATATCGGATCTGCGATATACTGGGTGAAACATTTCGACTTTACCTGGAGGGAAACTACCCTCATACTAGAGATAGCGAATTTTACTTAAAGGAAACATTACCTTATTTTTAAAGGGAAACAAAACTGCATTCAAAGATTTCTAAAAATAACACACCTGATGATAGAACCGCCTAAAATCGTCCTATACCTTCTCTTTTATGGGTTTCCTTCTATTTATTTTACCAAGTTTGTTAGAGATATTTGATCCCTAAGATTGATCCTATCGATTGATGCAATATAAATATAGATTCATCCGGATTTTATTCGGTTCGATTATCGGGTGTGGCAAGTGATTTTTTGGAAATCCTTAAACGCACGCAGTGTATTTTTTTGAGATTAAGAGAGTGTTTACTTTGCTGCTGTCCAACCTAGTTGGATCCTGGCTAGTTTTTTCTCGGAGTTGTTTTTACCGAGCTGGATAACTTATCCCAGGTAGATATTTTCTTGAACAACTTCGAGTGTAACCCCATCGGTGGCTGTCTGTCTGTCCCTGTGTATCCTTAAATCTTCAAAATTACGCAACGGATTTAGAAGCGGTTTTTTTAATAGATAGAGTAATTCAAGAGGAAGATTTATATGCATAATACATGCATAATATTCTAGAGAAACATTGATAAATTTAGAGATATGCAGCGGGAACGGGACCAGAAAATATGGTGGTACGAAGTTCGCTGGGTCAGCTAGTATTGGATAAATGATACCGCGTTTGCATTGGAGATGTGGAGGGAAAGTACTTTAAATACTGAAGATTCTGCTAATAGATAGCTAATTTCATTCAAAATAAACATTTCTTCATTTTTAAAAAGAAAAAAACTGCGTTTAACGAATGCTGAAAAATCGCTTGCCCCATCTTGTAATTGAACCGACTAAAATCGGAAAAAATAACAGCCAGTATTTGTATTGCTTTAATCGATAGGATTAATTTATTGTTCCTTTTTAAAAATAAGGTTATGTTTCCTTTGAGTGGAATATATCTTCAGTATAATAAATAGAGTACTTTCCATCCACGCAAAATTGAAAAAATACCACTCTGTATAGATATAAACTAAATTATATCTAAGTCCTGATATGGTTTAGAGAATTTTGTTCATAGTAACTTTTGCTCACTATATACTGTAGGTACTTTCATATTATACCATTTTCATTCATGGCCGCTCAATTCCAAAACGACGCCAATTCTTTCAGATGAAAAAGAAATGGGAAATTAACAAATTAATATGATATACTTTTGGTAATATGCTATGGCAATGAGAACATAAGTTACGGAAATGAAACATCTGGTCACGGCAATGAGACTAAATTGTTTTACAAGGCATGGCAATGATTTTTTTTTCATTGCCGCGTTTTTTTCTTCATTGCTATAGCAAATTTTGACTACGGAAACCATGGAAATGAAAGCACGGTGGTGAAAAACGAGCCAAAAATATAATTTAACAAAAAATCTATTAATTATTCGAAGTAATAAACACTTCACTAAAATAGACAAGAGAAATTGCGTTCTATTGAATGTATAATCAAGAGGATAAACTTATTGGAATAGAAAGTTATACCTATCCACAGTAATGAAAGAAAAAATGTCCAGTAACATAAAAATGATAAACTTTTATTTATGGTGCCAAAACGTAGGCACGTGTGCACGTCCTTCCATGTCGAGCACTTAGGCGGCACCAATATGCAACGTTTAGCGCTTATGAGGAAGGACACAAGTCGTTAGATAAAACAATATTCTAAAATATGTTTAGAACATGGCGATTAAAGGTAACTCCAGGACAAATGAACTTTTATTAACTATTCGTTGTATTGTCTAAATATTTGAATAAATGTATTTCGTAACAATACTTTAACTATTCACGTATCAAATAAAACTAGGTTTTAATTTAAAAAACCAATAGATTTTTATCAATGAGGTATCACAACACAATAGGTGACGTGTGGACAAACACGGCAATGAAAAATTTCGAGGTTTAAATTTTTTTTTTGGAGAATCTATAATCCTATTTAATGAAATATTTAGTGCTTCACATAGATCACTATTTCACCTAACCAGAAAAAAATGTTAGAGTATTGTAACAATGATTTTTAGTACCGATTTCATCGATGCCACGCAATTTTTGGTCCCGGGAAATTCACCCATATAAACCTTCCTCTTCAATCACACTATCTATTTAAAAAAGCCGTTTCAATATCCGTTGCGTAGTTTTGAAGATTTAAGCATACATAGGGACGGACAGACAGCGACAGCGACTTTGTTTTATAATATGTAGTGTTTTTTTTTTTTTATATAGGACACGTCAATTTGACTTCTCCTCGCCTGATGGTAAGATATATTATAATATATTGATAGTACCTATAAAATAGCATAGGGCCTTCCTTCTTCCGTCGTTACTTCAATAGTAGAATGCATTCACCTACATCATGTGGACAATAAATACACGTGATTTCAGCCTACTTCAAACAAAGAGGATTTTTTAAAGGTATGATTCCGTAGCCGACCGCAAACGACAACAGCCGACGCACGCATCACATGCACGTTATTCATTGCGGCTTCTCAATGCTCCCTTTTATCCATATCGGAGTTTAACAAGTAATGGGTGCATGCGTCTGTCGCTGTCGTATGCGACAGGCTTCAGCATCATACCTTTAAAGCCAAAATAAATCAATTAACGAAAATAAGAGTAGGAGAGCGAACCCTCGGCTTCAAAATAAATACTGGTAAGCTGGTAACAGAAAAACATGGGCAACTCGACGTCCATTACGTTGGAACGTAAAACATTGTTGGCAAAATGTGGGTGTCAATACTTACCCCTCTAAATCTAAATTTACAGGCGTGAGTTATAAATGTAATATGTGTATGAAATACTTGCCCATAAATCACTCTCACGTAATGACAAGAATGAAGGAATACTGTAAGGCGTCTTTTAGACGGGGAGAGTATCTCGCGGTTCACTATACATTTGCATAATAACCATAACCTATTTTGGCATATGGTAATTTAGACTAATGATCTTTTGGCATGATTATACGGGTTGTTGTAAATTCGTCTCAGTGAATATTCGTCTCGGTGAATATTCGTCTCAGTTGAAAATAGTAGTAAACTCGTCCAAGTCCATTTAAAATGATATTTCATGTGCGAAAATTCGTCTCACCTTAAAAAGTAATGTCAGCAAGATAAGTGTTTGTTGCAAGCATATGTGTGTATATTTGTATTTAGGCTGACAAGCACAGGGCCCTACCTGATGGAAAGAGAGTGGTTACCGTGGCCTATAGAAGTTCTGTATGGTTATTAAAAAAATAACCACGAAGGCTTTAGCCTTCTATCCAAGTCGGAATGAGCAGCTTTCTCAAGCTTTACGTTGATCTGGAGAGAGAGAGAGTAGAGATAGAAGAGTGGTAATCTATTACTTTGTTTGCTATCAGTACTTATTTATCAAGGTGAGACGAATTTTCGCAAGTAAAATATCATTTTAAACGCACTGAGACGAGTTTACTACTATTTTCAACTGAGACGAATTTACAACAACACGATTATACTTGGCATAATTTTACTATGTAATTTTGCCTTATGCCAAATGCATTATGCCAAAACATTTTAGGGCAAAACATTTTATGTTAACGAAAGGGATCCCGTTTCCCGCACGGTCCGAAAAATCGTACGCGAATACCACTGTATTCGGACTGACTGACTGACTGATTTTTGGGACCATATAATCACCATACCATTATTGTAATACTAAATTCTCGCCTACGATTATATAATACGAGATTCGCAAGTGTCATAATCATAAGCCTATGTCAAAATACGATTGTTTGAAAATTGTTTAGTTGCATCCAGTACCAGTAACACCTGTTACTCGTTGGGACAAAAAAATGTTGCATCCAGTAACACCTGTTACTCGTTGGGACAGAAAATGTTGCATCCAGTAACACCTGTTACTCTTTGGGACAGAAAATGTTGCATCCAGTAACACCTGTCATTCGTTGGGACAAAAACTGTTGCATCCAGTAACACCTGTTACTCGTTGAGACAAAAAATGTTGCATCCAGTAACAGCTGTCACTCGTTGGGACAAAAAATGTTACATCCAGTAACACCTGTTACTCGTTGGGACAAAAAATGTTGCATCCAGTAACACCTGTTACTCGTTGGGACAAAAAATGTTGCATCCAGTAACATCTGTTACTAGTTGGGACAAAAAATGTTGCATCCAGTAACACCTGTCACTCGTTGGGACAAAAAATGTTCCATCCAGTAACACCTGTCACTCGTTGGGACAAAAAAAGTTGCATCCAGTAACACCTGTTACTCGTTGGGACAGAAAATGTTGCATCCAGTAACACCTGTTACTAGTTGGGACAAAAACTGTTGCATCCAGTAACACCTGTTACTCGTTTGGACAAAAAATGTTGCATCTAGTAACACCTGTGAACCGTTGGGATATTTTTTTCCCAACCAGTAACAGTGTTACTCGTTTGTTACTGGATGGGCATAATATACCGAATGCGAGACGATTCTCGCCAGGTGTGAACGAGCGAGTGGCTATTGTTTCTGTGAATGTTTAGACGAAACAACTTTTTCCTGTTAGAATCATACCTTGCAGGCGAGAAACTCCCCTCGTCTAAATGAACCTTAAATTACTTTTATTGTCCGACTTTCCGCACGAGTTTTCGCGTCCCCCTCCAATATTCATTCCCAACGATAAACATTTCATTACATTCCACAAACAAATTTTAATTAACGAAGCCAAAAATTTCAAATTGGAATCACAGAGCAAATTAATTGATATTACAAATATCATGAAGGCAATGAAGATTGATGGATGTATGGATATTTATTTGTCAGTAAACTACGCAAAAATTGTTGATCTGATCTGGATGAATTTTGACACAGAGATATATTAGAGTTTACTTCATAGGCTACAAGCTGTTGCCCGCGGCTCCGCCCGCGTGAATGTCGATTATCGCGACATACAAACATAGCCTATGTCCTTTCGCAAGGTTTAATGTATCTCTGTACCAAATTTCATCCAAAGCGATTCAGTTGTTTATGCGTGAAAGCCTAAGTGCGGCGCTGCGGCGGTGCGGCGCCGCAATGCATCGTGTGCCCCCGCTGTAACAGAGAGACAGACAGAGTTACTTTTGCATTTATAATATTAGTATGGATCTTTATTAACAGGTCACTACGGTGACGCGATCAGTAATACACGCGGGCGAAGCCGCAGACAACAGCTAATATGTATAAATTAAATAGGTAAGTCATGAAAATAATAATTACGTTTACGATAATAATGAATAATTAATGTGAAGAGAGTGAGAGAGATTAGTGTGAGAGAGAATTTGGACCACCCCATCTCTTCCCATGCGGTGCCGTAACTAAGCGACTGAGAGCGAGGGCACACGATGAGTTGCGGCGCCGCACCGCAAGAAATTTCGGTCAATCGGCGGCCACACGAGCGGTGCGGGGCCGCTCGTACGGCTACCGATTGGCCAGCTTACCATCAGGCGAGGCGAAGTCAAATTAACGTGTCCTAAAAAAATAAAAAAGTACATACCTATGAACTCCATGGTGTTTTACCGGGTCTGGTCACCCCATAATTGCATTATACTAAAGTGCTCAATAACTGGTTACCTATATAGTGTATGCTCCCGTCTTCGAATCCGCGTCGTACAAGTTGTACATTCATAGACATTCATCTTCCCTATTTCGTTAGCAAGCCGACGTGTTTTCCCTTGATTTTCCTGATGCACATAGAAAATTATTATCATGAGTAATGAAAAGGTAAAGCTTTGTACAACAGCTATTAAAAATCTTATTGTACTTATAGCTGACCCGGCGAACTTCGAACCGACATATTATTTGCCGGCAGCTTGGTATTCTGATCCCGTTCCCGCTGCACCTTCCATTTAATTTTCTTATTCAAACCTTGGCCACACAATAACGAACACAGAACAAAAAGAATTATCCAATTTGGTGCAATCATTGGGAAATTATGCGCATGCATAGGTACATTTGGGGGATTTCATTTTTATTTATTACTAGCCTTCCGCCCGCGGCTCCGCCCGCGTGCATCTCGGTTAACGCGACCTTTGCTCATAATCTTCGGTTCTACTCAACCAATTACGATCAAACAAACGTAAGATTTTAAGTCTGAGTAAGCCCTTTCTAACAAAAAAAACCGCATCAAAATCCGTCCAGTAGTTTTTGAGTCCATCGCGGACAAACAGACAAACAGATAAACAGACAAACAGACAAACAGACAGGAAATTAAAGAAATATATTTTCGTGTTCAGTATCGTTAACATAACATACCCCAAGTAATTTTTTTTAAATATCTCCAATGTACAGACACGACCACTTTACAATTATATAATAGTATAGATATCTTCTTTAAACACATATATAATTCTACTGTATGTGTGTATGTCACTCAACTCCTCCTAAACGGCTGCACCGATTTGAATAAATTGTTTTTATATGCGTTTGGGTGGCACCTTGGATGGTTTAGTTTAGATTCACAAAAAAAAAACATGCAATAAATACAACGTCTGTCCGGTCCGCTAGTAGATTTATAGTGAACTGACCCGATATCTTTTGTAACATCTAATTTTCAAGTTTATCAAATTTAATTAATGGTATACCTCGGAGCGCGTATCCTGGACCTAAATTGCGAAACAAACGAGGCCTTGGCGCGCGCGGATTGTTTTGAATGCTTGGTTAATTAGAGCTCGTCCACCGCAGTAGCACCCCTTGCTATCCTCAAAAGATACCCAAGAAACGTGTAGGTACTTTGCGTATAGAGCACATTTTGAGTACATTTCAGGACCAAGATATTATGTTCCCGAGCAATAGGTAGGTAAACAAAAGAGAAAATAAAATACATACATAACATACATACAGTCACGCCTTTATCCCTGGAGGGTTAGGCAGAGGTGAATTAACACCCACATTTCACCAATCATTATATTAGGTCCCACGTAATAGGGGCTGACCCTATTGCCGTTTCCCGGGCACTATTGTTGACTCGAGCCATGTATCTGAGGCCTAAGTCTAGGCTGTATACATCTGCCTGATGTTAAACAGCCTTAGTCGCCTTGTATGACACCGCATGGGAGGAGATGGGGTGGTCCAAATTCAACTCTGCCGTGAACCACGCGCATATAACAAAATACATAATATAACAAAAAACAGATTATAGGTATGTAGATACTTAGATGTACGAGTAGGTATTTATAATTTGTCTCACCTCAGAACTTGCAATAAATGTTTCTAACTCAACATAATTTTGTTTCGTAAAACAACACGTTAATGCAATAAAAAATAAAATGATTGAAATTCAACAGACTATAAACAATTGAACAGCGCGTAAAAAAGAAACAAAAAATGTAAATGAACGAACAAAGTCGGTCGTAACAAAGAGTTTGAATTCAATTTCGTCGAGAGCATACCAAACGAAAGAAAAAAAAACATTCAAGTAATGTAGCACTGTAGCAGCGATAATCACCAATCACAGTTGAGGAAATTTTCAATTTAAATGTCGAATTAGGTACAATCAAATTTTTCGATAATCTTGTTTCGTTTTGCAATGACCAAGTTTTGCGTCATTTCCCTATCCTCTCGATCTCGATCCGCCAAGTCGAGCAAAAAAAGACGGTACGGCCGTAACACTATTTTCTCGAAGCACTTTTCGAGCATTTCGACGCTTTTTGCGATAGATGAACCGAGGGCGAGGCTTGGCATTTTTACAAGTATTGTTTTTGATGGTATATCTTTTTCTGATTACTTTTTATCACCATAAACAAAACAAAGAGTTCATATAGAAATCCAACACAAATACAATTTAAAAAAATATCTGGGCATCTTATGAACGATTGAAAGTAGGTTTTTATTAAGAATATTACTAATCAAAATTAATTAAAACCCTTTAACCTCTCCAACGCGTGGCCTCTCAATCGTAAGGCTAACTCGTTAACCACTAATCCACCGACGCGCGACGACGCTTTGACTTATCTCGTTTGATAAACGTCCCGTTTCGTAACCCTCGTAAAATAGCTACAGATAAGTAGTGTACATCATTATGGTCTTTCGTCATAACATGATACTCTCGTCATAATATGTATTGTATGTAAAAATAGTATAACCCGACAGTATATTATTATCATCATCATCATCATCCTCCTGCCCTTATCCCAAGTTTATTTGGGGTCGACGTAACATGTGTGCTTTTTCCATTCATCTCTTTTTGCAGTCATCTCAGCATTCACTCCTTTCTTAACCATATCATCATTCACACAGTCCATCCACCTCCTTTTAGGTCTTCCGCTCCCCTTGTAGCCGTCCACTTCCATAGTTAATGCCTTTACGACATTACTTTCATCCCTACGCATTATATGTCCGAACCAGGACAAACGATTTCCTCGTAGCTTCTCCGTGATTGGTGCTACTTTCAAACTTCCTCTAATATATTCATTCCTAATCTTATCCATTCTTGTCACACCACACATCCATCTCAACATTCGCACCTCGGCACATGCAATCGTCTTTCATCCGGCACCTTTACGGGCCAGCTCTCCGATCCATACAGGACGGTAGACCGGATCATACGCTTATAGATTTTCCTCTTAAGTCGAAGAGGCATTCGCGAGTCACAAGTAGTTGCCGGGACCTGCCGCCATTTCATCCAACCAACGTTAATCCGATGCTTTACGGCTCGATCTAATCCTCCATTGCTACAGTAGTGAACCGAGATACCTAAAATCGGAGCAGATTGGTATAGGAGCGTCATCAAGCGCTATGACCGTGGGACTAGAGAGACCACCGAAATCGCAGAACATGTGTATTCAGTTTTGGTTCTGCTAATTTTCAGGTCAACACTCTCTAGCCTTTGCGGCCACTGCCAATCTGCACTGGACCTCGGTTCCATCCTCACCAACAAGGACAATGTCGTCAGTAAAAAGCATACACCAGGGTGCCTCATCCTGTATATCCGATGTCAGTACATCCATTACTAACAGGAAGAGGTACGGGCTTAATGCCGACCTATGGTGTTAGCCTACAGCCACACTAAAGTGCTGCCCGCGGCCGACCGGACATGCGTATGGGATTGCCTGTACATAGCACGGATTAACTCTACATACTTCACTGGCACACCTTTCTCTTTCAGCGCCCCGCGCAAAACTGTTCGGGGTACTTTATCGTACGCCTTTTTGAGGTCCACCAACACCATGTGCAGGTTCTTATGCACAAGTCTATATTTTTCGCATAGTTGGCGCAATGCTAATACGGCATCTGTGGTTCCCCACCCTGGCATAAACCCGAACTTGTTTTAAGTGACCTCACTCTCCTCTCGCTATAGTTTCTCTATTACTTTCTCCCACACTTTCATACTATGTGACATGAGCTTTATTCCTCGATAGTTATTGCAGTCCTGTACATCGCCTTTGTTTTTAAAAATGTGCACTAGCTCACTACTGCACTATTCGCGTGGGATCATCACTTCCTGCAACAACGTATTGAAGATTATAGTCAGCCCCCGACATCATTCCTCTTCCAATAACTTCCATACTTCCACTGGTATTCCATCTGGCCCTGTCGCTTGCCCATTGTTCATACTTTTTACCGCTCTTCTTACTTCATCCCCACCTATCTCGTTTACCAAACCAATATTCCCAGACTTATCTTCTAGCACTCAATTCCATACATTCTCTTCATTCAATAGTTTTTTAGGGTTCCGTAGCCAAATAAATGGCAAAAAACGGAACCCTTATAAATTTGTTATGTCTGTCCGTCTGTCTGTCTGTCTGTCCGTCCGTATGTCACAGCCACTTTTCTCCGAAACTATAAGGTCTATGCTGTTGAAACTTTGTAAGAAGATGTATTCTGTGAACCGCATTAAGAATTGCACACAAAAATAAAAAAAAGCATTAAATTTTGGGGGTCCCCCTAATTAGAACTGAAACTCAAATTTTTTTTTAATCAAACCCATACGTGTGGAGTATCTATAGATAGGTATTTAAAAATGCTATTGAGGTTTCTAACATATTTTTTTTCTAAACTGAAAGAAGCCCCCCCCCCTCTAACTTCTAAAATAAGAGTATGATAAATCTAAAAAAAATATATGATGTAAATTATCATGCAAACTTCCACTAAAAATTGGTTCGAACGAGATCCAGTCAGTAAGTTTTTTTTAATACGTCATAACTAAACCGTAATTTTCGCCTTTGCTACTACGGAACCCTTCATGGGCGAGTCCGACTAGCACTTGGCCGATTTAAAATATTTTCCATCGTTCTTTTATATCCTCCTCTTGCAACAAAATCTGTCCTCCTTCGTCTTTTATACAATTAACATGTATAATATCTTTCGTTCTTTCTCAAATTTGCCATTCGGAAGAATTCCTTTTGGCCGCACGGTTCATCAAGCCGACAGTATATTATACGGAATAAAAATATTTATAAAAGTTTCTTAAGTCTATCATATTCGAACTTAGAAAGAATTCGGGCAAAAAATCTTTTGTGTATAACTTTTATACCTTTGTCAAAGTCAGTTTAGAGATCTAACACGAGACATGTTTCCCGAAACTTTCACTTCAATAAATTAAATGATTATTTGATTTACTTAAAGGTACCGTATTTATATCGGTCATTGGTTTGAAATAGAAAATAAATATAGACTTATAATACAAAAATGTCAATGATTTTTCAATATTGTTCATATCTACTACGAGATACTGTTTAGAACAAACATTTTTTGACGGTTAGGAGGATGAGACCCAGTTTCCACCAAAACGAAGAGGAGAGGTGAGGAGAAGAACTGCGAAACTGGCAGGTAATTTGCACCAAGGCGGAGAGGAGATGTAGCGTTTCACGCGGGTGGAGCCACGAGCATCAGCCAGTTAAAAATATATAGAAATGATAAAATAAGTACAGACGTAACTTTTACCGTTACTTTACCATTTTAATTTAATGAACTCAGGTAAACAATTTATTTTAACGGCAGAAAAGTACCCAATTAGAGCCACGGCCACACACTTTAGAGAGCAACCGACCTGGCCCTTCATTCTGCTAAAGCACAACCACTGTCGCACCACAGAGACTGCAAAAAATGCCATTAAATTTTAGACCTTATTTCTATAGACTTACAGTCATAAAATTAAATGAAAACTCTGTTCATTTAATATTACACTCTTTCATTCACTCTACAAAAAGCCGTTTAATTGTAAACGTAAACTGCATTACTTTAAAGGCTAAAATCAAATGAAATTTTCTTGCAGTCATTGTGGTGTGACAGTGGTTGTGCTTTAGCAGAATCGAGGCCCTGTAGGCTCCTGTAGCCTCGCCATATTGTGTGAAGTCTCCTGTATCGCAGCGCAGTCTGAGGGGCAACTTCCATCTCTAGAAGTAATATTGTACGTAATCATGCTTTGTGACTTTCATAGTGTGAATGGGACTATCAGCGTCCCTCAGGATACTAGCGTTTTAAGGTCAAACTGGGTCAAACAGTGTCTCATACTGTAGTGGATTCTATTTTTTTTTTAATTTTTACATTTTGTACTTACACAAATATCGACGGACGACTCGCGACGTAGTCAGCAAAAACTTGCTGACAACACGGTCTGAATCCGATTCACACTATGAGAGTAAAGTGAGATTAAAATAATATTATTTACTAGCCTTCCGCCCGCGGCCCCGCCCGCGTGCATCTCGGTTAACGCGACCTTTGCTCATGCTCATATCTCCGGTTCTACTCAACCGATTGCGATGAAACAAACGTAAGATTTTAAGTCTGACCAAGCCCTTTCTAACAAGAAAACCCCATCAAAATCCGTTAAGTAGTTTTTGCGTCCATCGCGGACAAACAGACAAACAGAGGAAATAAATATTTCCGTGTTCAGTATCGTTAACATAACATAACCCAAGTATTTTTTTTTAAATATCTCCAATATACAGACACGATCACTTTCCAATTATTAGGTATAGTTTAAATAGATAGATATATAGACTCTTAACAGATGGTGGTAAGGTTCCTGTTGTACTTTGACGAGAATGGCGCCCCTAGGTGAGGTTACCGCTTACACAAGTATCGCTAACTCTGACTGAAACTTCAATATTTGACTAAAGTTTGCGGTACAGTCGCTCACAACTCATTCTGAACACGGTTACGTACCCTTACAACCTCCTAGTTTCGACCGCATTATTACATACATAATATAATTATCACGCCCCCATTCCCAGAGGGTTAGGTAGAAATGAATTAATACCTTTCACTAATCATTGTATTCCCACATAATAGGCGGTGAGCCTATTGCCGTATTCCGGGCACTATTGTTGACTCAAGTCAAGCACCTGAGACTGAGTCTGGGCTGTATATTATATTTGTCTGATGTTAAACAGCCCTATTCCTTAGTCGCCTTGTACGACACCGCATGGGAAGAGATGGAGTGACCGAATTCTACTCTGCCGGAATGAAGAAACCTGAGTCACTATAAATATGGACTTGAAGATGATACAGAACCGAATTAATATTCGGTTCTGTATCATCGTCAAGTCCATTCAAGTTTAATTTAAGTCCATTTGACTAATGACAATCTATTTTCTAAAGACAATGATTAGAGCACTTAAAAGGTTCCTAAAAAACCCTTTTTACAACTATCAGCATATGAAACAATCTGATGGGTCGTATGCTTATCTGCCACCTAAATGGTTTAAAAAAATAGGTATAATTGCCAAACCAGTTAAGTCCTGCATCGTTTTATAGTTTAAGTTTGACGTTCATTTTACGAGGTGTGACGAGTAGGTTAGTTTTTTATCGTGCCAAAAATCTCCACGGTACCTACCGCCGGAGCCGGTGGGGGAGGTTATGTCGGACTCAAACCGACTAAACGCCGTCTATGGGCCGTAGGTTGCCGGAAATGAGATTGTCTTAAACATATCCCTCGCACCCAAGTACTTCAGTATTATGTTATCTGTACCCAAGGTTAGCACCGATTCCGGTTGCATTGAAATCTTACACTTTGAAAAACCGGTATGTCACTTTGACTTTTACGAAAGCGACTACCGTCTTACCCTCAATCCCAAAAAGACCCTACACTAGAGTTTCGTTTATCAATTAGCAAGTGTACCAGTTTTCAGGTAAGGTTGATGTTAGCCCCGAAAATCTGGGTTCGTCCACTTTCGTGATAAAACGAGATTATTTTTTTCTTGCTATGATAACCAGTTACGAAAGAATAAAAGTTATGGTAACTGGTTATCAAAACAAGACAATCTCACCTCCGGCAACTGACGGCCCACAGACGGCGTGCGTTTTAGTCAGTTCGAGTCCGACATAACCTCCTCCTCCGGTTCCGGCGGGGGAGCAATCCGTGGGGATTTTTCGCACGATAAAAAAAGAAAAAGGTTATCAAAACAAGAAAAAGTCCACGTTCGTACTGTTCGTAGCTAGTTATCAAAAATTAGTTACGAAATTGAACGAAGCCGAAAATTTTGGTGGGATCACATACTTTTGACGGTGGCTGTACTCATTCACGTGGCCTCGTGGGCAGTGGGAGTCAGTCAGTCACGTTTTTGAGTTGCCCGTTAGAATGGAAGCAATTAAGTCTGAACTTAAAGGTTTCCCAAAGAAATGTTGAAAGTCTTCAAAGTTTCGTAACGGTATTTTACAAATCACTTTCAATTTGCCAATTACATTTTACCGAGGTAGGTAAATTCGACCCCTAAGGATATTATAAACGAGAAATATTATTGTGAAGTTGTTTTGATTGGGGCTTACTCGTTGAATACCCAGTAGGTATAGGAACTTTTTCGTGCTCGCAGGTTACTTGGGTTCCATGGGTACCTAGAATAAAATATGGTACCCGTGGTTCACCTGAAAGGTGTTCTACGGGTACCTAGGAAAAAATGTGAGGTTTGTCAATCACGCTCTAACGGCTGAACAGATCTGGCTGAAGCCTGGAGTAACACATAGATATTTAGGCCATCATACCTATTGTGATATTTTGTATCCCTACTCTTTTGAAAAGTTCGCCTCACCTCATCAATCTCTACATTTCAAGAAAATATTCCAGCGTTTTTTTTTATTATTTGATTGACTAACAAACATCTTGACAAACCTCAAAACCTTCATATTTATAATGTTAGTAGAATAGAATTCGTTGGAGTAGGATAATATTAAAGGTGTGCCTGTCTAAATAGGTCGCCATCTCAGCTCATGCTGCACACCACTTGCCAGATGCCAGGTCTGCAGTGCTGATTTTCAGATGACGCTTTTGCCATCCAAATGTCATGCCAAAGTCTATTCTTCCTCTTAGCGTTAATTCCCAGTCGCATCCGAAGCTTTCAGCTCGGAGTCTGGGGTCCGCTTTTTACCAGTCTTAACCACGGATTTGACTAGACCTCGATATTTTCCGTGAAGCGATTGTCATCTGACCTCCACAACCCAATGTTAACATTAGGCGATATCGAAGTTTTGCAGTTAGACCGTTGTTTTTTTTGGATTTTTGAGGGCTCCAACTACCCGTAACGACTGCCATAGATGTTCTCATGGCAACCGGGACCGACGGCTTAACGTGCTCTCCGAGGCACGACCAGACCAATGCAAATACTCATATTTCATTCACACAAATATTTGCACTGAGCGGGGATCGAACCCGCGCCTCCTGCGCAGCGGCCGCGTTCACTACCGCTACGCCACGGAGGCTGTCTATACTGAACCAAAAATCTAGGTCCTTCCAGTGCGGCGTGAAAAAGCATCTATTAAGGCCGTCAAATTAGGGACCATCATTTTAAGGTCAATAGCATTAGAAATGATGTTCCGTATCTTCTGGACAGCATCTCAGCTTTTTACCATCTAGCGGGGAATAGTCAATTGACGGACCATATACATATACCTATTAAAAAAAATTCGGACAAGTGCGATTCGGACTCGCCCATGAAGGGTTCCGTAGCAGCAAAGGCGAAAATTGCGGTTTATGACGTATTAAAAAAAACTACTGGCTGGATCTCGTTCGAACCAATTTTTAGTGGTAGTTTTCATGGCAATTTACATCATATATATTTTTTAGATTTATCATTCTCTTAGTTTAGAAGTTAGAGGGGGGGGGACACACATTTTTCCAAAACGCGCAAACTATTCAGTTTAGAAAAAAAATATGTTAGAAACCTCAATAGCATTTTTAAATACCTATCTATAGATACCCCACACGTATGGGTTTGATGAAAAAAAAAAATTTTAGTTTCAGTTCTAAGTAGGGTTGCCAACCATACTGTTTAAAACAGTATTATACTGTTTTACACCCAATTATACTGTTTACTGTTCAACAAACAAACAGTATCCAAAATACTGTTTTCAGCATCAAAATGCATAACACTACAAAAAAGTGCAGCAATTGATACAATTTTAATTAATTGGGCACCAATTTGCAATTATTTTATAAGTTTAGGTGTTGATGATAATCCAAAATTTATTAAATGATAAATCATAATATAGAAAATAATACAGTTTACAGCTATCTTCTATTTACCAGCCATATATTAATCTTTTAATTTATCCATTTTTAGGGTGGCACACACCAATGACTTTTCGATGCTTTTCGAAGTGTGTGTATTTATCGCAAGTTTATAAGTGCCCGGTTAATGGCAATAGGCTCGCCACCTATTACATTGGGACCTAAACATAAACGGCTAAATGTGGGTGCTAGCACCTCTGCCTACCCCTTCGGGGATATAGGCGTGAGGTTATGTTATGTTTAATTTATCCATAAAAAAATTGATGGGAACCATATTACCATTTTAGATGTTTACGAAACCATGCTTTCTTTTAAGACAGACAGACCTAAGGGGGCAAAATAGGTGACAAACCGTTGTATGTAAAACCGTATTTTATGAAACGGATTTTTATGATCTTTGTTTTGATTCAGGGAGCCAGAATAGGATGACAGGATCAAGGGAGTTAGGATTGGATAACAGGATCTAGGGAAATCCTCAAAATGATGGCAAAACACTGTTTCTGCTGTTTTAACATAATTTAATTTCAGTATTTGCATTTAAAAATTATCTGCTCGTGATTTTAAGCTGCTGATGATAGGAACCTAAGCAAAGGATGGACGATGGATCGATTATAACTCACTAAAAAGAGAAAAATAAATTAAAAGCCTCTCGGGCTAGGCACCGCAGTTATTTTTCGCTTTTTAATGCCTCTTTTTCGTTTCTAGAAGTCGGTTAAACTTTTTTGTTAAAATTAATTTATGTAATTGTAAAATACTGTTCTATTTTCCAGAGTACTGTTCAATTTTCTTCTCAGACCTAAATATACTTTTTTTCTCGAAAAAAGAGTTGGCAACCCTAGTTCTAAGTATGAGGACCCCCAAAATTTAATGCTTTTTTTTTTTATTTTTGTGTGAAATTCTTAATGCGGTTCACAGAATACATCTTCTTACCAAGTTTCAACAGCATAGGCCTTATAGTTTCGGAGAAAAGTGACTGTGACATACGGACAGACAGACAAACAGACGGACGGACAGACGAATCTATAAGGATTCCGTTTTTTGCCATTTGGCTACGGAACCCTAAAAACTTACGGTGCCTGGTACGAGTGGTACGTAGTTGAGATCATTAGAATCATCCGAAAGTGCAGTAAAATGATTTATTTAGTACAATAAAATCACTACCGAGACAATGACCATCTGGAACAAATTAATCATAAAAACAACATATATAACTGCATCCAGCGCTGTCCGTTTTAAAGTTTAATTAACCTACATGTTCAAAAAAGGTAATTAATGTTAACATTAAAAAATAATACAGTCCCATTCATTCACTTAATCAATCATTATAAAAGCTAACTTTATAGTCGTTTCGGAGCGAAATATCGAAAACAGCACTTAGGTCAGACTTTTAACTCCATGTGTACTTTTATTTCGATCTTCACCATCAAATTCCTGGAATACTGTACTGAAGTTTTTATAAAAATACTAAACTAAACTCTTTATTGCTGACAGTACTTTTAACTTACTAACAATCGTTTATTCCCAGTAGTTCCTTTGCTAGTTCCTTTGAAGGGACTACTGGGACTTTTTTTGTCCGTATAGTTCCTTCGAAGGAACTACTGAGACAACAAAGTTCCTTCAGTTCCTTTGCCAGTTCCTTCGAAGGAACTGTAGGGACAAAAAAGTCCCAGTAGTCCCTTCAAAGGAACTAGCAAAGGAACTACTGGGAATAAACGCTATCGGGGGCGATTTGGGGTATCTAAAATGCAAGGGGGCGAGTTACAACATTAAAGTAGTCGGGGGCAAGATCCACGGGGCGAGCGGAGCCTAAGCCATATTTTCGATAGCGAAGTAGTATTAATTTGGCAATAATTATTTATAACATCCATACATTATTCCGTTCATCTATATTATTCCCATACATTATATTGTACACTAGCGGACCCGGCGAACTTCGTACCGCCATAATTTCTGATCCCGTTCCCGCTGCATATCTCTAAATTTATCAGTGTTTCTCTACAATATTATGCTTGTATTATACATATAAACCTTCCTCTTGAATCACTATAAAAAACCGCTCCAAAATCCGTTGCGTAGTTTTGAAGATTTAAGCATACATAGGGACGGACAGACAGCGACTTTGTTTTATAATATGTAGTGATAGTGATAGTGATGAAGAGGAGGTAGGCGTAGGACAAGACGGAATTTCCGTCCGAATAGACCTGTCCAAATGTGAAAGTAGCTTCGCCCTACAGAATTCCGCGGTTAAATAACTAACCTCGTGTTGTGTTCCCGGCGGTGAGTAGAGTAGCCAGAGCTCACTGGAGAGGTTTTGTGCTGTCAGTGGGAAGACCAAAGGCTTGTCCTACTTGTCTTCTGCACTGACGGCACAGACCCTCTCTGTCCTTATAGGATCAGCAGACTCTACCACTATGCCACATTCCTTATAACAAGATAATATTCAATTTCTTTTATTTTTCCATTAAAATATTTCAGTAACATTTCTCTCATTTCATGAATTTGTCCTGTAATTCAAATGGACGGCCTTAGATTAACACTACCCTTATTATACGTCGGGTCACATATCTTGGACCTCAGTCGCAAGGCCAATGAGGCTGTGGCGCGCATGGATTACTTTGTTTTGCTTGAAATTGAGCTCGTCCACCGCCGTAGCCAAAGTCAAAGTCAAAAATCATATAATCTGTTTAAAACATCAAAACGGAACTTACAAAACGTGCCAAAATTAAAAATATATGTAATGTGAAAGTACTGCAGTACTTGAAGCGTCGTTAGCTTAGTGGTTAAGGGGTCGGTCTTACGATCGAGAGGTCCCGGGTTCGAGCCCTGGCCATTACACTACCGACGTGAACCCACTCCTAGCACAAGCAATTAAGCTTAGTGGGAGGAGTTAACGGGAATATTAGCAATTTCGATTGCTAATATTCTTTTTAAAAAAAATGTATGTTAAAGACTAGTTTAGCAAATGAACCACCGCGCCGGTTCCGGCGGCCCCACCTTGAGAAGTCTCTGACAAGAAACTCAGCACCCCGTGTTATCGTCAAAAGACACCCATTTTTTTTTTTTTTTTTTAACGTGCGAAAAATCCCCGCGGATACCGAAAAATCCCCACGGATCCTCAAAAGACACCCAAGAAACGTGTACTGCGCGTTTAGATCACATTTAGGTGCAAGATATTTGTTCCGAGACTCCCGAGGTTGACACCCTCCGTGGCGTACCGGTAGTAAACGCGGCCGCTACGCAGGAGGCGCGGGTTCGATCCCCACTCAGTGCAAATATTTGTATGCATGAATATGGATATTTGCATTTGGTCTGGTCGTGCCTCGGAGAGCACGTTAAACCGACGGTCCCGGTTGCCATACGAACATCTATGGCAGTCGCTACGGGTAGTTGAAGCCTTCAAAAGTTCAACAACAACGGTCTAGCTGCAATGCTTCCATATCGCCTAATTTCACCATTGGGTTATGGAGGTCATGTGGCAGTCGCTTCACGGAAAATATCTAGTCAAATCCGAAGTTCAGACTGGTACAGCGGACCCCAGACTCTGAGGTGAAAGCTTCGGATGCGACTGGGAATTAACGCTAGGGTGAAGAAGATATATGCTCCGAGGTATACCCATTAAGTATTTACACGTCCCACGTAATTCTAATTCAAACATCAATTATGTGCGGGTAGTTCGTAATCTGTATTAACAAGGTTTTAGCTAGTGTTTACCGACCGCTAACCCACAGTACATACATAATTTGTATGTACAAAGATTTGGTCTCTACCCAAGAACTGAAGGTATGATTCCGAAGCATACGACAACGACGGACGCATGCAGCACAAACAGCTTATCTTTTTTTTATCGTGCGAAAAATCCCCACGAATATCCCTTCGCCAGAGCCGGTGGAGGAGGTTATGTTGGAGTTGAACCGACTAAAAGGCACGCCATCTGTAGGGCGTCGGTTGCTGGACCCATTAGCGCCTTCGCTGCGTTTAGCGGGTGCGGGTCGCGGGTGCGGGTCGCGGATTTGCGCGCAGTGCGTCCGCCTGTCCGTCGCGTGTGACAGGTACCCGCCTCACGCAGCGCTGCTCTTGAAATAACATGGAACAAGCACGCGAAGCGGACGTCCGCGCCGTGCGCCCGCCAAACGTAGCGAAGGCGCTTACTTGTTAAACTCCGATACGGATAAACGGGACCATTGAGAAGCCGCAATGAATTACGCGCATGTGCTGCGTGCGTCGGCAGTTGTCGTATGCGGTCGGCTACGGAATCATACCTTAACCATTAAAAGTTTGTAAATATTAGGAATCGTGGGAAGGTTAGTATGTTTTTGTAAGTGTAGGACCATGTAGTTGCATGTAGGTACGAATTTCTAGGTATGTATGTAAAGCCTAAAGATTTAGCTAGGTACCAGTGACGAATAGAATAGAATAGAATAGAATAGAAATAAACTTTATTGTACACCAAACAAAAAGAAAAGTATACATAAAATAAATGGCAAACATAATTAGGTAATGTACAAATGGCGGCCTTATCGCTAAAAGCAATATCTTACAGGCAACCTTATAACCCGATAGGTACCGACTGGCTTGCTCTGCAGAGGGAAGCTGTGGCGGAGATGTTTAAACTCTAATCTTATATATAAAACTCTTAGTCCTGACCATGGAGAAGGAAATGATAGCGGAGTTGTTGCAAAGGCAATCGAGTCGCGTGCTTCCATACTGTCAAAAGGACTCCTATATATAGACGTCAGTTCTGTGACGTCACCACTCAGTTCTAGTGGCACGTCGTTGCGATAGGTTGTCATTTTTGGTTAAAAGTTCAAAGATAAAAATAGTTTTGACCCGATTTAAAAATGAAGTGTGCGGTACAAGGGTGTACAAATTGTAGAGATAAGATGTTTAAATATATTGATGATATAACATTTCATCAGTAAGTCCGCTATATTTTTATTTTCATTTTTAGAAAAAAAATGTCTTTATAGAACCATCTAGCGGAGAGAAGAAATAAGTAACCTTGTCTTACTTGTATAATGTTGTAACAACAATTCAATTCATTCTATAAAAAAATCACCACAATAATTTCACCGGACTTCATTAGTAATTCCGCAATTGTTGTTTTATTAATTCTTAGATATTTGGGTGAAATTGAAAATTGAAAATAAAAAAATTGAGCCATCTGTCGGTATCTGCCCAAATCATTTAGGGGGGCTAAATGATTCTGCTATAATTCTACAGATGGCCTTATTTAAAATAAATGGTGTGCATCATAGTAGTGAGACCACTATATTCACATTATTTTTAGGAAGCCAATAAAATTGTCAACATTATATTATAATCATTTTAGATTTCCCAGTAACCCAGAAATAAAAAAATGCGTGGATAGGTACGTATTTTAAATAGACCTTCCAGCTGGTAGGTACCCCACAAAATATTCCAGAATCTGTTCGAGGTCCTTCAATGAAGATGACTTCTATAAAACAAAAAAGTGATTTAAAAAATTATAGCCTAAATTTGCTATACCTAATTGTATATACGTATACCAGAAATACATAAGTGAAAATTTTACAATATAATAACATCATTTTTTTATATTTCTACATTATTTTCTTGCTTTATTAATTTCCTTTTTGAAAAAGTTAGGGATCCGTACTTAGCGCCTTCGCTGGCATAGGCGGGTGCGGGTCGCGGACGTCCGCTTCGCGTGCTTGTTTCATGTTATTTCAAGAGCAGCGCTACGTGAGGCGGATACCGTTCACACGTGACGTGGGCGGCGGGGCCCGCCACGCGGGCAGCGGGGCACGCGCCGTGTGTCCGCGCGACGGAGCACGCGAGCGGGTCTGTTTCAACAAAATCATCGACCGCCGCTACGTTATCCGTGTCACACGCGCCGTGCTTGTACAGTCGTTGCAATAAACTTAGAATAATCCTTAGCTGCAAACTGAAAGCTTTTTTACGGCAAATACCTTTGAAATTTTTTGGTAAACGAAACTTAAATAGAATGTTATTTTGAAGGTCAGTCTTATATTATTCATAGAACAACATAATATATCAATATAAAATGCAAAAGCAGGAACCTGCTCCCGGATGCATTGCACCACTTGTACCCCCAAGCGAGTCGCGAGCCAGCCCTGCTAATAGGTATATTGTGTAAAGTAAAACCAAAAATTCCGTGAACCAAAGGAGTTCGCCTCTTTCTTTTCAGTTTTGACAAACCGTGCAAAATTGTCTTTGATTTACAATAAACTAATTATGATAGCTGTACATTCTTATACGAAAACTTGGTTACAAATTTGCCACACAACAATCTAGACGTGACATAATATGGGCTAATTGGCTGACGCCTTTGTTCACGTCGTCGTCTTTTGGCTAAGTAATATATCAATAAATGATCCATAGTTATCGACTGTACACCGACGCTATTGAAATTATACTGGTGACAGACGCCCGTCGCGGACGTCCGCGACGGAGCAGCGGACAGGCTGGCGCCCGGCACGGGCGCCCGCGCCTGACGTCCGCGACCCGCACCCGCCTATGCCAGCGAAGGCGCTAAAACTCCAATAATGCAACCCAATCATTATGTCCTTATATTCCTTATATCAGAATTCCACGCGGACGGAGCCGCGGGCAACAGCTTGTATATATAGTGGTCAATATGTAAGTGGTCCCGCTGTCATTAAACACATAGATTATTCTAGAATTCTGTGCAGCGCTTTGTGGCGAGTGGTAAAACTACAATGGAAATTGCATGCATTATTTCTATTTGGTTTCGCCATGCCACTAGATGGCATTCTAAAAAGTGGGAGGGGCTTAGACTTAGGAGAAGAGACGCGTGGGGGACGAGGTATGGCGTCATGCCCCCCGCGTCTTCTTCTCACCCGCATTTGGCGACGCGTTTTTATTACGAGAAATTTCACTGGAACATCTCCGTTTACTAATCATATTCTGTCCTCCGTGGTCCTGACTGACTGACTGATTGACTTAGAGACAACGCACAGCCTAAACCGCTGGTCCTAGAGACTTGAAATTTATAGAGAGTGTATGTTTTGATGCGTGGAGGTGTACTAAGAAACGATTTTTCAAAATTCCGACCCTAAGTGCCTTAAAAGTGCCAAAAACGTACTTTCTTATAACTCAAGAACGGCTGAACAGATTTTTATGATCTTTGGTTTTTTTAATTTGGCTTTGTCGCCGAATAGCAATTATCACAACTAGAATGTGGCAAATTCACGAAATAATGTAATATTAAAGAAAATACGATGTATTATGGCGCTAATATCGCTAACAAAATTGTTGGCATGACAACGGAAATTAAAAGTGATGGTGTCAACGTTAAGTCACATTTTGATCTGTCAAATGATAATATTATAAAAATGTCACTCTGTCACGTATAATATGCAAGAATGTGAAAAATATTATTTAAGAGCTTTGTTTAAGAGTTATGTACTGCAGTTTCTTTATTTAATTGATTGGAAATAGAAAAAATACATATGATAGCAACGATGATCTATCTAGAGCTATAATATAAAAGAAAAGTAATACAGCACATTATCATCCAGATTAATCCTCATTTACAAGCCCCCAAACAGTAGGTATGTGAATTTAAATCTATTGACGCCGCCGATATAACACAAGGGGCGGCTTCATAGCTAGAAACAAAATAACAATTTATGTCAATGGCTAGAAACGTAGACGAACGCCTGGCTTCTAGAAAACTTCATCTTTCTTGACGAGAAGTATACTAAGGCAACAATGATTAGAGATGGCAGAACACAATTCAATAACTTCCACTTATCAGCTGTGGGCTCAATTACTCAAGCACAGAGCACTTCTGATTAAGATGACAAAATGTTTATTTTCTTAATATTATTTTTAGATAATTATAAAACATTAAACCTCCACTTTTAAGTATGTCGTTTTATTTATATTCATTTTTGACGTATCACATAGTAATTTATGTATCCTCAGCATTTACCAACGCATTGGAGGACGTCTTCAAGACGCTGGAGTAGGTACATCTCGCACCTTCGGTTCGCCGACGACATCATCATAGTTGCGGAGTCACTAGAACAACTGGGCGAAATGCTGCACAGCCTGAATGGAGCTTCTTGACAAGTCAGCCTCGGTGTAAACTTGGATAAAACCAAGATTATGTTCAACGAACATGTTGTACTAAGACCGATTGCCATCGAAGGAGCGACACTCGAAGTTCAAAAATATTATCTACCTGGGGCAGGTTATCCAGCTTGGTAAAACCAATTTCGAGAAAGAAATAGCCAGAAGAATTCAACTGGGGTAGGCAGCATTGCAAACTACGTCGGGTCTTCTCCTCCCCTCTGCCGCAATGCCTCAAAACAAAGGTTTTCGAACAGTGCGTCCTGCCTGTTATGTTTACCTATGACCTACGGTGACGAAACGTGGCCACTGAAGGTAGGGTAGTCCGTGACCTAAAAGTCGCGCAGCGGGCTATGTAGCGAGCTATGCTTGGAGTTTCTTTGAAGGATAGAATTCGAAACGAGGTCATCCGACATAGAACCAAAGTTCCAACTTTCTGTTTTTCAAACCAGTTTCGAAAACAGAATTATTATTCTTTCTTGGAAACCAGGTTCGCTTAAAGAAAAATAATTCTGCTATGGAAACCGGTTTCCAAACCTTGGTTTCCAATCTGGCCGTAGGGTCGCAGAATAAGCAAGCTAATGTGGCAGTGGGCTGGCCACATCTGCCGAAGGACTGATGGCCGTTGGAGCAGACGAGTCCTAGAGTGGATACCGCGATAAGGAATACGGAAGGTGGGACATCTCCTAGCCAGCTGGACCGACGATCTGCGTAAGGTGGCTGGGACGTACTGGATGCGGAAGGCGGTGGATCGGCAAACATGGCGCATATTAGGAGAGGCCTATGTCCAGCAGTAGACTGCAATAGGCCAATTGATGATTTATTGTATCCTCAGCATACAACAGCAACCTTCATAGTTATGGTATACTGATGATATCGCACTGGTAGACAGGTCTCTTAAAAGTAGGTGGAATCCCAGTCTAACAGAGCTTGCGAACCTCTTTGATTCCGTCATCCAGCAGAACTTAACATTTAGGATATGGAACTGTAGTGCAGTGGTACTGTTCTCCAAAAAAGGCTAAAAGGTCTTGCTGAAGAATTATAAGACTCCTGAGTCATATCTCGATAGAAGTTGTTCTTGAGAATCGTCTTGAATAGCTGTGAGTTCCAGCCACCGGAGCAAGCCGAGTTTTAAAAGGGTTATAGTATTGCAGCCAATACCGTTCAGCACATTATACAAAAGACCTGAGAGTATATCAGCCACTATGTATGGCATTTGTATATTACGAGAAACCTTCTGACATCATCTAGACCTGGGCATTTTTGGATTGTCTACGACGGTGTCGTGCTGATACGATATTTTCATTGCTGAGATGCTAAATTTAGATTAGAAAACAAAACCTAGAAGGAGATATACGTCGAAGGGTCGACAAGGGTTGGGCAACATTGGGAAAATTCGTCGAGGTTTCTACTCCCCTGTTATGACTCATGGGGCCGAAATGTGCAAACTGGCTGTGGAGACAAACGGTGGAGGATCGAGTGCTACGGCATACATTGGGTGAGGCCTAAGTCCAACAGTGGACTGAAATAGGCTAATTGATTGATTGATAAGAATGAAATGTTAGGTAATAGTATTTTTTCTTACCAGTCTTTTTCTAGCCATTTACTAGCTATTGATATAAAGATATTAATATTATTTTTGTTTTGATGTAGGTAATATTCTAAAAATCTACCACTTTTTTGTAAGACAAGGCCGATGTTTCTTACAGTTTTCATTTAATATTTTGAAAAACACACTACTGAGGTTTATACAACAATTACTATTAGAACTATCGGGATACCTATATTTGTACAACAAGTCCGTCAGTTTAGAAAAAATACTATTGGTGGTGGTAGTCGACATCCACGCAGGCGGAGCTGCGGGCGAAAAGCTAGTAAGTAATATAAAAATGCGTTATCTAAAACTGAATGTATCTGAAATTCAGTATCAGTGTTCTATAAGAGGTACTTGAAGGTTTTTGTACCGGTTTCACTTTTGGAATTTTTCACAGTACAGTATATCTACAAACAAAACAATAGAATTTAACATAAAAATAAGAACATACTAGGCGTCGTCGTTTAGACTAGGATTGTTTTGTAATCTTCTAATATATAAAAATAAATGCCACTTTTCGTTGTTAGTTTATAACTCAAGAACGGCTGAACCGATTTGGCTAATTTTAGTCTTGAAATATTCGTGGGTGTCCAGGGAAGGTTTAAAGGATGAGAAAATTGGTGCAGCGGGAACGGGAAAAATATGGCGGTACGAAGTTCGCCGGGACAGCTAGTTATCTATAGGTAGATACTTGGTGAATTTGAGCTCATCCGCCGTCGTAGCACTCGTAGCGCCCCGTGCTATACTCAAAAGACACCCAAGAAAAGTGTATTGCGCGCATTGAGCACATTTTAGAAAGAAAATAGAAAGAAAAATATCTTATTTATGATTCCACAATGTGTATGATATAAATATAACAATTTGTGACAAATTAAAATATAAATATTATTTAGGTACTTAGATATATGTGCCGAGCAATAAGCAAGTAAGTGGTCCTAGACACCGCTTCTCCCCTTTTTCAATTTACCTCACTTACCCTCGTTAGCAAATATCACTTACTCGAAATAAAAATAACAAACCAATTAGGACTGAAATAAAATACAAATCAATACCTCTGAGTTCAATGTTTTCTCGGTGGTTATACTAGATGTTATACTAGCCTCAACATTCGGTTTACACTGCTTTTGCTTTGATAAATTAAGGTGATTACATACGCGAATGACTTGACCATACAAATGCTCAAGGTCATTCGCTCAAATTTGAACCGTAAAAATCAGTAAAACTAATTTAATAGATAACTTTATAGGTGACGGTTACTAAGTAGGTCACGTCATGCTAATACACTTATTTAACATACCTGTGAAATTTCAGATTATTTGGATACACATAGTAGAAAATATTTGGTTTCATAAGAAAGAGTAGAGTGATGTTCAGAGCCTCTTTTCAACTATTTCCTCCTTTTTTATTTAATTTATGAAATGGAGAAGTTACTTTGTATACCCTGTAGTATGCAGGTATGTAAATTCCAGATCTGTAGGTTTTATAGTTAAAAAGAAAAACGGTTTCGAAAATACCGGTTTTTCGATGCTGATCTGATTCGGGGCCTTAATAAGCCTCGTGTCCGTTTGAGCGCGGTGATTTACCGAATTTAATGAACAATTAAATCATTTAATTTGTCGCAAAATACTATGTTGTACCTACACAATTCAGTGCCCCGAGCTAGCGAGGAAATACTATTGTAATCGTAACGTAAACGTATTGAGAAAACGGAACTTTGCGATTGGCCGCCTGCCTACTCTAAACCTATGTGTGTGAAGCCTGCCAATCGCAATGTTTCGTGGTAGGGGTACTGTTATGTACATCGGTTACTTTTTATAGAACGACCATAGGAACTTTGTAAGGAATTCATTGTAGATTGTAGAGCAAGCTGGGTTATAGGGACCCCTTGCTGATGAAGACTGATGTACAATCGGATTATAAGATTTTTATTGATTATTCCGAACCTGACCCGGTCGCGGGTTAGGTTAGAAACTTGAAGAATTTGTTCCGAACATAACCCTCTTCCTAACCTGACCCGACGGCGACGTGTCGTTCCTATCTTAACCCGAACTGCGTTTATGGTCATTCTCTAGCGCAATTAAACTTGGATAGATTAGGTTAGAAGGCAAATTGCGAGAGCTCTGCTCCCGCATTAGCCTTCATGATTATTTTTTTTATAATGTTTACCAAAAATTCAATTCGGGTTATGATAGGAACGACACGTCGGGTTAAGTTTGTATGAGGGTTAAGTACGTTCGGAACAATTTTTTTTTTTTTTTTCAAGTTTCTAGGTTTGAAATTTGGATAGTCCCGCGACCGGGTCAGGTTCGGAATAAACGTTTTTTATGCATATATCCCAAGCGAAGCCGGGATCTGGGCCACTAGTTATATATAACGCTTAATTAACGCATGGTGAGTCAAATTTCTTTTCGTGAACAGTTTGACGCCAGTAACCTGCGCAGACGCATGCGTGCCAAATCATTACGTTTACCGCCATAATGGCCATATTTTTATTATTTATTATTGTGAGTGTGGTAGCTGCTCAGGACCCGACCGAGGGCCCGCCTATGGTCAAGGTTCCCCATGGCGTGTTGCAAGGTACCTGGAAGGTGTCCACAAAGGGACGGGCATATGCTAGCTTCCAAGGGGTCCCATATGCGCGCCCGCCGATTGGAAAGTATAGATTCATGGTAAACTAATTTTATTATTATTTTTTTATTATTATTTGGGCAATAATCTGTCATGTGTAGTCAACAAGTGCTTTTTAGGTCAAACTTTTTTCTCATGCTCCAGAAACCATTATTGAAGTGTCTTTCAATTCAGGATAGCATGTTTAGATGATTACTTTATCATTTTATTTTATGAAGAATAAAATCGCGATAAAAAATTTGACCACGGATTATTTTAATTTATCTAATGACTAATAGTACAGTCAGCATTAGATTTACATAGATTTATCTTAACAACAAAGTTACAAAATGATCTTAAACCAAGGTAGGTAATAAGAACAAGTCAAACTGTTTTATTGATTTAAATTATACCCGAATAGACCGGGGTCCCTAGTACATTTCCAAAACTTGATTACTATCAAGCTAATTTTCCGTGAGTAGCTTCGTTTTGATGAGACGCCCAACAATAGCTTGTACGCAACTTTCGAATGTGGTAGCTAACAGTGCTAGAATGGGTCAAATATGTCGATTTCATGATTCCAAAAAACTTATTACTAACAGGCTAGTTTTTCTTATATCTCAAGATAATTATCTAAGTTATTTAAAAAAATATTTGTCCTACAAAAAGTATGGTTTGATTAAAGAGTCCCCCTCTTCGAATATGTATTGATATCGAGGTCATCAAAAGTGATTACTAACCGGCTGATTTTTCTTTTATTACTTGGTTAATATTTATATAATTTAACGAACATGTTGTCCTACAAATTGAGTGGTACGTTATCCTGGTCCTACTAGAACTAAAGGTGGTAGATATACCAAATATCAGAAAAATCTGTCAACAGGAAGTAGGGAATAACAAGGTATTAAGTAAGATCATTTTGAGTACCTACTTTGTTCGTTATGGTCGATCTGATACTGACTGTACCTACAAACAACCTACATCAACGTCAAGAATAGCTTAGCTTAGCACTATAAGTACATAATAAGTATTTACAATCTTTATTGACTTATTTTCCTTTAAGAAAAGCTGGACTAGGCACCGAAATTATTAGTATCGCCGCTAAACCCTCTAGCTAAGCTAAATTGCTTGTATTAGAAGTGGGTTAACGTCATGGAGAAGGAAAATCATAATATTATGTCCTCCGTGGTTCACGTTAATAGTTTAATGACTTGGAGTCGAACCCGGGTGTATGATTAGTTTTATAATCCTCAGATGAGGATTAGATCGCTGTGGATCAGTAGTACTACTGATTAGTACAACCGGTAGTACAAATGATACATTATTGTATCACTAGTACTACTAAAAAAATACAAGCAGTTTTCTTTGGGTTTGTTCATTGATAGTACAACTGGTAGTACAAATGATACATATTATACTCTGTATTAAAATGAATTTTGCAAACATATTCTTGAATACTTCTTATACTGGAAAGTCAACCTCGACTGAGTTGGGAAAAGACTCAAAGAATGACGATTCTTGAAGACTTACGTGGATTTCAGTTCCGGCCTCCACCTCGAAGTCCTGAGTCCGCTTTTTCCAGTTTGACTGCAGCTCGTTTATACTTCGATATTTTCCGTAACGCAACTGCCACCTGACCTCCACCACTCATTGGCGATATCATGTTCTAGTTAGACCAGTTGTCGGACTTTTAGAGTCCCAACTACCCGCAACCGGGGCCGACTGCTTAACGTGCGAGGCGCACGTAGTGCAAGGCACGGAGAGGTCTTAATGATTTAAAAATGCTCACCCATCCGAAGACCGACTTGGCTAGTATTGCTTAACCTTGGGAACGCAAGGTTAAGTAGGTAACAGAAAGTTCGAGAGGTTCGTGGCTTATTAGCCGCGAACCGTCGAACTTACTATAATATTCTTATTCTGCTTCTGCACATTCTCGTCAAAAGACAGTTATATGTAACAGAAAAAATGAAAAACATATTATTTATTGCTATAGGTACCAGAGCGTAGATTTCTGTTATCAGAGTAATCAGAATACCAATCCACGTGATAATAAAATGTTAAAAATTCAGTCTCCATCCAACCTCAGTGTCCCAAATGTCAAAAATGATCACGATGTCAATGAAAAAAATATAAAATTGTGTTACAAGAATAAAATTTTTGATATTTCAGAAATTGAGGTTCGTTTTAGACTGAATTTTGAAAACGTAAAGAGGTCTAGTTGAATTTGAATGTTGATTAAAACACTTGGTAAAAGTGTTATTATTTATTTTAATACGGTATCTCAACGACCGGCTACGCGCTGATAAATTTTGATGGCAGTGATACCTGCACTCCGCTAATTTTTTAGAATGTAATATTTATTTATTATCACATTATAATAAAATGTTAAATAGCCAAGCTTTATCTAATTGTGATCTTGTTATGCATAAACCGAATCACTGTACTCTTTTAAATAGAAAAAATAAATAAAAACTTAAACAAAATTCTTGCAAATGTCTGTTAATTAATGTAGCTAACTGTCTAGTTTCTCTCGTTTGTTTGGTTACTCATATTCATATCCATACTTTTCTATACTAATATCCTAAATGTGAAAATAACTGTCTGTCAGTCTGTCTATTACGTTTCACACCTAAACCACCTTTCTAACCGATTTTGATAAAATTTGATGCAAAGATGGACTACAGCTTGAAAAAGGATATACCTATTTATCGCGAAAAAAGGTGTTGAAAATTTGTACGAAACGATACCTAACCTAATGAAATTTGGTAGGTACAGATATACCTTGGGAAAGGACATAGACTAATTCAGTCGTGATAATCAACATTCACGCGGAGGAGCCTTGGGCAACAGGTAATCAAATTGTGTCCCAGTAAATTAGTCCCATGTTTCATTTCTCTAGGAATTTAATTTTAAAATCCATGTCCAATTCAGCCTACAGGCAGTATAGACGTCCCTAGCCGAATGTAAACATTGGACAGACGATTTTCACGCACAATTTGTCCTTTGTAATGTAATTGATTGGGCTCTTTGTGCGATGAGCAGGCAGCCGTGATCCTGGGTTTGTTTTGACATCATTATAACCACTCTCTGATACCAAATGGAGCTTGTTTTTATTGCTGTTTTTATTGTCCTGTATTGTACAATCAAAACAATCAATACACCCCAAGAAATAGGGTGTATTCTTTAACTAAACACAATATGTATAGATATATCAAAGGACATCATTCAGATTGGGCTAATTTTTATTTTGCCGGCCAAAGAAAAAAAATACAATATTCGGTTAGAGCTTGTTCTTACTAACATTTTTTATTAGTGCGTCAAAGTTGAGGGACCACTTCCAATGGTTTTATTAGAGTTTAAAAATCTTGAAAACATACACTTTTTATGATACGAACTATTGAAAATAAATGAAAAATATTGTTATATATTGGAAGAATAGTTAATAAAAGCAATAAAAAATAAACCTCATACTGCATAACTGTTGTTTTTCGTCCATTTATTTAGGTCCGAATTTAAAAGTGTCGATTAAAGAAAATAAATGTGATATTCCGCTAGAATTTATCCTCATTAGCATTTTTTATTACAGCGTCAAAGCCGAGAGACCACTTCTCTCGGTTTTATTTGAGTTCTAAAATCTTGAAAACATACACTTTTTATGATACGAACTATTGAAAATGAATTAAAAAAATAGTTCTATATTGAAAGAATAGTTCATTTAAGTACTAAAAAATAAACCGCATATTGCATTAACGTTGTTTTTCATTTATTTATTTAGGTCAAAAATTTAAAGTGCCGGTCAAAGAAAACAAATGTGATATTCCACTAGAACTTGTACTCATTAGCATTTTTTATTATGACGTCAAAGCTGAGGGACCACTTTCCTCGGTTTTATTTGAGTTCAAATCTTGGATATAATACATTTTTTTAAACGTATTATTGAAAATGAATGAGAAATATTGATTTATATTGGTTAAAGGTGCATTTCCAATTATTGAACTTAGTAAATGTGTTGATCATATTCCACAGTTACAAGGCACTAATGGCAATGCCATAAGGTAGATTCGTGGACGATAGCAATCACGTCATGTCCAGGTTCGTCAACATTATATATACATTATCATAGATAAAACAAACAGGGTTGAGTGCAATGAAACAGTGTTATTACTCGTGTATTTTATTTTTAATTGCTTATTTTTATTGCTTTATTGCTTTTATCAACTATTCTTCCAATATAATACAACATAATTTATTATTCCTTTTCAATTATTTATTTTATTTAAAATATACGTTTCCGAGATTTTTGAACTCAAATAAAACCGAGAGCAGTATTCCCTCAGCTATGATGCTATAGTAAAAATGTCAATGAAGACAAGCTCTAACGGAATATCATATTATTTTGTCTTTGGCTTCACTTTCAATTTTTGGACCTAACTAACGAAAAACAGCGATATGCAGTATGGGATTTATTTTTTATTGCGTTAAACAACTATTCTTCCAATATAGAACAATATTTTTCATTCATTTTCAATATATAATATCATAAAAATTATATGTTTCTAAGATTTTTGCACACCAATAAAACTGAGGGCAGTGGTCTCTCAGCTTTGACATAGTAATAAAAAGTGCTAATAAGGACAAGCTCTAGCGGAATATCATATTTGTTTTCTCTGACCGGTACTTTCAACTTTGGATCTCAATAAATGGACGAAAAACAACAATATGAAGTACAGGGTTTATTTTTTATTGCTTTTATTAACTATTCTTCCAATGTATAGCAATATTTTTCATTTATTTTCAATAGTTCGTATCATAAAAAGTGTATATTTTAAGATTTTTAAACTCTAATAAAACCGTTGGAAGTGGTCTCTCAACTTTGACGCCATAATAAAAAATGTTAGTAAGAACGAGTTCTAACGGAATATCTTATTTTTTTCCTTTGGCCGGCACTTTCAAAACTAGCCCAGATTTGTATGGAGAGTGAATGTTGTCCTTTCAGCCGCAGCATAGTTAATAAATAGACATAGTCATTATCATCTTCATGTAGACACAATTTCTTGATTGCAACCGTGGTCAAGATGACCTCGGAGCTCAGGGTCCGCCTGCCGGCTCTTCCTCCTCCACTTCGCACGATCTTGGGCGTCCGTAGTAGTGAGACCATTTGCACGGATGTCACCCTCCACGACGTCAAGCCAGGACTTCTTGGGCCTACCCCTTCTATCTGGACCCGGCGGGGGCGCCATTGCCAGGCATTTGCTACCCACGTAGCCCGGTGGTTGCCGCAAGACGTGGCCGCACCAGCTAAAGCGGCTCTCTTGCATTTTATCTGCGATGTCACAGACAATTATATAGACATAGTATTTCAACAAAATTCTTAGCTAAAGACGGTCATTTCCATTACTACGCTAGTAGGTACTATTATCTGTTCTGTTCTGTGCCATTACTATGTGCTATAGATTTTGTGTAGGTTAAGTCTAAGGGTGAGTTATGCGTTTAATACCAGTGAAGTGAATAATATCCTCAAATATATGAGGGATTAATTTTATTATAGGCAGGAGACCCTTGCCCAGCAGTGATTGCGTAGCTTACAATCCTTCAGGGTAGAAAACGGAAAGGACTATGTGTAACTGTTAATTGATGGCACGTGGTGGAACTTACATAATATTTATAGTTTGCTATACCTAGCAATATACCTAGCCCGTTACTATGTCAGCGGGCCAACGATGGTTGCACACTCGCGTCTTGCGAGTTTTTGAAAGAAGCAGAAGGCTTGCTCACGTATTACTAAATGGCATAATATTTCCTCACAGAAAAAGACTACAGACTTTTTTCTAAAAAACTAATTTCTAAAAATCTTTCTGTTGCCAGGAACCTCAACGTCTGAAGCCGTGGCCTGGTGTTTGGGACGCCACTAGACCCCTACCTGCTTGTCTACAGTTTGACCCGTTCCGTGCCAGAATTACTGGTAACAACACTCACTTTTTTCTTCTCTGGTAATACTGCTAAAACACATTATTGTATAGTACAATTAAGCAAACATACACATTACTTAGTTGAACTCACTTGAACTACTGAACTTAATTTCTTAGGCACATATCTCCTAAGGGACCTAAGTTGTGAAACAAACGAGGTCCTGGCTTGCGTGAATTGGTTTGTTAAAATCTATGCTTGGTGAATTTGAGCTCGTCCACCACCATAGCACCCCATGCTATCAATAGACACCCAAGAAACGTCTACTGCGCGTATAGAGCACATTTTGAGCATAGATAGGTCCAAGATTTATATCCCGTGATATAATTAAATATCATACTTATTCTATTTAGACATCTGCTGAAAACCATCAAAATCTTATCCGACAAGAGCTTTTACTTACTATTTTAAACTTTGTATTAACGAAATAAGACTGATATTTAATTACCACTTAACTCGAGCATTTTTCCTGAGTTAAACTGACTCTTATTCACCAGGAAACGAGGACTGCCTGTTCCTGAACGTGCACTCTCCAGAGTTGCAACCTGACGTCCTGATGCCTGTCGTGGTGTTCATCCACGGAGGCTCCTTCATGTACGGCCAGGCTGCTGTCTACGATCCCTCTAACTTCATGGACTGGGATATGGTCGTTGTTACTCTAAACTATAGATTAGGACCGCTGGGTAAGGAAGCCTTTAACTATTATTCAAATTAAACTGTACGAGTTAGGGACATTTTGTCCCCCTAACTCAAAAATTCCATGCTGCTACCTCAGCTTAGTTTTATTAGAACCAGAGACCCGTTTGCGGAAGATTTTAGACTTCTTTTAGATTCTGCAGACGCATGCAGCAGATACAGCGTACCCATTACTTGTTAAACTCCGATACGTATAAAGGGGACCATTGAGAAGCCGCAATGAATTACGGGTATCTGCTGCGTGCGTCCGCAGTTGTGTGATTCCTTCGGAATCATATCTTTTCTTCTTTAAGCGCGTTGAGCACGTTTGAAAGTGAAAACTTTTTGGGTGAACAAAGATATTGGAATTCACGTCATCATCACCGACCGTCACGTTCCGTCCCATCACGACGATGCAATTCACAAGTTACTGAGACAAATTCTGTAAATTCGTCAATTAGTCAAAAGATTAATATTTTTTTATAGAGCACGTCAATTTGACTTCGCCTCGCCTGATAGTAAGCTGAAGGCAAAGCCTCAGAAAAGAGGGTCACCATTACAGACACATACCATGTTCCAATGGTGGCACTCAGCTTGACGGCCTCATCAGATGCTTCTTCACGCCCCGCTTAAATGACCCGGGACTGTAGGATGAATTACTTTTCCGCAGGTTTCCTGAGCACGGGCGATGATGTTGTTCCTGGGAATAACGGACTCAAAGACCAATCGTTTGCTCTACATTGGATTAAGAAAAACATCATGAGGTTCGGAGGAGATCCTAACAGCATCACCCTCACTGGCTGCTCAGCTGGTGGAGCCAGCGTACACTATCATTACATGTCGCCTTTGTCCAGAGGTATTTGCTTTGTTATTATCTTTTTATCTTGAGGATCGGCAAACGTGGCGCGTATTTGTAGAGACCTATGTCCAGCAGTGGACTGCAGTAGGCTAATTGATTGATTGATTGATTGATATCTTGTTATTGCCGCCACGTGGTTTCCGGCAGAGTAGAATATAGGCCACCCCATCTCTTCCCATGCGGTGTCGTACAAGATGACTAAGAGATTGGGCTGTTTAACATCAGACAGATATAATATACAGCTCAGACTAAATCTCAGGTGCATGACTTGAGTCAACAATAGTGCCCGGAATGCGGCAGTAGGCTCACCCCCTATTACGTGGGAGCTAATACAATGATTGGTGAAATATGGGTGTTAATGCACCTCTGCCTAACCCTCCGGGGATAAAGGCGTGATTGTATGTATTAGTAGCTGTTGTTTGCGGCTCCACCCGCGTGGATTTCTGATCCCGTTCACACTACACCTTCTGTTCTGCTGACCCTCCCTCCCCAGCTTCGCTAGTGACCTATTTTGAACCCCTATAACCCAAATAATGTACCCGTAACTGAATAGATTTCAAATACTGTACGAGATTCTACCGGATCTATAGATATTTATGACTATTGCTCCGCTCCCTCGTAAAACGAATATCGAATAGCATGAATTTTGGTTTATTCTGCAAAGTTTAAAACAATTTCAATCAATTCGTATGTCAGATGAAACTCGTGTAATATGAAATTGTTGTGAAATGTATTACATTCAAAATATAGTTAATAGTAGGTATAATCATTAACCCATTATGGACTAGCGATCCCGTACGGTACCACTTTTTCGCGCGTTTTGTTTTGTCATCCTGAACCAACGGATGATGCGATAGATACACTTAAATTGGTGCAATCGAAGCGAGAAAGTGTGCGCTATTATTCGATGACCGGTGTTTGACAGTTATTGTCTTCATTTGAGTGTAATTGATTGCAGAAGTGGATGTGTCAATTTTTTTTCCCAAAAATGGATAAGCTTTTCAAGTAAGTACCTATATTTCTTTAGTTTTGTAGTTATGCGATCATTTTATTATGATTATATATTCTATAAGAGTGCTTCGATTGTGTGAATCAGTTACATTAGGCCAGTTCAAAAAAATCGCGGTAATATGGTTTGCTAAAGTTGCTGGTACCATATGGTACCGCTAGTCGCTTACCGTGGCTTTCGAATTTTTCACTTTTTTGGAAGTTAGTGTCGTAAAAGGGTATAATGTTGTAGTTATATTTTTATAACATCATTATAAATACGTAACAATAAATATAATGTGAATGTTTTCCAAAGTAAATTATTTTTTGTTGTTATTTAGCTGCAATTCGAGTATACATAAACTATTTTGCTGCTATTTTAGAAGATTATAAAGAGCTTGAGTTTCACCAGATCTACATAGCAGCTTCAGAGCCCGCCGTGCGCTTAGACGAGGATTCAGAAGATGAATACACTGGTGCATTCAGCAACAATCTGAGTGGTCGGCAGCTCAGCGTGCCTTGTTGGTATTGTTAGCGAAAAGTACATGAAAAAGACCTCGTCGTGAATGTCGACCACGTAATGTATATTCACCTGAAATTCAGCCTCGAAACAAGATCTCAGATCAAAATACTTCTGGGGGTGAGGACGTGGTCGTATTAGTTCACGTGTTACTGGACGTGGAGCAGTTCTAGGGCTAAGTCATCAAGCTCCAGTTGCTCCGGTGATGATACAGATAGATCGGTTGATGAACCTGCCCGAAAAACGCAAGACTACCAGCGCGTACCTGAGTGAAAGGAGGTCTATCAAAGGAGTTACCTGCATTTTCTGAAGGAAATGTGAAAAGTGCGCTTTAGAAAATTGCTCATCGCGAAGAAGATAGCATTGCGTGAAGTGCGATGTAGGGCTATGTGCTGCCTGTAACTATCAATTCCATACTATGTTATTGTAAAAATATAATAAATAACACATTTTTTACCTTATACTGTGTATTTTATTTTCATTCTTGCAGAATATACCTAATAGTTTACCAATAAATGCCAATGTTAAAATTATAATGTTGCTACGGTAAGAGACTAGCGATCCCATATGGTACCAGCATATTCCGTGTGAACTAAGCCTTAGATCAAATTTTAAATGCTTGTATCATGTTAATTAGGCCCTAATCAAAAACATACTAAGAGAAAAAAAAAATCGGGGACCTCAAAAAAACTCAGTCCATAATGGGTTAACATAGTGGAACTTTTCGGATCAACCGCAGAAATGTATTTCTATGAGTACATACCCAACCAATATCAGACAAAATTCATTATGAATTTTGTCTCATAAGTTGGGTACATGGAGAAGGAAAATCATATTCTGTCCTCTGTGGTTGGGTACTTTACATTTTGGTACTTTATGTTGGGTTGGGACATTATATTGAAAGGATATACGAAGTTTTTTGTGAAACGTGATCCTCCAGCCAATGATTTGCTCTACAGGATATCAAACTTTAAAAAAAAATATATTAGCAACCGAAATTACTAGATAATATTCCCTCTAACCCCTCCAGCTAAGCTAAATTGCTTGTGTTAGGAGTAGGTTCACGTCGGTAGTATAATGGCCAGGATTCGAAACCGGGACCTATCGAACATAAGACTGACTCTTTAGCCAGAAGCTACCGACGACGCCGCGACGCTTCAATTCAATTTCCCCTAAAGGCACTGAAAACTTGAGCATTCACTTCTTTTCCTTTTATGCAAATAACAAACCTGTCATATTTTTGGTATCTTAAATATTCGTACCTCACTTACCATCAAGCGGGTATTACGGGTATTCCCCCATTCTACTGAGAACATATTAGCTATGTAAACTAGCTAATTAGCTATGTAAACTATACGAAGCATTATAAATCTCAACGTCTTATTAACTACCTGCAATACAGATCCATATCATATTAACAAAGAATTAAATATCTTTGTAAAGAACGTTAGGTCACACTTTTAAGTCATCATCCTTCTGCCCTTATCCCAAGTTTATTTGGGGTCGGCATAACATTGTGTGTTTTTCCATTCATCTCTATTTGCAGTCATCTCAGCTTTCACTGCTTTCTTAACCATGTCATCATTCACACAGTTCATCCACCTCGTTTTAGATCTTCCTTTCCCCTTGTAGCCATCCACTTCCATAGTTAATGCCTTCTTTACAACATTACTTTCATCCAGGATTTCATGAACCAGGATGTGACCAGGACAAACGCACACTTTAGTGTTAATCCATAATTCCAGGAACATTCACCAGAGGTATAGCCTTCAGTGGTTCAGCCCTGGCTCCGTGGGCATACTCCTCCAAACCGGCAGAGAAAGCGCGCACCCTTGCCGCCATCGTGGGCTGCCCCACTCGCACCAGCAAGGAGATTGTGGAATGCCTCAAGTACCGGCCTGCGAATACTATCGCCACTGCACAAGTCGAAATGAGTGTATGTTGTATGGAAGTGATTTTAGTTTTTCTAATTTAAGTCTGAAGACGGTGGATCAGAAGCAGTATTACACATTGAGAGAGACCTACGTCCAGCAGTAGCCTGCAATAAGCTAATTGATTGAGTTCACATAGCGAATATTATCTGCCCCCCTTTTTTTTTTTTTTTTTTTTTATCGTGCGAAAAATCCCCTCGGATACCTCCCCCGCCGGAGCCGGAGGAGGAGGTTATGTCGGACTCGAACCGACTAAAACGCACGCCGGCTGTGGGCCGTCCGTTGCCGGAGGTGAGATTGTTGTAGCCATATCCCTCGCACCCCGGCCGACCCAGGGCCAAGGGTGTCCCGTCGATGTATGGAGAAAAATTTTTTTTGAGCTACGGCTACGCAAGAGGTATCAAAAGTTGCGTTTTGATGCGTACATTACGATTATCATTAAATTTTATTAGATATCTGTCATCTTGAGGGCTCTACCGGACCTTGAAATTTAAGAAATGTGCAATTTTTAGGGGTTCCTAACATAAGCTACAATTCATACAAAAATAACATTAAGATGGTTTTTATTAAATTCAAGAGTACTAAAATGAGTTAGTCCAGTGTTAAAAATAGTTGAAATACAATAAAATCAATAACTATTTAAAAAAAACTTAACTGGTCTTTGTGTCAAAACAAGGTATTTCCGCGTGACATTTTGATATGTTCCGAATGAATCCATCCCGAGCTGTAGCATTCATGACGATTTGAGAAGCCTCCGTTACTAATTTAAAACAACTTTCTATTGTCTGTGTGTGACAAGGAAAGTCAACGATATCAAGGTTTAGTTCTTTAGCCTTAATTCTGAGTCCATCATTGGAGATGTGTCGCAGGATCAGTGGAGCTGAGATATCTCACAGTCTCGCTCTCACCAAAGTCTCATGTTAAGAGGTTAAGTTTTAGTGCTTTAAATACCTTGAGGAAAATGCTCTTCTGCAGCAGCGAGAACCAGTTCTCTGGCCTTAATATTTTGCGAGATGTAAGCCCTGGAATATGGTCTCAGTCAGCTAATAACATAGCAATAAGCAAATTTTCTGAGTGCGCGAAAAAAGCGTTTCCTTCCATCACTGCATCTATAAGTAGATATCTGTCTATCAGGTAAAAATTGAGAGTACGTAATAATTTAAGAAATGTACTTGCCTCCATCTTTAAATTATGGGTTTTGCTTAACAAGAAGCCAAACGCCATCAGCATACTCAGGCCGGTATTCTAGAACGGTACTCAGTTCTGAATATCGATTTATCTGAGGACAGGTTGTAACGACAATCTGTGAAATCCTTCAATCTATCCATACAATCTGTCCTTAGGTAAATTGAGATTCAGGACTGAGTTTCTTTCTAGAATACGGGCCTCAGACTTAACATAAGTACTAACTGTTTCGCCGTCAGAAAAAATTGCAGCTGCTTGAGAATTATGTGGTCTCGTTTGGTTTTTCAACAAGCAAAAGCCATCATTTAAAGAAGGAGTCAAGCATATTGTCCAAATGATTACTTATGTGTAGATATTTTCGATGTTTACCTGATAGACAGATCTATAGATTCAGTGATCGACGTTTTTTACGCGCACCCAATAAAATTGCTTATAGCCATGTTATTTGACGATAGAGACCATATTTGAGACTTTGCATTTAGCAAGATATTATAAGTCAGTGAAGCAGAAAAGAGCACTTGTCCCAGGGTATTTAAAACACCAAAATTTGATTACTTACCACGAGATTTTGGTTTTTATTTTGGACAAGTACCTAGTCTAACTTCGTGTTGAATTTAGTATTATTTATATTATATCTATAACTGAAACATGTAAGTTATAACAAGAAAGTACGGCGTGACACCTTTTTCAGTAATAAAACCGCAACAGAAATTAGACGAACTGCCTCACCATTGAAGTAGAGAATTTGAGAAAAACCAGTCAAAACATTAAATTCGCGCGTTCGAGCCAAACCTATTCTTCATAGGAAATACATTTTTCATTACCTGCAAATCGTAAATTGGTGTCTTAATATCATTTTAATTACAAAATAAAATGTGATTAATGTAAAAAAAAAATAATAGACGATATGCACTGAAGGGTCACTTAAGTGATTTTTTGAAAAATAAAAGTGCCGGTAGAGCCCTCAAGATATTTTCATATATTTTTTTTATTATTTTTACGGTAATCTACAACTCATAACGCAACTTTTGGGGGGTCTTGTGTAACGAAAATCGAAAAAAAAAATTATCGGGACACCCTAGGCCATATCTCTCGATCTGGCCCTCTCCCGATGTGGGGACCGTAGAGTCCCAACTCGCCCCCGGGTATGGGGAGGCACGCAATGCGCACCGCCGCCGTGGCCTGCTTCTGCTAGGGTGACAGGCGGCTCCACCCGTCACCCCCAGGCCCGCGCTCATGGGGGACGGAGGTCGTTCTGCGACCTCCGACGCCCGAGTTGCCGTCGCTCGTTACGGGCCGCGCGGTTAGCGATTCTCCTACGCTCTTCGCGGGCCGCAAGGTCTGCGATTCTCCTTCGCTCCCGCTCCGCCTCCCATTTCACGAGCATTATTTGCTCGCAGAAGGAGGCGCCGGCGGCCCACGCATCCGCGCAGCGAACCATCGCTGCGAGCAAAGTAGCGAGCGTGAGAACTCTCACTCCCAAGGTCGCCACCAGCTCCCGTCTCGGCGTCTCCCACGCCGGACACTCGGTGAGCGTGTGCAGCGCCGAGTCCTCGCTCGCGTCGCAGTGATGGCACTCGGACGTTGGCTCTTTCTTCGCGATCCGATGCAGATACCGCCCGAAACACCCATGACTGGTGATTATCTGCGTCAGCCAGAACGAGAGGCCGCCGTGTGGCCTCTCTAGCCACTCCCCCATGATGGGTCTTACCGCCACTACTACGGCGTGCCCTGCGCGTGGTCGCCCAAGTCGCAGCTCCCACTCCGCTACCATGTCCCTGTGGAGCCGGGATTTCACGGCCCGAATTTCTTCAGGCTCAGGATCATGTCCCCGCTCCCGCGCCTCCTTTCGGAACCGATATAGCGCCGAAAGGGTTCTCGCTTCCAGGATCCATGGTAGCGATCCGGCAAGGAGACTCGCTGCTTCGAAGGATATCGTGCGGTACCCCCTGATGACCCTGATGGCCACTGTCCGCTGCGGTTCATGCAGCTATTATCTGCCCCCCTAGACAAGTGGCAATTCGTTGCTCAGCGTATGATGGAATAGAATGACAAATGTATAGGATTTGACGTTTTTGACATTCGTTGACGCCTGTCATATACGTCAAGTCCCATACATTTTGCATTCTATTCCATCATACGCCGAGCAACGAATTCCGATTTTTTGGAAACAAATCCCATTTATCACCAGTGGTGGCGTCTGGGAATAACCCACGAATTGGCACAATGTCTAGAGGCGCTGGACTTATTCACAATCATTTCATAAATTAACAATGCGTGTATAATTTCAAACCGTTTGTTGACCGGTAAATGCACCGGTTGGCGACTGAAATTGGCTTGAACCTGAGGGCCACTAAGATCATGGTAGGAGCCCCCCCCCCCCCCCCCTTGTATATAATAAACTCAAATTGGTTGTAACTTACCGCACTCTGTATTATTTGTGCAGTGTTACTATACTACCTAGACCTATGAATGATCATACCAGTGCTGATCACAGGGATGACCAACACTGGGATGGAATGAATGGAAGCCGAGTCTAGCCATGGTCAGTAGTAATGTAACGTTTTTTAAGACCATATTTCTGCAAAGGGGTTTGGGTAAAGGTGTATGAACAGTGGTGTCATTTATTTTTAAAGCGGCCATCAGTCATTTTGATACCACTTCATTGTACTGTGTCAAACAAACACACGTATAAGTATCATTATTTTCATTGTAAGTAATATCGGAGCTGTGATCGAAGTAAGCACAGCAACAAAACTACGACAAAACAAATTGCTAACAATCTCAAAAAACGGTTTGAAATACGTGTTGTGTGATATGAGCTAATCATATTGTTCTTTAAACTGTCAATGTGTGCATGTTATGGGATGTATGTATTATCAACTTGTACCAAAGTAGCAGATCATTTTTTACGCCGCATGTAGTGCGATTTACTGTGTCTATTTCATGTCTATACAGTTGGTATGTTAGTATATAGGGTAGTACTTATATAATATTGTTCTTGGTAACCATTTATGCCATGCTAGCAACATGTTCATTTCATTTGAATGAAATTTTGAAGCATTTATTATGCTAACTATTCAAATCCATTTAGAGAGAGAAAAGAGAATCATTCATTGTTGCCGATAGCTCGTACGAGTGCCGGTAGATGGCTCGACCGTCGCCCCAAAGATGGAAGTATAAAGAAATTTGGGGCCTTAGACAAAATGACATTCTATTGGCGAAAACGCCAGTGGAATCGCTAATTGTAGTATGAAATTGACATAAATCATAAATATACCTAACTATATTTTTTGTATGAAATTTGAGTTTTTGTAACTCGAAATACATTATTTAACTTATTATTATTACTATAACCACCGCAATGTCCCGAAATCCATGGTTAAAACCTTAAAAATGGTTCGCTTCAGCGCGATTCCATCAATAGAATGTCACTTTGTCTAGGGCCCTTGGATTGGTTTCGTGCGGTCGCGGTGGCTTAGTGGTCAGAGCGTTCCCCCTGTAAGGGAAAGATCGCGGGTTCGAGTCCCGCCCGAGGTCAATTCTCTTTTCCCTTTCTAAATCGATGTTCATTTCATAATCTGTATGTAATACGAAATTATTTGTCAATTCACCAGGACTGGAAGGTGCATTTATTTACACCATTCACTCCGGTCGTGGAGGCGCCAGGAGCTCGAGACCCATTCCTGCAGCAGCATCCATACTACGCCACTAAAAGTGGATTCATGATGAGTTTACCCCTCATCATATCCGTTACTTCTGAGGAGGGATTGTACCCTGCTGCAGGTGAGATCATACCAAATACTATTAAACCAATCTATGAAAAATATTAAGAACTATAAAGATTGGGAACTTTTTACCAACAAACGTGTTTCCGTCTTCCTACATTCCCACGACACGACGGTATATCCGTCCCAATCAAGCAGTCCGACTGGGGAAGTACCTCCGCCCTACAGAAGATCGCGGCTTAATAACCTCGTGTTGTGTTTCCGACGGTGAGTAAGGTAGCCAGAGCTCACTGGAGAGATTTTGTGCTGTCATGTCAGAGGGAAAACCAAAGTAGGACAAACCTACTTGACGTCCTACTGACGGCACAGAATCTCTCTGTTCTTACAGGGTCGACAGCACGAGTGTGACTCCCCTGGTGTCGCACTCGCCCGTAGGCAACGGAAAACTCTTACTATCAGGAGGACCGTGTGCTTGTCTGCGACCTAAGTAGTATAAAAAAACCTAGAGAAAAATTATCGAGGTCGTCAAGTCCACCAAAGACCACCATTTTAGCATAATCATTATTATGCTAAAATATAGATGTACAAAGATAGAGAGAAAGATATATAGAGATAGAAAAGCCTTATTATTTGTGGTATCTATTTCTTTTTAAGGTATGCGCACTGCATACGACAACTACCGACCCACGCAGCAGCTGCGTGTAAGTCATTGCGGCTTCTCAATGGTCCCTTTATGCGTATAGGAGTTTAACAAGTAATGGGTACGCTGTATTTGCTGCATGCGTCTGTCATTGTCGTATGCGGTTGGCTTCGAAATCATACCTTTATTCAGCCAGTCAATTCACTATGGTGATTGAATACGTGGTGAAGTAATTTTGTGAAGTCCTATATTATTATATAATAGAATAAAACACTACAAAGAGAAAATAAATTACGCCATTTGTACGGATTCTTGAACATCGCCTCAGGCAAGGTTGAAAGTTGCTTTAAATTCGAAAAGGAATCGTGAAGCTGAACATAAATACTGAACATTTTAGGTACCTACTTGTACTTCCCAACAAACTTCTTGCGCTGTAGCTGTAGGTATACCTACCAGCCCCTCTAGACAAGTGGCAATTCATTGCTTGGCGTACGATGGAATAGAATGCCAAATGTTTGGGATTTGACGTATATGACAGACGTCAACGAATGTCAAAAACGTCAAATCCTATACATTTGTCATTCTATTCCATCATACGCCGAGCAACGAATTGCCACTTGTCTAGAGGGGCAGTGTATTGCTTCGATACTTTATGAGTATTCTATTGAATAAGACCTATTTATTGTTCCTAGAATAAAAGGTCAATACAATATTGCCCGGAATACGGCAATAGGCATACCCTCTATTATGTGGAACCTTATACAATGATTGGTGAAGTGTGGGTGTTAATTCACCTCTGCCTAACCCTCCGGGGATAAAGGCGTGATTATATGTATGTATGTATTCTTCCTACAGTGATAAAGTTAAGTAGAAAGCTACTCTCACAGTAATAAAATAAAGTAAGTAGATACAATCTGGATATTAAGTCCAGGCCTACCAATTGTTAAATTACCATCAATTAGCAGCCTATTTCTATATTAAAATGTAGGTAAGTACCTAACTAAGTGTTAATTAAATTAGACTTTCGGTCTGTCTGTGGTATAGGTAACTCAGTACCTAAGCGTTTGCTTTCGTTAGTAATTACGGTTGGCAATATTCTTTTTAAAAAAAAGCAACTCAGCTCGCCTGGACAAGTGACACAATCGTTAGTAAAATAGAATAATAAATGTATGGGAATGACACGTATTTTGACGTTTACGATCATTCTAAACGTATGTCAATCCCATACATTGACTAGTCTATTCTATTCTCTTAACGAATTGCCATTTGTCTGGAGGGGCAGCGCGGGAAAGCTGCCACTATCCTAGACACCCTACCAAAAGGATTTTAAAACCTTTTGTAATACAATAGTTTTTTTAGCTTTAACAACCCAATTTTTTTTAATATTCGATCTGTATGTTTGTTGATTACTTTAATAACAAACCTGCCCCTCTAAACAAATGGCAATACGTTGGCCGACGTATTGCAGAATAAAATGATTTTTTTTAGAATGATTTTGGCTTGGTTACAAAGACCTTTGAGCTATGTCTTCATTTGATATTTTATTATCTTATTTTGATGTTGGATGATGATGATGATGACGGTGATGAGGGACAAGGAAGGCTGTAATCTTCTACTTTTGTAACCTTTGTCATATTTCTTCCTTTAGCACTTCAATCTGACCCCTATCTAATGAAAGACCTGGACGCTCGTTGGGACCTGCTGGCGCCACAAATCTTCGAGTACAACGACACACTCCCACCCATGCGCCACCACGAAGTGACCCAGGTCATCAAGCAGCACTATCTTGGAGGCAAGCAGGTCACCCAAGAGACGTTCCCACAATTGGTGCAGGTGAGAATACCTTCATTAGTAACCGACTAGGACTCTTTACAACGACAATGTTAAGTCAGTATCAGATCGATCTTGACTAGCATACATACATACATACAATCACGCCTTCATCGCCGGAGGATTAGGCAGAGGTGAATTAACACCCACATTTCACCAGTCGTGGTATTAGGTCTCACGTAATAGGGAGTGAGCCTATTGCCGTTTGCCGGGCACTATTGTTGGCTCAAACCATGTATAGGCTGAGACTGGGCTGTATACAGGGTGTAATCGTTAAGTGTATCCAGGCGATTATTCCGTAACTATTACAGATATCAAAAAACTTTAAACTGATATATCGAAAGTACGTTACCTAATGAGTAAAATGACATCAATAACTTTTAAAAATCAAACGAGAGGTATCTAACATTTTGACATTAAACACTCCCATACATTTAGTATGAGATTAGTAGAAAGGTTTTAGTGTCCCTAATTGCTAAAAAAAATTCCCTCTTTTACAATTCAAATAACTTATTTATTATTCAATATCAGTGTAGAATTAAAACTATATTGCGGTATTGCAACACCGAGAATAGAGAGTAGGTACCTACCTAGAGAAAGTAGGCAAGTCAGTGAGCGCATTTTAAAAAATAATTTAAATCGACACAGATATATAAAATTCAAATGTTTATGTACAAGCTTGTACAAGTATTTTATAAAATTAAAAATAACAACTTTTTTATAAATTCATATACCTACAACATAATGCATTATTTAAAAGTTATTTGTATTATAAGTTATTGCTATTTCCCAGATCCCAGCTAATCTCTAAATTTAGCATTTAAAATAATGCACTTAAAGCTTAAAAATATACGCCTTTTGTAGAGTGAATGAATGAGTATAATGAAACTTATTTAATTTTGGACTTTATGTCTGTAGCAATAAAGTCTAAAATTCAATGCAATATTTTGCAGTATCTGTGGTGTGACAGTGGTTTTGCTATTGCAGAATTGAGGGCCTGATGGAAAGTAATTACTTGTGGTGTTTACTCATTCCAGACTAGTTGTTGAGCACGGCCCGCAGCTTCATCCACGTTTAGTTCAGAATAAATCATTCTCATAATGTACCTATTTGAATTGTTTGTTTCATTTCTTTCATATTTTTATGGTTTTCAGGCACTCAGTGACCGCCTGTTCTTCTACGGCGCTGGCAAACTGGCGCAATTCCACGCCACTGAGTCCGACCAGCCCACCTACATATACAAGTACGCCTACAAGAGCACAAGCAACACGAGCTTCTCCAACTTGTTGGCACGCAATCATTATAACTATGGTAAGAGATTAAACTGAAAGTATGCTTCGTTCGAATGAAATTTTGATGCATTTATTATGCTAACTATTAAATCGATTTAGAAAGGAAAAATAATCGACTTCGGGCGGAACTCGAACCCGCGATCTACAGGGGGAATGCTCTGCACTGCAATTCACTAAGCGAGCACAACGATGCGACAACGATTCGAGGCGCAACGTAGATTGTCATTGGTCAGATTGTATCACGTCATTGGAAATCGACCAATGACAGTGTCTATCGCGCACATCCTTGCGACTCGCATCGTTGTCGCATCGTTGTGCTTGCTTAGTGAATTGCACAGCAGACCGCTAAGCCACCGAATTTTCCTTTCTAAATCGATATGCCCCGTTTGATAGCCACTTAACTAAAGTAGTATAGCCGATTACACTAACTCTAGTCTGATCAGATTACCGAATAACATGTATATCATCTCGCGTCTTTAATTGGAGCGTCCGAAATGGCTATTCAGCAAAGCTAAAATCCTGGTCGCGATACCAAAAAACAATTTACAAAAACCTAAAATAAACGGTATCCAATATGATAAGATTACCAGAAAAAACCGGGTACTTCCAGCAATGCAATTCTGTAAGCGCACCACGACGAGCATAACGATACGACAGCCTTGATATAGATTGTGATTGGTCGATCTCCAGTGACGTCACCCAGTCCGACCAATGGCAATCTCTATCAAAGTTGTTGCAACGTTGAGCTCGTCGTTATGCGCTTACAGAATTGCATAGCAGTTATAGCGGTACGGTCAGGCTCATCAGAAAGATCATCAAATTCTGTGTATGAAAAATCAGTTCTGCAATGGAAACACTGGTGAAAATGGTGGGAGCAGTGTTTGAAGGTCGCAGGAAGCAAAAATGTGAAAAGTAGTAACGCGTGAAATTCCTACATACATCTTCATTTACATACATACCTACATACAATCACGCCTTTATCCCCGGAGGGCTAGGCAGAGGTGAATTAACACCCATCCTCTTTATTTAATGTACCTAAAGGGGATTGGGTAATCTAGTATGGACAGTGGCGTTCTTAATTTTTTCAGCGGTCATAATTTATTTTGATACCACTTCATTGTACTGTGTTAAACACACGTACAAATGTCATTATTTTCATTGTAAGTAATATCGGAGCTGCGATATACAGGGTGGAACATTTCGACTTTACCATGAAGGAAAGTACCCTCATACTAAAGATAACGAATTTCACTTAAAGGAAACTTTACCTTATTTTTTAAAAGAAACAAAACTGCATTCAAAGACTTTTGAAAATGCCACACCCGGTAGTCGAACCGACTAATATTTTACAAAACCTTCTTTTTCATGGACTTCCTTTTATTTAATTAGATTTTTTAGATTTTAAAAGATCCTTTATTGCACAAATATAGGTACATATAGTGTTACATAAACAGATCCTATTCTATTTACGAACTATCGTGTGAATAACATTTTCTTAGGTAGGCTTACCTTTATAAAACATTTTACATCCTGATAAAACTTTCACAGAGATAGAACTAATTAAAAGCAAATACATCACTTTATTTTTGCTGGTTAGGAAACAACCACTGCATATATTATTAATTCAATTTAAATATTCGTATTCGATAGATAATATGATAATGTAATATAATAATACATGTATTATAGGGAAAAGTGAAATGTTACGGGTAGTGGAATATAAAGTTACGGTATCGCACAAAAATAAATGAGTGTGTGGCGGTAGGCCGCGCCGCCGCCTGCGCCAGCCGGTAAGGTGACGATGTCACGAACCAAGGAAGTAGTGATGGGGTAGTCGATATCGGTTATACGTAGATGCGTACGTTAAAGTGTTAAATCTACTTCGACCTATTGTTGAGATTAAGATGTTGTTGTGTGTAGGGTTTTTATGAATAAAGAATTTACGGGCAAGTTTTAGGACGAAGTCCTTTAATAATGGGAAATTTAATTGACAATGAAGTCTTTTCAGATTTGTTTTAAAGGTTGTATTGTATGCGATTTTTAAGGATTTGTTTTGCAGTACTTGGAGTTTCTGGTAGTTTGAGTCGGATGTACTGCTCCAAACTGGTGCAGCGTAAGTAATACACGGCCTTACCAGTGTGGTGTAAATGCGTAACTTGGTTGGTGGGCTTAAGTTTGATTTACGGCTCAATATGGGTCGTAATGCGTTTGTGGCTTTGGCACCTTTGAGACATAACTGTTCGGTATTTTTGCACCAGTTAAGTTTACTGTCTAGTATTGTACCAAGGTACTTAACAGACCCACTCCAGGGTATAGCGTACCCAGCTATTTTGACGTTAGTGTCTGGAGGGGTGCGTTTGCGAGTGAACATTATGGATTCGGTTTTGTTAGCATTAAGCTTTAGTTTCCAATTGGTAAAGTATGAGCTTAAGAGATCCATTGATAGCTGTAAGCGTGCGACAATAAGATCACAATCTTGTGAGGAAGTATAAGTGGCAGTATCGTCTGCGTATACAGCCAGTTGGGTGTGGGGTTGAGTTGGTATATCATTTAGATATAAGATAAACAGCCACGGGCCCAAAATTGACCCCTGCGGTACACCAGCAGTTATGGATACGGGGTCAGAGTGAGTATCGCCTGAGTATACTGAGAAATTACGATTCGTGAGATAAGATTGAATTAGCTTGACTAATGTTAGAGGAACATTATTAGTGACAAGTTTATGGAGCAAACCTTCGTGCCATACCGTGTCAAAGGCTTTTTCAACATCGAGTAAAATCATACCTGTGGATTTACCCAGATTAAGATAGTGCGCGATATGTTCTGAGACTCTTGCCAATTGCTGGGTGGTTGAATGGGATTTACGGAAACCGAACTGCTGGGGCACGAGAGTGGGTTCAGTAATATTAGATAGTCGGGATAGGATTATAGACTCGAAGAGCTTACCAAAGCTGGGAAGCAAGCTAATTGGGCGGTAATTGCTTGGGATTCGATCATCCTTCCCAGGCTTCTTGATGGCAATTACCTTGGCGGATTTCCAGGCAGAGGGATAATAGCCAAAGAGTAAACAGGCATTGAAAATTTTTGTTAATAACACAATACATTTCTGAGACAGGTTTTTCAGCAATAGATTGCCTATCCCATCAATACCCGGGGCCTTCCGAGATTTAAGTTTGCTCACCAATTTACGAATCTCAAAGGGCCGGACCAGACCAGTTGGTGTAACTGTACCGTTGTTGGGGTCATTTAACTTGTTCATGGATTCCGAGACAGATGACTCAATCATTGGTGTGCTAGACCATTCTCTGGTAAGATTCATGTTTTCTCCAAACGCAAAAGCTAGGGCCTCACATTGCTCGTGTACCGAGTTGGTCAGGGTCCCGTCAGGTCCAATGAGAGGTGGAATAATATTGGGCTTATAGTGGATACTTTTGACCACTCGCCACAAGTCATGGTAGGGGTTGTCAATGCTGGCTAATTTTTTGTTCCAGGAGATGTCGTTGGCAGCTTTGATAGCGTTTTTTATATTGAGTTGTAATCCTCTTACAGTAGCAAAAAGACGTTTCCTAAGAACTGGATCCTGCTCCTTTAAAGCCAGTCGACGAATTTTGTTTTTGTTCTTGATGTCACTCCTGACTCGTCTAGGTAGTTTAATCCTGTCATTGGTGGAAATTTTTGGAATAGCCTGGTTACGAGCATCGATCAAAAGCCTGGCGAGGCGATCGATTTGAATATCAATATCAGAGATACAATTGAACACAGAGCTAGACAGGGAGATACTATTGTCTAGGTGCCGCCGAAAAGAGACCCAGTCTGCCTTAGAATAGTTATATGCTACATGGGGTTTGCGTGTAATGTTGCCATTTACCAAGAACAAGATGGGTAGATGGTTCGAGGACAGCTTGGTGAGGGTCTTGGGTTCTGTATAAGGTTGCAAACAGTTATATAGAATAACATCAGGGGTGGAAGGTAACCGATCGCTATCGTAGTGAACGAGTGTAGGTGTAGTCGGAGCAAGAATTTCGTAATCATTAGAGTTCATATGATTAAAAAGAATCCTCCCATGGACGTTAGCAGTACAAGTATCCCAGTAAGGATGTTTGCCATTGAAATCACCCATCACTATTGTCAGAGGGTTGATGCCAATTACTAAATCCAGGTCACTTGTCAGGAGTGGACGGTTAGGAGATTGATAGGCAGACACAATGGCTACATTATTCCCTGAGATATTTAGCTGAATGCCAAGGCATTCTAATTGCTGTGTTGCAGGCAAAGAGATTCGAGTGTGGGGAATATCACTTCTTATTAGTATTGCAACCCCTTGTCCTTGAGATGCGTTCAGTTTGTCCTGGCGATAGCATATAAAACCAGGGGTACAGAGTTGTTGTGTGGGGGAAATTCGTGTTTCACATAAAGCTACAATGTCGACAGCAGATTTACTCACCAGATCAAGAAGCTCATGAATCTTTGTGCGAATACCGTCAGCATTCCAATATAAGATACGCAGTGAATTAACATCAAACATATTTTCCTAAGTGTGTCAATATCAATATAACCTTGTCCATGATGTTGGAACAAGCAACGAATTGATTTTTTATTGACTTGATAGTCATTAAGATATTCAGCATATCTGTTGTAGCTTGATCTTGGCCACCAGGAGACAGAGATGCTTGTGGTAGCGTTTGAGGGTCTGCCATAGTACGTGTTGTTTGTGGTGGAGGCTTTGATCCAGCAGCCACGATATTCCATGCTCGTCCATCAAGTTTACTTTGCTTCATGATCACGGCGCGTTTAGCAGCTTGAGTTTCCTGAATTGATTGCTGTCTTTCCCTGATTGTTCTTAGATATTTGTCGCGTTCTTTACACAGCCGGTAGTTAGCGGGGTGGTTTTCTTTACAATTGCAACATTGAGCCGGTTGGCTCCGGTCTTTTTTGGGACATTCAGAGCTAAGATGAGCTTCAGTGCATTTAACGCATCGCGCAGGTAGGTTGCAATTTCTTGAGGAGTGCCCGAAACCTTGACAGCGGTAGCACTGGGTACCATAAATGTTGTTGGATCGGTATTTCTGTACCTGCACCACACAATTGAATAGGTACTTGATTTGGCGGAAGCGCGCCATATCGCTGCCGGCAGGTAGTTGCACTAGAAAGGGAGGAGTGGCAGAGCTTTTGCCTTCGGGAATTCTCATTTTACGCACAATGGCGTTATCGAATCCTACACCAGCAAGTTCTTCCTTAAGTTGATCCTCGATGTAAGCCGGTAGACCAAAGATAACAGCTTTGTACAGCTTCTCATCCTTACGGGAGAACGTATGATAAGCTGTATTTTCTGACAGCAAGCCATCTTTTAGAGTCTGGTGGTCGTCAGCGGAATAGCAAATAATGGATACAGTGTTGTTACCTTTGTATAGTAGGTGAAAATTCTTGGTGTACTTGCTGACGATAGTTCGTATGGCTTCATGAGTCCAATCAGACTTCAACGGTATCATAATTGGAGGGATGTGACCGGTTTTCTTTCTTAGTGTTGAGGCATCCTGGAGGCGTGCGTTGTGAGCTATATCCAGAGTTTTCTCAGATGGAAGTGCACTGAAGCGATTGGTAATCTTCGTCGCGGGAGTTGACTGTGGTTCGGCAGGCCGCGCAGTCTTCTTTGGTAGTTTCCATTGGCTTACGTCGACTGGGCCTTCAAGGGGACGTTTCCCAACAGAATTTGATCTTATGAGAAAAGGTTCCATGATGGTGAAGGTATCTAGGTACGAATATCAGTATAATGTTGATATTAGTAACGGGTACTGGACGCGTAAGCACTTGCCCATCACTAGAATTACGTATGTGGTAGCGTTTATTTAATTGACCAAGTTTGTTAGAGAGATTTGATCCCTATGATCGACCCTATCGATTGATGTAATAAAAATACAGGGTGTTATTTTTTCGAATTGTAGTCGGTTCGATTATAAGGCGTGGCAAACGATTTTTCAGCATTCCTTATATGCAGTGCTGTTTCTTTTTCAAAAACACACTAAACTGTATTCAAAGTTTTCTGAAAATGCCACACACGGTAGTCGAACCGGGTACGAGTACCTACTCTTACTACCGGAGATAGTTAATTTCATTCAAAGGAAACACTCTCTTATTTAAAAAAGAATACAAAGCTGCATTTAAGGAATTTCGAAAGATCGCTTGCCACGCCCTGTAATCGAACCGACTAAAATTCTAAAAAATAACACCCTATATTTTTATTGCATCAATCGATAGGGTTGATCATAAGGATCTAATCTCTCTAACAAACTTGGTAAATTAAATGAAAGGAAATCCATGAAATAGAAGATTTAGAAAGATTTTATTCGGTTCGACTACTAGGTGTGGCATTTTCAGAAAACTTTGAATACAGTTTAGTGTGTTTTTGAAAAAGAAACAGCCCTGCATTGAAGGAATGCTGAAAAATCATTTGCCACGCCTCATAATCGAACCGACTACAATTTGAAAAAATAACACCCTGTATTTTTATTGCATCAATCGATAGGGTCAATTATAAGGATCAAATCTCTTTAACAAACTTGGTAAATTAAATAAAAGGAAATCCATGAAATAGAAGATTTAGAAAGATTTTAGTCGGTTCGACTATCGGGTGTGGCATTTTCGGGAAACTTTGAATACAGTTTAGTATGTTTTTAAAAAAGAAATAGAACTGCATTTAAGGAATGCTGAAAAATCGTTTGCCCCGCCCTATAATCGAACAATTCGAAAAAATAACACCCTATATTTTTAGTGCATCAATCGATAGGGTCGATCATAAGGATCAAATCTCTTTAACAAACTTGGTAAATTAAATAAAAGGAAATCTATGAAATAGAAGATTTAAAAAGATTTAGGAAGATTTTAGTCGGTTCGACTACCGGGTGTGGCATTTTCAGAAAACTTTGCATACAGTTTAGTATGTTTTTAGAAAAGAAACAGAACTGCATTTAAGGAATGCTGAAAACTCGTTCACCACGCCTTATAATCGAACCGACTACAATTCGAAAAAATAACACCCTGTATTTTTATTACATCAATCTATAGGGTCGATCATAAGGTTCAAATCTCTCTAACAAACTTGGTAAATTAAGTAAAAGGAAATCTATGAAATAGAAGGTATAGGAAGATTTTAGTCAGTTCGACTACCGGGTGTGGCATTTTCAGAAAACTATGAATGCAGTTTTGATTCTTTTTAAAAATAAGGGAATGTTTCTTTTCAGTGGAATTCGCTATCTTCAGTATTTAGAGTACTTCCATCTAAGTAAAGTTGAAAAATACCACCCTGTATAGCTAAGTCCCGATATAGTTTAGAGAAGTTTGTCCATAGTAACTTTTGATCACTTTATACTGTACTTTCATATTATACCAATTTCATTGATGGCCGCTCAATTCCGACACGACGCCAACATTACCCAACCCCCTTTATGTTTCAGGAGTGAGTCATTTGGACGATGTGTTGAGGGTGTTCCATCTGCTTGGGATGCGAGGCAAGAGTGACGAAGACGATGCCATGACGGATATCCTCATTAACATTATCTATAGTTTCGCTTCTACTGGGTAATGTATATCACTACATATGTATTATAAAACAAAGACGCTGTCGCTGTCTGTCCGTCCCTATGTATGCTTAAATCTACAAAACTACGCAACGGATTTTGAAGCGTTTTTTTTTAAATACACAGAGTGATTCAAGAGGAAGGTTCATGTGTATAATACATGCATAATATTGTAGAGCAACACTGATAAATTTAGAGATATGCAGCGGGAACGGGATCAGAAAATATGGCGGTACGAAGTTCGCCGGGTCAGCTAGTTACAAATAATGTCTTGTTCTTCTTCATCCTAGCGTTAATCCCAGTCGCATCCGAAGCTTTCACCTCGGAGTCTGGGGTCTGCTTTTTCCATTTTAACTGGGGGTTTGGCTTAATTTCGATATTTTCCATGAAGCGACTGCCATCTGACCTCCACAACCCATTGCAGTTAGACCAGTTGTTGGACTTTTTAGGGCTCCAACTAATCGTATATGTAACGACTGCTATAGATGTTCAATGGAGGTAGGAAACGACTGGTGAGCTTTTGTGCTGTCAGTGTGAAGACCAAAGGCTTATCCAGGTTTGTCTCCTGCGCTGACGGTACAGAAACACTCTGTTCTTTGAGGTTCGGCAGCATGAGTATGACTCCCCTGATGTTGCATACGTAATTTTCATCAGGTGGCACGTACGCTTGTCTGCTACCTAAAGGGGAAAAATCTTCATAAAATCTTTCTCCTTTTTCTCAGAATTCCAAAACTTTCCGAAGATGGACCTACTTGGCTCCCAGTTAAACCAGGCAAAGCGAAGGAGCTGGACTACCTCAACATTTTGAGCCCTGATGACTTGATCATGAAGTCAACCAACAACTTTGGGCAGAAATTATTCTGGGACAAGCTGGGCCTCAATGAGGGCGAAAACTACCATACTTAATTTATGAATTATTTTTAAAATTAATTTATTTTTATAGTTTTATATAAAATGCTTTTTATAGAAATAAGATTCACAAAGGAGTCGATCCATCTTGGGCCACTAAAATACAGTTAAAGCTATGTACACTGAATGAGCAGTTTTCCAGTAGGTATTTATAGGGTTCCCAAAGACGCGCTAGATGGCGCAGCCGGCACTTTTGGTAAGAAGAGTGTGGTGTTACATCTAGTGTTCCCTAAGAATTAAGCTTTTTATTATATTTTATCTATTATTATATGGGTAAATTAAATTAAACTTTGGCTACATCGCAAATTCATGAAAAAATACTACAAACAAACCACAGAGTACATTAAAATTACCAAAAGCTATGCTAGCGCCATCTCCTGATGACTTAAAAACCAACTGATTATTATACCTACTGGAAAACTGCTCATTACAGGAAAAAATTGGCTTGAAAGTTACTACAAAATTCTATTCTTAACGATTATGATTTAGAAAAGAGAATCGACCTCGGGCGGTATCCAACCCGCGATCTTTCCCTTACAGGGGGAATGCTCTGACCACCCACTAAGCCACCGTCTTAAGGCGGCAACCCATTTACAGTCCGCCTGCAGTTTTTCGTCTGTCCGGCGGCCTGCAGTCCTTATGTCATCAATGTCATCATAATTTTATTACCTCAGACTAAAATAATAATTATTATTATTTTATTCTTTTAGTCCGATGTTATTACGTATAAAATACCGACGGCCATAGACTGTCCGGCCTTTAACTGTCTTTGCTGACCGAAATCGTCAAGCGGCCACACACATATTAGCCGTCAGTCCAAAATCGTATACGAAACTATAAGTGTGTGGGCTATTGCGATGAACTGACAGACCGATTTCATCCGGTTGTCTTTCGATAAACTGTTAGTGGGTGGCCGCCTAAAGGGCGACAGTGGGACTGTTCGATTCTCTTTTCTAAATCTTAATCGAATTGAATAGTTAGCATAGTACCTAAATGCCTTAAAATTTCATTCAAATTCTATTCTACTTACGCCCAGTTTCCGAAAGGCTGATCAAAGTCAAATTAACTTAGCTGTTTTTTTTTTTTTTCAAGTAGCAATTGGGTTGCTAAAAGTATGGTTAAATACCTAGTATAATTTGATCATCGTGTTGGTTAACCAGCTATTTTAACAGACACGATGATCAAATTAAACTATCCATGTTTCTAGCAACCCAATTGCTACTTGACAAGAGATTTGACAGCCGATTAGTTGATTTGACGTTGATCAGCCTTTCGGAAACTGGGCGTTAATGTTCAAACATAATGAATTGCCTCCTTTGTAAACTGTTATCATAATGCTTTCTCACAATAAGCTACAAACAAATACAATTTATTTTATTTGTGATTAAATTATTTAATTTATTGTACAATTTGTTTTTACTATTTCATCAAAATAACTACAATCCCCAGGTTGGTCTTTCTTAGAAATTAATTAGCAATACGCAAACAATTTCGACAAGAACCAAGATATCTGGTGTATCTTTCGTTTGCCACACCTTAAATACTTGGAATTCTTTGCCAGTACACCTCGCTTGGTGGTAAAATGTGACCCACGGAGGACAGAATATTATGTGATCTTTATAGATCGGCATCATCATCATCATCATCATTCTTGCGCTAGTCCCAGTCTCTTACGAGGATTTTACCTCGGCATCCTGGGTCCGCTTTTCTAGTCTAACTGCGAAATGACTGAACTTTGATATTTTACGTGACGCGACTACCATCTTACCTCCATGCACATCCTTTATGGATTAACATGGGTATCCGTTTTAGGGGTCGCCCGTCACAGGATCCAGGAGAGATTTGACCTTGTTTTTATTATTTGGCAGGATAAATAAAATTGTACCTTATGCGCAGCGTATACCTTGCAACATGCATGGGGCAGCTTCAACTGCCTCTGTCTGCCCCGGACAGAAAGTGGCGTTATGTTCATATATGTATGTAGAGTCAGGCAGACTTATCATCTTTGTAGAGAGATTAAATATCCAAAAAGAGGAGGCCTATATCCAGCAGTGGACTTGGTTAAAAGTATAAGATTCCAAGAAAAAATGTAAATCTCTTGCACTTTTAAAATAATTGTTGAAATTTGCAGACTGCAGTTAGACATGCTGTGCATACATAAAGAAACGAAAAAGAAAACAAACATTTACATGTACAAACAAAGCAGGTGGTCAACCGGAAACGATACAAGGTTACGTACGCCACCGGTACGTCTGTTAGTACAAATTTTCAAATATATGAATATTACTTTAAACAGTCTATTATATAATTTCTTAAATTATAATATTAAACCGTACCTATCCATATACGAAAGTAACTCTGTTTGTTTGTCTTTCTGTCTGTCTGTCTGTCTCTCTATACTGTACTGTATAGCCTATGTCCTTTGTCAAGGTCTACACTACCCTTGTACCAAATTTCATTAAAAATCGGTCGGTTTAGGCGTTGAAGCGAACAGACAGACAGACAGATAGACATAGTTACGCATTTCTAATATTAGTATGGATGGACAACTGATACCTACTAACACCCCGACTGACCCTGGGGTATACGGCTTTTGAGATGGCCCACTCGGGTCGCGCCGTCACTATGCCGACCTGCTATGACAGGCGGCCTTACCGACCTATCGTTTAGGCCAGGCCTACTCTCGGAGAACCTGGCCCGCCCTCTTCCCTACTCTCCAATGTGAGACACTTGGATAGCTTCCGAGTAACTCTCAATAAGATCACTTAAAGTGAGATTTAAGTGATCTTATCTCCCTCCCCGGTTAAAGCCCATCCTGGGTCTGACCTGAATAGTATTGCTTAACCTTGCAATTTGCTAACCTACTCAGTTACCGTTCACATAAAAGTCACACAAATACACAAATACGTGAAAGAAAAAGAAATAAAAGATTTTTCCTTGCTGCATTTTGGTTTGCCAAGTTACAGGTACCTAATTAATATACGAGTACTAATCACCTGTTACTGTATTCTTAACGTTAATTAAATTTTAGTTCTTTTAGTTTTATTGAATACCTACTTATATTTATTTCCTTTTAAGTGAATAATACTTCTTACAGTATATTATTTAGAACAGGATATTGTAAATAATAAAGAACACATTATCATTTCTAAATAATTCTTAACTATTTAAATGTTGACCTAGGCGATTTATGTTCGCAGGGCCGTCTCTACCCGGGGGTGCAAGGGGGTGGGACACCCAGTGGCAGCTGTCGTCTTGCGTCCACTAGGGCTAATAGGACCATCGCGGTCGTATTAGACCTAATAAAGTTACACATATATCAACAACATCGCCTACAAGATGTTTAGGCACCAATATTGTTATAGGCAACAAAAATCAAAGTGGGCCAGGTCAGCTAGGAGCTTCTGGAGTTTTGTGGGCGTGATCCGTGGAGTACCTTATCATATGGTGTGAGGGAAATGATATATTAATGTCCGAATGCTCACCCGAGGCTATTTTAAGGAGATGTAAGCACCCTGTTTCCAGTGGGAAAAGAGGAGTATATTTCACTATCGTGCTGCTTCGACTCAAGCACCCTACGTAGAAAGGCACACTTAGCAAGAGCAAGAGGCAGTGGAACAGCTGTGTTATGGCTCACAGTTAAAAACTGTTTGAGGATCTGCCGGTTTTCTAGGCTCTAAACAAAGGCTCTCGTATTTCAATTAGAAGGGTTTTAGGACATGTCACGTAGAGGTAGTCTGCTATTTTAGTCGTCTCAATTTTTGCCACAGGACAGCGATAATGTGCACTGCCGCCTTCTTTTTTGGGGCTGCGCGCGTAAAAAGGACGGAGAGAAAGGAACGGGAGAGGTCTAACACTCTTCCGTGCCGATTTTCGACCTCCAAGAAGGTAGGCCTAGGCTTAAACGAAGGGGGATTTTGATCCCTATGAACTACTTTACACACCAGATTACCGATTGGAGAACTGTATTCCGCCAAACTTCAAACCTCACCAATCTCTTAAAGTTATTACACAAAACATACGGAGTATAAACAAAAATATGACGGCTTTCATGACTTCACTAGCTAGGTCTAAAGTTGACTGGGATGTAATCGTACTTACCGAGTGTTGGCTTCCTTCTGCAGACAATATCCCGGCATTGACGAATTATAACTCCTACCGAACTACTAATAACCTGACACAGAATGAAGGCGTGGTTGTTTACGTAAATATCCACCTGCCGCACGCCATGGAAGAACCACACTTCTTGGACGCAAATTGCCTCCAATTCACAATTGACACAGACACTGTATTATTATGTATATATCGACCCCCAGGCTACAGGGACATCACCAGATTTCTCAACTCACTAAACACTACATTAACTGGACTATCTCACTATAAAAACATAATTATTACGGGGGATATAAATATTGACATATGTGACCAATGCCGTGAGACTAACAAACATACCTATCTAAATATCCTTGCTACGTATGGCCTACTGCCGGCTCACACAATACCCACGCGGCAGAACTTAACGTGCCTCGACCACTGCGTAATAAAAACCCGACTACCCGCCTATGCCTTTGTAGCCCATTCGGCACTAACCGATCACGATGCAGTTATAATGTTCTTGACTAAATGTATAACTAAGTTAAATGCAATAAAACACACTGTCCGTATCAACCATGACAAGCTAGACTTTGACTTAAAACACTTGGACTTTCGCGATGTTTACATGACACAAGACCCCCATATAGCGGGAGAAACGATGACTCGATTAATTAAACAACTGATTGATAGAAATACTTTTTCTATTAAACCACCAAACCGCAAGCAAATCAGGAAGCCATGGATTACTCCTGGCTTGCTTCGATGCATTAGACATCGGGACAGATTGCATCATAAACTTAAGCAGGCACCTGAAAATAATATATTGAAATTAACTTTCACTAGATATCGTAACTACTGCAATAAATTACTGAAGAAACTAAAAATTGAATTTGAAAAGAGTGAAATTGTGAAAGCGGGAAATAGTTCTAAACATTTATGGGCTGCTATTAATAACATTACAAACAGGACGACAAAAAAAGCTAACTCCTCGACGCATTTGTTGAATTTGAAAAGTACACCTCAGCTTTCAGTAAATGGGGTAAATGGGTACTTTGCTGGTATTGGGGAAAAACTAGCAAGTAAAATTAATAGCAGAACGACCGCAACTATAACAAGACCGAACATTCCAGACAGGTTGCATTCTATGGTAATGCTACCTACCGACGAAAGCGAAGTGACCACGATACTAAGATCGCTTCGTAGCAACTGTTCGGCGGGCTGGGACGGTATACCTTGTGATCTCCTGAAAAGGCACGAGTGTGCAGTTGTACCTCCGTTAACATACATATGCAACCTTTCGCTCTCCACGGGTAAATTCCCTAATGTGTTTAAAAGGGCTGTAATTCATCCCATTTACAAGAGTGGGGACAGACACCGTGTTGACAATTATAGACCCATAGCAGTACTTACCACCATGTCAAAAATATTGGAGCGTATCATGAACAATAGACTTGTAGACTATCTTGAGAAAAATAACCTATTGACATCATCACAATTTGGCTTTCGATCAGGTAAATCCACCTCAGATGCAGTTCATGACCTAACCAATCATATAGTTAGGAAAATAGATGGTGCAGATAAGGTCCTGGGTGTGTTCCTGGACCTTGCCAAGGCATTTGACACGGTGTCTGTCCCAATTCTAGTGCAAAAGATGGAAAGGTTGGGAATAAGAGGAGTTCCGCTACACCTTTTTAAGGACTACCTAAGTGGGCGAACACAGAGAGTAAAGATTGATAACTTCATCAGTGACGAGGAAACACTTACGTATGGCACACCCCAGGGCAGCGTCATTGGTCCTACCCTGTTTCTCATTTATATGAATGACCTGGCCATGCACACGCTTCTCAATGGCAAAATTGTTAGTTTTGCTGATGACACTGTACTCATATTTAGTGCAAAAACGTGGAGGGAGGTATATGGGTGTGCTCAATTGGGTCTGAACGTTGTCTCAGGTTGGTTGCAAAGCAATCTACTGACCCTAAACACTGACAAAACCAAATACATGACATTTTCAATAACGAATAGACGTACAACAGGAAGAGAAAATCTACCATCTGACACTCTTATAGCCCACTCCTGTACAAATCCTCTGACACATAGTTGTACTTGTAAACCTCTCGCTATAACTGATAAGGTGAAATATCTAGGAGTAATAATTGACAAAAACTTGAGGTTTCACGACCACATAAACACGCTAAGTAATAGACTCCGTAAACTAATATATGTGTTTAAGACCCTAAGGCATGTGGTGGATAGTGATGTCATGAAACTGGTTTACTTTGCGCTTGCACAGTCAATAATAGGCTATTGTATCACCTCGTGGGGTGGGGCCCACAAGACTCCCCTACTAGACCTAGAAAGAACCCAAAGAGCCATTCTAAAAGTGTCATCTTTCCGGCCCTATCGGTATCCCACTGAGCAGTTATATAGAGAGAGTGAAGTCTTATCAGTGCGACAACTGTTTATATTGCACACAATACTAAAACAGCATACACTACTGACCTACGACCCAACACTGTCCAGTGGGAAAAGGCGATACAACCCTGTGGAGTACCATCTCACGAGTTGCCGAACTGACTTTGCACAGCGCTTCTTCTGTCATTTGGGTGGTTACCTCTACAATAAGACCAATAAAATCCAACCTATTTACAAATTGACAAAGACCAAATGCAAAAAAGTCCTAACTCTTTGGCTACAGACACTGGATTATGTGAACACCGAAAAGTTATTAACAACATAACCTACCTACATCGAAAGCTATGATAATCTGAAAAAATGAATTTACGTTACAACTACATAGCACGTACGTACTCTCGCATACATACACTTACGCACATATATACGCAGACACACAAACACACACACACACACACACACACACACACACACACACACACACACACTAACTTTTTTTCTTCTATATTTTTTAATAATTTTGTTCAATACCTACTTAGACATAATATAATTATGAAAGATAATGAGTAATGAGAAATAATGTATTATAATGTATTGTAATTTGTAACATGCTATAACCATCTTACTGCATAATACGCTTATTAATTTATATGTAATGTGTACACAGCAAGGAGGGGACCTGGTGACCTGAAATACAGGCCTTGAGCCTAGCTTAGGCACCAGTCACTCACAACATATATTTGTAAAAACAAAATATGTAAATATGCAATTCTTTAAATGTAATACTTTTTGAATAAACATTATCTTATCTTATCTTATCTTACCCGGTCACAAAAGCCGATCGGATGCTCCAGTGAAGTGAAATACGAAGTGGTTGGTGCACGCAAAAAAGAGGTTTTAATTTTTAATGCATTCAAAATAAATGAGGGAGGGCGCAAGCTGAATTTTTGCACCCCGGTGTACAAAAAAACGGCCCTGTATCTTCGTATGTTCGCAAATACTTTGACGCGAACAACTTGCGCAGACGTATGCGCAGCGAACGCCACAGCATGCCTTTAAAATTACTTTTGTTTTTTATAATTGCGAGTGCGGTTAATGCTCAGAGACCGAATCCAATTGTCAGGGTACCTTATGGTGTGATACAAGGTACTTGGCAAAGGTCTACGAGGGGAAGATCATATGCTAGCTTCGAAGGGGTCCCGTATGCAAGCCCACCCATCGGAGAGTACAGATTCAGGGTAAGTTGTTATTTGTATGGAACGAATTAAGGTACATCACATTGCCTTATTAGCTGGCAATACCGCAGTGGAGTTTGTTGCGCCGTTTCTTCTCCACTAGCGCCTAGAAAGCGGTGGTAAACTTAATTTAAGCAGAATTTGACGTCAAAAAGCTATTTTACACTATTTTGAGAAATAAAGTACTCAGCAGTACCGCGATTTATTATACACTAGCAGACCCACCCCGGATTCGCCCGTGGCATTCTCTCTACATACATAGATCTATAACTTGGCTAGTTCGAATTGCGAATTTATTGCTAAGTACCTACTAAAACAGTCATGGCTAGTTTCTACCATCAAGGTAAGTCTTCAGAAAAATAATGGAAATGTAATGTAACTTACAACTTTAGAACTTGCGAAGGCTAGTATGTAGTTCGTACACTCGAACTTTCCAAGTCAGACCGGCCTCAATATTTACCGAATTCAATACCGACCGAACCGAATACAATGATTGGTGAAATGTGAGTTACCACCCACACCTCTCTATTCACCTCTGCCTAACCCTCCGGGGATAAAGATGTGATTATATGTATGTATTTTTTATTTTTAAGCTATTGCATAGCTTCTATCGCGGGCCTTGAGCGTGGAGACCGAATCTAGAAATTCTGTAACGAAAAAAACCTAACACCCCGAAGCTCGCACGAATCGAGCCGAGCTGCTCCGAAGTAGCTCCGCTTAACGTAAGTAATTATAATTGCATAAGTTGATAAAAAATGCTATGCAATAGCTTTACCGCGGCAGTCCCCGAGTGCCACACGTCTTTCTTTTTTATTTATTGAAATAACAATGTTATAAAAGTTCCGGACTGATCGTTGAACTGGGCACCCATTTAGATGTCACTGTTTTTCGATGAAGTCAACACCCATGGTAAGGGCACTTGGGCTCTCATTTCGGTGTATGCCCATATTGCCCATCCAGTAAGACCCATACGAGTAACACTGTTACTGGTTGGGAAAAAAGTTGTCAACGAGTCACAGGTGTCACCGGATGCAACAGTTTTTGTCCCAACTGGTCACAGGTGTTACTGGATGCAACATTTTTTGTCCCGACGGGTCACAGGTGTTACTGGATGCAATAGTTTTTGTCCCAACGGGTCACAGGTGTCACCGGATGCAACAGTTTTTGTCCCAACTGGTCACAGATGTTACTAGATGCAAGTTTTTGTCCCAACGGGTCACAGGTGTTACTGGATGCAACATTTTTTGTCCCAACGGGTCACAGGTGTTACTGGATGCAACAGTTTTTGTCCCAACGAGTAACAGGTGTTACTAGATGCACCATTTTTTGTCCCAACGAGTAATAGGTGTTACTGGATGCACCATTTTTTGTCCCAACGAGTAACCGGTGTTACTGGATGCAACAGTTTTTGTCCCAACGAGTAACAGGTGTTACTAGATGCACCATTATTTGTCCCAACGAGTAACAGGTGTTACTGGATGCACCATTTTTTGTCCCAACGAGTGACATGTGTCACTGGATGCAACAGTTTTTTTCACATTTTTATATTTTTGATGGGTAATTATCACAAGTGCAGAATTCTATCTTTGAATGCGTAACCCTGCCACTTGTAACAATGATGTGTTTCTAAAGAAAATAGAGAAAGGGACTGCAAGATTTCACTCTATAATTAGATAGGTACTTTCATTGGCAGGAACCTCAACCCCTGAAGCCATGGATTGGTGTTTGGAACGCCACCAAACCCCCATCTGCTTGTCTGCAGTATAACCCGATCGATGTCCAGATAACCGGTAAAAACTATTATTATTATATCTATAATACAATTTAAAAATTCCCGGCAGAGTAGAATTTGGGCCACCCCATCTCCTCCCATGCGGTGTCGTACAAGGCGACTAAAGGATAGAGCTGTTTAACATCAGACAGATATATACAGCCCAGACTCAGCCTATACATGGCTCGAGCCAACAATAGTGCCCGGAAAGCGGCAATGGGTGCGCCCCCTATTACGTGGAACCTAATACAATGATTGGTGAAATGTGGGTGTTTATTCACCTCTGCCTAGCCCTCCGGGGATAGGGGCGTGAATGTATGTATGTATGTATGTATGTATGTAAAAAAACAAGTTTGATAGCAGGCGGTAGCCATTAATTTTCTAACGGTTTATGATTGGCAAATAATAAAGTCAATAAGCGTATTCATCCACCAGGAAGTGAGAACTGTTTGTTCCTGAACGTGCATACCCCCCGGCTGCAATCCAACGCCCTGATGCCTGTCCTGGTGTTTATCCACGGAGGTGCCTTCATGTTCAATCAGGGAGCCGCTCACAAAGCCACCCACATCATGGACTGGGACATGGTCGTTGTTACCTTAAACTACAGACTTGGACCACTAGGTGAGGGACTTTACTGATTCCTGCCGGCTTGCTTTGCAAAAGGAAGCCGGGGTAAACCACACTGCATATCGAATGTCATCCGAAACTAAATTGCTGTATTATCTCCAAGTTGGTAAAATATAAATGACAGTGTCTTTCATAAAACGCATGTAAACTGCCCTACAGAATACCGCGGTTGTAATAACCTCGTGTTGTGTTCCCGGCGGTGAGTAGGGTAGCCAGAGCTCACTGGAAAGGTTTTGTGTTGTCAGTGGGAAGACCACAGGCATGTCTTGCTTGGCTCTGTTCTTACAGGTTCGGCAGCACGAGTGTGATTCCCTGGTGTTGCACTCGTCCTTATGGTATACACTTCCCATCAGGAAGGCAACATTTCTTTTTGTTTACTCGCACATATTTTTGAATGCACGCCTCTCACAAAGCAAGACAAAATAGTACATTATTGCAAAGGCTGTGAAATAAGCAAAATATTGCAAGTCGAGTATAAGTTTGAAGGCTAGCCGAGGGCGAGGACTTCACTTATACGAGAAAGATACCTAATTGCCATTTCCGCCGAGGCATTTAATACTGCTTTTCTGCAAAAATACAGGAAATTAAAACATACTTTTTTTAGATTATACATTTAATTTCATTAATATTAAAAGTTACATTAGTGTTATTAAATCATCGCAAACGCTCCAGCAAAGAATTTGATTTTCTTTGTCCGTAAATACATACTTCACGTGTTCTTTTTTCGAAGGTTTCTTAAGCACGGGTGATGAGGTTGTGCCTGGTAACAACGGGCTGAAAGATCAGTCGTTCGCGCTGCATTGGGTCAAGAACAATATCGTGCTGTTTGGAGGCAATCCTGACAGCGTCACGCTTTCAGGTTCCTCAGCTGGAGGAGCCAGCATGCACTACCATTACTTATCACCATTATCCAGAGGTATAATATTTCTAAATAACATATTTTTAGAGCTCAGTTCGAACCCTGGTAGTTTCCATTGACCAAGTAATTAGGTGGTCCAGTGGTCTTTAGTAGGTGCTGTATAATCGATAAAGTAGTATAAAAAAAGAATTAAGTATAATGAAAGAAGCTTATCCTGTTAATAATATAAATGTGAAAGTTTATGAAGATGTTTGGATGTTTGTTACTCAATTACACTCTAAATAACGGCTGAACGGATCTGGCTGTTTGGTACAGGAATAGATTACAGTCTGGAATAACACATAGGGTACTTTTATCCTGGGAAAAGGTTCCCATGGGTTGCAGGAACGGTATGAAAATTCCTCGTGGATGAAGCCGCGGGCAACAGCTAGTAACTTATAATTAATTCCTCATGTAAAATACTGGAACAATAAACTTCAATAGCATTATAAATAGCAAGGAGCTACACCTACATTACATAATATATTTCTATGTATACTTCCAGGAACATTCGCAAGAGGCCTATCCTTCAGTGGTTCAGCCCTCAACCCTTGGACGATTGCCACCAAACCAGTACAGAAGGCGCGGACTCTTGCTTCTATTGTGGGCTGCCCTACCAACAGCAGCGAGGAGATGGTAGACTGCCTCAAGAAGCAGCCTGCGGCAGTTATCATCGACGCGCAGACAAAGATGTTTGTAAGTTTTAGAGGTCAATTTTTCATCCAAATAGGTAAGCACTCTAGCCCCACAGACCTAGACTACAGGGAGATAAATAAGAGACCTTCTCGTTGGATCCTCGGTATGGATGTTTGCTGCAAACTGAATAACAATACTACAATACCATCGAGAATACTCGGTCGGCAACACGAGTGTGACTCTCCTGGTGTTGCACTCGCCCATAAACCACGGCAACCACTTACTATCAGGTGGGCCGTGTGTTTTTCTGCGACCTAAGTACATAGTATGAAAAATAGTCATCAAAACAGCCTTCAATTCGGAGTCCTGAACAAAGGGAGACGTTTTTCACGCTAAAGCAGGGGTGTCTTCTGTACAAGGCACAAATTCGTTCCTGCGTTGAATAGTGCTCGCATCTCTGGGATGACTCCGCAAAGTACTTATTAGATGCTCTTGATAGGTTGCAGCGACGTGTGGTGCAGGGTTTAGATGTCACCCACATACGGTGCAGTATATTCGACCAAGAACCAAGCGGTTCGATGACTATTTCCTTTGCGGCACTATTAAGGCCTGAAATTCCTTACCAGCTTACATATTTCCTTCTTCCTACAGTCCCGGGTCCTTTAAGTGGGGCGTGAAAATCGTCTGATGAGGCTGCCAAGCTGAGAGCCACTATTGTAACACATGTCTTTACTGAGACTTTGCTTTCAGCTTACAATCAGGCGAGGTGAAGTCAAATTGACGTGTCAAAAAAATGAAGTTTGAACATATTTTTATGAAGAGAATTGGCCATCAGTTATGTTCTAATTGATGGGCAATTCTCTGGCTCGTAAAGACGGTCTAGTGACAAGATTTATACAGCAAAATAGCACACGATATACCCACTGACTTGTTAATTTTTTACGTCAATTTTCAGGGCTGGAAGGTGCAGCTATTCACACCATTCAGGCCGTGCGTGGAACCACCAGGTGTACAAGGATCGTTTCTGCAACAGGACCCATACCACGCCACTAAAAATGGATTCATGATGAATTTACCTCTCATTACAACTATTACTTCTGAGGAGGGATTGTACCCTGCTGCAGGTAAACTAGTCATTATTTGGTACCTGCCTTTTGTCCCTGGCCCAATCTTCTTCATCTTCATCCTAGCATTAATTCCCAGTCGCTTCCGAAGCTTTCAACTCGGAGTTTGGGGTTCGCTTTACCAGTCTTAACTACGGATTTGGCTAGACCTCGATATTTTCCGTGAAGCGATTGCCATCTGACCTCTACAACCCAATGGTAACATTAGGCGCAATATCTCATTATAATCTATGATATACAATTTTTCAGCATATCAAGCTGATCCAACTCTTCTGCCGGACTTGGAGGCGCGTTGGGATGAGCTGGCCGATAACATCTTCGAGTACAGCGACACACTGCCAGTGTCCCGTCGCCGTGAAGTTGCGCAGGCCATCAAGCAGCACTATCTTGGAGGCAGACCTGTCAGTCAAGAGACTTTCCCTAAATTGGTGGAGGTACTCTGACCAATAGAGCGTTTGCATTAACTTTTGCGTCTCCCGTAACTAACTCATTATCGTCCAAGATAATGCGGTTGGATTCATCGTGCCTTGTCTCGGTTGCCTTAAGAACATCTATGGCAGTCGTTACGGATAGTTGGAGCCTTAAAAAATCCAAAAATAACGGTCTAGCTACAAAGCTTCGATATCGCTTAATGTTTACATTGGGTTATGGAGGTCAGAATTATGGCAATCGCTTTACTGAAAATATCGAGGTCTAGCCAAATCCGTAGTTAAGACTGGTAAAGCGGACCCCAGACTCCGAGCTGAAAGCTTCGGATGCGACTGGGAATTAACGCTAGGAGGAAGAAGATAATGCGGTTGGATCCAAAGCTTGCAGTTTGGAGCCCGAGAGCCTCGAGAGGAAAGCCTCTGCCAGAACTGACAGCTATAAAGGCTACGAGCTCATACGTACCTTAATCTTAAGCCCTGTCAATAAATTTACTACTTTCCGCCATATACCTAGATAAATTAAATTACTTTTGGGAGACCCGCATCAGATGTTTGGGAAATGCTATTTACTATCGAGATTTAGTACGGGCAAGTACTATACATACTGATTTTATAGTCGTTTCGGCGCAAAAGATTTAGGCACAGTTTCGATCGCAAAATCGTCTGGAAGTATTCATTTGGCGAAAAACTATTCCGTTTACCTGTATAGTGAGTTTCCATACATTATATTCTGTTTTCACTAGATTATACTTCCAGACTTATTAATACTACTTATATCGTTACTGTGCCCAAAACATTTCGCTCCGAAATGACTATACAATCAGTCGATAAATGAGCAATTATCAGGGGAGCTGTTTCTTATTTCTGAATGTGTTAGTTTTACCTATGTTTTGATAATGAATATCATACGATACCCTATCGTTTATATAGTTTCTAGTAGTTTAAAAAGAAGTCATTGTAATATCATCATCATCATCATCATCATGACGTTAGGTCCCGATTGCATCCGAGGCTTCACCTCGGAGTCTTCCGGCTTTTCCTCCTCTACTTTACACATGTATCCAGTACGGCTGGGGACTCCGTGGTCCCCACACCGGAAGAGGGCCAGATCGAGAGATATGGCCCTGGGCCGGCCGGGGTGCGTGGGATATGTCTACGATAATCTCACCTCCGGCAACCGACGGCCCACAGACGGCGTGCGTTTTCGCACGATAAAAAATGGTTGGTGAGACCATACGCATAATATATCACGGTCTATGATGTCAAGCCAGCACTTCTTGGGTCTAGTCTTCCTACTGGCAGAAGTCATTGTACTTCTGCTCTATCACACTTTACTTCCTTTCATATTCTTATGGTTTATAGGCCCTCAGTGACCGTTTGTTCCTCGACGGCGTTGGCAAGAAGGCGCAGTTCCACGCAGCTAACTCTGGACAGCCAACCTACGTCTACAGATACGCCTACCGAGGATCCAAGACGTTGTCCAATGCATTAGCACGCAATAATGTTGATTATGGTAAGAACTGGTAAGAGTATCCACTCCCCTTATGATTGTATGGGATCGACATAGGGCAGTCGGCTTCACCTCTTTAAGCCAGAGATCTGATTCTCAGCACTCCATGTATTCACCGTGCGGTCGCCGGGCCCATAGCGTGATACAGAGAGGAACACCGTGACAGCGTGATTTGCGACCCAGATGTAGGTTTAGGTTTTCTTTTTTTTAATTTCCAAAGAACGTAGGAGAATCTACTGGACTTCTTGACTTTTTAACCGACTTCAAAAAAGGAGGTTCTCAATTCGTACGCAATATATTTTTTTTTTTTTTTTTGTATGTTTGTTACGCGATTGTGAAGCCAATTCTAGATGGATTTTGAAAATTCTTTTTCTGTTCGTAAGTAGATTATTCCGAAGTGGTCCCATTTAAATTTCGTAAAGATCTGATGATGGGTTTCCGAGATTAGACCAAGGAACTCTTCAAAAAGTACCAGGAAATCAGCCGCGATTGCTGCAATCGCATATTATTGCAATGTTTCTGCCATTACACATCATAACATCACGCCTGAGTCCTTTGAAGGGGTACGCAGAAGTGTTCAGAATATTCAGCTATATTTCCGGTGTATATGCATTGATTTTAAAAATTCTTTTTGTATTCGCTTTGGTATACTTTTGAGATAGTCCTATATTAATTTCAGTCGCCGGTTCGGTCTGTAGTGCAGCGTCAGCAGCGTATGTACAGTCAGGTCACTATACATGCGATGTACAGTCGTGAGACTATACAAACTCACTAAAAAGAGAAAAATAAATTAATTTTAGCAAAAAAGTATAACCGACTTCAAGAAACGAAAAAGAGGCACTGAATAGCGAAAAATAACTTAATTTACAGACTTACTGATTTATTAGAAGTCGGTGCCAGCCAACTTTGTTTGTTGTGTCTGAACTACTATGATGCAATCAATTGAAATATGGTCTCTTGGGCTAAGCACCGACTTCTAATAAATCAGTAAGTCTGTAAATTAAGTTATTTTTCGCTATTCAGTGCCTCTTTTTCGTTTCTTGAAGTCGGTTATACTTTTTTGCTAAAATTAATTTATATGATTACTTCTCCGCTCCCTTGGCTAATAACGCGATGATAAGGCTATAGGTAGCCTTCTTCGATATACGAACTATTCAACACAAAAATATTTATGCAATTCGAACCAGTAGTTCCTGGGATTAGCGCGTTCAACCAAACAAGAGAGTATTAGTAGTTAGTACAGATTAAAGCAAGAATTAATAACGTAAGGAGTTTTTGTTAATTTGTGTTGCAGGAGTAAGTCATTCTGACGATATCTTGTGGATCTTCAATATGTTGACGCCAGAGACTGATGGAGACTTTGCCATTATCGATGTACTCATAAACATCATCTACAGTTTCTCTACTTACGGGTAATGTACACTCTTCTTCCTCTCCTAATTCCCTTTATCATTCCTTCCCTTTTACGGGAGAGACTGCCGTCTGCAACTCCAATGACAGGGGGAAGGTCTGCGCCAGAGCCTATAACTATACCGCCATCTGACTCGCATATTTTTAAATTCCTTTCCATATTATTATAACCTGGATGGGCAACTCACTATGACCAGTCACTGTGATGCAAGCGAGGCTGCACACACTGCTGCTCACCACCGTTCCACATAGCCCACAATGCACGAATGCGACCTCGTCGCTTTTATGCTTGGGGCGCGGCCTGGGAGTAACAGGTGGAAAGGCCTGATACCCTAGTAGAAGTAGGCTTTTTGGGGAAGACACCATAGCCCCTGGCCCGCAGGGGCCTTGTGGCACTGGGTCAGCGGAGGTGTGCGAGGGATACGCCAGAAGCTACCTCACCCCCGCAACTGATGACCCGAGATGGCTGTGCGATTTTGATCGGTTCGAGTCCGACATAACCACGCTGGCTCCGGCAGGGGGGTATCTATGGGAGACGTTTGATCCATGCTACAGTATTCTGTCTCCTTTTTATACAAAAGGAGTTACTTATCTATCTACCTAATATATATATAGGACATGTAGGTATATTAGAATAAACTATGCTTAATTATCCTTATCCTTTCTCCTAGAACTCCAATACTAAACGCAGACGGACCGGTGTGGCGCCCGGTCAAGCCGTTTTCGCAAGAACTGGATTACCTCGACATTTTGGCTCCTAATAAATTACAGATGAACTCCTCCACCGATTTTGGACAGAAAAAATTCTGGAATAACCTCGGCTTTTACGAGGAAGAAAACTACAGGGGATAGTTCCAAAGTTCATGTATCTACAGTCGGCAATGGAAATGTGTATTGTATACACCCTCTACATATAATTTTATATTAAAAGGTGTATTCTTATTTATTTTGCCGACTGTATACACATTACAAGGCCAAAGAAGTAGCTGTGCAGGTTTACATTTTTTTTGTGACCCTACCCAGGTAACTCTTTGGCCGCGTATACATCATATACATTTTTCTATAATTTTTCAACAAAACAAAATAATATGGTATGAAAATGAAGGAATTTAGAGAATTATAAAAATACATAATATATATTATTATTATTACATATACTTAGTAAAAATTATAAAATTAAATAAATAATTTGTTAAATCTTATATCTAAATGAAATGAAACCCCCCAAATGTATGTACGCGCATAACTTCCAAATGACTGCACCATATTGGATAATTCTTTTTGTTTTGTGTTCGTTGTTGTGTGGCCAAGGTTTGTATAAAAAATGAATAGAAGGTGCAGCGGGAACGGAATCTGAATACCATGTGAGTGGAATAAAATTTGGCGATACGAAGTTCGCCGGGTCAGCTAGTAAAGGATATAAATTAATTTACAAGCGAAGCCCTAAAAGGATCGAAACAAGCTTGATAGCAAGAGGGACCCGTTTTCTTTCAATATCCTATAACTTACAAATGGCTCCCGCCTGCTATCATAAATACAATGTTATACCGCCTGTACATCATAAATACAATGTAATACTGCCTGTACATCATAAATACAATTTAATACGAGCCGCATCGCTGTTGGGCCGCGTGTCAGGGCGAGTAACAGTAAATGGTCCTTAACAGATTGTAAATAGATAAGACATTTTTATATGAAGCACTGACGTAGGCTGCATATTTTGAAATAAAAATTGCAGTTATTTCATATTTTTCAAATCAATCTAATAGTAATTTATTTTAAAAATTAATTGTACATTTCATTATGTATACATCTATTTCATAATGGACTAAATTAAAAGAATTGAATTGAATTGTCATTCATTCAATCATATACTCACGCCTGTAAATCCCCGAAGGGGTAGGCGGAAGCGTGTTAACACCTTTACATTGAATTGAATTAGGTGACTTGTAAAATGGAAAATAATGCATTAATGTTAGGATTTATATTGTATCTGGGTCTCATATAGGTATGTATTGGGAAATTCAAATTACTCGTACTAACATAATCTAACATTATAATAAGAAACATCATTTTGCTACTAACATATTATGGATTTCTCATATACCTAGGTATGTATTAGCAAATTCAAATTACTCGTACTAACATAATCTAACATTATAAGTATTAAGAAACATCATTTTGTAACTAACGCCACTAACATATTATGGATTTTATTATCTGATAAATAAAAATTATTATTATTATTTACAAAAAAGTGTGGTTTTAATTACTGTGGTCGCACTGACTTTAATGTCCCTTTTTATCCTGTAAATTTGACGAAAACAGCACGCCGCGGCGCGCCGTATCCGGGCTCAAGACTGCAACTGGGAAATTGCTATAAGGATGATGAAAATTTGTACATAAGTGATAAGTATAGGTACAGTCATTATCAGATCGATCTTGAGGAACAAAGTAGTCAAAATGACCTTAATTAATACCTTGGTTTCCCCAATTCCTGTTAACTGTTAACTGATTGTTCTGGTCGATTAAGAAAGAGAATAGAGAATCGACCTCGGGCGGGACTCGAACCCACGATTTTTCCCTTACCTCTTAATGCTCTTAATGCTCTGACCACTAAGCCATCATCGAGACCCGCACGAAGCCAATCAAAATTAGCATAATTGATGCTTCAAAATTTCATTCAAATGATTGTTCTGATATTTGGTATAACGATAAATACAATTTAAATCAATAAAACAGTAAAACAGTAATAAGATCATTTTGGGACTGTACTATACCTACTAAAAATAAAACCGGCCAAGTGCGAGTTGAACTCGCCCATGAAGGGTTCCGTAGCAGCAAAGGCGTTTTAGGGTCGGCAGCACGAGTGTGACGCCCCTGGTTTTGCATAGGCCACGGTAACCACTTTCCATCAGGTGGGCCGTGTGCTTGTCTGCCACCTAAGTGGTATTAAAAAAAAAGGCGAACCATGCGGTTTATGACGTATTAAAAAAAAATCCTTACTGGATCTCGTTCAAACCAATTTTCGGTGGAAGTTTGCATGGCAATGTACATCACATATTTTTTTAGATTTATCATTCTCTTATTTTAGAAGTTAAAGGGAAGGAGGGCACACATTTTTCCACTTTGAAAGTGTCTCTCGCGCAAACTATTCAGTTTAGAAAAAAATGATCTTAGAAATCTCAATAGCATTTTTAAAGACCTATCTATAAATACCCCACACGTATGGGTTTGATAAAAAAATTTTTTTTTAGTTTCAATTCTTAGTATGGGGAACCCCAAAATTTGACGCTTTTTTTTATTATTATGTGAAATTCTTAATGCGGTTCACAGAATACATCTACTTACCAAGTTTCAATAGCATAGGCCTTATAGTTTCAGAGAAAAGTGACTGTGACATACCTACGGACGGACAGACAGACAGATGGACAGACGGACAGACGGACAGACATAACGAATCTATAAAGGTTCCGTTTTTTGCCATTTGGCTACGGAACCCTAGAAAGGGTATATCAAAACAAAACTAATCAAAAACCCTCGAAACTCGCCGTCTACACGAAAAAGCTAATGACGGTGAAGAAAACTTGTGAAATCTGTAAATAAGGACAAAAGTAGATACCGGGCTGTTGTCATTGCCTACCCCGGAGGTTACAATACAATATTTAGAGGATAAACATGACCAATTTATATTTAGGTATGAACCTATGTACATACCTCGTACATACCTATGAAATCTCAAAAAAATGTACGCTCCTATTGTGGTTTACCTTTCTGATATTATCTATGGTCTGTGACATAGAAATATATTAAGATAGAACGGCCATGTGAGTGGGGAACTAGTGGCAACTTTTTAAACAATTCTTGTCGTACGAGGCAGGAACTTTCTAACGTTTACTCAGTACTGTTAAATTGGCTTGTAATGACATCATAAAAAAACCGTGAAAATGCCATACTGTGCTATTTCCACCTGTAGAATAAAAATGGAAAAGTATATTAGAAAAATAAATGTAATTATCTCTCGTGGATATTTAAGACATTTGTGGAATGAACTCTGCCGTGGTTTTTCCACGTGACTACAGTATGGGGTTGTTCAAGAAGGGCATTAGAGGGTTTTTACGAGGTCGGCAGCACGAGTTTGACACCCCTGGTGTTGCATACGTCCATTAGGCCACTGTTACTACTAACCTAAGTGGTATAAAAAAAAAATTGCATTGAGAAAATCGCCACACGCGACATGTAGGTGAACACTGCTTATGCCCGTTCTATTCTTATATATTTGTGGTCTGCGACTACAAACTATTATCATTCTGTGCTATTATCACCAACGTTTAATTACTGAATGGTCTCAAGTCAACCAGTTAAGCAAGATCTATTTGCGTGCCAAACAGTTTACCGCGAGAAGTCTGCGCAGACGCACGCGTGTTGTATTCGCGACATTTTACCGGCATAATGGTTTTAAAGTTATTGTTACTCTGTGTTATTGCGGGTTTGGTGGCCGCTGAGGGTCCAAACCCCACAGTTAGGATACCCCATGGTGTATTAGAGGGTGCATGGAAGGTGTCTACGAAAGGAAGGTCATATGCTAGTTTCCAAGGGGTACCGTATGCGCGCCCTCCTATCGGAAAGTATAGATTTAAGGTAAGTAGATATTATTTATACTGTTGATTGATGACACTTGGTGGAACTTGTTGTTACACATATTGATAACACACTTATACTTTTCCACGATATTTATTATTGACCTAACCGGTTTCGCCATACGGCATTCTCAAAGGTTTCCATTGACCGGCAGTACAAGTTTAGTGTGTTATCAATATGTGTAAGTAGATATTATTTCTATTACCAAAATGTCATACTAGATTGTGCCCACGGCTCTGCCCACGTAGTGTAGTTTTCTCGTTCTCGAGATGAAAATTATCCTGTTTAATCCAGAAAATGGTCTACCTATGTGATAATTTACGTGCAGATTGTTCAACGGTTTAGACTGATTAAGTAACAAACATCCAAACATCTAAATTTCTTCACAATCTTTCAATTTCATAATACTTACGTATTACTCGTAGTAGGATATAGGTACTCACGCTGGCATATTTTTCTGAAAGGAAAGCAGAAGTTTTTGAACACCCACGTTCGCTTGATTATGTTTTTCGATCCCACGATTGTGCACGAGGCAAGAGCCTATTGTTGTTAATCAAGCACTTTTTAATGGGAAAGGTACTGTCTACAATGAATATCCTTAATTGACACCCACAGGAAGAAATTGGTGGTTCTTGCATTCTACTTCAGGGATCCACTTGATGTTGGCATGTTTGTGAAATACAGCTGGTAGGCCATCGATAATTTCTCGAAACGTCGAGGTACCTATCGAGTCAAATGTTGAATCGAACTTCAAGGATCGGTCAACATCCATGTACCTAACTCATACCATGATACCAAGAGCAATTTATTGAATTAAGTCGTCAGAACAGAATCACCAAATAAATAAAATAAAAAAGAAAAATAGACATCATAAAAATTAAACTACCCTCTAAAACTTATGCTATTACTAATCTGGTTCAATCTTCTAATGGCTACTCTAAATAGTACCTATTATTATTATTATTTTAGGACAGCCTCCGTGGCGTAGCGGTAGTGAACACGGCCGCTACGCAGGAGGCGCGGGTTCGATCCCCGCTCAGTGCAAATATTTGTATGCATGAATATGGATATTTGCATTGGTCTGGTCGTGCCTCGGAAAGCACGTTAAGCTGTCGGTCCCGGTTGCCATACTAACATCTATGGCAGTCGTTACGGGTAGTTGGAGCTCTAAAAATTCCAACAATAATGGTCTGGCTAGCTGCAATGCTTCGATATCGCCTAATGTCACCATTGGGTTGTGGAGGTCAGATGGCAGTCGCTTCACGGAATATATTGAGGTCTAGCCAAATCTGCAGTTAAGACTGGTAAAGCGGACCCCAGACTCCGAGGCGAAAAGCATCGGATGCGACTGGGAATTAACGCTAAGAAGAAGATTATTATTTTTTTATATTTAGTCCGTCAATTGACTCCACCCCGCTAGACAACAAAAAGCTGAGGTGCAGTCCAGAAGATACGGACCACCACCTCTGATGCTATCGAAATGTGGGTGTTAATACACCCCTGCCTACCGCTTCGGGGATTTACAGGCGTGAGAATATTTATGTAACTTACAAGCCAAACCAAAAGGAGTATGCATATTATACGAGTATATAGAACTATCATGCTTGCACTACATTCTCGTCGAAGTTAGGCAAGGCGAGGTTTGACGAAGTTAGGCGAGGTTATGCGAGGCGAGGTGACACGAGGTTTGCTAGCACTTCACTCTCGTCGAGGTTAGGCGAGGCGAGGTTTGACGAAGTTAGACGATGTTCACTCTCACCATTGTTCCAGTTAATCTCTCTCAAATGTCCGATTAAGCACAAGACTATGGCATACTGATTGAACGAACGCGAGAATGTGGAGGCTGCACCTCGCCTCGTCTATCCTCGCACCTCGCGTCTCCTCGCGCGAGGCTAGGCGAGGCGATGCGAGGCGCGGCGATGTGACGCGAGGGCTCCCACCACACTCTCGTGCTCGCGCTACCTCGCCTAACTTCGACGATAATGTGCAAGCATCATAGTTAGATCTAATGCATATTATACCTACTTGTAGACTCACAGTTTTGGCTGTAGGTTGCTTGAAGGTCAATGTCAGAATTGTATTTAACAAATATGCCATTGCACTGAATAGATTTATTAGACGGGCTATTGTTAGACTTTGAACATGAATTCTTTACCAACACACGTGTTTCCTTTACTGGGTCCTTTATGAGTCACTTAGGTGGCAGAAAAGCACACGGCCCACCTGATGGGAAGTGGTCACCGTGGCCTATGGACGTATGCAACACCAGGGGCGTCACACTCGCGCTGCCGACCCTGAAGAAACCAGCATCTGATGAGCCGCTCAATCTGGCCACCATTGTAGCATTATTCTGCAATGGTAATCCGGATTCTTCAGACTAGCTATCCGGCGCGGTGGGGTAAAGTATTGGCACGTCCGTCCCCCAAAAAAATATTGTCAGACTCAATGACAGGGTCATTGAGTCAGTCAGGGTCATAAAATCAACCTTTACTTAGTACCAAAAAAAAATTAACTATGGTCAAGATTAACTAAAGAAAAACTACTGAACAGATTTGGTTGATGCGTATTTTATTTTTGTTAGAAAGGTTTTGGTTAGACTTAAAATCTTACGTTTGTTTGATCGCCATCGGTTTAGTAGGACCTGAGATATCAAGAGCAAAAGTTTCGCGGCCATAATGCGAGTTATTCATGAGAATAATAAATCTTGTGAAAAAGTCTACTCCTACTTGGAGTCAATAAATAAAAAACTAATTCAATCAGAGGAGGCTAAAGCCTTATTAAGGAGATCGGACAAAGGCTCATCGAAGCGACCAGAGACTTTCGTTCCGGATCGTTCCTGGTGCAAAGGCTGGCCATCGCCATCCAGCGTGGCAACGCAGCAAGTGTAATGGGCACTTTTACACCGGGAGCGATCAGGGGCGGATTATTTGATTAGTACAGGACAACTGTACCGGAACTGTGTGTATATCTTGGACTGTTACAATTTTGACAATAAATTTATTAAATTTTAAGAAATTCAATCATATACAATGCTTCCGTCACAAAAAATAGTTCAAGGTCAAAGGAAAAAAATACCTTTTTCATCCCACCATCTCGGAAAGAGTACTTTTTTTCTTCGATATCTGAGTGTAAAAGTCGCTTTTATCCTCTAGAGTGGAAAGTAAATTTGAATTTAGAACATCGTGTGTACTAGGTTTGTGAACTCAAAACATCATTAAACCTATTTACTTCTACCTCTATGGTGCCGATTTATCATACAACTTTTTTTTAATTTATGAAAAACTCAACTCGGAACCTCCTTGGTGTACCTACTTTTTTTTTAAATTTGCTTTGCGCGCATAATTTTTTTTTTCACGTCCTATGGTTGAACATTGTTGTTGAATTTTATTTGTTGATATTTTATTATTAGTATTATTACACATAATTATTATACAGCCTCCGTGGCGTAGTGGTAGTGAACGTGGCCGCAACGCAGGAGGCGCGGGTCCGATCCCCGCTCAGTGCAAATATTTGTATGCATAAAAAGTTCAACAACAACGGTCTAGCTGCAATGCTTCGATATCGCCTAATGTCACCATTGGGTTGTGGAGGTCACATGGCAGTCGCTTTACGAAAAATATCGAGGTCCAGCCAAATCCGCAGTTAAGACTGGTAAAGCGGACCCCGAACTCCGAGGTGAGAGCTTCGGATGCGACTGGGAATTAACGCTAGGAAGAAGAAGCATTTCATTATTTCCTCGCTGAGGTGGGATGAAAAGTTACGTGTTGCACTCGAGTGCAAAGATTTTACACCTTGTGCTCTTTTGATTCCCTCGCTAACGCTCAAGATTCTAATTTATGAATCACTCGCTATGCTCGTGATTCAAATTTAGAATCTTTCGCTTGCTCGGTCATCAAAACTGAGCACGCGGTTAAAAAGCAACTTTGCACTCTTGTATAACAAATAACTATTTGTCAACTAAAGGCAAAACACTGTCATTCTATAGTCTGAAGTTAGATTTTTTTTTTTTTCAGAGTTTACAGAGAAGGAAGTAGGACACGACGGTTTTCTCGTCCCAATCGAGTCCATTTGGGGAAGTACCTCAGTCCTATAAAATACCGCGGCCATAATAACTGGTCTTATTGGAGATCTATAGGGGAGGCCTATGTCCAGCAGTGGACTTCCTATAGCTGAAATGATGATGATGATGATAATAACCTCGTGTTGTGTTCCCGGCGTTGAGTAGAGTAGCCAAAGCTCACTGGGGAGATTTTGTGCTGTCACTTAGAAGACCGAAGCTTGTCCTGCTTTGTCTGCTTGTCTTTTGTCAAACCTCAAAGAAAGAGGAGCAAGCAGACCTGAGTCACAGAGGCAAAGGTCTAGGATGCAATCGGGCACAATGCTAAGAAAATGATGACAGGGAAGCTATCTTTCTAGCTATAGGTATTATGACTTTGATAGCTTTTAACCCACGACGCAAAAACGACGGGGTGTTACAATGTATGTGTATGTCTATTTGTGACATCGTAAATTCTCCCGAACGGATGAATCGATAACCGATTGCGCTTTTTTGGTTTTAAAAGTGAATTAGTCAGAAGTATTCTCAGCTATGTTGGATGAAAACTTACTAAAAAGTTACTTAGTAAATCAAAGTTAAAGGGCTAACCAACACAATTTATTTTCTTCTTTTTGAAGGGTTTTTTAAATTTTCGATTATGAATATTTAGATGTCAAAGCTTGTGAATACTTCGCTTTTTTGCCTGTCACGTTTTTTTTTTTCAATATTCGTTTGTCATGTGCATTCTCGCTACATTTCTGTAGCCAGATTTCATATTCTTACAAACTTGAAGTTGGTAAATTGGGAAGTTGGTGAATTGGGAAGTTGGTGAAATGGGAAGTTGGTGAATTGGGAAGTTGGTGAAGTGGGAAATAGAATTGCTGGGTTGGCCATATGGGAAGTTGTCCATTTGACACAGTTGTCCAGATGAACCTAAAGGTTTTTTTCGAACTGCAATAACTAGATTATTTTAGTCAACCGGGCACATTTCCAACTGTCACTGAGAATTTTCTTAAGGAAAACTCAATAATACTTTACCTGGGCATCGACCCAAGATGTAAACTTGTATAGCAAGTGGGTATCACAACGAAAGAACTATATTTATAGAAGAAAGTTATTATTGTCACCTTCTGCGTGATATTAGAAGTCAAGACCGTCATTCACTTCGGCACGCGAAATATTTTTGCTACTGTAGCAACTACATTTAAATACATTATATACTCACGCCTTTTGCCCTTCAGGGTAGGCAGGGACAACAGCCCGCCATCTGCTTCTATCCCGCTTCAACAGCTTACTGCACTGTCATTAAACCTTTTATGCAAGTCTTTATTTATAGCAACACTTAAATATGGGTTGTATTTAACGCGGCCACAAATTAATCCGAAAAGCAGGTAGTAAAAATAATAGGTTGGCAGCTATAGTGAAGAATCATTTTATTCAATTTGTGGGTGTCAAAATTACTGACTGGGCGTACAAAAGTACTAAGTGAGCCACTATTTATGGATGGTTATAAAAAAATAACCACGAAGGCTCCGCTCCCGCGTTAGCCTTCTAACCTAACCTATCCAAGTTGGGGCGCGCTATACTCGAATCCTCATAACTTTACAATTTAGCAACACACTTTCTGTATCACGGGTCACTCCGTATTTTAGTCGCCCACTCAGTATTTTAGTCGCCCACTCAGTATTTTAGTTGCCCACTCAGTATTTAAAGTAACTCATTATCAGTCGTCCATTTATTATTATTGTCGCACGGTCACCTTAAATATTATCACTTAAATGTTTAACTATTACCGTAATCAGTGTTTTTACACGGTCAGTAACAATTTTATTGTAAAAGTAATTACATTTATTATAACCTTATCACGGCAAACTTTTTAGTACCTAGATATGAATTCACGACCTGAAAAAGGTTGATAGGATAAATGGAAGGACACGCACTAGACGGAGGATCAGGTGCTCTGATGCTCACTGGGAGAGGTATATGCCTAGTAATGGATTGCAGACTGATTGATAGATAGAAGATAGATAATTTTTTATTATACACCAATAGATTTACAAGTATAACAAGTAGAGTAGGTAGCATGTATATTGTATATAGTTTTAATGTACAATGGGCGGCCTTATCGCTGGCAGCGATCTCTTCCAGGCAACCTTGGGATGGACAGTAATGAGATTGATTGATTGTACATATTTGTACGCAATGCTAAGGTCATAAATATCTTCTTCTGTGGTGTTGACGGTCTATCATTGTTTATAGCTATTTCTTAAGACCCTATTTAATAAATTGCCAAGAGATCCAAAAAGCACTTTGAAATTACCTTTTGTCACCAGGAACCTCAAAACATGAAGCCATGGACTGGTGTGTGGGACGCCACAAGGCCTCTTTCCGGTTGTTTGCAGTATGACCCGTTCTACGCCAAGATTACTGGTAATAATACTTTCTTACTTCTTCCACTAAAACTATTATTCTTTTAATGTAACAAATGAGCACACGTCCAAGTTGATGATGCTGGGTTGACACAGGTTTGTGACAATAATTGTCCAAGCGCGTTGTCGTGTCGGGAGGGCGAATGAACTTCCTGCCGTGGTTTTTCCAAAAAGGTCTTACGGGGTCGGTAGCGCGAGTGTGACGTGACACGTGACGCCCCTGGTGTTGCATATGTCCATAGGCCACTGGGCACGGTAACCACTATCCATCAGGTGGGCCGTATGCTTGTCTGCCACTTAAGTGGCATAAAATTTTTTTTATCAGTAGGTAGAAAAGATGGTTAGGAGCATGCTATTTGAAAGAATCATGTATCTGTATGATATGAAAAAGCCACAAGTGAAAGTAAGGTCGTAATGAAAGTAGTGCGAACTGTAAGTTGACTGACCGACTGGTGACCTATTGTCGCTTTGTCTGAGACCTAGACCTACGTCACGGCCACCAGCGCTGTTATTAACGCTGGACCGGTTTACCCAGACGAGGAGTTGGCTGGTAGTGTACTTTAGTATTTTGTTCCCGAAGAAATATAAATGAAATATACCTAGATGAACCAACAATTGTGTGGAGGAAATTACCTACGGCCATTTGTACCTTGTAAGACACGCTCTGGCTGCTCTATAGATGGTAAAATGTACTCTATTTTTTTGAATGTCTTGTGAGAAGCGGCGGTGGAGGAGCTCAAATCCATCAATCATAAATTATGTCGAACCAATCAGCGCGCGCTATGCCTCGTTTCACTGACTCCCGTGACTTCGGGTCAAGATATAGGCCTGGAACAATTTTTTTATATACTACTTAGGTCGCAGACAAGCACACGGCCCTCCTGATGGTAAGAGGTTACCGTGGCCTATGGACGAGTGCGAACACTAGGGAGTCACACTCGTGCTGCCGACCCTGTAAGAACAGAGAGATTCTTTGTAAGTAAAAGTAAAGTAAAAACGTCTTTATTGTACACCATATGAAACAATACAGCATAGAGATCAAAGTTATGTGGTAAGTACAGATGGCGGCCTTATCGCTCTGTGGCAATTTCTTACAGGCAACCTTAGGATGGATGAAAAAATAGGAGAAGAATGTTTTCGGGTAGTTTGGTGTACATAGAGAATATATAAAGAATGAGAACAATAATAATGAAAAAGAAAACACAAACATAATAGCTACCTGAGTAGGTATAGGTATTTAAACAAACAAACATACATACCTACTATAAATATAACAGAAAAAGTCGTGATATATTAATACACACATAAATATACTACCAAGAAAGGTAATAATCCTTTTCTTCTACATTTATCAGAGAGAAAGGTAGTACTCCTTGACTAACCTTTTGAATACAGGCAGGGACTGAGCACGCCTGGCGGTTACTGGCAGAGCATTCCACAACCGAGCGGCTTGAACCGAAAAGGATTTGTCGGCAAAAATAGTGGAATGGCTTGGCATTTTCAATCTTAGATTCTCTGATGATCTCAAAACCCTCGAGTGACTGTTATGCAGGAATTCTTGAAGAAACTTTGCCGTCAGCGCAAAAGATAAGAAGCTTAAAGCCTTAAAGTTTTCCCACTGGCTATAAACTCTATGAGTGGTTCGAATTCAGCTTGTTTCAAGTTTTACATATTCTCATTCACCAGGTAGCGAGAACTGTCTGTTCGTGAATATACACACTCCGCGGCTGCAGTCAGGCACCCTGATGCCTGTCGTGGTGTACATCCACGGAGGAGCCTTCATGTACGGCGAGGGTGGCGTCTATGACGCCTCCAACTTCATGGACTGGGACATGGTCGTTGTTACCATAAACTACAGACTGGGTCCCCTTGGTAAGAACCTTTTATTTTACTTTAGTTGTACTTCTCTCTCTCTCTCTCTCTCTCTTTCTCTCTTTTTTCATTGTTATTACACCTTTTATCTAGTTAATCTGATAATTATACCATAATTATCTTTTGTTTTTGTCACATTACTATCCACCCAAGGTTTAGTGGCTGCTATTGCGATTTTTCTTTCATTGCAATGAGTAATTTGGGTTGTTTTAAGGGCTCCGTACCTCATCCAAATTTCTCCATACTTCCGTCTTGGGGCGGTGGTGAAGCCATCTACCGACACTCGTACGAGCTATTGGAACCAATGAATGATGTTACAATCGTTTTTAAACATTGTATTTTGATGTCTCCGCCCAAAAAATTTAATGAAATTTTGAAGCACTCATTATCCTAACTATTCAAATCGATTTTAGGATTGGCTTCGTACGGTCTCAGTGTCTTAGTGGTCAGAGCATTCCCCTTGTAAGGGAATGATCGCGGATTCGGGTCCCGCCCGAGGTCGATTCTCTTTTCTCTTTCTAAAATTCTAAATCAATGCCATAAAAAGATACAGCTGTTTATGTAGCATAAGTATTTTGTATTTAACCCTCAGTGTGCGAGCCCGACTCGCACTTGACCGACTTTTTTACTCTAATTTGTCTTGCTATGCGCATAAGTATAATTAACTAAAATATCCCTTATTCCTCAGGTTTCCTTAGCACGGGGGATGACGTCGCTCCCGGTAACAACGGGCTGAAAGACCAGTCGTTTGCACTACACTGGGTTAAGAACCACATCATGATGTTTGGAGGCAACCCTGACAGCATCACGCTCACTGGCTGCTCGGCCGGCGGAGCCAGCGTACACTACCATTACTTGTCGCCATTGTCCAGAGGTAAGACATTTCTGACATTAATATTTTATTAGAACCCCTTTTTAGGGTTCCATAACCTATAGAACTTTTGATACTCGCACAGTTTTTTTTTATACCTCTTTTTTTTTAAAGAATATTAGCAACCGAAATTACTAATATTCCCGTTAACCCCTCCAGCTAAGCTAAATTGCTTGTGTTAGGAGTGGGTTCACGTTGGTAGTGTAATGGCCAGGATTCGGACCCGGGACCTCTCGATCGTAAGGCCGACTCCTTAACCACTAAGCTACCGATGCTTAGATGGCAGACAAGCACACGGTCCACCTGATGGGAAATGGTTACCATGGCCTATGGACGTATGGAACACCAGGGGCGTCACACACGCGCTGCCGACCCTGAAGAAACCTTCTAATGCCCTCCTTGAAGAAACCCATATTGTAGTCGCTTGGGAAAACAGGCAGGGTAGGAAACAGGGAGTTCATTCCACAGCTTGAGTGTGCGTGGGATGAAGTTCCTTTCATACCGCACAGTGCGCACCGTTTCCGGACGCAATGTGTGAGGATGAATTCCCTGCCTGTGGCAAGAGGTACGATGATAGAATGTAGCTGTGGGCATCATGTCAAATAGTTCGTCTGAGCACAAACCATTGTACAGTTTGCGTTACATAGTTACCGAAGACAGCCTCCGTGGCGTAGCGGTAGTGAACGCGGCCGCTACGCAGGAGGCGCGGGTTCGATCCCCGCTCAGTGCAAATATTTGTGTGAATGAAATATAAGTATTTGCATTGGTCTGGTCGTGCCTCGGAGAACACTTTAAGCCGTCGGTCCCGGTTGCCATAAGAACATCTATGGCAGTCGTTACGGGTAGATGGAGCCCTAAAAAAATCCAAAAACTAACGGTCTAACTGCAAAGCTTCGATATCGCCCAATGTTAACATTGGGTTGTGGAGGTCATATGACAATCGCTTCACGGAAAATATCGAGGTCTAGCCAAATCCGTAGTTAAGACTGGTAAAGCTAAGAGGAAGAAGAAGTTACCGAAGGCACTTTTAGTATTCCCGTTAAGCCCCCAGCTAAGCTAAATTGCTTGTGTTGGAAGTTTTTTTTTTTTATTTTTTTTTATTTTTTTTATTTGCAATCTGTTTCTATCGAACATTCAGCAAAAGGTTAGGAATGAAACATTTATCTTGGAGGGCAGCCAGTCCAGCGCCCATCTGTATGTTATTCCTCACAGGTCTCTGGGGGTTTTCCTTTTAAGCCTTTTGGGTTTAAGGCTATTACTCATCAGGTGTGCAGTTAGCGCATTTGGATGGTTGTTCAATCTGTTCCTGTATGATTGGATGGCACATTTAATCTCTTCTTGAACCGTTTTGATCTTAAGCTCGTGGTGTAGCTGTTGATTGCTTATGAACCAAGGAGCATCAGTTATCATCCTCAGCATTTTGGACTGGAACCGCTGGAGTATCTCCAGATTTGAATTGGAAGCTGTGCCCCAGAGTTGAACTCCGTAAGTCCAGATAGGTTTTAGAATACTTTTATATAAAAGCAGTTTGTTTTCTAACGACAGTTGTGATTTTCTTTCTAGTAGCCAGTACATTTTCCTTAGTTGGATCCCCAGTGCTTTTCGCTTGGTAAATATATGTTTTTTCCATGTAAGACGACGATCCAAATAAAGTCCAAGGTATCTGGCTTCATTTGCTTGAGGTATCTGTATTCCATTGAGAGACACTGGGGGACATGTATCACGCCGCGTCGTAAAGGTCACCTGTACAGACTTAGTCTCGTTTGCCTTTATGCGCCAAGTATTTAGCCATTCAGTTATATTGTCAAGGCAGCGTTGAAGCATGTCACTTGCCTGTGCCGGTTCCTCATGGGCAGTTAGAGCTGCCGTGTCATCAGCAAAAGTACCGACGACGACACCGTCTGTCATGGGGAGGTCTGAGGTAAAAATCAGATAGAGAACCGGACCAAGCACGCTTCCCTGTGGCACTCCTGCATGCGCCTTGTGTAGTTGGGTTGAGTCTTCTCCCTGCTTGACATAGAAAAATCTGTCAGCAAGATATGATTTTAGGAATATATAATAGCTTGCCGGCAGTCGTCTCATTATTTTATATAATAAGCCCACGTGCCAGACTCTATCAAAGGCCTGAGAAATGTCCAGAAATGCCGCGCAACAATATTTCTTGTTTTCAAAAGCGTTGTGAATTTCTTCTACCAATCTGTGCACCTGTTCTATCGTGCCATGTTTTTTTCTGAAGCCAAATTGGTGGTCAGGTATGATTTTATTTTCTGCTATTACTGTGTTTAATCGTCTTAGGAAGAGTATTTCCATAACCTTCGACAGGATGGGCAGTAAACTGATCGGTCTATAGGACGATACATCTGCAGGAGCTTTACCAGGTTTAAGGATCATTTTAATTTGAGCTACCTTCCATTGAAGTGGGAAAATGCCTCTAATCAGTATGCAGTTAAACAGGCTTGTCAATAATTGTATTGCTATTTTAGGCAATTCGCGAAGTATTTTTGCAGTAATTAAATCGTATCCTGGTGCTTTATTTAGTTTCAAGTTTCTAATTGTTTCCACGACTTCATGTATCTTAATCTTTTCAATTGGGAGACTGAGTTGATATGGCTCATTGAGGGAATTAATAAGTTCTTCATTGTCGGTGCTCAACACATTCTGCATGGTGTTTGGTACGAAGACTTCCGCCAGATGGGAAGCAAAGGCCTGACCCTTTTCCAAGTCACTTTTTGCCCATGAACCATCCTTTTTGCGTAGTGGTGGATTGGAGGCGATAGGTCTTTTGAGCCTTTTAGTTGCTTTCCAAAGGGAATAGTCACTAGCAGCAGTAGCATCCAGATTACGCAGGTGATTCTGTACATTTTCATTTCTTTCGGCAAGCAGTAGATTTTTAAGTTTAGATGTAAGGTAATTTAAGCGCTTTTTGTCACCAGGGTATCTAGTCGTTTGCCAGAGTTTACGAGCCTGTCTTTTCTCGGTTACTAATTCGCGAATGGATTTTGATTCCCCCGGTTCATTGTATTTCTTTGTAGCAGGAGTGCTATCCCAAGCAGCGTTTTGGATACATTTGTTAAAATGCTCAACTGCTATCATGATGTCCTGTTCGGTTTTGAGAGGCAGTTCAGTATTAATTGTGGATTCTATAATGGAACGGAATACATCCCAGTCAGTCCCACGGTTATGTAATCTTGGAGTAGGTTCAGAATGTAAGAATTGCTGGGCAACCTCCAATAAGACCACACTGTGGTCAGATGAGAGGTCTGGAAGATTAGTACACCGGAAGCAATTAACTGGGATCCCTTTAATGACACCAAAATCTACCAAGTCTGGGATTTTACTGGGGTCTGTCGGCCAGTAGGTTGGGTTCCCGCTCGATATTGCAGCTAGGTGGAGATCATTTATAGCGGCCTGTAATTGGCGTCCTTTAGGAGTCGTTAGACGAGAGCCCCATTGAGTATTTTTGGAGTTATAATCGCCGCCCGCTATAAACCTTGGTCCCAGAGTATTAAAGAAATTCATGTAATCTTCTTTCTTGATTACATGTCTTGGTGGAGAATATAGGGCAGTGACAGTCAAGTGGCCCCGCCAATCCTCGACCACTACACTTGTGGCTTGTATTGCAGGGGTTTGAAATGGTTCGACTTCGTGGTGTTTAATATTATTTTTAATGAGAATTGCAGATCCTCCATGAGCTTTACCATCCGGGTGCATTGTATGGTAGAATTTATAGTTGGACATCTTAAGGTAGTCTTTTGTTGTGAAATGTGTTTCAGATATTAACAGAATGTCAATTTTGTTCAATTTCAAAAATGTCTCTACTTCTAGGACATGGTTTGAGAGCCCATTGGCATTCCATAGGGCTATTTTTAGTGAATAGAATTTGTCAGTTTGGTCATGATTTCCATTAGGAGATTTGTTATTGAAGTCAATTGTTGCATTAGTTGTGTCATATTGTTCATTATTTCTTTCATGTCATTATTATTTGTTTCAGCATTAGGTAATACACTTGGGCTTTCCTTGCTATTCGGCATGTATGTAGGTTTGTTGAATATTAGTGCTTGCCTGTAGGATTTGTGGTTTTGGGTACTACCCGTGTCTACCTTATCTGATGAAAATTTGGTGTGCGTTATCGGTCTATGTTTAGCTGGTTGAGGAGGATATTTGATTTTTTGGAGCTCCTTATATATTGTGCATCCTTTATAGTTTGCAGGATGGTTACCATCGCATAGTACACATTTAACGGAATCCGATCTTTCCTTACGTTCGCATTGTGATGAAGCATGGTCTCCCGCACATTTTATGCATTTGGGTTTCCTGAAACAGTATTTTCTTGTGTGTCCATATTGCTGGCAATTACTACATTGTGGAATGTCGCGTTTAGGTCTTGGTGGTTCGAAAATTACTCTACAGTGCAGAAGACTTTTGATGTCATAGATGAGTTTATTGTTGGGGCTTGGCTCTATTTCTATGAAGAAAATTGGTAAGGGCTTTTTAGTGCTTCTCTGTTTGACATTCCAAATATTGGTGACAATGTGTCCTTGTGTGCCTAGTTCGGCCTTTATTTCAACTAGTTCAGTAGAGGGATGCAGATTTTTGAGGACTACTTTGAAGCAGCGTTCTTGTTTGGGCTTGTAGGTATAAAATTCTGTATTTTTTTCTTGCAGGTTTTTAACTATTTTCGTGTATAATTCCGTAGATTTTGGTTGTATTCTTACTTGCTCATTACGGAGGACTTTTACTTCATAGTTGTCCTCAGCTACCTCATCTAGCATTTTTAGTAACGGTTGAATGTTACTGACCCGGTCCACATATAAGGGTGGAGCCTTGGCAGGTTTTTCAACAGCTACATTTGTTTGTGTATCTTGAATGTCGCTATCTAGTTCAGAAAAGCTGTTTGAAGTTGGTATAGGTTGGCTCAGCCAGTAGGGGTCTAGTTTCTTTTGTTTTTGGGCTTTATATGTTTCAGGGCTTTCACGGTGCCTCTTTCTTTCAGATGCTTTTGTCCATTGATTGCTATCAGTGTTTGTACCCATTTCTATGTTAGTTGGAGTTAGGCTATCAAGATTACTCAATGACTGAGTTCTTGTTTTATTAAAAAAGGATTTGTGAAAAATCTGTTGAGTTAGTATTTTACTTTGTTTTTCGGGTTGCGATTGCTGTTTTCCGGGTTGAGATTCATTATTTGGTTGTTCAATATTTTCCATAGTGTTCCCACGAGTAGGGTCGATTAAAATAGGTCACACACAGGGTTACGCCCATTCCCATGTGAAGGCGCTATACAACAATGTGAGCCGGGTCCATTGAGGTTGACGCTCGTGGCTGATATCCCATCAGTCATTCATCCTATTGGCGCGCATCCTACCTTAGGATTGGGGTAAGTTTTTATATAGGCTTTCTACCTATAGGCCCGGGCGGTGAAGCCAAGACCCCCGGTTTCGCTTGAGGTTAATCCCGGAAGCGAAGTTACGGGTTGCAGTGGTCATTTCCTACCTCTGCTAATACGTTCGGGTTATTTAACCGTCGCCAGAGGTTCGACGTTGACCTTTTACGATTGGTTTGGTCTTTCCTGTGCAATCAACCTTCGTCCTTCTTGTGGACTCGGGATCGTTAATGGTCTGTTACGCTGGGGATAGTTTATATGAACTGACCAGGATGTGAAGTTGCCAATTGAATCGGAGTTGCTTTTAGATCCATTCTCCTCTTATGAACATTTCGGGTTGTCTTCCCTTTGCCAAGTGATTCGGTTATGGCGCCGAAGACTCGCCTGCGCCCTTCATACTTTGCTACTGCTGTCCCGAGGTAGATAGTTAGTGCGGGGCTCGTTATGGACTGCAGCATTGCCCAGGAGGGACGACCCATAGAGATGGAGGTATATGGGCCCGTCCCTAGATCGCGACGGCAGTCTAGAGACGGCGTGGACGTGTATGAAGAACTTGTTGGTGTGCGCCTAGTAGCCTAGCTCCGCACACCTAGGCGTACGCTCCCGGCAGACTTAGTATTTTATAGAAGTGTGTTCTTGGCAAAACGAACACACCCCACTAATGCCTACACCAACCCCCCCCCCCTCCTCCGTGTTGGAAGTGGGTTCACGTCGGTAGAGTAATGGCCAGGATTCGAACCCGGGACCGCTTGATTGTAAGACCGACTCCTTACCACTAAGCTACCGACGCTTCATTGTCCATCAATGCTACCGTCTGTTAGTGGGCTGTTTCTCATAAACCGCAATAGATACAAAATATGTATACATGGTATTCGTAAACCAAGAGAACTCGCTCAAAAAAGACGGAAACCTAGAAAAAAATCCTAGTAGCAGTAGTACCAGCAAGGAGGTCACTGACAGTCTAAATTTCCCTCCATTTCCCTTGACACTACTGCGTGACGCTGGTGCACAACGAACCGTATATCACGCAAAACAAAATTGAGAATGCCAGTGACCTCCCATAACGAATTCCGAAAGAAAATTGCTATTGGGATTTTTTTCTTTGTCAATTTCGAATTTACTTCAACAGATTGTACCTATTGTATCGACCCTTTTCTCTACTACCTATTCATCTTCGCCCTAAAAATCTTTTTTTATAATCAGCTTTCGTCCATCCTCTCTGGACTATCTTATCTGAACCATCTAAGCATCCCTTTTTCTATCTACTCACTACATCTTCTGTCTGTATAACGCTAATTTGTAAGTACATCTAGTCTTATTTGTAAGTAATTACCGCGAGGAGCGAGCAAGAGCTTTTATCATAGACTCCATTGTTCTAGGTTCGTTCACTTGTACAATATTATCTTTTAATAAACGTATTGTGCAAGACACAGGAATACAATAAACAAGGCCATAATTACTCATTGTGTGTTAAATGATAAACTAGGTGTGTGGAGTCTGTGGATCTAATTAAATACAGATAAACAAAATATAATAACTGTAAGCAAAACATAAAGGTCTGGTTTTAATGTAACTATAGGGAGTTTTGCCGCCAAAACGAGAATGAACGGTCGCGGTGTTATTTTATTTTCCAAAACTAATGTGAGTTCGAGTTTTTATGTGTAAAAATGGTGGATTTTTAGACATAACGTCTTGGAAAACGCACAAGAGTAGGAAAGTGAAATATTACAGTGAATTGTGACTTCTCGTGTTGGTTTCAAAACTCCGTAGAAGCCTGTAACGTATAAAAAAAAATGTTTAAAAAAAAAAAGACTCTGTCCCCGAACTGTCTGCCCAAGAACAGAGTTGTGAGGTGTTGTTACAATGTTTTAGATGAAGATAAAGATAAGGTTACCTGGATAAATCTCTCGGAGATCACATCAGCCTAGTATTTCAAGGACCTCGTATGATTAACAGCATCTGGTTTGTTTTGGGAGTTGACAATGAAACGAGGGTATAATTTCATGCACAATTTGTATAATCCATGAGATTTTTACAATGCTCTTAAATATAGCTTTAAGATTAAGGCTTAAAAGTAAACTCTAACAATTAGCTAGACGCGAAACGATAGTCCGCACTAAAACACTCGCGGTGCCACGTCCGACACTTGTACTGATGAAAAATGTAACTCACGTGAACGCAGAACTGTACCCTGGCGAAAGCGTTCCTTCAGGGTACGTAATCCTCCAACGCCAGCTTGCGTGGGCGCACCGCGTGACATGCGCCAGCCTCTCAGCGCACACCTCGTGCTCAACAAAGAGAGAGCCTCAGACTCCCATGGCAGAAAGGGGTGGAGAAGATGACCCTTGGCGTCGTCGGCCACACGAATCCGACATGGACAGCCCCCAGATGTCCAGCCTACGGGTGATGGCCGTGCTTCGTCTAACACGCAGACATCAAAATGCCGGCGCGGTTCGTGATCCACATCATCCGAACCAGATACTATGGCGCTCCCCAACCTTCAAGGATGCAGGGTCGAGCCGATGATTTCGGATCACTTGGTCCGAGCACAAAAAAACTGTTTGTTTGAAAATAAATTACAGAGCCATAATTTAGTCGACCACAATGGCCGCTATCCAATACCAGAGTGTTTCTGCATACTTTACTCTATGTGTTTCTGTTCCTCTATGATTACAACAAATAAAAAATATCAGAAATGCAATCATAGACAAAGTAGAGAAATGCTCTCAGGAATTTAATACAAAAATCCACTAAAGCTAGTCTTTAATTCTAGCTGAATTTATGACATACTGATACATTTAAATCTTATAATTATTAAATTATTAAAGACGGAAATCCCATCAGAACTCAATGGTACATTTCGTAGCCAGCTATGAGAACGAAACGCATGACTGCAATGACAAGTTTCCACGAATGTCACGAATGTCACTAATGTCAGTAATGTCAGTAATGTCATTCCAGTGTAAACAAAAATGTATGTTATAAACACATAGATATTCAAAGGTTATAAATTTGTGTTTGTGTAATGTAAGTGAAATTAAAAATAGATCACTACAAGCCTTTAGTAAAGTTTCCACCACTTTACTTTTCCACTCTTTACTGAGGCAGCCATCATCATCATCAACTCACCATCATCATCATCATCCATCCATCCATCCACCCATCCAAATAAAATTATTGTAAACTACTTGATAATGGCTAAATGAAGAAGCCAATAAAAAATAAAAAACAATGTAACTACTGGGTGGCGCAAAAGTACTGGCACTAAAGAAAATACCTTTATTTTTTTTATATGACATTTTCTGTCATTCTGTTGTTGAAAATTGTGTAGTGAACCTTCGCACGTCTGTACATGGCCAAATTTGCCGACAACTTCGGCATAGCTTGCCACACCAAAAAATTGAATTGAATTGAAATGTAAAATACACTGAAAATAAACATGGACCGTTTTACTCCCCAAGAACGTGGAATAATTGTGTCAATGTTCTTACGGAATAATTCATCAGTGATAAGAACACAACGTGAATTTCGTCGACGATTTCCCCACCTTCCGGCACCGATTGGTCGCACAATTCGACGCTTTGCCACACGCCTTGAAGCAACTGGCTCAACATTGGATAGACCTAAGTCTGGGAGACCAAGAACAGGCCGTTCAGCTGAAAATATCGATGCTGTGCGCGAAGATGTGGAAGAGTGTCCAGAAACATCAACGAGGCGACGTGCCACGCAATTGGGCATTTCCAGACGGACCCTGCAGCGTATTTTGGTGAAAGACTTAAAGATGTTCCCGTATAAAACTCAAATGACTCATCAGCTGCTGCCTGCTGACCACCGAGCTCGTCTAGATTACTGCCAGCGCGTCATAAACCTCAACCTTGAAGAGGATGATTTTCCTTCAAAATTGGTTATGAGTGACGAAGCGCATTTCCATCTCTCAGGGCATGTCAATAAGCAGAATACTCGGTTCTGGGGCACTGATAATCCGCGCATTATTCAAGAAACACCTCTACACCACGGAGGACAGAATATGATTAGTAAACGGAGATGTTCCAGTGAAATTTCTCGTAATAAAAACGCGTCGCCAACTGCGGGTGAGAAGAAGACGCGGGGGGCATGACGCCATACCTCGTCCCCCACGCGTCTCTTCTCCTAAGTCTAAGCCCCTCCCACTTTTTAGAATGCCATCTAGTGTGGCATAGCGAAACCAAATAGAAATAATGCATGCAATTTCCATTGTAGTTTTACCACTCGCCACAAAGCGCTGCACAGAATTCTAGAATAATCTATGTGTTTAATGACAGCGGGACCACTTACATATTGACCACTATATATACAAGCTGTTGCCCGCGGCTCCGTCCGCGTGGAATTCTGATTTATTTATTTATTTAGAAACTTAACAGCTTACATAATATGATACATGAGTAAATTAAGAATAAATTACATTGGACACTTAGCCAATACAAAGTTTCCCGACAAGCATGATAGCGTTCACGACTTAATAAATTAGTATATATTTATATAGGTAGGTATAAGTAAGTATCTTAATGCAACAGAAATTGAAAGCAAGTGCAAGCAAATCATAATATACAATTCTCGTTAGAATCTACAAGTACGAGTATGATTGTGAGGAATATAAGGAATATAAGGACATAATGATTGGGTTGCATTATTGGAGTTTTAGCGCCTTCGCTGGCATAGGCGGGTGCGGGTCGCGGACGTCCGCGACGGGCGTCTGTCACCAGTATAATTTCAATAGCGTCGGTGTAACGTCGATAACTATGGATCATTTATTGATATATTACTTAGCCAAAAGACGACGACGTGAACAAAGGCGTCAGCCAATTAGCCCATATTATGTCACGTCTAGATTGTTGTGTGGAGAATTTGTAACCAAGTTTTCGTATAAGAATGTACAGCTATCATAATTAGTTTATTGTAAATCAAAGACAATTTTGCACGGTTTGTCAAAACTGAAGAGAAAGAGGCGAACTCCTTTGGTTCACGGAATTTTTGGTTTTACTTTACACAATATACCTATTAGCAGGGCTGGCTCGCGACTCGCTTGGGGATACAAGTGGTGCAATACATCCGGGAGCAGGTTCCTGCTTTTGCATTTTATATTGATATATTATGTTGTTCTATGAATAATATAAGACTGACCTTCAAAATAACATTCTATTTGAGTTTCGTTTACCAAAAAATTTCAAAGGTATTTGCCGTAAAAAAGCTTTCAGTTTGCAGCTAAGGATTATTCTAAGTTTATTGCAACGACTATACAAGCACGGCGCGTGTGACACGGATAACGTAGCGGCGGTCGATGATTTTGTTGAAACAGACCCGCTCGCGTGCTCCATCGCGCGGACACACGGCGCGTGCCCCGCTGCCCGCGTAGCGGGCCCCGCCGCCCGCGTCACGTGTGACGGGTATCCGCCTCACGTAGCGCTGCTCTTGAAATAACATGAAACAAGCACGCGAAGCGTACGTTCGCGACCCGCACCCGCCTATGCCAGCGAAGGCGCTAAGTACGGATCCCTAACTTTTTCAAAACGGAAATTAATAAAGCAAGAAAATAATGTAGAAATATAAAAAAATTATGTTATTATATTGTAAAATTTTCACTTATGTATTTCTGGTATACGTATATACAATTAGGTATAGCAAATTTAGGCTGTAATTTTTTAAATCACTTTTTTGTTTTATAGAAGTCATCTTCATTGAAGGACCTCGAACAGATTCTGGAATATTTTGTGGGGTACCTACCAGCTGGAAGGTCTATTTAAAATACGTACCTATCCACGCATTTTTTATTTCTGGGTTACTGGGAAATCTAAAATGATATAATATAATGTTGACAATTTTATTGGCTTCCTAAAAATAATGTGAATATAGTGGTCTCACTACTATGATGTACACCATTTATTTTAAATACGGCCATCTGTAGAATTATAGCAGAATCATTTAGCCCCCCTAAATGATTTGGGCAGATACCGAAAGATGGCTTATTTTTTTATTTTCAATTTTCAATTTCACCCAAATATAATGTAAGAATTAATAAAATAACAATTGCGGAATTACTAATGAAGTCCGGTGAAATTATTGTGGTGATTTTTTTATAGAATGAATTGAATTGTTGTTACAACATTATACAAGTAAGACAAGGTTACTTATTTCTTCTCTCCGCTAGATGGTTCTATATAGACATTTTTTTTTCTAAAAATGAAAATAAAAATATAGCGGACTTACTGATGAAGTGTTATATCATCAATAAATTTAAACATCTTATCTCTACAATTTGTACACCCTTGTACCGCACACTTCATTCTTAAATCGGGTCAAAACTATTTTTATCGTTGAATTTTTAACCAAAAATGACAACCTATCGCAACGACGTGCCACTAGAACTGAGTGGTGACGTCACAGTACTGACGTCTTTATATAGGAGTCCTTTTGACAGTATGGAAGCACGCGACTCGATTGCCTTTGCAACAACTCCGCTATCATTTCCTTCTCCATGCTCTACACCCACTAAAAGTTACTGTATGGTGTGGCATCTGTGTTGACAGAGTGATCGGACCCTATTTTTTCGAAGACGCTGGAGGCAATGCGATAACTGTCACTGGAGAACGCTACAGAACCATGTTACGTGAGTTTTTGATACCCAGTTTGGACGAATTGGGGCTGGAGCACATCTGGTTTCAACAAGACGGCGCTACGGCACACACAGCGCGCGACACTATGGACTTAGTGAGGGACGCTTTTCCAGGCCGTGTTATCTCTCGTTTTGGCGATTTGCCTTGGCCTGCAAGATCACCCTATCTGACCAGTCCAGACTTCTTTCTTTGGGGTTTTTTGAAATCTCGGGTGTATGTGAACAAGCCACAGACTCTCGCAGCTCTAAAAGAAAACATTCGTCAAGAAATAACGAACATATCGCAGGAAGTGTTACGGCAAGTTATGCAAAATGTCATAAATAGGGCTCAAATGTGTATCAACTCTGGAGGTCACCATTTAAAAGACATCATCTTTAAATCCTAATGGTACGAAATTTAATGGTACAAATATACATTTAAAAAAACCTAAATCTAGTTTTCTAATTTAGAAAAAATGTTATAGCCGAACCAAATAGGGTCTTTACTTTTGCGCCACCCAGTATAAATGACTATTTGTTTCTCAAATCAAAAAATAAAGGTACTGATAGACTTGAGCATACATTTTTAAGAGAACATCATACGCCGTTTTTTTTTTTAAATCTACCAACCAAACCAATCACAGAGCCAAACATCGCTACGTTCATCGTTCACTGAATCGATTTCTTGATCTTTCTAGCAAATGCTCTAGTCGATACAAATTTGCTTGCTCGACAAAGACAAAGACGACAATAATAGGCTCGCCCCCTATTACGTGGGACCGAAAATCGGGGACTCCGTGGTCCCCACACCGGAAGAGGGCCAGATCGAGAGATATGGCCCTAGGTCGGCCGGGGTGCGAGGCATATGGCTATGATAATCTCACCTCCGGCAACTGACGGCCCACAAACGGCGTGCGTTTTAGTCGGTTCGAGTCCGACATAACCTCCTCCTCCGGCCCCGGCGGGGGAGGTATCCGTGGGGATTATCCGCACGAAAAAAAAAAAAAAAAAAAAAGGGACCGAAAATTATAGTTGTAGTGCGAAATGTTGATGATGATAATATACCTCTGCCTACCCCTTCGGGGATTTACAGGCGTGAGTATATGTATATAATGTATGTACCTATGTATTTTTTATTTACTTTTCCACACATACCTTTACATTACAATCACACATCTACCTATAAAGCAAACTTATTTTTATTACAGAGTACAGAATGTGGGTGGTCCCCACACATTTCTGAGTCCAACGACTTTCGTATACCTAACCAGACTCCCACAATCACTACGTATCTGAACCTAAGAGTCCTAGGACGTAGACTAACTTTACGGAACAGAAAATTTTGGAAACGGGAAAGACTACTATACACGGAGGAAAGAATATGATTAGTCTATCATCATCATCATCATCATTGCAGCCATAGGAAGTCCACTGCTGGACATAGGCCTCCCCTATAGATCTCCAATAGGACCGGTTGGAAGCGGCTCGCATTCAGAGCGTTCCCGCGGCCTTAATGAGGTCGTCTGTCCACCTTGTGGGTGGACGTCCTACGCTGCGCTTGCCGATACGTGGCCTAGTAGTCTATACCATTAGTATAAACCATAATGTGTAGCAGTAATACCATAATTATGTGTAGTATTTATTAGGTACACATAGTATGCTAATACTGCTCAAATTATAGCTGTCATATAAATGATAATTACGGCTACGAGCCCATACACCCCAAGAGATTTAATCCTTATTATTTTAATAGGCCATATAATGCCCATACGCCCTAATTTGAAAGTACATTCAAATTATACAGTCAGCAGAAAAACCTTATCGGCGACCTAGTATTTAGCAAGAAAACAAGTTCATGTAAAAAGATTTGTTTCAAAATAGGCCTTTAAAATCCAAAAAGTCGGAGTGCGCAATATCCACTTGGTTACAAGGCTAATTAATAAAAATGCTGATCTCTTGGGGCGTATGAGCTCGTAGCTCTTAATATAACTTCGGTCACGTATATTGGATCTAAAATGCTCTATACGCGCAGTACACATTTCTTGGGTGTCTTTTGAGGATAGCACGGGGTGCTACTGCGGCGGACGAACTCAAATTCACCAAGCATAGATTATTACAAAGCAATCCGCGGGCGCCAGAGCCTCGTTTGTCTTGCGATTTAGGTCCAAGATACGTGTCCGGAGTTATACTATTTTTTTTGTTCTATACGGATACAAAAAATTGATTAATCTATGATTGATTAACTCGTGCACCTCTGTCGTCACGTCCCCGACATGCCCAAAAGTTAATCGGCAAACAAGTTAACAAGAGTAGAATACATTGTCAACTTGCTTGCCGCTCATAATACTTTCTCCTACGGAACAACGATTCTATTACTTTTTCATGAATATCTTCAGGAACATTCAATAGAGGTATAGCCTTCAGTGGTTCAGCCCTATCTTCGTGGACACACTCCATCAAACCGGCTGAAAAAGCAAAGACTCTCGCTTCCATCGTGGGCTGCCCCACGGGCTCCAACAAGGAGATGGTGGATTGCCTCAAGTACCGGCCTGCGGAGGTTATCGTCAACGCACAGATCGAGATGTTTGTAAGTATCACAGTTTTTAAGACTAATTCCAATTACGTATTATTATATAGACACGGCATGCAGGAACACGGCCCGTTTCGCATCAAACGGTTTGAGGCCTCCTTCCTCTGCCGCACGATAAAGAGCTGGAATGCTCTGCCCGCGTACGTGTTTCCCTCTTCTTCCTACAGTGGGGCGTGAAAAAGCATCTATCAAAACCGTCAAGTTAGAGAACACCTTTTCAAGGTCAATAACATCAAAAATGGTGGTCCGTTTCTTCTGGACTGCACCTCAGCTTTTCACCATTCAATTGACGAACCAAATATTAATTGAAAAAAAACCATACTTCTGCGCAACAGAAAACCTTTGCAAAATAAACTTGTGTAACAAAACACAAATATACAGTTCTTTGCTGCCACGGCTACTGGGCAATTTGCTTGACTACTCGTAGATCGTAGATACCTGTCAGTTTATCAAAACGTGCTTTGCAGTGCACTCTGTGGTCATGGGAATATTTTGAACAAAGGATTTGTTAGCTATGCTTTGCTCTCTCACGTCCAAACATTATGCTTTTGACATTGGCTCGAAATATGGTACGGTATGAATTAGAAACATTCTAAAGCCCAGAAATGAACTAAATTAAATAGCCCTCGATTCTGCTTAAGTGAAACCACTGTTGAATTTATTTTCCCTAAATTCTTCTTCATCCAAGCGCCAATCAAAATCGCATCCAACACTCACATTTCATCATCCAACTTTATCGTTTATTGCATTATTTTGACTATTATGAGCTAAATTAAGGACTGTTGTCTGTCTGACTCAATCCCTAGAGAAAAGCCTGTACCAGAGCCCCATCCAGATCTTGATGATGTCCCCGGAGCCATACATCCGTTATTTAAATACTCGTACTAGTTTCGAATGCAAATAACCAATATTGACCTACCTTGTTCTAAAGTACATACTTTAGAACAAGGTAGGTCAATATTGGTTATTTGCATTCAAATTTTAAAATTGTATACATTATAATTGACCTTCTCCGATCCTCCAGGACTGGAAGGTGCATTTGTTCACACCATTCACTCCGGTCATTGAGGCATCAGGAGTGCGAGGACCGTTCCTACAACAGCACCCATACCACGCCACTAAGAGAGGATCCATGATGAACGTACCCCTCATCACATCAATTACCGCTGATGAGGGATTGTATCCTGCTGCAGGTAAGTTTTAAGCTGCTAAAGTACCAAACAAGCAGATGTCCTGTCAGAGTAGAGTTAAGGTAAAGAGAATACGAATTGAAAGAAGAAGAAGGTAAAAGAAGGTGAATGAAGATTCCACCCTAAGGAGCCAGTTCAGACACACGAATACAGAGTACTGTATGCGTGCGTCTGACCTAGTTCCTAATGTCACATATTGAAGTGCAATATTGCTCAAATGGTAACCATATAGAATATAGATGAACAACAATTTCCACCACTTTCATGTTTTTAAAAATTACCTGAAATCTCACCCACTTTGCATAATCGGTGGTATTTTGATCCTTCAGCGTTCCAAACTGACCCGTCTATCCTGCAAGACCTGGAGACGCGTTGGGATGAGCTGGCGGCCAATATCTTCGAGTACAACGATACACTTCCGGTCGCTCGCCGACATGAAGTTGCACAGGCCATCAAGCAGCATTATCTTGGAGGCAAGGCAGTCAGTCAAGAGACTTTCCCACAATTGGTGCAGGTACTATCTTTGTAACCATTAACCCAAGGTATAACTTAACGCTCTACAACTTCTTCGTTCTTACAGTCCTGGATTCTTTAAGTGTGAAAAAGCATCCGATTAGGCCGTCAAGCTGAGTGCCACCATTGTAACATGGTACAAGTCTGCAATGATGACCCTCTTTCCTGGAACTTTGCCTGCAGCTTGTTATCGGGCGAGGTGAAGTCCAATTGACGTGACCCATATATAAAAACACTGTTATTTAGTTCATTTATGTTATACAAGAAAAAATTATCAATAGCAGGCGAATTAAGAACGTCTTGAGATTTAAGGTATTTGAGTGTAGTTCTTTTGTCACTATGAATAGTTCATCCATCACGCTACATCACGACAAGGTGCAGCACCAATGAAACTGATAGGAATGACTTTAATATCATCAATAAAGACACCATTGATGATATTTCTTCAATTATTTCGTTTAGGTGACGCAAGACTTTTCATTACATTAAAATCTAGTACTAATACAGATTACCGCGGGTAATAACCTCGTGTTGTGTTACCGGCGGTGAGTAGGGTAGTCACAACTCACTAGAGAGTTTTTGTGCTGTCAGTGGGAAGACCAAAGGCTTGTCCTGCTTGTTTTCTTCACTGGCGGCACAGAATCTCTCTGTTCTTAAAAAGTTGACAGCACGATGCCCCTGGCGTTGCACTCGTCCATAGGCCACGGTAACCAATTTACATCTGGCAGGCCGTGTGCTTGTCTGCAACCTAAGTGGGATAAAAAAATAGGAGGGATTCCGCTATTCATTTCCTCCACTATCCGTTTCCAGGCCCTCGGTGATCGCCTGTTCTTTGAAGGCGTTGGCAAGATGGCACAATTTCACGCATCTAACTCTGGACAACCAACCTACGTCTACAGATACGCCTACAAAGGATCCATGAGTTTGAGCAACTTAATAGCTCGCAATGACGTTGACTACGGTAAGAGTATTTCTCATAATAAATAAATAAATATTCTACAACATTCTACACAACGCCATCTAGACCCATGGTAAGCATAATTAGCTGGTGTTATGGAATCTAGACTGCGGATATACATACTTAGATACTTTTTTTTGTAAATACATACATATTATACATAGAAACACCCAGACCAATGCAAATATTTATATTCATGCATACAAATATTGGCACTGAGCGGGGATCGAACCCGCGCCTCCTGCGTAGCAGCCGCGTTCACTACCGCTACGCCACAGAGGCAGTCAATAATATTACACAGAAGTACATTATTTGAGAACTGTGGTTGGGGTCATCTAGGAAAATGTAATATTGTTTTATTACTTGCCGCAAGAATATAATTTATCGTTTATTTGTCGAGTTCACCACCTTTTTCGGGTATAAATCGGAAAATATCGATCTTAGGAAAAAAATATGAATTCCAAAATAAAATTATAGAAAATGTAATTTTAAACATCTTTGCAGTAACAATTTCTCGTGTAAAATTAAAACTAAACGACTTATTCAGTATACAAAAATGTACCCTTAAATTCAAGATGGCGGAGAACACAACGAACCGAATACCGCGCAACGAATTCCGAAAGAAAATTTTTACTGTAATATTTTCTTTCTCTCTTTTCATTGAATTTTGGACTTTATGTCTATAGTACTAAAGTCTCAAATTTAATGCAATTTTTTGCAATGTCTGAGTTATGTCTACGGACTCAGACTACAGACAGTGGTTTTGCTTAAGCAGAATCGATGACCTAATTTCTACACAAACCATGTTAGGCCCACTAGTGTAGAGTGCAGTAGCAATCGTACGAGAATCAATACTGAGTGAGGCACCAATCTTCTCCATCATATCGTAATTGAAGTTGCAGCTTCAGCAGTCCGAAGTTTTCACCTCGGAGTCAAGGGTCCGCGTTACCAGTCTAATTGCGGATTTGGCAGGACTTCGATATTTTCCTGAAGCGATTACCATCTGACCTCCACAACCCAATGGCGATTGCAGCTAGACCAGTTGTTGAACTGTTTAGAGCTCCAACTACCCGTAACGACTGAAATAGACTGACGGCTTAACGTGCTCTTTATTGTTGATTCATGTTGCAGGTGTAAGCCATGCTGACGACATATTGAGGATCTTCCGTTTCCCTGATCTTCCAGCCACGGACGTAGGAGACGTTGAAATCATCGATGCCCTCATAAACATGATCTACAGTTTCTCTACTTCTGGGTAATGTACCTATTTACAATACTTAATAATGAATAACAATGGTCCAAGTCTGATCCCGATGGGTCTACCTAAGTGACGTCATAGTAGACTTACATAAGCAGACCCACGTAAGCGTTCGTTTTCTGGGCGAGAAACAGGGATGGAACTTTGAAGAATATACCATGTGTGGTGAGGGTTCCCTATCCCTACCCTGTCGGCTTGCTCTACATAGGGAAGCCGTGGTTGATAGGTTTGAATGTATACTCTAATCTATATAAATAAAAGCGTAAAACAACTCGCTGATTAATCACGAAATCTCATAACATAGTTCTATAGCTATCAATTGCCTAATAAGCCTTATAAAAGAAAACTAATATCTAGTGAGACAGTAAATAAGAATGATTTCTCTCTTTTCTCAGAACTCCAAAGCTTACCCAAGAGGGACCCACCTGGACGCCTGTTAAACCAGGTGCGGAAGAGCTGGACTATCTCAATATTTTGTCTCCACGTGAAATGGAGATGAACTCCACGACCGACTTCGGGCAGAAGTCATTCTGGGACAAGCTAGGCTTCAACGAGGGTGAAAATTATCGTGTTTACGTTCGGGATGAATTCTGAATACCAAGAATTAGATTAAGTTTATTATGTAGATATTAAAAATCAAGGTATAAATACCTAATGGTTGTACCTTATTTGTAGGCTGAACAATGGCAATAATAAGACACTCATGCTAAGCTCGATATGTAAGAATGATAAAATTAAGATTAAATAGGTATTTGCCCAAATTTGGTTTTTAGAAGGCGCTGAAAATTACGTTTTTTTTTTCTAAAATCTAAAAAGAATGATTAGGTTTCTATTTCTATTTTCTTATTCTTTTCTATTCTAAACCAATTTATTTACATTTATATTTTAGATAATGCTTTTATTACTTTTCTATTTTATTAGATAGTAAGTTGAATACTGAAATAAATAATATTATTTCCTGAATTACTGAAATAAATATTATATTTAGACAAAACTATGTCTTTCTTTAACAATTACTTACCTCGTCGTCATATTTATAGAAGCAAATAATACTTAGCACTGTTGAAACATGTAATTTTTGTTATTTTTTTTTTTCTTTCCATAACATATTTTTACAATAGGTAATGCTTTGGGTAAAATTGGGTACCTATCACTCCACCAAAATCTTAGGTAATCCTACACCCCGGCATCTGAAGACCTAAGACGGCTTGTGGTTTTGGTTGTTTTGAGTCCGATATATTAATCATCTTTTTTTTTTCAATTTATTTTTATACAAAATAAAATATTCTTACACATTGGCACGCCCTAAACCACTGGGGGTTTGTCTGGCACAGTGGCACGCCATTAAAGAATCTGATTTTATGTTGCTTTTGGTTTTAATAATAATATTATTATAATAAATATAATAACAAACCAACAAACATAACATTAAAAAAGTAACAAAGGGTAAATGCAGCGAGCGGGCGACTACTACGACTGAGCAAAACCAGTTTTGCACGAGAGTTCTACAGGCTGTTCAAAAAATGTGCTTTTGATTTACGTTTCAAATTAATTTTTGTAATGCTTTGTATGAAGGAAGGATTTAAATTATTCATTAGACGGGGAATGATATATTTCGTAGTCCTTTCACCATAGGCGTTTGCTGCACGGACTGTTTCCAACTTTTTGTTAGTTTTTTGCCGAGTTTGAATGTTGTGCGATATCTAATGTTGTATGGATTTATTAAAGAAATTTTCATTGAGAATAAAAAATGTAACTTTAGAGTGGACAGGAAGTACTCCACCGGGGGGGTGGGGCATATCGGACCAAAAGCAAAAAAAAATGGCGAAAACCGGAGCAACAGCAAAAAGAGCAAAAAATATGCAAATACTTATTAATATAAGTAACCATGATAGTTGAAACACTTGAATAAGTAAATAAAAAATAAAAAAAAGATAAAAGAGACAAATATTAAAAACCAACCACACCACTATCAACATAGTTTGATGACCTCATTCCTGTACATACGCAACGTATAGTCATACTATCTGTAATATACTTATATTGTGTGTTTGTGTGTCTGTAATATATTATTTATACTATCTGTGGTATAGTAAATACTACACATTACACAGTTTGTCGCGAATTATGTGCGCAGACGCACGTGTGCCGTATACGCGACATTTTACCGGTATAATGACTTTGAAGTTATTTTTATTACTTTTTATCGTGGGTTTGGTGGCCGCTGAGAGTCCAAATCCAACAGTGAGAATTCCCCATGGTGTACTACAGGGCGCTTGGAAGGTGTCTACGAAGGGAAGATCATATGCCAGCTTCCATGGGATACCGTACGCACGACCACCTGTCGGAAAGTATAGATTCAGGGTAAGCAACTAATACTTTAAATGAAATTAATTTGCCGCAACTGTGTTGGTTCCCGGTGGAGTAGAATAGCGCCACCCCATATCTTCTTGTGTCGACGACTAAGGGATAGGACTGTTTTCCATCCGACAGTAAACATATAGCCCATGGATAAGTGTCCGCTAGACGGCAATAGGTTCGCACTCTAGTTGACTGCCTCTGTGGCGTAGGGGTAGTGAACGCGGCCGCTACACAGGAGGCGCGGCCCGTGTTCGATCCCCGCTCAGTGCAAATATCTGTATGCATGAATATGAATACACATTTGCTGTGGTCTGGGTGTGTATAATATGTATGCATCGAAAAAAATGCATGATGAACGTATTGCCGAATCGTCTGTATGTATGAGTGGAACGTCCATGATGTACCGGCGGCGGGTGGTGCGTCTGGTCGTTCGATAGTGGAAGGGGCTTGGAGGAATTAGGCTGTGCAACTCCAGCGCACACTTCCTGAAATGCATCCGATAAAACACTGAGAGACATGCAACTCTTCGCCGATGTTCTAGGCTCTGAAGCCTATTCTCAACTAGAGCATCATTGTTGATGGGCATAAATTGTTGATGAGATAAATCAAAATAGGCGAGAAAAAATCCATTCACAATGACTTTATGTCACCAGGAACCTCAACACATGAAGCCATGGGCTGGTGTGTGGGACGCGACAAGGCCTCTATCTGGTTGTATACAGTATGACCCGTTCCAGGCCAAGATTACAGGTAATGCTCTCTTATTTCTTTCTAAGACTACTTGCAATAGATGCTGCTAACTTGTACCAAAACTCTTTTAACCAGCGTGTTAAAAATAGGTAAAAAATCACTTCATGAATAGAAGCCACATAAAAAAGTCCTAGTTCAGTTTCGGCAGAGTAGTGTTACGAAGAATCTTCGAACTAGTCGTTGCTCTAGCTGACGTATAAATGCACCACCCTTTATAAATATAGTGTGGAAATCCTCGGATACCCCCGCAACCGACGGAGGTGACATGTTGGACTCAAACTGCATACTGTTTTGGGTCATCAATTGCCTAAGGTGAGGTTGCCTCTGGACTGCAACACCCTACGAGTAGATCAATTCCTCACTGAAGAGGTAGAATACTTCTCAAAGTTTTTGTAAACGTAATCTCATCCACCAGGTAGCGAGAACTGTCTATTCGTGAATATACACACTCCACGACTGCAGTCAGGCACCCTGATGCCTGTCGTGGTGTTCATCCACGGAGGAGCCTTCATGTCTGGTGAAGGTGCCATCTACGATCCCTCTAACTTCATGGACTGGGATATGGTCGTGGTCACCGTAAACTACAGACTGGGACCCCTGGGTAAGAAACCTTTCAGGTACCTATATAATGATGCACTTTCCTTCATTTCATCATCATCATTCCGCGGCCTTAATGAGATCGTCTGTCCACCTTGTGGGTGGACGTCCTACGCTGCGCTTGCCGATACGTGGCCTCCACTCGAGAACTTTTCGACCCCATCGGTCATCAGTCCTCCGTACTATGTGCCACTGCCAATTAAACTTGCTAATCCGCTGGGTTACGTCGGTAACCTTGGTTCTTCTACAGATCTCCTCATTTCTGATTCAATCTCGATTTCCTTCATTTACGACGATTTATTTGAAGTTTTATCGTTCTGTTTTAAGTTATTTTTAACCGACTTCGAGATAAGAAGAAGTTTATATTTTCGACGTATAGAACGTCCGTCGACGATGTGTTTCCACCGATTTATCGATGAAAATTTACTTAGTAGCTGACTGCACCTTCTTCTTCATCTTGTGGCGAACACTGCACCTTGCTTTTTGGAATAAAACCGTTTTAAAGAAATATGTACTATCGCCTTACTAAAGAGTCCCTCATTTCCAGGTTTCTTAAGCACGGGGGATGACGTCGCTCCCGGCAACAACGGGCTGAAAGATCAATCGTTTGCACTACACTGGGTTAAGAACCACATCATGATGTTCGGAGGCAACCCTGACAGCATCACGCTCACTGGCTGCTCGGCCGGCGGAGCCAGCGTACACTACCATTACTTGTCGCCATTGTCCAGAGGTATGTAATTGTAACCTGTATAGTTTCATTATCATGGATGTCTAAACCGTCTGATGTCGAGAAGTAAAAGCCGGAAAGCGGATCCCAGACTCCGAGTTGACAACCTCGTATGCGACCTGAAATTAACGTGAAGGTAATGATAAGTACTAAGTACCAAGTTATGGATGTCCGTGTATCAGTGGGCTGTATCACATAAATCACAGTAGTTAGGATGCTAAAATTTTGACAGAATATGTATTACTATTGCAGCTATAAAAACAAATAAGAAAAAATCTTATAGTGTTTAAAGGCCTGCGCAAACGAGGGATTTTTATCCGCGGCCTTTTTAGTCCTCTAAAATAGATCGCTTACAATTGTATCGAGTAACGCAAACGAAGGATTAAAAGTACCGCGTACAAAAAGTCGCTCGAATTACCGCGGACATGCAGGGAGCGGACCGGACAAAAGTACGGGGGAGTCCGCGAAAAAAATAGAGCACGTGTGACTGTGCGATGCAACGCACATGACGGAATTTAATCCGCGTTGTGCGCTCGATAGTGATGTATCGGTGCTTCCTCGTAGTCAAACTTTTTGGTCAAACTTCATTGACATTACACCTTTTTATCTCCCTGCATGCATGCAGTTTATGTATGTACAATCCTACTAATATTATAAATGTGAAAGTTTGTGAGAATGGATGTGTGGATGTTTGTTACTCTTTCACGCATAAACGGCTGGACCGATTTGGTTGAAATTTAGTATGTATATAGGTTATACCCTGGATTAACATATAGGCTACTTTTTATCAATACACCACGCGGGCGAAGCCGCGGGCGGAAGCTAGTCATAGATAAATAAGATAATGTCAATCGTCAAGTGCGGCGATTTCTTTCCTATATATAATTTAAGTATTATTCACGACGATAAATGATGACCCAGGAAATAGAATGTAATATTTTAATAAAAGAAGTCGAAAAAAGAACTGCTTTATATGATACGTCAAAAAAAGAGGATCACGACCGAAATTTAAAGAAAAAGTTATGGAACCAGGTATGCCAAGAGGTTTATTCCACTCCTGTATGGGACTTATTATCGAACTAGCTTTTGCCCGCGGCTCCGCCCGCGTGGATGTTGGTTATCGCGACCAAACATAGCCTATGTCCTTTCTCGAGCTCTAATTTACCCCTATACCAAATTTCATCAAAGTCGGTACAGTGGTTTGGGCGTGACAGACAGACAGAGTTACTTTCACATTTATAATATTAGTAGGGATGAAGAAAAAACTAAATATGGTAAGTTTGGAATCAATATATTTAATTCTCTGAATATTTGCTTCCATAGCGTGCACATCTCTACATTTCCGGACAGCAAATGATCGCACACCGTATGCGTTGAGTACGTGGTAATTCCGCAGAGGACTTTTTATTGACGGAGCGTACTTTTTGCTCCGCCGCGGAGAAAAATCCCTCGTTTGCGTTGGCCTTAAGGTGGATTTCTATGTTACAATTATATGGAACCCTTTTTGTACGAGTCGGACTCACACTTGATAAGTTTTTTACATGTATTAAATAATCTAATTATTATGACCTTTGCACTATAGTTTTCACTAAAAAGATATATAGGTAGGAGATCTTAGATAGACATTACACTTCACTTTCAAAACCAACAGATATACTTATCTCTCCTATCCCGGAGGATTTCCTAAGCATCTTATATACTTACAAAGTAAACGATATTAATTCATTTATTTATTTACACAATTATCCGCTTCATTCTCTGTCTTGGGAAATGGGCGTTTACCAAAAAAAATGACCGTCGCGTTATGGAATTCCACCCAGGAGAAAAAAAATACATAGAGAAATCTAGTACATTACGTCGCGTGGTGGACGTGACGTTTGATGCCGGTACATAACCAAATCCAAAAAAAGTTGTTGTTTTAATACATATTTAATAAATAAGAGCATTGAATCGCTTTCTATAAAACAAACGCAATAAGTTTTATTAAACTGTAAGGCAAAGATATCCATACTTACCAATAAAAACAAGGTTCGTAGTGGAACATAAAAGTAGCCCAGCGTGACGCACAACCAGTCACTACATGACTTTCCATAGACTTTCTGAAGCTAGGCCGCTAAAAAAATTAAAATGGCGCGTGTTTTATAGTGTTAAATGTTGCCATTCATAAAAATTGACAAAGTTAGTAGAAATTTGTCGTAAAAACTCATTTTATAGTCGTAGCGTTCCGGAATTTTTCCACAGACATCATTTTTTGACCCACGTCAAAACACGTATTTTTTTATAGTTTGATCTCTAAATCTATGCCAACAAGCTATAAAATGACATTTGGTTGATATAATCTTTCTGAAAAACACAATAGTTCATAACCTAGAGACAGTTAACTTATAAAAATCACGTACCGAAGTTTGGAAAAGTATGGTGGGACACTATAAAAATCACTACTTTTTCATTTTATTTTATCAAAATTTATGTGAAATTATTATATTTTTTGGTTTTTACTTATGTAAATTATTAGCTTTGAATGCGTTTTATAATGTACAATGTTAAAGGAACTAGCTTTTCATATCAATAGTTCACAAAATTTAGTTACAAGTCGTAGGACATGCCATTATTCGAGTGGTCATTTTTTTTGGTAAACGCCCAAATACCAATCGATCATTCCTTATGTATTGTTTACATGATTAAGGAAAGTTTCGAACAAATATACTCAAATCATAGGAAGTTGTCCATACAATGCGAATATTATACAATACAGTATTGTGCAATGACTACTGTCTGTATGCCTGTACCAATACTCCTAGATTGACAATATATGCGAAAGACTACTAACGGTTCAACAACAATGTGACACATTTTGTTGCTCTTATAACCCGCGCCATGTATCTTGGACCTAAATCGTAAGACATACGAGGCTCTGGCGCCCGTGGATTGTTTTGTAATAGTCTATTCTTGGTGAATTTGAGTTCGTCTACCGCTGTAGCATCCCGTGCTATCCTCAAAAGACACCCAAGAAATGTGTACTGCGCGTATAGGGCACATTTTGAGCACATTTTAGGTCCAAGATACGTGGCGCGGGTTATATTGACATTACGATTGAGAGGTCCCGGGTTCGAATCCTGGCCATTGTGCTTCCGACGCGACGTGAACCTATGCCTAAAACCAACAATACTTACCTGGAATTCTATTAATTTTTATCGAAAACTCCCCCACTCAGGAACTATGAATCATTTTTATCGTAAAACCACAGAATAGATAATAGTACTAGTAAAACGATGGTCCTGAGTTTTACTGCCTCCACAGATGCATTCTCACGTTTAAAATACTCGGGAATACTTATAGGATTAAGGAAACACAGATTTCAGCTCCTTTGTACACTTGCCTACAATTCCATTACATTTACATGAATATTTCCAGGAACGTTCACAAGAGGTATAGCCTTCAGTGGTTCCGCCCTGTCTCCGTGGACGCTCTCCACCAAACCTGCAGAGAAGGCGCGGACTCTTGCGTCCATCGTGGGCTGCCCCACGGGCTCCAACAAGGAGATGGTGGACTGCCTCAAGTACCGGCCTGCGGAGATTATCGTCAACGCACAGATCGAGATGTTTGTGAGTATCGGAGTTTTTAAGGTTGATTTTATCGAATACTAGCTTTTGCCCGCGTGGATGTCGGTTATCGCGACCAAACATAGCCTATGATAAATTATACCTTTCACAAGGTATAATTTATCTCTGTACCAAATTTCATCAAAATCGGTTCAGTGGTTTAGCCGTGAAAACGTAACAGACAGAGATACTTTCGCATTTATAATATTAAGTAGTATCGATGTCGATTAAGTTAAAATTACATCCAGGTAAATAAAATTGGTCCAATAACCGATCCAACCGATATTTACTTCAACCATATACATAAAATGTCCTATCGTTAGTAAACTGACTGCCAAATAAATAGTGACCAGCATCTTGTGAATATTGTATCCATGAATAACACCTGCCTAAAATATTATAGGTGCTCTTTATAATGAACTAGGCTAGGTACAATCGCGCAGGTTTTATTCGGCTGGGTGCTCTACCTGGACCACTTCGTTTCTATTTGTGTAGTTCCTACACAATTTATAATTTCTCATCTCCGATTCTCCAGGACTGGAAGGTGCATTTATTCACACCATTCACTCCGGTCATCGAGCCACCAGGAGTGCGAGGGCCGTTCCTGCAACAGCACCCATACCACGCCACTAAAAGCGGATCTATGATGAACGTACCCCTCATCACATCTGTTACGGCGGATGAAGGGTTGTACCCTGCTGCAGGTGAGTTTCTATGCTGCTAAAGTAACAAACAAGCACATAACCTTTAAGTTGATGAATGATTACCATCACCTTGCAACTTCCAGAAGGAAAATGGAAGAGAAAAGAGAAGCTAAGTGGAACAAAGTAAAAAAAACCACTAAAAGAAATTGCTCAAATACCCAGAAATATATATCTAACGTCTAGTTAAAATAAAAGCTTCATCCTGCAAAAACATTTCATTTAACAACGATTCTTGACGTCTTGCGTTAAAGTGTATAGTTGCTTGCACGTTTATACATATCCAACATGTAAGTTAACAAAGGTCTGGTATTGCGCCTACCACACGCACAAACTTCACCAAAGTCAGGGTTTACGCACACTTAACTGTGCCGTGTGGAAGCTCCCAATGTGTTCAAGTTTCTCCACAATCTTGTCGGCGCAGGGGTAACTGTAGTGAACCTTGTTCGTATGGTAGCCGCATATGTTCGATACTTTCATCAGTACCTGAAACCTACCCTATAAAAACTGCATTTTATTTCTTCAGCATATCAAGCTGACCCATCTCTCCTGCAAGACCTGGAGGCGCATTGGGATGAACTGGCGGCCAATATCTTCGAGTACAACGACACACTTCCACTTGCCCGTCACCGTGAAGTTGCGCAGGCCATCAAGAAGCACTATCTTCGAGGCAAGCCTGTCAGCCAAGAGACGTTCTCACTATTAGTGCAGGTAGGTAACTCCCTTGATTAGGTCCTTTTATCTATATTCAATCATCAATCAATATGAATTTTCACCATTTTATAGATTAGTCCATCGATTTCATTGCTGGAAACATTTTGAAAGCGACTAACTTTCTATCAAGATTAGTAATTATGCGAAACACCCACCAGACTTCCAATTTTGGACTGAGTCAACTTTCGCTTATCGCTTATCGTATTTGGCCGATTCATCTGGATTCAACTACTGTGATAACTTCGATACATTCAGTTTCCATCGTTCAAACTTTCTGCTTAAATTAGGAAACCGCCTCGAGTCAGGTTATGATTGAATCAGGTTACCCTGACCATTTTCTTCACTTTTTACTTCCAGGCCCTCGGTGATCGCCTGTTCTTTGACGGCGTTGGCAAGATGGCACAATTCCATGCATCTAACTCTGGACAACCAACCTATGTCTACAGATACACCCACAAAGGATCCATGAGTTTGAGCAATTTGATAGCTCACAATGATGTTTACTATGGTAAGTTATGTTTCAAGGGGCAATTCATTTTTACCCGAGAGCTGGTACCTCTCTCATAGTACATGCTTGAGGCAAGCTGATAACTTGTCACACAACTCTCCTGTTATACCCCAATACGAAGCTGCAGACCTGGCTGGTGAATAGGGGGGCTAAATCAAACCCTATTTTTTTTTAAATATTATTAAAAAATTGCAAAAAACATGTTTGAGGCAATTTTTATAATTGCCAGGCGGCAATTGTAAAGCCCCCACCAAGTCGCCTGGCTTTTTTTAATATTCCTTATATTTAATAGGGGTTAATTTAGCCCCCGTACCCACCAGTCAGGTCTGCAGCTTCGTTTTGGAGTATAACAGGAGAGTTGTGTGATAAGTTTTCAGCATGCCTCAAGCATGTACTCAAAAAATGGTATCAGCTCAGACTATTTGTAGAATAAAACAGAATAGATTGATCAATGTATGGGATTGACATACGTTACTGTCATCAACCTCAAAAATACCAACGTGTGAATCCCATACATTCATCACTATTCTAAAATATGTCGGCCAACGAATTGCCATTTCTTTGCCATTGCCATTTCCATCTAGGGGGAGCAGGTAGAGTCTTGTCTACGCTAAGGAAACGAACCCCATTATCTATTATCATATGCCACTGCACTGGTTACCGTGACGTGATTCCAGATTGCTACATAAACCATGTCGGGTTCACCATTGAAGTGTGCAGTAACTATAGTACGAGAAGCGGTATTGGATGAGGTACCTACAGTATCTCCATCTATAATTATTAATATTTCATCCTGCAGGAGTAAGCCATGCTGACGACGTATTAAGGATCTTCCGTTTTCCTGGTCTTCAAACTAAGGATGTAGAAGACACTGGCATTATCGATGCCCTCATAAATATGATCTACAGCTTCTCTACATCTGGGTAAGTGGGTAACGTATATCAAAAATTTGGGTATATTTTATTTAAAAAAAAATGTGTAGGACATGTCAATATTACCGTACCACTCTTGATGGCATGCTGAAGACAAAATCTCAGGAAATAGGGTCACCAATCACCAATACAGACTCCAACAAGGTTACAATGGTAGGCTAATGTTAGCCGCCAGTGGCGAAGGGTGAAAATTTTCAAAAGGGAAGCCGTTGGAATATCTTTATTTATTGGAGTTTAAACATCTCTACCAGGGCTTCCCTATGCAGAGCAAGCCGGCAGAAATCGGGTTATAGGGACCACTCGCTACTGGTAGCCGCATTTTTCACTACACTAACATTTTTAACACTAAACTAACCTTTATAAGACTCTTTTCCTTTTCTCTCAGAACTCCGAAACTTACCCAAGAAGGATCCACATGGAACCCTGTCAAGCCAGGTGCCGAGGAGTTGGACTATCTCAATATTTTGTCTCCAAGTAAATTAGAGATGAAATCCACCAACGACTTCGGACAGAAATCGTTTTGGGATAAGCTGGGCTTCAATGAGGGCGAAAATTATCGTGTTTATGTTAGGGATGAACTCTAAATCCTAACAATTTGGTTATGAAGAATGTAGGCTAATTCAAGGCCGAAAGATTGAAAGAATATAAAATAAAAACTCTAGAACGCAAAGCTCGATATGCGTCAATGAATTTTGGATCTCAGAAGCCGGTGATTATATTAAAATTATGTTTCCAAAATCTGCAATGATGATATTTATTCAATATTAGCTACGAAGAAAGATTAGGTTTATGTACAATGTGTATATAAGTTGAATACAGAAATAAATTTCTTTTATTCTTAAGTTAGTTTTATTTTAAAAAATGCTAACATGTCATGTCTGTCTGCCTGTTAGCTCTCACGCTTAAACCATTGGTACCGATTTTGATGAAATTTGGTATAGGGGTAGATTAGACCTTGAGAAAGGACATAGACTATGTTTGGTCGCGATAACCAACATCCACGCCGGGCGGGGCAGCGGGCAACAACTAGTAAGGATATAATTTTATTAATTAAAATTCTGTCCTATCCAATGCAACAGTTCAAAAGTTATCTGAGTACCTACGCTCTTATTTTTTGAGACACTATTTTTTTTAATAGCATTTGATAACGTTGTTTTGCAATTAGCTATTATCTATATTATCTGCTGCAACGAACCAACCATTTATCAACAGTGTTTATTTATCACCTGCGTCGTGTCATGCCAATTCAATATAGATACTATGTCTGTATATACTGTTAATTGATAGTAGGTACTTGGTGGAACTTGTAACTATTCAATAAGGCATATAAGAAGATCATTATTATATTCTGTAGTATTTAGAAATACTAGTTCAAAACTGTCATTATGACCTCCGAAAGACGGTATTAGTTTGAAGAAGCTGTCTGTGATTTTTCCCTTTTTTAAGCGTTTACATTGTTAAAATCTTACCTCTAGTCCTCTTTCGTCTATAGTTACCCGTTTAAATCACCGCTAGGGGCGCCACTGTTTCCAGTCGCACATCTTTATGTCAATCATAGATCATAGCGTTTTGTGATTTTACCGCGTAAAGGTGAAAAAATTTTCAAGTCAAGAAAAAAGTTATTAAATAACTAATTAAATAGTAATTACATTGTTTTTACCGTATGTATGTGTACAGTGCATAAATAAGTACAAGGTATCTTATTTAGTGAAGTTTCTTTCCGTGAGCGTGAGCTTCGGTAAGTAGATTGTACCATACTAATTAATGAATACCGCTGAGGAATCGTTGCTCCCGAGGGAGAGCGAAGAGCGAAGCACTAATAAGTCCAAAAATAGTTCTCATCTTCGGAAGATCAGAACGACTTTGCCTCGCCATCCTCGAATAAATAAGCGGTTTAACCAAGTCATTTCGAAATGTGTTTGAGAGTTCGGTCTCACGCTCGGAACTCATTCCGCAATATGGTAAGGTTTTTTTTACAAAAAATCAACCTGTTAAAATTATATTTAATCATTTACATTCGTTAGTTACTGATGTAGGTACTTTAATTTTTTTATTGGAAAATATAAAATTATTATATTTGTTACGAAAACAATAAGATCGTTCCTTGGAAACCTGGAGAGGTACTTGATTTATGGACTATTATAATGAGTGTAGTGTCACTTGGATTTACCGGCCCAATAAAAATAAAAAAGTTATATGATGTATCACCTTAATAAAAGGTATGATTATGTTCCCAGCACTGAACAGTCAATGGCGTACTTATATACATAGTATTGCAGGATCAGGAACTTCTAAAATCTGGCTTACAAAATAGCAATATTATAACATTCCAAGTCTTTTTATACCATTAAACAATAGGCCCAATGACTTGTAACAACCCAGTGCCCAATGACTGCATTTTAAGTCTTATTCCAAGTTTATTCCAAGTTGAATTCTTGAGGGTGTCCTAGTTGGCGTGATATTCATACGTTAAAACAAGAATATCTATAAAAATACTAATCTATATTGTAAGAAAGTAGTAGGCATAAATGCATGTCATCTTAGGATGCAAAGAATTTAACATTTTTTTATAACTACTAATTTACACATACCCACATAAGTAGTTAAAAAATAATTAAATCAAATGTTGAGGAACAGCTCTTTCTTGTTCAGATGGGACATTATACCCCTTTTTAAACTTAAAAGCCTAAATTAACATGTTTGAACTTAACATGTCAGTTGAAATTCCAATTATTTGGGATTCAGTTCTTACAACAGGTAGATTGGATGACAAGACTTGCACCAGGCATTTCTTCATCTATGCATAAAGTAATTTCACAGGAAGCTCTTGCGAGTAATACCTAATATGGAAAAGAAATGGTCTCTCTAAGAGCCCACTCTTTCAGCCTCATCTTCACCTTATACCATTGTAACTGCGACTAATTGGATTGCGGAAATCCTTTGGAAACAAGTCATGGTCATGGTTCATTTGCTAAACAATTCCTTCACAATTTTTGTTTTGGGCCTTTGGTTAATACCCACTTAATGATGCCATATTAATGTTTTTATCCGTGAACATATCTAAAGTATAACATATAGTCACATTGTTAAAGTTGGATCGGTAGGTAATCCAATCAATTCACCTAGAGTCACTTGAAACACAGATTTCAACTTGATGCCTTTGCCCACAAAGTAACTAAACTAGGTAATTGGTATATTTACCAAAAAATTGAAAAACTATGACTTGCCTCCAAGCGATACAGTCAACATCAAAAGTCCATAAAATCAATTTTTCAATAAATAAAAAAAATAAAATAAAAAAAAAATCTACATTACATTGCTTAATAATGTGTCAATTAAGTTGATGTATAAGTAGTTGTATAATATTTAGAAAACAAAGTAACTACATAGTACTACTAATTAATCTACTTTTGTCGTTGACTGTACTATAGTTGCAAGACACTTGAAGTTAACCTGACGACTAGGATGATCAATATCATTGTCTCAGGATGCAATTTTATTTTTGCTTGCTTCAAACAAGGTAGGCTAAGAGGAAGATGGGCTCTGGATCCCTTAGTGAGGTGCAAATTGCAGTGGCGGCTCAGGAATGGGAACCACAGTGCACAAGTGATACACAGGCAAAATGTGACTCACTTTCTCACTACAGAACGCGGCGGACGCGGGCTGGGGACTGAAGTTGAACAACTTTATGTTGTCAAGCAAATGGAGTTGAGCCTACAAAAAACGGCATTCCAATGTGAGGGAGTTGTGTGCAGTGCATGCAGCATTATTGCTTATGTACAAAATGCACTACTGGTTCAGTCGGACAGCCAACTGAAATGATGGGCGCACTTGCCCCTTAACCCCTCTAGAGCTGACCAATCAACCGAGCAGTTCAATATAATACTGATGGTTATCTCCCTGAAAAGTTAAACGGATTCTTTGACCTCGTCTCAAGAGGCTGATTCGTTCATCAATGTGAACTTCTGCTAGGAGTCGCAATGGCCTCGATCAAAGATCAGGACATACGCAATATCAACCCTTTCATATCAAAGGGACTCACCCGTCGTTCCCCAGTGCATGACGCGGGACTCAAAGGTGGTTCAGTGACCACATGTAAGGCTTTCAGTTAAACTGGAACTACATCATACCTATCAGCACTTTAGGCTGATTGATCTCAGATTGACAGCCCTAACGGCCCTGACTAATAAAGGATCTGCGGAAGATCCTAATAGATCAGTTAGGATGGAGGTTTTTTCCCCCACCTATTTTAATAATTCTAGCCACATAGTGGGATCAGTACTTTGGGCTGATTAATCTTAGATTGACAGCCCTAACGGCCCCTGACAAATAAAGGATCTGCGGAAGATCCTAATAAATCAGTTGGGAATTGGGATGGATGTTTTCTCCCACCTATTTTAATACTTCAGTGGCTGGCCCTTCTATACAATGCCAAGGGAACACAAATTCTAAATATAGTCCCATAGTGGGATCAGTACTTTGGGCTGATTGAGAGCCCTAATCGATCCCTTGCCGATAAAAGATCTCCGGGAGATCCTAATTGACCCCTCAGTAGAGAGTTGCTATCCTCCTAAAAAAAGGGGGGGTGAGAAATAATAATTGAAAAAGAGGAAAACTGGAGTTATCAAGTTGTAGTTAGCGGACAACCACTCTTGATCAATGCTTTGACTATACACTGTATTGACAAAGTATCAGTTGCATGTCAAATTTGCATATTATGAGATTATAGTATATCTCAAACTTGTTCCAAAGTAGTAGCTATTTTTACGTCGTGACGGTAATGGCCATTTACTGGGTCTGTATAGATTGTGTATAGTCTAAGTGTACGGGATACCTACCCATATAACTATGGGTTACATATTGCATATTCAATGGCAATCTTTTATGTCATACGGCAGGAATGTATTTTGCATATCCCCATTTTAAACATAATTTTATTTTGAGCTTACATTTCAATTGATTTAATAATTAACATCTGCAGGGCCTGCAGATCTACACGATCTGCAGTGTTTCCGTACTGTGCTACAAATGTAGACAGTTTTTCTACGGAAAGCCCAGGCCATTAATTATCCTGAATGGGATACATACATTTACGCCTGTGAACCTCTCCATGGGGCAGAGGTGTAATATTTGACACCCACATTTGGCCAGATAGTTATGAGTTCACATGACGGGGGCCAGACCTATTGCAGTCAGATAAACGCTTTGTCATGAGTCATGACTAATCACTAATGTCTACTGTCGGATGGGGAATAGCCCTATTCCTTGGTAACCCATACCACGAGAAGTGATGGGATACCCAAATAATATCTAACTGACTATTTTCAGTACCATATAACAGTTTATTTTAGACATTTCTAGAAGAGTTGCCATTATTCTGTCTCTAGCTTCAGACAGGTGAGTACATGACTTCACGTATTAGATCAATTTCGCAGTATCGCAGCTTCATTGTTTTATCTCATTGAAAAATTGTACGCTACCCTATCATCTCTTTTGCTTCTATCCATCCAAAGGTTGCCTGGAAGAAATCGCTGTTAGCGATAAGGCCGCCCATTGTGCATTTATAAGTCGAAGATAAAATTAAGTGAAAGCCAGAATACATTATAATATTCTAAAACTGATTGTAGCTAGCATAGGCAATCGGTGCTAATTGTCAAACACCAAAATGCCTAGTTGTGTACTTCAGTACACTCAACCTTGCGGTCTATGTTACTGATGTAACTAGTTGATTTATCTCAATTAGAGCAGCTACCACGACACTCCTAGGAGAATGGATAAGATCTATTTTTATGCAGTACATGTTGATGCGGCTCAAGGTAGCTTCAGATCCGCAGTTGCCTTCAAAGGTTGACTTGTAATAATTATGCCCATGGCATAGGTTTTATGTTGAGGAAATTGGAAGTCTCAATTTGGTAATAAATTTTAATTAATGTTTGATGTTATGAATATGATATACATCTTAGTTGCATGTTTTATATAAACATTCTATTATGATTAATAATTATAATAATGCATTATTTTAATTCATATGCTAAATAATACTGTTTTCTATATTATCACATAGCGTTGTTATAGTTACCATCACCAGCAGAAACCAAACAGGTCTTCAAACTAATACCGTCTTTCGGAGGTCATAATAGAGCTGTTTTACATAAAATAAAACAGTTATTATGGCCGAAAGAAAGACGGTATTAGAGCAAGGTCCTTGCTGGCGAGAAGACACTATGATCTATGATTGACATAAAGATGTGCGACTGGAAACAGTGGCGCCCCTAGCGGTGATTTAAACGGGTAACTATAGACGAAAGAGGACTAGAGGTAAGATTTTAACAATGTAAACGCTTAAAAAAGGGAAAAATCACAGACAGCTTCTTCAAACTAATACCGTCTTTCTTTCGGCCATAATAACTGTTTTATTTTATGTAAAACAGCTCTATTATAAACCTTTGAGAATGCCTTTAGGTAAAACCGGTTAGGTCAAAAAATAAAATACTGTGGAGAAGTTCAAGTTCTTCAATACTAGTTGACTCGCCCCGGCTTCGTCCGTGGCATACTTCGTACCACCCTTTTAAACCATAATTATGCCCGCAATTCATTAATTTTCAAATAATTTATGGGAATTTGGATTTGTTGACATTTATGGTTACAGCTCCGCTCCCTTGAGTAGCAGCGTGATGATATTTAGCCTAAAACCTTCCTTGTTAAACAGGCTATTCAACATAAGAACAAATCAATTCAAACAAGTAGTTTCTGAGATTAGTGCGTTTAATCAAACTGACAAACTGATCAGCTTTATAATACTTGTATAGATTATAATGTACCTATTATGTTATGTCTTATACATTAAACAAGTTTGACATGTATAACCAGTTCGTCGCGTTTTATGTACGCGGACGCACGCGTGCCAAATCTACATTTAGCCAGCCGGTATCATGACTTCGAAGTTATTTTTGCTACTTGTTTTTGTGACTCTGGTGGCCGCTGAGGGACCAAATCCAACAGTGAAGATTCTCCATGGTGTACTACAGGGCGCTTGGAAGGTTTCTACGAAGGGAAGATCATATGCCAGCTTCCATGGGATACCGTACGCACGACCACCTGTCGGAAAGTATAGATTCAGGGTAAGGTGATATTATGTTAGATTATAAAATTGGGAATAGCTTCCGTGGCGTGGTGGTAGAAAACTCGACTGCTACGCTATTTGCATTGGTCTGCAGTGCAATTCTGTAAGCGCACAACGATGAGCACATGGTCGGATTAGGTGACGTCATTCGAGATCGACCAATCACAATCTATATCAAGGCTGTCGCAACGTTGTGCTCGTCTTGTGCGTTTACAGAATTGCATTGCTGGTCGTGCTTCGGAGAGCACGTTAAGCTGTTAGTCCCAATTGCCATAAGAACAACAATAGCAGTCATTACGGGTAGTTGGAGCCTTAAAAAGTCCAACATCTAGTCTAACTGCAATACTTCGATATCGCTAATATGTTGTTGAAGGCAGATGGCAGTCGCTTCACGGAAAATATCGTGGATCAGTCAAACCCGCAGTTAGACTGGAAAAAGCGAAGCTCAGACTTCGAGATGAAAGCTTTAGATGCAACTGGAATTAACGCTAAGATGAAGAGGAAGAAACTTGTAAAGTCGTTAGTCGGAGTTAGTAGGAATAAATGGAACAGCCCATCTTTTTTGTATAAAGTGATTGTGAATAATGTGAATGCATTAACATAAAAATTACCTGGGTTCCTATAGCATACAGCGCTCCCAGAATTGAAGAGATTGCATTGCATAACAATAGATGCACTGCAAATAAACGTTGTTAAAATGATTTTGCTTCAAAGCACAAAACCTTTTGATTTCGCTGAACTACATAACATTGTATCTCTGAAATTGATATTGAATTTCAGTTCCAATTGCGGTGAGCTTGCTTTGACCTCCACTCGCGTGTTCATAACGTTTGTACAGTACTGAAACGGTAGAAACTAGGGCACAAACAATACCTTCTCTCATTTTGAAACACAGAATAATGAATATGAAAATTATACCTTGAGTACACGGCAATTAATAATGATTTAGACTTCCTTGAGTGAAGTATATAAGAATAGAAGCAGGTGATGGGCTGTTGTATCTACCTACCCCGGGGGGCAATACGATATGTATGTACCCATACACACTCAAGGAAGTTCCTTGAATGCATGGGGACTATTGGGGATCCCCTACGATTATCGGAACCCTAGCCAAGCGCGCCTGCTAGCCGACACTCTTGCTAAATACGAGACTCTATCGCCAGTTTTCAAAAGATATTTAATAATTGTATGACACTCTGACTAAAAAGAGATGATTAACTAAAGAAAATGTGCTGGAGTCTATCATTTCCTGCTCTAAGTTAGATAGCCGATTGGGAAGAGCTGCGTAGTTTCAAGCTGCGTTAAATTATTATATATCCATCCCAATCGAGCATTCCGACTGGGGAAGTACCTCCGCCCTACAGAAGATCGCGGCTTAATAACCTCGTGTTGTGTTTCTGACGATGAGTAGGGTAGCCAGAGCCCACTGGAGAGATTTTGTGCTGTCAGTGGGAAAACCAAAGGCTTTGTCCTACTTATCTTTTGCGCTCACGGCACAGAATCTCTCTATTCTTACAGGGTCAGCAGCACGAGTGTGACTCCCCTGGTGTTGCACTCGCCCATAGGCCACCGTAACCTCTTACTATCAGGAGGGCCGTGTGTTTGTCTGCGACCTAAGTAGTATAAAAAAAATCCAAAATCCTTGCATTATACTTTCGGTACCAGGAACCTCAACGCCTGAAGCCATGGACTGGTGTGTGGGACGCAACCAGGCCTCTACCTGGCTGCCTACAGTATGACCAGCTCGCACCCAAGATCACTGGTAACGCTCTTACTTTTTGCTCTTTAGGAAAAAGCGAATTCGTCCAACTTATACGGCCTCTGTGGCGTAGTGGTAGTGAATTCGGCTGCTGCGTTAGAAGGTGCGGGTTCGAATCCCGCCCAGTGCAAATGTTTGTATGAATAAATAAATGTATCTACAAAAAAGATGATGAATATAGGATGTTTTACACATGCTATCTAGAGACCCAAAGTACTTAGCATAACTTAACTAGCTTGTTGCGGCTAAACATACTTAATACATTTTTTGTGTAAATACGTACACATTATACACAGAAACAAATATTTGCAAGAGCGGGAATCGAACCCGCAATCCCCGTAATGATTATCACCGATGACAGAAATCGGTAAAGTGGTAGTTATAGACCATATTCTCATCAGGTAGCGAGGACTGTCTGTTCGTGAACGTGCACACTCCGCGGCTGCAGCCTGGGGCCCTTTTGCCTGTGGTGGTGTTCATCCACGGAGGAGCCTTCATGTACGGCGAAGGTGCTATCTATGGTGCCGCTAATTTAATGGACTGGGACATGGTCGTTGTCACCTTAAACTATAGAGTTGGACCCCTGGGTAAGAAGTATATATTACTAATATTGTAAAAATGTGGAAATTTGTGAGAATGGGTAGGTGGATGGATGAATGTAGTTAAACTTTCATGTGGCTGAGTAGGCTGGAGCCAATGGTGGCAGATTTTAGAGACATTTTCCTACAAACTGCGAGCGTAACACCACGCATATTATAGTAAGTGGTGCAGGCAGAGAGAGGGAATTGAAGGTATACCAAGGTGTATAGCTCAATCCACACCGTCCCGACGCCTTTAAATGGGGCGTGAAAGAATGAGACCCTCAAGCTGAGTGCCACCTTTGTGACGGTACGTGTCTATAATGGTGACCCACTTTTCCGAGACTTTGCCTTTAGCTTACCATCAGGCGAGGTGAAGTCAAATTGATGTGTTCTATATAAAAAACACCATAATTTTTGGAATTCTTTACCAGCTCACGTATTTCCTTTTACCTGCAGTCCTCGGCCTTATGAAAGGAACGCGAAAGCTGATAACAATATTGTGTTGGTTACCCTATTTCCTGAGACTTTGCCTTCAGTTCACTATTAGGCGAGATGAAGTCATATTGACGAATCAAAAAACCTCTCCCTCTGTACTGCTGCACAACAATAAAACGCTTATGCGCGTTGTAAAAGTATCGCTGATCTAATAACTTCATTAGCGTACCACCGACAAATGTTCAAATTCGCCACTGCTTGTGAACTTCCATTATTGTATTGTATTAAATGCAACTGATTTAAAAATCACTACTTACTCCTCAGGTTTTCTGAGCACGGGTGACGAGGTCGTTCCTGGTAACAACGGGCTGAAAGACCAGTCGTTTGCGCTGCATTGGATTAAGAACAACATCATGATGTTCGGAGGCAACCCTGACAGCATCACGCTCACTGGCTCCTCGGCCGGTGGAGCCAGCGTACACTACCATTACTTGTCGCCTTTATCAAGAGGTATGAGATTCCTTAATTGATTCTAAATTTAGTATTTTATTATCCAGCTATATCGCTATGAAAGAAGTTAATCCATCCAATCCACTTTGGACCCAAACACAAAACCACCAAAATGGACAGGAACGGTGATTGCGAGTTATAAAACTATGCTTAAAATAGATACTATAACTTTAATTCAAGTTCCTTGACAAATAGGTAAGTATGAAGGTATCTACAATTATTATGTTTTCGATTTAGTGCAAAAAATTGCATTAATTTATGGATATCCTTAAGTACAGTTAACAAACGAGATACGGTTGTACTTTTATGTACAACATTATATTATGAGCTAGGTTATTGTATAGCAATATTTGAATAGATTTCATTAGGTATAGTAGGCATAGTAGTAGGTACCTACCTACCAATATTCCAAAAATAAGACCGACTTGGTCATATGTTCTGTTGAACATGTGGTACCAGCCTGTGATTCAATAATAATAAACATCGCATCCTGATAATAACCTTCCTCAACGTATTGAAGTAATAATATGCAAAATTTTGTAACAAAAAACTTCAGGGCCTATCTTCTACCAGGGAATTATATGCGTCTATTACCAACAATATTTTCCTGAAATTTTCCAGGCACGTTCGTAAGAGGCATAGCTTTCAGTGGTTCAGCCCTGTCTTCGTGGACGCTCTCCACAAAACCTGCAGAGAAGGCTCGGACTCTCGCTTCCATCGTGGGCTGCCCCACGGGCTCCAACAAGGAGATGGTGGACTGCCTCAAGTACCGGCCTGCGGAGGTCATCGTCAACGCGCAGATCGAGATGTTTGTATGTATTTGAATTCCGCATATCAAGAATAAATCGCTATTATTAGCTAAGAGTATCTCCCTGATACTCATTGTATTTTGTCCTCTGAGGTAGGTAGAGACAACAGCTGTACCTACAATTCTAAAAGCATACAGCGTCGAGCACAGCGCTGCAACAGCCTTGATAGAGTTTGTCATTGGTCGGACTGGGTGACGTCACTGGAGGTCGACCAATGACAATCTCTATGAATGTCGCAGCGCTTTGCTCGACGCTGTATGCTTAGAGAATTGCACAGCAGTCCTCGGGCCCTCCCTCCCATTTTATCTGCGATGTTAAGGACATGAAATCTGCCGCGGATGTAATAGTTCCCATCAGGTAAGGAGCAATAAAAATTCATTTTTAACAAAAAAGTTTAACCGACTTCAAGAAACGAAAAAGAGGCACTGAAAAGCGAAAAATAACTTAATTTACAGACTTACTGATTTATTAGAAGTCGGTACCTAGCCCAAGAGAGGCCATATTTCAATGGATTGCATCATAGTAGTTCAGACACAACGAACAAAGTTGGCTGGCACCGACTTCTAATAAATCAGTAAGTCTGTAAATTAAGTTATTTTTCGCTTTTCAGTGCCTCTTTTTCGTTTCTTGAAGTCGGTTAAACTTTTTTGTTAAAAATGAATTTATTTTTCTCTTTTTAGTGAGTTTTTACAGTCTGACGACTGTACATCGCATGTATAGTGACCTGACTGTACATGCGCTGCTGACGCTGCAATACAGATCGAACCGGCCACGCTACAAAAAAAAATTATTAAATCATTATTCAAAAATAATTTTTAAAATCAATGCATATACACCGGAAATATAGCTGAATATTCTGAACACTTCTGCGTACCCCTTCAAAGGACTCAGGCGTGATGTTATGATGTGTAATGGCAGAAACATTGCAATAATATGCCATTGCAGCAATCGCGGCTGATTTCCTGGTACTTTTTGAAGAGTTCCTTGGTCTAATCTCGGAAACCCATCATCAGATCTTTACGAAATTTAAATGGGACCACTTCGGAATAATCTACTTACGAACACAAAAACAATTTTCAAAATCCGTCTAGAATTGGCTTCACAATCGCGTAACAAACATACAAAAAAAAAAAAAAAAAAATACAAAAAAAATTGGGTACGAATTGAGAACCTCCTTTTTTGAAGTCGGTTAAAAAGTAGAACACTCAAGATGTTTCTTTTTTTAAGTCAAGCCCGACAAATTCATCTAGGTACCTACAAATTTAGAACAACCCTACTATGGGGGTATAGACCTCCGCCCTACAAAGATACAAAGTTAGTTATGAATACAATATTTAACTTAGTGCAAAAATTCGTATTTCAGGTAAGGCTCTGCTAGGTGAAATGGGACCAAGAAAGATGCAACTATTTGCAAACTCTTTTTTTTTTAACCACTTAAATTAACAACTATGATCCAGCATCATGGTCCAAACTTGGAACTATTATTAATTTATGATATTTTTGTGCCTCAGCATATCAAGCCGACCCATCTATCCTGCAAGACCTGGAGGCGCATTGGGATGAGCTGGCGGCCAATATCTTCGAGTACAACGACACACTTCCACTGAACCGTCGCCGTGAAGTAGCGCAAGCCATCAAGCAGCACTATCTTGGAGGCAAGCCTGTCAGCCAAGAGACTTTTGGACAGTTGGTCGAGGTCGGTACTCCATTTTAAGTTTCTTATCTCAAATCTCTATTAATCAGTACTTACATGGATTAGTATGGCGACCATAAAACGGCATAGACTCACCATACTGAGAGTATCACCTGATAGGATCAATGATGATGACTCTTTCTCTTCTCTTCTTCTTCTCTCTTCTCACTGGATGATGATTCAGTAGCTTATGTACTCAATTTTGATTATAAACGTACGTCCATATTGGGTACATGTCAGTACACCGTCTCTTTAGTAATAAGGAATTGCCGCAGATCACAGTCGCAGATGGTCCCGATCATCATTGAGATCGTCCCTTTTTTAATCAAGATCTAGGATTAGTAGACTAGCATTAATAGTGCCAGTACATGTAGAAGGATCATATTCTGTCCTCCATGTGCCAGTATCAATATCATCCAACGATAGTGTAACAGTGCTGTGCGGTGCCATATTATTTTTTTCTAAAAGATTAGCAACCGAAATTATTATTATTCCCTCTAACTAACCCCTTCAGCTAAGCTAAATTAAGTACTTGTATTAGGAGTGGGTTGACGTCGATAGCATAATGGCCAGGACTCGAACCCGGGACCTCCAGGCCTACGCTTCGGCCTAGTTTTGCAAAGATGAATCTCCTTCAATGTCCCCATATTTCTGTTGTTTAAAGGCCCTTGGTGATCGCCTGTTCAATGATGGCGTTGGCAAATTGGCGCAAATCCACGCAGCTAAGTCTGGACAGCCAACCTACGTTTACAGATACGCGTACCGAAGTACCACCAGTTTGTCCAACACGATGGCAAACAATGATGTTGTCTATGGTAAGAGCATTCTAATCATTACCCATATATCTACAATTGATCTAGCTAGATTATTCCACGTTCAAGCTGTAAAATGAACTTCCTGCTGTGGTTTTCCCAAGCGACTAAAATATGAGGTTCTTCAAAAAAGGTATCAAATACATTTTGTCTAAAATATCCGGGAATGGAAATGGAAAGGGACTCTTTTGTCCGCACTTAGCCTCCTTTTTGGGCCATTGTGCGTATAAAATATCCGGGGTGCGAGAGGCATTATCAAGGAATCTTCTTTATTTTTCTTTATTATGAACTTATGCTGCAGGTGCGAGCCACGCTGACGACGTGCTGAAGATTTTCTACTACCCTGGTCTCACAGCCAAGAACGAGGAAGAAGTTGCAATCGTCGATGCACTTATAAACATGATCTACAGCTTCGCTACTTCTAGGTAAATATTTTCCTTAAGAATTTGAAGAGTGAGTAAAAATACTAGCTTAACTTATAGTTAGAGAATCGACCTTACGATCAAGAGGTTCAGGGTTCGCGTTCTGGTCACTACACTAGTCACTTCCGATTTAAACCCACTCTTAACACACGCAATTTAGACTAGCCGGAGGGGTTAGGGGGAACATTACTTATTTCGACTCTCCTTCTATTCATATTCATTGATGACGTGACTTTCTTGCCTTCACGGAAGCGACTGTCATCTGCCCCCCCAAACCTGAAAGCCCGGAAAGCCTACACCAGACCCTCGTACTGACTTCCCAACTCCGAGAGGAAAACCTGCACCAGGACCTCATCTTTCAATATTCAGGTGTGTACCGACTTAAAGGTGGGGTTGTCTTGTTCCTCGTGGACTTGGTCCTATCTAAATACGAAGAATCAAACAGCCAATAATTATTATTACTACAATTTTGTATTACCTATAGGAGTATGTCCTATTACCTTTCTTCTTTTTCACAGTACTCCAAGATTTACCGGAGACAGACCTGCGTGGCTCCCTGTCAAACCAGGAGCCAAGGAGCTTGACTACCTCGAAATTTTGGCTCCAAGCAACGTGGAGATGAAGACTTCCACCGATTTTGGGCAGAAATCATTTTGGGACAAGCTGGGCTTCAACGAGGGCGAAAACTACCGTGTTTATCTTAGGGACGAATTCTAAATTGGCATTTCTGTAATGGTGGATTTAGCCCAAACGAACAGAGCTAGAGCTAGAACAAGAGTATTTCTTAATATTTTAGTGAAAACAAAACCTTGTTGTCAACGTTTACTTATGAACGAATGTCCTGTCACTGTTTACACTAATGAATTTAAAAGGGATAGAATGAGCATTCGCTCGTTTGATATAAATCAACGTTTAAATTGCATTTATATCGCAGAAATTTATCAAAAGCTAGCTGACCCGGCGAACTTTGTACCGCCATATTCCCCCAAACCGCGTGGAATTCAGATCCTTTTTCCATATTTTCTCAAACGACACCTTAAACCTTCCCTGGACATCCACGAATATTTCAAGACCAAAATTAGCCAAATCGGTTCAGCCGTTCTCGAGCTGTTTGGTTGCACAGGTTGCACTATAAACGTAGTTCTTACTTTCAAACTGTTGGTTGATGAAATCCATCTTCAGAAATGAACATTAAACAGCTTACTGCGTGTGTGATTCAGTTCACGATAGGACTCTATAAATAGTGCTGACAATATGGAGACCACAGTCCACTATACGGAGTGATGATACTTTGAACCTCACTAAAAACTACAAACAATACAATTTAATTGTACCTACCTATGTTAAATAAAGAATTTATTTGTATGACTTGACAGTACTTGTTTTATTAGTTTCTGTTTTAGTTTTACTAACTTAGTTCCTGGTTAGGTAGAGGGAGTCTCCCCGCGTCTCCCCTGTAGGAGAAAGGCACTGCTGTCTCCATTGCCCAGGGTAAACCGGGCGGGCGCTGCGGACCAAGCATCCCAATGACTTCAAGTACTTAGTTAATCGCTATAAGTTCGTTACACAAAAATAGTATTACATATTTCAACTCAGTATAATTTACCTACCTAAGTTTGTGTAGTCAGTTTATCATTTTGTGAACTATTGCATCATCTAATAATCGGTAATAGATACGTGTACCTACCTAATAACAAATACAAAATTATCATTATAGTAACAACAGTCAATCAATGACAAACGAACGGAACGTATCTACCTACCTCAAATATCTCTTACCTACCTACATATTTAAGTATCTACCTATCTACAAAGTAACCTTGTTTGACACATAACACCTTGATGAAGATACCTAGGTAGGTACAAACGCACAAGACTAAGTGCCTACTTACAAATCACACATACATTCCTTTTGGTGCGGAAATCGCCACGAATACCACTCCTGCCGGCTACCTGGGGTGGTTATGTCGGACCCTTACCGACTAGACCCGTACCGAGTACCTAAGTACCTAGGTAAGGTTACCTACCCAATAAGGCATTTCCGTGGAGTAGGGTAAGGGCATTTTCCTGGTACCCTGGCTGGCTTTGAGATGGGCCCATGTCCCATCCTACCCAAAGCGGGGGATGGGTGTCGCGCCATTGCTTTGGCCTACTTCTGCTGAGAAGACAAGTGACCGTACTTGTCAACCCCAGGCCTTCTCTGTTGCTCATGATATCCCTACTAATATTATCCCTACTAGTCCCTACTATCCCTATCCCTACTAATCCCTACTATCCCTACTAATCCCTACTAATCCCTACTAATATATTATAATCCCTACTAATCCCTACTAATATATTATAAATGCGAAAGTAACTCTGTCTGTCTGTCTGTCTCGCTTACGACTAAACCGCTGAACCGATTTTGATGAAATTTGGTATAGGGGTAGATTAGACCTTGAGAAAGGACATAGGCTATGTTTGGTCGCGATAACCGACATCCACGCGGGCGGAGCCGCGGGCAAAAGCTAGTAATATATAAATTAATACGTGCTTGCATAAAAACACGTCTTAATTTGTATTTATCACGGATCAGAGTTCAAAATATGATGCCTAGCTGATAAAATAAAGGCTGACGTGGTCAACACAATTTACTCTGTAGGTGAATTGCACAAGCGCTGAGCGCAAACCGTCATGCTAAGACTATCTAAAACCAATGTTGAGTCATTGTTATTGTGCTATTTTTAGTAACGTGAATGATATCTTGGCAGACAACACAAGTAACCACCAGACGAGACGGTAGAAATTTTGTACCGTGCGCTTCGTGGAATACTTACCTACTTAATGTTTCTACTTGTTTTTTAAACTACTAAGGCAATAAACTAGTATACGGTTCTCCTAATGGTGAGCGGTTATCGTCACTGAAGGTATCATTTGCTTGAAGTGTTCAGAATATTGCACTTTTTCCATCGACTCCTTTAGTAGTCTACATATTATTTGATTGCCAGCATGTCATACAAGGTTCATTAAACTGTTATAGACCGACTGCAAGCGTTGTGCCGCTCCCATGATACGCGCGGCGTGGCGGAGGACGATGTAAAAAAAAAGAAAGAACACAAGTCGAGAGTCAAGAGAGCGAGCGAGAGATGTCGTCAGCGCTCATGCGTCAGCACATCATCGCTGCATCAGCTAATGCGTCTTCTCGTTTTTTACTTCGTCCCCCGCCACACCACGCGAAGCTTAGGAGCAGAACAGCGCTCGCGGTCGGTCTATAGTCCCTGCAATCTAATCACCTTGTAATTGACGGATGAGCCTCTGCTCTACCTCTTGAAGTTTATTGATCAGGCTACTCCCGCTCCCGACCAAATTATGGACAGGTAGAGTAGTCTTCCTTTCCATAATTTAGTTCTCTTACGAGAGCGAACTTTGTCCGTCAAAGTACAAGCCTTGGATACAACTGGATCAGATAAAGATGGCTAGTACCAAAATACATTAAGGCCATGTTTCATATCAGTGAGTAGGTATAATTTCAAGGTTAGTCATAAAAACAAACATTTCATATTTTAAAATGTATTAAGTTTAAGCAACACAGCATAGATTAACAGGACACAAAACAACCTTTAGGTTCTCAAGAGCAGACCCAGTGGGGTGGGGGAAGTCATAAGGGGTCATGACCTCACAACCCCTTCGCTTCGCTTAATTAGATGCAAAAGTTTTGAGTAATAAGACTGGCGTGGTACTGATATATGACCCTCCAACCCTGACTTGAAAGCTGAATCCGCCCTTATAGTTCTCTACACTACCCATATAACAACCCATTCTTAAAATACCATAGAAACAGAACAACAGCATCATATAGACTAACTTTAGTTCGCGATTGGACATATATCGCGATCCAGTATCGTGTCAATAAGGTACGGATCGCTTTTGCACTTCAATATGATCATTATTCTAATCACGCTCATAAAAGTGCCATGTAGAAGGTTAACGAAACTGACTGAAAAACTAGATGGTGCAAAAAATACGAACTGTGCAAAATAGATAACATTAAAATGGTAGATATGTATAAAATTAACTATCCATGACGGAATTGAGAATAGACAACTTAGTCAAGCTTTGGTCTGAAGAACCAAGTTTCTTTTTTTAAGTGTGGCAATTCCTGCAGAAAATCCCTTTTAAGGAAACTTTTCAATTTCACGTGCACAATTTGAAGGTATGAAACGATATACCGGAAGTCTTTTAAATTAGAGAACAACGATTGATATATTAAATGATTCTTTATTTTTCGAAGTACACTATTATTTTATAAAAGTGCCAAAAAAATCCATATGCAGTTGATGACCACTGGACCCATAATCACTTCAACTAAACACAACATAAAAAACCTTTTGATGTACACACAGCCATAGAAATAGCTGTACATGTTTACATGTTGTTAGTGACCCTGCACAGGTAACTCTTTGGTTGCATATACAATACAAAAACCTTTCAGCTGAAATGCATAATCAATTTTTACTAGAAAACAAATGCAAAATGAAAATAAATATAATAAATTATTAAGCAAGCTTAATGAATTTAGTATACCTACTTACAACAATTCAGTAATAGAAAAATATATTAAGTATATCATAAATTTTTGGATATTTTTTTATTGAGTAAGAACCTATGATTAATGAATAACAAGTGTAAAACTATTGAAAATTAACCCCTTATTTATAAATACAACTATTGTAACTTTATGTAAAAGTTACAAAACTTGTATTGTATTTGTTTCATTCACCAAGTTACAATACTTGTATTCTACTTGTTTCATTCACAAGTTTTCTGTTTATCAGTAATTTACAAATTTTGTGTAAACAAGAGGTTAGAATTGATAAACACAGTCCACTTTATGGACTAAAAATGCCAATAAAAAATAGTGGTTTGTAGCATAACCTTCTAATAAGACTGATGAGTCATTGTTTATTGTTCCAATAAACATAGCCTTATGCTGTACTTAGCATTACAACATTCTGTGTGGAACTGTAAATAATTAACAAACATGTTTTAAATATTAAATACTATGTTTCAAATCTTCTTATATTAAGATGTACTATACTATTATTATACCATGATGCTGTAAGTACAATCAAAGACAATTTGGTGATGAATATTGCATTCAAAATTTGAACATGTTCCAATATTCCTTTTCAAATATTCATAGACAAAAAAAAATATTTTTAATTTATAAATCAAAATATACAAAAATACTAAGGCCTGCAGCTGTAGATAGTAGCTATAGATATTCACAAAGGTTTATGACTTGATGACATAAATGACCACATTAAATTGTTACTGCCTCATCAATAGCACAAGATTATTGAGAAACATGATTACTAATGATTACTAATCAGATTAAAATATAAGTAAGTAATTACAATGGCCAAAGCGACACAATAATGATCTAGGACTAAACATTTTGTTCCAAGATCTGAATAAAGAAATTCAATCAAAGTTACATCATTATATTTTTAAAAGTGTATTATTTTTCAAGCCTTAGTGATGTATTAGATTGATAAAAAAAAATTGTTTCTTACATCACTACTAATAATCAGACCATAAATTTTTCTTTTTTAATTTACTCATCTTTCTTGCCATCTCCTCCGCTGGTTATAGTCAATTTCTTCTGCAATTTGCTGTGCTCATCTGCGAGCCGGTCATACTCTTTATTCAGACTCTCAGCTTGTGATTTCACTGCTTCTTTGTCCTTCTTCTCCCGGACAAGATCTTTCTCGAGGGTCTCAATTTTATTCTGGAGTTCTTCTAGTTCTTTCTTGTTCTTCTCGTCACCAGCTCCCTGCTGGTCTAGAAGTGTCCTGGCGGTGACAGTCGCGCTTTGCGCTTGACGGAAGTTAGCCTCCGACTGAGCCAATAGGGTAGCTAGTTGAGTAATCATTTGTACCAACCTCCGGATCACAACCAATAAGAATAAAGCAAAACCAGAGATGTAAAAGTTCCTCTGAGCGCGGAACAGCCTCATGTTACCTTGCATTTCCGCATCCAGATGCTGGTGATCGGTCGCTTCGATATTTGAGTACTTCTGCATTTCCCGGATAGCGTCTAAAAGACATAGTACCAAAACTCCGATAAGAATAAAGAAGTAAATAGACGCTTGACCGCTTATGTAAGCAAGGAACTTTGACTTGAAAAACTTGTTCCATTTTGAAGGACTCGCGACCGGCAATGTCAAAAGAAGCACTGCAGCTATTTCGACGTACAAGAATGTCGCGATGATAGTCCACTGAAGACTCATTTTGGTAAATTTGTTTCTTAACCGGTAATCAACAACAGCAACTACAATTCCACCACAATCACAATAATCTGCAGAGACAGCGTGCAAGCAATGCGGTTTATATAAAAATATTACAGTCGATGACTAACAAAATAATGACGTAAATCATAGATTAATATATATATACTAGTGATAGATGTGCAAGTGGAATTTTGACAGCTCACAATTTTGATTTTGACAAGTTATTGAAATAGAACGGATGGTGGGCAGATGGCGCTGGCGGCGGAGGCTCCGTGGCGTGGTGGTAGTGCATTCGACTGCTATACAGGAGGCGCGGGTTCGAATCCTCTGTGCCGTACCGCACTTTTTGTATTTAATACTTTATATTTTTGTATTGAATTCTTTTATTTATTGTGAATGATATTTAGGCATGTAGATATAGATCACTACTTTGGTAATTGAAGATAATGCTAGATTTGAAGAAAAATGACAATTTCCTGCGACAATATAGTTATTTCTTTTTCACAATAATATTATTTGCTCAAAAGTAGACTAGCCTTCAAACATATCCTAAAAAGTTACAAAATAGTAATCATACATCATGGCCTTATCAGGGGTGGCGTGGAGCAGGCTTTAAAAATAACACTGTTATTATGAAAAATATATATTGTATCAATAACTTCAAAACACAAATACATATTATATTTTCAGTTAGAAGTGCACCAATCATTCATTAATCTAACACAAAATTCGAATAAAATTAATATATATCTAAATAACAATGATCTAAAATAGTTATGTAGATTTTTTTTTATTTACTTCACAGAAATTAGAAATTATCAAACATTCATTCTAATTATTAGTATCATATTTATTTTTTTACCTATATGCACATAGCTTACAAATTAACATACTTAGGAACCTCAGAAATAAATTAAATCTACTGCTTCTATCTCTATCCACAGTTTCATAATATATTATTAATAGACTAACTTCGAAATATAAATAATCATATATTCAGTTATTAATGAATAGTGCATTATATAATTTAATAATTAATCTAATAAGAGTATCAACATGGTAATGAACTTAAGGTCTGAATTCTAGATTCACCGTGATTACATTTTACAATAATTTCATAATACAAATAATTATATTTTCTCAATCAGTAGTGCTTAGTAGTGCCCTATTTTTTAATTTATTTATTATATATTACAAAATTACAATAAAAATATTACAAGGGCAGTACCTATGTTACACAAATTTTGTAGAATATGGCAATAAAATAAAATTGGGTCATAACTTAAAAACAAATGATCAAAACCATATGGCCTAAGCAAGCAATTAGTCCCAATTCTCTATCATTTAGGAAATCATCAATTGCATGATCAAACCTGCTGATAAGATGTTTCCTAACTGCAACCTAGAATTGTTAAGACTTAAATCTTAACAATTCTAGGTTGCACTCAAAATAATAGCTGCTTAATACATATTGGAATTTTATTAAAAATCTTCGATAAAGGACCAACAGAGGCATCATGGTCTTTTTTACAATCTATGATGCGTTCCTACTGATCTTGCACTATTTGCAGTCTTAATAAAATGCACATCACTGTTCTTAGATCATAAATTAACGTTTTGTACCATTGTAAACCTTTGATAATAACGTAAGGTGAAACCGGTAAGGTTCCAATAAATAAAATATTTGTGGAAAAGTACAAGTGAGTTATTCAATATATGTAGCAAGTTCCACCAAATGCCATCAATCACCGTATAAACAGACTAACGTTTTGTTTAACTAACATTGTATCTGCGATACATAATAATATAGCATATTATAAATTTTAAATTACAGCAGAAAGATTAAAACGCGCCTGTAGATTGTAGCTCAGGTAGGCAGTTGTTCGGACAAACGCTCCAGCTTCATTTCATGGGATAAATTGTGTCTAGTTAACTTTCACTTTATTTATGAACGTGCCAAAAAGTAGATCACAATAATATTCCTCGGGAAGTGGTTGCTTTTCTGGGAAATAAAAAAATATATTTAAAAAACATTTTAGAGTAAGTTAAACATTAAGAAGAAGTAAAAAAGACGTTGCCAGGGTATCCTAATGTCACATGTAATGTATTAATTACATTCAATTCAATTAACATTCAAATATTATTAATGTAATGATAACGAATTGATACTGAATGTATAAATGAGAGCATGTTATTAAAAATACATTAAACAAGTCATAATTAAATTTAGTCAAGTCAATAAATTAATCAAATAACCCGCCCCTGACCGCTCCCGGCGCAAAAGTGCCCATCACACTCGCCGCGTTTCCACGCTGGATTGCGATGGCCAGCCTTTGCACCAGGAACGCTCCGGAGCGGGAGTCTCCAGTAGTCTCTATGAGCCTGCTTCCTATCTATATCCCTAACAAGGAGTTTGGCCTCCTTGCTCCAGCTCCCCAAGGTCTCCACCGCTATCGGTAAAAATGGTACAATGGTACAATGGCATGTTATTTAATATTTATTTTCTACACCAAATTCTGGTAGAATATGTTAGACCAATTTTTTTTAAACGTAACCTGTATGTACTATCGTTATTCTCTGAGCCTTTACCCAAATCAGTTGGGATTGGTTTTGCAGTCTGACTGTGATGTAAACTTAGATATTTTCCGTGAAGCGACTGCCATCTGACCTCCACAACCAAGTGGCGATATCGAAGTTCTGTAGTTAGACTAGTCGAACTTTTGAGGGCTCCAACCTCAGATTTGAAGACTGGATATGTTAATATAGGTACTTTTTAACCTGATAACGTGTTCTATTTTATTCTATTTTCTGTAAGGTTTCTTCAGGGTCGGCAGCACGAGTGTGACGCCCCTGGTGTTGCATACGTCCATGGGCCACGGTAACTACTTTCCATCAGGTGAGCCGTGTACTTGTCTGCCACCTAAGTGATATAAAAAAAAACTATGCGGGCGCTGCCGCTCGCAGATGCTACTATGTGATCAACCATCATTATTTCAGTCGATTGACATGTAATTGCAGGGCGTATTTTACTTATCAATTATTTTACTATAAAATCTTACCTCCCTCACATTGACAGTTTTACTCCATTGGTTTATATGAGACTACACAATTAAAGGACACCTGCTTTATCACAATATTCCTCTGGTAGTAGTAGTTGTTTTCTGGAAAAGAGAAGTAAAAATATTTTATAACTATTATTAGAGTAAATATTTGGAATTAGCTGTTGCCCGCGGCTTTGCTCAAGGGTATACACAGAGTTACTTCTCCATTTATAATATTAGTATAGATTGATTGTATATCTAGAAACTATTAAAATAAATGTTAATTATTATTAGGGTTTCACTCATACCATGTCTACCACCAGACCAGAACGGCGAACCAACTTGTCTATTTGTTTAACGCTCAAAACTACTGATTATTTCTTAAAAAAAATCTGCCAACAGCACTGCCGCTCCCAAGAAATGAATGAAGACATTGCGGCTTCTTTTCGTTACCGTTATATACACCAAGATGAAGAAGAAGAGCCAAATCCGCAGTTATACTGATAAAGCGGAAAGCGGAAGCTTTCACGGCCCCCATTCTCCGAGAGTCTAAAGGATCGCGACTAGGATTAACGCTAGGATGAAGAAGAGGTTTATTTTTAAAAATGATCATTATCTCAGCCGTCTCATCATGCCTTTATATTGATTAGTCCCTTTATTAAAATATCTTACCTACGCATTTTCTCATTTTGACAGCACTTTATTCCATATGGTGTTTTTTCGTACATTTTGTGTTTTATATGACCGTCCCACTGATGGAGTCAAAAGGTTGATCAAACAATACTGAAACATCAGCTGTATCACGCACGACGTTCCTCTGGAACTAGTTGATTTTCTTCATTTCCTCTGAAAATATAATAAAATATATTTATGAATTATGATCTTAGACAATAAATTAATTCAGTCTTTATTTATTTATTTATTTATTACTAGCTTTCGCCCGCGGTTCCGCCCGCGTGGATGTCGGTTATCGCGACCAAACATAGCCTATCTATGTCATTTCTCAAGGTCTAATCTACCCCGGTACTAAATTTCATCAAAATCGGCTTAGTATTATACAGAGTAACTTTCACAGTAATAATATTAGTATGGATTAAAGTACTATTCTGCAGCTTAAAATGTCCACGCTGTGGCCTGTCCTCATGATGCTTTAAGCAAACATATAGATTGCTTTGTAACTACAGAACTTCAAAATCACTAATGTGCTGTGGAGATGGTAGTTGCTTCTCGGAAAATATCGAAATTCAGCAGATTCGCATTTTAGAGCTGAAAGTCGACCCCAACTGGGTTGGGAAAAAGCTCAGAGGATGAAAATAGAGACATTATAATATACAGGGTAATCAATCCAAATGGGTCAGTAGGGAGAAATCAGAAACTATTAGAGATAGCAAGATTTGATCTTAGGAACCATGGCTTCGATTTTAGATTTAATAATAATGGCATTCAAACTTTTCCTCAAACTCTCATACATAACCGGGAATCGAACCTGGGTCGAAGTGACTGTGAACAAATAATTTTTTTTTTTTTCGTTTTTTGTCGTTGTTATAATGTTGATGATGCTAATCATAAGTCACATATATGTCATATGTGACTTATGATTTACACAATAATAATGTGAAAGTTATCTAAAATAACACAAAGTGGTTCTGAAAAAGCTCGTTTGATTTGATTTTCAAATCCGTATCCTTACTAATATTATAAATACGAAATGTCTGTCTGTCTGTCTGTCTATCTATTACGCTTTCACGCCTTAACCACTGACTCGATTTTGAAGAAAATCGGAACTGAGATAGATTAGACCTTGGGAAAGGATACAGGTTATGTTTGGTCAAGATGACCGACGTCCACACAAGCGGAATCGCGGGCAACAGCTAGTTTTAAATGAATTGGTAACAGACAGACAGAAAGACAGACAGATAGACAGACAGAGTTACTTTCGAATTTATAATATTATGGATTTGAAAATGGAACACTTAATAACATTTTGTTTTCTTGGGATGAATGTTGTGTTTTAAATCAAACGAGCCTTTTCAAAACCACTTTGTGTTTTTTTAGATAACTGTCACATTATTATTGTGTTAAGTATGTGAACTTATGTGACTTATGATTAGCATCATCAACAATACAACGACAAAAAACAAAAAACAAAAAAAAATTGTTCACATTCACTTCGACCCAGGTTCGATTCCCGGTTATGTATGAGAGTTTAAGGAAAAATTTGAATGCCATTATTATTAAATCTAAAATCGAAGCCATGGTTCCTAAGAACAAATCTTGCTATCTCTCATAGTTTCTGACTTCTCCCTACTGACCCATTTGGATTGATCACCCTGTATATACCTTTTTTTAGTTGCTAATTTGAAATGTTTCGCACGCAATTTGACAAATGTGAATAAGGGACATCATCACCCATTTTGGTCCAAACTTGAATGCCGGCCAAAGAAAACAAAAATATGATATTCCGTTAGGATTTGTCCTCGCTAGTATTTTTTATTACGGCGTCAAAGTTGAGAGTCCACTGCGACAATTGGTTCTATTTGAGTTAAAAATCTTGAGAACATAATTTTTTTATGATACCAACGAATTATTGAAAAATAATGCAAAATATCGTACTATATTAGAAGAATAGTTAACCAAAGCAGACAAAATAAACCCCATACTGCTTATCGTTGTTTTTCGTCAATTTATTTAGGTCCACTCTTTTTTCAGATTTTCCAAAGTTGAGTTAGCATTATTTTTTTATTAACTCTGAGGATATATAATATCAACTAAAACAAGCGAGATGCTACTACGGTATTTGTTTTTGAACTCAAATAAAACCGAGGCAAGTGGTCCCTCCACTTTGATGCCATAATAAAAAATGCTGGTGAGAATGAGTTCTAACGAAATATCGTTTTTTTTTCTTTGGCCGGCACTTTCAATTTTAAACCAAAATGTATGCAGCGTGAAATTATGTCCTTTAACTGGAAGGAACCTTACCTGAATAAGTATATTGTAATTGATTTTTCATAACTTCGGCTCCTGAAACAGCGCATTCCAAATGATGCTGTGCTCCAGATGTTAAAGGAAGGAGAGTCTCAGTAATTCTCATGTGCTCTATTAGTTCCATATTCATGCATAAGGATGTAGTGTCAGAGCGGGATGTAGAAGTAGAAGGAACATTTTCCTCAGTTATTTGCCGCTCATGACCTGAAGATATACATTTAATAAAAATCTTAAGTCATAAACTTCCTTTAAGTAACTAAGTTCTTTAAGTTACCCGCGGCTTTGCCCAAGCGGGTATACACAGAGTTACTTCTCTATTTGCATGGATTGATTGTATGTATAGAAACTATTAACCAAATTTTTATTTATTATTAGGGTTCCACATTTTCCTTGCAGCCACGAAGAACCACTGTTTTGTCCGTCATCAGACAGGTTACGTTTGGCCAAATTATGGTCTCAATCAGAACATGTCTACCACCGGACCAGAACGGCGAACCCACTCGCCTATTTGTTTAAAGCCCAAAATTAAGATAAGATAAGATATTCTTTATTGTACACCATAAAAGTATTATTGATTATTTCTTAAAAAAAAATCTACCAACAGCATTGCCGCTCCCAAGAAATGAAGAAAGACATTGCGGCTTCTTTTCGTTACCGTTATATACACCAAGGTGAAGAAGAAGAGTCAAATCCGCAGTTAAACTGGTAAAGCGGATAAAGGGGAAAGCGGAAGCTTTCAAGGCCCCTAGACTCCAAGAGTCTAAGGGTTTCGACTGGGATTAACGCTAGGATGAAGATGAGGCTTATTTTTAAAAATCATCATTATCTCAGCCGTCTCATCATGCCTTTTTTTGATTAGTCACTTTATAAAAAATATCTTACCTACGCATTTTCTCATTTTGACAGCACTTTATTCCATATGGTATTTTTTCGTACATTTTATGTATTTGACCATCCCGCTGATGGATTCAAAATGTTGATCAAACAATACTAAAACATCAGCTGTATCACGCACGACGTTCCTCTGAAACTAGTTGATTTTCCTCATTTCCTCTGAAAATATAATAAAAAATATTTTAAGAATTATGATCTTAGACAATAAATTAATTCAGTCTTTATTCCGTTATTTATTTATAACTAGCTTTCGCCCGCGGTTCTGCCTGAGAGAAAAAGTGGTCCCTCCACTTTGACGCCATAATAAAAAATGCTGGTGAGAACGAGTTCTAACGAGATATCGTATTTTTTTCTTTGGCCGGCACTTTCAATTTTGGACCAAAAATTTATGCAGCGTGAATGATGTCCTTTATCTGGAAGGAACCTTACCTGAATAAGTGTGTTGTAATTGATTTTTCATAACTTCGGCTCCTGCAACAGCGCATTCCAATGATGCTGTGCTCTAGATGTTGAAGGAATGAGAGTCTCAGCAATTCTCGTTTGTTCTACTAGTTCCATATTCATGCATAAGGATGTAGTGTCAGAGCGGGATGTAGAAGTAAAAGGAACATTTTCCTCAGTTATTTGCCTTTCATGACCTGAAGATATAATACAATAAAAATCTTTAGTTATAAACTTCCTTCAAGTAACTAAGTTCCTTTAACTCTCAACTTGAACTGGGAGGTTCCACCTTCGCCTACCATTATCAAATGGTAGGCGAATCCAAGATGGCAGATACGAAATTTTTAAATTTCGAATACGCCATCTTGGATAGCTAAATGGATAGTAAAATCGTATCCAGCAACCACGAAAACCCCGAAAACGATACCCATATCGATTTTATTGAAAATTTCGAGTCCGCCATCTTGGATCGCTAAATGGATAGGATATTCGTATCCAGCAACCACGAAAATCCCGAAAACGATACCCATATCGATTTTGTTGAAAATTTCAAGTCCGCCATCTTGGATCGCTAAATGGATAGGATATTCGTAACCAGCAACCCCGAAGACCCCGAAAACGATACCCATATCGATTTTATTGACAATTTCGAGTCCGCCATCTTGGATCGCTAAATGGATAGGATATTCGTAACCAGCAACCCCGAAGGCCCCGAAAACGATACCCATATCGATTTTATTGACAATTTCGAGTCCGCCATCTTGGATCGCTAAATGGATAGTATATTCATAACCAGCAACCACGAAAACCCCGAAAACGATACCCATATCGATTTTATTGAAAATTTCAAGTCCGCCATCTTGGATCGCTAAATGGATGGGATATTCGTATCCAGCAACCACGAAAACCCCGAAAACGATACCCATATCGATTTTATTGAAAATTTCGAGTCCGCCATCTTGGATCGCTAAATGGATAGGATATTCGTAACCAGCAACCACGAAAACCCCGAACACGATACACATATCGATTTTATTGAAAATTTCGAGTCCGCCATCTTGGATCGCTAAATGGATAGGATATTCGTAACCAGCAACCACGAAAACCCCGAAAACGATACCCATATCGATTTTATTGAAAATTTCGAGTCCACCATCTTGGATCGCTAAATGGATAGGATATTCGTAACCAGCAACCACGAAAACCCCGAAAACGATACCCATATCGTTTTTTTTGAAAATTTCGAGTCCGCCATCTTGGATCGCTAAATGGATAGGATATTCGTATCCAGCAACCACGAAAACCTCGAAAACGATACCCATATCGATTTTATTGAAAATTTCAAGTCCGCCATCTTGGATCGCTATATGGATAGGTTATTCGTAACCAGCAACCACGTAAAACACCGGAAACCATAAGAAACGGGCACTTCTTGGATCCTAAGCTAATGGAGGCTGAGTATCAAAACTCTGTCGGTACAGGAGTGTGACAGTACCGCAACCATTTTATGAGAACATAATAATTCCATCCCAGATTGGAAAGTCAGTACACTCTCAAGGTGGGTCAATGTCGTCCCGGACTGTTTTCTGCCCTTATTAATAACACAGAGAAATACAGGAAAAGTGTTTCAGAGGTTTACATTGACACCACCTGCCTTGATTCCTTGGGAACACGTAAACCAAATACAATTTAAAATACACTTTGAACAATCTAACATCTCCAGGATTTCTTAAGTATCAGTGGTGGTGGTGAATCAAATATGCAGTCCTCACTTCCTCAGTGTTGCTGTTGCAACAGAACTATTTCTAATTACATATTATTGTTAGTTTTGCTGACCTTACCATAGTCAGCATATTTCTTTTTACCCGACTGCCGAAGGAAGGAGGGTAATGTCTTTTTATTGTACAAGTATATACTACTTTGAGCACTCAAGAATTGCTCTACAGCAGCAGAAGTGCACAGTACAGTAAATACACATATTCCGTTCCATCAAGTTGTGCACCACAATTTTTTTTTATACCATTTAGGTGGAAGACAAGCACACGGCCCACCTGATAGGAAGTTTTTCATCCGGTTAAAACACCCACTGGGTGAATTAAAACAAGTGATAACTGGGTTTTCACCCACCTGATGTTTTAACCCGGGTGATTACTCATCTTTATATGACTGATTATTACTACTTAATCTACATAAAATTTGTTCACAAATGAATACAGCAAGTCAAATAATAGTCAGTATGATTCAGATTTTTATACAAAGATTTGTCCTGTGTATGAGTATACAAAAATGTATTTTAGCTGATATTATTCAATATATTTGTTTGATAAATATGATAGGTTGTCAAATGATGGGATAGCAAGCACCAAAACAATGTTGACCTATAATAAAATAAACAGTGTATCAGTCAGTAGCCAAATCTGTAGTTAAGACTGGTAAAGCGGACCCCAGACTCCGAGCTGAAAGCTTCCGATGCGACTGGGAATTAACGCTAGGAAGAAAACGAATAAACAGTGTATCAATGGTATCATTATAATTAAATTTTATCCAGTTGAGACACTTGATCCAAATCTAACCTGAGACCTCTGCATAGCAGCTTGCATAGGCTACCACTGCTACCAACTGAGGCAGTAAATAACGCTACTTGGTCAGTTATCAGCAACAAAACTCAAACAAAACAAGTTCACATTATATCCTACTATATCCTACTAATATTATAAATGTGAAAGTTTGTGAGAATGGATGTGTGGATGTTTGTTACTCTTTCACGCATAAACGGCTGGACCGATTTGGTTGAAATTTGGTATGTATATAGGTTATACCCTGGATTAACATATAGGCTATATATCAGCAATGAACGGGATAAGAATTCCACGCGGGCGGAGCCGCGGGCAACAGCTAGTATTGTATATTACAGGCGAACCTATAAGCAAGCAAGTTTTATGTTATAGAGATAAAAGAGATAAAAGTAGTATGACTTAAACAGTAGAATACTGCGAGGGCTTTAAAACGAATACTCAAAACTACTGGACGGTTTTCGAAAATTCTTTTGGCATTAGAATGATTATATTAGCAGGTATACCAGCATAGGCTTTAATAAATCATCACGCTACTATGCAAGTTTCTGTTAAAGTATGTCATGTATCTTTTTTTGTCAAGTAAATTAAAAAACTTACCATCATCTCTTTCGTCACTAGGCAGCCACAAACACAAAACTTGTTTCTAGACATTTTTATCTTATAAATTCAGGGTACTTATTACACTTTTAAATTTTTCTTATGGAACAAACTCCAATGAACGAGGATCACGGTGTATCACAACGGAGCTCACTCTTAAATATTTTTATTTGTCGGATTTATCTACGATACGGATCAACGAGCTGTACATAACGTAAATATTAGAAGAATCCAAGAAATGAACAAGAAAAAGTGCAAATAAATTTGAATTGATTTCAAATGTACTGGCAGCCATTTTTAAATTGAAATTTTTTTTTAGTTTATTGACAAAATATGACAATGATGACAATATTGACAATAGCGCCATCTAGCTTATGTGCAATCGATAAGTTATGCTACGTGATTTTGTTTTCTACTACAATTTTACATGATTTTAACGAATCCTGACAAAATTTGCAACGAATCAATATATTTGTATTGCAAAAACTTAAATAATGTTATTAGTAATAAGATATCAAATAATTAATATTATAAATTATAGAACATGCTAATAATTAAGACTACCAAACTTTTTTTGTTCTGTACAATGACAACACCCACTTTAAAAAAAAACAAAAGTTTTTCTAGATACTGGGCAGACTCGGCGCTGCGAGCGCACATAACCTAAAAATTAAAATTTGAAAACCAAATGTATGGAAGTGACACCCCCATGACGTAAATTAAGCCGTCAGCCGGTCAACATTCTTTAAATGACGTGTCCAGAGCTGCCAACTACGGAAAGCGTTTTCTACCTCAAAATCAAAACTAATATTGTAAAATGTAAAACTGAAGAGTTTGTTCGTTTGGTTGAAACGCTAACCTCAGGAACTACTGGTTCAAATTTTATAAAAAATGTGTTGAATTGAATAGTCCGTTTATCAAGAAAGGTAGGCTGTTAATCATCACACTACCACCTACCACTTAAGGGAGTGTAGCAGTAAAACCATAAAAATATCAATCAATCTGGTAGATTCCTAAACATTATTTGAAAATTTATAAGTTATGGGCTTATATGGCATAGATGCGTCATACGGGGTTTACGAATAATGCGTGTGGAGTGTGGACGTCAGTACGAGCATTACGTGGTAACGCTTGCATCGGTCCCTGACGCTTTTTAGCGCCAGCTTAAAGTCAGCTAAAAGACACACTTTTCAACAACATTCATTCATATTGAATTCGTGGGCCGTCCTCACTGTTGAAGTTATATTACACGTAATTTAACATTTAATTTTACATTACGGCTTTAGCTTAAACCCGGCTATAGCTTAAAAAGACTTACCGATAGAGCACCGGTTTTAATATTAGTTAAATCTTCATAACTCATTACATAATAAAGTTAACATTTGGAAGAATTATTTTTCCCTGCTTGTAGCCCTACGTATTAAATCTGTCAAGTTCACATCGTCACATTTGTCCACAATCTACAATAATAGTTGGAATACGAATTTTCTAGAACTTCAATGTTTATAAAATACAAGATATAATTCCTAAGTTAATTAGCAATTGAAGAATTTAAATTTTTCATGTACTTTACCATTATTTCATTACCCTATCTTCAAAATAATAAAATATGATCGAAGAACGAACAGAAAGTTGCTTTGCTTCTAAATTTCTGAACATAGATTAATCAGATTAATATATAACGATGGCGAAAACATTTCAATCTAATTTACATTGAAATTTCTTTGATCAACTTGCCGATAGACTAATAGATAACTTATTGTTTATGAAAAACATTCACATTTTTAACTTAAAAAATGTAGATAGATAGATAGATAGATAGATAATTCTTTATTGTACCTACATACAATAGAATTTCTAATATACTAGCTGCCCCGGCGAACTTCGTACCGCCACATTTTCGGCCCGCGTGGTATTCAAATCCCGTTCCCGCTGCACCCTTATCACTTAGGGGGATGAAAAATAGATGTTGGCCGATTCTCATAGATACCGGATAAGCACAAAAAATTTCATCAAAATCGGTCGAGCCGTTTCGGAGGAGTTCGATTACGCACATTTGTGACACGAGAATTTTATGTATTAGATAACCAGGGAACAGAAACCATAATATAAGATCTGACACAACGTCAACGACAACGTGAAACGGAACGTTATTGTCAAAAATGAGTATTCATCCCGTTTTTCAGTGACGTCATTCTGATACAAATTTACAAATTAATTTTAACAAAATATCATATTGATTACTTCAAGTCAAATTATTTCAATTAAACAACCATGGCGGATCCCAAATATGAGAATCTTCCTGGCATAGTGAGTGGCTTTTATGAAGCGGAATTAAATTATTGATTTATGGTGTGGTAACATGCAGTAATTTGTGAATTCGCAGGCATACGATCAGCCTGATGTGTATGAAACCGGAGACTTGCCGGAAGCAGACCAACCAGATCCTACGGAGGAAGAGGAGAACGAGAATATTGAACAATTACATCTATCTGTCAAAGACTCATTTAATAAGTTCAAAGGGAAATTTTTAACTGGTGCAGTCGACTTTTCGGATAGACTTACCAGGAAATCACGAATTGGATACAGGTACTTAAAGCTTTAATGAGTAAATGTGGAGTACTACATCCCTACCGCAACTTTTTTAACTAGCAAAATATAGATTATTTGTTATGAAGTCCAACAGTGGCCTGTAATATGCTAATTGATTGCTTGAATGTCTTCATAGGGCTGGAGAGTGGGAATTAGCAGCTGAGGGTGAGCCAGAGACCGCCCTAGAGCGCTACAATAGGTTACGTTGTGAATTTTCCGAATTACTGGAACAGGTTACCGAACAACAAAATAAAGCTACAGAAAGTGAAAAGGTAATAATTGATTGCTCAATAAATTCTTTGCATGAGTTTACGAGTACATTCATTGACAAAAGTTATTCAATACTAAAAAAACATTCTTTTATTTTTTATTTTTTTTTATTTAATTCTTTATTGTACACTGTTCTATCTCTTTTATAAAAAAGGACACCAATAAATAACTGGAGCAGGTCAAATAGAAATGACATTTATTTTTTATACAGATAAATAAGCCTATAGGCTAATAAAACAGCACTTACAAAACATCTAAGAAACAAATTATTAGAAGAATTAAACTATTTGCTAAATTGACCTCTTCTTTTCTACTTCTCTGCTATTTGTATGCTAGAAGAGAACTCATATTGAGTTAAGCTTGCCTTTGGACATGTTTCTTGTAAAATTTTATATAGAATCCTTATACTGTTTGTATCCAATAAAGAATTAAGAATTGACCATTAAATCATAATATGGCCATCTAGAATAAACTCCACCAAGAAGCTCACAAGGCTTTCTTGTCTTCAATTTACAAACATGTTTATTTAATCTAATGTTTTGTTTTGTTTGAGTAGCCTTGTAGAGCACACAGTTTAGTTTGTGTGTCTGTTAGGAAATGAGATGCAAAGTGTGCAGTGAACTGGTTTACTTACCTCTGAATTACATAATTTGAATTTCAGTTACAATTATGAACTCTCATAGGAAATAGACTATGTATATCAAAACATAGTGATGCAATTTTGTATTAATGTAAACAGTCATTCAAAATGAAATTCTAAGTCAACCAAAGATTTATCATATTCCTGAGTTTTACAATAACCTTCCTAGCAAAGTTGCATTTCCATTGACTTTTACATTTCTTAATGTACAAGTATTTTGTAATCTTCAGAGGACTTTGATAAAATAATGAATAACACACAAAATAGACCTTTATTTTGTGTGTTATTTTATCAAATTAAAATGTTTTCTACAACTTTTGTGGCTGATTGTACCTTCATATAATGTTAGGTACATAAATCGTGTGTATGAGGTGTAGGTGTTCTTTTAGACCAGTCAATAAATTTTATAATTTTTATTTGATTTAATAGAGAAAAAACAATTGATGTATCATAAAAATGAGGCTATTATTGACTTATATGTATACTGGAACTTTGATTTAATTGTTCAAAAGCAACAAATATTTCTTCTTAAATTAAGCAACTAAACATTTTGATTTTTGAAGTAACTTTTGGCTAAATGGCAAAAGCAATGCTGGCCATGTCGGTCTTAGGATGGGTGACTATTCTTAAGACAGAGATCCCTCTCCATGCCTCAGATAGGCATGCCCACCTACATGTATGTTTGAAAATTTCAGGATGAATACACAAAGCTAGCAGTTCAGATAAACTCAACAAAGAAACTGCTCGAAGAGTTGAAACTAGAAGAGGGTGAACAGATTGATCCTAAGGCTGAGAAATTAAAGTAAGTAGTAGTATAGTTACTGGGACTTGACATAGTTACTAAATGTACTCTTAATGATGCACAGTACCTACCATTTTTTGGGTGTCTTTCACTCAAATTTACCAACCATAGATTGTAGTTTTTAAAATGGTTTGGGACTTATTGCGAGTAAAATTAACTTACTTAAGAAAAGTGGTTACCATGGCCTATGGACGTTTGCAACACCAGGGGCGTCACAATCGTGCTGCCGACCCTGAAGAAACCTTCTAATGCCCTTCTTAAAGAACCCGATATTGTTTCTCTCGAGACTTGTGTTCCAGATATATCTTGTGAGAAGCGAGTAGGGCGACAGAGAGCATCGCGACACAACACGTCAGACAAACATGTTGGTTGCTTTAGTCACAGTATCTGTATAATAATATCTTTCCAGGGAGTACCTATCAAATAACGGCAAAAAGCAACAAGGACAGCTGGTGACAGCACATCTGAAACTGAAGCCGGAAGTGAACTTAGCACACACTACAAGGGTAGCTCAACTTGAACACAGGTGTGTAAACCAATATGTATAGAAAATCAGCTGATTGGGAAGTTTATCGTATCATATCTTTATTTTGACTAGTCATGAATAAATTTTCATCGTAAGTTTTAAAGTTCTAGCAGTAACCCTGTGGCTAATTGAAATAGTTTAGTATTATGCTAGTTTCATAATATGTTTTAACTGAGTTTAATAAAATAATAATAAACATAAGTGCCCGCTTGATTGCTGTAGGCTCGCCCCCCTATTACATGGGACCGAAATTCATTGTTGGCCAAATGTGGGTGTTATTACACCTCTGAGGTTTAACAACTGTGAATATATGTATGTATGTAACTTTGTAACAAGATGTAATGGCTAACTCTGAGTTGAGTAGGTAGTCAATTTTATTTTTAAATTGTAGAAGCTTATAATTAAGTCTACAATGTCTATTGTATAAGCCTGTCTTAAATATTTCATACAAGTTTATTTATAAAAGTTCACTAATTTCTGGTTTCTGACAGGTTACATAAACTGGAGCAGGCAGCAGGCGTCCGGGATGAGGAGGCATTCAGGAGATTGCAGGCCGCTACTGGACAGGTATAGGACACACCATGGAACACCTGTCATATTTGTAGTACACTTTTCTGTACACCCCATCATAGTACAACCCCCCCCCCCCCCCCCCTCCACCTACAACGAACCCTTTATCACAGATACACCTAAGGTGTACGTGTGATAAAGGGTCCGTTTCTACCATCTCACTGTGTATACTATGTACGATGACGTGGTTCCATTCCATCCATGTCTGTTTATTAATCACGTGAGGCTCAACAGGGGCGGGAGTTTTCGGAAAAACACGAAATTTCACCAGGGAGATGTAGGGGTATAGTGAGATATCACGTATATTTTTTCTTATAACGCACGAGACGCCCGTAAGATGATAAAAATACACGTGATTTTGGGCAGGGGGGAGGGTAGCCTAAAACCTCAATGTCATGACGTATCACCATAGGAGAGGGGGGAGGTTAAAAATTGCTAAAAAAATATCACGTGATTAATGGACAGCCCCTAACACGCTATTTTACAAGTACGTTTCATGTTCCATCATCTTACACTTATCATAATAGTAACATTTTTGTGCTCCCTAGGCGACGTTATGCGGCGCGGCGGCCACTTTAGCCGCTCAGTCGTCCCTACTGCGGGCGGGAGAAATGGCCGCTGCGGAGGCCCGCGTGACGTCACTGAGGGCCAACGTTGACGCGCTCAAGCTCAGCATCAAACCCTCCGACCCTGAACTTGACGCTAAGGTAACCAGTGACGTTTTATTATCATTGTGTCAGGGAATAGGACTACCAAATCTCTTATTTTACCGTTTACCGGGCTGTTCCCGCAATAATTATGGCATTAAATGTGCCGTCTAATTTACTGCCTGAAGTGGTGTGGCTACACTACAGTTTACCAACATAAATGTCGTTGAAATTATGCCAGGGGTTGTTGAAATTATGGCGGTAATTATTGGCATATCACGGTAGTGTAACCGCAACATTATAATACTACAGTCCATGACAAAGGGCCTGCTTGACGGCAAAAGGCTCGCCTCCTATTACGTGTGACCAAATATCGTTAAAGAAATGTAGCTGTTAATATACCTCTGTGGTACCTACCTCTATGGAGATTTACAATCAGGAATATGTATGTGTCGTTCTACACAGCGCTATTAGACCCAAACTTCTTCTTCTTCCTCTTAGCGTTAATTCCCAGTCGCATCCGAAGCTTTCAGCTCGGAGTCTGGGGTCCGCTTTTACCAGTCTTAACCACGGATTTGACTAGACCTCGATATTTTCCGTGAAGCGATTGTCATCTGACCTCCACAACCCAATGTTAACATTAGGCGATATCGAAGTTTAGCAGTTAGACCGTTGTTTTTGGATTTTTGAGGGCTCCAACTACCCGTAACGACTGCCATAGATGTTCTCATGGCAACCGGGACCGACGGCTTAACGTGCTCTCCGAGGCACGACCAGACCAATGCAAATACTCATATTTCATTCACACAAATATTTGCACTGAGCGGGGATCGAACCCGCGCCTCCTGCGTAGCGGCCGCGTTCACTACCGCTACGCCACGGAGGCTGTCTATTAGACCCAAACTAAACATAGCTTAACTAGCTTGTCAAAAAAATAAAATACGTATAATATTTGCACCGAGTAGGAATCGAACCCGTGACCTTTACCATGTGTATAATATTCGCAGGTGAACGAGTTATACAAACTATTGAAGCAAATCGATGGCATATCACATTCAGAGATCTTGGAGCGTATGGAGGCGCTGGAGGCTCTGCATCACCAAGGTATGTTACTATTCCTTTCAGATGTATATTACTAGCTGTTGTCTGCGGCTTTGCCCGTGTGGATCTCGGTTATCGCCCACAAACATAGCTATGTACTTTCCCGAACTCTAGTCCATTTCGGTACAAAATTTCATCATAATCGGTTTAGGCATGAAAGCTTAACAAACAAGGATACTGTTGCATTTATTATAATAGTATAGTTTGTTCATAAATGTCAACAAATCCGGCAAATTCCCATATATTATATTAAAATTTATATGTGGACATGTATGGCTTACAGGGGTGATATATGATAATTGATAATACAGGATTATTAGATAATAAATAAAGATTCTTGAATGAAATTCTAAAGCACTAGCTGTCCCGGCGAACTTCGTACTGCCACATTTTTTTCAGCCCGCGTGAATTTTTGATCCCGTTTCCGCTGCACCTATTTTATCACCATTTAAACCTTTCCTGGACATCCACGAATATTTCAAGACTAAAATTAGCCAAATCGGTTCAGCCATTCTTGAGTTATAAACTAACAACGAAAAGTGGCATTGATTTTTATATATTAGAAGACTAGCTGTCCCGGCGAACTTCGTACCGCCATATTTTTCCCGTTCCCGCTGCACTTATTTTCTCATCCTTTAAACCTTCCCTAGACACCCACGAATGTTTCAAGACTAAAATTCGCCAAATCGGTTCAGCCGTTCTTGAGTTATAAACTAACAACGAAGTGGCATTGATTTTTATATATATAGATTTAGTATGCTAACTATTCAAATCTATTTAGAGTTGTGGTCAGAGCATTCCCCCTGAAGGGAAATATCACGGGTTCGAGTCCCACTTGAGCTGTATTCGCTTTTCTATTTAAATCGAAATAAACATTTTATTTCCCCAGCCTGCAACTTCGGCAAGTCCCTCACAGAGTTGGAAACCTTACAAACCACAATAGCCAGCGGTGTCCAGAACAACAAGGAACTGCTGCAAGGAGTCCAAGAGGTGTTCGCACACAACGTGGACAGCCTCCAGAAGGAGATAAGGAAACTTGATGACAGGATCGGGAAGTTAGCTGCGGCATGATGTAGAACTGAAGTAGTGAGTGGTGCTGTTCAAAAATTGATTATTTCTACCCCCTAGATATGTGGTAATTTATTAGGCGTTGTATTGTGGAATAAAATGATTAATGTATGGGAGTGACATATGTTTTGACGTTTAGACCATAATATACTGTACTAGCTGACCCCGCGAACTTTGTACCGCCTAAATGAAGAATCGCTCGACCGATTTTGTGCAGACTTCACATAAACCATCTACTAAATAGTCCGAACAAAGACTTAACATTTGGTTTGGATAGGTGAAAAGTGGCATTGATTTTTATACAGGGTGGGCCATAAGGATGTTGGCGGTTTCAATATTCAATTTAAAAAAAACTACAAAACATAAAGAAAAATTATTTGTATTTTTAAAAAGTAGAAACAGGAATTTTTAAGGTTTGGTTTCAGAACGTCCCATTCCCAAACTCGTCACTCTGTTTCAGATGGTCCCATTCCTAGATAGTCCTATTCCCAGATTGTCCCATTCTTAGATTGTCCTATTCCCAGATGGTCCCATGGATGGTAACGCATGACACCGGTTCAGGGTCAAAATGTCCAATTCTCAAAATGTCCAACGGTGTCAAATAAATTTGTTCAATAACACATCACAGCGCTTTATTAATACTTATGAATCATCCCGACTTGGATAGGTTAGGTTAGAAGGCTAAGACGAGAGTGGAGCGAAGCGGAGCTCCCGCCTTAGCCTTCGTGGTTATTTTTTTTTATAACCACACTTACAAGGATTTTGAACTTCAGTATTTGAAGCCATAGCGGAGCGGAAAATCTTTGTATGGGCTCGGCTGCGGCCGCCCCGCGCTACGCGTTTCCGAGAAATTGAAGAATTAAATCGCCAACACCTTTATGGCCCACCCTGTATATTAGAATAGACACAGCCCTAACAAAATGCCTCGCAGAAACGCCATATAAAACGCGTTATGTGTAAAATGTGACATCAGTTTAAGGTGAATTTAGAGCAAACGAACATAAAGCTAGAACTAGAACAAAGCATTCATTTTTAATATTTTCAGCGTTTACATAAGGCGTTGTAATAACGCTTGCTGTGTCTAGGTATAGTGTTTGTATATCCCATACATAGATCAATCTATTCTATGCTACAAAGGTATTGCCATTTGTTTAGAGGGGCTGAGCTTTTTTATAATGAGTGTGTTGCAGGCTTTTTTGATAATGATGAAATGTATTTCGGACTAGAAGTACATAATAATATTTTACATGCATATGATCACGCCTGTTAATCCAGGAAGGGGTTGGCAGAAGTGTATTAAGACTATAATTTTCGGTCGAGCCTGTTGCCGGCAAGTGGGCACTTTTTTCATGGACCGTATGGTTAATGTCAGATGGAGAACAGCCCTATACCTTAGTCTAGAGAGACACCCATGGGAAGTGATGGGATAGACCTATTGTAATGCACTGGGAACCAACACGGCAATAATTGTGTTTGGCTAAAGAATAATCTCTTCTAGAAGCAAAATTTTAAGTACGCGCACTTAAGTTTTTTTTTTTTAAATCTGCCTTATCAGTCTTTATGCTGGATATGAACAAACTTATTTTGTTACATTTGAGATATATGTAAGTTAATAACTATTGAAATTCAAAAGTACTGTTGTCATTTTAGTTTTTTTAAGGATATTTCTGTATAATATATAATTTGTCTCATAAATATGTTTCATTACTTCACTTTTCTGTTAACTAATTCAATAAATAATCGATTTTGAACAGCACTTTGTAAGGATCTGTGCACATTGTCACATTTTGTTACCCTATTACTACACCGCGCGGTTTTATAACAAGAAGGTAACTTCTTCTTCTAAAAAGAGGTTCATTGACACGAAAGAAGAAGAAGAAGTAGGTAACTATGAACGGAGACTCCTAAATACCAGTAAAAACATTACAGCATTTCTCAACACTGAATATAAAATTAAGAAGTGTCTTGCACCCATTGCTTGTCACAGTAAAAATGCTCAATATAAATAATTCACTATTTAGTGCCTAGTAACTGGCGGTTGCTCGCGGTTTTGCCTGCGTGGATGTCGGTAACAAAGCATAGCCTATGTCTTTTCTCAAACTAGCCAATATCGGTATCGAATATCATCAAAATCGGTTCAGTAATTTAGGCCTAAACGGACAGAAAGGGTTACTTTCGCATTTATATTCAAGTATGAGCGGAAAACGTCACTGCTTAGAGTATCTATCTTACCTGATGGATACTCTAAGCGTCACTGTTATGTATGACGTGATTCAACATAAAACATAAATGTTGGAGTATGGCAACATTAGGAAAAGCACTGGTCGCGGGTTCAAGTCTTATCTGAGCATTTACTTTATCCAATTTAATTAATTCTACTAATTGCAACACTCGTGCAAATAATCTTACTACCATAGACGCCCGAACTCATGCGAAGTGGAGGAGGAAGAGTCGGAAGGCGGACTTTGAGCTCCGAGATTATCTTGACCACGGATGCAATCAGGAAAATACGTCTCCATGAAGATGATGAACTAGCATACTAGTTGCTTCAAAATTCCATTAAATATAGCAACATTAGTTCCTATACAGGTCTAAGGCCTCTTGATTTTTTTATTCTGTGTTTTATTTTCTCTTGCTGTTCTCGAATGAAATTTTCCATAAAATTAATATATTTACTCACAATACTAAAATGTGCTATTGTTACCAGCTTTACTTGAGACATTTTAAGGGTAAGCGTAGAAAGAGACCAATTTTGTATTTAAGATGAAGCTCAGGAGGACCCCAATACTGCTAATAGTTAATCACTATCATAACACAGATTTTAGACTCTATTGTTATGCTGTTAAAGTTTAAAATGAAATAGCATCTTACAGAGTGAATGAAAAAATGTAACGAACTCTTTTTCATTGAATTTTGAACTTTAAGTCTATATTAATAAAGTCTAAAATTTCTTGACATTTTTGCAGTGTTTGTGGCATGACAGTGTTTGACATTAGCAGAATCGGGGTCGAGGTGTGGACGGTGTATAGTGTAATGTTAAATTTGTTTTGCGCAAAGAATGAACGGACTGACACTCAAGACATTCATTTAATATATCAAATTCAGAACTGGTATGTAATCGTAAGGGCCTCCGAACACTAGCTCTTTTAGCGACAATTCAGCGCATAACGAATAATCGTCAATTTAATTGTATCAGCAGTTGTTCAGCAGTTTTAAGTGGTAATATGAACCTTATCCCATTCAGATAAAGCTTAAAATAGTAATTTATCGCATAAGATTTTATGCTGCATGCTATTTTCAGCCTTGTTTTAAACGGAATAAGGTCGATTACTATTATAGAGCTATCGGCATATTTACCATGTTGTATTGTTTCGAGTCTCCGATATTTCGGCGCTGTTGCAAACACCATGATCACGGAGGAATTGAAGTATTGGCTGTTACAGTGAAATAGTTATTTGTTATACAAGAGTCCAAAGTTGCTTTTTAACCGCATGCTCAGTTTTGATGACCGAGCAAGCGAAGGATTCTAAATTTGAATTCGGTTCACAAATTGGAATGCTATGCGTTAGCGAGGGAATCAAAAGAGCACAAGGTGACAATCTTTGCACTCGAGTACAACACGAAATCCCACCTCAGCGTGGAAATAATGCAAAAAAAAAAACACAAAAACGACTTTGCACTCAGATATCGAAAATCCGAGTTAGGGGGATGAAAAAGTTTTTAGGACTAAAGATTTCCCCACTTTCCAGTTATCTTGATGCGCGTATCAGCAATAACACCGAACTCTAATAGTTATGTGAGTGACCATGATAGTTTAAATAGCAATTGAATAAAGTTCATATTTAATTAACACTTTTTTTTTTTTTTATACCACTTAGGTGGCAGACAAGCACACGGCCCACCTGATGGAAAGTGGTTACCGTGGCCTATGGACGTATGCAACACCAGGGGCGTCACACTCGTGCTGCCGACCCTGAAGAAACCTTCTAATGCCCTTCTTGAAGAACCCCATATTGTAGTCGCTTGGGAAAACCATCGCGGGGAGTTCATTCCACAGCTTGAGTGTGCGAGGGATGAAGTTCCTTTCATACCGCACAGTGCGCACCGTTTCCGGTCGCAATGTGTGAGGATGAACTCCCCGCCTATGACGAGAAGTGCGATGATATGACACTAAAATCTACTCAACATTTTCCGCCGCTATACTCGCATAATTCGTATTTTGCGCGATCCAGTTACATTACAAACATAATAAGCAAGTGTGTAGAGGCCCTATCAATAAATTTCTCAATTATTTGCTGTTATTTTATCGCCTACATAACTCAAGGCGACTTTATATTTTTGTATTACTTATTATTTTCAATGTTGAAAATACTTAAATCGTCTGTTATTTGTAAGAATAGACTGCTTAAGAGAATATAATTTATTTAAATTTAAAAAATAAATCGATTATGTAGCTATTGGCTATTTTATTCCTGAGCAGACATTGTTCTATATGATATGTTTACGCGAATGCCACTTTTTAACGGATTTTATCGCGATTAATTTTGTATTATTTGTACGTTTCGGCTCCTTTTCAGTAGCTATGGTCGCGCAGAAAAAATGACTTTATATAAAAAACATTGTTTTTCAAACATTAGCTGTCACCCTACTCTCTTACTGACTTCCAGCAGGGGACAGCGATGACCAGACGGATGAGCTGCCCTTCCATATAGGTCATTTCACCCATTCCTCCTCTGGGGACTGGGGAGGCGAATGTTCGGCTATCACGGCGCTCTGATGAACCTACCTGTTTCCTTGCAAAATCTTACGATCTGGATCCCGATTCTACTAATTTGTCAAGTGCAAAAAATGCCATTCAATTTTAAACTTTAATGTTATGCTATTAAAGTCTTAAATGAAACGGCATCTTGTAGAGTGAATAAATAAATGTAACGAACTTTTTTTCATATAATTTTGAACTTTAAAAATTCAACCCCACCAAACGGACGGCATCGGAACGGATTTTAACATAACATAACATAAACTCACGCCTATATCCCCGAAGGGGTAGGCAGAGGTGCTAGCACCCACATTTCGCCGTTTATGTTTAGGTCCCAATGTAATAGGTGGCGAGCCTATTGCCATTAACCGGGCACTTATAAACCTGCGATGAATACACACATAACTTCGAAAAGTATCGAAAAGTCATTGGTGTGTGCCATGGTAAAACCTGGGATCGAACCCGAGACCTCGTCTCAGCAGTCCATTACCCATACCACTAGGCTATCGCGGTTTCCTTGCAAAATCTTACGATCTGGATCCCGATTCTACTAATTTGTCAAGTGCAAAAAATGCCATTCAATTTTAAACTTTAATGTTATGCTATTAAAGTCTTAAATGAAACGGCATCTTGTAGAGTGAATAAATAAATGTAACGAACTTTTTTTCATATAATTTTGAACTTTAAAAATTCAACCCCACCAAACGGACGGCATCGGAACGGATTTTACAATCTTTAAACAAAATAAAGCTTATATCACAGCCTTTAAAGTTTATATTACCAAGTCACGCATGACAGCTTGACGTGCGTCATGCCGCCGCACGTCGCTGTCAAGCTGTTGTGCGTGACTTGGTAATATAAACTTCAAACACTGTGATAATAAGATTTAATTTTGTTTAAAGATTGTAAAATCCGGGCCGATGCCGTCCGTTTGGTGGGGTTGGACCTTAAGTCTATGCCGATAAAGTCTACAATTTAATGTCATTTTTGCAATGTCAGCAGATGTGACTTAAGATCCTCGACGGCCTAACCTCGTGGAACGGTGTTCCCATTCCTGTGACTTATAGGAACTTATTCTTGGGATATATTGAAGGCCTTTTGAATTTTATACAAAAAAATAACCTAAATTACAGCAATAGTGGACACCGATACTCTCATACGCATGAAGGTCAAATCAAATCAAATTTATTTATTTGCAAGAATATGGTAGGTATATAAGGTCTTAACAGTGATGACTTTTACTTTTATTGTTTATAGTAAACCTTATATACCCGTACTTCTACAGTATATTATACTTAAATATAATATAATCAAGTAAAAACTTTAATAGCGCGATGCAGGACCAACCGTTACTGAGTAGTAACGGTTGGTCCTGCATCGCGCTTGTCTCTAGATGGCGTTGTATAATTGACTGTGTCGCCAATTCGCTTTAGCTAGTCAAACCAACAATTTCGTGAACTGGAGAATGACGCCACCGTCCTTCAATGTTGTCAAATCGTACTAAATTGACTTTGATGTGCAATCTCAGGCCGGGGCCGCGTTTCGAACCGGCGCGGTGGTCCATTTGCTAAGCTAGTCTTTAGTACATATATGTATATTATTGACGTTTTGTAAGTGCCGTTTTGATGGTCTATACAGAATAAATGATTTTTGACTTTGACTTTGAATAAAACATTCTTGATTTGACAGTGACAACCGTAGTTCCGAGTTTAGCCATTTTACAATACATGTAAATTTGACTTCACTTCGCCTCGCCAAGCAAAGTCTCTGCATAGAGGGTCACCATTATAGATATGTACCATGTCACAATGGTGGCAATCAGCTTCACGGCCTCATCAGATGCTTCTTCACGCCCCGCTTAAAGGACCCGTGACTGCAAGAAGAGGGAAATACGTGTACTGGTAAGGAATTCCAGGACCTAATGGTGCGGCAGAGGAAGAAGTCGTCGAACTGCTTGGTTTTTGATTGAATTTTCTGCACCGTATGTGGGTGATGGGGTGACATCTAAGTCCTGCACGTGTTGTCCTGTATAGGAAAGGAGAGGGTGGTACTAATTGGAAGAGCTCATCACAACATTCACCATGGTAGAGACGGTAAAATACTGCCAAGGCTGCAACATCGATACTTCATCACGTACTTATAGTATTTAGAAACAAAACAAAGATAGATTTACATAAATGTAGTCTTTATTAAACACCGTAACCCATCTCAGGCAAGCCGACTAATTGATACATTTGTTAATTGACAATAACTGATTAATACTCTTCGTCATCAGCGTCGTAATGGACTCCTATTTGCTTTCTGATGGTATCCATCAGCTGTGCCAACATTAGACTGAAACTATGTGGCATGCGGGGTGACTCAAGCAGTCCTGCAAATAATTTTGTATTCAGTAATATAAGGATTTAACGGAGGTATTGCTCGAGAGTCGAGACATATATCTTCGACCTAAAATGTGCTCTACGCGCAGTACCCGTTTCTTGGGTGTTTTTTTAGGACTGCACGGGGTGCTACTACGTTGGACGAGCTCAAATGCACAAATCATTTATATTATTACACAAAACCAAAATTCAGAACCTTCCACCTCTTTTCCGTTTAAAAATCAACCTAAAATCCATACTTCTTGTTCGACAACTTAAACTCGTGGAGAACTGACGGACTCACGGCAATCAATTTACTGAAGTGCCCTAACGTTACTCTGGTAGAATTTCTTGAAAAATTTAGAAAAAAAGAAACTATTTTATTCATAAAAACCTACCTACGAGATATATTTAACCGCAATAGAAAAAAAACATAATTTAAAAAAAAGACGATATTGGTGAAATTGCAGCGATTCTATAGATTGCATTGCAGATGCTGGTGTGGGAAGGTTGTGGGTTTCTGAACGACCTGTCAGGGTGACAGCTCGCGCGCGGGAATTACCTAACTGACACTTCGTTACAACGGGTTTCTAGGAGAACTACTTATGTAAATAGGAAGAATAAGAATAGTGACTATAATTCTATTCCATGATCTTAAACTGATGCTACAGAAGCCATTAATAGAGAGAAAAGAATAATTATGAATGATAAAAACTCTGACGTAACTATTTTAATGTCGGTATATTTACCTGCTTTGATACATCTTGCTACTTCTAAGGTCTGGTAGACCAAACCAGCGCTGTTCGGGAAATTGTAAGGCAAGTTGGAGTTGTGCAATGGAAACTTTTTCAAGCTGCCGTCCACATCTATCATCTTGTCCGGGAAATAGAAGGGTGGCTCGAGCTGCAGCATAAAAAAAATACATTTTACTTTTTATAGATTTTTCTTCCTTTAAGCCTGATTGGAAAACTTACGCTAACCAGCGTCGCCCTTGATCTGGGTAATCCACTCCGTGTGCCTCCCCAAAAGCTCCACTTAATATTATGCGCGGGATACTTACTGGCAGTTTTTTATTACTGATAGCTTTTTAGGTAGCAGCCAAGTATGCTCAACAGAAGGGAAGCGTTTACCGAAGCCTATGGGTATGTGCGTCATCAGCACTGCAATTCACTAAGCAAGCACAACGATGCGAGTCGCAAGGTTGTGCTCGATAAAGATTGTCATTGGTCGATATCCAGTGACGTGACCCAGTCTGCCAATCCAGTGACGTGCTCGCTTAGTGAATTGCAGTGCTGATGACGCACATATCCATAGGCTTCGGTAAACGCTTCACTTCTGTTGAGCCGCATACTTGGCTGCTACCTAAAAAGCTATCACACTCTTAGGTACTTGATATTTTAGCAACACTTGCTACATGACCCCTCTCGCCCTCTCATATCTCTAGTTGTACACCAAAAAAGGTCGGCGCTAAAGCCAAACTAGATATCATAGAAACAAAAATCAGTCTTACCGTAATTCGGTCTTTAGTCCCATAGATCGTGGCTTTGTTCCAAAGCTGTAGTTTACTATTGGCGTTGAGCACAGCTTTCCTGCCGCCGCTGTACTCCAGGATTATCGTCTCCGACTCGTCCACGCCGGTGTCGAGCAGGTTGCCGACCGCAGTAACCTTGGTAGGCTCTTCTTTGAACACGGTTTGTGATAAGTGAAGCAAGTATATACCGAGGTCTAGCAGAGCACCGCCTCCTTGCTCTTTTTGGCTAAAAATAAATTAACCTTTAGAAACCATTCGCCCTCCAATAAAAACATAACTATGAGCCATAAAATGTGAACTTACTATAGTCGATCAGTGCCAGCATAAATTCCAAAATTGGCCTCGACGAACTTGACTTCCCCAAGTTTCCCGGAGTTGATTTCCTTCTCCAGAGCAATGTACGCAGGCGAAAAACGAGCCCACAAAGCTTCCATCAGGAATAGGTTCTTTTCCTTGGCAAGCTTGATCAAGCTCTGAACTTGTTTACGATTCAGACAGAATGGTTTCTCGCACAGCACGTGCTTACCGCTCTCAAGGAATAATTTGGTTAATGGATAATGATCTGGATTTAACGCTGCTATGTAGACTATATCTGTGGCAACAAATACATTGATATTGGAAATACAATGGACAAGACAGGAAAAAAAGAAATAGCTCTCTGGAACTTACTACTACGGACTTTACCACATTGAAGTAAAACTGGGTAAACAAGCAATACCAGGAGTTGTGATGAGTACTAAGTGCTATAAGCAAGGAAGAAAGCATCTGTAAAAATTGTAAGAGTAATTGTTTCAACTGACGTACCGATATCATTGCTGCTCGCTAAATCTTGGTAAGTGTCGAATACTTTTTCAATATTGTGAGTTTTAGCAAACTCCGTAGCTCTCGTCTTGTCTCTAGCGGCGATTGCAACGATGACCTGATCTCCTTTCTCGGGGTAAGAGTTGAAGGCGTTGACGAAGTCATTGCTAATCTTCCCAGCGGTTACGATACCCCAGCGCAAAGTCATCTGTAGAAACAATAATTTAAAATGTCCACATTCTACTTGTGTTGAAATCCAAAAGTAACCTGGGTACGGTAACGAATCCATTAAAGGAGTGGACGTGTTTGCCGTCTGAGAATCATTCCACCGACTGACACTTGCAAAACATGCCAGATGCAGAATCAAGGCACAGTGGTTTGCAATGCAATTCTGTAAGTGCACAAGGACGAGCACAACGTTGCGACAACCTTGATACAGATTGTCATTGGTCGGACAGCGTGACGTCACTGGAGATCGACCAATGACAATCTATAACAAGGCTGTCGCAACGTTGAGCTCGTCGTTGTGTGCTTACAGAATTGTTTGGCTGGTATACCTACGAATTCGATGTCCAAACTAACCTCACCTTCCACCTGCAACCTGATTGACCAACACCTGCTGATAAACGAACAAGGAACTGGGATAGGGGATCGGGCTCGCGAGATCGGGTCAGACGATCATTTTAAAACTACATCGGGACATGGTGTCAAAGGCATAAGAAAAATCCTAGAATTATTTGAATATACCTACGACTACTACTATAGGTACTTAACGTACCTACATACATTAAGTACCTACCTACGTACACGTACCTACGTTCATTTCAGTCTTATACCTATGTAATTAAATAATTATCTATTTATTAAACAATCTCATTACATAATCATCAGTACTCTTATTAGATTGCAGGCCTAATATTCATTTAGATATGGCATATCTAACCATAACACTTCGTCTACCTATGCCTGTGAATTAGAAGTCAATGACCTATTACATGCTATTACTATTACTTATTCTGTGCTATTACGTACATACTACTGACCGCCACGGCCACCTCCTTGCGAAGAGGTTATGAACGACAAAGAGGTGGTGGAAAGGCAACAGACTGAATAAACCCCCACAATAATAAACAAGCTTCAATTTACCTCTAAACAGTTTACGTTGGATCTTCTCTTGAGTGAATACTTAAACTAACATTGCCTATTGACAGTTGTAATCAGTGTTGTTATCAGCACACATCACTATCAACAGGTATGTAACGGTTATCAGACCGGTACAGCGTTTACTGTTTGGCACTAAGTCTTTGTGCAAATAAAAAGTATTGCTATTTTATTACCAGTTCAATAATCTAAAAGTTTGATGGTACCTACCAAATAATGATATTGTTGCAAGAGCCGGATTTAAGACTGTTAATAGGTAGGTATCTACATACTTACCTGCCTCTCGCTTGAGGCCATGGATTTTTTCCATGGCACAGAGCAAGAGCGCATAGGATTCCACCGCTTCGTTTCATGAGGAGTGGCATATAGGTTCTTATACCTAACTGTGAAGTTTCTCCAACGCAAAAAAAAAACGAAAAAACTTTGATAGTGTGATGCAGATAGCAATAGAAGTGCCAAAATAGTTCGATTTTTTACGCTAGATGGCGCTATATTGATGAAAACGAAACAAAGTATATTAGTACCTAGCCTTTTTATTGCACTATGTACACAATATAACCAAATAACATCAATATGTATTTGTGTATTTTTTATAGTGTCTATTAATACTCTTCGTCATCGGCGTCGTAATGGACTCCTATCTGCTTTCTAATGGTATCCATCAACTGTGCCAACAGGAGGCTGTCCTTATGCGGCATGCGGGGTGACTCGATCAATCCTGCAAGTAAGCGTATTTTTAAGGACTCCACTCCGTACCAAATTTCATCCAGACCCGTCCAGCCTTTTTTGGGTGAAAAAGTAACCAACATCAATCCATTCATCTTCGGTTCGAGTCCGAGATAACCACCCCCGCTGGCCTCCTGGGGCTATCCGTGAGGATTCCTGCACTTTGGAAAAAAAATGGAAGTGTGAATGTTAGTAACTCTGTATACCTGCTTTGATACATCTTGCTACTTCTAAAGTCTGGTAGACCAAACCAGCACTGTTCGTGAACACGTAAGGCAAGTTGGAGGTGTGCAATGGGAACTCCTTCAAGCTGCCATCCACATCTGTCATCTTGACCGGGAAATTGAAGGGCGGCTCAAGCTGTAATGGACAACGAAACGTATTAGCAAGGTACTTAATCCAAACCAATCACAATAATATAGAATCAAAAACTAATCTCACCGTAATTCGGTCTTTAGTCCCATAGATCGTAGCTTTGTTCCAAAGCTCTAGTTTACTATTGGCGTTGAGCACAGCTTTCCTGCCGCCGCTATACTCCAGGATGATTGTCTCCGACTCGTCCACGCCGGTGTCGAGCAGGTTGCCAACCGCAGTAACCTTGGTAGGCTCTTCTTTGAACACATATTGTGATAAGTGAAGCAAGTATATTCCGAGATCTAGTAAGGCACCACCTCCTTGTTCTTTTAGACTAAAAAAGAAATTGATGAATGATGACTTAAAGATATATGAATTATGTAATATAATAACTAATGATCAGTACTACTTCTTCTACTCTGCCACAATCACGACTTTTGCCGTTGCCCTACCGAAGTCCTCGATCGTATATGTGGACAGGCACAGTGGACAAGAGAGCAAATGTGACATAGACTGTGATTGAACCCCGCAACTTAGGTTCTTATATACGCTTTTTGACATCCAAGTTGACCACTGAAGGTATTGTCCAAGCGGCAGGACTTCTTTAGATCTGATACTTACTTGAAGATTATAAATGGTACTAAATACAGACAATATCATGTGCATAATATATCACGGAAAATTGGCCAAGGATCGAAATTATTTAGAAATATATTGGAGGAGTTCGATATATAAAATATGTGCTTACTATGTTCGATCAGTGCCAGCATAAATGCCAAAATTGGCCTCGACGAACTTGACCTCACCAAGCTTCCCAGAATTGATATCCTTCTCTAGAGCAATGTACACAGGCGAGAAACGGGACCACAAAGCTTCCATCAGGAATAGGTTCTTCTCTTTGGCAAGCTTGATCAAGCTCTGGACTTGTTTGCGGTTCAGACAGAAGGGTTTCTCGCACAGCACGTGTTTACCACTCTCAAGGAATAATTTGGTTAATGGATAATGATCTGGATTCAATGCTCCTATGTAGACTACATCTGTGGCGACAAATACATTTATATAAGGCAAATTACAAGGTAAAACAAAGATGTTAGTGGCCCGGAACAACTCCTACATTTGATTGAACCACTTAAATATCTCGTCAGGCATCAAGATAGGGAGCTGTGGACCAGTGATGATGTGAAGGCCTGTGAATATTCGTTCTAGGTATTATTATGGTGCAGTGCAGGCATGGAGCCCTAACAAGACCTTTTTGGGCCAAGCCCTGCTCTCCTCCTCTCCTGCAAGCTGGTACACCTACTGAGTGACGAATAAGGCTCTGCAGCTTTCTCCGCGGCATTGGGTGATTCAACGGCAGTTGATCCTCTCCAAACGAAAAGGAGTAGGTGAAAACCAACGATGCAACCGGGAAAAACATAATTATGATGATAATAAGTACCTATTCTTGTTTATAATACGTACTAATATCATTGCTGCTCGCTAAGTCTTGATAAGTGTCGAATACTTTTTCGATATTGTGAGTTTTCGCAAACTCCGTGGCTCTCGTCTTGTCTCTAGCGGCGATTCCAACGATGACCTGATCTCCTTTCTCGGGGTAAGTGTTGAGGGCGTTGACGAAGTCATTGCTGATCTTCCCAGCGGTTACGATACCCCAGCGCAAAGTCATCTGTAGAAATAATAGTTCATTTTATATTTCAAGATGGTACTTGTGTTGGAACCCGAATACAAATGTCGATGGTACGGTGACGAAACAATGAAGGAGGAGGCGAGTTTACCGTTTGTAATTTCTTTCCGAACAAGAACTTCTGTACGAATTCGGAGCCTAAGCCAACCTCACCTGCAAGCTGATTGATGGACGAGGAACTGGCACAGGTTCCCCACTCGGGGTTAGAGGGCGGGGGGTCAGACGACAAGATAAACCGAAAACTAATGAGGAGAGCTTTCTAGCTCTAAAACAGAGCTTCCCAAGCTAGTTTTCTCATTGACCACTTCCAAAATTTACGCAGTTCCGGTGGACGTGGACCTCTTTATTCGTGCGACCATCAACACCACCGACCGGTCGAGGATGGTTATGTCGGACTCGAACAGACTAAAATCGCACACTGCCAGTCGTCTCGGGTCTTCAGATGCCGGGGTGTAAGATTGCGTAAGGCATATCCCTTACACTTTGGCTGAATTCCCCTACTCCTTTTTTTTATAACGCCAACGTAGACTCTCGTCGAGCCTCCAGTGGACTCATGGAGGTCCACCTGGACCACTTAGGGAACCGCAATTCTAAAGTGCTAAAAAGTGAATAGGTATACCTATCATGTCAACGCGATATTGAACTTAAAATAAGTATATAAAGATTACTAAAAAGTAAATAATCATCACAATCAATACTTTATGCCATTTTTCTGATAAGACTTACTTATCCGTCTCCGACATATAGGTAGGTACTGTTTTGAATATGTAAGATAATTTACGAAAGCGATAAATACTTAATTTAAAATTTATTTGGAACTACATATAAACTTTATATAGTATATAGTATTATATAAGTTAAGTTCATAGATAAGTGTATGTTTGGAACATAGCGTCAAGTGCCAGCCTCTTATTAGATTGTAGGCATAAAATTCATTTAAATATAGGCATAAACTTAGTCTACCTATACCAAAGACATTTCATAACATAGACATGTCATATGCTTACAAATCAACGTAGAAAAATGTGCCGAACTCACACACACACATTTTTAATTCATCTACACTTCCCTACATAACCAATGGATTGAAAAGAGAGGACATGAAAAATACAATATAAAAGAAGAAGACAGCTATTGTTTGTCACTTGGACTTTAATGATAACAATGTACCAATCACAGTGCGGTTGCTAGTCGGTGACATAGGCTAACAAAATTATTGAAAAAGAAGGTACAGAGCTCTCTGAATTGAGGTTATTGCCTAATTTTGTTTAGACAAAGATGTTTGTTTAACTTTGTTAATGTATTATGAAAAAGCTAGGTATAATTTTTAAATTTCATTATTTTGTTGCTGTCAGTAGTACAATTTTAACAAGTACCTAAGTAGGTACTTGCCAGTAAAGTGAAGTTTGAGATAATTGCGTAATTTTGTTTAGACAAAGATGTTTGTTTGTCATTGTTATTGTATCTTCTAATATATAAAATTCTTCTGTCACGGGGTGCGTAATCGAACTCCTCCGAAACGGCTCGACCGATTTTGATGAAATTTTTTGTGCTTATCCGGTATCTATGAGAATCGGCCAACATCTATTTTTCATCCCCCTAAGTGATAAGGGTGCAGCGGGAACGGGATTTGAATACCACGCGGGCCGAAAATATGGCGGTACGAAGTTCGCCGGGGCAGCTAGTTAAGTATAAAAAAGCTAGGTATGTTTATTCTATTTCATTATTTTGTTGCTGCCAATAGTACCTACAAATTTTAATAAGTAGGTACTTACCTAAGTAGATACTTGCCAGTGAAGTGAAGTTCGCACTTATTAACTTACTTGAACCACATAGTATTAGTAGGCAATTATAAAAAACAACAAATTAAAATTGGGAGGTAGTATGTAGTGAGTTTAATGCCTACGATATTCTCATCTGTACTTTAATCTATTGTTCGGATCACACACGTCCTTGTCGCTCACGCACCAAATTATATCATACTGTCTCTTTTTAACAATTTTAACTTGAATATTATGAAAGTCAGAAATTTGGTCTTTATCAGTCGAAATATGTATTATTTCCATGTGATATGAAATCCCTTTTGATGTATTAACTTTAGAGTAATAATTCGTGCAGTGTCTATAAACATACGATGGCATTTTCGTTATTTTTATAAGTCACTGATGCTTCCGCTCAACGTCCGGCCGGCGCCGCTCGGCACGCGGTACTAGAGGCAAACGTTCCAATTGACTCGTTTTCGAATCTTCACGATTTTCGCGCAATAACGAATCTACTTCTTTTTATATATAATATCTTTGACCTATACTCATGAGATGGAAGATGGAAGTCAATGTCCTTTTACGTACATATTCGTACTCCTGACTGCCACCCCTTTGCGAGGGGGTTATAAACGCCAAAAGGCGGTAGACAGACTACAGACTGAACAGACCAACACAATAATATATATAATGGAAGCCGTGTTGACGGAACTTACCAAAGTATTGAAGATTTTGCAAAAACAACCTCAACTTCAACATCAAAATCAATCCACGCCGAATACAATACAACCATTCGACGAACACAATGAGACTTTCGATAATTTCTTAGCGCGAATACAAAACTTTATACACCTCAAAGAGTGGACAGATCCGCAAAAATGTACACGCATCTTTCTCAATTTCATCGGGCCGAAATATTTCCAAACGATCTGCAACCTAACGGCACCCGACAAACCTGAAAATAAGACTTACGAAGAACTAGTGGCACTTCTACGGACGCACGTCTGCCCAAAACCAAGTGAGATAGCGGAACAACATAAATTTTGCATCCGATTACAAAAAGAAGGTGAGTCAATTGCCAACTATATTGCTGAACTCAAAAATATAGGAGGAAATTGCAATTTTACATGTACACACTGCAAGAAGTCTACATTAGACACCCATTTAAGAGTTCAATTCATTAGAGGTCTAAGATGCAGTGAAACCAAAGAGAGGTTATTACAAGAACCTGATATAGAGAAATTCACAGATGTAGTAAAGGTAGCGCAAGCGATTGAATTATCTAAAAAGGAAAGTCAACAAATGGTACAGCCATCTACAAATATAAATAAAATAAATATAAATAATAAGCATTACAAAAGCAGAAATACAAATACACCTAAAATACATAATAACAAAGGGGAAAATACAAATAAAAATACACAAATAAGATGTTACAAATGTGGGAGAAATAACCATAAAGCAAATAAATGCAGAGCGAGGAATTTACAGTGCACTACATGCAATGCAAAAGGGCATGTCACAGAAGTATGTTTCAAGAAGACGGCAATAAAGCAAATGGAGATACATAATGAAGGCTCTGATGAGGAAATATACGAAATAAGAAACATGTGGAGTGATACAGGCTCAAATAATACAGGAAAATTTTACATTACAGTACAAATACAAGAAAAACCATGCAAATTTGAAGTGGACACAGGCGCAGCAGTGTCAGTATGTTCATATGACTTCTACAAAAACAATTTCCCTAATATAAAAATTTCAGCATCATCAGCCAAACTAAGGACATATACAGGAGAGCAGATAAAACCTTTGGGGACATGTACAGTACAATACACATACAAAAATAATACAAGTACAGGCAGAATATTTATTCTACGAAAACCAGTTTCTGCAATCATAGGACGTGAATGGTTACGAACAATGGACTGGAGTTTTCAAAATTTAAACATAAAGGAAATGGAGGTAACAGATACAGGAACCTACAAGGTAAAATTGAACAATTTATTACACAATTACAGCGACTTATTCTCAGAAGAAATAGGTAAAATTCAAAATTACAAAGCTAACTTAAAACTAAAAGATAATGTGAAACCTGTATTCTTACGCCCCAGACCGGTACCATTTGCAATGAGAGAACGAATAGAAGCTGAAATTGACAGGTTAGAAAAGAATGGAATAATTGAAAAAGTTACATATTCACAGTGGGGAACCCCAGTAGTACCAGCCATCAAACCAGATGGAAGAATAAGGTTGTGTGCAGACTACAGAGCCACGCTGAACAGGAATCTACTGGATGACAACTACCCGATACCCCGAATAGAGGAGGTGTTCGCCCGACTCAGTGGAGGTAAATACTTTTGTACACTCGATATTAACCAAGCATACCTTCATATGGAAACAGACGAGGAAACAGCTATGATGCAAGCTATAAGTACTAGTAAAGGTACATACAAGGTTAAACGCTTAATGTTTGGTACGAAAGTAGCACCTAATATTTGGCAGAGATACATGGACCAAACACTCCAAGGTCTTACAGGAGTAGCTTGTTTTTATGATGACATTGCTTTACAAGGCCGCACCTATGAAGAATTATTACACAGATTAAGACTAGTATTTGACAGACTGCGAGACAGTGGACTACACTTGAATAAAAAAAAGTGTCAATTCTACAGAGATTCTATTGCCTATTTAGGACATACAATTGATCAGAATGGGTTACACCCAATGAAAGAAAAACTTGCTGAGATTACGAATACAACTCCACCTACTGATGTCACTACACTACGACATTTTTTAGGTTTGATTAATTATTACCAACAATACATACCAAATTTATCATCTAAATTACACCCATTATATAAGCTTTTGAGAAAGGATACAAAATACATTTGGACAAAACAATGTCAAGTTGCATTTCAAGAATTAAAGAAGGAAATATGCAGTGACAAGGAGGATTCAATTACGAAATTAAAGTCAGAAGGACTCATGAACATGCAAATGCAGACTATTTTTCAAGAATAAAAGGAAATACAGAAAATATAGAAGATCTTACAAATGATGATACTTTTTACATAAGTCAAATACAAGAATTACCTATAACTACAGAAGAAATAAGAAAAGCTACACAAAAAGATGAAGAATGCCGAGAATTATACAATAAAATACAGTCAGGACAAGGCAATAGAAATACACTACATGAGTACACACTACAAAATGGATGCATATTTAATGGAATCAGAATAGTCATACCAAAACAACTACAAAACAAAATACTACAAGAATTACATACAGCACATACAGGAATAGTGAAGATGAAGGCTATTGCAAGAAGCTAGGTATGGTGGAATGGAATAGACAAGGATATTGAGAAGACAGTTAAAGAATGTAGAAATTGCAGTTTAATTCAGAAAAATCCAGTGAAAGCACCAATACACCCTTGGGAATACCCAAAAGAACCATGGACTAGAATACATATAGACTATGCGGGACCTATGTACAACTATTATTTTTTAATTATAGTGGATGCTTACACAAAATGGATGGAAGTGATACCTACTAAAACTACTACAGCTACAGCTACAATAAATATACTAAAGCAATTATTCACTACATTTGGTTTACCAGTCACAGTAGTATCAGACAATGGATCTCAATTCAAGTCACAAGAAATGATAAAATTTTTAAGAGAAAATGGTATACAAACTAAATACTCCGCACCATACCACCCAGCCTCAAACGGTCAAGCCGAAAGGTATGTACAGACTTTCAAATACAAACTAAGAAAAATTATACATGAACCAGGAGACATACAGGACAAAATAAATACAATACTCATGCAATACAGGAAGACACCTAATAGTACTACCGGTTTGAGCCCAGGAGAAATGATGTTCAAGAGAAATTACAGAACCAAGATTGATACACTAAAAAGAAATCTATACACAGAAAGCTTTGACAAAAAGAAGAAAGAAGAATATACTTTAAACAGAGAATACCAAGCTGGAGATACAGTAGTGGCAAGATTTTATATAAATGAAGAAGAAAAATGGAAAGCAGGGATTATTACAAGAAGACTAGGAACACTTAATTACGAAATATTGATTGATGGAAAGAAACATATTAGACACATAAACCAGATAAAGAAAACAGAGATGGAAATCCCATACAAAAACCCTATACCCATAATAAGGTTCTTTTCAGGTACACAAGATAAACCTACAGCTACAGGTACCAGAGAAGAGCTGCCCACATACATGGACCAGCCTACTACGAGAGAGGAGAGACCATCTACACCGAGCTCATCCAGCCAGCCCGACGTCCAATCACAGGAGCAGGAGATGTCAAGAGCACATAAGAGTCAACCTACACCTGCAGTTCAACCGCAGCAACTCCGAAGATCAGCAAGAAGTGTTAAAATACCTAACCGTTTAGATCTTTAGCGGCTATATATTTTGTTTCATATTTTACTATCAAAATTCAATTCAATTTCTTTCCTTTATATAAATACTTGGTCAACCTAGATTTGTTATACACTTACCCTTCATTCTTTTATACAATCATGTACGTAGTTCAGCTTTTCATATAATAGCGTGGGGGAGTGTTAGCACCACACTAGTTTAATTGTACATCCCTAGTGGAAGAGTGTCTATGACGACCATAGATACATAAGTTGTAACAAGATGGCGAATTCGGTAATACAGTTTGTGATACAGTACACCAGTGATTTTTATTTATCCGAATGAATACAGTTACATACACAACACATTAATTTACCTCTGAGCAGTTTAGTTGGTACAACTTCTCTTGAGTGTATATTTAAGCTATACTGCTTCTTGACAGTTCTAATCAGCATCATTATCAGCACACTATCGACAGGTGTCGGTTATCAGGCCGGTCTACAGCATTCAATGTTTGGAACTAAGTCATTATGCTGGATGAAAATTAAAAAGTATTGCTATTTCTTTACCAGTTCAATAATCTAAATGTTTAATCACTTAAGTGCCCTTAGTAATAATAACACTGCAGGTAGTTGTATAATATACTTAGGACAGTAACATGCCTCTAGCTTCAGCTCGGTGTGGAAGCATGTCTCGCTGAATGAAATACCCTGTCTATTTGTATTTATCTATGTCGCAGCCAACTAGCTTAATCATCCATTTAATTAACTGCCTAAATTAATGCTTAGGTGCCATTAGTACGATGGGGTACCACTTTCAAATAAAGTTAGTGATAGGTTAATTGTAAAAAGCAGCCTCAATCCGACTTGGATAGGTTAGGTTAGAAGGCTAATGTGGGAGCCGAGCGCCCGCTTTAGCCTTCGTGGTTACTTTTTTTATAACCATGCAGAAACATGAGATGTGCCCAGCTGATTGATTAAATGCACGTACTTCAATACATTACATTTATTACGTGCGTGCATACCATGGCCAAATAGGCAAAATCTCGAGATCAAGACCATGGTTTTATCGGTGGCCGCGTGGCGCAAAACGAAAGTGCATAAGACTCCACCGCTTCGTTTTGTGAGGAGTGGTTATACCTAGGTCTTAAACCATTGTAAAGGAATCTGGTGTGATATTTTTTTGACACATAGAAAGGGACCTCAAACACTGGAGATTGCCGCACGGAAAAAAGGGTAAAAAACTTAAAAACTTTAATAGTGCGATGCAGGAATAATGCTAAAGTAGTTCGGCTTGTTTCCGTTAGATGGTGCTGTATATTGATGGACGCTCATAACTGAATATAATATGAAACAAAGCATATTATTAGATAAATAGCCTTTATTATAGATACACCATAATCTATTGTGGGCACGTCAGTTATCATCAATTTGCGTAATTGAGTATTAAGAGTATTGTCAATATCTAGTCAATACTAATATTCCTCGTCATCGGCGTCGTAATGGACTCCTATTTGCTTTCTGATGGTATCCATCAACTGTGCCAACAGCAGAGTGTCCTTATGCGGCATGCGGGGTGACTCGATCAATCCTGCAAGTAAACGCAATTTTATAAAAAATTTATCTCTGTATCAAATTTTATCCAGACTCGTCCAGCTATGCAATTCCAGACTCTCCAGTGACGTGACCCAATCCGACCAATGACAATCTCTATCGAGCATAGCGTTGCGACTCGCATCGTTGTGCTCGCTTATAGAATTGCAGTGGCTTTGTTTGCGTGAATGATATTGATATATACCTGCTTTGATACATCTTGCTACTTCTAAGGTCTGGTAGACCAAACCAGCGCTGTTTGTGTAAACGTAAGGTAAGTTGGAGGTGTGCAATGGGAACTCTCTTATGCTGCCATCCACATCCGTCACCTTGATCGGGAAATTGAAGGGTGGCTCGAGCTGTAATGGATAAAAAAACACTTTGGCAAGTGGGCTACTCAGTACGTATTGCTCAGAAGATATATCTTCGAGCTAAAATGTGCTCTATAGGTACACGCAATTACTCGTTTCTTTGGCATCTTTTGAGGATAGCACGGGGTGCTACTGCTGTGGACAAGGGTGAACAAAACAATCCGCGCGCGCCAGGGTCTATTTCGTTTCGCAATTTAGGTCCAAGATAGGTACGTGCCCCGTCCCGAGGTATACTGAACTACCTACAAGTGGTGCGAAAGAGATGGAAGAGATGGAGTTGGCACTTCCTTCATAAGGGTATTTGAATATTCCAGGACCTTTTCATAGCACAGTCTGAATCCAAATTAGTCACAGTATCATAGAAAACTAGTCTCACCGTAATTCGGTCTTTAGTCCCATAGATGGTGGCTTTGTTCCAAAGCTGTACTTTGCTGTTACCGTTGAGCACAGCTTTCCTACCGCCACTGTACTCCAGGATGATCGTCTCCGACTCGTCCACGCCGATGTCGAGCAATTTGCCGACTGCAGTAACTTTGGTTGGCTCTTCTTTGAATACATATTGTGATATGTTAAGCAAGTATATGCCGAGGTCTAGCAGAGCACCACCTCCTTGTTGATCTAGACTGAAAAAGAAATTAACTTTAACATCATCGGTTAAAAATGTACAGAGGGTTTACCAGTTTTACCATGGTCATGGCGTGTCAAAAAGTTCGTATTCCGAGTGAGAAAGACAATAAACTTTCCCTTTTCTCACCTGGAACACGGACGTTCAAGTCCCCTGAACTAAAAGAAATACTACTTCTTCTTCCGGTCTTTTTCTATATTTTTTCAGCCCGTAACTCGGCCATAGCTACGACTTTTGTTACTGCCCTACATTTGGAGGGGCACAGTGGACAAGAGAGCAAATGCGTTAAGGACGATTGGACTCAGCAATCGCAAGTCAATTGCGATAGGCCAATACAGCCATATTTTTTTTACAGTAGCCAACTTGGGTCCGTGCCCCGTGGGCGATTTATTGACTTCCCAGTTAAACACTGGTTACAGTGGACACTGGAGGCTATATTCAGGCGGCAGGTTTTCTGATACTTGATTTACTAGACAATATCAAGTAATAGGTATATTTAATAAAAGTGGTGTTGTGTATGTAACAGTATTCATTCGGATAAATAAAAATCACTGGTGTACTGTATCACAAACTGTATTACCTAATTCGCCATCTTGTTACAACTTATGTATCTATGGTCGTCATAGACACTCTTCCACTAGGGATGTACAATTAAACTAGTGTGGTGCTAACACTCCCCCACGCTATTATATGAAAAGCTGAACTACGTACATGATTGTATAAAAGAATGAAGGGTAAGTGTATAACAAATCTAGGTTGACCAAGTATTTATATAAAGGAAAGAAATTGAATTGAATTTTGATAGTAAAATATGAAACAAAATATATAGCAGTTAAAGATCTAAACGGTTAGGTATTTTAACGCTTCTTGCTGATCTTCGGAGTTGCTGCGGTTGAACTGCAGGTGTAGGTTGACTCTTATGTGCTCTTGACATCTCCTGCTCCTGTGATTGGACGTCGGGCTGGCTGGATGAGCTCGGTGTAGATAGTCTCTCCTCTCTCGTAGTAGGCTGGTCCATGTATGTGGGCAGCTCTTCTCTGGTCCCTGTAGCTGTAGGTTTAGCTTGTGTACCTGAAAAGAACCTTATTATGGGTATAGGGTTTTTGTATGGGATTTCCATCTCTGTTTTCTTTATCTGGTTTATGTGTCTAATATGTTTCTTTCCATCAATCAATATTTCGTAATTAAGTGTTCCTAGTCTTCTTGTAATAATCCCTGCTTTCCATTTTTCTTCTTCATTTATATAAAATCTTGCCACTACTGTATCTCCAACTTGGTATTCTCTGTTTAAAGTATATTCTTCTTTCTTCTTTTTGTCAAAGCTTTCTGTGTATAAATTTCTTTTTAGTGTATCAATCTTGGTTCTGTAATTTCTCTTGAACATCATTTCTCCTGGGCTCAAACCGGTAGTACTATTAGGTGTCTTCCTGTATTGCATGAGTATTGTATTTATTTTGTCCTGTATGTCTCCTGGTTCATGTATAATTTTTCTTAGTTTGTATTTGAAAGTCTGTACATACCTTTCGGCTTGACCGTTTGAGGCTGGGTGGTATGGTGCGGAGTATTTAGTTTGTATACCATATTCTCTTAAAAATTTTATCATTTCTTGTGACTTGAATTGAGATCCATTGTCTGATACTACTGTGACTGGTAAACCAAATGTAGTGAATAATTGTTTTAGTATATTTATTGTAGCTGTAGCTGTAGTAGTTTTAGTAGGTATCACTTCCATCCATTTTGTGTAAGCATCCACTATAATTAAAAAATAATAGTTGTACATAGGTCCCGCATAGTCTATATGTATTCTAGTCCATGGTTCTTTTGGGTATTCCCAAGGGTGTATTGGTGCTTTCACTGGATTTTTCTGAATTAAACTGCAATTTCTACATTCTTTGACTGTCTTCTCAATATCCTTGTCTATTCCATTCCACCATACATAGCTTCTTGCAATAGCCTTCATCTTCACTATTCCTGTATGTGCTGTATGTAATTCTTGTAGTATTTTGTTTTGTAGTTGTTTTGGTATGACTATTCTGATTCCATTAAATATGCATCCATTTTGTAATGTGTACTCATGTAGTGTATTTCTATTGCCTTGTCCTGACTGTATTTTATTGTATAATTCTCGGCATTCTTCATCTTTTTGTGTAGCTTTTCTTATTTCTTCTGTAGTTATAGGTAATTCTTGTATTTGACTTATGTAAAAAGTATCATCATTTGTAAGATCTTCTATATTTTCTGTATTTCCTTTTATTCTGGAAAAATAGTCTGCATTTGCATGTTCATGAGTCCTTCTGACTTTAATTTCGTAATTGAATCCTCCTAGAAAATTGGCGTAGTGTACTAACCTTAATGCTGTAGTAACCGGTAATGGTTTATCTGGGTGTAGAATTCTAGCTAATGGCTGATTGTCTACTATTAATAGAATTTTTCTTCCGTAGCAAAATTGAAAAAATTTCTTTAGTCCCCATATTAGAGCTGCTGCTTCTTTGTCTAATTGACTGTAGTTTAGTTCTGCTTTTGTCAGCGATTTGGATGCGAAAGCAACTGGTCTCTCTGATCCATCTGGCATGATGTTCGATAGAACTGCTCCAAATCCTGTTGGTGATGCATCTGTAGCTAGACTGACTTGTAATTCAGTATTAAATGGAACTAATACCTTGTCACTGCATATTTCCTTCTTTAATTCTTGGAATGCAACTTGACATTGTTTTGTCCAAATGTATTTTGTATCCTTTCTCAAAAGCTTATATAATGGGTGTAATTTAGATGATAAATTTGGTATGTATTGTTGGTAATAATTAATCAAACCTAAAAAATGTCGTAGTGTAGTGACATCAGTAGGTGGAGTTGTATTCGTAATCTCAGCAAGTTTTTCTTTCATTGGGTGTAACCCATTCTGATCAATTGTATGTCCTAAATAAGTAATAGAATCTCTGTAGAATTGACACTTTTTTTTATTCAAGTGTAGTCCACTGTCTCGCAGTCTGTCAAATACTAGTCTTAATCTGTGTAATAATTCTTCATAGGTGCGGCCTTGTAAAGCAATGTCATCATAAAAACAAGCTACTCCTGTAAGACCTTGGAGTGTTTGGTCCATGTATCTCTGCCAAATATTAGGTGCTACTTTCGTACCAAACATTAAGCGTTTAACCTTGTATGTACCTTTACTAGTACTTATAGCTTGCATCATAGCTGTTTCCTCGTCTGTTTCCATATGAAGGTATGCTTGGTTAATATCGAGTGTACAAAAGTATTTACCTCCACTGAGTCGGGCGAACACCTCCTCTATTCGGGGTATCGGGTAGTTGTCATCCAGTAGATTCCTGTTCAGCGTCGCTCTGTAGTCTGCACACAACCTTATTCTTCCATCTGGTTTGATGGCTGGTACTACTGGGGTTCCCCACTGTGAATATGTAACTTTTTCAATTATTCCATTCTTTTCTAACCTGTCAATTTCAGCTTCTATTCGTTCTCTCATTGCAAATGGTACCGGTCTGGGGCGTAAGAATACTGGTTTCACATTATCTTTTAGTTTTAAGTTAGCTTTGTAATTTTGAATTTTACCTATTTCTTCTGAGAATAAGTCGCTGTAATTGTGTAATAAATTGTTCAATTTTACCTTGTAGGTTCCTGTATCTGTTACCTCCATTTCCTTTATGTTTAAATTTTGAAAACTCCAGTCCATTGTTCGTAACCATTCACGTCCTATGATTGCAGAAACTGGTTTTCGTAGGATAAATATTCTGCCTGTACTTGTATTATTTTTGTATGTGTATTGTACTGTACATGTCCCCAAAGGTTTTATCTGCTCTCCTGTATATGTCCTTAATTTGGCTGATGATGCTGAAATTTTTATATTAGGGAAATTGTTTTTGTAGAAGTCATATGAACATACTGACACTGCTGCGCCTGTGTCCACTTCAAATTTGCATGGTTTTTCTTGTATTTGTACTGTAATGTAAAATTTTCCTGTATTATTTGAGCCTGTATCACTCCACATGTTTCTTATTTCGTATATTTCCTCATCAGAGCCTTCATTATGTATCTCCATTTGCTTTATTGCCGTCTTCTTGAAACATACTTCTGTGACATGCCCTTTTGCATTGCATGTAGTGCACTGTAAATTCCTCGCTCTGCATTTATTTGCTTTATGGTTATTTCTCCCACATTTGTAACATCTTATTTGTGTATTTTTATTTGTATTTTCCCCTTTGTTATTATGTATTTTAGGTGTATTTGTATTTCTGCTTTTGTAATGCTTATTATTTATATTTATTTTATTTATATTTGTAGATGGCTGTACCATTTGTTGACTTTCCTTTTTAGATAATTCAATCGCTTGCGCTACCTTTACTACATCTGTGAATTTCTCTATATCAGGTTCTTGTAATAACCTCTCTTTGGTTTCACTGCATCTTAGACCTCTAATGAATTGAACTCTTAAATGGGTGTCTAATGTAGACTTCTTGCAGTGTGTACATGTAAAATTGCAATTTCCTCCTATATTTTTGAGTTCAGCAATATAGTTGGCAATTGACTCACCTTCTTTTTGTAATCGGATGCAAAATTTATGTTGTTCCGCTATCTCACTTGGTTTTGGGCAGACGTGCGTCCGTAGAAGTGCCACTAGTTCTTCGTAAGTCTTATTTTCAGGTTTGTCGGGTGCCGTTAGGTTGCAGATCGTTTGGAAATATTTCGGCCCGATGAAATTGAGAAAGATGCGTGTACATTTTTGCGGATCTGTCCACTCTTTAAGGTGTATAAAGTTTTGTATTCGCGCTAAGAAATTATCGAAAGTCTCATTGTGTTCGTCGAATGGTTGTATTGTATTCGGCGTGGATTGATTTTGATGTTGAAGTTGAGGTTCTTTTTGCAAAATCTTCAATACTTTGGTAAGTTCCGTCAACACGGCTTCCATTTTTGATCCTCGTCGCCACTTCTGTTGTGTATGTAACAGTATTCATTCGGATAAATAAAAATCACTGGTGTACTGTATCACAAACTGTATTACCTAATTCGCCATCTTGTTACAACTTATGTATCTATGGTCGTCATAGACACTCTTCCACTAGGGATGTACAATTAAACTAGTGTGGTGCTAACAAGTGGCTTCGCAATTATTCTGAAATATACCTACTAACGACGGTGTATAAAATATGAGCTTACTATGTTCGATCAGTGCCAAAATTGGCCTCGACGAACTTGACGTCACCAAGCTTCCCAGAATTGATATCCTTCTCCAGAGCAATGTACGCAGGTGAGAAACGGGACCACAAAGCTTCCATCAGGAATAGGTTCTTCTTCTTGGCAAGCTTGATCAAGCTCTGGGCTTGTTTGCGGTTCAGACAGAACGGTTTCTCGCACAGCACGTGCTTACCGCTCTCAAGGAATAATTTTGTTAATGAGTAATGATCTGGATTCAACGCTCCTATGTAGGCTATATCTGTGACAAGAAATTACAAGGTAAAGAACAAACGTGTTTTTCTGGAAAGCTCTGGAACCGCTCTACTCCTACATTTGTCTTTGCCACTTAAATATCTCGCCAGGCAACAAGCAGCATTAGGAGCTGTGGACCTGTGGTGTTGTGAAAGCCTCTGTAAACATTTTATCAGCATTTTGTAGTAAACAAAGCACAGTGCAGGTGTGGAATCCTGTGAAATTGCATCTCCCGCTTTTTGGGCCAAACCATCCCCATCTGTACACTTGCTGATTAGCTAACTCTGCCGCACTTTCCTCTGGGGATTGGGTGGTCAGATGGCAATTGATCCTCAGCAAACCCGAAGGAGTTAGCGAACCCTGGACTCCTAGATGAAAACCACAAATGCACCGGTGAACAACGTCATTATGATGATGATAAGTATCTATTCATACGTACTAATATCATTGCTGCTTGCCAAGTCTTGGTAAGTGTCGAAAACTCTTTTAATATTGTGAGTTTTCGCAAACTCCGTGGCTCTCGTCTTGTCTCTAGCGGCGATTGCAACGATGACCTGATCTCCTTTCTCAGGGTAAGAGTTGAGGGCGTTGACGAAGTCATTGCTGATCTTCCCAGCGGTTACGATACCCCAGCGCAAAGTCATCTGTAGAAACAATAATTTTAAATTTCTATTTTTTACTTACCACGATTAGGAAACATTGTGAGAGTGGATGAATTTACCGTCTCTGCACTGCAATTCACTAAGCGAGCACAACAATGCGAGTCGTAATGTTGTGCTCGACAGAGATTGTCATTGGTCGGATTTTATCACGTCACTGGAGATCGACCAATGACAATCTCTATCGAGCACATCGTTGCGACTCTTGCACAGCTGGATTCTTTCAGACCAGTCTATGTAAGGGCAAGGCCCCGATTCTGCTAAAGCAAAACCACTATCATACCATGGATACTGCAAAACAAAACTATTTTATTTCAGACTTTATAGTAATGCCGATAAAGTCTAAAATCTATAGATTGCCATTGGTCGGACTGGGTGACGTCACTGGAGATCGACCAATGACAATCTATATCAAGGTTGTCGCAACGTTGTTGTGCTCGTCGTTGTGCGCTTACTTATAAGCGTTCAGCGTCAAGCCAGGCGCGGTCCGAGGGGGGGGTGGATCACAGGGGACATGACCCCCCCCCCCCCCCAAAACCATGCACGTCATATTGAAAAGTCCCAATACGAGGGGAGGGGGAGGGGGGGGGGGTTAACTTAAGGAATTTCCGAAGTGACTCCCCCCAAAACTTCAAGCTGCGACCGCGCCTGCGTCGAGCACAACGTTGCAAAAACCTTGACCGAGATTGTCATTGGTCAGTCAGACAGGGTGACGTCACGGAGATTGACCAATGACAATCTCGATCTTGTGCTCGAGAGAATTGCACAGCACAGCTGGACGGAGATTCTCCGATAGTGTTTTATGTTACGTACGATCTATCACATAATATTAAACGTAGGTATATTATGTCTGATAAGGCTTATCCGTTTGCTTTATTGTGTTATTAATATTATTATTTATACATACTGTGATAAAGTATACCTACCTAGGTATCCAAGGAGATTAGTGTCGTAGGTACCTATTATTACCTATATCTATTTATGGAGATGATGCGCAGAGCTGACTGACTGAGAAGGCCCAAGCCTTAGATGAATAGTAATCTGAGGCCCGAGCATAGGTACCTACCTATCGCTCTTCGGGAAGGTCCCCTCCATCCAATAAAATTAAGTTCAATAACTAAAAGCCGACTAGGTACCTGTTGGAACATCTCGCTTTAAAAATTAAAAAACAAGAAAATAACTATTCTCATCTAAAACTGTCTAAAACTGTTAATATTTAGATTGGTTTAATAAAAACATCATAGCCTATTCTCAGTGATGTTTTTAGGATAGCGGTGGTCGTAGTCGTATGTATGACACTTTCCCCCAGATTATTATTATTTTTAGTCTATAAGTGACATAATATTATGACATGACCACGGCTATCGTTTGAACATCACTATGAATATTATATTGCTTTAATTAAATCAATCATATCAATTAAAATATACATACGTATTTGATGAGGCCGTCCGCCACGTACGTGTCTGTAATAGTGACCCTCTTTACTAAGACTGCCTTCAGCTTACCATCAGGCGAGGTGAAGTCAATTTACGTGTCCTAAATTAAAAAATCAACTCACCTTTTCACAGTTTAGCTCGTGTGCATCAGTGAATGTCTAGACTGGCACTGCCCGTTGACAGTAATAATTCGGTAATTGTTATCAAATAAACTGGTGAGGACCGGTTAGGTAACCGGGCAGGCCGGCCGGCGAATGGCATTGAATTGAACGTTTTGATACTAGGTCCTAGGTCTTTGTTCAGAATGAAAAATAAACAGTGGGGTTAGTTCGCCGATTTCGCGACCACCTTCAGTTGACGACCACTTCGACTCGGTAACTTCAAATTAAAGATAATAATAATAACTTTTGCGGCTGATTTTCCGTAAAGTGACTAGGACCATCAGACAAAATTGGCGATGTCCGTATGGATTGAGGAGCCACTTCAGATTTAAAAAGGAAACTTGCCCCCTTATTTAGTAGGGAAGTAAATAATTTTGTAGGCCGAATTCTGAAATTTGTAGTAAAATATGTCTAAAGTTATATCAATGTGAATGTGGCTCCTCAATCCAAACATCTGAATTGAGGAGCCACCTGAAACACGGAAAGTACATTTCATGTACATATTTGGAAATTTTGTATCATTTAGTAGCAATTGTGTATAGTGTCTACTAAAAATCTGAGCCCAGTACTGTTTATATTCAAGAATATACAATACTTTTAATGTGGCTCCTCAATCTATACATAAGAGCGTGAATTGCCATGAAAGTTATTGGTCAATTTATATTCCACTGTAAAGACATTTAGTAGCAAGTGTGTTCGAATTTGTAGCATATGGACAAAGTAGTAGAACTGAGTAAATTTAATAAATAATCGCATTTCATTTGGCTCCTCAATCCTGACGTCTGCATAATAAATAATTGACTGTACCTACCTGAGATCAAAACGGAATAAAATACCAGAGACGCTAACATTTAGTATAAATGTCTACTAAATACATATGCAAAGATCAACATTGTATAATATATGTTCGGTATCAGAAAAATAAATTACTTCTGAATATTCCTTACAAATTCGCTATTAAGGGTGACCATGTTATATGAATTAAACTAGGATGATTAATTTTTGAAATTTAATTTTTGGACTATATACCTATTCGGTACAAAGATTCTTCCTAAGTCATTTCTGGTACTAGAAACTATAATGACTTCAAGTAGCTTATATATTATAATAGGCGTTATAGAATTTATCCCTGCGATTAGCGAAGCTGGCATGGGCCACTATAAAATGTACCCAGCGAATGATGAGATGTTTTGTTATGACGACTATGATTCTCACTGTAAAATTCCTAAAAGCACCGACCAACCAATATTAATTCATTCTTTAACTTATGTTGAAATTGACTAGGTACTAAATATCCTAAACTTATGAAGAATCTTTGTACCGAATACCTTCTTCCTCCTAGCGTTAATTCCCAGTCGCATCCGAAGCTTTCAGCTCGGAGTCTGGGGTCCGCTTTTTACCAGTCTTAACCACGGATTTGGCTAGACCTCAATATTTTCCGTGAAGCGATTGTCATCTGACCTCCACAACCCAATGTTAACATTAGGCGATATCGAAGCTTTGCAGTTAGACCGTTGTTTTTGGATTTTTGAGGGCTCCAACTACCCGTAACGACTGCCATAGATGTTTTCATGGCAACCGGGACCGACGGCTTAACGTGCTCTCCGAGGCACGACCAGACCAATGCAAATACTCATATTTCATTCACACAAATATTTGCACTGAGCGGGGATCGAACCCGCGCCTCCTGCGTAGCGGCCGCGTTCACTACCGCTACGCCACGGAGGCTGTACCGAATACCTATAGTCGAAAAATTACATTTCAAATATGAATCATCCTAGTTTAATTCATATAACATGGTCACCCATATAGCGAATTCGTAAGGAATATTCAGAAGTAATTTATTTTTCAGATACCGAACATATACAATGTTGATCTGTGCATGTGTATTTAGTAGACATTTATACTAAATGTTAGTGTCTCTGGTATTTTATTCCGTTTTGATCTCAGGTAGGTACAGTCAATTATTTATTATGCAGACGTCAGGATTGAGGAGCCAAATGAAATGCGTTTATTTATTAAATTTACTCACTTCTACTACTTTGTCCTTAAGCTACAAATTCGAACACACTTGCTACTAAATGTCTTTACAGTGGAATATAAATTGACCAATAACTTTCATGGCAATGAGGATGAATCACATAATGGAATATTGTATTTATAATCAGTATACCCGGTGCGCTTTAACTTTCTGAGTATCCTATTTTTTAAATAATCAAAATCCGTCAAGAAATGACGAAGCTATTAGGGATTTCTTAACGAGTACTTAAAAACGCCCGCTTACACTGCGATTTAGACGATGACGTCATCTGTTATGAACGCGTCCCGACTAGCGCAGTCGCCAGTCAGTAAGTACAAATTCTTTCGTGGATCGACTAGTAGTGCTTGCGTTTTATTGGTTTTTCTTAGTACTTTATTTGTGTTTTAAGTTCTTTGGTGATTATTCAAATACAGTTTGTTTTTAATAGTACATTATGGTACAAGTGAGCAACATTGGTGATTACCGCCGAGGCGCCATTGAGACCCGAGCCGCCAGGCGAGGGTCTTAAGACAGCCGAGGACGGTAATCATCATGCTCACACGTGCCATACGACGTTTTACAACACACTTGCGAATAAAATAATACTACAAATACTAAATAAACAATACTACAAATTAATTCGTTTTCCTATGCGCGCGCATTTAACAATGGCGGTCGACCATATTTAAAAAAAAAAAATGAGATTTGAACTTAACTTTTTTTACTCTGTTTTTTTTTTCTGTACTTAGAGAAAAAAAAAGTTAAATTTGAGCGAAAATTTTGTTTATTACACAAGTATTACAAGTTGAAATTATTTATTTAAATACGAAAATGCATCAAATGACATACAATAGGCGTATTAATTTATTCGCACTATTATACACGTTATTTTTTGTATCAAAACTTTTTTAAGAACATAGACAATTATAGACACTTCCTATAAAATTTAAAAAAGAATCTATAACTCACTTTTGTGAATAATAGTAATGAAAAAGTCACAGTTTTATAATAGGTGTCATTCCGTGCTTAATTGCGGTAAAATAATATCACTGTTATGAGCAGGTGTGTTGTAAAATACTTTATAATATACGTAGTTCGTCCTAACGCTTGTACTTATTTACCTACCTTATGATGTTCTGTCGAAAGTTGTACCTACTGTGTTGTCAAGCGAGTAATAAACCACTTTAGAAATGACGTGAAATTACTGAAGCTAGTATAATACAGGTTCAGAAAAGGAAAAGGTATTAAGTTTTATTATAAAATGAAGTACTTAAGTAGGTATTGCCGTCATGACCACTTCAAAAGTATTTAGGAGACTTATTCGTAGTGGTGCAAGTCTGTAACTTTTAAAAATGATAGAATAGGTAGGTAAGCCTGCAGGATAATCTCTAGACTGAATTTTGTTATCATATATAGACATAGGTAGGTACGCAATATAGGTATTTAAACTTTCATGGCCTTTCACATTACTATTAGGGTCCAACCCCATCAAACGGACGGCATCGGAACGGATTTTACAATATTTAAACAAAATAAATCTTATATCACAGCATTTAAAGTTTATATTACCAAGTCACGCATGACAGTTTGACGTGCGTCATGCCGCCGCACGTCGCTGTCAAGCTGTTGTGCGTGACTTGGTAATATAAACTTCAAACACTGTGATAATAAGATTTAATTTTGTTTAAAGATTGTAAAAACTGGGCCGATGCCGTCCGTTTGGTGGGGTTGGACCTTTATTGGAAGCTCCAAACAATACATGGTAAATATCTCGATAGTTCTAATAATAATAGGTACACAATACCTACTTACGTCAAAATGATCTTCGCAACAATGTAAAACACTTTCGCTTGAAAGAGGAGTTTTATCATCTCTTCTCATTACTTTAACCCATTTTTAGGGTTCCGTAGCCAAATGGCAAAAAACGGAACCCTTACAGATTCGTCATGTCTGTCCGTCCGTCTGTCTGTCTGTCTGTCTGTCTGTCTGTCTGTCTGTCCGTCCGTATGTCACAGCCACTTTTCTCCGAAACTATAAGGCCTATGCTGTTGAAACTTGGTAAGTAGATGTATTCTGTGAACCGCATTAAGAATTTCATACAAAAAGCATTTAATTTTGGGGGTCCCCATACTTAGAACTGAAACTTAAAAAAAAAATTTTCATCAAACCCATACGTGTGGGGTGGGGTATCTATAGATAGGTCTTTAAAAATGCTATTGAGGTTTCTAACATATTTTTTTCTAAACTGAATAGTTTGCGCAAGAGACACTTCCAAAGTGGAAAAAAGTGTGTCCCCCCCCCCCCTAACTTCTAAAATAAGAGAATGATAAATCTAAAAAAAATATATGATGTAAATTGCCATGCAAACTTCCACTAAAAATTGGTTCGAACGAGATCCAGTCAGTAGTTTTTTTTTAATACGTCATAAACCGCAATTTTCGCCTTTGCTACTACGGAACCCTTCATGGGCGAGTCCGACTCGCACTTGGCCGATTTTATTTTCTTATCTTTGCATCTCTCGGAACATAAAAAACATATTATTAGGCGTAGTAACACTTGTATTCTTGCATTTTGGCACAATACAATATTTTTATGGGGGCATTATTACCACCGAAACAATAACAAACGTTCCAGTCTATACACTACAGTGGACTGCGTTGCGTCAGGCCTCCGTCACTCGCTCAAGGCCGCGCGCTATACACCTACCGCTCGGTGAGTCGTCGACGACACAAACTGGCAGAGGGCTGCCGAACGCCCGCCTGAGCGCGTATTTAATTGGATAAGGAATGATACTGTATTGTTAAAAATAGCTTCGATAATGACACATTATTATTTTGTAATTTTTACAAGATAAAAATGATTGCTGTGGGTTTTTCTTAGGAGATAGACATATGCTATCGCGGACTTTTATGTAGACCTTTTTAAGTTATATATTTCCGCGGTACATTATCTTATTCTGTCATCAATAGTTTTCGCAGCGCACGCGATGTAAGAAATATTTTAAGTAATTTTTTTACATCTTGGATTTCATTATTGAAGTTTTAGTAAGGATTCCTAATTTGTTTGAAAATAAAATAAAGTCTATGTTAGTCAGTGATAATGCAGCTTTCTAATGGTAAAAGAATTTTCGAAATCGGTCTAGTAGTTTTTGAGTTTAATCGAATACAAAAATACAAATCTTCCCTCTTTATTACTATGTTAACATAGATGTATGGAAGTCTGCCGGATTTGTTGACATTTATGAACACAGCTCCGCTCCCTTTTGTAGTAGCGTGATGTTATATAGCCTATAACCTTCATCGATAAATGGACTATTCAACAGAAAAAGGGCTTTTCAATTCGAACCGGTGGTTCCTGAGATTAGCGCGTTCAAACAAACAAACTCTTCAGTTTCATAATATTATAAGTAGGCATAGATATAGTTATTTTTATTAAAAAAAATATTGAAGTAAATAGCACAAAAACTATATTATTAGAAGCTTTGTAAATTACTTAAAATCCGTACAAAATTTTAAAATTATACGTTACGAAATAAAACAGCTATGGAGTCTTAACCCAAAAGAGCCCTAAGTCTTCATACTCTCCATAGCGGCGGCGCGCGCTGTCATAACAGATGACGTCACACAGTATTTTGGCGCGGCGGCGAGCGTTTTTGAGATTACTGCATTAAAATGGCTGTATCTTCGTCATTTTTGATCGGATTGAAATAATTTTTTCACAGTGTTTATTGTTTTTTTAATCATTATAAATCTGCATACTCAGCTAAAAACGTGAATGATCCTCATTCACGCTCTTATGTATAGATTGAGGAGCCACATTAAAAGTATTGTATATTCTTGAATATAAACAGTACTGGGCTCAGATTTTTAGTAGACACTATACACAATTGCTACTAAATGATACAAAATTTTCAAATATGTACATGAAATACTTTCCGTGTTTCAGGTGGCTCCTCAATTAAGATGTTTGGATTGAGGAGCCACATTCACATTGATATAACTTTAGACATATTTTACTACAAATTTCAGAATTCGGCCTACAAAATTATTTACTTCCCTACTAAATAAGAGGGCAAGTTTCCTTTTTAAATCTGAAGTTCTGTAGTTAGACTAGTTGAGAGCTCCAACAACCCGTAACGACTGCCATAGATGTTCGTATGGCAACGGTGACGAAGCTTGCAGACCAATGCAAATACCTATATTCAATTCATGCATACCAATATTTGCACTGACCGGGAATCGAACCCGCGCCTCCTGCCTACCTAGTGGTCGCGTTCACTACCGCCATGCAAGTGCAAATATTTGTATGCATTAAACTATATGAGTATTTGCTTTGGTCTGGTCGTGCCTCGGATAGCACGTCGAGCATGCAAACATCTAACAAAAATGCGGTAAAAATCAGCCGAAGTTTTCAGTGATTACCTACATATGCAGTTAACGGAAAAATAAAGTTATTTTAAGCTTGATAAACATTTTATTGGAAAAAAATATGTGTTCTGCATGCTGATTTAACTCCATTACAAAATTATAATTAGCTAAGTAGTACACGGACAATCGTCGGCGTCATAATGCACTCCTATCTGCTTCCGGATGGTATCCATCAGCTGGGCCAATATAAGGGTGTCTTTGTGTGGCATGCGGGGGGACTCGCACCATCCTGCAAGCAAATTATAAACTTTCTTAGCTGCTGAAGAGGTACAGGTACGGCGCCTGACACACCCGTGCCACGGCAGTGCAATCCCTTGCACTTCCACTCTTTCCGGGGTTCGATGGTCCGTGCTTTCCACACACAAGGGAATTTTAAAACCGTAGATGGCCCAGGGTCAGGTCGGGTACGAGCTTATTGGGCAACCTTACACCCAGGTAATTGAGATCAGATGCGGCCGGACATCACCACCCGGTCCCAAGGCCGACGGGGGTGGTTTTCACATAAGAAAAGGTACTTGATTGATTGATTGATTCACTGTAATCCGAAGCTGCTACGAGTATCTGATAAGAAAAATTTTAAATGGATGGGTAGAGAATCCTAAATCCATGGGCGTACCCAGTTTGAAGAGGGGCAAGTGGGGGTCCCAGCCCCACTCTGCATTACTCTGCCTGAAAAAACACGACAACACTCCCGATTCCCGATTCTTTTGATCCGATTTAACAGATTTCACTATGGCCCAAACACTTTTGCTCCATCCGTTAAAGAAAGCTGGGTGCCCCCAGCACATACTATAGGTGTGTTAAAAGGACTTATACCGTTTTTAATGCACCTTTCAACTTCCATGGCCTCGTAGACCAAACCAGCGCTGTTCTCGTAATTATAAGGAAACTTAGAAGGGTGCAGTGGATATTCCTTCTCGGTAGCGTCCACATTTGTCACCTTGCTCGGGAAATGGAAAGGTTCTTCTAACTGAAACATTAAATAGATGTATTGCTCGAGACATAGGTATATCTTGGACCTAGAACTTGCTCAAAATGTGCTCTGTACGCGCAGTACACGTTTCTTGGGTGTCTTTTGAGGACATAACGACGTGCTACTGCGGTGGACGAGCTCAAATTCACCAAGCATAAATTATTACAAAACTAACCGCGTGCGCCAGGACCTCGGTTGTCTTTTGTCCTTCGATTTAGGGCCAATATACGTGTCCCGAGGTATACCGGTGGTCACACGGTTGTCGAAATTGTCTGACTACTTACCATTGGCTGCCCAAGACCGTGCGAAGTGGAGAAGCCAAAGTCGTTAGGCAGACCCCGGAATCCGAGGTAAGAGCCGAATGCGACCGGGGAGTAACGCAGATGATGATGCAGTATATTGGACATATAGGTACTTTTTTCTTTTTCTATATATAGGACACGTCAATTTGACTCCACCTCGCCTGATAGTAAGCTGAATGCTGTCGGAAAAGAGAGTCACCATTATAGACACGTACCATGTTACAATGGTGGTGGCACTCAGCTTGACGGCCTCATCCATCAGTGCTTATTCACGCTGCGCATAAAGAACCCGGGACTGTGGGAAAAGCAAACTACCTACATATTACCGTTACAATAAAACTAGTCTTACTGTGATTCGTCCTTTAGTACCGTAGATCGTAGCCTTGTTACAAAGTCGAAATCTGCTATTAGCGTTGAGCACAGCTTTCTTATCGCCACTGTACTCCAGAATGATCGTCTCTGATTCATCCACGCCAGAGTCAAACAGTTTACCCACTGCAGTAATCTTGGTAGGCTCTTCTTTGAACACGAATTGTGATAAATGGAGCAGGTATATTCCGATATCTAGTAATGTTCCACCTCCTAGCTCTTTTTTACTAAAAATAAAATATGAATGACCGTAGAAGTTATATCCTATACCTACCTATTCCTAAGCAACTTCAATTCCTAGATAAAAGAGAAAGGCTGAAGGAAATTAAGTAGGTAAAGATTAGAGGTAGTTTCTGGAAAGCTTCGGTAAAACTGATGTTTGTTGCTCATAACTCTGAAATGGTGGTCTAGATTAAGAGAAGAAGGAGGAAAAAACTTATTAGGGCGTACGGACCTGGGGGTGGACCCAAGATGGGGGCCATCTTGGGTCCACCCCCAGGTCCGTTCCCACACTCGAGGGGCCCATTTTGAAACCAGGGATGGCCCTGGGTACCAAAGCCGGGGTTTCAGCCCCACCAGGTGGGCATCCAAGGAGGTTTTCGTAGGTAGCTACGTAAAAATAGTATTAAAGGTTCGAAAATAAAGATAATCTTACTATAATCGCTCCACATCAACGCAAATACCAAAGTTAGCTTCGAGAAACTTGATGTCCCCAAGTTTTCCGGAGGTGAGATCATTCTCTAGATCAATGTACGCTGGTGAGAAACGACTCCACATTGCCTCCATCAGAAACCGTTTCTTCTCCTTAGCAAAACTGATCAAGCACTGCGCTTGTTTCAAGTTCAGACAAAAAGGTTTCTCGCACAGCACGTGCTTGCCATTCTCAAGAAATAACCTTGAAAGTGTATAATGCTCTGGGTTTAACGCTCCTATGTAGACTACATCTGTGAAAAATAAAGGTTAAAATAAAGGAAAGGGTAAAGGATTCGCAGCAGGAATGTGAGAATCCAGTCAGAATCACTGCGAAGCTGACTTCGCTTACTTAAAAGGCTGACCTTTTAAGTAAGCGTGGTCAGGAAATAGTAGGTATGCCAAAATTTTGATTGAAAGGATAGCGTGACTGATAAGATTTGGAATGTGCAAACAAGATTTCGAATGGAAGGGGATGTACGGATCAAGTCTTGTGCAGAGAAGGGCGCAAAAATCAAGTGTTTTGGACATTTGTAGACTTGGAAAAGGTGTTCTATAAGGTGAACAGGGGAGTGAGTTGTGGAAGGTAGGTACTATCCATGTATGGAGGGTCCAACGTATTTTGCGAGGAAACGATATATGCAATAGAGGAAGAGGTAAGAGAACCAGCAGTCACCCATTCCGCAAAGGTCTTACCGGGAGCAGGGATACAATCTCCGGCCTCCATTTGGGCAAGCTTAAGGGCGAGCACTAAGGCTGCCCAAGCAGGAGGCTCTAAACGGAGGGTGGTTGCCTCCAATTTCATGCGACCACCTGCATTATAACTGATGGACAAACTCTACCAGGGTCGTGGGTGGTATCTTCCTAATGTATGCCCGGGGCCCTGGTAAAATACTCACGTGGACGGACACCGTGTGGTTGTAGTCGGTTCGATTCCGATTGCATTGCACCGATATGGTTTTACCCGTGGAGGTTCTCCATACGCATAAAAAAGGTAAGTACCTACTCCTCGCTCCTTGCCATGCCTTCTTTCACGCAATCCATTATCTTTTGAGGGACCTGCATGACGTAGGTAGGTACGGATACCTTTAGTTGAAGAAGATTAGGTACTTTACACCTACTTACCACCTGAAGGAAAGTGGTTACCGTGGTCTATGGACTATGGACCAAAGATAAAATAGCCACATAATGTAAAAAATCATAATTACACGTACCAACATCTTCGCACTTCGCTAATTCTAAGTAAGAATTGAATATTTTATCAATGTTGTGAATTTTCGCAAAGGCCGTGGATCTATTCCTGTCTTTGGCAACGATGGCAACAATTTCCTGTTCTCCTTTCTCAGGGTAAGAGTTGAGGGCATTTACGAAGTCATTGCTGATATGCCCAGCTGTTACGATACCCCAGCGCAAAGCCATCTGTAAGAACTATAAAGTCTAAAAGCATCGAAACTCTCAAAGGTCTACAAGGGGTCTACATTGACGATCCTACATACATAGTAGGTATTACTAGCTATATGAGTATTGACGATAGTTAGATTGGACAATTTAGAGGAGAGAGGTCCACCCATCCTAAGACTGACGTGGTTAGTAGATACTATTTAACTTTGCAATATGATAACCCCAACTCGGTTATCTGCAACTTAACCACGAGCCCCTCAATCAACAATATTGGTGTATCGATTGGTCAGCAGCAGACTTCTTCCGAAGAAGTTCGTCTCGTTCCGTCTCGTACCTACCTACGCATCCATTATAATATAATGGAGATATGTAGATATTATCTACATAAATAAAAAAAATATAGGTCGTTACTTCAATTTAGAGGACACCTTTTAAACCTAGATTTGTACTATATTAGCGTAAATATCATAAAAAATGAAACATACTGTCGGTTTCTGCTGTTGCCATTGAAGTATGACTGAAAGGCGCTGAACTGAAAGCTGTCAGTTGACAGTTAAACTGACGATTGACTACAATGTTGCAATAGCAAAATCTGTTGCCATCTATTTACAAATTCTGTGGCGTAGCGGCAGTGAACGCGACTGCTACGCAGCAGGCGCGGGTTCGATTCCCGCTCATTGCAAATATTTGTATGGATGAGTCGTGCCACGGAGAGCACGACTCAACGCCACTGAGTTGGGAAACGGCTCGGAGCGGAAAATGATGATCTATATCTATCCAAGTTAAATAGAATAAGGTTTTTTTATACTACTTAACTGTATCAGGCCAAACAAGTACGCGAGCTACCTGATGAGCAGTGGTTACCGTGGCTTATAGACGTGTGTAACACCACAACACCAGGGACGTCATACTCGTGCTACCGACCCTGTAGAATCTTATTAAAGAACCCCGTAATATAGTCGCGCGTGCGGGATGAAGTTCCTTCCTTCCATACCGTACTGTGCGCACCGTTTCCGGTCGCAGAGTGTGTGGATGAATTCCTTGCATGTGGCAACAATTCCCCTGAACAGAAACCATTGTATAGACGGTAAAACGAACAGTGCAGTGAGGCAGTCCTTGCGGAGCACATTTGGTGCGCGAACATACCACCTTTAGAATAGAACAGAAAAAATATAGAATAGTAGGTAGAGAATAGTTGAATAGAGATAAAATGGTCTGCTAAATTCTGTAGTTAGTTTCTTGCAAGTGAAACTATGGACTAGTTCAAAAATAACAGAATCATCAAATATCTGGTAATGTACCTACTTAAAATTCTGTAAAAGAAATTAAAAAAAAATTTAACGACCATTTTATCTCTATTCACCCACAGATCCATATTCACCCCGTTTTAAAGTAGTTAATAAAACAACGCATACGTTACGAATGTAATGTTTATTTTTAAAATATCTTAGAACCTAAGCTTCTGGAAGAACCACTTGTTCTTGCCGCTCTTGTATCGCTCCTCGAAACGCACTCTTGTGTTGAAACGGAGCTTCTTGCGTTTCGCGGGGTCTTTCAGGTCCTTGGCGCTGAACTTCTCGAAGCTGAAGTCAACTGAGTAACGTGTGGGCATTAGGTGGTTGTAGTTTACGACCTGGAACAAAGAAAAGTATGATAAGTTTGATGCTTTGCCTATAAGCTCGTGTTACAGTCGCGCTGACCGTAGGCGCTGACAGCCGAAACGTATGAACTTCTAGGAAGCGTTTTAGAATAACGCGTAGCTATCAGCGCGTGCGTTGGGCAGCGCTGACGGGTCAGCGGCCGTACGCGCCGCACGTCGGCGCTGACCAACGCACGCGAGCCTCTAGTCTTCATGGAGCGTTCTAGTGTCGAGCCGAGCGGACACCGTCAGCCCTAAAATGCCCTTCGCATTTTTGTGCGTCTGTACTCCGCAGTGATCAGCACGATACTGAAACGACTCGCGCTCAACCTCAGCGCTGACAAGCTACGCGCTGAGCTGTCAGCGCCGATGGTCACCGTGACTCTAAAACCAGCCTGAACTTTTACGTGAGGTCAATGATTTGGGTTTTTTTTTGAAGTGCTGATATCCCAACGGATACCCTCCTGCTGGAGTCAGCGGGGGTGGTGATGTCGGACATCTTCATCTTAGCGTTAATCCCAGTCGCATCCGATGCTTTCACCTCGGAGATTGGGGTCTGCTCTTGCCAGTCTAACTGGATTTGCCTGGACTTCGATATTTTTCGTGAAACAATTGCCATATGACTTCCACAACCCAATAGCTATATTGGGCGATATCGAAGCATTGCAGCTAGACCAGTCGTTCGACTTAGCACCCGCAACGACTGCCATAGATGTTCTTATGGCAACCGGGACTGACAGCTTAACGTGCTGTCCGAGGCACGACGAGACCAATGCCAATATCCATATTCATGCATACAAATATTTGCACTGAGCGAGTATCGAACCCGCGCCCCCTGCGTAGCGGCCGCCTTCACTACCGCCACGCCACAGAGGAACGAACCTACAAAAACCGCACGCGAATAGAATGGCTATTTAGTGATGAAATTTTCAGTACCAATGCAGAGTCTGATGTGAAATGAAAAAATATTAATTGCCTGAAATACAAACAATCACAGGTAAACATTCACCTTCTTCTTCATAAAAATTTAAAAACACATCACTGAAATGTATGAATGTACACATGGTGCATTTGTATCGGAAAATGACTGCCCTCTTATGAGCAGCATCGGCCTGAGGATACTGCTCTGACAGCAGGATGTCCACAGGGATTAGAAAAGGGGTCTCTTTTGCCGCACTTTAGCCTCCTTTTTTGGGCCATTGTGCATGGGTCCACAGGGATTATTATGATGCAATGACAAATCTTGTTGTACTCTAGTGAGATAATGGTTTACTAAGAGAAACTGACACTGAGTTGGGGCTCAGAGAACATGTAATGCACAGGGCTTAGGTGCCATTGTAAACCTGATTCAAAATAAACTAACTATCTTTCTGGCTCTCCTGTGAGCCAGTACGCTTATTAATTAATGTATAACTATACCTATATACTCTGGCATAACTATACCTCTAATAAGAGGTTAGGGGTCAGTGGCTGTCACTGTCCTAAAAGTCTAGAGAAACCACATACATAAAATTAATGAGGCAGTGGCCCCAATACGTTGTTAGTATGAAAAAAAATGTCTCCAAACACTCACTTATTATTATTATTCTCTTTATTCATTAAATAAACTTATAAATTATATTTTTAAATACATATAAAAACATCTATTTAAAAATATAAAAAACAGTGCTCCACCGGTATCGGGTACAGGGACCAAGCTACCGGTGGTTAGGGCTCCAGAGAAAGGAACTTCCTCACGATGCGCGCCGTATCAAGAAGCACAGCCTTCTGCATCTGGCCCTTGACCCAACCGTCTAACCCGAGCCTCTTTAGGTGTTGGTCGAGGCTCTTTGCTATTAAACCGTTCACGGTCACGACTATCGGTACAATGATTGCTGAGTCAACATTCCACATGTCGACAATTATTATTATTATTATTACTTCACACAAAACAGTGACATGATTGGTTTACACTTTCAAGGTGTCCATACCAGGCTTCGGCTGCCTTTCCATACAAGATGTGCTATGCAACTATGCTAAACAGACTATTCAACTCAAATATAATTTGTTAATTCTAACCAGTAGGTAGTGCAAGTATAATGAAAAGCAAGCTACCAATGTACTATGAGATGGAGAGCTATATAAGCTTGCACAGATGTTATTTATTACAAATACATATTTCTTATTATACTCATTGTTGTTATACCTATTTTTTATTATTGGCAATGTATTGTTCCAAATGATCTTTCTTTTCGTGGTCTTTCTAAAAACTATCATATTTTTCTATCAATACAAATTCTCCAATTTTCTTGTAAATCACTCCATAATACACATTAGGCTAGACAAACACTATAGAACCATAACGCAGTAAGTATAAAACTGATATCATGAAATGTGGGTGCTAGCACCTCTGCCTACCCCTTCGGGGATATAGGCGTGAGTTTATGTATGTATGTATCATGAAATTGTATAGCTGTTTTGTAGGCCATACAAACATTTTGACAAACCATAACAATGAATATGTGTGCTATCTTGGGAACTGCCAAGATACACCTACAAAGCTTCATCTATCAACTAATAATACTAGGTATTTCATATTCATACTATGTTGTGTTTAACCCTAACTAAACAGGTAAGTTTATGTTTAATTAACCTCTGTAGTATTAACACATGTTACTCTACATAACAATTACATTCAAGTAAGATTCAGTTCAATGCCTCACCTTAACGAAGGGTTTGACTTTGGAGCGCTTGTGGATTTTGTTTTTGCCCATCCTCTTGTGCACTTTACGGGGATACCTGTCGATGCCGGCGACGAAAGCGTGTCCGTAAGGCTTCTCTGAGGTGCCCTCGTCGTAGTTTTTGACGACGATCGCCTTGCGGCCCGCGTACCGGCCGCTGAGGACCAGCACCACCTTCCCTGGCTTCATAATCTTACCCATTTTGGGTCAATCTGAAAACCACAAAAACTAACCTTCAAAACTTTGTTTGTATGTTTTGCTTGCAAGTGCTAACACGCAAAAACACTACAAATGTATGCTAGTTCTAGTTTCCAGTGATACTGAGTGAGATTTAACAGAGAATTGCGAATAAATGACTTGGTTTTAGTAGACAACTGTGGGAACAACACGAACTTGGTTTTATATTTATATTAGGAAATTCTTGGTGCAATGTCGAAATATTAACACTATGATATTCAGCGAATCACACTTCTAATATACGTGCTGGATTTTGCACTTTATGTCCTGTCATATCACTGATTTTTATGGATAATTTTACAAAAGATCGCGAAACTCACATTCCGTATACCTGTCGACAGAAAAAGAGAGTGTTGCTAGATCAAATTGATATGAATTTGACAGTGACAGTTCGACAGTGTCGATTTTTTTCTGTTGGCCACTCCGAATAGCCATAGACTAAAGTTTTAGTCGATTCATGATTCATAACGATTAATAATATTTATTTTCTTTTTATAGTTACGGTTTTTTGCATGTCGCTATTTTTTGATAAGGCAACCTATAAGAAAACATCTGTAGCGTATCAGTATACCCTCAAAAACCAACGAGGGATTTATCTTTATGCACGGGCAAGAATAGAAACAAGTATAGCAAGGTTTTAGATAAGTACCTATCATAATTTTATTATTGCCAGGGTAATTTCCATATCTGTGGTACGGTAACACCGTAAGCGTTCGGTGCATTAATTTACGGACTTGTGCAATAACCATTTCTTGGTAAGCCACATTAAATCGTAAGTTATTGCTTATTATAAAATAACTTACTGTTTGCAACATCATTTATTGTTCAGTAGTTCGTAAGAATTTCATCATATGAGTTCTAGTCTAGCTTAGATAGATGAACGTTTTAGATAGGTCTGTTGAGTTTTTTTGTATTTTTCTATTATCAAAGTAGTTAAAAAGCACCTACCTGATGATGAGCAGTTACCTTAACGTATAAACGCTTACAGCGCCAAAGAAGCCTTATGTGCGAGGGGACAGGAAAGGGAACGAGAGAGGAGCTTGTGCCAGAGAACGCTGAACTATCTCTGGCCTCCATGAGCGCGAGTGCTGATGGCTCCCTTGACGTAACAGCGTGTAGATGAGTTGGTTCGATTCTGAAATAGCCGTCACTGTAAAGTACGCACTTAAAATTTCATTAATTGGTATTTTAAAGTTAGAAATTGTAAGACAAAAGCAATCCCCAAAAACAATAATATTTGCACACGATTTACTTTCGCACTTAGTATATTTCCGTTGCCCACAGTTTTGCGAATTTATTTCAAGACTTTTTTTATCGTAGTGTGCAATGAGCAGTTTTCCAGTAGGTATAATAATCAGTCGGTTTTTAAGTCATCCGGAGATGGCGCTAGCATAGCTTTTGGTAATTTTAATGTACTCTGTGGTTTGTTAGTGGTATTTTCATTGTATTAGAAAAAATGACAGAATATTTATGTAAAGTAAATCATTACAAAACCGAAGAACATTTTTTCCATAAATTACACTAGATGTGACACCACACTCTTCTTACCAAAAGTGCCGGCTGCGCCATCTAGCGCGTCTTTAGGAACCCTTTAAATACCTACTGGAAAACTGCTCATTAGCCTTAGCGCCCGCAGGGGTTGCCATAACAAAAACTAAGTTACCTAACTTGTGGCAAATAAGTTTAGCATGCGTAATACACCTAAGTACAATAAAAAGAGTGAATTGATTAATTGAGTTTAATATCAATAAAATAAGAAAATTATTTACACAAATTTTATCAAAATACAAAAATAAAACACTGTCACATACATATAGGTAATAACGTTTGAGGAGGTACTATTATAATTATTACACGTTAGTCTTAGGTATTGTTGCAGCGCAGCTGAATTTCAGACCTATATATCCTCAAAAACTTTTAGATGTTAGGAAATGTCAAAAAAGAACTCAATATTTTGTACATTTGTACATTTTATTTGCATGATATCAAGGTTTATAAGCCACCAAAATTACAGAATGCAAGTAAAACGACGTAAGAAAGGATTAGTTTTCATAGAATCCCTTCTCAATCCTGTTTACTGTAATTGAACTTTTTTAAAACATTCTTAAAACAGAAATCTGTTCAAATAAATTATGCCATGGGAAGTAATTTTGCATTACTTAGCGCATTGAATGACGGTGCAATGACTCGTCCATGTATAACATATTCGTGTATACCATGTGTTAGGTATACTTAGCTTCTAATCACCTCTGAAGATGCTAGTCTGCAGAGGCACACAGCTTACCGCTCCCCGCGTTCTTGCGCGCCTATTTATATTATTGCAACGCAGCAAGAAGGAGAGAAGGGTAGAAAGGAGGGAACTAGAAGCCTGACGCAAGAATTGTGGAGTAATAAATTGAAGAGGACTTCAAGTTTGTCAAATTCTTATAGTTTTGCAGGCAAAATCAACTATGTCTCTTATTTTATACGTTATTCAGTTGCAGACAACAAGAATAACATGTAACTAAAATGAAAATGTCACAAAAGTTCGGAATAAAACATGCTTTTACACCTCAATATCATGCAGTTTTATTTGTAAAAATATCTCTAACTAGTAATGTAGTCAGCTAACATATTATATGGACATTAATTTGTGGACACATTATGCCATATTCCAACAACTTTACAGTGATCATGTGCATTGTCATACACTGTACATATACCACTAATCGTGAAATTAAGTACGCACAATAAACTCAATGTGCTTCGCAATAACTACATTAAAATAATTATGAAAAAACGGAATGTGCAACGATGAAAGGTTGATGAATGATTGAACACAGTTTTAAAACATCTTCTAATAGGCCGATCAGCAAAACCTTTGCTAAATAAAATACGCTGCTGATATGTTTGTATGTAAAAATATTTGTATTTACTGGCACCGAAATCAAAACATTGTTTTCTCCATACGCAAATATTAACATTCACAACAAATACTATTACACAAATTCTATACAAAATTGTCCTTAGATATTTCTTTTACATATTTATCATAAATATTTACATACTTAATCCTTAATAAATAAAAGACAGTTATTGTATTGTTTTTCTATACATGTAACTTCGTGGAGCAAGTTTTCAGCGCTACCAGCGCGCTATTGCCCGTCCCAACTAAGGGTGCAATTTATAACGCGTACTTTGACTTACCTCAAGCTTGGCTTACATAAACCTTGACTTATCATTAGCTGAGGTTATTTTTCGCTTTGAAATGTATAATTATGAATATTAATATTATTATAAACGATCAATTTCAACGTGAAGAATAACCTCAGCTAAAAATAGCCAAGATTTATCTAAGCCAAGTTTGAGCAAGTCAATGTACATTTTATAAATTTCACCCTGAGTTTAATGCCGTTCGAGACTTGGCAACAGCACATTCATAACGCTAATAACGTGCTTCACGAACTTACCCTAAAACGCGTCACGTTAAAACGTTTTGGTTAACAAATAGCGTTAGCTATCAAAAAACGTTGAAAATCGTAATACGTTTTATATATTTCTTGTATTTATATAATAGGTATATTTATTTATGTACATAATTTAATCTCAACTGACTCACATCTATTACCGCGTGTTCAGTACGTCGTGTTTTATAAGTAATTTCTTTACAATTATAAATATTTTATAAGTACAGTTCATATAGGGACAATTAATATGAATTCGGATATTTGAGATCCGTTAATTTGAAAACAAAATGGTGAAACAAGATTATAAATAGAAAGCTAAATGGTAAAGTAACTAAGATACTGCTAGCCAAGGTTCATTGGATATTTTCATGTCTACATTTCGCAGCTAATATCCTTTGACATGAGGTATATTATATCATGTACAGACTGGATAATACAAGACAATATTACCAAAAGGAAAGGTGTTGTATTTTTTTAAAGATAATAATAGAGCCTCTTTAATAATAAATTCGAATGATAATTAAAAACACCTTGATTTCAAAAATCTGATAGCTAATATCCATCTTATACATAAGCGTGCAGTAATAGTACAGTACCTGACTTTTCAATTAGCTGTTCGGGAAGAAGAGTAAAACTCCTGCTAAGATCGGCTTTTTCCGGTTTAGTAGATCGTTCTCTCTATAGTACATCGGACTGACACTTTATAGAGTAATTAAAACTGTTTGTGTTTATAAAATGTTACAACTATAGCTTCGGTTTTAACTACTCTATAATTATATCAAGCAAGTCATACGCTGCACAACAGAGAGAACATTGTACGAAAGTGATAGCGACCGGACTCTCTTTTTCCCAGATGCGTTAAATGAAATGGCGAGTGCTGCAGACTCGCGTCTATCTGACCAATGAAGTAAGTAGTTGTGGTTTCTATGCAATTTGATTGGCTATACTATAAACTCGAGAGACTCATGTCTCTCCCGTCTTGCAAAGGCTGCAGTCCTCTTGTCTTAGTTGAAGTGTTATGTGTCTAAATGACTAAAGTAGATTTGACGGATACTTGCACGCTATTTTGATCGTGGCAACACTGATCAAAGCCCTTTTGGATGGCGGCGTGCATTGCACTTCAAATTGACAATTCGATTGTGACAGTTGAAGAATGTAGAAAATGACCCAAGTGAACTGTGACAATGTGAACCGGTGTCAAAATAAACTTTTTATAAAAGCTACATTGTCGAATTTACTTTTTCCAAACAGACTATATAATAAGGACAGACTATTTATAATCAAAGTGACTTAATACATTCTTGAATTTAGGACCTCAGTGGTGTGGCGGAAAAGCGTATGATTTAAAAATATTTGTGTGCATGAATATTTTTCTATTTGACATTATGTACAAAGTGAGATGTATACTGTATAGTTATCTGATTCATTAGAATTTTTCTGTGATACCCTTCCACTTTCTCCCACTCTATTAAGCCTAGTTAGTTTCGCCTTTGATATCTAGATCACCACTCCTATTGATAATATTGATCAAATATATACCAGAAAGGAAAACTATAAATAGTAAATAGTCAGATTTACAAACTATATTGTTTCGAATAAAGGTAGTTTTTATAAAGATCTGTGCGCTTCTGAACTTATCTATGCCTATAAAAAGTCTGAACGCAAACTTTAAAAACCTATGTAGGTATATAATTTAAAAAAATGGATGGAAACTGATGGCAGTTATAAATAATAATGAAAATAATCCAAGTTTATTAAATTACGATATCGACATGTTAAATTTAATACGTATAATAGAATTAATTTAAGAGTGTAACCGAATCAATTTAAATTTAGATTAGCGTCAAAATTTGACAATAAACAATGTCAAGTTAGATTAGTTTACATATTACAGTGAAATTAATACAATCCTAAATCCAAAATAGTTGAATTAGTCCATTGAAATATTACATTTTATGGCTTAGCATACAAAAGTCTATGAAAGTAATGATTTTTTTTTCTGGACTTAATGTCAGGGTTAGTGTAAAATTATATTCAAGTCTGTGGGATCGCAACCCTTGTCCCGCGAAAACGAGTACGAATGTGTTGAGATAACGGGTACGAATGTGTTTACTTTACATCGGGTATTAGTCGTACAAAAAAATGTAAAAAGCAAAACAAACCAAACCAATTCGAGCTGGAATCACGGTTGCATCCAAAGCTTGTAATTTGGAGCCCGGGATCAGCTCTCCTTTAGGTTTGGTTTATTTTAGCCTTTACAATTTGTCATCAATAGCTGACCAATGAACAAACTTCTAAATAATTGCAAAAAAAATGTTTGTAAACAATTTGCATATTCGATATAGCTAAAATCCATTCACACCTCTTTTTGTATACGTGTCATATTTGGCGGGTTATAACCACACACTACACTTCAATTTAACTTTAACCCTTGACACCAAGAAATAAATTGTATTTTCTGACTTTTGCAACCCCAAACGTAACTTCTCAATGGACTATATTCCGTCATTTTGTTTCAAATATAGAATGTCATTGAATGATTTTAAATCGATCCTCGTCATGTCACTTTTAAAATATGAAGCAATGTATTGGTTATGATTGTTACCAACTCTATGGTCTAGATTAGCTTTTTTTGCAAATCAATAGTGCTGCACGTAATTAAACCGATAAACTAATAACCGTAAACACAAATGCTATGCTTTACCGGCCCTTGTCAGGGAAGAATGATGACAGAACTCTACACATAAACAGCAAACCTTCACATTTATGACAGTCGACATAATTTAAAAAATATATTATTATAATTTATCAAGAATTTATCACCATTTTGCTTCAAGTCACCTACTACATACATAATAATTTGTTACTAATCACAAAATAGGAATCTTACAAGAATTAAGAGAAACATTATTATCAAAGGACGATATAGCGTAAAAGGTAAATGCTTTAGCGTGTCACGTTACCCAACGGAGGTAAATTATAAACCAGATGGCGCCACTTGTTGCTTGTCTTGTTTTGACAGATGTTTGACATCTGTCAAAATCAGACACGCTCTATAATTTTCGCCATAAATAAAATAGGTACGTATGGTGGCAGCAAACTAGTGCCAATAATGTAGACCTCAACTAAATGGACGTATTATAACAAATAAGGGTAAAGTACAATTTTTAAACAACTCAAATGATATCAAAACAATTCATAGATGCGTGCTCTAAGCTACCTGTGACTACAGAATATTTGGCACATTTTCTCATTTATGTCGTGCGTTTTTCACTGTACATGATGGCGTCATTTTTTTATTTTATAGAATAAAATAAAATTATGTGTCACAATTACTTGGTTTCTATATTACACTAGTGTATTGATAATGAACGAAACTGTGTCCAGAAGAATAAGGTCCAGAATTTCCTATTAGTCCAGCGAAAAACGCACGACACGACGTTCTCTAAACCTCACTGCGCTCGCAGAAAGTATCAACTAAAAAAATTGAGGCAGATTAACGAATCAGTCAATTCCGTATCCTCCGACTACCTGAGACTTCGATTAAACCTAAAGGAAAAACGTACAACAGCTCCTTGAAAAACAATATTTTTTATAAATATATTCTTTACACAATAATTGAGACACTCGCGTGCTGATACATTTACTCTTTTATATACCTCTATATAATTATTATGTCATCTCGGAATCACAACACTGGGGGGACTATGTACACTCTCTCGTCAATCTCACATTTAAATATACTGTCAACGGTACAAATCACTCACAAATATACATAGATATAAAAGTCGCGGGTCCGATTCCGCTCCGCTCAGACGGAGATCTCGTAGTTACAGTCGTAGACGGAGGCGCGGTCGGGCGGGTCGGGCGGCGGCGCGCGCGTCTCCAGCGCGTCCTGCACCTCGAGCGCGCGCACGAACGACAGCGGCCGCGCCGGGGCGCCGCCCGCGCGCCGCCGCGCCAGCGGGGACGCGCCGTTGAGCGTGGGCACCACCCCGGGCGGGAACACGGGCACGCCGCCGCGCGGCGGGTGCGGCAGCGGCGCGTGGTGCGCGTGCGGCCGCTCGGCCCACAGGTAGTTGCCGCGCTGCGGGGACGCGGCCAGCTCGCGGATGTCGTCGGCCGTGGGGCGGTGCGGCGTGGGCTCGGGCCGCAGCAGCTCGCCCTCGGACAGGAAGCGGCGCTGCGGCGAGCTGCGCCCGCCCACGCCGATGAAGTCCGGCCGCCGCGGCTGCGTCGGCGTGCCCGGGTTGGACCTGTCAGGCGCGGCGCTCACGTCAGGGGTTTAATCGCGCGAGCTCGTCCGAGCCCTCGCTATCGTTATCGTACGGCCTACGGACAGAAGGAGAAGGGAGCTGCGGGGCGAAGCGTTTGCACGTGCGATCGCAGACCGGCGCCGCCGCCCGGGACTGTGCGCGCTCAGAACGGGCCCGCGACGGGGGGGAGCACCCGCCGCGGGAACCCGACAGCTTATAGTGTCAGTCGATATTTACAAAGACTATGGTTCGATCGTACCGCAATCCCATCTAATGTAAAACGTCACATTTGTACATAAAATACTAAATATAAAGCGTAAATCGTGGGCGAGTAGCGCATGTGTGGGATCAAAGAATAGTCATCGTAAGATAGTGACCGGGTTCTGAACGCGTAGAACTTTGGGTCCGTAGGCGGCGACCCCGCCAGCTACGGTTGCGGGGAGCATGCTAACGCCACATGCCACAACTATACATACTTTATGTTACACTATTGTACATTACACACTATTGTAAAACTAATGCGAACTACTGCATGCTTATCCTGGTGAAATATAAAAAAGTCAATTAGTGCTTCATAAATAGTATACCAATAATTTCTAAGAAAATATGTGTACAAAAAACTGTTAATTCAATCGAATACTATTGTAGCTTTCTAATAAATTAAAACGAAATTATTACGCCTCAGTAATACGCCAAAATATAAATAAATAAATACTTATAATAATAATATATTTCATCAGGACAAAACAATACAACCGGCAAGCAACGACACAACATACAATGGCTGTACACGAGCAATTACAGACAGGATTTAAAAATATTGACATAAAAATAAGTATACCTAGCTTCTCAAAAGTATTTAAAAAACATACAATATTCTTAAAAAGTATTGTGAAAAATATTGCCAAGAGCTTGTGACGTAAAACGATGGAAAATTTGAATATTGAAAAAAGAATGAGATCGAGTGATTCGTTTACCATAAAGCGTAACGCGTCTATGATCATAAGTCGACCATAGACAGGCGTTGGTAGCCGTTATCAGCCATTGTATAGTGTGTCGCATTACGCCTGCGCTCCTTTTTGTCACAACAGCTTGCAAAATAAAAAGAAATATAACGTTTATTGCATATACCATAGTAGAATTCTGTCTTATTTATAATACAAAGATTTTATTATGAAGTTTTTTGATAGAATATTAATAAAACTATCCATTGTGTATGTATCATTGGCCTATTTAGTATGTCTAGACAGAATTCGCATGTCAACCAGGTTACAATGTCTTACGCAAATAGTAAATTTCTATATATACAGAGGAGGTAGCATGAAGTAGATCTACGAAGGTATGATGACTGCTGCGAATGAAGTCCACAGCTAGCCGTAAATATAATTTACTCTTATATGTCTTCGAATTCGAACGATCTACGCTAAAGTAGATCGAATATACCTTGCTTTTGAATAAGATTTTAATAAATATATAAAATAAAACATGACTATACTGCGAAGAATGACTGTTTATACTGGAGATTGATGGCGCTTGGTGGAACTTGCTATACATACTGAATGAAGTTCTTATACTTTTTCACCATTTCTTATTTTTGAACCTAACCGGTTTCGCCTCACGGTATTCTCAAAGTTTTACAAGGAAACCTGGTAAACCCAGTAAACCTTTGAGAATGCCGTGAGCTGAAATAGTGGGTTCAAAAATAAAAAATGTGGAAAAGCACAAGTGCTTTATTCAATATGCCAAGAATAATGTTTCAAGAGATAATTGCCCAAAACCCAGAGATATATATTATGCAATAATTCTAGGATAGTATACAAGAACAATTTGTATAAAATAGTTCCTAAGTAACCACCACCACCTTGCAGACCCGGGCAAACATTGCTACCGACAGAAAAAATATATTTTTTGTTACAATTTTACAAAAATTAATGCGAACACAGACAGTGTAACCGATTGTTCAATCTCAGTAAACATTTTGCAATATGTACAAAAACATGCCAAAAAGAAAAAAAAAAACAAACTTGTGCTTCATATACAACGCAAAGATCGCATAGTTTACTCTGCATAAGCTTTCTGGAGTGTGAATTGAGTGATGTACATAATTCCATCACTCACATGGAATCAGTCAGATTGGCAGATGAGGCCGCCCTCTCCAACAGCCTCTATAATGAGCTGGTGGCTGGGGAGCCTGACCTGATTTGTCTTGAGCCATGCATCACCGCGGAGTTGATAGATATTAGAACACCTGACATTCCAAGTACATCTATTATTAAAGCCTGTGTTAATGAATCACTGTTGGATTCTTCAGTTGGGTTAATTGGTAGTGGCAGAAATAAGTTTAAAAAATATATAAAAATAAATAAATTTATTTCAAAGTCACAAAAACAGATAAGGTGCCTCAAAATGGGCATCAACAAGTGTCGTAGGGCCTGTAAAACTAATTTGCAGCTAAGACAAATAATAGAGGTAGGCAAAGCTCAAACAGAGCAATATGAGTCTGATATGTATCAGCAACAACTACAAATCAGGCGTTTGAATGACTCCTTAAATTCCATTACACAAAAATACCAAATTGCACAAAAAGAAATAGGGGAGTACATTGAGGCATTAAATAGCCTAGTGGACTCATGTCATAGTAATGAAGCAAGGTTTCATTCTCTGGAAAACCTATACAGGCAGAGATGTGACTGGGATACATCCTTGCCGTGCTCCACCCTGTCTGTAACATCCCAGGAAGGGTTGACCTCACTGCCCTGTCCTGTCCCTGTGGACAGTGACAATTCTACTAAGTCTAACATGTCCATCAGTTGTAGCCCTGTAACAACAACAATAAATAAACCTTTAAATACAGGTAAAACGGTTGTGTATTGTGATGAAATTGGTAAGGGTTTAAGTTCTCATTTGAGAGGTCAATTGGGTCATTCAGTCATAATAAATTCATTTCCTGGGGCCTCCTACTCCCATATAATTAAAAGAGCAGTATCTAGTACACACTGTTCACAGACAACGTTAGTAATACTTGTTGGCAGAAGAGGTAAATCAAATATAAATGACTTCATAAGTTTTTATGATCAATTAACAAAGTTACCAATTAAACAGGTAATATTGTGCGCATTACCTTACAGTAAATCTTTTACAGTTGGGGAAAATAACATAAGGTATAATATAAATAGAAAATTACATACCATAACTACATATAGTAGGACCATAAGTTTATTTGACTGTAATTATGTATTACAGAACAATTTTATATTGACATTTGATAGTTTTACACTATCAAAATCTTTGCAACGACAGGTTGCAAATGTACTAGGCAACTTTCTGTCTAATAACATAGCTTTTATTGAGCGACATAATAATAACAGTACTGACATAGTGGATAATTTTATCCAAAATAAGTGACAGGACTTCTTGACAACAGATAGAAAATCTAGCAACTTTTTTTACAATATGTCCCAATGTACCGGACATGGTCATACGGCCTTTGAGACAGTTGAGTCTCCCGTATGCAATTTAAATAGTAAAAATAAGATATTAAACCTGGTGCACCAGAATGTTGAGGGCTTGATAAAGGGCAAAGAATTGGAATTGGAGTTGCACATGACCCTTAAAAATATCGATATTTTTTGTGTAACGGAGCATTGGTTGAAAGACCATGAGGTCATGTTCAACTTCAAAAAGCACCAGGTCGCAAGCTCGTTCAGTAGAAGAAATTTCAAACGTGGAGGCAGCCTAATAATTATTAATAAGAATATAAAATTTAAAGAACGTAAAGACTTAGTAAGCCTCTCTATTGAGCGAGTTATTGAGATAGCGAGTATTGAGTTTGAGCAGTTCATTGTATTAAGCGTATACAGCCCCCCGGACGCGCCCTATGCAAGATTTGAAGAAAGGATGGAAGAAGCGCTTTTTAAATGCCGTTACTCCAAAAAGTCAATAATAGTTTGTGGAGACTTTAATGTAAATATTTTAGAAAACACCCTAGTGCCAGTAGAAAGAAAAAAAATGTTAAATCTGTTCAAGTCTTTTAATCTTATTAATATGTTCTTGGAACCCACTAGAGTAACTGCAACTAGTGCCACATGTATTGATAATATTTTCACGGACATTAAACCAATTGATAAATGTATTGTTGATGCTGTAGGCTCGGATCACCGTGGACAATTAATAACCTGTGAGAGAATTAATTGTAAAGTTAAAAGTAAAAAGGAAATAAAATTTGTACCGATTAACCAGCATCGTTTAGACGCTTTTAAAGAAAGTATAGTCAATAAACTACCTGACTTGCCCTCGTACACTAGTGTAGAAAATTCTTATGCAGATCTAATTAACCTAATCAATAGTGAGTTTGGGAGAATTTTTACCTCAAAAACAATATCGATTAGCGAGCGTCCTATTTTCAGTGACTGGGCAACGACGGGAATCTATAGAAGTAGAAGGAGATTGTTTGATCTGTATTCTGAAAAATCATACAATTTCAACCCTGCTTTTCAGAATTATGTTAAAAACTACTCTAAAGTATTTAAGCGAGCCTGTTCCTTTGCGAAGTCAAACTACATTAAAAAGAAAATAGCGAATTCTGTCAACAAAATTAAGACTACTTGGAATATAATAAATTCTGAATGTGGGAAATCTTCATCAGTTGCAAGAGATTTCCATTTAAAAATAGAAGATCGCCATGTCACGGAGGACATGGAAGTTGCGACAGAGTTTGAAAATTTTTTTACAAACATTCCCATTATGGTAACCAAAACTCTCCAGTCGTCTTCCACTTCCGCCGAATCATTGCTTATGGAATCAATAGAAAAATGTGAGGACACTTTCGTATTCTCAGCTGTTAATAGCAAGGACATCACCAAAGCGTTTAAATCTATTGATATTAAAAAGACCGCGGATCTATGGGGATTATCAGTCAAAACTGTGTCATGTATTATTGATGTCATTGCTCCCCATCTAGCAGCTGTGTTTAATGACTGTGTCAGCAACGGTATATTTCCGGATTTAATGAAACATAGCAAAGTCATACCTTTGTTCAAGGCTGGCAGCACCACAGATCCTTCTAATTTCCGACCCGTTTCTGTGTTGCCGACCTTGAGTAAGGTATTTGAGAAACTAATTCTGGGACAGTTGTTAACCCATTTTGGTGAAAACAAATTGTTTCATGATAAACAGTTTGGGTTTACTAAAGGACGTTCGACCACCGATGCTGGTGTAGAATTGTTAAATTGTATTTACGAAGCCTGGGAAGATAAGCATGATGCATTGGGTGTCTTCTGTGATCTATCCAAGGCTTTCGATTGCGTCCACCATGATACATTAATCAAGAAATTAGAACATTATGGAATAAGGAACAGGGCTCTCGATCTTCTGACTTCATATTTGAATAATAGAATTCAGAGGGTCGATGTTAACGGTACACGCTCAGTAGGATCCGTGGTTTCGATGGGCGTTCCACAGGGTTCGATACTAGGACCATTTTTATTCTTAATTTATATAAATGACCTCCCTTACTACGTAAGGGACAAACATAGTATTATTTTATTTGCTGACGATACTTCGTTAATATTTAAAATTAAGAGGCAACTAAACAATTATGACGAAGTGAATGGTGCAATAACAAGAGTGGTCCATTGGTTTAGTACAAACAATCTTTGCCTAAATGGGAATAAAACTAAATGTATTAAATTTACCCTACCTAATGTTGCACAGGTGGAAACCAATGTACAACTCAATGGTCAGGTGTTGAACCTTGTGGAATCAACAGTGTTCTTAGGTTTGAGTATTGATGCCAAACTGCAGTGGGGATCACATATTGAAAAAATAGCCAATAGATTAAGTTCAGCTTCCTACGCTGTAAAAAAGATTAGGACTCTGACAGATGTGGATACGGCTAGAATAGTTTATTTCAGTTATTTTCATAGTATTTTGAGCTACGGAATTCTCCTTTGGGGTAGTTCCGCGGATTTGAATACAATATTTATATTACAAAAGCGGGCTGTGCGAGCTATTTATAATTTGGGCCCAAGAGTCTCCCTCAGAGAAAAGTTTAAAGAAATAGACATTCTGACCGTAGTGTCACAGTACATTTTCGAGAACCTAATGTATGTTAAGAAAAATATTTCCAAATTTCCCAAAATATGTGACAGGCATAACATAAATACGAGACATAAAAACAATCTTGTAGTCTGTGATACCAGACTCCAAAAAATTAGCAGTTCTTTCCAGGGTAACTGTATACGCTTTTTTAACAAGCTCCCTAAGGAAATTAGGGATTTACCTATAAATAAATTTAAAAATGTAGTTAAGAGGAAATTGTGCCAAAAGGGCTATTATAAAATACAAGAATATTTAGATGATAAACTAGCTTGGAAATGAGCTGTTCACTCATGCATGCTTCTCAAACAAATTATTGTATTTAGACTAAGTAGACTAAGCATTATTTGTAAATAGACCAAAAAAAAAAAGCCCGCTGAGTTTCTTGCCGGAGTCTTCTCAGGCCAGGGCCGCGTTTCGAACCGGTGGTCCATTTGCTAAGCTAGTCTTTAGTACATAATTATATATTTTTGACGTTTTGTAAGTGCCGTTTTAATGGTCTATACAGAATAAATGATTTTTGACTTTGACTTTGACTTTGACTTCAGAAAATTTATTGACAGCCCGAAATTACAAACCAAACTCTAAAAGTAAAATTAAAAACAAAATCTTCGTTCCATAGACGAATCTTATACTTACGAATATTTTTTTTTATAGCAAAAACCGTGCAGAGCCATTTCAATATTTATTTACAAAAATTATGAATCGGTGGATATTTTTTATTGAAGGATTTAACTCAATATTTTACAAAACTTACTGTTCGAATTCTGGAATCTAGAAGAAGAAATAGTTAGAAATGTTTCGTACGGGTGATAAAAAATATAATTGTTTAGATAGAAAAGTCATACTACAAGGATGAGATGATACTACAAATGTAATGACGTCATTAGTCGACTGCATAATAATGTAACTGTAAGTTTGACAAGTCTGCATCTAAATTATTTTGTGCAAGAATGCTTGAGCGTCTTTATGAGGGTTTTGGTGCGAGTATCGACTCAAAAACATCATAAACCTCAAACAAAACTGTCTGATTGTTCTTGTGACTGTCTGTATGATTTAAAGCAGACATTCGCTCAAGCATACTTGAGCAAAAGCTACGATTCGTAGCCGACTGCAAACTCCAATATGATAATATTGCTTGTTTTAATTCATTGCGACTTCTCAATTGCGCTGTTTACATGTATCGAAGTTTAACAAATAATGTATGGGAAAAAAAAATGTACTTAGACAAAAAAATACTTTTTCTGGGACATTTTATTTCTATGGGCCATATGTACGGTGCGGTCGGATGCCGTGTCGCCCCTTCACATATACATTATTTATTAAACTTTGATACGGATAAACGGCACCATTGAGAAGCCGCAATGAAAAAAACAATAAACAATTTATCACATTCAAGTCTATATCACGGTACGCTGTATTTGCTGCTGCGGTCTGCAGTTGGGTACGAAATCGTACCTAAAGTGTTTGTTATTGCAGATATGTCAAAATTCTTGTCACATTGTAGTCTTCTATTTTTCTAATTACTAAGTAAATACTGCCGAGTGGTGTGAATACTGTGCATGTCAAGTAGGGTAGTTGAAAAAAAGGATAATTATAGTAGAAAATCAATCAAAAATATCCACAAATTCGTTCAAAATATGTTATAAAACACACAAACACACATGAGCATACAACGACAGAATTACCGTTGACACGTCGGCTCTATGCGTTAGGTCCACCTGCCGTGGTAAGCGGTAAATCACAATTTTTAGTCTGTGTCAATACGCTGAGAGACCACAAATATGGTAGACCCTACCCTACCTGCACTGCGATAAGGTGGTAAATTCAAAGAGGTTTATTTAACAATTGGAATATTAATTTAAATATAAAAAACTCTACATAGACAATTAACTTTTTTATATACTGTGACTTTACGTTCGAAAATATTCTCTTTGGATTTGTACTAAACTATAAAATTGAAATGCATGTTTTATGCATTGGGAATGCATACGTGACGAAATCTGCAAAACTACGCTTTAACCCCCATTTCGAAACTTTAACTTTTCTCAAGGGAAATGATTGTATTATTTAAATATTTAAAAGAGAGCTTTTATACTGGAGATTGACGGCGCTTGGTGGAATTTGCTACACATATTGAATAAAGCACTTGTACTTTTCCACCTTTTTTATTTTTGAACCTGACCGGTTTCGCCTCATGGCATTCCCAAAAGTTTATTTAAACCACTAAGGTAATTGATTTAGAATGGAGGTGTTATTTACACCTGGTTAATTTATGTATATGAACAAATCATCTTATAAAATGAGGTACGTAGTTATAAAAGATCTCAATACTAAACTGCATTGTTTGACAGACGTAATACTTTTTTCTTGCTCGCACTCACTGATTAGTGCATATTCTGTTGCACTCGTACTTGCGTGAAGTTAAGGGAATTAGCCTCGCCAGTTCAGTATCCACGTTTTTTTATATAAAATCCTCAGTTATAAATATTTATGGTCCCCCTGCATATGACAGACTTGGTGTGTAGAATCATTTTTATATATACAGTTTATATAAAATATCAAACCCAGTTAATAATATTGTTGCACCAAAAGGTGGACATTAACGTCTCCAATTTTTCTATGGTTGCCAGAGTAGTCAGAGAGTCAGTAACTTGGAAGTTAAACACGATTTCAAAAATATTAGTACTTACTAATATAAATTCAAGATTAATTTAAAACTAATGCGTTAAGTACTTCATTCGTCCTAGCATGATAAATTGCAGGAATTATGAGCCGGTTTCTAAGTTTGTCTACAAAACATAACTTTTCCTTGGCATTCGGGTAAAAATATAGCCAAGTTGATAAAACTGTGTGCTACTTTCCTGATATGTTTTATTTTTCTGATAACATACATTAAAAATACCCTTCTACGTACGTTTATCACTAAAGATAATAGCAAAGGTGCTTTTAAATAACCTAAAATCGAAAGTTGAAAAAAAAATCTCTGACCACCCTCATTTTTGGACAAACCACAAATGTATTAGTAAGCGACCCTTACGTCTCACAAAGCTAAATATACACCAATGACAATAAATATCAACACATTAATTAGTGTTCCCAAACTTAGTAACCGCTAATACGTGAATGCAAAACATTTTACATGCAAATAAACACTGAATCAAATTAAAAACATATATCATAAGCACAATACAGGTAACAAGCAACAGTATAACTACCACTTGAATACAACAAATATGAGTCGAACCAAATCAGTTGAAGCTCGAACGTCAAAGCGAGCGGACGTTTTTTAACTCATCAAATAAATTTGTAGTTATTCTGTTATTTGTTACCAGTATTGTGGTATAAGCGATGCATTCCCGGTTGAGGTAGAAGGGGATCAAAAACCATTTTTGTTAATGATGGGAACAGGCCATGATACAATGGGAAATAATATAAATACCTATTTAATCATTATGGAAACATTTTCTCCTCTCAAAAATCTGCCAATTATTCCTTTATTTGAAATTTTGATCTAATAACATATCTTAGGTAAGCATTTTAATACAGTGTAGTGTTTATTTGAACTGTTTTTGAAGTGTTGTTTTTTATATGAATGTGCGGAAACTGAAAGAATATTTTGCCAAGAATACTATTGAAATCTATGAACTGGTTGATATATAGAACTATGAATATATAGCGGATTTCACCAATGATAGTAACCGCTAATCAGGTCGAACGGCGTTATCACGTTTTACTCATGAATTTCATTAAATAAAACGTTACAACCCAGGTTTACTTGCTCGCAAGTATTTTCACTAATAAAATCCGACCATAGATATAGTAATCTATGATTTATATTCTTTTCTTTAGGTACCAGCTAACAGCAAGAATTCTAGTAGGAGTAAGTGTTATAAAAATCGACCGAATCGTGGAAGTTTGTCAATTAAAAAAAAAACTATACAATGGTTAGAATTCACTTCAATTGTATAACTACCGTCAAAATAATCAATTTTAGTTTAGACACATCATTAATTGTTTCGTTCAAGAATTAAATCCAACCAATTTTTAAAAATCAAATAATTCATCTACCCCTACTTAAACTCTGCTTTTGACACTATCAGTGTAGTACGCATAAGTGTTAACTAAGCACCACCAGTGAAGTGCAGTGACAGTCAGCAACCTTACCACGACGCGCATAAGCGATCGTGTTTTGGGCTTGCAATTCAAAGTGAGAGGGATGCAGCTATATACCTTATATAGCTACATACCATTTCCTTAGACTGCTGCCCAGAATTGAATGGCTAACGTGCGTCGTGGTAGACTCGCAGTACAATTTTTCTATGCTTTCAGTTCCCGCTTGTCCAGCTCTTGGACTATGTCTCATACATACCTTCTGACGGGACTGCTGACGGCTAAAGGCGTGGGTACACCAAGCGCCTTGATCCTCTGCTGCATGGTGGGCGACGGCCGCGCCCCGCCGTTGGAGCCGGACTCGTACCGGACCGGCTCCATCACCACCCGGTAGCCCGAAGTCGTCGTGCCACCGTGGCTGCAACGTTTTATTAAATGACATTTTATTGCCATACCTAAAGCTGGGTGAGTGGTTCCGTTTTTATGTTTTTTGTAATATTCAGTCCTTCAATGCAACCTCCTGTTAAGAAGCTAGGCTGAAGTCTGGAAGATACGAGCACAATTCCAGATGTTGACGATCCTAAAATAGTGGCCCCTACCTTGACGGCCTGGTCCCTTATTTATTAGGCTTGACCATTAAGTAACTACGCGCGTTCGTATTACATTTAAGTTGGTTTAGTTATATATTCTATGTTGACCAATTAACCATATCCTCACGTTATGACGGCGTTTGAAACTCATTGTCAAGTAGAATAATGCAACTGATGTGATAAATTCTTATTCCAATTACATATTTCGTTTTGCCCAAGACCTTGAACGCAAATCTATATCAAGCGACCTTGACCGCCGATAAAAGTAAACGGCCCCGAACGCGGCTTTATTGCGATGACCTTGACCCACAAAATCGAAACCGATTCGTCATTCAGATACGTTATCTGTGCCAATTTCTGCCAATTTGTACTTTCAGATGCTCTGGTCCGATTGAGTAACAGACTTTTATCCGTTCACCCATCCATCCACCGATCCATTCATCCATCGAATAACTTATTCATTCATACATACATACATTCATTCATTCATTCATTCATTCATACATCAATCCATACATACATCTATTCATTTACAATATTACCAGGATTTAAAAAAATACAAAGCCTCACCTGGTATTTCTCGAGAGTGGACTAAGTCTGGGGTAATGATGCGGCCTCGGCGGTAGATGGTGGTGCTCTGGAGGGAACAGGTTGGCTCCCGACCCTCGCCGCTGCATGGGCGGGGGCGTGGGCTCGCAGTCCGCCGACTGCGACGCGCTGGGCCCGTCCAGGTCACCCTCGCCCTCCTCTCGACCCGGAGACAGCTGCGCCGCCCACACGTACTTTACAATCCACGTGTTATTCGCCAGTCATGGTTTAGATTTATATGGCTCGTACAAAATATGTCTATGACTTCTATGTTTACTATTAGACTGGCTGTATGAAACTTTGTACTGTGAACGGCCATAAACCGAACCGAACTGTCATACAGATGACATAACAAAAGGGGCGCTATAATGACAGGTGTCAAAATTTATTAACTTGTTTTATATAGTCTATGCGTCCCTCCCCATTTCCCGCCCAAATTTTTATCAAACAGCTTTTTTAGATTCATAGAAGTCATTGGTAACACTAACAGGAAATCACAATGCCTTTTTTTTTTTCATTATGACGTGGATACGTTTTGAAATTTGCTTCCACAGAGGAAGGCTACACACACCAAATTGCCTCTGATTTTGTTATCATCGAGTCTTCTAGAATCGAAGGCAGTTCTACTATCAATAGCTAAAGAACCAAGAGGAAGGGAGGGTCGATCTTATTGTACGATTAAGAGGGGATGTTCTGGAGCACGCTATTGCGCTACAAATGAATGTCTTCAAAAGCGTTCTCCTCGAACTCATCTAAGTTGGATAAGAAATAATGTGTAACATTTTGATTCCCTTTACCTATTTTGTAACTATCATTAATATTAAAAAAAATACACCGCTATTTTAATTCGATACGTAAAGCAATTTATTGGTAATTATCAAATTACAAATATTGTATACTTATATTTCGTAGATAAGATAAACATGCCTAGTGAATTAATATTACAACTGTAGTTAATTTTACTTGATGATAACGACAGTAAGCGTGCTGACGTTATCATAGTATTTATTTATTTCTAAGGTCGACATAAAAGACAATCCCAATTAGAAAATGAACTGTCGTGGGTTCAACTCCCGTTCTAAATATTATGTTTTTAACCGACTTTAAAAAGGACTGTTGTGTGTTTTATAAAATATTATTTATTTCTTTTGTTTACTTTAAGAGTAAAAAATTATAATTCCAAGATAATATCCTTTACTTTACAAATCGAATTTATTAATATCTTGCAGTGTATAAAAACTACTTTTCTAGGTCATTAGTGATGATTACAACATACCAGAAAGTCATAACATGGTATTGAGTAAACGACACTGAATATCTAAGGCTACCTTAAACTAGGGCTGCACCAACCACCAGATTCTCTATGGCAGTAAAAATAAAAATTAAAAAGATTCCTTTTTTTTATAAAAGTTGGGACTGATTGACACAATTTAAGTAACGAAGTTTTGATGTTTTTGAATTTAGAATTTAATGTAGTTGTATTTTAATGCACATGAAATGGTAATGATGAACATTAAAGCTTGTTAACAATATGAGAAACCATTGCTTTTAATGTTGTTTTTATTTTCTGCATTTATTTGTGCACCATTGCAGTTTGAGTGTAAAAAGCGTGAGTGCAAGACATTGACAGCAGAAAAAGTTACTTTGAATGTTAGTCACAAAAAAGGTTTAACACACAAAAGTTGTTCAATAGGTGAAAGAATAAAATTAAGACATAAGACAGTAATTTGTTATTTTTAATTTATCTGTACATAGTAACTCAGATTTAAAAAATATTTTCGCTGAAGTTTTAGATGAAAAATTTCGAAAAAAAGTTTTTTTAATCTACTTTTCAGTGTTTATACATTATTATGTACATACCTACATAATATAATAAAAACCCCAACAGGAACACCCTATGACCATATTACAAGTGCCATCTTATAATTAAGCTATTATTAAAAACGTATTGCCAGCATGCTTTTTATTCCAGCACATTATGTGCGAAAGGATCATGTCGTCACTATAATATGACGTCAATTGCCATGACAGATTCGAAATTTAAAATTTGTAAAAAACAAAACGCTGTCTATATTTTTTTTATGTTCAATAAAAAGCACATGCATGCAGTTTAGGTATAGTGCATTATAGAGTTTTTATAAGAAAGAGTGGGTTCCACGGTATTGTACCTCACACCGTTCAACAAGTCACACCTCTACATTACCTGATTGCAGAGTCGAACGTATTAGTAGAGAGCCAGACATATCATGTCTTCAATTCACTAATTCAGTACAAGATTGATTGTAATTGTGCAAGTGCTAATATAGACCTTACGTCAGTGAATTGAAGGTATGTAATTCGCTCTACAAGCATGATAACTAGTGATACTACGATCTTAATTGAATGAGACAAGCTGTATTTTGTCTAATGAAGCGTGAGGTGATAATTGTAAAGCTACAACATTGTTGTGAAATGGTAAATGAAAAATAGGTGTTAGTTAAATAAATGTTATATTACCCTTTCCTAAAATAATAGACAGATAGGTATTAAAATTTCTTGTTCTACAGACACCACATCCCAGTGCGAAGGGTCCCTATAACCCGATTCCTGCCGGCTTCTCTTCGCGGAGATGGTAGAGATGTTTAAATTTGACAAACCGAGGTAAGAACTTTTTACCACTGGCTTCCCTTTCGAAAATCTTCACCTTTGCCACTACTACATCCCATATGACCGTGTGAAGTTGAAAACAAATTGTGCTCCTAAACTGTGACGTCATCAAGTCATCAAAATGTGCCTGAGAGTACCTCATATAGATATTTAATTACTTTAACGATTAAAAAGTCAATCAAGCTTGAAAGCATATGTCATATTGATCATTACTCACTCAATAGACTATGAATACACATCATACTGGCACGCACAATGGCCCAAAAAAGGCTAAGTGCGGATAAAAGAGTCCTCAGCGCGGATAAAAGAGTCCTCAGCGCGGATAAAAGAGTCCTCAGTGCGGATAAAAGAGTCCTCAGTGCGGATAAGAGTCCTATTTCCATTCCACCCACTACTGGCGGGAGAACCTTGAAGAAACATGGCTTCAAATCAGTGGAAGCAGGGGATTCTATCATTTAGTGGTCAGTGTCTGGGCCAGCCTAAGCAAAAATTACCATGTCTGCATTACTGAGTTTATGTAACACACGTTATTATTAACTCCATCTAGCTACGATGAATCGAACTACTATGACAATCCTGCATCGCGATATGAAAGTTTTCTTGATGTTTTTCTACATAAAATATAAATACAATGTCTATAAATACAATGTCCTAACATGAACATTTGGATCGCAATCCGTAATGCTTGATTACTAACACCAGCCCACACTAATTCACAGCCCAGTCTCCCCAAATAGTGGGTGCTTCCATTTTGCCCCATCAAGTGTCGCCACTGGTGGGGTAAAGTGGAATGTTAATAAAAATGTATATTCACTTTTCCCCACTAAAATTCTGGTGAGAAAAATCATACCCGTTTAAATTCCTGGTGCAAAACTCCCCACTAGGGTTGGTAACATTGAATGGAAGAGGTGTTTTTCTTCCCCACCTTTGAGACTAAACAATTGGATTACTGATTTTTTTCCCCACTTTCAATCGAATTAATTTCTCCGACCATTTTTTATTGAACATCCAATTTTCCTTTTCGATTTGTTGCCAAAAAATGTACAATTTATATTCATCACCATCATAAGAATCACATCACCGATATCATAGCTTAGCTTAGCAATGATAGCAAAGCGTCTGGCTCTCACCTTGTTATAGTGTGCGTGAGGTCCGGCTGGGCGGTGCGCGTTCCCGTTGTCTGCCGTGTACGTCTTTACCTGGTGTTGAGTATCAGTCGCTATCGTTGATATCGCTGATGCTGAATGGCCGCCGCCGGGCATCGCTTCCCGTCGTTTTTTGCCGCCTTTGTATATATATTTCGATGGTCGGACTAGACTGGAAGTTTAATTGCGAAGTCGTTAGTGTGGGAGTGGGATTTTTCGGTCATACTAGAAGGATTTAAGGATGGGAATATTTTGCTTCCCTAGACAAGTGGAAATTCGTTAGTAGAATTTATGTATAATGAAAATTGACGTATGTTTAAAATTGTCATAAACGTCAAAATACTTGTCAAATTCATATGTTGATTATTCTATTCTACTAATGATTGTGCCACTTGTCTATGGGTGTTGATCTTCACCTTTATCTACACTGTATAAAAATACAAACATGTATTAGGACACTCATTCAAATTTGTATTTTATAATATAACTAGCTGACCCCGCGAACTTCGTACCGCCTAACAGTCAATTCTTTTTTTTTTTCAATTTTTCTCTCCGTAAGAACCATCCTCGTACCTCAAGGAATATTCTCAAAAAAGAATTATCGAAATCGGTCCAGCCGTTTTCATGCTATGTCGTGACAACGGAAAACGGGTTTCATTTTTATATATATAGATAATAATACAATATTGACTTTTATGTTTATAAAAATCAATATTGCATTTTAGAGTTTCGAGAAAACTGCCCTATCGACAAAATATTCTTAATGTCTATCTACCCTCAAATTCTCAAAAGTCCGTATCTGTGGATTTCATTAATCTGTGGACTCAAATACCATTTTACTGTACATTACCAGCTAATTTGAGTAAATTTAACTGCATCGACAAAGTACGAAGCAATGTACAGCACCACTCTTGTTCAGAACCGATACCCCTATAGTTACACAGTACGGTTCTGTTTAAGTGTAGACCTTTTCTAAGACAATGAAATAACGCCAAACCTTTCTTGGGGCCATAGAAAGCGCAACAGTCAATACAGCATCGTCAAATGTTCTTACTAGCTCAGTTTCAAGTGAACCTGAGGAAGAGAAAGTCTACATTCGCTTTAATACTACTAATGATACTAAGATTGACTGACACGCCATCTAGCGGTACATACTAGGCTAACGTTAAAGGTACGAGTTCCTTCGACCGCATACAACAGCAGTAGACGACGTGTCGTCGACTCTACTGGTTTCTATGCAATACCTTCTGTAGCTAGCGACACGTCGACGCATATTTTACAGAAAATATCAGTGTCGCGACGACACTTCGTTGCGGCTTATCGTCTACTGCTGCTGGTGCTGTTGCTGCTGCTGCTGCAGCTGCATGCGGTCGGCTACGAATTCCTACCTTTAGGATTTCGAGAGGTTCTTTGATAGCGAGTTTTCTATAAGTGGGAGGTGCCTATAGAAGGCAGGGGAATCCTGATACATTTTATGTATGTACACCGATTTTGATTTAGTGTGCGAATCGCGATCCAAATATGGCGATATCGCAGTATTACTATTCTCTGGGACGTTCTAGAAGTTTTCTTTGTAAGTTAGGCTTAATACTCGACTGCTGCAGTAATCGCAGTCCATTGTGCAATCGATTATGTCACAATGCCTAAAAGCTGAGTAAGGGCCAGCGTACATTATCGGCATCGACAAGGATAAGAATCCATCACCATCCCTCGACACTGTCGGAAACTACACGTCCTTAGGGAGCGTGCCGAAGGATCCTTTTCCTTCCCGATGACGATAGTGTGCACCAGTCCTAATTGTGAGAAGACTAATGAGAAGTTCGACTTACCTAGGGTACTGGGGTCCGAACTGCGCATAACAGCAGTTGTGCCAGCACCCCTTCGAGAAGGGGTTATAACCCCCGGTGAACTTGCCGGTCACCTGTTCGTTCGTGGTTCGACCCCGTGACACCAGCACCATATGGAACCCGGTCAGACCGAATATCGGTATCGCTAATAGCGCGATGACTCCCATAATCACCATTCTGATAGTTTAGTTTAGGAAAAATATTGATTTTTCGATTGATGCGATGACAGACTTATTATAATGACTTCACATACACAGATACATGTTTTCGCGAAGGGGTAAGCAGAGGTGTATCCATCAGCCACATTTTGCCAACTATGATTTTCGGTCCCACGTATTTGGGGGTGACCCTATTGCCGTCAAAAGGGTTTTTTTATATATAAAACTCAAAATACTCAAAATAACTAACTCAAAGTAAGAATAGCTTAACTAGCTTGTAATAATTATGGGTATAAATTGCGGATGAGCGATATATGCACTGTACGGGAATCGAACCCGTGACTTAGTACCCGTGACTATTCTACCATAGAACGTCATATAGCCTCCACAAAATCATCTAACTTTGTCGTTGAAGAAAATTCACCACAAAAACGTTAAGCATGAACCTCCGTTCTATATCTCTTTAGACCTAATCCTAAACTCCACGCAGACCAGTATTTAAAAAAAAGGATACGATACAATGGGCTCGACCTGCGTCAAAGTTTTGTTATTGTTCATGATATAATACAAGCTGAGGCCGAATATGCTCAGCATATGTATCGACAGTGATATTAGGAAAAAGAAGAAAAATCTGTAGTTCCGCCGGCCGATGCAGTTGTTCACCCACGGACAGTGGTGGTCAAACGTCTGTGGACAAGGCAACGTTTCGATTGTAGTAATCTACTACTAAAGGTGCGTACAAATTATATAGCATAACATGTTATATAACAATGTTATATAACATGTTTCAGTAATGTAGACACTGAAGTCTGTACAATGTTGCAAAGTTATAAAACAATGTTAGATAATGTGGACGTGTTATAAAACACAAGTTATACAACATGTTACATAATCTGTACGCACCTTTACACTGTTTCAGGCGTCATTTAGACGGGGAGAGTTTCTCGCAAGTTGTGGTCCAAAAAATAGTACGCGACTATCACTAGGAATAATTGCCATACCATTATCGCATATAAGCGTTTACACACAGGCAAGCATGATATAACATCATACGAGATTCGCAAGTGATATATCGCCTATGTCAAATACGATTCTTGCTTGAAAATCTGTTAAGATGGACTGGATCTCTCGCCAGGCGTGTACGAGCGAACGGCATTGTATGTGCGAATGTTTAGACGAATTAACTTTTCTGTCCTTTCGATAATCGTATCTTCCAGGCGGAAACTCTCCCCGTCTAAATGACGCCTTAATATAGGTATTTCAACTATCCCTTTCTCGGGTTAGATGGAGACACCGTGCTTCTCAAACCCGTGAAAATATCAGCACTTCTGGTGTTGTAAATTAGGACTTCTTACCATCAGCGATGTATTAGCACTTATTTTTCGCTAGCTATGTTTTTCGATAGGTGCCTCGTTATTGACTGGTTGACGGTAAGGGTCAATCCCCATTGAAAGAGCAGCGGCCAGCAGTGGCTTTTTGGGGCAAAATAATGCAAACCATTCTGAATCTTATCTACGGGAGAAAAAATCATAGTCATTTGAAGGTGAAGGGGGAGCCGCGCGGCTCCGCGATAGGTCGTGCGGCCGCACGGGCCTTCTTGCAATCAATTCTTGTACAGAAGTCTTTCCGTGGGGTGGGGATTGACCTTAATACTCGTAATACAGGCTATTACCGTCAATCACTTTTCAAGTAACTTTTTCATGACCTGTATGTTTACTGTCAAATACTTTTAAAAGTGTTGTAATGGTGGCCCTCTTTTCAGAGACTTTGCCTTCAGCTTACCATCAGGCGAGGCGAAGTTAAATTGACGTGTCCTATATAAAAAATAAAAAAAGTAACCATTTTTATTACTCTCTCTATTTTAGTAAGACTGAAAGAACGTAATATTTCGGTTGATGTTTTCCTACTGACGATTGAAGTTCCTATGGACGTACCTCTATACAATGATTGCAGACTGAACAGTGCGAACACCGCGGCGGTCTGTAGAACTTGCAAGTAACGCACCATTTCATCCGCACCGTGATACCGTTGATCTCCACGCTGCGATACAGGGGCGCTCTGAAGTCGTCCTCCCTGTCCTCGTCAGGTGGAGCTGGGGACAACAAGAGAATTATTATTTGAATACCATCATTATACTTGGAAATTGTACCTTTTGGAGAAAATTGATTGAAGTTATTTTTTCAGTCAGGGAGACATGGTTCAAGGTCCTTCAAAAACAGGAGAAAAAGGTGTGCCCAAACAAATCGCCTACGACTGAATCTTCGAGGGGCGACATGTACCCTACCATAAGCCTTTCAACACAAGGGAGACAAAACCACGATAAAATCATTGAATAAATGGAGAGGCTTTGTCACCCCCATTCAGAACAGCTACGACAGCTTGTTTTAAATTTAATTACCCATTCCATACAACCCTTCCGGAACCCTAAACTGCCCAATAAGTGGAACAAATAACTTGAAATACCGTTTAATATTCCGAAATATTACATGACGAAAGCAGCCATTATAGAGTCGTAACCGCGATACGGGTACTTAATGGCAGACAACCACGATTCTTTGGTAAATTACATTAATGATTAACGGTATTTATTTATACTGATAACGAACAATGCCTTGTAGATTATTTGTTTAATAAAATCGGTTCGTGTACAAGAGTCATTGAGGCGACAATCTAAGAAAATGTTTAGTCACGGAATAATATAACGTTACAGCGAAACCTAAACATAATGCTGTGAAGATGATCATTGTAGCATTGGTCCCCGGATACCTTATTAAGGGTACCCTACTCAACCCCAAGTAACCCGACAGAAAAACCTGCGCCAGATGAGTTAATCTAACACTAATCTAACAGTATCCTCTAAAAAAATGTGATCTGATTCGGACAATCTGTTCAGCATTTTTTAATATTGAATCCTGTTTCGACCGGGCATAATCTAGTTCCCCATTAGGTGAAATTTAAATAATTACAAGTTTTTCACCTAACCGGGAACCAGATTACCCGGCTCGAAGGACCAATGTTTCGAGCGGGGATAATCTAGTACCCGGTTAGGTCCAAAACTTGTAAGTATTTAAATAAAATATTAGGTCAGATGTTGAGACGTTTAATGTCGACCGTTACAGTAGTCAAAGTATCTTGATATAAATTTTATTATAAAAGTTGTCAATTTGATTGATTGTCTTGAAGGATGACGTTTGTAAGTTAAGACATCCTCGCGAATTGCTCTTCAAGTCCTGTCAGGCGTTAAGAGATCCGACAATGTGACTTCATCTTGCCTCATGGCAAGCGGAAGGTAGTCTCAGGAAAGCTGTGGAATGAACTCCCCGCAGTGGTTTTCCCAAGCGACTACAATATAAACCATATTCTTCAAGAAGGGCATTAGAAGGTTTTTCAGGGCCGGCAGCACAAGTGTGACTCACGCCCCTGGTGTTGCATACGTCCATATGCCACGGTAACCACTTTCCATCAGGTGGGCCGTGTGCTTGTCTACCACCTAAGTGGTATAAAAAAGAAGTCACCATTACAGACAGTAACAATGTCATAATGGTTTCCTTTCAGCTTGACGGGTTCATCAGATGCTTTTCATGCCGTCGTTTCACGGAAAATATCGAAGCTCAGCCGCATCACAGATTGGAAAACGGCCCCCTGAGTTGGGAAAAAGGCTCAGAGAATGATATTTTTATTTACTTATTACAGTTTAGGAAAACTTACAGCTAATCTAATCGTTACATTATAGAAGAAGGCCAATTACAAGTGTTCACTGCTAAACAGTAGATATGTTCAAAATATCTGTTGTAACTAGAAGCCAATTTTCTTCAACAAGAATATGAAAGCCAAAAATACAAAAATATATAGAAGGAAATAGACAAGATGGACATAACAAAAAGATAATGGTTAATTATTTTCCAAGAAACAAGAGCTAAGGTCTCTTTTCATTTTGGCAATACTCGTTGCTAACAAGTCAGGACCGACCTCATGACACTCCGTGTTAAATGAACGACATGCTCTTATGAGACACGAGTAATGTCTATAAAGCACGGTCCGGGAGGGGGGCTGTTCATAGAGAACATGACATTTGCACGTCAAATTAAATACTTCTAAAAAGGCATCGGAAAGATTCGGAAAAAACGAAATATTACCAGGAAGGAAGTTAAGGGGTATAGTGAGATGTCACGTATATAATTTTTTTCAAACGCAAGATTTTTATTACGGCGCTTAATTTTCTAGGATTGAATAAAAAATCAAAAATACTCGTGATTTTGGGTAGGGGGTAGGGGAAAATTTGCTAAAAAACATCACGTGGTTATAACAAGAGCTCGCCTATGGTAAATAAATTGCCTGAATAAATTCTGCGTAAACTAGGCCAGGCAGGGAAAATCACACATTAACATTTTACGATAAGATAACGCACGTATTGGCACACAGACACATAGCTATTATAGTTAAGAATGGCAGTTCGTCTAGTTTCCCTTCGCTAGTTTTTTTTTTTTTATATCCAGTCCGTGAATTGACTGTACGGGCTGTACCTGATGAGGAAGCTTCCAGAAGCTGACGATCCTAATATACCACTTAGGTGGCAGACAAGAATTCGGTCAACCTGATGGAAGGTGGTTACCGTGACCTATGGACGGATGCAACACCAGGGGCGTTACACTAGTGCTGCCGACGCTGAAGGAAAGCCTGCGCCAGAATCTCGTCCATTAATCAGCAGCCTCCCTAGACAAGTGGCAATTTGTTGTTGCAGAATAGAATGACGAGTGCCAGCCTCCGTGGCGTAGCAGTAGTGAACGCGGCCGCTACGCAGGGGGCGCGGGTTCGATCCCCGCTCATTGCAAATGTTTGCGTGCATAAAATATGGGTATCTGCATTGGTCTGGTCGTGTCTCGGAGAGCACGTTAAGCCGTCGATCCCGGTTGCCATAAAAACATCTATGGCAGTCGTTACGGGTAGTTGCGAGCCCTAAAAAGTCCAAAAACAACGGTCTAGCTGCAAAGCTTCGATATCGCCTAATGTTACCATTGGGTTATGGAGGTCAGATGGCAATCGCTTCACTGATATTATCGAGGTCTACCCAAATCCGTAGTTAAGACTGATAAAGCGGACCCCAGACTCCGAGGTGAAAGCTTCGGATGCGACTGGGCAATAACGCTAGGAGGAAGAAGAAGAATGACGAATGTATAGGATTTGCCGTATATGACAGTCGTCAGTATATGTCATAAACGTCAAATCCCATACAATCGTCATTCTATCCTACTAATATTATAAATGTGAAAGTTTGTGAGAATGGATGTGTGGATGTGTGGATGTTTGTTACTCTTTCACGCATAAACGGCTGGACCGATTTGGTTGAAATTTGGTATGTATATAGGTTATACCCTAGATTAACATATAGGCTATATATCAGCGATGAACGGGATCAGAATTCCACGCGGGCGGAGCCGCGGGCAACAGCTAGTAATTGATAAAAATACTGTTTTAAAACATTATTTGTAGTAGGAGAAAGTGCAACCATTTTTGTTGCACTTTCTATCTCCATGCGGGCGCATGCAATTTTTAGTTATTTACAGAATTATTTTAGCAAAACAATATTAGCAACTGACATTACTAATATCTCCTCTAAAACCCGTTAGGAGTGGTTTCACGTCGGAAGTGTAAGAACCCGAGACCACAAAGCCGACAAACATAAGCTACCGACTTTATTCCAGAAATAGCTAGACAGTTTACAAATGGGACATTCCTGTTAAAAGCCGGACTTATGGACACGTCAAATTTTCAATGACTTCGGTGGGGTCTTGGCGGGTCCCATACACATACAAACACCCGAAGACCACTCCAAAAGTAAGCATTCCAGAAATTTTGATATTTCTAGACACGGTAGAGCTAGACGACTATGTACAATATGTTGTCAATCTTCCCAAACCTATCTTCTCCAAAGAATTTGAGGGTTCTAGCATTAAAGTTCGATACTATGACGATTTAAAAATACAACGAAACGATTCGAGCAAAGCAAGTCGTACCGTGCCCCCAGATGCAACAACAACCACCCTAGTTTTACTGCCCTAGTTAGCGTCGATTCTGGCAAACATTCGTATGGACGTCATACTACGTTTGCTCGGCTCGTAAAGAACTATCGATATGATTTCTTGGAGGTTGGTGTGTGCTGTTTTCCAATGTAACCTTTCTATTTTTAAACTGGCTCACTATTTTTATAAAAGAGTACTAGGTGGTACGCGAAAGTACTATTTCCAGTAACCTTTCTAGGTAAGCTATTTTTTTTATAATACTTAGGTCGCAGACAAGCACACGGCCGAAAGTGGATACCGTGGCTTATTGATTATGGACGAGTGCAACACCAGGGGAGTCACACTCGTGCTTCCGATCCTGTAAGAACAGAGAGATTCTGAGCTATGGCTGTGTATTAGAAATGGGTTCACCTCGCTAATGATACCAGAATTTGTATCCGGGACTTCTCGATCATAAGGCCGACTAGTGGTTCCGTAACTACTGAGTAACTCTCATCCTTTACCATGAGTAGAGCCAGGTTCACCTCATCAGGTGTGCAATTCTCGGACTAGGTGACGTCACTGGAGATCGACCAATGACGCTGTATGCTTAGACAGTTGCACAGCAGATCGTTGTCGACTGCAGAGTTTAGTGAATTCAATAAACGCCGATAGTCCTCTAGCGGTTGGTAGGTCACACGGCAGTCGATCTCGTAGAACTCAAGATAAACTATGGAAAGAAGGCATATCAAGCTTTGAGTGCACTTTGTAGTACTTTGATGGATGATGGCGCACATGAAATAGGCACGAAAAGTCATAATGCATCACCAGGAATACTAGAACACTAATAGTTGCACTACTCCGCTGGTACTGCAACCTTTTATAAACTTTAATACTTTTGACCTAATAATACTTTTAACCTACAACTTTCTCCTGAAGGTCTTCGGAGATCATTCGCGGGTCAAATAACTTCACTCCACTAAATGTGAGTCCTTATACGCAAATGTTAACTGGATCACATTATTTTTGACCTTTTACATACATAACATGACGTATTGGCGCCTGACCCAATTTATTACTCTAGTCTAGAGTTATAGAGAATAATATAAACATTTCTAAGTAGCTGTTCTCGCAAATTTGTTGGCGTGAACTTAGATTTTGTTTTCTTTTTGTACGCGGAATCCTCAATCTTTTTCTATAATAAAAGTAGTCTAAATACGTTTAATAATATTAGTCTACCGATAAAACTCCTGTCAAAATCATCTTAGTCGTTTTAGAAATAACCAAAGTTAAACAAATAAGATTTTAAAATAAAGTTTGAATAGAATAGGAGATATAACCAAAAGTCGCGATAAATGACATCCACGCGGTATCCAAAAACTTGATACAAACATTGGTACAAACCTTTTGGTATAACTCCCGGGTCCATGAAAGTGGCCAGGGTAAAATTGGCCAGGACAAAAAACGTTATGACTCCCTGGTACGCGGGAACCCATGGATGTTTGTGAAGATAATATTGACACCTGAAATATAAACAAACATTTTTTTTATTCTGTACCTATACAGTATAGCCGTATAGGACGTAGTACTATTACTTATTCTGTGGTATAGGTATGTGGTGTGGTAGTCTAGTATCGGGTCTATTCGAGTCACGAACTCACCTACCAGAAACAACCCAAACTCTAAATACATACATATACTCACGCTTGTAAATCCCTGAAGGGGTAGATAAAGGTGTAGTATCACCCAAATTTCGCCAACTATGATTTTCAGTCCTACGTAATTGGGGGCAGGCCTATTACTGTCAAGCGGGCATTTATTGGGCATTGGGTCGGATAAAGAACAGCCCTATCCCTTAGTCGCCTTCTACGACACCCACAGGAAGACATGGGGTGGACCTATTCTACTCCTTCGGGAACCAACACCAACGGAAAAAATAGAGTACTTAACAAGCTTTAGAGTGTTTATAATTAACTAAGTAGTTGTCGCGAACTCGCGACCAAATAGCCTATGTCATTCCCGAAGATCTAATCTACCCCTGTAAAAAAAATCATCAAAATCGGTTCCCTGGTTTAGGCGTGAAATCGGAACTGACAGACGTTAATTACGCATTTATAATTATAATATTAGCATAACTACTCATCAACACCATCTTAACCTTAGCATTGTACCCGGTAGCTTCTGAGGTTTTCGCATCGTAAGTCCAGGGTCTGCTTACCCCTTCTCAATTTGCTTTGTCGTATTTGTCCGAGAGCAAAGCCAGGGCCAAAGCCTCGTGTATCAATCCGCAGGTGTGCCACCGTGCTGGTGAGGTTGTTTTTTTTTTTAAGAATATTAGCAACCGAAATTTCTAATATTCCCTTTAACCCCGCCAACTAAGCTAAATTGCTTGTGCTAGGAGTGGGTTCACGTTGGTAGTGTCATGGCCAGGATTCGAACCCGGGACCTCCCGATTGTAGGCCGACTCCTTGACCATTAAGCTACCGACGATTTAAAGGTAGCCTTTAGAGGCAGCCTTGGGCTCCGAATAACTTAGTTGGCCACAAAAATAGCCAAGGTAATTATTGTAAGAATTTAATACTTGTATAAGCCTCCCTTTGAGCGAGAATTCTTTTATACGGTATTCACTTCTAAGGTGAATTTAGACCAAACGAACATAGGGCTAGAACAAGAGCATTATTTTTTAATATTCTAGAGTAAATGAAACCTTATTTTCAGCGTTTTCATAAAGGTGCGTACAGATTATGTAACATGTTGTATAACTTCTATCTAATATATAAAATTCTCGTGTCACAAAATGTGCGTAATCGAACTCCTCCGAAACGGCTTGACCGATTTTGATGAAATTTTTTGTGCTTATCCGGTATCTATGAGAATCGGCCAACATCTATTTTTCATCCCCCTAAATGTTAAGGGTGGTCCACCCCTTAATTTTTTTTTTTTTTTTTTTCAGACAAAATTTTTTGTTTTTATTTTTTTATGATACATCATACAAAAATACATGCAACCCTAAATTTTCACCCCTCTACGATCAACCCTTATTTTTTATTTGGTAATTAAAAAGTTTTATTTTCTAATATATAAAATTCTTCTGTCACGGGGTGCGTAATCGAACTCCTCCGAAACGGCTCGACCGATTCTCATGAAATTTTGTGAGCATATTGAATAGGTCTGAGAATCGGCCAACATCTATTTTTCATACCCCTAAGTGATTAGGGTGCAGCGGGAACGGGATTTGAATACCACGCGGGCCGAAAATATGGCGGTACGAAGTTCGCCGGGGCAGCTAGTACTATTATATAATTGTAAAGTGGTCGTGTCTGTACATTGGAGATATTTAAAAAAAAATACTTGGGTTATGTTATGTTAACGATACTGAACACGAAAATATTTTTTTTGAATTTCCTGTCTGTTTGTCTGTTTGTTCGCGATGGACGCAAAAACTACTGGACGGATTTTGATGCGGTTTTTTTTGTTAGAAAGGGCTTGATCAGACTTAAAATCTTACGTTTGTTTGATCGCAATCGGTTGAGTAGAACCGAAGATATGAGCAAAAGTCGCGTTACCCGAGATGCACGCGGGCGGAGCCACGGTCGGAAGGCTAGTTTTTTAATATTCTAGTGTAAATGAAACCTTATTTTCAGCGTTTTCATTAGAAAGAACAACGAACGAATATTCTGTCACTGTTTGTACTAATAGAATTTGACGTAGAGGGGATAGAATGAGCATTCGCTCGTTTGATGAAAATCAACCTTAAGAATAACCCTCCACAAGTAATTATGGTTCGAAAACATATACATTTATGTAGGTATAGGTACAGAACGTGTATTAATATTAATCACACAGTTAACACTAAAGTGACTAATGATATACCTAGGTAGGTACTTAATAACTTCAACGTTCAAGTTAAGGACATTATAATTGAAATATATTTTATTCAAAACATGGCACTGGTCTTGATATGAAATGATTTGTTGTTCCGAATACAATTTTTTTAAATATTTAGTCCGTCAATTGACTGCGCCCCGTTAAATATAATAAAGGTAAGGTGCATTCCACCAATCCACATGCTGTTGACCTAAGAATGGTGTTACCTAAATTGACAGCCTCGATGGATGTATTTTCACGACCCGCTTGAAGAACCCGGCATAGTAAAAGGGTGAAACACACCTTTCCTAAAGGTTTACGTTACGAAATGATGTAGTTGAAATTTAACAGCAATCGTAAAAAAACTGCAACAATCTTGTAGTCTTTTTAAAGAGACACTAAAAGGCATCGGTCCTTGTGGTCGAAAAAGACCTAGAAAATTTATCTAAGACCTATCTCTTACGTAGCCAACATGAACTCTCTTCTCTTTCTCTCTTCTGTCAAACAATATGCAATGATTTAACGATAATCTATAAGGTATAGTGGACACAGGGGACACCATAACTTATATCTTTCCAATGGCGTCAATTAAAAAATCCATGGAAAAAATGCTCCTGCGTTTTCTTCAGTAACAAAAACAAGACAAATAGGAGTCTTAAGATACACATAAATTGAATCATCAAGACTACTACTGCAATAAAGATACCTACATCATGAAAAACGTCATACTCCCTCAATAGTGACACATAAACTCAACAAATTAGGGTAAAAAACCTTTGCCCAGAATAATGGGACAAAATAAACTTTCCTTAACAAGAAGGAATTACCTTACTTTTGTCACCTGTAAAAATCAGGGTAATGACAGGGTAATCGGATAAAGCCGTATCGAATTGTAAGTATACGAACGGATTGACACCAACAGCTCTTTCCTTTTATTTTATTTGTAGAATCAGAAGCCACAAATTTCAGGAAAATGTTCGAGTAAATAAATCTTCAGATGTATCTTAGACGAGATAAAGTTGTAGCATGAGAAAAGCTTTCACTCAAAAGCGTTGGTTTCAAAAGCTCTTTTGCGAATGTTATCTTCAGAAAAGATATATGAAACGAATCGTTTACAATTTCTTTCTTTTAATCTTTCCGATATTTTCCTCTATTTGTTTGTCAACGCAACAAGTGTGCTTGCTGTCCTATTTATCTCTACTTGCAATTAGATACTGCAGTATCTCAAAGATCACTGCCTCTTTAATTAAAATTCAGATTCAGATTCAAATTCAAATTGTGTATTTGAATTGATTTGTATTTTTGTATGTAACGAATAAGATCAAAAACTACTGGACCGATTTCAAAAATTCTTTCGCTATTAGGAAGCTACATTATCATGTACCAACATAGGCTATTCATCACGCTACTATTAGGGTTGAACGGGATCAGAATTCCATGCGGGCGGAGCCGCGAGCAACAGATAATTATAGATACAGTACTGCAGTGTCATGCATTTCTTTATCTGTACGTAGTTATCAATAAAATTACATAGAAAACGATATACATATTAATGCGATATCTTAAACATAATTGTACACAAATGTACGAGATTTGATTGACCTCTCAATATTATTCCAACAATATTCTCAGATAACTTATCTGCGAACCAAACGTATACATATCTATGAAGTACAACATATTATGATCCACCATCATGTAATAGTTATGATATAATCAGTAAATAACTATAAATATTTTGCAGGTAAGTGATAATGAACAGCAATATAAGCAGCACGTCTTGTAAATAAATAAAAGATTTGTGTGATCACTTAAAAGGGATAAAGATTGCCAGCCAGCACAATGATTTTATCTTGCACAATCTCTTGATTGCTTGGAACTCCGATAAGATTGGTACTGATTGGTCTCATATTGAAGTAACTTTTACAATGACAGACAGGGAACGTGAGGGAACTTGCACACTCAGCATGGCAGGGAAGACTTGTTGTCTCTCGAGTCTCTTGGAAAAATGAAATGGACTCATTTCTTGCGTTCCTGTAAAGAAGCTGTAAACAGGGAACATGAAGGCCCTGCAGCACCAGCATGGCGGTAAATACCGATTCTAGAGACTTTTCGACCAATGATATGACAGAAAAACCTGTCCCGTGACGAAATGATTCTCTCGTGGTCTCTATTACTCGAGCTTAGAGTCTACATACCGTGCTATAAGAGTATAAGGAGTAGCTATAGAGCAAACAACTCTATCGTCTCTATCGTCGTGTTAGATTACCGCTCCATAGAATGTTGTTATATTACTCGCAGAAGAAGCACTGTAAGGCGTTAAATGTTTTTTTTTTGCCTCTATAAATAAAAGATGTCTAATAATCCAGAATGTGGACATTGACAGTGACTGGCAATTATGTTCTAACTGCAGGAAACTAACAAGAGGACGCAAAGTCCATGGTGACTGTTGTTGACTAGTGACCAAGGCCGAACCTATGAGTCAGGAGTATTTATTTCTAAAGTTTACTTAGGCTCGAAGCTATAGGCGTAGAAGTATCGTATGGTTTTAGTCGGTTCATGGCTCGGGACATATGTCTTGGACTAATATGTGCTTAAATGTGCTATTACGCAGTAGTACATGTTTTTTAAGTGTCTTTTGAGGATAGCACGAGGTGCTACTGCGGTGGTCGAGCTCAAATTCACCAAACGTAGATTAATAAAACCATCCGAGCGCGCCAGGGCCTCGTCTGCCTTGCGATTTAGGTCCAAGATACGTGTCACGAAGTATACCGGGGTGTAAGATTGCCTAAGGCATATCCCTCGCATTCCGGCTAATCCAGAGTCATCTCTGGTATGTATATATAGGAGTTCTGGTACGTATATATTTGACAGTTGTCGCACGGTGTGGTCAAGGGTCAACCGGTTCAGAACTGGACACGGGAGATGCAACTATCATCTTCACAAGTGGGGACTTAAAGAAGCGCCGGACTGTGATTGTGGAGCTCCAAAGCAGACAACGATGCATATAGCAGAGGAGTGTCCACTCCGTCGTTTCCCTGGAGGAATGCGTGAGCCACATGACCTCACATCGGCAGCAATAGACTGGCTTCGCCAACTGGACGTTGACATATGAGGACTCGAGCAAAAGCGTATACGACATGATGATGATGATGATAGGAGAATTTCGAATATCCAGGACGTGTAACGGGTCTTGGGTTAAATTCTCGTCCTGGATGATGTCTTTTTCCAATCGAAATGCTAAACTTCGTTATCAAGTTCTCATAAATGGATGTCCTTGCGGGTTTGCGTACGCGTAAGTACAAAAGTAGTCCAGTAAAGGAATGATTGTGGATGGAAAAGTCGAAAGCAGAAATTTTGACTTAGGAACTTTGTTTGGGCTAGTTAGGAGATAAACATACTAAAAGTCCCCACCCCTCCGAGGTGAGCCCGAGGGGGGGGAGCACAAAGAAGGTCCCGTTTTTTGGTCTTTTGCTTAAAACTCGAAAATGCGTGCGTCGCACGAAATTTTGTTCAACTACATATTAAATGCTTATTAAATTCTCTACAAGTTTGTTCTTTGTATGTTGTATCTATCTCCAATAATTGCCTAGCTATGAGCTTCTAAAAGTGGATGATTTTCAAAGTTGTGTTTTTTTCCCTCTGGAGCACATTGTAACGGTACAAATTTACCAAAAACCTTTCTTATTTCGTATGGATGAGCACCCACAGTATTAAAAATACCTACACAATATTTAAATATAACACATAAGCTGGGAGTACCTCCACGCGGTGAAGGCAGAAACAGTTTAAAACTGGCTAAAACTCCCAATAATATCTATTAAGATGCCTTCGGGCTTATGTTATTGTTTCTATTGTCACCTATCGATTATTGTGACTGTGCACCCGGTAACGCAGGGAAGCAGTCACAAAATATTTCGAACATCCGCACAGTTCCAACATGTCCGTTTTTTTTTTTTTCCATTTTTCCAGTTCCGCAGAGGTGTTTTCGAACCCCACTTCATCGCATGCTGACATAAAAAAAAACGGAAACTTATGCTTTTTAAGGTGGTATGGAGCAAAACAGAAGGAGACCTCTCTAAATAACTATCGCTACCAACGTTTCCTCCAGTCAGTGTCAAACGTCAAACCAGACATTTCCTCCCTGCCTCCAACCGAGGGGGCAGCGATGGAGCACTCTTACCGCACTTACCATTAGGTACAGGCTTGGCTTGGACAGGACCTTTCTCCTGAACTATGGGGTTGGAAACGAAATGAATGCAACCTCTTGGTCCCTGTTCAAACTAAGGAACCAGCTGCACCGGAAGAATTATTAAAGCTTATATTTTGCCGTTGCACTACTGATTGTAGTAGTGCTAGATGTGGGTGTAGGAAGGCTTCCATGCTGTGCTCTACCATTTGCCACAATTGCAACGGAAGCTGCACTAATGGCATTCGCATTTTGGAGGACAACGACGATGACGACGAGGATGAAGATGATGAAGCTGGAGTATCTACTAGTCCTGCTTCATCATCCCCATCGTCGTACGTTCCGTTGTCATATACTGATTTGACTGATGACGAGACAGAACAGGCAGGAAATAAGGAACCCCAACCAGGTCCGTCAAGCCCAAAGAGGAGGCGACTGGTTAATTAGTCATGATTCTTGTATATCTACGGTCGCAGCTAAGAACAAGTGCCAAGAAACGTACAGAAAAGTGCATTTTTGAAAATCATCCACTTTTAGAAGCTCATAGCTAGGCAATTATTGGAGATAGATACAACATACAAAGAACAAACTTGTAGAGAATTTAATAAGCATTTAATATGTAGTTGAACAAAATTTCGTGCGACGCACCGTTTTCGAGAATTAAGCAAAAGACCAAAAAACGGGACCTTCTTTGTGCCCCCCCCCCCCCTCGGGCTCACCTCGGAGGGGTGGGGACTTTTAGTATGTTTATCTCCTAACTAGTCCAAACAAAGTTCCTAAGTCAAAGTTTCTGCTTTCGACTTTTCCATCCACACCCCCCTTTTGAGCATTCCTTTACTGGACTAAAGGGGCATACACGCCGTTCGTTGCAGCAATATAAAACATTTAAAAGTATAAGCCAATGATCTCTGTTTACCTTGATTATTATTGTCTCTGTTGCATACCAATAGGGTTACCATATCTGTTTACAATGATGCGGGATAAAACTAATCAATTTAAATATTTATTACGTGTATGAAGGATGAATGCTTAAGGGTTTTGATTGTAAAATTATAAAATAATATTCGGTGTAACGAAGAAAAGAGTACACTACTCAAAAAGATCACGGAAAAGGAACCTCTTCCATCACAATCATCATCAGTCAACGTGTTTCTTCTCCCGGCGATATTTTGAAGCAATTTTTACATATCTTTTTATTAAGATAATCAAAAAATTAAGAACATATTTTAGATTTTAAAATCATAAAAAATCATTGAAACATTGCAGTAAGACGATTGAGCGCACTCCGAGCCTTTTGCACGAATTTTGGAGAAAACGACAAAATTAACAAACAAATAGTAACTATCCCGTATATACAGGACAGGACGTATGGTGACCCTACATATCAATATTATCAGACAGATAACAGATAACATTAATTGTTATGGACACGGGGACAGTTATTACATGGATCAGATGGGATTAATAACTCTCCACACAGGGGAAGAGTGCTACGAATAATTTGTCCAGAAATGGGTATTACTGTTAAGCCTGTGACAGATGAAAAGGCTTAAAACAATAAGCAAACCTTGGACCCAATTGCGAAATCGCTAGAGGATGAAGATGACCGCTTACCACCGGCGAAACATATTTGCCAGTTCAGTGGCCACTATAAAATACTGAGATATCTATACTAAGATTATAAAGCTGAAGAGTTTGTTATTTTGGTTGAACACGCTAATCTCGGGAACTAGTAGTTCGAATTAAAAAAAATATGTTTGTTGTTAAATAGTAAGGTAGCGGAGCAGTAATCATAAATGTCAATAAACCCGGCAGATTCCATTAAACTGAAAATTATGGTCATATCTGGATTAAAGGGGTGCAACGGGAGCTCAAAATATGTCACGGGTGTAGCCGAGGTGAATCAGCTAGTAAACAGTAGCTCCAGTAACCACCTAGCTGGTGTGTCAATAAAAACTACCAATACGTGATTCTAACAAAACTAATATAAAGATGAATCATTTCATTCATTCACTCACACATACACACATTTGGCACGTTTTTGTCATTTGTCAATATCATGGGAAATGATTGTGTGACCATGAGAAACTTAAAATTTCGCGGAAGGATTTCAGATTTTATTGACTTCGACTGTATCAAGATAAAGTTCGCATTTGGATTGAAGTACCACTTTTCGTATCATAGAGATTAATACACTAATCTTTGAATTTTTCGTGAGCACTATCCAGAGCTTCGTAGTAGAATACTTAGTATATGAACAATAAGGGCACTTTTGTCGTACCCACGTTGAAGTATTGGAACTTTTTAAAACAACACCGTGCTCAAAATTTTGGATGCTAAATAATTTTGAATAGTAAATAATGCTATAAATGTTCTTTAAAAGAAATTTACTACAAAATCCTGGATCGCAGTTACAAAATTAACAATATGGCACGCCTCTATCCAAACGCTCAAAAGATAAACATGGACGATTCCATCTTGATCAAAGGGTGCCCTTGCCAATATAGAACAGATTTATAAATAAAGAACTGTCCAATTCCACCATAAATCTTTTAATTACTAATCTATACTTATTGAGTTGCGTACAGGCTGTACAAGCACGCAAGTAGCATTCACAAGACCTAGTTTCACATGTTCACAGCGATATTAGACTGCAATAGGATACATAACGCACACTAGCCTATATCTTTGAGCCTAGCAGCATTGGTTGACGTTAGTAGGGTAACGCAGTATCTATGCAAATATTAAGTACAATCAAGGCATAATACAACTGGTTTTGTCGATATACAAATGCTCAAATATGCTGCTCATGGCTATACATGGGTGTCCTGTGGTTTGAATATACCCAAAAGGCTTACAATACAATGGGCTCCGGATCCAGTTCAATATAAATGTATTTAGAGTGACGGTGAGGCAGTCAGCAGTGTTCATCGAGACATGCAGACTATTTTGACGCGATTATTACATATTTACGGATACACCTTTTAAGATCAATTGGTACTAGGGTTTCCAGGGATACCCAGAAAACTCCAAAAATAGTGTTTAACCTGTTGAGCTCCCGGCTCGCAAAAAATTACCTAAGTTTTGGTGAAGTTGGCGAAATAATACAAGAATCCCGAAAACAGGCTAAACAGTATTGTTGAATATTAAACCGAAAGTTAAGTTTGTAAAAAGCAGGTATATAAACAAGACCAAACTACGATTCTTCACAATCTGTACAGACGAACATCAATTACAAAATCTGGGGAAATAGGTCATATAAATATTTGCGTTAGACAAGATAGAAACCACGAATTTGGTAACGACAGACGGCGCGGCGGGAACCTACATCGATCTAATAAATGACGATCAATCAGGCCGCATGGAATCAGCAGCTAAAGATACCTACATCCGATTTCACAGTCTGTTAATAGCGGAGAATTGTGGCGAGCACAAGTGAGATGTTTTCAATCATGTTCTAGAAAGTAGAACATGTACACAAGGGCCACTAAATCGTACAAGGTGACTGAGAAAAGTATTCTAAACACAGACTCAGGTTATGAAGAAAGTGCTCGAATAATCCAGGGATGTAGGGCTGAAAAACGACTGCTTGACTACATTAGCGTGTTATGAAGTTTCACACTAGTCAGAACAAAATAATTTATGTACACTACTAGAGTAGTCGTTAAGAAAACCAATAGTCGCAGTTATACACTGTTTCGAAAATCGAAAAGGTAAAGATGGGCGCGGGTGCGCAATGTGCACAGTGACTAGTTTAAGTACATATAATAACAGTGAAATAAATGCTAGTTTTTCTACTTCCCAGCCCATTAGGTAATAACCTCTCAGAGGCTTCTGCTTAATGTTTTAAGAGCATGTATAATAAGACGACTACTCGTATAAACTTCATCCTATGAGTATTTTTCCAACTTAGTTAGCATCGGTTTTCATTCTAAAACGACGATACCGCTACTAACTTTAATATCTTCCATGAAAAACTAAATAAAAACAAAATAATGTGTACAAAAATCTGTTTGCAGAAATCACTTTTTATACGTCACCTTAAACTTCACTAAAACTTGAAATTTTAATGACGCTTGTAAATAAATTAAAAACAATGAGAGTAAAAATCATCAACGTGTGTTTTGTAATAACAATTACCTACGTACATTAACATCTTACGTTATTTTATTAACAGTGAAAGTAAAAAAGTGTATGTCATTATAATCTAAGCATGAAAGTAATTACAATCTTAATGAAAGTGCCACAAAATAAGCCCTGACAAACAGATATGTTATAAAATAAAATGATGGGTTAAGAGTGTTATTACTTTCACTAAAGTAATTACTAATACTACTAGCCAATGGCTACTAGATTGGCAGTAAAATTGGTATGGTGACTGACCACAACTCGACCACAACTTGTTGTAGCTGTCATACAAATGACTTTTTTATGTTTGATCTCATCAGGTTCCGTGAGATTCTGACAAAAGAGCCTCACTACAATATTGTTTATCATCTTGGACGGTAGAGGTATAAGCAAGTCGTTTTGTTGGAAGCCAAGCCCGATATACTTGAAACAGTAATGAAATGAAAGGAGATTAGTTGTTTTATTTAGATTTAGTTAGACTAAAATGCCACGGATAAGCATGCGGCTTCCGGTAAGTAGGTAAACCCAAGAAACACATGACATGCGTGCCAATTTTACGACTGACTGCCTCCGGAGACCGGACAAAGTGTAGGAGATAGTCAGATAGTGGATCCCAGGTTCCGAGGTGAAAACGTCGGATACAACCGTAACGGGGCGCTATTATGATGGGTAATAATTATGTCCGAATTTAAGGTCTCTTGCATACGTAACGGGATTTTTCACGGACGGGACGGGACGTGAAGTTTTGGAAATATCGTTTCATACTAAATGTATGCGGCAATGCATATGTCACGGGGCCACGGACGGGACGGGACGGGACGGGCCGCATACATTTTGCTTCACGTCCCGTCCCGTCCGTGAAAAAATCCGTTACGTATGCAGAGGCCTTTAGACTGAGTATCGCTGGATTGGATTGAGGCGTGCTTAGCTTAGTGTTTAATGAGTCGGCCTTATAACTGAGAGGTCCCAGGTTCGCATCCATTATGCTACCCGCGTGAAACGTGAGCCCACTCCTAACACAAGTAACTTAGCTTGGAGAGGTTAGGGGAATACCTACTAGTAATTTCGGTCACTAATCTTCTTATAGGAAAAACAAAGTAGGGACAAAAAAGTAAGGAAAAACAAAGGAGGGGACGTAGTAAGCCTTCCCGAAGAACGATACCTGTGCTCGGGCCCTCTCCGTTAGTAGCGGTGCTGCCGCGAAACCAATTAGGTACTACAACCACGATGACAACTAAAAACCAATCCCATTACTCTGATAGTCCACACCCAAAGTCAGCTCTGCGCATCATCTCCTAAACAGCTTCTCTCGGGATAAGGCAGATACTTTCTAGTCTCTCCCAGAACACCCGCTGTGATATCCTGTGCGTTCAGGAAACTCACAGAGATGCTTGTCAGAGCAGCCCATACATCCCTGGACTATCACTTATCGGCGTCGACACTATAGAAGAAGAAGGAAAAACAATATTCGGCTGTTTTAAAGTATTCCTTAAAACGACGCTCCCAAATGGTAGTTCGCGAGACAGTATGTAGCGAGGCACTTAAACAAAGTACCCGGTCGCAGCATTGTCTCATTGTTTACAATCAATATCAGTCATTCATGATCACGAGATGTATTGCTTTTGCATGCGAACGTTCGCTTCACTGAGGTAGTGAGGTGTTTAACTTGTTTTATTTCAAACATTATCATTTCCTGCGATATTGAAAAAAGGGCAGGTCAAAAGGGCTGGAGAAGTGGAAACCGGCGGCGGGTTTGCATGAAAGGTTTTTTAACAGTAGAGGAAGCTGAAGAGAGCTGTGAAGTATGTAAGGATATTATTATATGCAGATGGTGGACTGTTGTATCTGCCCCGGAGGGAAATAGGCGTGGACATACTCGTATGTATGGATGTACGAGTATCAGCATCCTCCGAACCTTTGCACAACTCAGTTGGATTTCAATCTAACTAAGAAATAACCGAATTTCGATTTTTTTCGCTAAGCGAGTGCCATCTGACTGTCAAAACTCCTGACGATATCGAAGTTCTGTTGTTAGACTTGTCGGTCTTGTCGGTACTTTTTAGGGCACCAACTACTCGTAACGATCGCCAAGAATATTTGAATGGCAACCAGAATCGATGAATTAACGGACTGAAGCACAGAGATGTCTCAATGTGTCAAAATTGGTCACTGATACCAGACTGACCTGGCAAATACTGCTTTTTTTAATACCTTGGGTCAGAGACAAGCATACGGCCACCCTGACGGAATGTGGTTATCGCGGCCAATAGATGAGTGGAATATCAGGGGTCACACTCGTGCTGCCGACTCTTTAAGAACAGAGAGATTCCGTGCCGTCAGCGAAGATGACAAGCAGGACAAGCCTTTAGTCTTCCCACGGAGAGTACGACACGAGGTTATTATACCCACGGTATTCTGTAGGGCAGAGGTACTTCCCCAGACGGACTGCTCGATTGGGACGAAAATAACGTCGTGTCCTACCTCCTCCACTAATATTATGGTAACATCCATCCATCGATCGAACCGTTCGTGCCTCGAAGAGCACGTTCAGCCGTCGATCCCGGTTGCCATACGACCATCTATGGCAGACATTCCGGGTACTTGAAGCCCTAACTATCCAGCAGCCGTTTCGGGTAGTTGGAGCCCCAAATAGCCCTTAAGTCCGACATCTGATCTAATTATAGAACTTCGACATCGCCAATGGGTTGTGGAAGTCAGATGGCAGTCTTTGCACGGAAAATATCTAAGTTCCCTCGTTTTGCAGTTAGACTGGGAATAAAGGTGATGGCCTTGGAAGCACCGGGACAAACGGATGCTATGGTGATGATCTATCCATCCATCCATCTATCTATCCAAACTTTCGCATTTATCGTACATAGTAGTGAGATGTAAGTTATTTAGAAAGAAAATACTAACAATCTATCCAAGTATAGTTAAAACTATTTTAATGATAAAAGTAATTTAAGTGGCATATTTTATGTATGATGAGCAAGTTCATTATCCAATTACTATTGTATAATATCACTGCTTTCTACAATAACAACATCATCATATTTGTAGTGATGTTTTTTTATACGGCAGAAAGACCATTAGTAGTAAGACATTTAATATCAATAGATCATAGTAAATTTTCATTTTTTTAATCGCAGTCAAGCATACGGCCCGCCTGGTGGAAAGTGGTTACCGTGGCCGATGGACGAGTGCCGAATGAATCTTAACTTGAGACTAGCCTCTCAAATATCAACCGGTGCCCGGGCACCGCGAGTGTTAGGTGAGAGTTTGTTAACGTGGGTAGACTGGCTAGTTCTACATACAGTACATACAGATTGTATTCTAGATCTAAACTTGTGTGGAGTGTGAATACTCAGTTGATTTGCGTAAAACATGGCCTTATATGTATAGAATTCTATAGGCTATATTCACATTTAGATTAGATAATGAATTGGTAAGCAAAACCGGCGGTACAGTAAACATGTGCTAAACAAATATATACCAGACTCAAGTTATTACTGTTTAAGGAAGTCACTTTTAGCAACAGTTATGAACATTTTGGCAACAACAATGTTGAATTGTGTGTCTGGAACACAGCTACAACAAGTCAAACACATACAAACGTTCTAATGACTTATAGCATTAACTTTTCATTTACAATTAGGTATGTCTGTGGTGACAGAGAAACATTACAAGTATTACCGTTCCATATCATTCAAAGGGTGTCGTAAGAGGCGACTAATATAAAAATATGAATACAACACACTGCAAGAGAAAGAAAACTCAAAATAAAACCCTGAACCAACCCGTCTGGCCAGCGTGGAAACAGTAGGCCAAAACCGCCCAACATTGGGAGAGACCTATTTCCAGCAATGAACTGTGATAGGGTAATTAATTGATTGATATATTATGCTTTTTATATTTAAACTCAATTATTAAAATTGAAAAAAAAAAAACAATGAAAAGTCTCCATATGATTTGGATGAAAAAAAAAATACAATATATCCCAAAACAAAAAAAAATCCCAGGATCCAGAAATGAAAATATTAAAGTTTTCAATGTTCGTCATACAGTTTTTATAAAGTTATAATGTCTTTGGACAAACAATTCAGTTTCATAATTTTTAAATCAAATAAGAAAAAATTGTCTGTCAACAAACACAGCTGGTTAATTTCACAGTTAATCTTATTAGATATAAATACTGATAATGTTACTACTTTATCTACTTGATTGTGTTACTATAATGGAAATAGGAAATAATATTACTTTTAGATACAACTACAATTTCTTTGGCGTATCTGATCACACAAAATTGTCTACAATAACTAAGATATATGCAGAGAAAATGAGACAATAGGAACAGCTGCTGTTTATGAATTAATTAAATAATAGATTATCGTAATCATTACTTTAAAATAAACATTGATAGGAAATGTATTGCAAACCCTATTGGACAAGTGACCTATAGACCTATAAGAACATACAAATTATATACGTTTATAATAATTCACATTGAACTAAATAAATAGTTGATTAATGTGCGAATTAGTCATGGTGTTGCAATACTTTTAATCAGCGATGGCAACTAAAACTTTTATCAACAAAACCGCAATAAAATCTTATTCCATCGTATATAAACATGATTGCTAGCATAAACCTAGCCATAAAATACAATGCAAACTTATCCAAACTAGTTGGAACTCCACCTGATGCCCATGGGACATATTTATTCTTTTGTTTATACTTATTTGGATGGTGCTGGTACACACAGGAAGTTCTTGGCCATTGACACTACTACACAACACTGGTAATTCACTTCTCAAGGCTCTAATTAATACATTGATATTATGGCAATGTAAATAAGACTTAAGTTGTCGCGAACATGGCTCCTACATCAATCTTAGTAAAACACTCTTACCGTTTCCATCACAGGCGAAGCACAGGTATATTCCACACACAGTAACACAGAGCAACTAAACAGGCCCAAGATATTAATAGAAACAATTCAACAATCTCATGTGAAAGTTGTCAAAACGAAAATAAGAATTTACAGTCGATCGACGACATTGTGTACTTACGGGAAATAAAAAAACAGGGATGTTGTGCCCAAGAGTAACGTCCAGGCGAATGTCGCAGGGATGTATCTCGTTTTGAGGTCGCATTTGGGCATATTGTGTCAATTTAAATTCCCTAAAAGAAAATGAACTCAGTTTTATTCACTACAGATCAACATGGCCGCACCTATTAATCTGACAGACAGTGCAGTAACAGTGTGGCAACATTAAAATTTAGTGATGTAATTTAATAGATGGGATTAAACTTACCGGTTTTTCTAGGAAGAACAAGAAAACGATATTTCGTATGACGCTACGCTACACGCTACAGAAGATAACATAACATAAAATAACATAAACTCACGCCTTTATCCTCGAAGGGGTAGGCAGAGGTGCTAGCACCCACATTTCGCCGTTTATGTTTAGGTCCCAATGTGGCGAGCCTATTGCCATTAACCATAAATACAGAAGATAGCGGCTCAAATAAAACCTATAATAGAGCAGTGGTCCCTCAGCTTCGACACGATACTAAAAAATGCTAATGAGGACCACTTCTAACGGAATATCATATTTTTTTCTTTGGCCGGCACTTTCAATTTTAGACTTAAATAAAACGAATAACAGTGAATAGGCAGTATGAGGTCTATTTGTTATTGATTTTACTAACTATTCTTCCAATATAGAACAAAATTTACATTCCTTTTTATTTTATTTTTTAGTTTGTACTTATCATAAAAAAATGATTCCAAGATTTTTGAACTCAAATAAAATCGATGGCAGTGGTCTCTCAGCTGAGCTGACGCCGTAATAAAAAATGCTAAAGAGGACAATCTGTAGCGGAATATCACATTTGTTTTCTTTGACCGGCACTTTCAATTTTGGACCTGAAGAAATGAACGAAAAACAACGATATGCAGTTTGGGGTTTCTTTTCCAATTTGCTATACCTAAGATAGAACGAATAGAAGAAAGAAGAAAGTAGATAGAAGAAATAATGATTAGTTTTTATTTATTCACATTATACATAACTTTTTAAACTCGTCAGCAAGCAATTCGTCAGGTTCAAATTCCTAATTCCCATTGTTCCTATCACTATCAACTTGACCTAAAGGTCTCAGTTACCAGGTCATAAAATCCCCCACTATCGACTTGAAAACTGTGGTCATTTGTTAAACTTACTCATTCGTTGTTGCAATTGGTCAATTTGTATTATAAAAGTCGACAACATAGCACGTCATTGGTCCATTGGTCCGTTACGTTTCACATTTGCAGACTCGCGGATAAAAATGGCCGTAGTGTTGTCTTCAGTCTTGTCGTGCTTTTCTTGAACGTTACAATTTCGTGAAACTTTGCTAGTATTTTTTATCAAAGAACCTTCAAGTTTTTTTGGACAAAAAGTGTTGTCTGCTACATCGAGATAGTGTGAAAATGTCTAATGGTACAAGTCCCAGTGTGTTGAGTTTTTTAAGACAATATAGATTCCAGAGGAAACCGAATGGTCCTGCTGGTCCCAGCAGCCCTGTGACAGTTACTTCGGCTCCGTCAGGTTCTCGTGAGTACTATGCTTTTATCAGGTTCCTGAATATGGTCACTGTGAAAATACCACGTGCTTGTAAAATCACCACGAGGAGTTACAACCACGTTCAGTGACCCGTGTAACTTAGGTCTAAACCTATGTACCGGTTTTTGGTAATGAGAATAATTCACCTTGACCATGGAATTTGGATGCTTTTCTTTGACGTGTTACACGGCAGAATATTAAGTTATTTACTATGTTAATAAGTTTTTAACGTAAGATATTTCGTAATACGAAACTGACCTTCGTTTACTAGCAATGTGTTATCGTAGTGCCAATTTTTTATAATATTTCTGTTCAAAAAGTACAGTTATAATAGATTACTCTCTCTCCATTGCTTGTTGTGTAGATAAGTAATTAGCTTGTGTCTTGTACAGACAACAAGATAAAGTTTGCACTCCCGTGGATTGTATTAGTCATTGATTTTCATAAGATAGTAACAGATTATATTATCTTGACTAGAGAAGTTATAGTGAACTTATCCAAGTGCAATAGCCTACTCCCTTATCCTTATGTCTCATGGTTTAAATTTGTTGTAACCAAACTATAAAGTAGTATAAAGTTCATTGCTTGTACAAATCAGCTGTGAAATTGTTACAAGTTATTTATGTTCATTTCCTTGTCCTGGTTCAGACATGTTATGCCTATGGATGAAAGAAAAGTTGTAAGGAAGGTATTAACTATAGAAATGGATAGCTACAAGGGAAGAGGAAGACCTAATAAGAGGTGAATGGACTGTGTGAAAGATGAGAAATGGAGTGAATGTTGAGATGACTGCAAATAGAGATGAATGGAAAAAAACACACATACTATGCTAATCTGATGATATTTATATCCATTTCTAGATTTTTATGAAACTTATTCCTTCATTTCAAAAATTCCCAATTGCATCTGAAGCATTCATCACGGAGCCCTTGCTCTTGCTCCTAAAATACAAAAATTGGTTTAGGTTACTTTTATGGGTGGGTGACTGATTTCTGGTCCCTCAACCATGGGAGAGTAGCCTACATCAGAGCACTGTCTGTAAATCAGCAGGTGAAGTTGAGCCCCTAGGATCTTGGTGGGGCCCTTAGGCCTGTATTCAAGAACAATACTCAGTCCTGTATCCCGATTTATAACTACTTCTGATGACAGCTTGTCATTGACAATTGGTTAGTGAAAATCAAGTATTCTGGAATATGGGCCTTAAACCGCCAAACTGGAGAGTGCTTTGTAGAATGTCATAGGAATTAAAGTCATAAAAATGTCATACAAATTAAACCTATAAGTATTTTTTTTAAATTGTACTGTTTCAATGGACTCATTGAAACAGTATAACATGACTATGTTACAACCACCACAGCTGATAACAATCCTGTACCTGCACAGAATAGTCATTACATGTTCGTTTTTCTTTTTTAGAACATCAAATAATAAGGATGGCCGCCCCAACCACAGCATCCAGAAACGGCGCCGGCCCTATAGTCTACAAAAGAATTAGGTTACCAGATTCCGATTCTGACGATTCTGGTACGCCTGCCAAGAAGCCTGCTGTCACTATAGAGCTCACAGGCCAGGTCAAGGAAAGGAGGTTTAGGAACATGCTGGCCATGTTCCCTGATATATCTCCTTTGGTAAGTATTGATAACTAATGTATATTGAGACCTTAATTGGTAAACCTGCTAACTCCATATGGGCTGCATCCCCAGCTAACTCCATAGCACGCATCTGTCTATATAAAAAACATAGCTTAGCTGAATCTGTTCTATGTCATGTGGAGCAATGAATATGATTGGTGGATATCATGTGTATCTACAGCAATGGAAAGCTAGCCAATTTTTTTTAAACCATTTTCAATCTGATCTCACGACTTTTGAATAGTCACTTTTCACTATTCGAATAGTCACTACTCCTATAAACCACTATTGAGTAGTGGTTTATGGAAAAAATTGTGTTTTAATTGGACAGTAATTACGCCATATTTAGGTACAATCTCAATCTAAAAATGTGGATGATGTCGTTGAAGAAATTTGGAGTTAGTGAGTTTACAAATTAAGGTATAGAAATGCATGTTAATGCATGTTAAACTTAACCACTATTGGGCCTTATTTCAGTCCTAGTCTCGAGCTTAGTCTGAACAAAGTAAGTCCTTAAAAACCATGAAGAATATTATGTAGAGCCCTCAACTATGGATATACATTATTATTAGTATCCTTGCGCCAATTCTGGTTGCATTCAAAACTTTCATCTGGGAGTTTGGGGTTCAGTTGTTTCAATCGGACTGTGTGTCTGGCTAAACTTCGATATGCAGCTATGAGAATATGATGTTCCAATCTATCAATACACTTGGGCATCCAGCATTCTTATATCCAGCAGTTCTTATATTATTTTTACCTAAAATAGGATTGCTATTATGGCAGAAGTCTTTCTATGTTAACATTCTAGTATGTACGCAGTCAGAATTTCTTATATTTCCTGTGAAGATATGACCATTTTTGAGGCAATTCCTGATTTCTTATTCAGCACAACATTGAATTCAAACAAGATAAAAAAAATTGAGTCCAATCGGAAATGATACGAAAAAGCAATTTTCAATTCCTGATTTCTAATTCAGCACAGCGGTGTATTCAAACAAGTATCGGAATTAATAGGAATGAATCGGAAAATGCTTTTCCTATCAATTCCGATTGTTATTCATTCCGATACTTCTCCGATAAGAAGTATCGGAATGAATAACAATCGGAATTGATAGGAAAAGCATTTTTTTTTTGTATTGATGACTCCATTTGTAACTTTTATTGGAGATAATAACATTTCTTTATTCAGTCTTGTGAAATAATTCGAAAAACGCTACTTAGCAAAGACTGACTTCAACTAATTTATTGTTTCAGTTCGTCAAAAATACATTAGTAAAACATGGATGGAGCGAAGAACGTTCTAGAGATGAACTTTTAAAATATGACCCAGAGACTAACGACAAAAGTACTATTGCAAATCCTAACTCACCCGCATACTTCGGGGCTAAGCCTGGAGTGTCGGGTCAGAACTCTCGTCCTCCCACCAATATGGGCATAGTGAGGGTTACTAGTGGACCAAAACCGCCAGTAGTGGTGAAAAAGCCGTTGGCGGCTCAAGGCGGGAGGGCGAGGAGAGGTAGCAGTGGAAGCGAAGATGACGACTATGGAGTTAGAAAAGGAAAGGATGATCGAGTTTATGATAGGTAAGTGAAATAAAATCGGCCAAGTGCGAGTCGGACTCGCCCATGAAGGGTTCCGTAGTAGCAAAGGCGAAAATTGCGGTTTAATGACGTATTAAAAAAAACTACTGACTGGATCTCGTTCGAACCAATTTTTAGTGGTAGTTTTCATGGCAATTTACATCATATATTTTTTTTAGATTTATCATTCTCTTAGTTTAGAAGTTAGAGGGGGGGGGACACATTTTTCCACTTTGGAAGTGTCTCTCGCGCAAACTATTCAGTTTAGAAAAAAAATATGTTAGAAACCTCAATAGCATTTTTAAAGACCTATCTATAGATACCCCACACGTATGGGTTTGATGAAAAAAAAAATTTGAGTTTCAGTTCTAAGTATGGGGACCCCCAAAATTTAATGCTTTTTTTTTATTTTTGTGTTAAATTCTTAATGCGGTTCACAGAATACATCTTCTTACCAAGTTTCAACAGCATAGGCCTTATAGATTCGGAGAAAAGTGGCTGTGACATACGGACGGACAGACAGACAGACAGACAGACGGACGGACAGACATGACGAATCTATAAGGGTTCCGTTTTTTGCCATTTGGCTACGGAACCCTAAAAAACATGTCTAAAATGCGCCAATAGACAGGCTGATTTTGTTGTATACTTTTTTACGTGTCTAAACCATCTTCGTGCCATATCCCTGTCGTATCGCTATTTAATTCACGCCTTGGTGGCTTTATTATTGTAAAATTCGACCTATGTTCAATTCCGATAATTCTTACGACTATCGGTAGATGGCTCCCACCATCATTCCAAGATCGTTGTATAGGTTAATTTGCAAAGTTGCAGACATAGCTCAGTAGCGCAGTGGTTAGGGTATTCCCCCTGTAAAGGACACATCTCGGGTTCAACACAACATCTGTTTTAATGCTAATCATGCTAATTAATTGTTTTAATATTTTATTTAGTTCAATCCTATCTGACAAATTTTGATCACGTCTTTTATTTTTTCCGTCGCGTGGTTCTCGCAGAGTAGAATTTGGGCCTCAGATACATGGTTCGAGTAACAATAGTGCCCAGAATACGGCAATAGGCTCACCCCCTATTACATTGGACTTAATAAAATGATTGGTGAAAATGACCAGGAATTTATTTGTTTCAGTGAGGATTCGGACAATGAAGTGACAGACGATCTTGTAGGTGATAAGAAGAAAGTATTTGAGTTCTTAAACACAAGCAATATGAATGAGCTGTCGTTGCTCAGTGGCTGCTCACAGAAAAAAGCAGAGGCCATCATCGCACTCAGACCCTTCAAGGGATGGGTAGATATGGTATGATTTGTTTTAACTTGTTATTAATAAACTTATTCCCGCAGCTCCGCTCGCGTGGATGTCGGTTATCGCGACCAAACTTAGCATGTCCTTTCTCACGGTCTAATCTACCCCTATACCAAATTTCATCAAAATCGGTTCATTGGTTTAGTCGTGAAAGCGTAACAGACAGACAGAGTTACTTTCGCATTTATAATATTAGTATGGATAAGCTTCTTCATCCTTCCGTTAATCCGAAGTCGCATCTGAAGCTTCACCTTGCCATTCAGGGTGAATTCCACAACCCATTGGCGATATCGAAGTAATACTTAGATCAGTTGTTAAACTTTTTAGGGCTCTAACTACCCATAAAGATCGACATAGATGTTCGTATGGCAACCGGGGCCGACAGCTTAACGTACACGCCGAGGCAAGGAGAGCAAGCAAGTACTGACCAGGAATCGAAACCGCGCCTCCTGCGTAGCAGTCGCGTTTACTACCGCCACTGTCTGTTATTAAAAAAATAGCTATCTTGTCCTTTCATCCACAAAAAAAAAATTGTCTACAGCCATCATATTTACTACAATTCCTGTAAAGCATGAACACCTCTTTGGCATGGCTCTTCATTCAGCATTTCTTAATGTAAATAACCTCTTTTCCTATACCTCTTCAGGTGGAGAAATTCAACAGTAATAAAGGGCTAAGCACAGAACTGTTGAACTCCACACAAGAGCTGCTGACAACACGGAACAACATACAACGTCTGATGAAGAAGTGCGTTGGGCTTGCACAGCAGTTGGAAGCCGCTGTTGCAGCCGGTGCTGGCAGGCTTAAGCAGCCATCTATACTACACCCCAGGTATGGTTAATCTAGCGAACATCATTATCATCTTCCTGCCCTTGTCCCAAATATTTGGGGATGGCACAATATGTCATTCTCCTCCATACGTTCCTATCAGATGTAATTTCCTCAGCCACTCCTTTCCTTGCCATATCCTCTTTTACATATTCCATCCATCTTTTCTTTCACCTACCTCTACTCCTAAAGCCCTCTACATTTATAATGAGGATGAATCACATAATGGAATATTGTATTTTTAATCAGTATACCAGGTGCGCTATACCTTTCTGAGTATCCTATTTTTTAAATAATCAAAATCCGTCAAGAAATGACGAAGCTATTAGGGATTTCTTAACGATACTTAAAAACGCCCGCTTACACTGCGATTTAGACGATGACGTCATCTGTTATGAACGCGTCCCGACTAGCGCAGTCGCCAGTCAGTCAGTATAAATTCTTTCGTGGATCGACTAGTAGTGCTTGCGTTTTATTGGTTTTTCTTAGTACTTTATTTGTGTTTTATGTTCTTTGGTGATTATTCAAATACAGTTTGTTTTTAAAATACTTTATAATATACGTAGTTCGTCCTAACGCTTGTACTTATTTACCTACCTTATGATGTTCTGTCGAAAGTTGTACCTACTGTGTTGTCAAGCGAGTAATAAACCACGTTAGAAATGACGTGAAATAACTGAAGCTAGTATAATACAGGTTCAGAAAAGGTATTAAGTTTTATAATAAAATGAAGTACTTAAGTAGGTATTGCCGATGCCGTCATGACCACTTCAAAAGTATTTAGGAGACTTATTATTCGTAGTGGTGCAAGTCTGTAACTAGGTATAATAGGTAGGTATATAGTATACGCCTGCAGGATAATCTCTAGACTGAATTTTGTTATCATGTATAGACATAGGTAGGTACGCAATATAGGTATTTAAACTTTCATGGCCTTTCACATTACTATTATTGGAAGCTCCAAACAATACATGGTAAATATCTCGATAGTTCTAATAGTAATAGGTACACAATACCTACTTACGACAAAATGATCTTCGCAACAATGTAAAACACTTTCGCTTGAAAGAAGAGTTTTATCATCTCTTCTCATTACTTTAACCTATTTTTAGGGTTCCGTAGCCAAATGGCAAAAAACGGAACCCTTATAGATTCGTCATGTCTGTCCGTCCGTCTGTCTGTCTGTCTGTCTGTCCGTCCGTATGTCACAGCCACTTTTCTCCGAAACTATAAGGCCTATGTTGTTGAAACTTGGTAAGAAGATGTATTCTGTGAACCGCATTAAGAATTTCACACAAAAATAAAAAAAAAACATTAAATTTTGGGGGTCCCCATACTTAGAACTGAAACTCAATTTTTTTTTTTTCATCAAACCCATACGTGTGGGTTATCTATAGATAGGTCTTCAAAAATGCTATTGAGGTTTCTAACATAATTTTTTTCTAAACTGAACAGTTTGCGCAAAAGTGGAAAAATGTGTGTCCCCCCCCCCCCCCCCCCCTCTAACTTCTAAACTAAGAGAATGATAAATCTAAAAAAAATATATGATGTAAATTGCCATGAAAACTACCACTAAAAATTGGTTCGAGCGAGATCCAGTCAGTAGTTTTTTTTTAATACGTCATAAACCGCAATTTCGCCTTTGCTACTACGGAACCCTTCATGGGCGAGTCCGACTCGCACTTGGCCGATTTTATTTTCTTATCTTTGCATCTCTCGGAACATAAAAAAAAACAGTTTTTTATGTTCCGAGAGAGGCTTATTAGGCTTAGTAACACTTGTATTCTTGCATTTTGGCACAATACAATATTTGTATGGGGGCATTATTACCACCGAAACAATGACAAACGTTCCAGTCTATACACTACTCAGTGGACTGCGTTGCGTCAGGCCTCCGTCACTCGCTCAAGGCCGCGCGCGCGCTATACACCTACCGCTCGATGAGTCGTCGACGACACAAACTGGCAGAGGGCTGCCGAACGCCCTCCTGAGCGCTCGCATCACACCTAGTGATGCAAGAACTCAAGTCTTTTAAGCCTTTTAAAAGAAACTCGACTCGTTACAACGACTTATGACGCTTCACAACTTGATCGAGTCTTTAAACCTTGAGTCCTGAGTCTTTTAAGAGTCTTCCACTACGACTCGAGTTTTATTTTAAACTGAGTCTTTTTAAAAGACTCGAGTCTTTTTAAACGACTCAGTCGTGACGAAAAAACTTCTACATTTTAAAAGGACTCGACTCGTTGGACTCGTGAGTCGTGCTCATATACTATACATGTAATCGTTAATTAATTAATAATTATTCCGTAACTATTACAGTTATAAAAACTAAATTAAACTGATATCTAAAGTGCGTCACCTTACGAATAAAATGACATCGATAACTTGTTAGAAATAAAGCGATAAGTACTTAAAATATTGAACTTAAACCATTCCATACATTTAGTACGAGATTAATAGAAAGGTACGAGTAGGTAACTTCCAATATTGAAGTACAATTTTTAAATTAGTACTCTTTGATGTTCCTTCGAAATTTAAAACCTTTATCACAGGTTGTCGTTCCCGCCACTAAATTTGCAAATTATTGTGTTCTTTTTAATTTGTGATAATAATCGTGATTGTTGAAAATGGCCTAGGGAATAGGGAAGTACTGTAATAGACGCTAAACGGTATAATGAGATATTAAATGAATGTGGATATAATATAAGTACTGTTTTTATGTACACTCAATACACTCAATAATTAATACAGGGTATAGGGACATTATAATATAATATTATCTAGTTTATATGATAGTTTGTTTATTTATTTAGTTATGTGGTGCCATCTATTGACGTATAATGTGAGGTTACGTCAGTGAGGTAGGTAGCATAGAAACATTTGATTGAGGGTATTTTGTTAATAGATTGACATAAATAAAGTTACACTTAGTGGTCAATGATTGCAATTAAATAGTAATTCGTTCTTGTTTTCCTTATTACATATCTATATCTCGGTGCATAACAATGGGTGATCGCGAATTACCACAAAAACGTAAAAGGAAATCATTAATTCTTGAACAATATCATAAAGGCGATTCTAAAGTGAAGTGTAAAATGTGTCAGAAAGAATTTTCTAACAGAACATCTCATAGTGTTTTGAAAAAACACATTGGAAGTCACGAAATTAATGTTCCAGAAGCTGCTAGAACATCTGAAGTCCTACGTTGTCGTAGTCGCAAAGCAAGTAAGGAAAGTATCCATTTGAATAGATTACTTATAAATTTTATTATTTACGGAAATCACCCGTTTTCGATAGTTGATGAAACACATTTCAAAATTTTTATTCAAAAGCTGAATCCTGGCTATTCTGTACCTAGCCGCACACAATTACAAACAAATATTACAAATATTTTTGAAGAAAAACAGACTGAGTTAAAAGAGTGTTTGAAAACTGTTGCAAATAAGATTGCATTGACACTAGATTTTTGGACATCTATCACAAATAAACTTTACATTGTCGTCACAGCACACTTCATGCTAAATTCAAAATTAACTGCATTAATATTAGATTTTGATTTGCTACCTTATCCTCATGGAAGTGAACAAATTTTAAATAAGGTGACGGAAATATTAAGATTTTATTGTATCGAAAAGAAAATATCATCGATCACATCTGATAATGAAGCTGCTAATTTGAAATTTATGCAACTATTAACATTATTTAATGATGACTACGAAAATGTAGTACACACTAGGTGCCTTGCCCATATTTTAAATTTAATGGTGAAACGAGGATTGTCATTAGTAGGAAAACCGATAAAAGATATTAGTATCTTAGTAAAGCACATAAATTTATCTCCAAAACAAAAGCAGATGTATTTTGAAATATGCACGTTGTTAAATGCTCCTGAATTATCTCTTCTTCAAGATATGCCCGTGCGATGGAATTCAACTTATTTAATGCTCGAGAGAGCATACAAGATGAGAGAAGTTCTGGATTATATTTGTAAAGAGAAAAGGGAATACAATCGGTATTTAATAGAAAACTGGGATGAAATAAATAATTTTATAAATTTTCTGAAACCTTTCTATGATGCGACTTTGTTACTTTCAAAGTCTAAGTATCCCAGTATAATATACGTTCTTCCCATAGTTGACGTCTTACAAGACCAAATTGCACAACGAATAAACAATGATGACGCAGGCGTTGCAGCTGTCAACCTCAATAATTGCGCGAAAGCTATGAAAGAGAAGTTGGATCAATATTTGTCACATTTATCTACAGATTTTGCCATATACGCTGTTATCTTAGATCCTCGTTTAAAAAATGAATATTTTATAAATCATGGGAAAGAAGAATACTTGGTGCGCTTCAGACAGTATTTTGAAACTAATTATGTAAACAATTCACAACAAATGGATTACGTGCAAAACGTACCAGAAAGTACACTGCCGCCAAGCATGCGCCAAACTGTATTTTCTGTTATTTATAAACAGAAAAATACAGCGCAATTTCAAGATGAAATAGTGAAGTATTTTTCTTTGCCAGTTGAAACAGAGGAAATAGATGTATTGTCTTGGTGGTTTAATCAAAGGAAATACTTGCCAATTTTGACAAGAATGGCGTTTGACGTTTTACCTGTTCCTGCAGCTAGTGTTCCCAGTGAGCAAGCCTTTTCGAAAGCTGGAAATCTAATCATTAAGAAGAGGAACCGATTGGGGAACAAAACAATAAGGGCTTCTATGTGCCTACCTTCTTGGCTCGAGGTATTAAAGGATGGGGCAAGATTAAATGATGATTAAATAATAAATGATAATAATTGATTAATAAATATGGAAAATTGATTAAACTAATAAAGCTTTGACTTGAATTAAAAATGCCTATTTGTACTAATTTAGAATTACAATACAATTTTTTATTTATTTATTACACTTTATTGATACAATTTTAAACAGCTCATCGTATGCTAAACGACTCGAGTCCTTTAATAAAAGACTCGCGACTAAGTTGTGAGTTTTTTAATAAAAGACTCGAGTCGTTTTATATCCGAGTCGTATTATAACAACTGGAGTCCCTCAGATTAATAAAAAGACTTGAGTCGTATTTTTGGAGTCGAGTCTTGAAAATCGAGTCTAGTCCTAACTTAAGTGACTTAAAAGACTTGAGTTCTTGCATCACTAATCACACCGCACCGCACGTTTCCCGCTCTTACGCTTACCTAACGCTGAAGTTCTTCATTGTACATGATACTGTATTGTTAAAAATAGCTTCGATAATGACACATTATTATTTTGTAATTTTTAAAAGATAAAAATGATTGCTGTGGGTTTTTCTTAGGAGATAGGCATATGCTATCGCGGACTTTTATGTAGACCTTTTTAAGTTATATATTTCCGCAGTACATTATCTTATTCTATCATCAATAGTTTTCGCAGCGCACGCGATGTAAGAAATATTTTAAGTATTTTTTTTACATCTTGGATTTCATTATTGAAGTTTTAGTAAGGATTCCTAATTTGTTTGAAAATAAAATAAAGTCTATGTTAGTCAGTGATAATGCAGCTTTCTAATGGTAAAAGAATTTTCGAAATCGGTCTAGTAGTTTTTGAGTTTAATCGAATACAAAAATACAAATCTTCCCTCTTTATTACTATGTTAACATAGATGTATGGAAGTCTGCCGGATTTGTTGACATTTATGAACACTGCTCCGCTCCCTTTTGTAGTAGCGTGATGTTATATAGCCTATAACCTTCATCGATAAATGGACTATTCAACAGAAAAAGAGATTTTCAATTCGAACCGGTAGTTCCTGAGATTAGCGCGTTCAAACAAACAAACTCTTCAGTTTCATAATATTATAAGTAGGTATGGATATAGTTATTTTTATTTAAAAAAATATTGAAGTAAATAGCACAAAAACTATATTATTAGAAGCTTTGTAAATTACTTAAAATCCGTACAAAATTTCAAAATTATACGTTACGAAATAAAACAGCTATGGAGTCTTAACCCAAAAGAGCCCTAAGTCTTCATACTCTCCATAGCGGCGGAGCGCGCTGTCATAACAGATGACGTCACACAGTATTTTGGCGCGGCGGCGAGCGTTTTTGAGATTACTGCATTAAAATTGCTGTATCTTCGTCATTTTTGATCGGATTGAAATAATTTTTTCACAGTGTTTATTGTTTTTTTAATCATTATAAATCTGCATACTCAGCTAAAAACGTGAATGATCCTCATTAGAACTTTGTAGTGATTTAACGAGTATTAAATTTACTTTTTACAAAAGGAACCACAAATCACTAAAAAACGCGTCGTACTAAGACGTAGGATTTCTATTGTCGAGGCTTGACCATCCCCTTAGAAAGGTCGCGGGTTCAAGTCCTGTGGAATTTATACAATTTAAATTCATCAACATTATTACACTTACAAAATGCATATAGGGGACTGATTTTATTTTAGTACTTTCATGAGTTCCATGATCATATGGAAATAGGGATGTGCCACTAACTGAAAAACTATTATTTTCTAAATTAATTAGTTAATATTTTTTGTATTCATCAAAATTTGTATTTATTCTTTCTGCAGCTTAACACTAGCCCCATATCAGATAGTGGGTCTAAACTGGCTAGCAGTCCTGCACAAGCAAGGCGTATCTGGTATCTTGGCGGACGAGATGGGGTTGGGCAAGACAGTGCAGGTCATCGCTTTCCTCGCACACTTGAAGGAGACAGGTCAGGCGAGGGGCACGCACCTGATTGTAGTTCCTGCTTCTACACTTGGTATGTATAAGTAACCTTTAAGATAATACTGTCCTGAGTACGAAAAATATTTGAATTCGTAACGTGAACATATCTAGAGAATGGAGCATGTTTTTTACTCAGTGTACCATGGCTACCATAGCTGTACCATAGCTTATATGTTTGCGAAACTACCTATATGCGTAATGAGCGTGTTATCAGGTTAAAAAAAAGATAATACTATTTTAGCAAAAAATATTCTAAAAATGTGTTACCCCGAAATCGGATCGTAGCGGTTTCGGGTCCCACGTTGGGCGCCACTTTTAGCAGTAAGATGAATTCATACAAAAATAGTTATGCAGCTAGCTGCATAACTATTTTTAAATTAAGCTAAAAATAGTTATCCGCGCAATGATATATTATAAACTATAGATACGTTGATGTCCGCACACTAAAATGGCGACAATAAATGAAGGCTGTCGTCCTCATCACGCACCGATCAGACACGCGAAAGTGCAAAAAAAAAACGCCATAATAAATTCGCAACAATAATTTATATTATTTATAGAAATAATAACAATATGAACTATGTTATTATTGATTCATATAAATTAAAATTATTTATAATGTATTATTTCTTCACATGAGCAAGTAGCTATAATTTTTTAACACTTACTTATTGCGACATTTTTGTGGTATGCTGTATCCCTGTTATACCAGTAGGTGTTATCTGCAGTGATGTCCTGTTGCAGACAACTGGAGCAACGAGTTGGCCCGCTGGTGCAGCTCGCTCCGCGTGTCGAAGTACTACGGTCACCCCGAGGAGCGCCGTCAGCTTCGCATCCAGTACGCGCGAGGGCTCGACGACGTCGACATTGTACTCACCACGTCCGTACGATTTATCACTACCATATTTAAAAATAACCGTGTGATGACCATATTTAAATACCGCCTTATTACTTTATCTGCGACGTGCCCCTATACCTGAGACCAAAACAACTCATCGGTTTAATTCACAGTGATATGAGGCAGTCTTAGAAGTCTGATACCTTTTTGTGCAGCCATCTCGAGTGGCCTTCACCATATTATTTGGTTCAAATGCAATATTTTTAGTGGTCAGCCATACTTGAATTCGTATAGATAGACCGTTTTAACCGTGTCCAAACTGACAGGTTCGGAAGATACCACTTTTTAAGTTTTCATTTGAGATTAGAGGGAGATTTGAGAGAAAAGAGACGCCGCGTGGTTCCCGGTTGAGTAGAATTTGGGCCACCTCATCTCCCAAGCGGTGTCGTACAAGGCGACTAAGGAATAGGGCTGTTTAACAGCAGACAGATACTCAGCCTGGGATACATGGCTCGAATCAACAACAGTGCCCGGAATACGGCAATAGGCTCACCCCCTATTACGTGGGATATAATGATTGGTGAAATGTGGGTGTTACTTAACCTCTGCCTAACCCTCCGGGATAAAGACGTGATTATATGTATGTATGTAGGTATAACCATAAATAGGCCAACCTAATAATACTAGAAATAGCACTACCATACTCCATTCTTTTATAACAAAAACTACTATTTAAAACTGTTTGTCACTTCTAGTTAAAAATAAATGTTCTATAACACCATTGTTTGTAAATTACAGATATACAATGGTGAACAGTTGTCCGGAAGAACGCAAAATGTTCCGAATCACTCCAATGCACTATGTAATATATGACGAAGCTCATATGTTGAAGAATATGTCGACGCAGCGATATGATAATCTGCTTAAAATAAAGGTATGTTTTTCTTTTCTGGAGAACGTTTAAGCATTAGCGCCAACTTGCAAGTGCACCGGCTTGCAAGTCCACTGACTTGTAGGTGAATGGACTTACGAGTACACCGGCTTGGAAGTTGGAAGTGCATTACTTACAGGTGCACTGGCTTGCAGGTGCACCAGCTTGCAAGTGCACTAACTTTTAAGTGAACTGGCTTGCGAATACACCGACTTGTGAGTGCACTAATTTATACGGGTGCACTGGCTTGCAGGTGCACCGGCTTGCAGGTGCACCGGCTTGCAGGTGTACCGGCTTGCATTCGCACCGGCTTGCAGGTGTTATGACTGGTTTTAGTACAGTTTAGTTTCGCCATTAGTCTTAGATATGTTGAAAAACTTTTTGGTTAAAACACGATTATTTTTTTCAGTCTAAACACCGTCTACTTCTTACCGGCACTCCGCTACAGAACAACTTGTTGGAACTGATGTCTTTGCTAGCCTTCGTGATGCCGCACATGTTCTCCGGAAAGACTGACGACCTCAAGAGCTTATTTCAGAAGAATGCTGTAAGTAAAATGAAAATGGTGACCCATCGAATACACCCGATTTAAATTACCGTTCATTTGTTTGTAGCCAAGTTGTTAACGTCCGCCAAATGTATGACAGTATTAGCTGTAGCTCCCACATGGAGTTCAGGTAGCGTTCTCGCAATCATGGGAACCTAGTCCAGGGATAACAAGTAGCCTACGTGTTATTTTAGGGTTCACTATCCATTTGCATAAAAAAAATTAACCATAACCTGTTTCATCATAACCACGTCTATAGGTCGTCGTTATGCGGTTTCATGAGATGGTCCGTTTGCTTTTTTTTTAATACCACTTACGTGGCAAACACCCACACGGCCCACCGACCACCAAAGTGGCTACCTTCTATGACCGTGTGCAACCCAGGGGCGTCACATTTCTTTACCACATAGTGGTATAAAAATCAATCCCTGTAGCAAATTTCAGTTAGATCTATGCAACTAAAAAACTATCAAACATAATTACAAACTTTTAAATTCATAATATTAGTGGGCTTTTGAGGCTTGCATACAATATTTTCAAACTAATCCAACATAATTCGTATTCCAGAAATCAAAAATCACAATCAAAGGCGAGAGCAATGCGGAAGACGACGAACCGGCGTTCGAACAGAGTCAGATCACTCAAGCCAAGCGTATTATGAAGCCGTTCGTACTGCGGAGACTGAAGCTGGACGTGCTACAAGACCTGCCCAAGAAGACCAACCACCGGGAACTGTGCTCCATGTCTAATAGACAGAACATGCTGTATAAGAACCTTATTGCTGGATTTGCGACTGTTAATGGCACGGTACGTATTGTATACTAGCTTTTGCCTACGACTCCTCCCGCTTAGATGTCGGTTATCGCGACGATTTCCAAGGTCTATTCTTTGTCCGTACCAAATTTCATCAAATTCGGTTCAGTGGTTTACGCCCGTAGCACATCTCCGCCGTTTCGCGGCGGACAGCGGAACTGCTAGTTGAGTTTCGCTGTGTTCAAGTGTAGCTGGAGCAGCGGAACATGAGCGGAACTTGACACTTGTTATCTAATATGGAGCGCGTACCCGAATCTAACTGGTCCGTGTAGAACGCATGCGCCAACTACCTGACTTCTGATTGCTCCGTTCAACATGATAACGTCTTTTTCGCATACGCGAACTTGATACCGTGCGTCAAGAACTTTCAAAATCAACAGGGCCGAAATTGGGTAATTGGCTGTCTAGTTAAATTATTAGTTACTTTATGGTGAGTGATAGGGAAAGGAGATGTTCACTTTTTGTATGGACAATGGGGACACTAATTTGCACAAATATAATATACAGGGTGTCCCAAAATTCAAGGATAAGCCGGCAACACGGGGTGGCCCTACTTATGGCTGCTCAGGAAAAAATAAGAAAAAAAATATATCTCTATTTTTTTTTTAATTACTCGAACTTTTTTAAAATCCCTCGAAATTCGGTACCCTTAATGATATTTTCAACTACCAGATCCACAATTTTGCAAATATTTTTGAACTCTTTTCTGTATTAGCAAGCTAAAAAGCATGACTATGCACCAACACCCTGAAAAATTATAGAATATTTGTAGTTATTTTACAAAAATAAGTCAAAATATTTTTTGTCGTCAAATTTTCATACATTTTTACTTTCCACCCACTTTATCTTATCTCGGTGAAAAAAAAAAGTACGGACACCACTATGGCATTATTTTTCAAAAATTGGCGCAATTATCCAAGATTTCAAAATGGTATAATTTGGGTATGATACTATATTGAAATATTAAAAAAAAAATTTTTTTTGTAAATAAGAATCACATACAATACATTGCTCTTATTGAAAATCACCAGATTTACTTTGTACACAATGCATTCATCCTCAATAAAAAATCATTGACGGGACTTGTGACAAAGTGGTAACCGAGTAGGTTATCACATTACGAGGTTAAGCAACATAAGCCAGGGTGGTTTTCGGATGGATGACCATTCTTAAGACATTGAGACACCTCCATTCCTCAGAAAGTACGTTAGGCCGTCGATCGTAGTGGCCATACGAGCATCTATGACAGTTGTTACGGGTAGTCGGAGCCCTAAAAGTCCAACAACTGGACGCACTACATAACTTTGATATCGCCACTGGGTTGTGGAGGTCAGGTGGCAGTCGCTTCAAAGAAAATTTCGCGGTTCTGCTGTTTCACAGTTAACCATAAAATCCGACTCTGTATTTTGTAAAGGTTCAGAGGATGAAAATCCATACTGTTAAAATATTAAACAAACATAATGGTATAATTTTATAATTATTGCATTATTGTTAATTTTTTTTTTATTTTACATTTTTAATTGTTTGCCACCGGCATTAATACTGTAATCCGTAGCCGCATTGATATTTGAATGAAACTAGTCCAGCGTTGCAATTGCTTTCGGAAACCTAATTGTTCTTAAAACAATTCCAATAAAACTCTGAGCCTCGGATTTCCCGGCTAACTGTGAAACAGCAGAAATGTGAAATTTGCCGTGAAGCGACTGCCACCTGACCTTCACAACCCACTGGCTATATCAAAGTTATGTAGTGAGTCCAGTTGTTGGACTTTTAGGGGTCCGACTAACTGTCATAGATACTCATATGGCCACCGGGATCTACGACCTAACGTACTCTCTGAGAAACAGAGGACGGAGGTGTCTCAATGTCTTAAGAATGGTCATCCATCCGAAAACCACCCTGGCTTGTGTTGCTTAACCTCGTAATGTGTTATCCTACTCGGTTACCACTTTGTCACAAGTCCCGTCAATGATTTTTTATTGAGGATGAATGCATTGTGTACAAAGTAAATCTGGTGATTTTCAATAAGAGCAATGTATTAAATGTGATTCTTATTTATAAAAAAATTTTTTTTTTAGTATTTCATTATAGTATCATACCCAAATTATACTATTTTGAAATCTTGGATAGTTGCGCCAATTTTTGAAAAAGAATGCCATAGTGGTGTTTATACTTTTTTTTTTTCACCGAGATAAGATAAAGTGGGTCGAAAGTAAAAATGTATAAAAATTTGACGACAAAAAAATATTTTGACTTATTTTTGTAAAATAACTACAAATATTCTATAATTTTTCAGGGTGTTGGTGCATAGTCATGCTTTTTAGCTTGCTAATACAGAAAAGAGTTCAGAAATATTTGCAAAATTGTGGACCTGGTAGTTGAAAATATCATTAGGGGTACCGAATTTCCAAAGATTTTAAAAAAGTTTAAATAATTAAAAAAAAAATAGAGATACATTTTTTTTCTTATTTTTTCCAGAGCAGCCATAAGTAGGGCTACCCTCTGTTACCGGCTTATCCTTGAATTTTGGGACACCATGTATATAAATTAGTTTTATATTTGGTACCATTATACGTTAACATTACATTTAGATAAATATAATATTAATACAATTAAAAGTCTATTATTATAATAAAAAGCGTACCTTCCACATTTAATTCTCTCTGAATTTCTAGCCATGCTTGCAATTTTTTCACGTTATTTTTATAATGTGGATGACTAACAGTTTTGCACACCTGAGGGGCCATTTTAAATGATAGCCCAGGATCGTCCGGGGAGCGCGAGATATGCTCTAGGCAATCTTACACCCTGAGGACCCAAGATGGCGCGCGGCGTGCGGTTTTCAGTGGGTGCGATGATCGACCGGAGTGGTATTTGAAGGGACTACCGAAAAAAAGTAGGAGCGTGATCAGAATTCGACGTGTGTGGAGCCGTGGGCAGCAGCTATGTATAATACTAGCAGTTGCCCGCGGCTCCGCCAGCGTGGAATTCGGATTCCGTTCCCACTTTTTTTTCGTGCTAAAGTTCCCTCGGATATGGTCAGGAGTGATTGTCGAACTGAACTGAACTCTGACCCACTAAAAACGCATGCCGTCGCGGGTCTTTATTTGCTAGCCTATGTTACTCCCATTATTGAAATCAGTCAACAACAAACAAAAAAAACAAGAAAAGGACTTTCCTCTTTAGAATATTAGTGTACCTAGATGTGGGTAATACCATCCTGTACAAAAAACTGTAGACGGCGAAAAAATAATCAAAGTAAAACTTTTTTACTGATCTTGATTCATTTGGAATTTAAAAGACCCCTAATGCGGCCCTGCAATTTACGTGTTACGTAAAATTGTCACGTGACAACACTGACAAAATAGCGGACGAAGCGCGGAGGTGTGAACGGCATAGGCGAAACTGCGCGGCGAAAGAGATAGAAGATAGGTAAATCTATGCATTAGAACATGCCGTTTCGCTAGAGTTCCGCTCCTCGTACAACTGACAGAACATGGCGAAACGACCGCGGTTCCGCTATACGCGGTTTCGCGGCGGAGATGTGCTACAGGCGTTAGGCGTGAAAGCGTAACAAACAGACCGACAGACAAAGTTACTTTCGCATTTTTATTATTAGTATGGATTACCCTCCGAGTATTTTCCCAACGTAGTAGGGATTGGATTTCAGTCTAACTGCGAAACGAATCTTCGATATTTTTCGAAGATTCGTTTCGCACGATTCGTTTTACGTTTTTAACTGCAACAATTTGACCTCTACAACCCACTGGCGATATCGAGATTCTGTAGTTAGACCAGATGCCTTTAGATTGCCTTTAGCTTACCATCGGGCGAGGTGAAATCCAATTGACATGTCCTTCAAACCAATTAGCCTATTGCAGTCTACTGCTGGACATGGGGCTCTCCCAATATGCGCCAGGTTTGCCTATATAAAAAAAGGATAATCAGACTTTTAACTTAGGGCAACTGGGACCGATAGTTTAAGATGCTCTCGAGGCTCGGGTCTCAATATGTTAAGAGTCAGCCATCTTAATATTGACCTGACTAGTATTGCTTTAACTTGCAAAGTGTTACTCGGTTACTACTTGTATATAGATTTGAATTTAAATAGTGTTTCTCTTTGACCAGATTCACGCTACGACAGAACAGAGCGGTATGGCGATGATGATGGACATGCGGAAACTAGCGAACCACCCTCTACTCCTTCGATACCACTACCAAGAGGAGCAGGTATGTTTTTAACTAGCCTCTAACCCATAGTTCGGAATATTCTCCGAAGATCTTTGTAGTCCCGACGAAGATTCTCGAGGAACATCCCGAATACCGAGCTCCTATGTAAAAGGTCTCTTATGCACCCGGAATCGGTGCTAAGATGAAAGAATAAGGATGTATTTATTGCTGCATATACAAAACATCTCCAAGACATGGTGACACGTAAAACATGGCCAGGGAAACATACATTCATACATACAATCACGCCTTTATGCCCGGAGGGTTAGGAAGAGGTGAATTAACACCCACATTTTTACCAATCATTGTATTAGGTCCCACGTAATAGGGGGTGAGCCTATTGCCGTATTCTGGCACTATTGTTGACTCGAGCCATGCATCTGAGGCTGAGTCTTGGCTGTATATAATATCTGTCTGATGTTAAACAGCCCTATCGCTTAGTCGCCTTGTGGAGGAGATGAGGTGGCCCGAATTCTGCTCTGCCTGGAACCACGCGACAAAGAAACACATTTAATAGAAATAGGATTCTACAATAAAACAAACAGTTTTAATAAAGCTAAAAAGGCACGCATCTTACGGCTTCGACTGCATCGAAATCCAGTTTATAATATGTCAGACCACGAGGACTGTGACTTATGTTTTTTACTGTCACAGGTACGTAAGATAGCGAAGCGACTAGCTCGGGACCCAACGTACAAGGAGAAGAACGAACAGTACGCCTACGAAGACCTCATGTGTATGTCGGACTTCCAGATACACCAACTGACGCTGACGCATAATGTGAGTTTTTTATTAATCCCTACTAATATTATAAATGTGAAAGTAACTCTGTCTGTCTGTCTCTCTGGCTTTCACGCCCAAACCAATGAACCGATTTTGATGAAATTTGGTATAGGGGTAGATTAGACCTTGAGAAAGGACATAGGCTATGTTTAGTCGCGATAACCGACATTCACGCGGGCGGAGCCGCGGGCAAAAGCTATACTAATATAAGTAAGAGTAAATGGATCGCTCAGCACGGGTAAACATATATGAATGAAACGGTCGAACTTTGATAATATGCGACTGTCACCATGTCCCTCTAAATCACTGGCGATATAGATGTTCTGTACTTCAATAGATTGTTGGGTTTTTAGGGCTCCAATTACCCCTAACGATTGCCACAGATCTTTGTATGGCAACCAAGACTAACGGCTTAAGGTGTTCTAGACCGCACGAAGGTGTTAAGAACGGTCAGCCATTCTAAGATTCGACAAGTATTGCGTAACATTGCTATAATGTCAACCCCTTGTCTATATCTGGTTTCAAATAAGGAATCAATCAACGGAATTTTACAGCTAAAAAGCACAAGTTGAATGCAGGTAACATAAATAGAGTGGCAGCCACTATTCTTTGGATTGCCCTTCAGCTTACCATCAGGCAGGGTGCAGTCAATTTGACGACCTAAATAAAAAAGTTCTACAACTTGCATTTCCACACATCCATATTCTTCCAGTGTATAAGCAGCTTTGGCTTACCAGAACACCTAATCTTGGACTCTGGCAAGTTCGAGAAGCTTGACGAGATGCTGCCTAGTCTCAAGGCAGACGGCCACCGCGTGCTGATCTTCAGTCAATTCACCATGATGCTGGATATACTGGAGCCGTACCTCACAATAAAGAGGTACCGCTACCTCAGGCTAGATGGCAGCACGGCTGTTACTGATAGGTAAGATTTTGTGTGAATACATTTCGCATTTATCATTATCAGCCTCTTACTTTAAGTTTGGCTTATACTTAGGAAAGCGACTTCTGTCTGATCTCCCAACCTCCAAAAGAAACCTACGCTACAGTCCCTTTACGTCAATCTACACTAGGTATATCGCCGGCTTGCAAGTAAAGTTAGATTATAAACAACCGCCATATTATTATGACTCCCATTATTCATTTTTGTACATAATTAATTAGATTTCTAAATATATCTACTTAAAAACTACATTTAAAATATAAAAAATAGTGCCTCCCCTGCATCGGATACAGGGACCAAGCTACCGGTGGTTAGGGCTCCAGGGAGACCTCCTCACAATTATTATGACTATTATATATTAATGATAACTAGTGGCCGCCCGCGAAATCGTGCGGGAAGAGTTTGTATTACCCCCTTAGGGGTCGAGTTTCGTAAAATCGCTTCTTAGCCTACACCCTATAAGGATCTACCTGCCAAATTTCAAGTTTGTAGGTGTTATTATAGTTTTTGAGATTTCGTGATTAATCAGTGAGTTGTATTTCCCTTTGATATTTATAGATAAAGGAGCAAAACGTCACACTCCAAAGCACTTCCAAATATTTGTGTCTCCATCGATCACTTCACGCCGAAGCGCTGCCTGCCCTCATACGCATTGAGTTTGGAAAGCCATAGGTTTACAGTTAACCTATGGTTTCTTATGTACAACTCTGTCACTATTCATAGCATCTATACTTATAATAAAAATGACATTTGTTTCCAGGCAAGACTTAATAAACCTGTACAACTCGGAGGATATTTTTATTTTCCTGCTATCGACGAAAGCGGGAGGGTTAGGTATCAATCTGACAGCGGCTGACACAGTCATCATACACGACATCGACTTTAACCCTTACAACGACAAGCAAGCAGAAGACAGGTGAGAACATTAACATTTCTTAATACGATAGGTACTTGAGATAAATATTCTTCTAGAGTTAATGACAGTCACATCCGAAGCTTAAGCCTCGGAGTCTGGGGTCCGCTATACCAGCCTAACTGCGATTTGGCTGGACCACGATATTTTCCGTGAAGCAACTGCCATCTGACCACAACCCAATAGCGATATCGAAGCATTGCAGCTAGATCAGTTGTTAGACTTTTTAGGGCTCCAACTACCCGTAATGACTGCTATAGATGTACGTACCGCCAAGTTACGAAGCGGTGGTTCGAACAAAACCAATATTTTTTAATTTTGACGTTTTGTAAGCGCGTTTTTAATAACATTAAGGGAAACAAAAAAAATGTTTTTTGTATTGCAGATGTCACAGAATGGGTCAGACGCGTCCGGTGACGATACACCGTCTGATCAGCTGCGGGACCATCGAGGAGGGCATCTACCAGGTGGCGCAGGAGAAACTTAACTTAGAGAAACATGTTACTAGTGTAGACGGTGAGTGACCTCCATTATCAACTAAATATTTGAAGAAAAATAGAGTTGGCTTGACACAAACATAAACTTACATCTTTAATCAATTGTTGAAAATGGATTTAGATGAAATTTGGCGTGGGAATGGATTAATTTATGAGAATCATCTTAGCTTTGTTCTTGGTTGCATTCGAGGCTTTCGCCTCGTAGCCCAAAGTCGTTCGTAACATGCTACTGTATCCTCTGGGCCCCAAGAGGAGGACCACTTTATGTTTTGATAAACCTGTATAGGTTTCATAAAAGCGACTGCGGCTGATCTCCCAACCTCGGTAGGAAAGCCTACGCCAGAGCATCGTCCATTAATTAGCAAGTGAGATTCACTTGGGCCCCAAAAGTCTTATTGCATATAGGCTACTGTTTATCCCTAGGAATAAGGTAATTGTAAATGTACGCCAAACAACTACCACTCAATCCTACAATCTTAATTACCATCCAAAGGTTGCCTGGTAGAAATCGCTGAAAGCGATAAGGCCGCCCATTGTACTGGTTCCGTAGTTTGATACTTTATATGATGTATTTTAATGGTGTACAATAAAGTATATAATAAATAAATAAATACATGTGGGTGTTAAAGGTCATACTTATATTTCTAATTACTCCCATTTCTCTCCCCAGAAAATGAAGCACATGAACAGAAGAACGTTGGTCGACTATTGTCAGCTGCGTTGGGTCTCACGACCAAATGATCCAACGCCAAAGAGGCAAGTGTGGCCAATAGCCGCCAACGTCCAACCAAACAGTAAACCAATGTTTGTGCAAGTGATACGACCAATATCTACTTCAGTGACATATAGTGTGAAATGTGAATATGTGTACCGTGTATATTGTAAAATAGTTATGATGAACTGACTGATATAAGACTACACACAGTATAATGTTATCTGATTATTAGTATAAAGGTATGGTATTTGGTTTGTGCTATTCTTTCTCATATAGGATGTTTACACTTATATTTATTTCATTATTATAAGTGAACATGAAGAGATCAGTCACACAGTGTGTTGTGGGCAAATTCAATGGAGTACAGTCATGGCAATTCAATTAAATTTTTAGTGTGGCGAGATTTGCCGATATTAGGTCCTATAAGCAGAGTGATATACACCCGTATTCACAAACAACACTGTGAGGTCTCATAGTGTGCTCAAGCGCATAGGGCTGGTAAAATTTATTCACAAACATCACGGAGCAGTATCTAACGCAGTGCGTTCCCTCAACGAAGTAGTACTTAAGTGTTGTCTATGAATAAAAAGGCTTGCCAAAACGAACGCACTGAGAATTTGTCGTTCTTTACACAGTTTTGGTAGTACGCATAGCGGAGTATTGTTTGTGAATACGGGTGATAGCATCTGATGTGGCCATCAAGCTGAGAGCCACCATATTATAAAATGCATTGTTGGTGTATAGGTGACCCCCTTGCCTGAGACTACCATTAGGTGTGGTAAAGTCATAATATTTTCTTTCTTCTTTTTATTTAAATTTAGAATTAAAATTCTAATGAAAGCTAATTTTAAACACCCATTATTTACAATATCGTAGGCTTAGTATAAAATGTTATTATAAAATAGAAAACTGAGTTTTTCACTTCAATATATTTGTAAAATTTTGTATTCTGTTTGTACGTTCGATACGAGGAATAGTCAGCCATACCTTGACCAGTTCATGGAAAAACATTGTATTATATGTAATAATTACCAGTGTATAAATTTAGAAGCAATTTATAGGTGCAGCAGAAAATATATTCAAGTATATTGACAAGTAAGCTGTTAGTAAGTGGCACAACATTAGTAGAACAGACTAATTAAAGTATAGAATTGACATGTTTACGACTATATACTGCTTCTTCGTCCTAGCGTTAATCCCAGTCTCATCTGAAGCTTTCACCTCGGATTCTGGGTTCTGCTTCATCCGGTCTAACTGCAGGTTTAGCTGAACTTTGATATTTTATGACTAAAATAAACGTAATAATTAGTCAATTCCGTACTTGATGATTGAATTCTATTAGCATTGTGCCACTTGTCTGTTAAACGCAATATATTTATTAATGCTTTAATTTTTGAAGATATACATCTTCCTTTTGCTGTTCCCACTTAATAAATGCTAAATGATAACTCCAATATAGAAAGTTCGAGAACTATTCAATTTCTTTAAACTTTATGTAAAAAATATACAAAAGTTACAAAAAAATATCAGAAATATCGCTGTGTGTACTCTACTTTGTCATGATTGAGTGTATCTGTTATTTATTGTGTTGGAAAGTGATTAATTATCTCCCTAAAGTATTTAAGCAAGTTCAAAATGATATATTTCATTGCTCGTAATTTTTAGAAGCGTACAAATGTAAAACATAAGAGAAAGTTCTTATGAAACATTCATAAATTAAAAAAAATATTAATTTCATAATACGTAAACTGTTCAATGTTATATAATATGTTCATACTACACTAGAAACAGTCTAGATTTGCTATCTAGACAACTTGTATCCATACAAGGATTTTAACCCATGGCCAACTTCAAGATGCTCTGCCACTAAATCATCTGAGAGTTGTCTAATTCATTAGAGTTCCTAGACATCTTTATGCCACTAGACATAGAGTGACAATTTCTCTTTATTCTAGACTGCAAATAAAAGTTACTATACTCACTCAATTTCTCAATCAATACTTAAATTATAACACATTCTCAAATATTTGTCAAATTACAGTGACTTTATGAGACTAATGTCTTATCATTGAGTTGTGTTTGAGTATTGAGCAGTTCCTATCTAAACAGAATGAACCTGTAAACTTATAATTTTAAATATTTCAATATATTTTAAGTAAGGCTTGAAGCAAGCAGTGATAACAATTGACAAGCCGCAAACATAAATTTTTAAGTTTTTAACATTTTGACGTTTTTATGAACAATCTACTCAAAACCTATATTATTATTTAGTTTTTATTTAATAGGAAATAAACATCGCCTACAAGAAAGTTTTTGCTTTTACTAAAAAATAATATATACTTTGTGTGTGTTGTAACAGAACTTCGCACGGTGTTCAGCGACCTTTGCAAACCGTGGTGAAACTTGTACCACACGCTCAAGTTTCACCACAGTTTCACCAACTTGGGCGTGTGGTAGGCCCATTAGTCGCCTACTACGTCATAAAATGTATCCTATGACTTTCTTGTAGTCGAGGTGTACTTATAATCTCGAAAATACCCACAGATTAGCTATTATTTTTACTCAAGTGCGTAAAAATGGTGGGGTTATTTTAAACAAATAACTAACTGCTTTGTACTGAGAGAATTCCTGCGATTTTATTATTAAGTACCTATTTGTATGTGAGATGGAGTATTTGTTGAAAGAATTAATTCGGTTTTAATGTGTTTGATAGTAAACAATTTGTATGGAATATTTAAGTATAAGTATTATATGTGAGATTTAGCGATAACTTGTGATGTTACTTATGAATTTGTTTACTGTTGGTGCGAAGTAAATTGTCTATTTCAAATGTAATGATAGAATTGAAGGGAGACAAGTATTGAAAGGCTATCACTATGACCCCAAAGTTATTGCTGTGATATGATGTTTTTCAGCTAAATTTTATTTATAAATGCGAATTGGAAAAATCAATATCTACTTATCTTGAACCTGTGATTATTTCCAGCTGTCCAGTAGAAATGGAGATTTCTTCTGTAAAGTTTATCCAAACGTCTCTCTTCACGAATATTCAGATTTGGAGACTAATATGTTTAAAACACCACATGAGCCCATGAAAATCAAAATTTAATTTTTCACCTCATAACTTGCCCGTTTTATAAAGACGCCACAACACAAGAAAAGGGTTAAACCCTATAATATGTGTGTGATTTGAGATTGAAATGGTCATTCACATTAATAATGTAACACTCACTGGGATATCACAAACAAAAAACATGGTAAATATCCCTATAATATGTGTTCTTTGAATTAATACATTATGTTTTGTCTCTTTTTAATTTATTTTTTTCTTGATTGGCCATGAAGGCTTGTTCATTAACAAAACTTTATCATTCTGTATATTTATTCATTAGGATAGGTAGCATCCAGACACATTAAGACCGAAAAAAAATAAAATTGTAAAAATCGTATACGCGAATTATTGTACCTATTATTGAATAAATAAATTTATTGGTATAAATAACTCGTAATTATTATGAATGTGTAAGATAAATGAATTTTGTAGACTCTATAGTTAGGCTTCTTTAGGCTAGTGTATATGAAATTGTCTATGACGTGTGAATACCCTGCGCTTAACAATTATTTAAAAAATGAAATTTTTTGTTCACAAATGATACTTAACTGAAGCAAGAGTGTATGCTTCTGAGGCTTTTTGCAATTTACTGTTTTATGTCAAAGGGCCGAACTGATTTTGTAGAAACTGTTTATACTGGAGATTGATGGCACTTGGTGGAACTTGCTACACATATTGAATAAATCACTTGTACTTTTCCACAATTATTATGGAAAATAATTATTACAATAATTGTGGAAAAGTACAAGTGATTTTTTCAATATTTGTAGAAACTGCACGGAGACATTTTTCACTTGTTAGTATCCGGAAAGATAAAAGCTTGGATTATGAGGGTTTAGAACTTTCCAATAGAGAAAGCATGGTTGTTCAAAGTGATACACGGGCAGACAAAAAAGTGTCCTTATAAACTAAGCATAGATTAATGAATTCCATATTCGGCACAAAATTTTTGAAAAAGTGATTAGAAATGTCAGAAAGAAGAGAAAGACGGACTTTTTTTATTTTGTATACGTTCTCTCTATCGTACTTTTATAGAGTAGTTAAACAGTTTATGGTTAAAAAATATTAAAATTATAGATTCGGTTTTATCTCCTCTAGAAATATATCAAGCTGTTAGGCTATAGAGGGAACGCTTTACTAAACAGAAGTGAGCCAATATTAACTGCCGCTTCTTTGGCGCATAGTATACATAAAATAATATTGATTAGGGTACGTACGTAAAAATAGAATCCGTTACTGAACGGGTCACACATTGAAGCGATCTTTTAAACACAGAAGAAAATATCTGTGAAGTAGTAAGAATATAAACTAATCTATTTTGTACATAAATAAGGCTGGCGGCAAGAAAAAACGGTTACTAAAACTGAGTTCTCATGTTTTATTCAATAAAATTCATTGGGTAAACGTGATAACGCAGTTTAGTTATAATTAATCTCGTCTTTATTTCGTAAAATACGTTATAAAGGGTTTTGAGATGATCTACGAATGATCCGGCACTAATTGAGACGGTCAACGGACTCGCTATAAACTCAGTTAAACACGAGTCGTTCGAACGAGAAAGAGAGATGTAGCTATATAGTGTGTATAGCTCTATCCCTCTTTCTCGCACGAAAGGCTGCCGTCGGTACGTCGTGTTATGCCTGTTGATAGATTTGTTCGCATCAATATCGTTCTAGACGTAACAAGGCACGATATTTATTGTGACGTGCCGTACCCTTACACAGTGGTGAAATCGTGTCGTGCTATTCTAGAACAACGCGTCATGTTTTTGTTCGGTCGCCACCGTTACACGGCACGATATAATATTTGACGTGCCGTGCCGTTACACTGTGGTGAAAACGTGCCGTGTCGTTACAAAGTGGTGAAACCGTGCCATGATATGTGCCAGCTCTTACGTCATTAGTAAATTGAAAACTTATTTTTTATTAATATTGTTTGCTGTATCATATTCAATTAAAAATGTTTTTACTAATTTCACAGATATTGCCTTCATATGAAATAATGTTAATATTTAATTGCTTAAGTATTTTTTTTATTTTTAATTAAGTAGTTATTTATTTCTTTTAGGTCAATTTTTCGTTTATAAGTAGTAAGTTTTTTTAGTTTTAATTTTAGCGTAGAGACATTCCCTAGCAAAATAAATTAGTTGATTTATATTTGGTTTGTTTTTTTTTTTACCTTTGATAGTAGTGCATGGTGTTTAATGTGGACGAAAGTTAAGTGATTCCTTTAGTGTGTGTTATATTAGAAATTAGTGTGATTTGAGTTGCGGCTTGCTCGACTTTCTAGTGGATAAACTTTGTAAAGTAAGGCATATCCAGTTTGTTTCTAAAAGCATGGCAACGACAAAGTAAAGATAAAACGTAATAAATTTGTTTATGCTGTAACTTACTAATATTATAAACGGGAAAATTTGTAAGTATGTGAGGATGTTTGTTACTCTTTCACGTAAAAATACTGATTGAATTTTAATGAAACTTCACAATGATATAGCTTATACATCAGAATAACACATAGGCTATATATCAGCAATTAACGGGATCAGAATTCCACGCGGGTGGAGCCGCGGGCAACAGCTATGAGTTTATTTATGACATTATCCTTGCCTGAGTCCCGGTCGCACCTGAAGCCTTCACCTCGTAGTCCAGGGTCCGCTGAGCTGTTGTAAATGTTATATAATTATTTCCTTTCAACTTTCTTTGAAGCATAAAATTCGTAATGAGGTCATCCGACAAAGAACTAAAGTTGTCGATGTCTGATAAAGAACCGATGGCCGAAAAACAAACGAGTCTAGAGTGGAGATTGCGAATCGGCAGCCGAAAGGCCAGACCTTTATTACCTGATGGTACTGACGATTCGGAATAGGTAGCTGACAGAGGATCGCGTGGAGAGTCCAGCAGTAGATTGCTAGTTAATCTAAATCATTTTGTCTCAATTCTCAATCATCATAATATTATTCCGGTCACGTATTCAAAAAGTAAACCGATTGGAACCATATTATAATTATGTATACTTAAAATAATACATACTTTAATTTGTTTTTAATTATTTAATTGCTTGCAAGGAGTAAAAAAATTGGTGTCAAACTTATGCCTATGCGCCGCTTCAAATTTCTACAAAATCAGTACCGTGAAGGCATTTTAATAACAATTGTTAGAAAAAAGTAACATTATTTTAAAATTCCATCGGCACATCTGTAAGCAATAGCAAAGTTTAATTGTAGCTATAGGTCTTAGTCTTAGAGTATATATCTTAGGTAAAAATGGATCGTAAGTAAAATCTAGGTTGCTCATTCCATTTTGATAATAATAAAGAATATTCTAGATTTATTTCGAGGCTTCTATTGTGTCTATACAAATATTTTGTGAACAGATTAACTTACATTTTTATAATTTAATACTATCTCACAATAACATATTGCGATACTTTAACTTTCGCAAACTGAACAAAAAAGTAAATTGTAGAATTAAAATCTTTTTGTAACGCGTGATTGCCATTTTTCGCGGTTTTTCATTTGATACATGCGTCGTCAGGGAGAAGAGTGTTCGGCTACGATCGGCTTACTTCGGTTTTGTAGAGCGTTGTCTCTATCGCACATCAGACTGACAGTTTGATACATTTATAGAGTAGTTAAAACTATTTGTGTTAACAAGATATTAAACTTTTTTTTATATACGGAATGGTAAAGAGCCAAAGGTGAAGTTTAGACGATAAGCACTACATTTTTTATTATATTAAAACCATAATTTCCGATTTTAGCTACTTTAAAAAGATACCAAGCTGCTGCTCTGCTCTAGGCGTATTGTGCGATAGAGAAGGCGCTTTACAAAGCAGTAGCAAACCGACCGTGGCGATTAAAAGCCGGCCATTTCACCCCGGAACAACTTTTCTGCACATTATTTAATATTACGTTGTATTTCGCGGTAATAATAATTTCGTCCTATTAAATTAAATTAATTTCTAAATTTAAATAATAACTATTGTTTCACCGTGCCTTTTTCTAAGCCTTAAATTGGAGACAGGCACTTCCGTTTCCGATTCGCAACGTAGCGCATTCACCCCGAAATAGCGACATTTCCGGTTTGATCCACCAGGAAGTGGAGGTGGGTGGTGCGTTTACGCATTGACATTGACTTGACCCTCACTGTTTTGCGCATTGGCCGTTGTATATTTTGTATTTTTTTATACAACTTAGGCGGCACACAATCACGCGGCCAGGGGCGTCACAGAATCTTCTAATACCTATCTTGAAGGACCCTATTATACTGTATTCGCTTGTAAAAAGCACGGCAGGGAGTTCATTCCACAGTTTATATGTGCGGGGGATGAAGGTCCTTTCACACCTGACTGTGCGTTCTGTTTTCAGTCGTAACGTGTGGGGATGGACCACCTGTATGTGGTGAGAGGTGCGATGATAGAATGTAACCGTCGGCATCATGTCGAAAATTCACCTGAATCTCTTTGAAATCTGAAATCTGAAAAAAATCTTTTCAGAGACTTTGCCTTCAGCTTACCATCAGGCGAGGCGAAGTCAAATTGACGTTCTATATAAAAAAAAAGAATACACCATTGTACAGTCAGCATCAGATCGATCATGAGATCATGACCAACAAAGTATTCAAAAAGATTAAACTATGGTATTAAGATCTTTTTGAGTACTTTGTTAGTCAAGATCGATTTGACGCTGACTGTACATTTTGTATTTTGGAATTTTGAAGTTTAAGCAATGAATGGATCATCTAGAAACGGGTTCAAGTTATTACGGCGTATTGCACTTAGTTATTGCTAGCGATTACAGGAGAGAGTAGCAGTTCCTCAAACTCCAAAGAAGCGACGAAGGAAAAAGCGTTCCTACATAGTCTTTGAAATTATTGATAGAAAGTTTCATCTTTGTATGTGTAAAACTAAGAATGCAGCTTTAAGACCTCTATAAAAGAGGTTAGTATCAGTGAAAAGGTTAGACTCTTCGGGTTTTGGAGTCTCTAGATCTCCTAATTAGCGCCAACCTTGGAGCTTGGGGTAGAGTAGAGTGAGAGGACCGGTCTCTCTAGAAGACAAAAGACCCAAAAAATTGCAGAAGCATTGGAATGCGAAAGCAGCGGCCATAGGGCGCTGAAAAGTAATGTCATTCTACCCTCAACTGGGGGTTAGGGTCGGCATTGCTCCCGCATTGGGTTATTTGGAACTTACAGACCGGAAATGAGGCTGCCTTGCACCGAAAATGGTAGTGCATCTCTAATTAAAGACGCAGAGAAAGATAATAGCTTTATTTTTAGGTCAAATTATAATTTTACATTTTTACGTAGGTATTTTACGAGTAGTTCATTAATTCATTAGAGGATGCGAGCATTGTCATTGAATTTATAATAATTAATAATTGCTTTCATGGTCGTAACCACAACGCATTGAGTAAAATTCTTTGAAAAATTGAATTACTGAATTCACAATTTGATTATGAAAAAACTGACAGGGTTAAATTATCTTGATGGAATGAGCAGCTCGTTGATTCAGCTGAAATTATGTATTTTGATATTAAATGAGCAAATAATTTCAACGAGAGTATTTTCTGATCTTTTATTTCTATTACAAATTTAAAAATATATATTTCCTAGTCTTCAATTCCGCTGACTCAGTTCTCTGGCCTTGTTCTGTGATGTTGGCGCAGACGCAGTGAGTTCGTTCGGACTTCGGACATAGTATAAAAAGGAAGTGCGGATTTGCTTCGATTTGTTTTTCAAATAATGTTGATTTTTTTTTAAATTTTGTGATGTGAAGATGCGTTAAATTCATCAAAGTAAAAAGCTGTGCTTGAAAATAAAACGGGGTGAATATGGATCAAACTACGTCAATCCCAGTGATGATTCTATTCTTCAACATATTTCTAAGTTGCTCCTTATGTATTCATAGCATATTATTATCTTTCTGTACCGTTTGCTATCTGATTCCCCGAGGAGTAAAGAACTTATAGTGGTAGAGTTTAGCCTTTAGCGTTTGTTTTAATTCTAGTGAACGATAGAGATTGTGATTTACGTACGCTAACTAAACTGGAAATTACCATATTTTTCTCAATGAAATTAATTCAAACATAGGTAGCTTAATGGTTAAGTAGTAGGCCGCAATTGAAAGGTCGTGGGTTCGAATCCGAGCCAATACATTACCGACGTGAACCCATAACTAACACAAGCAATTTAACATTGTTGGCCCGTATTCCATCGATACTCAGTCATCAATCTCGACTTTCATTGACCGACTGTAAATGACAGTCTGTCCTCTTTTCAGAGACTTTGCCTTCAGCTTACCATCAGGCGAGGCGAAGTCAAATTGACGTGTCCTATATAAAAAAATATATGTTATGGACTGAGTATGGTTCTGGAATCTGGGTTTTAGAGGGAGTATTAGTAATATCGGTTGCTAATATTCTTTAGCAAAAATTGAGTTTAGAAAAGTCAGTTGTGACTTGTGACTTTGTGACTAAGGCTGAAGGCTGGCCTTAGTCGGATTTGTGAGGCCTTTAGATCTGTAACTTAGACTGAGTTAATATGTAGTAAGCTAAGTTGACTACACCTTTCACTTAACATTGTTAATCTTCGTGTAGGCTGTGCTGTGATAGCCTAATGCAGTTGCCTAAGTGTTCCACGATGTTAAATGTAGGCGAAAATATAGGTACCTATTTAGTTTCATTCAGGCTTAATAAATATTGGTAGCGGATCTTAATACCAGTGGGTGTGTCCAGTGTCCAGTATCTACCAGCTACCCCATAAATGTGGTCATCATCACCCGTTAATCCCAATTTGCATCCAATCCAACACACAAGAGAAAAATGGTCTTGATATGGTTAACCTTCACTTTTACTGGAGTGACCCCAACCCCAAAGGAAACCTGGTGTATCGACTTGCAGGTGAGGTTGGTTGGTTAGGGCTCCAAAAGCCTCGGTAGGGCCCCATGCACAGCATGTAGTTAACTGCGAACAAATATGGCATTGAAGAATGTTTGCTTGAATATAAATAGGTATGTGTCACTCTCACACATGCAACAGACCTAATGAAGGTATTACCATACCTAGCTAGAACTTGAATTGCTAATATATTGCTTTATTTATCTACCCACGATACATGGTATACTTCGGGACATAAATCTTGGGCCTAAAATGTACTCAAAATGTGCTATAACGCGCAGCAGTACCTACACGTTTCTGCTGCTTGTAATTCATTTTTGGAATGCCTTTGTTATTCGGGAGAGGGCGTTGATATCTGTGTCACAGTTTATACTATTGCAGATATCGTCGTTGAATTGTACTATGTGAAACTGTAAATTGTTCCAAATAAATGAATTTTGAATTTTGAATTTTGAATTTGAATTTGAATTTTCTTGGGTGTCTTTTGAGGACAACACACGGGGCGCTACTGCGGTGGATGAGCTCAAATTTATCGAACATAGATTGTTACAAAACAATTCGCACGCACCAGGTCCACGTTTGTCTTAGACGATGCGACTTCGGTCCAAGATATGTGTCCCGTGGTATAGTAGGTACCATGCATGTTAAACTTATCACCAAAGTAAAGACACTAAGTAGGTACCTACCTACTTACAAAATAAAAACCGACATTTTATCATCACAGTATAGAATTCTATAGGTAGGTACTGTGCTCAGACTAGACTGTTTTTATCATGCTCAAGTTTCCCAATTGTTATTTATTAGGTAGGCATCTACCTAGTTACCAAGTACTTAGGTAGGTGTTATTTGAGCCGACAATATGGTCCTGCCTATCTTTTCTCGTGTGAAAATCCCCACGGATACGACCTCCGTCGGCCATTCGAGTGGTAGACTCAGACACAGACTACATCCGCACGCCGCCGCCTTGGGTCATCTGCGGTTTTAAAATGAGAAGATGACCCTCCAGGTGTGGGAAGCACGATATTCCCATCGAACCCCGGAAAGGGAGGCGAACATCGCACCTCTGTCAATAATTAAGCGTCGGTAGCTTAGTGGTTAAGGAGTCGGCCTTACGATCTAGAGGTCCCGGGTTCGAATCCTGGCCATTACACTACCGACGTGAACCCACTCTTAGCACAAGCAATTTAGCTTAATTGGAAGGGTTAACGGGAATATTAGTGATTTCGGTTGCTAATATTCTTTAAAAAAATCATTACAATACCAAGGGTTCTCGATTCCCAGCCTTAACCGACGTTAAACAATGGTATCTACTCCTACGCCTACTTTAAAGAGAATCCAATTGAACTACTTCCTTACATCATTGATACCAGGCCTAGTTGATGGATGGACATCACGTCGGTCATGACCGTGGCTATATTATAAACGCCTCCGAAGACTCCGCCACAAAGCAGTTACAACAGTATGGAGCAGACGAACATCGATTCAATGGTTGAACAGTCCGCAAATCGTGCGCAACCCGTTTTCCAACTGCACGCATTGCCATCATTGTGGCATAATCTTGCTTAGCTAGTAAACAACAACACAGATGCAAGAGTATTCCATTAACGCAGAGGTGAATGGTGCAGATTTACGGCTTCCTCTCGCCTACACGATTAGTATCGGAAAAAAGGCTGGTCTCGAGCTCGACTCGATCTCGACTTGTGTACATTATGACAAACAAAGTCGACACAGTGTCGTGTGTGCTACGGCACCGAGTCTGGTAATGTGAGTGGCCGTACGCTACGCCAGTCGGCACACCGCCCGGGCGGGCGCCACACGACCGGGATCTGCGCGAGCGACGAGCGGCAACGCGAACCAATAATATCAGTGAAATAAACACGTATCCGCAAAACGCTGTAACGAGCGAGCGCAAGATTCTGGTGAGTACATCATCACACTATCACCGCACTAATATCTAGTCACACGACGAAAGAACACTCGTTATTCAAGCATTTCCTACATCTATATATAGTTGCGCCTTATTTTCGGATGCTGCATTGAAGAGTGAGCTACGCGCTGCGCTTTTACGCGGTTTCCATCGTTCGTGTACATTTTCCACGTGAAAATTTATCTCACATTGTCAACAATTGACCCGCGCTAACCCGTGCGTCACCGGGTGAACACTAACTGCACTACCAAATACGATATGCCTAGTGAAATCCGCCGACTAAAATTAATCGAGTGAAATGAAAGCGGTCGCTACACTACACATGGTTCAGAATCGGCTGAAGCGAAAACGAAAACATCGTACTAGTCGGATAATTAGTTAGGAGCGTGATAAAAAATAGATTTTCTTGTAGGTTCGTGTGTTCTCAATAGGACGCAGTCTGCGCTCTGGCCTACATACCGCCCGCACACCTACTGCTAAGATCAATGTTTCTCTGTTAGTAGCGTCATTGGGCACCTCTGCCTACAGACATCGTTCTATAAACATCATTAACATAATTGCGGTTGTTACAGCATTCGCATATTCATATTAATGTTGTTATTTTGGCACCCTTGAACTTTTTAAAAAGACTCCAGCGCATTCAGACATGACTAACAGTTAAGCGTCATACTTATTTGTCAGGCAACAAAAAATAGGCATTACCTAAGTTCCATGTAATGCTGCCTGACATTCTTCGCATAGATAATTAGATAACGATTAACACTAAATAATTTTGTGAAATATTTTAAGACTAGGATATTATAATGAGATCAAATCGAGTTAAATATTCATGTAGGTCAACTTTTAGTCAGGGAGGACCCAATACCCAAGATGTGTACCTACAGATATGTCTGGAATTTACCGGTGAATACAAGCGTGTATTTTACTATTTAAACTGCATTAGCAAATTTAGCCAACGAATTTTCATTAGTGAAATCCTGCCTAGGATTAGGATATCATTGGCGATGACAGGGTTAAAGCATGTTTCAATAATATTTTACGTGTAACATCGAAATTGCAAGTAATATTAAATAGGGACCTAAAATGGTTGGTACCTACCTAAATAAGAATTTAAGCCAATAAAAATATAGATACTTTAGCCGCCTTATTTTCGATGAAAACGTATTAGGCGCTCTATTATTATCGAAGTTTTCTAATTTAGAATATCAACAAAAGTGGAATGAGTTTATGAAGTCCGTTCAACAATTAATTATCTATTAAAATCGGCTCTTCGTGTACTAGCCGTGTTGGGTAACAAAAAAATTTATAGCGAATTGACTCGGCTGATTGACTCAGGTCATTTACCTCTGAAACTGAGACCGGCAGACGAAGTTAGTTTATCGTTCGCTTCTGTGATGTTACTATTGCATTTTAGTATTGAAATAACTGAAAAAACTAGCAATATTCTCGGAATAATTTAGAAAGATGCAACAGAAAGTAAGTTAATGCTAATTTAAAATGTAAGAACGCGTAGTTAGCAGTCTACCAAGAGAAATGGATAGATCATTAATTTAAAGCTGTAGTTGATAACTAGGTTGTTAGCGAATTGTCACGCTTAATGACTGTTTGTTTCAACGAATAACAGGATTTTAAGGCTATAGAAATTAAGTTTGGAAAAATAAATGTGGGGGAAACCCAGTAGGGATATAGGTAATAAATCATAATCATTTATTAAAGAAAACACACTTTACATAGATACTTGTGCTTAAAATATAACACCAAAATATAACAATAAACCAATTTGTGGGTTGTTGTCTATTTTGCCTGATGTCAATCGATTAACATTACCTACATTATATAGGTACCTCCTTTGGGGTTCCGTGGGAATTTCCGCATGGAAACAAGGGAAGATACCTTGCTTCACCAATTACTTAAATGTTAATAAACATTGCTGAATGAATTGTTAGCAACAGTTTAGCGACCGTTCAATCAATTCAAACACCCGCATGTACAATATCGGATATCAGACCAATTGGTGAACATAGAATACACCGTACAATTAGGAGGTACCTAATCGAGCGATTTATAAAGAGTTTTCAATTCATGAGTGCACGAGTCAAAAAATTTAATGATAGGTACGCAGAGCTATAAAGTAATACCAACCAATGATCTTATAAAGGAAGAAAATTCAACAACAGCGCCGGAAATAGTCACTTGAAATTAGGCAGATTCATCATTTTTTTACAGAATAGGTACTTATTGGTAGGAACCAAATTTAATAATAGATTTGCCTCTTAAGTAAGTGCTAACCATAAACCGTTTCTAACTCTCTCTTAGAGGAGTGGGTTCACGTAGGTGGTGTCGTAGCCAGGATTCCAACCTCAGACCTTTCGACGGTAGGGCCGACTGCCATTTTGCTAACTTTAGTCCACCTCGATGCAACAGAACATCCACTAATCATTAGGTGTGAAGGTGTGAAGGCGTGAAGGAGAACAAAGTAAGCATGACTTCTGTCAACAACACTCTACTGAGATAACATTATCTACCTCATTTTAATATGAGATTATTCGGTTACGGTCAAACTTACATTTACTTGGAAATTAAATTGTTGAGTCTCTAGAGGCACCAGAACAGATTACTTAATAGTTTAATAGTTCTTTAATACTTGGCACTAGACTAGGCACTAGGCACTTTCCTTTTTACAACGGCAGTGCACATAACATTTAATTACTTACGTCCTTTAGAAAGTTGAGTATTTAGCTAGACCAGGGTTTCTCAAAGTGGGGTACGCGAACACTTAGAAGTTCACACCTGTTCCTCTAGACAAGAATGTATAGAATGTCATCAACGTATGTCACATACGTCGAATCTCATGGTACATTCGTCATTCTATTCCACAATACGCCGGCAATCATGGTAAAAACGAAATATAGTAAGTAATCGATAATACCGACAGGGCTAAACACGTTAAGGGGTTCGCTGTCATCTAGAAATTTTAACAGGGGTTCGTGGAATCAAAAGTTTAAGAAACCCTGACCTAGACCATACATATTATATTCACGTCTGTAAACCCTGTTATGATGGAGGTAGGACAGTCCGTCCCAAGCAAGTAGTCCGACTGGGGAAGTACCTCTGCCCTACAGAATACCACGGGTATAATCTCGTGTTGTGTTCCCGGCGGTGAGTAGAGTAGCCCGAGCTCACTGGAGAGGTTTTGTGCTGTCAGTGGGAAGACAAAAGGCTTGTCCAGCTTTGTCTTCTTTCCTGGCGGCACAGAAACTCTGTTCTTACAGGGTCGGAAGCACAAGTGTGACTCCCCTGGTGTTGCATTTGTCCATAGGCCACGGTAACCAATACCCATAAGATAGGCCGTGTGCTCGTATGACACCTTTATGGTATAAAGAAAATATTAACGGGAATAAACGCGATCATGGTACTTATAGGTTTCCCGTTTTCATTCCAGTTAACATTATTATTGTATAATTATGGAACGCGAGAGTTTAAAAGTTAGTGAATAAGCAAGGATGTTGACCACGTAGCTAAACTTTTATCTTATCTGTGTAATTAAGATTCAGCCTAGAACAGGTCATTTACTTTTCCAACATGTATCTAGTTATGTGGGCGGATACTCCGTAAACATCTGCTATATTCTTCCTTCGTGAATGTACACAGTTGCAGTGCTGTGTTCTAAAAACCTCAGACCTGCCTTCTGTGAGCGTGTGTGCGGGTGAAGCCTGCCAATCGCAATACTCCGTGCTCTCGTTAAATACGTGCGTTCGTTAGTTTTTTGTGCTAGGGGTAGATGCGGTATCGCGAAAGACCATAAAGGCCGTTATATTAGGTCCCACATAATAGGGGGTGAGTCTATTGCTCTTAGAGTATACATATTGCCGTATTCCGGACACTTTTGTTGTCTCGAGCCTCTCGTGCATCTGAGCCTGAGTCTAGGCCGTTATATCTGTCTGATGTTAAACAGCCCTATCCCTTAGTCGCCTTATACGACACCGCGTGTAAAGAGATTCAATGAATTTCTTTCAGTCCCGGCCACCACAACCAGCAGCGTACAGTAGCAAGACGCAACAATGAAGCCAATATTACAAGCATCTGAAGCAATATTCCTATCAACTCTGTAATATACGCATTGTAAGCCCTGTAGGAACAATATACGTGAGCAGCGTGTGTAAATATTGATATCCTGCCAATATAGTGGCCTTGAAGTGTAGTCACAGCAGCTAAAGCAGACGATACCATCACACCACACTGTTTACGGGACGTTTCAATAGAAATATTCGTTTTACATTATGATTTATAACGGAAAGAAATACATATTTTTTCTATATCACTTAGGTCGTAAATAAGCACACGGCCCGGAAAATGGTTACCGTGGCCTATGGAGGATTGCAACACTAGGGGAGTTTCGCACTATTCGAATTCTCTTAGTTTGGAATCTTTGACAAACATAAACATCACATTTTGATCCCCTTCACTTCGCTCGGCACTCGTTTCAGTCTTCGATGAAAAGGGCCTCGGAGAAAATCTTCTATCTAGAAACATCGGAATTTATGTCTTATTATGGAATGGTCTCTGCGAACTGGAGGGTAAAAGCATGTACTTAAAAGTTATTACTGACAATAGTTTCCATAATATATTAAGATTTTTAAATTATTTAATGTACCAAAAGTTGTATCCATTCTAGGATTTCTCGTAGGCATTTCGATGCCGACAAACTGGAGACTCTAACATGTGCCTAATTTAAAAAGCTGTTAGAAGAAGACATTTGCTTGCTTTTAGTTAGCGGACTAAACCTATAAAGGAAAAAAAGTTGTTGCGGAAAAGTCAACTCTCTCCTTAAGTTTTTCTTCACGTTTTTCTCCTACAGGTGAATAAGGCAAGGAGAGATTCATACTGTATGCATGACATGACACCACATCTTCTATCAAGTAATAAGCAAATAGGTACTTACATGATGAAAGATCTAGACATACTTACTCGTATTTCCACCACGTTGTTTAAACATTATGCACACAAAATTTCGTCGAAATGGTAATGAATTCTGTTGGCGTGTGGTAGGTATTTTGCATACATTAGACGATGCGATATTCAGACGATCAATTAGCAGTAGTTTGTTAATCGCTTGTACCATTACTTCAGTCGCTGGCAAATAATAGTCTGACCGATTATTTTTGTAGCAGTCCAAGTTTTTGTCCAGTCAAGTACAGTCTAGTCAAATCCCATACATTGTCATTCTATTCTACAATACGACGCCATCCAACGAGTAAGCCCCCCTAGACAAGTAGGTAAAGTGTCAGCCCAACCCTACTGACACTCTCTCGACGTCTGATACCCGTTCTTCTACCTCTGATTTGGTTTGTTTTGCTTTTTGTGAAGGGAAACTAACTAATATTACAAATTAATGTGAACATTTGGATGGATGGATGTTTGTTAGTCAACAACGCCAGAACGGCTTAAAAGATCTAAATATAATTCGCCATAAAGATAGATTATAGTCTAGAATAGCAGAGTAGGTATCCTGGAAATAGGCTGTATGGGTCGCAGAAACGAGAAGAGAGACAGGAGTAAGAATAATCACGCAGTTCGGTCGGTGATTTTCTCAGCCGTGGCCGTGCCCATTTGATTCGTCATTCATATGTAATATAGTATTTGCGTTCAAACACCGCAAATCCGCGGCGATATGTCCGTCTTAAGCTAGCCTTACTGTAGAATCGCGGGATTTAAAAAGTTACTCCACACGGCCTAAATCTTTCTAAGTCAGTAGAAAAATAAGAAAGTAATTACTACGTCCAAAGGGACACCTTATAAACTCGTAACGCCCTGCCCTCTAATGTATGTATAACATTAACTGGCGAACGTTGTATGTTGTGTGGCCACCGTAGCGAATAGGACAAGCTTCAAGGATATTAGACAATAACAGAGTAACAAAGAGCCGCGGTATCATCATTCAAAATACAATGTTATGAGTCAGAGGGCGAACGATTTTGTACGAAAAATATCTATTATTCACATTCTTTGAAGGGATACGCCAAAATGTTGTAGGTACACTAAAATCTTGCCAATTTTGATCACACTTATTAGCCTGCCTATTGTCAAGAGAACATGAAACCTCACCAAAATTTTCAAGGCCCAAGTCAAGCCTTGTAAGTTGGTACCACCTTCTGATCGACGGATGAGGATGAAACTCAGGGGTAGAATTACCTCTCGCAGTTGGGGGTCAGACGGCTTCCGTAAAAGGAAAGGTAAATCAAATAGTGGGAAGGAGGAAAAGGGCAAACCCCGAACTCCAAAGTGCAAGCTTTGAATGCAACAGAGAGTAGCTTAGACCACCGTTGTTGACGTCACAGAATACATAATAGTACCACGTGTTGACGCCCCCAAATAATGGTGTTCGGCTGAAGAAGAAAACTAGGTATTATATTTTATTTGTGTTAATAACTAATCTGTGATTGTATGTAGTCAAGATTTCAGCTGTTGGTAAATAGGCTGTTACTGAAATATGTGTTTGCACAAATGTACGGGGATGTGGAAAAATTGTTAATTTGAATACATCTGTGTCAACACTGTCAACATTTAGCCGTAACTAATACTAGCTACCAAATATGGCTTGTCACACTTGTTTTTATTCTAATACGAGATAGATATTTCGTTGTGACGAAGTGAGTTGATGGTAGAATATTCTATTTTTGGTATTTTTTTGCGGAAGACGGTGGATTAGCAGACGTGGCGCATATTGGGAGAGACTTATGTCCAGCAGTGCAGTGGACTGCAATAGGCTAATTGATTAATTGTTTTTATTTTGTTATAACTACTTCAGAGGTTCTCGTTCACCGAGAAGGCTTTAAAAGTTAGATAAGTAGATAATTATATGATTTTTGTAAAATAGGTTTACAGTCGGTAGCATGTGGGTACGTATACAGTTTAATGTACAATAGGTGGCCTTATAGCTGGAAGCGATTTCTTCCAGGCAAGTTAAAAGAATGTATTGAAATTTTGAAGCAAGTAGTAGGTATGTTAACTACTAACATAGTGTCCTAATGGATGGAGCTATTATAATACATATGTATAGCTCCCTGTTCCACGCTTGGATCTTGGGACACGAACGTTTCTAGCACAGCATGGTTAGGTCATTAGGTACTATGCACTGTATTCTTTAACACTACTTTAAGCAACTAGGTACACTGTTAAATTCATCTTTAGGATGTGCTAATGGACATAGGCACTGAATTTGTAACTTAACACAACTCCTACGTAAGTGCGACATTGCAAACTCAAGCGGGTCGCTAACGGGTTCCCTGTCCTAGAATGTTACACAATATATTACACACTATTACCAGTGCCTGCAGCTACTATGAGGCAGTGAGCCACATACACGGAGGACAGAATATGCCACATAACATAAATAGCTACAGACGATGGCCTATGACTATGTCATTGATATGTCGCAGCCGTTCAATTAACCGCCTGAATTAACCATCAATTAACGGTCTGAATGAAATTCAGTCATTTTGATCAAACAGCTAAGCAAATAACTTCTTTCTGCATTGTTATAAAAAATAAACCTATGACTAACTTTCTGTCTTATTGAAAACAAGGCATGATCATTTTGAGTACTTTGCTGGTCAAGATCGATCTTAAGCTAAGTGTACTATACTGCTATGCTATGCGGAAGTTGTTCGATTGTGGTGCGATTTCCATTCCATGTAATGCATTGTCAATGGCCCCTGTTTTTGAGGAATCCAATGATCTTTTCTCGAGACTAGGTATTTTAGTCTTGGCATGCCTGAACCTGGAAACTTAACTCACCTATACTATGATGTCTAACTTCAATTCTCAGATATCAGCAAAGTATTTGTCCGAATGTATAGGTCACAGAGGTGTGTTGTAATGTGGGCAGAGGTGTAGGCGACGGTGGCCCTGACAGGCGTTCAACACTTGTCTTACTTATTCATAACAGAAGGTAGGTAACATAACACTAATTATACCTACTGATTTGTATATATTTTATTGAAAATATTACTTGCCGTGAAATAAATCAAATGTGTCTACTCACACGTTTTAGCACCAATGTAAGGCCCGTAAAGTCTGATTCAGGAATCGTTGGGTTCTCTGTCCTTTCATGTTGAGCAGCAACCGTGCCAAAGCGGTAGCTGCGTCCTTTAACTTGGGGTCAGATCATACCAGTTTTCGGAGACTTTCCTCGAAATCCAAACGGCCGTCGAGTACGAGCCCTAAAATATGCCTTGATTCATGCCGATGTGAACCTCTCCATCTCGTACTTCTTCTTCATCCTAGCCGTCCTAGCGGTAAGTACCTAACCCCGGTCGTATCCGAAGCTTTCATCTCATAGTCCGGGGTCCGCTTTTCCAGTCTAACTGTAGTATTGGCTGAACAGGTTACACGCTCCAAGTCCAATGAAATGAGTACAACTAGCATGGCTTAAAAATAAATCTATCTTCGCACCGCCATCGCGTGGCGAATAGATTCATTAGTAAGTACAATGTTCAACGCTTTTTTGTTATTTTGTTACTTGTACCAGTACTCTACTATTTGTTTTTATGCGATGACTCATCGATCATCGATGGTAGCTTTTCGCCATCTTGGATTTTATAACTTTTACGCATTTGTAGATAATTGTATCTACTGTTACATTATCTATTTCGTTTGATAAATTATGTTTGACGGGCTACGTTACTTAAGAGTCTACGAATTTTTGTCGATTTTGCGGACACAACATACATTAAACTTTTCATCCTTTAATTGTTGTTTTAGGTAAACCACATTAATATAAAACAGAGTTTTGTAAATCCACGTTTTGTTTGAGGGGACCCATAACTGTCTAAACCCTAGGCCTACCTTATGATGACATAAGATATGAATTACATGATCGAGTGCCTATTATAGGTATAGATTCGTAGAAAGGATAATTTTATGTCTAAAATGGCTAGAACCAATCATCTTTATCTCGAAATAGCAAGTGTTGCATCATAATGACTTAAAATCCATTTTATTATTTACTAGCTTTTGCCCGCGGCTCCGCCCGCGTGGATGTCGGTTATCGCGACCAAACATAGCCTATGTCCTTTCTCGAGGTCTAATCTACCGCTATACTAAATTTCATCAAAATCGGTTCAGTGGTTTGGGCGTGAAAGCGAGATAGACAGACAGACAGATAGACAGACAGACAGACAGACAGAGTTACTTTCACATTTATAATATTAGTAGGGATTTTGTAATACTTAGTATCTGATTGATAATAATAATCGCTTCTTCTTTTTCAAGATTTTCTAGACTGAACCGTCTCTGCAGTATCTACCTAATATAACAATATTTTTACAACTTGTCTCATTTTTTTTTTCCTTTTTTGAGTTCAAGTTTTAACTCAATCTATCAATTATTATTAGCATGTCGCAGTCCACTGTCAGTTGCATATGTTGGGCATAGTCCTCTCCCAATATTGAGAGGCTTTGGCCTACTGTTTCCACGTTACCGCGCTGGGTTACCCAGATGGGTTGGTCCAGGGTTTTATTTCAAGCTTTCCTTCTCTCGAAGTCTGTGTATTTTTCCATTAGTCGCCTCTGACGAGTGGGTGGGGTGGATGGGGTGGTGATACTTATATCACAGTACTAATATTCTTTCTCCGTCACTACAAGTTTTAACTGTCTGTTATTATTACTTACTTATTATGTTGTACCTAAGTTGTATCAAAGCGGTTAAAGACAAGAAGTGAGCGATTATTCAAAGACACGCGACAAGTCCGCGTCACGGAATGAATAATATCTAACATTCCTTTGCAAATGGCTCACATTTATTTTAAAGACATTGAAGGAAATAGCATGTCGTGTAAAATTCCGTTCTGCTATATAAGAGCTCGGCAATGTAGCCTCAATGGATTTTCAGGTAACAACAGTCGTTTGTTGCTTTAAATACAGCCTGCATTCACGAGCTGAAAAAAAAAAGGACAGAAACCTGAATTCGAAATAAGAGAAAGCACAGAAGATAAAATATGTAAGTAAGGGCAAAAGCCTTAGTGGCCTGAATGAAGAAAAACTAGCTTTTCTTCCTTCAGGGCATGTAGCTAAGTAACTTACATGTACCAGATAAAAAATTCCGGCGAATTAGTCTGGAATTAAGTCGGGTTTTTATTTAAATTTATAATCATATTCAGTCTCTCATCCTAGCGTTAATTCCCAGTCGCATCCGAAGCTTTTCAGCTCGGAGTCTGGGGTCCGCTTTAGTCTTAACTACAGATTTGGCTAGACATCGATATTTTTTCGTGAAGCGATTGCCATCTGACCTCCACAGCCCAATGATAACATTAGGCGATATCGAAGCTTTGCAGCTAGACCGTTGTTTTTGGATTTTTTAGGGCTCCAACTACCCGTAACGACTGCCATAGATGTTCTTATGGCAACCGGGACCGACGGCTTAACGTGCTCTCCGAGGCACGACCAGACCAATGCAAATACCCATATTTCATGAACACAAATATTTGCACTGAGCGGGGATCGAACCCGCGCCTCCTGCGTAGCGGCCGCGTTCACTACCGCTACGCCACGGAGGCTGGAGTTTATTTATAACATAAATAATGGTAGTTAATTCTCAATTAATCGGCGTTTAATTGTACATATCTAAGTGTACTATTACGTCCTTTATGTTGTAATAAAATCTGTTTAGCAATTTTATCAGCATCACATACGTACTAAACGTACGCACATAACTTCCAAAGGACTGCACCAAATTGGATAATTCTTTATGTTTTGTGTTCGTTGTTGTGTGGCCAAGGTTTGTATAAAAAATAATAATAGAAGGTGCAGCGGGAACGGGATCTGAATTCCGTGCGGGCGGAATAAAATATGGCGGTACAAAGTTCGCCGGGTCAGCTAGGTTATAATAAACCCATTTGCGAACTGAAGGAGGAGGAAGGAGGGAACCACTTTTCTTTCAAGACTGTCATTTCGTGCTAAATTGTCTTTGATTTGCCATTTTTTTTATATTTTATATTCGGAATTAACGCTAAGAGGAAGAAGAAATAAACTTGCGATGGCAGCAGCGGCTGCGGAAGTCATTTTTTTAGAAAGGAAGACGTCTATTTCAATTACCTAGATTACTTATTTACAGTTACAAAAAATAGCCATTTTATTTGATGTCAAATCATGCCTGACTTTGCGGCTGTAGCTATATTCTATCAATCAATTAGCCTATTGCATGGCAGACCACTACTGCACATAGACCTCTCCCAATGTTGGGAAGCTTTGGCCTACTGTTTCCACGCTAGCGAGACGGGTTGGTACAAGGTTTTATTTCGAGTTTTCTCTTCTTTTTATCCCTTCTCTCGCAGTGATATCGTCTGCGTACCTATTTTTTCGTTAAGTTGCTTTGTGTGGTAACCTGGTAACCCTTCGGATGAGATGGGGTCACGGGGTGGTGATACTTTGTATTCTTTCTCCGTCACCACACGGATATTTATTTACAGAGCTATATTAGTTCGAGAATATAATTTTTGAAAACATTGACTTCTAGGTACGTATAGGTCGGTACTGTCGGTAGGTACAGACTGGCTATATATATGGGTATACGAAACAATTAGATAGTTAAGTATGTTATTTATCGCGCAAGACTACAAAAAATGTACCTACAATACAAATAAAATAACAAAAAATCTTACACCACAGATACCTAAACCACCTAAACTGCCAAAATTCATGAATTTTATTTTCATTTGCATGTCTGCAGCAGTCTGCATCCCGTTCTGAATTTGAATTTCAAAATCATTGCCGCTTCACTCAGGCAGGAACTCGCCACTTTTGTTCTAACTAAACAGATTCAAAGAATATTAAAGACACAATTTCGTTAATTCAGTTTAACTAGGCAGGTATAGGCCAGCAAGAAACACAGGTAGGTTCCATTGTCTGTCTAGCAAGTTAAGAGACTTCTGACGTTTTATTTACGTATGTGATCTCCTTCAGGAGGCTTGTTGGTTGAGAAATTCTCACCTTTTCCTCGTATTTCGTTCGCTGTCAGACGTTCGATATTCACTTACTCGTCCAAAAGTGTGTTCATCGATGACCCAAAATCTGTAAACATCACAAGGACAAATCGCCTCATTGTATTCAAACTCGATTAATTCCATCGATCGACGATTTATGATCGATATGGCGACAAAACAAAAACGACTCGTGCCCGGTGACCTAGAACCTTTGCAGACTTCGTAATGTGTACCTACACAGATGTCATCAATAAAACGTAATCGTAACTCGATAAGTATACAACTAAAATTAAACTTTAAGACAGAACAATAAAGTCTACTTTTCAATGCCGTGACGTTAGGCTATTACAGTCTTTTGATATTTATAAATGACGTAAATTTTATATGTGTGCGTAGACTCATGTAAACATCAGATGATCTCATACGTTTCGCCTTCATGTTGGTTCAGTAGCATTTTTTTAAGAATGTGAAATCTTTTTTCAAAATTTGAAATTTTTCACGGTTTACGAAAAAGTTTGGAAATTTTGAACTTATTGCAGCCAGATTGACTGACAACCTGAAAAAGGCAACTGGGATAGACTGGAATTTGGATGCAAAAGGAAGAGGGTCTGTACTTAGGTATATCGCACATAGGGAGAGGTTCATGTCCAGCAGTGGACTACGATTGACTAATTGATAGATTGCATAAATTACTTACAAAAAAAATATCAAAATCGAGTGAGGATTATTGCTTCAAAATCGAGTTGCATTGCATTTGCAAGATTTAACTCGAACAAATTTTCATACATACAGTGCAAGATAATGAAAAGCTTGTAGTGTTTAAGTAATTACAGTTTTCTATACTTATTTCTGCATAAGTATTATTTACTTAATTATCTGTAGAGTATGTCTAACAAATAATTATGAAATACATACATCGAACGGTAAATTAACGTAATATGGAACCACCTCCGGTCCAACTCCGCCCGTAATAATTTGATTTGATTCATTCTCAATTAGCATAAGGATGATTCACATGTCTATTTATCGCTATAATCTGGTATGGCACGTAATAAAGCACGGATGGTATCGGCCACACCTGATGCGGATTCAAGAGTTTTTCTAAGAGGAGAAGAGGGTCAATTAGACTGGATTTTGTTCATGTAGAAACAAATATTGTGAGTTACTGAGCAAATATGCCCATTGCAGAGGACTGCAATGCAATTCTGTAAGCGCACAAAGACGAGCACAACGTTGTGACAGCCTTGATATAGATTGTCATTGGTCGATCTCCAGTGACGTCACCCAGTTCGACCAATGGCAATCCCTATCAAGGTTGTCGCAACGTTGTGCTTGTCGTTGTGCGCTTACAGAATTGCATTGCAGCAATGCGTTGTATTTGCGCGTAAGCCTGAACGCACACACGATAACCCAAACGCAGAAACAAAAACCCAAAAGCAATATCCAATAGCATCAATATCTTGTTGACTAAAATATTATACATTTTATAAGTACGCAGAGTTTACGAAAAACTACGATTTCACAAAACAGTAATTAAATTTTGTTCTAAGATAAATAAAACTATTTCTTCACCAGAGCACTAATTACTTTATACGTTACACATTAATTATAATTTACAATGATAATAAAACGTAAACTGTGTCACAACTATTTCACTTCCTTATTTCCTGAAACTTCACTTACATTAGATTTGCCTTCCAATAATAGGGTTTCCCGTGGTCCTGACCGAAGCTGATTTAAAACGGCGAGTCGCAACGTTGTGCTCGATAGGGATTGTCATTGATCGATCTCCAGTGAAGTGAGCCAATCCGACCAATGACAATCTCTATGGAGCACAACGTTGCGACTCGCATGGTTGTACTCGCTTAGTGAATTGCAGTGCTGGACCGGCAAAGCTGTTTATTACAAGGGGAGGAAAATTTTATTAGGCGAATTCTGGGGATTATTATTTCCTGGATATGGTTTCTTGAAAGATGTAGGAAATATCCTATTTCTGTCGCCACAGCTTATCGATAAAGGCTTTTAAATTGTAGAACACGTTTTGTGTTTGGAAGGCAAGAGGTGATAAAAAATAGTACCGAAGTATTTTAGGTCGATGTGCCACGTTCTGGGTTATGATTGGAGGCAATGGAGGCACTAAGACAAAAATGTTTTAAAGGTATCTTAGTCTACTGTTAGATTGTATTTTCAAAATATACCTAAAAGGATATTCAAGTAAAAATATTTGGTAATTTTCATCCTTGACTGTACAAATATGATAATATGAAGTCTCTAGAAAGTTTCTGCAATATTAGGTTTTAGATATTTTACCTTACACGGCAGCGCATCACTACATATTATAAAACAAAGTCGCTGTCGCTGTCTGTCCGTCCCTAATGTATGCTTAAATCTTCAAAACTACGCAACGGATTTTGAAGCGGTTTTTTTTAATAGATAGAGTGATTCAAGAGGAAGGTTTATATGTACATACATATAATACAATATTGTAGAGAAACACTGATAAATTTGGAGATATGCAGCGGGAACGGGATAAGAAAGTTTGTTTGTTGTATTTTTTCATGAATTTGCGATGTTGCGAAAGTTTAATTTCATTTACCCATAATTATAATAGATAAAATATAATAAAACGCTTAATACTTTTCGCGTCACTGTCTGTAATTTAAAATAATAATAATATATTTAAAATAATTGTATCAGAAAAAATGACAGAATATTTATGTAAAGTAAATCAGAGTAAATCATTACAAAACCGAAGAACATTTGTTCCATAACTTAGGGAACACTAGATGTGACACCACAAAACTCTTCTTACCAAAAGTGCCGGCTGCGCCATCTAGCGCGTCTTTGGGAACCCTATAAATACCTACTGGAAAACTGCTCATTGTCTGTTAGGACAAAATTTTGTTAGCAAAAAAAGTTTAACATCCTAGACTAGAATAAGTTGCAGCTGCATGGCCCGAGTTAACAATGGTGCCCTGCCTAACCCTCCGGGGAAGGCGTAATTATGTGTGTACGTATGTAAATTCCATTCTTCTAATTACATTGTTGGAGTCTATAAACGTTAACAGCAGACAACAATGGTCTTGCTATAAAATTCGTGGGACAGACGAAAATAAAATTTAAACGAAATGTACAGTCGACAAAGTAGATAGTGTCACACTTTTACATACAACCACAGAACAGATAATAGTAGGCCCTTGTACAACTAAGAATATTAGCAACTGAAATTACTAATATTCCCATTAACCCTCATTAACCTCCAGCTAAACTAAATTGCTTGTGCTAAGAGTGGGTTCACGTCGGTAGTGGTGTAATGGCCAGGATTCGAACCCGGGACCTCTCGATCGTAAGGCCGACTTCTTAACCACTAAGCTATCGACGCTTCAAAACTTTATATGAAAAAGTGCAACGGTGTCTCCTTTGTTGACTGTACCTACTCCACTGTATGGGAAATGGGCAATAGGCTTGAATACAATTAAAAAAAAACTTATACAACATAATTATGGCGCATAATTTGTAATCTGCAAATTATTAATTATTATTAAAAAGTACAAAAAAAAAACACTAACACGTTAATTATAACAAATAATAATATAAATTAAAATTAATTGGACACTATTAAATAATAGTAAGCACACTTTCATATTGTTGCAGTGAATCAAATACGAGCAAAGTGAACGAGTCTCTAGTGCAGAGGACGAAACGACAGACCAGTGAAACGAGAGGGCGGTGAGTCACTATTAACTATTAACTATCTGCAATATAAGTAGTCCAGGACCGACTCTGTGGTCCCCACACCGGAAGAGGGCCAGGTCGAGAAATATGGCCCTGGGTCGGCCGGGGTGCGAGGGATATGGCTACGACAATCTCAAAACTTCAAGCTGCGACCGCTCCTGATCCACGTAGACTTCGATCTTGGTTCGAAGTCTACGGAAGTTCGAATTCCTCGTAACTAAAACCGCACACCGTCTCGGCTTCCAAGTATGTAATTTAATCCGAGGTGCAAGGTTCCCTCGCATTCCGGCTGACCTTGGGCCACCTAGATGCCCTCCTCGGAAACGAGAAGCATATCTAGTGTCCGCATTAAACCACCACGGAAAGGGGGTGACAGGCACCCGCGCCTGTCACCCCCTTTCCGTGAGACTGGGAGAGATGGAGAAAGAGAGGCGCTACCGTCTCCGTTACCTAGGATGCGCTTCATGGAGGTTCTGGATAACGCACCCCAGGAACGAAGACGCATAAAGCATCTGACAGTCTCAGAAATCCGACAAAATGCAGCATATCTAGTAATATCTACTTACTAACATGCTATATTTGGTGAGAGGGTCATACTTCATTACACTACCGACATTACACTGGTAACAACATGGATTTATCACCAATAACATAATTTTCTCATTAACTACATTATTTCATCATTTGTATACAAACGCTTGAGTACTGCTGCGGCCATTGAGAATAGTCTTTTATCAAAACTTAACCACGTCATGGTGGGTGTACGATGTACAGTGTACGGAACTCTTACAATTGGTTTAAAAAACGAAGTATTTGTAATGACGGGTACACACTGAAAGGTAAAGGCGAACGAACACAATAATAAATCTGCGTTGATGTGATGCTGAACGCAAGTTAACCAAAAAGGAGACCTTCGTTCACCTTCAGCTTCGGCCATGCTCTGGCAGCTGTGGGTACCTGCCAAAGTAAGCTAATTTGCATAATGTACAGAGGACATATTAGTAATTTGATGCAATGTGTCATGTATTTTATTTTGGTTATTTTTAAGTGATTAATAATAATCTTAATCTCTAATCAGTCAGAAATGTTACGCTTGTACTTGTGCTGTAACTAAACTAGTCACGATAATACCTAATTATAAGCGATACCCATTTCTAAACGGGTACTTTAGTGAGAATGCTTACCGGTAACCATCGAGCAGCGCTCGGATATCTGTGAGCAGCGCTAATATCCTCGATGCCTCGATGCAATTAATGAATATTTGACTTTAAGTATCACCACCCCATTTAATCCGAAGGGTGTCGTAATGTAAGAGGCGACTAACGGAAAAATACGCAGACGATGTCACTGCAAGAGAAGGAAATCTCGAAATAAAACCCTGTATCAACCTGTTTGTCCAGCGTGGAAACAGTAGGCCAAAGGCTCCCAACATTGAGAGAGACCTATGTCCAGGCCTCCAGGGGTACTGCTATAGGCTAATTGATTGACTGATTGTACAGTACTTAGTGCCATTCATAAATACACAAAATCGATATCAAGTTTCACTGAAACGTGACAGCTTTAGAACTTTTAATATTAGGTACGTTCATGGAACTCACTATTGGCGTTTTCAGCAAGATATTGCCCAATCGGCTCAGCTGATACTGAAGTCAGATCAGTCCGTGATTCGGCTGATTTGGGCAGGTAATTAATAAAATTGTTATTTATAAGACATAACACCTGCTGGTGTTCTCCTAGGGCCTAGAGTCATCAATCAGCAGGCACATGCTGTAAGAGCGTTTCGAACGATCGAACACGTTGTCGAGTACAATAATTCGACAGTGTGATGTATTATGTTTATATTTTTTTACCAAATTTACAGCACGCGAAATTGAAATCAGTGCATGTGCATGTGCCTGCAGTAGTACCTATAATATAATCGAGGAATCGTACTCGTTCGCCGTTCAGTTTTTAGTGTATACCCGCCTTTAACCATTAGAGAGAGTTTTACTTTGTACTTATCACAAATTACTCTCGGAAAGTTACGAAAGTTCCATTTGATTGCATCATGTTGGATGTAATAGATGTAATTTGTGATTATAACAATCACAGGGCTGTCGGCAGATTCTTGTTTACCTATAACAGAGGTATGCATATTGTAGGTGCTAGCTATTGCCTTCGGCTTCGACCGTAAACTGTTGTGGGTGTCTGGTCCTCCCACAAAAATCTTTAGGGATAAGTCAATCTCACCTGAAAGCGTACTATTTAATACTTGCCTATTTTCCTTTCTAAGTTGAGAGACATTCGTATTGTACCTACGATTACTGCACTGTTACCACCTCCGATAAAATTGTATACCTGCCTACATACATTCTAAGAATATATTATTTAGGTACGTAATTTGAATCCGCAACAGTTTTGAAACACGAACAAAACATACCTACATAGGCAAAAAAGATAGGCCGGCCCGTGTAATTGTCTGTATCCTGTTTTCAGTCATTGTTATGATGTGGCCTTACTGCTTTTGTAGTTACTAAACTTGTAAACTAGTTAGTAGTTGCTATGTGATTTAAGAATGCAGTGAATTATGTTACTGAACGATTGAATATCTCCATCCGACAGCAATATGCTCGTACCCACTTTGTAAGAGTGAAAAATAGTAGGTAAGTAATACCCTTGAAGGAGTACCTAGTCATAGTCTATGACTAGGTACTCCTTCAAGGGTATCAATCAATTAGCCTACTGCAGTCCACTGCTGGACATATACCACTCCCAATATGCGCCACGTTTGCCGATCCTCCGCCTTCCGCATCCAGTCCGTCTCAGGCTGGGACGCCAGCCACTATTCGCAGGTCGTCAGTCCACCTAGCTAGAGGGTGTCCCACCTTCCGTTTACCTTCGCGCGGTCTCCACTATTATAGGACTCGTTTGCTCCAACGGCCATCAATCCTTCGGCAGATGTGGCGAGGGTATGCGCATACGGTATACCATTATTAACCTTGAGGTTTATAAGTAAAACCTAGTCATAATGTATCATAAATACTATTAGTTCATACATACATCATCATCATAATCAAACAAGAGAGTTCATACATACAACCTATTATAACCATACTAGCTGACCCGGCGAACTTCGTACCGCCATATTTTCTGATCCCGTTCCCGCTGCATATCTCTAAATTTATCAGTGTTCCTCTACAATATTATACATTTATTATACATATAAACCTTCCTCTTGAATTACTCTATTTATTAAAAAAAACCGCTTCAAAATACGTTGCATAGTTTTGAAGATTTAAGCATACATAGGGACGGACAGATAGCGACAGCGACTTTGTTTTATAAATATGTAGTGATGATGATTATAATAGTATAGTATAGAATTTTGCCACATTACACTAAGTTGGTAGATATTCCTCATTTTTTTATACCACTTAGGTAGCAGACAAGCACACGGCACGGCCCTCCTGATAGAAAGTGGTTACCGTGACCTAAGGACGTATGCAATACCCAGGGGCGTCACACTCGCGCTGCCGAGTGCCGACCCTGTAGAACCTTTTATTGCCCTTCTTGAAGAACCTTTTACATAAGTCACTTGAAAAAAACCACGGCAGGGAGGACTTCAAATTATAATACTATACCTATGGTATAAGTAACAGAAAATTAAACCTAAATAATTATCGCAGACTAGAGTAGAAAAGCAGTAGGTATTTCCAATTGCTTACAGAGAACTAAGTTGTAATGTAAAAGTAAGCAACTAAATTATGTCTACCTAAACAAACACGGACACAAAACGAAGAACAAAGGTTTGTTCCAAATGAAGTGCTTTCACTTCACTTCATAATAAAACCTTTCAAATAAATATGTAATTAATTACGTCTAAGTATGTACATATGAGTATATAATATTATAGTACCCTACAAAATAGACTGTTTTTGTGAACTGTTGTTGATTTTTTTATATTGGTAACATTGTACGAAATCCGCTTTTATATCCGTTTAAAAATTTCAGTTAAAATTTATAAATGAAGCAACGCTAGAAATAAGCATTTAAAGCATTTAAAGCATTAAGTTTAAAGTTCAAAATAGTGTGACGGGCCTGACCGCACAATCTGTTTGGAAGTGAAAGAGAGAGATAGACATACGTAGACAACTAAGACTGACTAAGACAACATGATAATGATGCCACAAATATATAAAATGCCAGTTCTAAATTTCATGGTTCTGAAATTTGACAGTTTGACAGGTTTGACAATCAAAAAAACTTAAAAAACATTCGATTTTGTTTTTGTTTGATTTTGATGTTTGATGTTCGGACACTGGTGTTCGCGCCCTTTTAATGTTTTTTTCGTTTTCGATTGGTTTGAAAAGTGTAAAAACTAAGTGATTGACGGAAGTGTTGTTGGGATCGCCATAGAACTTTCTTTCCAATATTAGTTATGTGCAGTTTCACTTTCAAAACAAATCTAGGTAAATATATTTTTTGATAGACAAACAATAAACTTGACTAATGAAAAAGTTGTTACAGTATTTACGTATATTATGTACTTATATCTTATACTTTGGTAATATAGTATTGATACAATAATAATGATTCACATTTTACCCCTACACAAAAGTAGAGAATAGAGTTCTTAACTAATTTACTGAGTACTGACGTTGTGTTCGTGGAATGTCTGGGTCTAGTGAAAATAATAACTTAGAATTTTCAAAATTAATAATTATTTTCATGTATACCTCGGGACACGTATCTTGGACCTAAATCTCGATAAAAACGAGGTCCAGGCGCCCGCAGATTGTTTTGTAATAATAATCTATGCTTGGTGAATTTGAATTCGTCCACCACAGTAGCACCCTATGTTATGCTCTAGCAAGACACTAAAGAAACCAAGTCCAAGTGAATGTATGATTATTTAGTCGGATCGTATTGTTTATTTTTTTGTTTTTTTAAACGTAATACGTTTTGTTCTTACGAGAACCGATAGATGGCTCTCTACGTCACTTTAAAACGCACTAAATTATGTAGGCGAGAATTTCAACTGTTATAAGGGGTCCATTACACGCTAGGTTTTGCCATGGTTTAACCATTAATCACACCGTGATTGACCAATAACGTAACATCTAATAATCGATTGACCAATAATACTCATGATTGGCGGCATGATGCATGACGCTTGCATGAGCGTGTAATGGACCCCTAAAATTAAAAGCCGAGATATAGGATGAATGTATAGGAAGGGTAGGACAGCGAACTCCGAACTCCCAAGTGGATCCACCTCTCCCGGCAAGAGGTCTACTTTGTGTGTTGTAGGTATAGGTTGGTAGGTTCAACTCCAACATTATTTTACAGTGTCGTCTTTTCCTCTAGTGAAAAAAATTGTTAGCAGTGTATAACTACGATCAGTATGATCACATAGAGATGTTATAACATAAATAATAAAATGTATTATCTCATTTATGGTATAACTCCGGACACGTATCTTGGACCTAAATCGCAAGACAAACGAGGCTCTGGCGCCCGCGGATTGCTTTGCAATAAATAATCTGTAGGCACATGCTGTAAGAACATTTCGAACGATCGAACGAACTCGAAAGCTGAATCTGCAGTGATATTTCAATATCGCATGCTGTTTTGGTGATGTCACGTTGTCGAACACGTAAACATACATCACCCTCATGCTCAAGATCGTGACGACACAAAATTTACAGCAAGCAGAATGGAAATATCACCGCGGATTGAGCTGTCGAGTTCGTTCGATCGTTCGAAATGTTCTTACAGCATGTGCCTACTGCTTGGTGAATTTGAGTTCGTCCACCGCAGTAGCACCCCGTGCCCCGGGCTCAAAAGGTCCAATATACAGTGGCCCCTGATGTTAACGTCAATCTCGCCTGCCAGCGGTGCACCTGCTGACCGACAGGCGAGGCTCTGGTCTTTACGGGGTTGGGAGGGCAGACGGTAATGGCTCTCACAATGTATACCTGGTAAAGCTACCCGCATCCGGCGTGTATGTATGGAAACGATTATTAAAGTAAAAAAAAGCCAAGAGCGTATTATGTCAGGATTGTAGCTATTGTAAAGACGCATAACTTCATGTACCTACCTATGTATGTTTTTTTTATACTGCTTAGGTCACAGACAAAGCACACGGCCCTCCTGATGATAAGGGGTACCGTGGCCTATTGGCGAGTGCGACTCCAGGGGAGTCACACTCATGCAGTCGACCCTTTAAGAACAGAGAGATTCTGTGCCGTCAGTGCAAAATATAAGTAGGAAAAAGTCTTTGGTTTTCCACTGACAGCACAAAATCTCTCTAGTGAGCTCTGGCTACCCTACTCACCGTCGGAAACACAACACGAGGTTATTAAGCCGCGGTCTTCTGTAGGGCGGAGGTACTTCCCCAGTCGGACTGCTCGATTGGGATATACCGTCGTGTCCTACCTCCCTCCTGAAGGAAGTGGAGATAGAGCAAATATAAAGAGGTTTTGTTCGTGTCATGCTACAAACGCGAAACTCTCTTATGACTCAGAGTCAACAGGAACAGGTAACAATAGTACCTGATCATCTGTATACATATTTGGTTGAATACCATTTTAGGAAATTCAGTTCATCCTTGACATTCAGACGTACTGTAGTTGAACAATCTTGTTTGAGTTTTTGATGTTCATAAATTCGTGCAGAATTTTAGGACCGGAATCGTATTTTTTGCAACCTTTGGCATCACTGCACTGCACTCTTATTGTCCGCCCTTCGCGAGGCTCTACTGCGGTCGGAGTACTATCCACACGCGTTCAAACTCAGAACTCTACATGGTGCCCTTCTTTTTGTTTCAGATTTAGGGTTCATAGAACCCCATCGACGAAACGAATCGAGCTTGGAGCTGAAGAAGTCTCTTCTCGGCCCCTCGAAATATTGTAAAAATCGCTCGGTCACTGTCAGGCACTAAACTATACCTGCACTACTCTTGTATATTAGTCGTATTACAAAAAGAAACGAAAAAAATCTCGATAGAACACCCTCTATCAGTGGCCACGACAGAGGGTTTTAATTTATAATACGTTTTATATATGCATATATAAAAAAAAGAGAAAAAAGTGATCTCTAACGTGACGTCACAATATCAAAATTGTGATTATTTAACTAATTAAAACATATTTTAATTGCTTTGCTGTTTTTATATCGCATTTTAACGTGTATTGCCCGTTATAAGATAGATACTTTGTATTGTAAAATTGTAAATATAAAAAATATACAAAAAATAAGAAGTGTGACATTGCGTAACGTAACTATCATACTAGTCATTGATCTAGTGTATATTTATTTTTATATCTAATATTCAATTTTATAATCTATAGGAGATAAACTAATACTATTGATAGCTCCTCGCTATTAAAATAAAATTGAATGGCCGAGTGCATTCTAATAACCAAAGATAATAAACAGTGAACTTGCTCCTTTAAAAAAAGTAAAAGGCGAGCTGTCAAAATCAAAAAGGCGGGACGACGACGTGGGCAAAATACAACAGATAAAAAATATTAGCTAGTGCTTGACTCAGTTGTATCGATTAGGCAATCATCAAGATGCAGGCTCAATTAGGTGTCGGTAACGAGCTCCAGAGAAGCTACAGGATGCAAGACTTCGCATCGCCTGGCGTTATTATGAGAGAACGCAGCTTCATACGCCCACAATCTCATCATAATATGCATCACAATCAGGTGAGGTTTCTATATATATTTAATCAAATTGCATGCTATTTGATCGGTACGAAAATAATTAACCATCGCTATACAGATCGAATAAATAAACAATACTTGAATATCTTGATTCCTATAAGCATCTCCTCCAAGTTTCAATAGAAACGGAACTAGGGAAAATGTGCCATAATTCCTTTTCATACCTGTCCCCTTCAATTAGGCACCGCCCACTTCGCTGTTTTTCTGGAAAAATAAAACGACCTTGACTTAAAAGCACAAATTGAATACATTTGCATATTATCTGCGCAAATTAAATAAGTACCTATTATAGTACGAAATGCGTGCAAATTTTTTGTGCTGCAAGTGTGAGTTTTCATAAGTAAGGAATCCGCATCTAAATTATGTTAAGGTCTTGCAAACGATTTCTAATATGATTGCCGTTAATACGTAGGCGATCGCGACGCAGCAGGTTAATTTTTACGCCTACGTCTTGTCTACACTACTCGATTGCCTTAACATTTGTTTCGTAATCGACTATTCCAAAATCAACTATTACCTATATTAAGATTTTGAATTAGATTGATCTAAAATTTATGAAACCATGATGAATTTAAAGTCTGTTTTCACATAACCTATTTTTTAATGTGACATTGATCATCATAGTCATCATTCCGGGAATGGGAAACCGATTTTTGTAACTTGATCGTGGAGTTTGGATAGAAGTGAAGTTACTTTCTCGTTTCAGTATGGAAGAAATAATGAAAATATACAAAGCTTTGACGTTTAAAAAATCATCTTACTAAATTGATATACAAAAACTCTGCAATGAGCGCAATTATTAAACAAATATATTCAATTTGTGCTTTTAAGTCAAGGTCGTTTTTTGTTTCTCGCTTACTGGTAGCCGTAGCAGGCAACGTCGTGGACCGGACTGGTGATCTGCCCTTCTATTTTGACCATTTCACCCATTTCCCCTATTAGAAATCATCATAAGGAATGTGTAAACCTAAGAGTATTCATAATGCTCTAGATGAAGCCTGCCAATCTGATCTACTGAGGGGATAATCGCGGTCAACAAAAAGTCAGTTTTTGAAAAGCTATCTAATAAATATGTGTTCTATTCTTTCTACTCGAGCTAAAGTTAACATTTACATCCACTAAATACTTATTAGTCATATTATTTGTCGTAAAATATGTTAAAATTAGTCGATGATAGTGCGAGTTTCATCGTCTTGTGAATCGTGATCTGGAAATAAATCGTGATCATCTGTCTGACACGTAATAAGCTTAAGATCAAATACCAGTTCATGGTTTATAAGTAATATTGTGACTCTTTTCACAGTTTTCAAATAATGCTAAAAGGAGGAGCATGATCCTGACAAATGCAAAAGGGAAGCCAACGTTGGAAATTTACAGGCCACCTGGTGAGTGAAAATGATGTATTTTTATTTAAAAGCACTTTTCTATAGTTGGTTGTAAAGTAAATACATATATAAATCTAAGTAGATACTTAAATATATTTCGGGCCTATGCTATGGACAGCACACACTGTAATGCTCACTAAAACTACGTGGGTTTTGATATGAATAGTATAAACATAACTGAAGGTTTAACAGTAGTAATGAAATATCATGTTCTGTATGTCGGCACTACGTAACAACATTTATGAAGTGTTTTTTCTCCCCTCAGACAAAACACATCATTATCTACTTACGTTAAAATTCTAACTCGTATTATTACGCCTTTAATATAATAAAAAAAATCGGAGACTAATCTAAGGTGAACCCTAATCTACACATTTCCAAAACTTAAAAAAAATTGCACCATCAATTTAAAAAAAACTAAACTCTTAAAATTTTAACTGCGGGTCGAACCAGGCATTGACTAATCAAGTCGTCCTTAATCAGTTCAATTCAAAATTCATAATAATTATAATTTGTTATAATAATATGATTTTATGTTAATTAATATTCTAAACGTTTTTCTTATCGAGCAACATTATTGTAACGTGAGCCATTCACGTACCGTACATGCTTATTGTGTTGAAATTCGTTATTATACTCAAAAATACTTTTAATTAAACATAAATCATTATGCGGTAAAAGCAGCGCAACAAGTTTCTAATTATGCAGTTTCTTTATTTGTCTTAGTTATAATTGGTTTTGTCACACACGCCAGTTAGTCGCACATTTTTTATACTTACTTTCCTTTTTTACTCGAGTTTTTAGTCATATAACCACAACACTATAGACGATTTTATGATGCAAGTTCCCAATCGATTCGATTCTCGATTTGTCACAGGCTGAATGTAAATAAATAGCTGCTGGTCTCTACATAAAATTGGCGCCAAAATTAAAAATAAACAAAACATATTTGGAACGCGTCGACAGTCTGATGTTTGTTGCGACGGAGCGCGTTTGTCAAACGAATGTTTATGTGGTTTTCTGTGTTATGATAAAAGACAAAAGTGATATATTATTATGTCTCGGTGTATCGTGAAACAATCACTGTCTCAGCCGGTAGCGGTAGCGCCGGTAGCGGCAGTCGCACCTGTTGCCGTTGCCTCAGTGGCTCAGGTGTCACCGGTGTCCGTTTCTCCCGTGCCCGTCACTCCTACGTCTGTAACCGTGACCGTGCCTACTACACAACCAATACCAGATGTCTCGGGTTTGTTTTTTTTAGCAAATTACTAATCACCAACGAAGTAGTAGAAAACAAATCTTGTTCGTATATCCAGTGTTGCTATTAGTGAAATATCAAAGTTCAGCTGGTAGACATTTGAAACAATCGTTGTAATTTCACCAAAAGCATTAAGTAATGTGTTTAAAAACATATTTGATTCTTGGCATCCCTGTTTTGTAGATTTTGAGGATGTATTTTTAGAGATGACATATTTTTAAACTGCGAAAGCTAAGTCATCTTTTTTTAATCGCGCGAAACGAATTTTCATTGGTGTTTAATGATATCACTATACATGGCTGAAAAATCTAACGGAAAATACATCGATTGATTGACATCTTAGTACATTTCATTCATGATGTTGTCAGATGTTTACGCGAATATCACTTATTGATTGAAAAAACACCATGGCTACTGAAAAGTAGCCGAAACGACGGGCTAAACGTAAATAATACTAAACAAATCGGGATACAATCCTTTGAAATGATTTTTATTAATGCAGACTTCTGACGTTTCATTCATTCTCTTGTCTTTCTTTGAATGGGCCCCCTAAAATCCAACCAGACGTCCTGATCGACCACCTGAATCTCATGGGGGGTGGACACACGGAAACAAAGTTACTGTCGTGGCTAACATGGCTCTGGTAGATTATCTTGAAAAACTTGACATTGGCGTTTCGCCATTAATAATTTTATGAACATTTACAATTTACTTGACATTGGCGAAATTGCGGCGATTTGCTGCAGAAGCCATTAAGAAGAAGTTGAAGTTTCTTTGAATGGATTTACAGTTCTAAACATTAAATATACAGTCAAGATGTTCTCATCCTCTCTCGTCCTCTGTTCGTAAAAGATGTACGTAGGTACTTAGCAGATAGATAAAGTCGTTCTCAAGTTATGGCGTGACCAAGACGGAAAGAGGGACATGTTATTCCTCTTTTTTGTACGATTCTAATCTTATAACCATAGATAGTTATTTAGACTCATATAGTTACGACACTAATGTAGTCAAAATACATATTTGCTCACTTTATACACCCATACATAAAACACACACACTCCTAGCACTCTTCCACACCACACCCACTCACAGACAAGCCGTATGAACGCTCATCATACACTTTACATTCTTTTAGCATAATTACCTCGTAAAATCATAGCCATTAACATGTTGTTAAAGCCTTCTCCTTATTTTTTATTTCTTTTCTAAATTGTTTAATTAAAATTTTATATTTTTGATTACTTAATAATCCTCACTCTGACGAAACTATACATCATTACCCGAGCGCCAATCACAATTACATCCAAGTTTATACTTGAGGCCGAGGTCCTTTCTTTCCATAGTTGTTTGACAGTCTCATCAGATGCTTTATCACGCCTCGTTTATAGTACCTTATTAAGAGGAAGGAATCGCGTGTGCTGGTAAAGAATTCCAAGACTTTATGGTCAGGCAAATAAATGAGTCGTTCGGTGACTTCATTGCCGCACCATTCAATTCCGTCGACGTATGAGGGTTATATCTAAGCCTGCACGTGTAGTCCTAGAAAAGAAGAGGGGAGCTAAACTATCTATACTAGTAATTCTAAATCAATTATTTATTGATTTACTAGTTCTTGCCAGCGGATAAGCCTATAATGTTAATCCAGACTAGTCTATCCCTGTTCCAAATTTCAGCCAGATCCGTTCAGTCGTTTGAACGTGATTTAGTAACAAACATCCAAACATCTTTAACATTTGCAATATTAGTAGGATTAGAATAGGATATCAATTCAATTTGTAAATATGATTTGTTTGTGTTCAGCGACTTCTGACGGCGTCTGTACCTATCTTCTTTAGTTAATCGAACTATAAGATTATATTCTTCGTGTGCGTGGAATTTCATGAAAAAACATCTTTCATAGCATGATTCGCGAAAGATGGATTTATGTACATAATATTTATGATGGATACCAACTACCACTTAGATTGTTCAACGGTGCGGACCCTCGTAATATTGCGAGGTATTCTGTGCGATGTCGCGAGTCGGTTTCAATAAATTAGATCAGCTCAGACTTAGCTAGACTAGGTTTTGGTGTATAGAGCGTAGATGTGTAGCTTTTAGTATATTAACGTGGTATGAAGTTCCTTATTTTCTTCGTGGAAGGTGCACACTCCCTGTTCTGCCGACTGTTGATGTTAACACTCAGGACATTGTATAATTTGTATAGCCTGATGAAGCCCAAGTCCACCTTTCCTCTTAGTCGGTAGGCCTAACTTACGGTCTTCATAACAACTGAACGTTATGCCTTCTTCGACATTATGACACTTAGCCCAAAACACCCCGTACTCTGTTAAACAACGGACGAGGTTCTGGTCTGGTGCAGATTCCTCTCAGGGTTCAAAAAGCCGACCTACCAGTAATAAACAAAATCGGACCTTGGGCTCCTAAGTTCAAACATGAGATTTCTATGGTTCCGTTTTTTTTTTAAATTTGAGAAGCTAGCTGCCCTTACCTTGACACCTTTTATGCTCTTATTACTCGGTTCTTCTTCTTCCTCCTAGCGTTAATTCCCAGTCGCATCCGAAGCTTTCAGCTCGGAGTCTGGGGTCCGCTCCACGACCCGATTTTCACATTAGGCGATATCGAAGCTTTGCAGCTAGACCGTTGTTTTTGGACTTTTTAGGGCACCAACTACCCGTAACGACTGAATGTTCTTATGGCAACCGGGACCGACGGCTTAACGTGCTCTCCGAGGCACGACCAGACCAATGCAAATACCCATATTTAATGCACACAAATATTTGCACTGAGCGGGGATCGAACCCGCGCCTCCTGCGTAGCGGCCGCGTTCACTACCGCTACGCCACGGAGGCTGCTCTTATTACTCGGTTATTAGCCCATAACCTACCCCAAGAACTTCAAATCCCACCGGTAGTTCTTGAGATTGCGTTTTCAGTCAATCAAGTAAAAATTGTCAGCCTAAGGGAAAAAACCCTTACTCTTCAAGTCGTGTTAAATCGTATTTTTCAGTATCGATAACGTTGCCGTTGTAGCTTGTAGCAATCTAACAATGCCGCATTGAAAGCGATATTTTGTTACAGCTATATCATATTTCACAGTAGGTGCTAGTTGTTCATTTGAATATGTACTTGAAATGTCATTTGACCGTCACTCTGTACGAATTAAATTGATTTTTTATTATGAACCTATGCTATTAGCAGGAGCATAGATAACGTTACCTTCTCCCCCCGTTTGTCTGTTAACGTTTACAATATTGTAGGTTCATATTTCATTTCAACTTGAACAAGGAATCTTGATGCAAAGTCATCATCATCATGTCGTATGGCTTTTGCTCGAGTCCTCATATGTCAACGTCCAGTTGGCGAAGCCAGTCAATTGCTGCCGGTGTGAGGTCATGTAGCTCACGCATTCCTCCAGGGAAACGACGGAGTGGACACTCCTCTGCTATATGCATCGTTGTCTGCTTTGGAGCTCCACAATCACAGTCCGGCGCTTCTTTAAGTCCCCACTTGTGAAGATGGTAGTTGCATCTCCCGTGTCCAGTTCTGAACCGGTTGACCCTTGACCACACCGTGCGACTATAGAAAGCGTTTATAGAAAGAAGTGACTCCTTCTAAGCAATGTCGAAGGGTGAAAATTGTCGGTGGAAAAAAGTTCTTACCTCGGCCTAGTTTATCTTTAACATCTCAACCATCTATGCAAAGGCTTTCCTGCAAAGGAAGGTCGGCAGTAATCGGGTCCCTAGACCCAACTATTAGGTAATCTGTGTCTGGACTGTAAATCATAATTATTTAGTTTGGATTTATAGAGCTCGAGTAAGATATTGCCGGTAGCATATTATACAAAAATTGTTACAAAACTGAGTAACTTAATGACTCATGTTACTAGACATTTTTATAAAATAGTATAAGCAATAGTAAGCAAAATCACATCGTACGTTGTTCGTATGGCCTAATTGGGTAACCCAGTCCATCGCGCGCAGCACGCGAGCAGTTCTGCCCGAATGAGCAAAAAGCAAAACTTTCATCCAAGATTTACAGGCTGATATACGCAACATATAATAACATCTCATACTGCAACTTATTTATTAAGAATTAGCTGTTACCCGCGGCTCCGCCCGCGTGGATGTCGGTTATCGCGACCAAACATAGCCCATGTCTTTTCCCAGAGTCTAATCTCTGTACTAAATTTCGTCGAAATCGGTTCAGTGATTTAGGCATGAAAGCGTAACAGACAGACAGAGTTACTTTCGCATTTATACTAAGGATACGGATAATTAAATATTGACTACCCCTTGCTGCAACCCATGGGAACCTATTACAGGGACAAAAGCCTATAGATGTGTTATACCAGACTATAATCTATCCCTGTAGCCCTGTACCTTTCAGCCAGATCTGTTGAAGCGTGTTTGAATAACAAACATCCAAACATCCTAAACCTTCACATTTATGTTATTAGGCAGGATGTGTCATTCATTAAGCAAGCAGCAAGCCGTGGGAGACTTGACTCCTTGTTTAGAAAACGCTCGTGAGAAAGTTTGAAAAGAATTGGAAGAGTTCTATTTAGGCGTTATTGGTAGGTAGGTTCTTATATAGAAGTTGTTATGACGAACAACTATCCGAAATATATTCTGAAGTCTGTCGGGCATGTCATCGTCCCGTAGAATCTCAGAGACACATAATATCCGGTTGTACTCGTCTTGCCAACAACGAATATTTGCACAGACAGAACCATGAGGTCAGGATTGTACATAGCAACCTACCCTTATATTATAATCATCCCAGCGGTAATCTCAGTCTCATCCAAAGTTTGTTCTTTAGAGTCCGAAATTCCTTCGTTTTCTGCTCCTCCTGGCTTTTTTGATCTGACCTCTCTACCTCGAGCGGAAAGCTGCAATAGGACCACACTGAAACCTACATTCACATTTCCACTCGTTAGTGGCGTTATCTATCCGACAGTAAATAACTAAACATACAGCCTGTGATAAAGTGCCCGCTTTATGGCAATAGGCTCGCCCTCTATTACGTAGAAACAAAAATCATAGAAAGTGTGGGTGTTAATATACCTTTACTTCGGATTCTACAGGTAGAATGAGTTAGAATCCGATTGAAAATCTAATCGAAATAAAAATATGATCTCTGAAATGATCTGGAAAAAATATTCATCGCTAGAAAGTGGAGGACCCATTTTGGCACTTATTATGTCATTTATTAACTTTTGTATATTCTGAAGTGTACCAATAAACATTTTATAATACATTTATAATACATATAATATATTTAATCATTTTGCCCATTCAATGTGTAGTAATTTATCTGACCAAAATGATTAAGCCGTCCGTTGTTGAAAGGCCACATACCAGTCGCGGTTGGTCACCAATCAATCTAACTGTAAACCGAGTCTACAGTACAGCGCTATTCTATTTAGCGGTCGGTAATGCGAAGAGGTGGGTCGTTATTATATTGATTGGAACATTAAACAGTGTAATACTAATAACTAGCTGTACCGACGGTTTCACTCGTTTTACTGCTCGGCATTTGTAGCCTATAACCTTTCCTAAGAAGTGGGCTATCAAATGTTTTCACAAAAATATTTTTTCAAATCACACGCGTAATTTTAGAGATTAGGGCGTTATTGTTAGGATGGACTTATCATTATCATCCTCCTGTCCTTAGGTATTCTATTCATCTCTGGTTGCAGGCAACTCAATATTCACTCCCTTCCTAGTTTCCTTCCATGTTTTATACAGTTCGTCAATTTCCCTTTAGGACTTCTTCTCTCTTTGTAGCCGTCCACTTCCATAGTTCATGCCGAGTGTAACTCCCCTGGTGTTGCACACTTCCATAGGCTACGATAACCACTTTCCATCAGGTGGATCGTGTGCTGGTCTGCCACCTAAGTGGTATAAACAAAAACTTAGTGGTATTACACCAGTGAAAATCGTGCAATAAACAGGTATAAACTTTTACTCAAAGAAATGAATTGAGTAAAACGCAGTTCACTTTCCTATCAATAGTGAAATCACTTCTTAATCTTAAAACGCCTTGGGAATTTCCACAGGGATAAGCCGAAGCTATAGGATAGAAAGTAGAGCACATTTATTTGTATATTCACGCTTACGGAACTGACGAGCTGTGTCGCAATATAGAGCGTGCTATCAACGTGGCCGTTCCTAAAAATAGACGAACTTTAATATAAACAGCGTATTTCTTTTCGAACAGCCTGGTTCGACCCGAAGTACTTGACGAATTGGATCATGTTCTTGTTAATAAAACAGAATATATATACCTTGTGTATTAACATCTTTAGGGCTCAAACCAACCTCACTTTGCTAGTTCTTACACTAGCGGGTCAGAAGGCTCTTGCTTACTATCTAATCTGAGCAATAGCGCAGACTTTTCTGCTAGGTTTCAGACAGGTTCAGGTCCAATGACTCCTGTAATTACCCAAAATAATCAAAACATCCAATTCAAGGACTGCGGCGACTACAGTACCTACTATTGTTGACTGAGGCGAGTTTACAGCCATGGAAAGCAGACCTTAGGCTAAGTGAAAGCCTGCCAATGCAAGCGGAATTATCCCTAAGATCTCTCGTTAATAACTATTGTGCGTTTAAATTTTCTCATTCCACAATCCAATTTTAAAAATGTCGGTACTCGTGATTTTTTTTAAATGTATCAGGGGGTAGAAATAGTTTGGTTTTAGACGCCTGGCCGGAATCTGTTCCGTCTTGACATTATTATATTTTATCAGTGTGTTACGGAGTTTTTGGCCAATTTCCATCTGTTCCATTCATACGTACATCTTTGCTTACGTCCTTTCCGGATTGGAGAGCTATTCGTCATAAAAATAATAATATATTTACTTTGCCTCTCCCAATATATAAATAATATTACATGAATTTTACGGACTCTTTGTCTTCCAAATAATAAAAATCTACCTACATCAACAACCAAAAGAAACCACATTAACACAAGTCGACAGGACGTTTACTTCTTTCATCAATAACCTCTAAACACAGCATCTCTCCTATCTCCCTCTTCTCTTGACGACGACCGTTGACCACCAGGTGTCCGCACAGACGGCGTGGCGACCACGGCGGTGTCCGGTGCGGCTGCAGCCAGCGCGGCGACCACGGCCTCCACACCATCCTCCACCAACAAACTGAACGTGCATGCCAAGGAGTTCACCATGGCCAAGCCCGCTGACCTTCACAATAGGTAAGTTTACTACTAGAAGTCTTTTTGATTGTTGTACTATAGTAGTATGGTGTTTTCTCGTGTAGATTTCTAGATCTCAGGAACCAGCTCGTGGGATAAAGTTATGCTTAAAAGATTGCACACAAACCCGCCCAGCAACGAGACTAATGAACTAGTGCGCATATGACTTACTAGCTTTTCGCCCGCAGCTCCGCCTGCGTGGATGTCGACTACCACCACCAATAGTATTTTTTCTAAACTGACGGACTTGTTGTACAAATATAGGTATCCCGATAGTTCTAATAGTAATTGTTGTATAAACCTCAGTAGTGTGTTTTTCAAAATATTAAATGAAAACTGTAAGAAACATCGGCCTTGTCTTACAAAAAGTGGTAGATTTTTAGAATATTACCTACATCAAAACAAAAATAATATTAATATCTTTATATCAATAGCTAGTAAATGGCTAGAAAAAGACTGGTAAGAAAAAAATACTATAACCTAACATTTCATTCTTATCAATCAATCAATTAGCCTATTTCAGTCCACTGTTGGACTTAGGCCTCACCCAATGTATGCCGTAGCACTCGATCCTCCACCGTATGTCTCCACAGTCAGTTTGCACATTTGGGCCCCATGAGTCATAACAGGGGAGTAGAAACCTCGACGAATTTTCCCAATGTTGCCCAACCCTTGTCGACCCTTCGACGTATATCTCCTTCTAGGTTTTGTTTTCTAATCTAAATTTAGCATCTCAGCAATGAAAATATCGTATCAGCACGACACCGTCGTAGACAATCCAAAAATGCCCAGGTCTAGATGATGTCAGAAGGCTTCTCGTAATATACAAATGCCATACATAGCGGCTGATATACTCTCAGGTCTTTTGTATCATGTGCTGAACGGTATTGGCTGCAATACTATAACCCTTTTAAAACTCGGCTTGCTCCGGTGGCTGGAACTCACAGCTATTCAAGAAGATTCTCAAGAACAACTTCTATCGAGATATGACTCAGGAGTCTTATAATTCTTCAACAAGACCTTTTAGCCTTTTTTGGAGAACAGTACCACCGCACTACAGTTCCATATCCTAAATGTTAAGTTCTGCTGGATGACGGAATCAAAGAGGTTCGCAAGCTCTGTTAGACTGGGATTCCACCTGCTTTTAAGAGACCTGTCTACCAGTGCGATATCATCAGTATACCATAACTATGAAGGTTGCTGTTGTATGCTAAGGATACAATAAATCATCAATTGGCCTATTGCAGTCTACTGCTGGACATAGGCCTCTCCTAATATGCGCCATGTTTGCCGATCCCCCGCCTTCCGCATCCAGTACGTCCCAGCCACCTTACGCAGATCGTCGGTCCAGCTGGCTAGGAGATGTCCCACCTTCTGTATTCCTTATCGCGGTATCCACTCTAGGACTCGTCTGCTCCAACGGCCATCAGTCCTTCGGCAGATGTGGCCAGCCCACTGCCACTTTAGCTTGCTTATTCTGCGACCCTACGGCCAGATTGGAAACCAAGGTTTGGAAACCGGTTTCCATAGCAGAATTATTTTTCTTTAAGCGAACCTGGTTTCCAAGAAAGAATAATAATTCTGTTTTCGAAACTGATTTGAAAAACAGAAAGTTGGAACTTTGGTTCTATGTCGGATGACCTCGTTTCGAATTATATCCTTCAAAGAAACTCCAAGCATAGCTCGCTACATAGCCCGCTGCGCGACTTTTAGGTCACGGACTACCCTACCTTCAGTGGCCACGTTTCGTCACCGTAGGTCATAGGTAAACATAACAGGCAGGACGCACTGTTCGAAAACTTTGTTTTGAGGCATTGCGGCAGGGGGGAGGAGAAGACCCGACGTAGTTTGCCAAATGCTGCCCACCCCAGTTGAATTCTTCTGGCTATTTCTTTCTCGAAATTGGTTTTACCAAGCTGGATAACCTGCCCCAGGTATAATATATATTATTGAACATATAATATTATTGAACTTCGAGTGTCGCTCCTTCGATGGCAATCGGTCTTAGTACAACATGTTCGTTGAACATAATCTTGGTTTTATCCAAGTTTACACCGAGGCTGACTTGTCGAGAAACTCCATTCAGGCTGTGCAGCATTTCGCCCAGTTGTTCTAGTGACTCCGCAACTATGATGATGTCGTCGGCGAACCGAAGGTGCGAGATGTACCTACTCCAGCGTCTTGAAGACGTCCTCCAATGCGTTGGTAAATGCTGAGGATACATAAATTACTACGTGATACGTCAAAAATGAATATAAATAAAACAACATACTTAAAAGTGGAGGTTTAATGTTTTATAATTATCTAAAAATAATATTAAGAAAATAAACATTTTGTCATCTTAATCAGAAGTGCTCTGTGCTTGAGTAATTGAGCCCACAGCTGATAAGTGGAAGTTATTGAATTGTGTTCTGCCATCTCTAATCATTGTTGCCTTAGTATACTTCTCGTCAAGAAAGAAAGTGAAGTTTTCTAGAAGCCAGGCGTTCGTCTATTTGGTGAAACGTTTCTAGCCATTGATATAAATTGTTATTTTGTTTCTAGCTATGAAGCCGCCCCTTGTGTTATATCGGCGGCGTCAATAGATTTAAATTCACATACCTTACTGTTTGGGGGCTTGTAAATGAGGATTAATCTGGATGATAATGTGCTGTATTACTTTTCTTTTATATAGCTCTAGATAGCTATCATCGCTGCTATCATATGTATTTTTCTATTTCCAATCAATTAAATAAAGAAACTGCAGTACATAACTCTTAAACAAAGCTCTAAAATAATATTTTTCGCATTCTTGCATATTATACGTGAGTGATATTTTTATAATATTATCATTTGACAGATCAAAATGTGACTTAACGTTGACACCATCACTTTAGTTCCGTTGTCATGGTAACAATTTTGCTAGCGATATTAGCGCCATAATATTTCGTATTTTCGTTAATATTACATTATTTCGTGAATTTGCCACATTTTAATGGTGATAATTGCTATTCGGCGACAAAGCCAAATTCAATAAACCAAACATCATAAAAATCTGTTTAGCCGTTCTTGAGTTACAAGAAAGTACGTTTTTGGCACTTTTTAGGCACTTAGGGTCTGAATTTCGAAAAATCGTTTCTTAGTACACCTCCACGCATCAAAACATACACTCTCTATAAATTTCAAGTCTCTAGGACCAGCGGTTTAGGCTGTGCGTTGTCTCTAAGTCAATCAGTCAGTCAGTCAGTCAGGACTAAGAGTTTTATATATAAGATAACCTTGAGTTTGCGTCATGATTCCTGTGAACTTTTTTCATTGTTCTTTCCTCGCCGTACCTAACTTTACAGTTTTTTGCTCATCTTGGAGATTGGTTTATAAAATGTATTTTTATCGGACTTCAAGACGAAGACGTCTTTAGACTAGGCACCTACATAGTTTTGACCTTGCACAGTAGTTGCCGAAATAAGCAAATCATAATATTTCTCATCAACAGTAGTAACGTGAGGTAGCGACGGTCATTGTTGGCTCGTGTCCAACAGAAGGCAAAACAAAAATTTATGAAACTGCGCGAAAATGTGACGAAGACGTTGCGTCGTCGTCGCTTCGTTGATTTACCTATGTATCTGTGCTAGTATCAATATATTCATTGTAGAGTTTTTGTTATCACTTGGTTGTTGGCTACGGTGACGCGAACACGCCCGCGCACACCAAAACGGGCGGAAGAGCGTGCGCGCCGCTGCCAGCCGTAGCTGCCCCGCGCAGTCCGCGCACGCGCTGGGACACGCGCGGAGTTCCCGACACGACGCGAACAAACAACGACCAAATTATCACGCGAACGCCTCCGAACGAACTTAAATCGTACACTCCGAATTTTTCAGTACAAATCGCAATAGTACCGAAAGATTGAATCGCCGACGAATCGCTGACTAGCAGTTTATTTACCGCTCTTTGGGAAGTGTAAGCTCAGGGATAGGGTGTGTGGCGGATACCGGATTCTATTAATAAATGCCGATGCTGCGAGGGAAATGAGACGTAATTTGTCGGCAGCTTTGCCAAGTTTGCACTGAGATTTGCAGTTGAAGATAGTGATATATTTTATTGTCGCCCGCGTAAACATCTAGAATTTATACAAACAGTGCGATGCCGAGAGTGATGTAGTGGATTTGTCTTGTGATTTTTAGTATTCAAATTGAGTTTTATTGTGAAAATGGGTCGTGGAAGATACTCTACGTCTGACGTGTAAGTAATTATAAACCAAATGAGCTTCAAACTTGATCACTATCATTAAAAACATAGGTGCAGTGTTTATATAGCGGATATAAAAATTAAGACACCTGTAATTGCGTGTTCGACGTTCATAATTGTTCCTTGTATCATGTCGAATCATTCTTTGTTACACTTGGTATGAATGCAAGCGACAGATGCCATTAAATGTTAAACCAGTACCTCAATTGGTGCACCAATTCCAATTAGTGTGTGGTCTCTTGTGGCTTTATGCCCACCTACTCAAAACATTGTTACCTACTAGATTTTTTTCAAGTTTTGTATCGCAACCGTCTTCATTTATATCAGCGAGGAAACTCGTGATTATTTATTGGCGTTAGAAAACCTAGCACAAGCTATAAAATTATTTTTTAATCGTTTAGTCGGTTTCACTGTTCAGTTAGTTTCTCTCGCTGTCTGTTGACTTTCAAATAGCGTTGTGTTTCTCTTACAATCTTTACAAACTGTTTAGTGTCCATTCAATATACCGACCCGTGCGTCATTCTCATCTAACTTTAGAGATCATTCTTATGTTTTGTCGTCTTGTCATTACTCGATCTCAAGGTCAATGTACCTACTACAGTTTTATTCTGTTTATAAATGTGACTTCATTCGTTTAAGTTCTGCCATTTCTACTAATTGACTGGCTTTTGTCTGCGGCCGACAGTGTATAACTGTCTCGTGTATTGTCACTTGAAATTTTCCCACCACAAGTGGACTACAGACCTTTTAACTCATGTTTATGTTACTAAGGTGGCATACAAGCATATAGTAGGCTACTGGCTTGATGCCTTTGACGTTCCGCTTGTAGAATCCAAACTTGTAGAGGGTGGAACGTGTGTGACTCTATCGCACCCGTGTTACCCCGTTCCAGTGAGCTTAAGACTCCCAATGATTTGGACTACACACCGCTAAAACCTGTTGAGAGTGTCTTAATTATATGTACTGATCAGAGCCACCCCATAGATGACAACAGTCCATACAGGAACGAACCTGTGTCTATACAAAAGACACATGATACCGCGGCGTTAAAAGCCGTCTCACCTGGGTCAGAACTGCTGTGGCATCCACCAAGATCTTCGGCCCCAAGCCAACATCACGGTACACCTGCTGATCAACATTATGAGGCTGTGGCGCAAGCTTCTTTCAGGGTTTAGAGATCTGACGGCAGTCGCTCATACTCATAATAGCCAAAATAAGCAAACGATATAGAAGACAAAAACAGACTTAAAGGTGACGGTAGACTTTAACAGAACATTGAGCATTCGCCGTTTTTAAATTTGTTGTACTGCTGAACAACGAACCGAAACAAGCATAGAGCCAAACATCGCTATATCTGAGGACACGTATCTTGGACCTAAATCACAAGACAAACGAGGCCCTGGCGCGCGCGGATTGCTTTGTAATACTAAACTACAGGTAGTTTTCACCTGGTGCTTGGTGAATTTGAGCTCGTCCACCACAGTAGCACGCCGTGCTATCTTCAAAAGATACCCTAGAAACGTGTAAGCACTGCGCGTATAGAGCACATTTTGAGCACATTTTAGGTCCAAAATAAATGTCCCAAGCAATACGATCATTTTCATGATCTCTCTGGCGAACGCAGTATCGATGCAAATTTACTGTCGTTTTGCGAGACTACTAGATAACTAGACAGAACACACGTTAATACGCTTGCTAAAACGCTCTCGTTTATTTTTCTTTAATGTAACAGTCGCAATAATGCTCAAGTTTATCAGCAGCAGGCTTTGTGGTGAGAACCTCGGATGCCATCGAGATTACCGCTAAGATGTCTAGTTACTGTGTGCATTAGCCCAGTGATGACAGAATGCGACTTGCAAGTAACATGATCGTCAGTATAGAATGTCCTGTCATATAGGTAGTAATTGCTGTACCTACTTATTCTAAACAGACCACACGTATCTTCTTTCTCATATTATGTAACGTAATCTTTGCATTATTCATTATATGACATTGGAACAGATATGTCTGGTATTGTTTTCAATCGAGCGATTGGTCGACGACTATTTAATACCACGATTGTTTCACCTAGTTGGTATGTATTGATTGCATTTGAGTGCTCCGATATTATGGTTTAGAAGTCAATTCATGAACTGCTACTGCGTAATTTTGTGGGTTTGAGAGTCCGAGTTTATGTAATCTATTACAAATGTTTCTTCTGTTTCTGCTTTGTATGTTAATTATTATTATTTATTTATTTATTTATTTATTGAACTTTATGCACAAATACATAGGCGGATTTAATGCCGTAGGCATTCTCTACCAGTCAACCAAAGGTGGTGCAGAGATATATTAGTAGGTGCATTATAGAGAGTGATATTTAGTAGATGAACACTATTCATAATGATGGATAGACAATACATATACTTACATGCATAAAATAAATAAATATACCTAAACATATACATGAACATACCTACACATACATACGCCATAAATATCCTATCGCAAATACCATATACCTAAATATATAATATATAATATAATAGTATGGTCTATTAATATATTATATGTTTATCAAGTACAAACCCAGCAGATCTTTACTCCCTTTCCTCTGTATCTTCCTCTCCATCCTTTCTTCGCTCCTTTTGCCACTCTACCTTCCGTAACTCCTTTCCTTTACTCCCTTTACTAAACATTTCTGGGTGGAGCTTACGAAGGAAATCTGAATTCTATACAATATATGTACATAATTCTAATTCAAAATTATATATGTTCTTTTTTTCCTATTTCCGATACAAGGTGGTACTTTTTTATTACCTGTTAGTACCTACCTGTACTTCTCAGTACTAAAACTGTGGTGCTGATGTCGGGTCTCTCTCAGACAAGAGACAGCTCACTACTGGTGTAATTCGGCTATTGGCGCGCTATATCATCATCAAATCATTTATCAATGGCGTTAATTCCAATCACAAGAGGTAGAGTTCTGTAGACTGATATGAGCTCGACCCCGCGTAATAGATGGCATTGATAACAATTTTCATTCGGCTGTATGTTTGCCGTCGTATGAAGGACTTATAACTTAATACCCCACGAAACCGCAAAGATAGAGGCTACTCTATCTTTGGGTTTCGTGGGGGATTGTACTGTACAAGGGCTACCTTGTACAGTTCTACTATTTCGCAGGTTAACATTTCGTAATGTAGGTATTCCTACGACTAAACACATGCAAAATGACCTCTCCTCAGTTTCATTCAACTCTTGCGCGTAAAATGTTAAATGTTCCTTCTAAGTTTGAAGTCATAAGTAGATAAATACCGGTGAGCTGTCCGCCGACAATAGGCAGTGCAATGCAGACAGGACACGCCACTTGCCCCCATTCGGCCGCGTCACACTTTGACCAGCTAGGTATGTTACGAAATGAGAGATGCCGAGATAGATCGTCTGTGGCGTTTGATTTTTTGCTTTATATTGTTTGGAATAAGACACTTTTAAAGTAGACAATGTAGACAAATGTAAGGGTTTATCGAGGCCCTACTTAATTATATCTACAAGCCACAGGGTCCATCCATGTCAACTTCCACATCCAAGCTGTTACAGCATTTTTCATAGGTCTTCTACTAATAGACAGCCTCCGTGGCGTAGTAGTGAACGCGGCCGCTGCGCAGGAGGCGCGGGTTTGATCCCCGCTCAGTGCAAATATTTCTGTTCATGAAATATGGGTATTTGCATTGGTCTGGTCGTGCCTCGGAGAGCACGTTAAGCCGTCGGTCCCGGTTGCCATAAGAACATCTATGGCAGTCGTTACGGGTAGTTGGAGCCCTAAAAATTCCAAAAAAAAAAAAAACGGTCTAGCTACAAAACTTCGATATACCTAATGTTACCATTGGGTCGTGGAGGTCAGATGGCAATCGCTTCACAGGAAAATATCGATGTCTAGCCAAATCCGTAGTTAAGACTAGCCAAGCGGACCCCAGACTCCGAGCTGAAAAAAAAGCTTCGGGATGCGACTGGGAATTAACGCTAGGAGGAAGAAGAAGTAGCGCCCTCGTTGCTTTTTCTGGTTTCCAGAAATCCCAGTATTAGTAAATTTTGTTACCAAGCACTCCAGATGTTAATTTGCAAGTGCAATTTTATTATAAACTAAGCTAAGGCCAATATTTTCAAGATTACTACTAGATGATGGTATTACTAATGAACTCCCAAATGTACTCCGTCTTTCTCATCCTAAAAATGGGTTTTCGAGTGGTAGACACTTCTTCAGGAATATCCGTCCAGCTCGTTCTTAATTACTTAGTTCTTGGCCATGCTACAAGGCACAAAGTAATAGTGCACAGCGGTATTTGACAGCCGTACAACTGAAAGTTTACCCAGGGTCGCGCTGTATGCAGCGAGTATTTCCCCTGAACTGAACAAAAAAATACAGTGGATGGATATAAATATGTAATGACATTACTGTAGACGAAGTAGCTGCTAGTTCACCTTGATTACTGTAAAGTCTGTAAATAATGTCGCTCAAAAAATAAACATGATGTCTGAGATGAAATAAATTTCTTCTAAATTAACTTTAGTGCTAGTTATTTGTAGCTAAAATAAAATACAGTGCACTTTTCTAGCACTATTATTTTGTTATCGTAAGGTTACCTATCCACCAGAGATGTGCTTTGCTACGTTGCCATGGATGCGTTTGATATCCACCAATCATATTCATTGGTCCATATAGCATAGCACTGGTGGAAAGGGGTTTAGCTATGTTTTTTTATATAGAAAGACTAGCTGTCCCCGCGAACTTCGTACCGCCTATGTGATAAATGAAGAACCGTTCGACCGATTTTGTGCAAATTTCACATAAACCATCTAATAAATAGTCCGAACAAAGCCTAAACATTTGGTTTGGATAGGTGAGCCCGTTCTTGAGTTATAAAATTACAACGAAAAGTGGCATTGATTTTTATATATTAGACTAGCTGTCCCGGCGAACTTCGTACCTCCATATTTTTCCCGTTCCCGCTGCACCTATTTTCTCATCCTTTAAACCTTCCCTGGAAACCCACGAATATTTCAAGACTAAAATTAGCCAAATCGGTCCAGTCGTTCTTGAGTTATGAAATAGCAACGAAAAGTGGCATTGATTTTTATATATTAGAGAAGATGCGTGCTGAGGATGGATAATAGGTTCTAATTTTGAATATTTGTAGGAAGTTTAATAGCACATCTTACTCGCTACGCATAGTTTCATAGCTTAGCTTCGACATCTTCATAGCATAGTTGCATAGCACATGTCTAATGGAAAGGCAGCCTTATAGCCACGTTCTGCAACCTCGCGAAAGGTATCATATTATTATATTACTTAGCATGGACACACATTGTCTTGGCTGATAACAATGTAACTGGTGTGCGCTAGTTTACATCGTTTATCTCTTGAAGTTGCTAACACTGAATAACTAGCTGGTACAATACAGACCGGTTAATTATGAAGCCACTTCAAATATCGACTCTAGAAATCACACAATGAAGTGAACTGACTCATATGCACAAAATTTTGATTTTCTGCGCATATTTTATTGAAACATCTCTGCTACATACAACTTTTGTTCTATTGCTACAGGATTGTAAAGGTTGATTTACAACAAACGAGCGAATGCTCATTCTATCCGCTCTACGTCAAATTCTATTAGTTGTAATAAATATAATATATTTGTAATAAAAATTAAAAAAAAATAAAAAATAAATAGTTGTAATAAATGTAATAAAATATATATATAAAAAAAAGGTAATAAAAAAGAAAAAAATAATAATAATAACGAAAAGAAAATAGTTGTAATAAAAAAAAAAAATTCTATTAGTGTAAACAGTGGCAGAACATTCGTTAGTTGTTCTTTCTTTAAGAAAGAATGCTCTTAGTATGCTCTTGATCTAGCTCTAACTCTGTTCGTTTGGTCTAAATCAATCCTTAATGTGTGATCCATGAACGTTGTCGATAAATCTTCCCTCTACCATCTAACGTTAATAGCCGAAGAATAAGAGATCCGATTCTCAGCACTCCATGGATTCACCGTGCGGTCGCCGGGTCCATAGCGTGACGTGATACAGAGAGGAACACCGTCACAGTGTTCCTCTCTGTATCACGTATAAATCCATAAACCATATTAACGGTTTCAGTGCATTCTGCCACTGAACGTAAAGTTCCAGGTGGACGCAGAATACCATAACCGCAAAATACCAGTTCAGCATGTTGACAGATTCGCAAAATACCGGTTCAGCAAAATGGCAGCTTCCCAGAATATCAATCAGCCCTATATACCTTACCTACTAATACAGTAAACACGACCTAACAACGAGACGTTTAACAATAACAAAGAGTCGCTTTGTTATTTTATGCTTGTTAGAACACTTAGAACTATTACTTGACTAGCTGACCCCACGAATTTCGTACCGCCGATTCATAAATTTCTTAGTTTTTTTTCTCTCCATAAGAACCATTCTCGTACTTAAAGGAATATTCTATAAAAATATAATCTCTATTATATAATCCCTATTTCCCTTGGTCACGCCATCACGCGTGAACGGCTGGACCGATTTCGCTAATTCTTTTTTTAGAACATTCCTTAAAGTACGGGGATGGTTCTTACGGAGAGAAAAAATGAAAAAAAAAAATAAAAGAATTGACTGTTAGGCGGTACGAAGTTCGCGGGGTCAGCTAGTATAGTATAAATTCAGCTGTTCTCGAGATTTACGATCAGCAACACAACGTTTAATTTTTATATTCAAGATTGTAGGTACTTGTGCCTGCCTGCCTGCCTGCCTCTTATAAAATTTCATAGAACAGACTGCGATCACAAAGTGACCCTTACAATGCTGAACCATAAGGCCTCTCCCAATAATATTATATGGCTAACACAGTCACGCCTCTTTCCCAATGGGTTAAGCAAATACAACAAGTTTGCTACGATCCTGTCAATGTCATACACCTTTCACATTCACAACAAACGTTTCATAAATGTTTCGTCGCATCTTCAGATTTCTTTCAATCTTATAGAGATTTAAATAAATTTGAAGATGCTAAAGAAAATTTGATGATATTATCATTAATCATCTACTTACATACAGACAACTGCGGTATTGTTTAGGATTCGCCAAACCCGGATGCAATCGAAAATTGCTGCTTTACTATTCAATATAAACTATATGCTTGCCCCACGAACAATGAGTTCATTACTAAGCGTCATCATTTCCTTCGGTAATGAAACGATTTGCGTTGCGATGCGCAGGAGCCGCCCGTTCTCCATAACGGGGTGGCTATATGACAATGATCGCCATTATTTATGACGCTCATGATTATGACATAATCGTACGTTCGGTACGGCCCGATGTGCATAATAATAATTGATTTGGTCCTGTTTTGGTCGAATTGATTTTTATTTGAACGCGTGCGTGCGACCATACTTCGTAGGGAGAATTTTCAACCGATTTCAAGATTTCAACTAGGTATGCCAGACTTACACAGACACACAGACCATAGTGTTGTGATTATTGTAGAACTATGTGCCAACTATGTGCCCCAGAACGAAACACTGAAACATCGATATTAGATACTAGATGTAGACCAGCCCCCAGACAAGTGGCAATATTGGTATTTTGACGTTTGTCATACGTAGTCAACGTCTGACAAACTGTCATATGTGTCATAAAGGTAGAAATATGTCAGTCCCATATATTCATCATTCTACTTCATAATTGCTACTTGTCTAGGAGGACTAGATACAGTAGATACCTATTTCACATCGTCCAGTGATATAATTACCGGTATAATTTTAACCCCAAGTCGTACTCGTGAGAGAGAGTCTCGGGGTCCGCGTGTGCGGATCGGTTTAATATAATCTATGACATTTGAGTGCCTCCGCCACCCCGGCCACCCGTGCTTTATCATGACTGCGTTGGGATCATTATAATCATTAGACAAATATTATCATTTGAACAACTACACAAGCCATTGGGGAAAGCGTTTGGCGCAGTGTTGTCACGCGGCGTGAACAGGGTACGCAGTACTCCTGCGTACAGGAGAAAGCGCTTTAGTGATTATTTGCGCGTGTGCATTGCAATAATACTAGTTGATATACAACATGATTCGATTCGGAAATGTCGACATACAAAAGACTACTACATACCTACCTGGTAACACTGATTTGGGAGGTGACTTTAGGAAGTAGAACACTGCACTTGTTGCTGTCGCAACCATCTAATTATGGCCCCGTATTCTAGAACAACGCTCAGTTGTGAATCAACTCTTACAATGATATTAGAACTGTCGTCTAAAATATAATGTCCTCAGATCTAGTTGTAAACGTCCTGGCCTAAGTCATCAATATAACTACATAGCAAGGGATATAATTATATTGCTGTTTATAGTCCTGGTAGCTGGGATGTGGAATATTCTAGATGCGGAAGACTAAGGGTCGGGTGCTATGGTCCAAATCGGAAGAAGATTGTCAATATTCAACAGTGGTCTGCACTGCAATTGGTTTATAGGAGCAGTTTCTTTCCAAATACGTTTTATTAGTTCCTGTTCAATGTCCGCATTTATAATTTATATAATCATCAATCAAGTTTTCATAGCTCACAGATTGACGCTTTGAAACCGGTGCCAAAGATTCATTTGCGCCGACCGCGAATATTAACTCCTTGTAACATTATGTACCTGGCTTTCGTTTTGCCTATAAATTACAACTTGTGGAGGTATTGCACCTAAAATAGATTACGGTGAATCAGCTCGCAGGGAACTTGTGGCTTGCCGTATTTTCGTTAAACCGACTAGTTTTCCAAAAGGGAGATGATTTGTAGTGCCGCTTTTTGCGTAATTTTGTTGTATTTAGAAGAACTCGTTTAACTTTTCTCAGAGGGAATTCTTAAAGTTCCGACACTGTTTTGTTAGATACCTTCTATTATTTTATTGGATAAGTATTCAACCGAACGGTCTGATAGGCATCTGTGGATCCTTTTCTTTCTTCTGGGACTTGGATCCAGACGTATGTTTTTAGGTTTAAATTTTAAAAGATTGTATTGACGTAATTCAGAAATATTTGATACTGTCGCTTTTATCAAGACACACGACCACCCTCATGGTCTTCTCGTGATTATGGTTACGGAATCTTCCTATGACTACGACTACTGTGGGGTGAGCACGAACTACTATCGTAATCGTATAGTGAACGTAACGATAGCACGGAGCATTACGATTGGCAGGCTTCAGGCAGGCGGCCAATCGCACTGCTCCGTGCTCTCGATACGTTCACGATACGATTACGATAGTAGTTCGTGCTCACCCCACTGAAAAGTAACCGAAACCTTCACGAAGACAGTGTAATTAATAAATAACACAAAATAAATCGTAATAAATCCATTATAGTCAGCTGTAATAGTTACAATAAGAAATATTATATTTTTATTTCGATTTCTAATCCGGCGTCCTATGGTATTTTTTTTTTCAAAAATCATCAATTGATTGATGATATATTGATGCCTATTGCAGTTCATAGGCTCTCCCAATGTGCGCTGTTGCTCGTGCTTCCTATCCTTCGCCCTCCGCATCTAGTCTGTCCCGGCCACCTTTTTCAGATCGTCAGTCCATCTGGCAAGGTCCTTACCTTCTATTCACCTTGCCTTCTCGGGGTCTCCACTTTAGGACTCGATTGCACCAACGCAACGGCCATCGGTCTTCAATATAATAGTTATATAACTATGTAAATTATCCTTTACATAGGTAGTTATATAACCTTTCAAATAAATGAATATTTATCTTGTAGATTGTATCAATTGCAACATATATATCTGAAACAATAGAAGCTACTCGAAGAACGGCAGAATCGTGTGTTCGTTTAATTCGCTTTATATTTTGAACTAGCGAAAGTGAAAGCGGACTGATTAAAATTAATAGTTACGTTTTCATTGTTTTCAGTGCTGCGCCGAAGAATACTAACTATACGGCTGTGTATTTTATGTGATGATATAATAAATAATTAACGTATTTAGTATTCAGCATTGACTCTAACTAGTTCTAGTTATGCTAACTAGCGTGCCGAGCCGTGATTGTTCATTGGTTTCGGCAGAGTAGAGATTCTGTGGTTTCGGTGGTATCTCTGATTAGCAGTCTGGAGTGATAGACTCGTGGTCTCTACCTTTTTCCAGAGCAGCTGATACACAGGGTTTCCTCCGTCCTTTTGGAAATAATAAGTCATTCTGGACATTTATGGCTATGGTCAATTTACGACGAGCCGGAAGAAATAATACTTAACAATTAATTTTAACAGCAGTGAAGCGAATAGAAGCTTTAGTGCAAAGTGGCTGACCTTGGCTATCCTTTGAATCCTTACTTCCATATTAATACCTATTATAAATGCGAAAGTAACTGTTTGTTATGCTTCCACGCCTAAATCACTGAACCGATTTTGATTCGATTTGAAAGTTAATATCATTGTAAATATTTATTACATTATGTAAGTTGTTTATTGAATTCACGGTACAGGTACTAGGTATCAAAATTATCGAATAGGTATAAAAATTATAGATGAGAATATTTTCTTGTTCCATACTTTTTAGAGCGTGACTTTTCAATATTATCTAGACTTCATACATACTTTTTGGTCCTTTTACCTTGGATTATTATCTCTTCACGTTTGACTAGAAAATATAACCTATTTCATATTCGTCCCATTTTATTAAGTTTGTTTATTTTCCGAGACGGCAGTAATCAGGGCGTGGTAGTGATAACGTTTATGTTCATAGTACAACGAGGCTGTGTAAATTGTCACATGCGAAATGACCCCATTGTGATACAAATTCTTACAGTTTTAACATAATGAACCTAAACTAGCCACCCCATCTCTTCCCGTGGGTGCCTCCATCCGAGAGTGGTCGATGACAGTGATGAAGTGCCCGCTTGACGGCAATAGGCTCGCTTCCTAATTACGTGGGACCGAATAGGAAGCCGACCCTCTGCCTACCTCTTTGGGGATTTACAGGCGTGAATATATCCCCTACCTAATCTAATGGATAAATATGGCGTCGCGCAAACATAACTCTCATTTTGGTCTGCTAACGGCCTTCCGCCTTACCAAATAACTCACCTGCAGTTAAAGGTAAATCCATCTATCTGGCTATCCCATAGAGATTGATGACGTTTTTAACCGACTTCAAAAAGGAGGAGGTTCTCAATTCGATAGGTTTTTTGTTCTTAAGAATGTCAAAACTGGCAGTAGATACGTTATAGGTATAGGGAAAGGTTACTGTAGGTAACCGATCGCTCGATCATCTTCAATCTATTGGATCTTTCTGTTGATGTTCAGTAACAGCTTCAGATCGGAATCGTGCAACTTCATTTATCAATTTATTCCGACATAATTTTTATTTTGGGCAGACGTTACCGCGTAACATCTTATGGCCAGAGCAGACAGGCTAAACCGTACGCCGTTTTAGGTCTTCAGATTTCGGGATGTAAGATTACCTAAAGGTTGATTTACATCTACCGAGCGAATGCTCATTCTATCCGCTCTACGTCAAATTCTATTTAGTGTAAACAGTGACAAAACATTCGTTCGTTGTTCTTTCTTATGTAAACGCTGAAAATAAGGTTTCATTTACATTCAAATATTAAGAAAGAATGCTCTTGTTCTATGTTCGTTTGGTCTAAACCCACTTTAAGACAATCTTACTCATAGAATAAACATGACTTTGGACAGTTTACACACTTTACACACTGTAGCAACTTTTTACGTTCGATCGCTACCTCAAAATTGGACGATTTAAACCATGCACTGAAATTACTGCATCCCGAATTGTCGATATCCACACCAACAACTGCATTTGACCAGCTTTACGGTGCAGTTTGGTCCATATGCAGTTACGATACTCTACGTAGGCGTTGTCGATTAGCATGTGAAGTGTTGAAGCTAGGGGGAGAGTAGGGAGGGATTGGTGAAATGCGTTTATGTACACTCGTCGCATCGACTATTTACTTGTACTTAGATCGTTCGCCATTAGACACGTATATATTTCCTCTAGTCTTGATACTAAATAAAAATAATAGAGATAGAAAACAATTTGTTAAGCCAAGAAGTAAATAATTTTATCAACAGCATCCATATGTGTGCGCAGTATTATGCTAGCAATAAGTCACTGCAATGAGCTACAAAATAGCGATTTGACTGGTGCAACTGTGGTTTGTATATTTGCCAGATAGTTTGATGCTACGTCTGAATGCCTATGGTCTATGGTAAGGTGTTGGAACTAGGTAGCGTGTGTGCTTTAGCCCATGATCAATAGAAGGGCGTTAAAGTGGACGGTACATTTCTTATTTAGTTTCTGGCTTAAGAGTCTAGAGCTCAGGGGTATTATAAATCTTATGTAACATTACAAAATAATTGAAATGTGTAAATACTAAATCTACAATTTAATGTTAGTGTGAAAGTTTATAATTAGGTTATATAAAGTATTATACGAAAATAATAACAGAGTAATTTAGTTGTTTCAGTTTTAATTTTGCAAACGTTTTGAAAAAAATCTTACGTCTAACGTTGGTGGGGAAAAGGGGTTAATGTTTTTTTACTTTCGCTTTTATTAACACAGAGGGGGGATAGTCCACAATCACTCAAGTCAGCCTAAGTAACACTAACTAGTTCTAGCGTTTTTTTTATTTACCTTAAAAGATTCATAATAGTTTCTCATTTCATTCAAGCTATAAATATCACTATATCCGATCGAAGTTAAAACTCTCGCTCTTGCGACTTTGACATATTTGACAGGCTTCTAGCAACTTCTGTCGCTTTTATGTCAGAATTTTGACGTTGACGTTTGACTACCCTCATTTATGATTTGTTTGGCAGGCCGGCGATGAGCCTCGGGTACACGCACGTGGGGCTGCAGCACTCGCGCTCGGCTGTTCTTCACGCGCAGGTGCCTCCACACTACCGCCCCGTCATGCCGCACTCGCTCCTCAACAGTGCCTCCAGTGGAAGTGTGACGCCACAGGTCAGTACTTAAATTGATGGGAGGGGGGGTCTACCATCAACTTGTTTGTCCGGAACTTCGGACCCGACAATATACACGAACGAAAGACGTAGCATTAATGTACAAGGAAGTTCCTTGGATTTTTTTTCCATGAAGTTAAGTTGTCTTCAATCTACATACATTTACTTACCTACGTTTCATATTAGGTCTATTATTCAAATAGGTATCTAAATTCTTGAAAACCTCTGTGGCATGACGGTAGTGAACAAGGCGCAGGAGGCGCGGGTTCGATTTCGATCCCGTTAAGTGCAAATATTTGTATGCATGAATAGAATGTCTATTTGCATTGCTCTGTGTATGTTCGTGCCTCGGAGAGTACATTAAGCTGTCGGTTCTGGTTGTCATACAAGTTGTTAGATGGCAGACAAGCACACGGCCCATCTGATGGGAAGCGGTCACCGTGCCCTATGGACGTATGCAACACCAGGGGCGTCACACTCGCGCTGCCGACCCTGAAGAAACCTTCTAATGCCCTTCTTGAAGAACCCCATATTGTAGTCGCTTGGGAAAACCACCGCAGGGAGTTCATACTCTGGAAAAAGAATACCGCGGACTAGGCGAAAAGCTTCGGATGCTTACTGGATGAACGCTAGGATGAAGAAGATACGTAGGTAGTTATCTAAATTCTCGAGACGTGCCATTAGCGCTAACGTGTATAGTGGCTCTGTGTTACATACTCGATTTCTAGCAAATTGTTTTACACGATTTTCATTGCGCACTGGCCTTTATAGATGCGTGGTGTAACGATACTACAAACACTCACGAGTCGTTAAATTGTCCTATAACTTGGTAATTAGTAGTGTTTTACGAGCATACCTAATTTGAATAATTTATGAAGTAGATAATTATGTCTTAATTAGGTAATACATACTAATATTTGCGATAAGGAATATTATAGCCTTAGTTAACTTTTTTATTTCTAGTCTTGTAGATACTGCAGTAATTTTTTTTTTGTTGAATATTAATATTATAGCCTGCTAAAGTTCCCCTTGCGATTTTCTCGAACTATTTCGGGGTCCAACTACCCATAATGACTGCTATTGATGTTTGTTTGGTAACAGGGATCGACAAAGGCTGAACAATGAACATTATATTCTCCACCGCAGGTGCAAACGTTCAATACAAATAAAACCTACATATTATCAACATGTTTAACACCAGACAGATATATACAGCCACGACTCAGCCTCTACATGGCTCGAGCCAACAATAGTGCCCGGAAAACGGCAACAAGCTCACCCCCTATTAGGTACGTGGGACCTAATACAATGATTGGTGAAATGTGGGTGTTAATTCACCTCTGCCTAACCATCCGGCGATAAAGGCGTGATTGTTGTATGTATGTATGTATTATCAAATTATAATAAAATGCGCATCCGAAGCTTTTACCGTTAGACAGGTAAAGTGGATCCTAGACTCCAAGATGAAAGCTTCAGATGCGACTGGAATTAACGCTAAGATGAAGAAGATTATCAAATTATAATGAAACATTCCAGGTGGCACCCCGAGTCCACTTCAAGCTACAGCCACAGCAAGCCATTATTCCTGAAAAGAAGAAGTCGCCCCCATCATCCCTCACAAATGGCAACGGCAAGAGCATCCGCCCACAGTCGTTCACCCCTGGACTGAAGCGCTCCAAGTCGCTGACTTCGGCGGACGCCCTCGCCAGTGGAATGGCTGCCTTGGGACTTGCGGCTGATGCTGGAGACCTGGGAACGTTCCCGCAAGAAATACAAGAGTGCATTGATAAAGCTCTTGAAGGTTAGTTCAATTTCTTTTGCTTTGTGTACTTAAGATTTGGCTGGTTCAGCTTACTTCAGAATCCTTGATTTTTGGGAGTCTTTTGGATTACAGTTCTTCTAGAGAATAAATTACCAATGCTGTTACGTTATTTAATTTTTTAGGTCGTTTCTTTTATGCCCTGGATATATCCTTAAATCCCAATTTCATTTTTCAATGACCGATCTATTCTCTGGATATTCTCTTTTACCGAATGTCCATTTGACCAGAAATACACTTTCCCTGAACATCGTGTTGCTGAACGTTGTTGATATGCTGTGAACATGGCAATCAAAAATGGCTATGCCGTCCATAAATAAACGTCTTACGAATCTCTCTCGTTTAAATCTAGACATAACAAGTCTAACAACAATAATAATTATGGGGACAATAACGGGTTCACTGTCCCCTCAAGCACCTATACACCATCGGTGTCACGGACAGCCTCCTTTGCAGGCGGTGTTTTCATTCCATCCCATGCCGTGAACATCCATTTTTAGCGAATGTCCGTTTTCACTGAAGGTCTATTTTCCTTGAAGGTCCATTTTCAACAGCTTTCAATGAAGCAAGGGAACTAGTATCACCAACTACTATAACCATGTATATCTACGAATTTAGCGACTAACAGCCGTCCTTTCGCTCAGCAGACCCGAACGCGGTGATGGCGCGTACCCTGATGGACGCGGTGGGCCACCTGGTGTCCCGCGCCGTAGAATCTCCTCGTTACGCCTTGCCGGCCGCTCGCCGCTGTATCGCCGTGGTGGAGCGTGAGAGCACCGAGACGTTCCTCGAGTCGCTGCTCAACACTTGCCAGCAGTGGTACCATGACCGGGACAAGGTGAGCACTTGTCTTATACCTGGGGGACACATGTCTTGGAGTTAAGTCGCGAGATGAAAGAGGCTCTGGAACGCGTGGATTGTTTTGTAACAATCTATTCTTGGTGAATTTGAGATCTACTGCGGTAGCACCAAGTGCTATTCTCAAACAGACGGCGTACCTGATGGAGTGGTTACCGTGGCTTACGGATATGTGCGACACTAGCGGCATTATTTCGCTCTGCCGTGCTGCCGACCCTATCGGAACCTTATAATGTCCTTCTTGAAGAATCCCATATAGAACTCGCTTGGAAAACCAAAAGAGGGAGTTCATTCGACAACTTGTGCGTGCGCGGGGTGAAGTTCCTTTCATACCACTTAATGCGCATCTTTTCCGGTCGCAAAATTTGGAGGATGAAGATGAACTCCTTGTCTATGGCGAGCTATGCGATGTCAGAATCATCTTCCGAACCCTTTCTCAACTCAATCTAACCAGGGGCCCTAGACAAAGTAACATTCTATTGATGGAATCGCGCTGAAGCGAACCATTTTTAAGGTTTTAACCATGGATTTCGGGACATTGCGGTGGTTATAGTAATAATAATAAGTTAAATAATGTATTTCGAGTTACAAAGACTCAAATTTCATACAAAAAATATAGTTATATTAATGATTTATGTCAATTTCATACTACAATTAGCGATTTCACTGGCGTTTTCGCCAATAGAATGTCACTTCGTCTAAGGCCCCAGGAGGCGACCAAACTGACTTATTCGCCATATATTATTTTGTATTGTATGTTGTTAATGGTATTCCTGCTTGTGTTTGCAGCTGCTGGGTACGCTAGTGGGCGGCGGGCGGCCGCGGCTGATGGCGTTCCTGTCGTTCCTGCTGGAGATGTACTGCCAACTGCGGCGCCGCGCCATCCAGCGCCGCGGGGCCTCGGCGCAGCCCGGCCACGTGCTGCTCACGCTCATCTGCAAGTGCTGCGAGGACTGCATCCGCCAGCCCGTGCCGTCCGCCAGCGACGTGAGTGTGTGTGTCCCACAGGCCCAGCCGGCCACGTGCTGCTCACGCTCATCTGCAAGTGCTGCGAGGACTGCATCCGCCAGCCCGTGCCGTCCGCCAGCGACGTGAGTGTGTGTGTCCCACAGGCCCAGCCGGCCACGTGCTGCTCACGCTCATCTGCAAGTGCTGCGAGGACTGCATCCGCCAGCCCGTGCCGTCCGCCAGCGACGTGAGTGTGTGTGTCCCACAGGCCCAGCCGGCCACGTGCTGCTCACGCTCATCTGCAAGTGCTGCGAGGACTGCATCCGCCAGCCCGTGCCGTCCGCCAGCGACGTGAGTGTGTGTGTCCCACAGGCCCAGCCGGCCACGTGCTGCTCACGCTCATCTGCAAGTGCTGCGAGGACTGCATCCGCCAGCCCGTGCCGTCCGCCAGCGACGTGAGTGTGTGTGTCCCACAGGCCCAGCCGGCCACGTGCTGCTCACGCTCATCTGCAAGTGCTGCGAGGACTGCATCCGCCAGCCCGTGCCGTCCGCCAGCGACGTGAGTGTGTGTGTCCCACAGGCCCAGCCGGCCACGTGCTGCTCACGCTCATCTGCAAGTGCTGCGAGGACTGCATCCGCCAGCCCGTGCCGTCCGCCAGCGACGTGAGTGTGTGTGTCCCACAGGCCCAGCCGGCCACGTGCTGCTCACGCTCATCTGCAAGTGCTGCGAGGACTGCATCCGCCAGCCCGTGCCGTCCGCCAGCGACGTGAGTGTGTGTGTCCCACAGGCCCAGCCGGCCACGTGCTGCTCACGCTCATCTGCAAGTGCTGCGAGGACTGCATCCGCCAGCCCGTGCCGTCCGCCAGCGACGTGAGTGTGTGTGTCCCACAGGCCCAGCCGGCCACGTGCTGCTCACGCTCATCTGCAAGTGCTGCGAGGACTGCATCCGCCAGCCCGTGCCGTCCGCCAGCGACGTGAGTGTGTGTGTCCCACAGGCCCAGCCGGCCACGTGCTGCTCACGCTCATCTGCAAGTGCTGCGAGGACTGCATCCGCCAGCCCGTGCCGTCCGCCAGCGACGTGAGTGTGTGTGTCCCACAGGCCCAGCCGGCCACGTGCTGCTCACGCTCATCTGCAAGTGCTGCGAGGACTGCATCCGCCAGCCCGTGCCGTCCGCCAGCGACGTGAGTGTGTGTGTCCCACAGGCCCAGCCGGCCACGTGCTGCTCACGCTCATCTGCAAGTGCTGCGAGGACTGCATCCGCCAGCCCGTGCCGTCCGCCAGCGACGTGAGTGTGTGTGTCCCACAGGCCCAGCCGGCCACGTGCTGCTCACGCTCATCTGCAAGTGCTGCGAGGACTGCATCCGCCAGCCCGTGCCGTCCGCCAGCGACGTGAGTGTGTGTGTCCCACAGGCCCAGCCGGCCACGTGCTGCTCACGCTCATCTGCAAGTGCTGCGAGGACTGCATCCGCCAGCTTCCACTGATCCGATTTGACTTTCCACCATCCCTTAAAGACTTTTGCCCTAGCCCTTAAACCATCAGGCTCATGCCTGCAACTCATCCAGGATGAAACTTGAATTCGTGACCATTTAGCTACCTGAATCTCCCGAGTTAGAGTATTCTCCATGTGTAGGAACAAGGTGTGATGTTCCTCCAACACAAAGGGAGGATTCTCTCACCAGGCAAGGCTATCACAACTAGCGGGCCGCCGCCGCCCAACGATTGTTGTTAAGACTTGGGATGTTGTATGTATGTATATTATACCAGCGCGAAAATTCCCTTTCGCGATGCAGGATTCATGGTGACGTAATATAAAGGAACTTGTTACGGGTTCAAATCACGTCCTGGATGTATTTTAAGATTTAAAAATTGAAAAAGATATTTTGTTACCTTAGTCCTTACGTCCATACCTCAAAATATAACCATCTCTTCAACAAATTCCAGACGGAGAACCTGTTCTTCGTGCTCACATACATCGGCCGCGACCTGGAGTCTTCCCTCCCCGGCGAGCTGGAGCGTCTCCTCACGGCCGTCCGCGACGCCTTCCTCAACTCGGCCGCCGCGCCCTCTATCCGCCGCACCCTTCTACAACTCATCGAGCTCCACGCCTCCCGTTGGCAGCTCCCTGGATGCGCAGTACTCTACTACTACCCCTCGTCGAAATAATGAAATGAAGCCACAGGGGTGGGGTGTCACTTGTGGGCTCACCCTGGACTCAACGTATACGGTGCCAAGTTTTTTCATAACCAGTGAGTGCTGGTGAATTGGGAAATTTTCAGAGTGCCTTCCATTTGTTAAGTACAGATATGTTACTCTCATTGTATAATAGTGGTTTATCGATGTATTCGATGCTCTTAAGTGCGTTCAATGTTAAGTACTTTCGATGCTCTTAAGTGCGTTCAATGTTATTAAGTGCATTCGATGCTCTTAAGTGCGTTCAATGTTATTAAGTGCATTCGATGCTCTTAAGTGCGTTCAATGTTATTAAGTGCATTCGATGCTCTTAAGTGCGTTCAATGTTAAGTGCATTAGATGCTCTTAAGTGCGTTCGATGTTATTAAGTGCATTCGATGCTCTTAAGTGCGTTCAATGTTATTAAGTGCATTCGATGCTCTTAAGTGCGTTCAATGTTAAGTGCATTCGATGCTCTTAAGTGCGTTCAATGTTATTAAGTGCATTCGATGCTCTTAAGTGCGTTCAATGTTAAGTTCATTAGATGCTCTTAAGTGCGTTCGATGTTATTAAGTGCATTCGATGCTCTTAAGTGCGTTCAATGTTATTAAGTGCATTCGATGCTCTTAAGTGCGTTCAATGTTAAGTGCATTCGATGCTCTTAAGTGCGTTCAATGTTAAGTGCATTCGATGTTATTAAGTGCATTCAATATTAAAAAGGACATGAACGTTCAAGTACGTTAAATGTTAATAAGTGCATTCAATGTTAAGAAGTGCTTTGAAGTGCTGATTATGTTATTGTTATGCAGACTTAGCAGTATTGGATTAATTGTTACACCGTTAGCTATATCTTAACGTGTACTAAATAGCCCAAAATTAAAAATAGATTACCTTTTCATACCAAATGGTCCATTCAAATAATGTGTAGAACGAAAATCATCGAAAAAATTCTTGTACAGTCAGCGACAGAAGTTGCTGAATACTACAGATTGTAATTATTAGTGGGCTTATTGCTGATCATACTATTAATAATCATGGCACAAAATTCACGAGTGTAGAAGCAAAATCGTACCAAGCTTTTGGAGATAGAATAAAGATTATATTTTTTAATGTCCCGAAGAATCTTAGTGTATCTTAGGGGCTGTATTAATATCTGCTATTTCCTATTAAGCTGCTAAGTAAAAATATAATCGCGTAATCTGAATTGCATAATTTGGCGTGATAGCGCTAGGTCTAGCTTGGTCTAGCTAGTTTCAACTTGTTCTATATACTAGATCCAACGTATGTCTAGCTGGGTCTAACTAGGTCTAGCTTGTTGTAGTTTTGTCTAGCTAGGTCCAGCTTGGTCTAGCTGGGTCTAATTAGGTCTAGCTTGATCTTTGTCTAGTTTCAGCTTGGTCTAACTTGCAGCTTGGTCTTAATAGGTCTAGCTTGTTGTAGTTTGATCTATGTAGGTCCCGCTTGGTCTAGTTTGGCCTAGCTAGGTCCAGCATGATCTGTGTCTAGTTTCAGCTTGGTCTTACTAGGTCTAGCTTGTTGTAGTTTGATCTAGCTAGGTCCCGCTTGGTCTAGATTGGCCTAGCTAGGTCCCGCTTGGTCTAGTTTGGCCTAGCTAGGTCCAGCTTGATCTGTGTCTAGTTTCAGCTTGGTCTAATTAGGTCTAGCTTGTTGTAGTTTGATCTAGCTAGGTCCCGCTTGGTCTAGTTTGGCCTAGCTAGGTCCCGCTTGGTCTAGTTTGGCCTAGCTAGGTCCAGCTTGATCTGTGTCTAGTTTCAGCTTGGTCTAATTAGGTCTAGCTTGTTGTAGTTTGATCTAGCTAGGTCCTGCTTGGTCTAGTTTGGCCTAGCTAGGTCTAACTATTGATTCTTTCGGCTTAAGCTTTGTGCCAGCCGTTTTGGTGATATAACTATTATAAATGAATCGCTGTTAGCACAGCTATGGTGGAATTGATTCGGGTCTTCCGCAACTGCATCGTGTAGGCACAATCGGTATTTTGTAACGATGACACGTCTGCGAAATTTAGTTTGTGTTTTTTATTAAGGAATATCGAGAATAAGATTGTAGGTTCTCTTATCCGATCGGGTAAGCGAGAGTTTTGATTTAAATAGGGTTTTTAGATTAGATAATTTACAAAGGATGCAAGCATTTCGTGTAGTTTGGTTTTCTGGCCTTGCGTTACGTTAGTTGTACCAGGTCTAATACTTATTGTCCATTATACGTATCTAGGCATGATGCTGCCATAAGCTCATTTATTGTGCCTTTAAACATTTTAGTTGATAGACTGTTCTCGTACGCTCCCGGAACTAGGTATATCTAATATTTATTATAAAATAAAACCGGGAACGACGGAACAATTTAAAATAAGGTGTAGTTTAGCTTAAGGTGGATTTTAAGTAGACGCAAGATATGCCTTGAAAGTATTAAAAAAGTACGTGTAAAATATAATTAGGACAAAATGACGATGTACATTACTGTACGTTTCTCGCATAGTACTTCGTGCATTGTACCCTTTGTCGGTTTGTTGCTATATAGTGTTTTTTTCCATCTGTTCTTGTAGCGGATCCGCTTGATGTTTGCCTCTAATAGGACTTTTTGACTTTACTTTCTGCGTTTCCGTCCATAAAACCTGTTTTTAGACAACCTTGTATCATGTATGACGTTTGTACACTATGCCTAATTCGGCTATGCCAATTGTCCCATTCAATAATACCACTCCGAAAGATAGAATGGAATTGCCATTATTCTATACAAGGATATGTGGAATTTTGGATTCTAATAACAGAAAAATAATTTCACTTCTCTGTTTTAATATGGAAAAGTAGAATATATTTTTGAAGTCTAAATTATAAAAAAAGATCACTTTCACATGTGAAAGGTAATCTTTTTCCGTTGGGACGAATGGCATAGCCTCTTTAATTGTCCATTATTTAATTCGTACAATTTTTACTTATTAGACTAAATAGTAGGCCTAGTTAGGAAGACGAATTGGAAAATGGACCAATTAGGCAGTGGCGAGTTTTGAAAAGGAAAGCCGGTGGAAAAATCAACTTGCTTCGATTTAATTTGTCATACACCATGCGGCCTAGCCTTTTGGAAAGCCGGCAGGATAGGGACCCCTCGTCACAAGGCAGTGGTTTCAACACTTTCAATGTGTTTGTATGGTTGATGGAATCGCAAGGTTTAGTTGAACTGTTGCACTCTTTAGTCGCGTTGCACTTTCGTATCATGTTAGTTATATCGCTATTCCGTGCAAATGATCACGCGACAAGTCAGCTTTCACATCATACAAGTATGACTGAACCTAGGAATGAAGCGTTTCAATATATTATGCTTGTGATATTTAAATTTAAGTTATATAATCTCTGATAATCTCTTCTGTCCTAACCAAAGACTGTACTGATGTGGAGATTCTTTATTATTAACAAAGGTTATAACCACTCGTTGAAGCTGGACCAAATTGTGTTCTGGCCTAGGCTCGTAGCGCCGGGCTAGGACAAGTATCTTCAGTGAATAATTTAAGTTCATTTAGTTGTAGAATCATTCATTCAACTAATTATTTTAGTTAAATATTATGGAGAAGGTTAAAAGACCATGATCTTTTCGTTATTACTATGCATTCGTAGCAATATAAGGTAATGGTATGTTTGTATAAAAGTAAAAAAAAAATGAATAAAAAAAATGGTGCTAACAAAAGTATTGGTGTATTGTATATTATTTTATTAGAATACGGGCAATAACTTTGTTCTCGTTACCGCTATAATTTTGTACGAATAAAACCAATAAAAATGATATATAACCAATAAAAATATATAAATACAACATCTTGTTTCTATTTTGTCAGTTATGACGCTCTAGGATCTACACGGATTGTTCAAATATACATACATGCATACCTATATATTTTTTTTATCGTGCGATAAATCCCCACGGATACCTCCCCCGCCGGAGCCGGAGAAGGTTATGTCCGACTAAAACGCACGCCGTCAGTTGCCGGAGGTGCGATTGTCGTAGCCATATCCCTCGCCCCCCGGCTGACCCAGGGCCATATCTCTCGATCTGGCCCTCTTCCGGTGTGGGGACCATAGAGTCCCCAACTCGCTCCCGGGTATGGGAAGGCACGCAATGCGCGCCGCCGCCGCGGCCTGCTTCTGCTAGGGTGACAGGCGGCGGCTCCACCCGTCTCCCCCAGGCCTGCGCTCATGGGGGAAGGAGGTCATTCTGCGACCTCCGACGCCCGAGTTGCCGCCGCCCGAGTTGCCGCCGCTCATCGCGGGCCGTGCGGTTTGCGATTCTCTTTTCGCTCCTCGCGGGCCGCAAGGTCTGCGATTCTCCTTCGCTCCCGCTCCGCCGCCTCCTTCACGAGCATTACTTGCTCGCAGAAGCAGGCGCCGGCGGCCCACGGATGCGTACCATCGCTGCTAGCAAAGTGGCAAGCGTGAGAACTCTCACTCCCAGGGTCGCCACCAGCTCCCGTCTCGGCGTTTCCCACGCCGGACACTCGGTGAGCAGCGCCGAGTCCTCGCTCGCGTCGCAGTGATGGCACTCGGACGTTGGCTCTTTCTTCGCGGTCCGATGCAGATACCGCCCGAAGCATCCATGCTCGGTGATAATCTGCGTCAGGCAGAACGAGAGGCCGCCGTGTGGCCTCTCTAGCCACTCCCCGATGATGGGTCTTACCGCCGCTACTACGGCGCGCCCTGCGCGTGGTTGCCCAAGTTGTAGCTCCCACTCCGCCACCATGTTCCTGTGGAGCCGGGATCTCACGGCCCGAATTTCTTCAGGCTCGATCGTGTCCCCGCTCCCGCGCTGCCTTTCGGAAGCGGTATAGCGCCGAAAGGGATCTCGCTTCCAGGATCATTATTTACCTATACCGACAGTAGCGTCAACTACTGGGTCCAATTTTTTTCCAAACAATCCAGGAACCCATTAAAATATTACACGAAAATTCATCGAAATTGGTGCAGCCGTTTAGGAGTTTGACGGTCGCATATAGGTGTAGTTACCGGTAGGTATATATCTAGTATGTATGTAGGGGTATTATGTATACATACTCTAAATCTAGACCCCAAGTCGCGTGAGAAACGAGGCCCTGGCGCGCGTGCATTGGTTTGATATAATCTATGATGGATTAGAGCTGCTTCGCCACCTTAGCAACCCGTCATGATGATCACAGCTCTTCGAATCGCCCGCCTTAAACAGGAAATTCATTCTCACATATATTATTACGACCGGAAATGGTGTGGAATGAACTTCATGCTGTCGATTTCCCAAACACTACAATATGAGGTTCTTCAAAGAGGACATTAGAAGGTTCTTAGCAGGTCGACTCCCCTGGTGTTGCGCACGTCCATAGGCCGCGGTAACCACTTTTTATCAAGTAGGACGTGTGTTTGTCTGCCACCTACATGGTATAAAAAAAGATTCCCATACATTGATTTTTGAAAACTTTTTAATTACGGACATAATTATAAGTAAAAGAAGAGCATTGTGATTGTGGGTTCGATGTCACGGGCGTAGCCGGGGAACACAGAGTCAGGGTTAGGCCAGATAAACAGCCTTCCAGCCACCTGGATTCTATGCATATGTTATAGGCAATGTGTATAATCCGGCATTGTATAGAATGCCTAGGCATTCTATACAATGCCTAAAACGTTCAGGCAATGTGTATAATACGATTAATTTCATACATTGCCTAGGTATTGTATACAATGCCCGAAGCGCATCAGGCAATGTGTATAATGGACGGGTTGTTGTAAATTCGTCTCTTCAAAATGATATTTTATGTGCGAAAATTCGTCTCACCTTGATAAATAAGTACTGTTAGCAAACAAAATTTGAAAAATGGATATTACTGCTGAAAGAAAAAATTTTCATTCCGACTTGGATAGATTAGGTTAGAAGGATAATGCGGGAGCGGAGCGGAGCGGAGCTCCAGCATTAGCCTTCGTGGTTATTTTTTTTTTAACCATGCAGAACTATAGGCCACGGTAAGAACTCTCTTTCCATCAGGTTAGGTGGCTGACCAGCACAGGGATGATGGTAAGAGAGTGGTTGCCGTGGCCTATAGAAATTCTATATGGTAATAAAAAAAAATAACCACGAAGGCTAATGCGGGAGCTCCGCTCCGCTCCACTCCCGCATTAACCTTCTAACCTAATCTATCCAAGTCGGAATGGGCAGCTTTTCTTTCACTACTATGTGAGAAACATTCTACGCAAAAAACACGTAGGTACTTAGGCATACCTACCAATAGAACACATGTCTTATCAGCACTGTCTGCTGGTGGAAGTTGAAATTAGGATTAGCTCTCAAAAGATTAGTATCTATCTAACTAAATCATAGAGAAGAAAAATAGATTGCATACATTGCCTATGCTTCGACCGGCATTCTATACAATGCCTAGGTATTCTATACATTACCTAGGCAAAGTGTAAAATAGTTTAAAAATTGAATATCATTTCATACATTGCCTGAACGACCCCGGCATTCTATACATTGCCTAGGTATTGTATAGAATGCCTGCATTATACACATTGCCTATAACACATATAATCCCATGGGATCCTAATAATATTTTTTTGTATAGCAGCGCCATCTTCAGTTTACACTTAAAAATAAATTTTGATTTAGCGCCATCTAGCCATTTAATACTACACTTTTAGCTTGATTTTAAAGTAAAATAATATGTAGTAATAAAATTAAAATATAGAGTATATGTAATTGTAAATATATACCTAATTTATAATACTACCAATTAAATTTAAAAAAATAATTTGATAATATTTGTAAATACATCGTAAAGTCTACGTTTTTTGTTTATTGTTTATTACCTGGCAACACAATTGTCACTTTGACGGAATCGAAGTCTGCTCAAAACATAAAAATCGTATCGAATTTGTAAAATGATTCGAGTTATTTGTTTATTATTTCAAACACTTTTTGTCAAAATTATATAGCTTCAATCAAAATGAAAGAGGATTGAAATTTACATTTTAAATTAGACAATACCTTTGTTTTACTTTGCATTTAAACGCTTTTCGTTTAGTGTTACGCATTTCTGGTTTCCGAACATACCTAATTTCTGATTGGACCTATGGTTATCATTCGCCTTCTGCCAACTTCACTTCATTGACTTTTCATACGTTTGGTTTGGTACTTTGGTCGGCCTTCGCCTTTCGTACGAGTTCGCTTTGTTGTCGCCTGCAGTTGCCGACGAACTAGTTTTGCGCTTTGCCGCGACCTCCGTGTAATGTGACCTGTTGATTTATTACTCACCGTGTTATAGTGCTTTAATCTGTGATAGAAATGACATGATGTCTTTCGAAAATGTTGTTAGTGGTTGAGTGTTTAGTGTAAAATGGGTTTGATAACTTCAAGGGAGCAGACAATGTTGGACGGACCGGTGGCGTCTGTGAAGAGTCACCATGTACGGCAGCCGTCGACTAGGAACAGGACAAAGCCTCCGATGCCGGACCGCGACGAGCTGGAGAATCGTTTCGTCAAAGTCCTGGTGAGTTTAGTAATAGTCAAAATTTCGCCGGTGTCATGTTTACAAACATGCGATTGTTTACGGTGTAAAAAGTAGACGTAACTCCGATACGAAAATGTTTGAATTAAACAAGCAATGTCTACTAATGTAATCTTGTAAACACAATGTGAATATGAAATTATTCGTTGTGAATATAAATGTTTCGTAGAATCTGATACCAAGTGGTTTTACAATATGTCTCTCGTCAAATGTTCGGGTCTCGGTCTCGCACTTTTGACTTAATTTTAAATTATTTATCACCATTGAGTGACTGAAAAAATGTGAAGACAAGATTCGAAAGAGTTCTTAGTGATATTCTGGAAGTAAACCAATTCACTAATATGTATTGTATAATAATGCCTCAATGCCCTAAGAGGTTCATATTTATTATGAAGCTCTTAGGGTATCAAGGCCCCTATGGCCTTACATCTCTGGCTTAGAGAAGACCCATGCCTGGTAGAGAAAACACACTGATAACTTTAAAAAAGAAATGGTATATTATCATCTATCAATATGTTATATATTTTCCTTTTTTTCAGTATTGTACACAAAAAAAATACATTAAAAAAAATTGAATAGCCCAAAAATATTGAAAAATAAGAATTTAATTATCTTCAACAGATTATGACTCCCTAAGTTTTTCTGATGATATGTTGCTATAATATATCAAACACACAATTTATAACAAATGTGCTTGTTATTTTTAATTTAACATTTTATAGCAAGAATAGCAATCCTTAGCATATTTAATTTATGTTTTCCTACTGTGTTATATTTATATATCCAAGTTACTATGTACATAAATTAATACTCCGTTCAGTTAGGTACTAAACTAAAGGTAAACAATTTTGTAGCAACTTTTTATAAAATACATATTAAACAAATAAACTAGGCTAACTGACTGACTTCGGTTTTCAGTCTTTAAAATGAGTTCCTAAACAGAAAAACATTATTAAAGTGAATTTTTAAATAAAACATTAAAAAGACCCATCAAGATTGTTTATGTACCTAACCGAATGAAGTACTGTAAACTTGAAACAACTGGGTAACTTAACAATTTAAAATTTGATTTGAACAAAAGCATACAAGCTTACCAAACAGCTTACCAAACAGGAATAGCATTTCCTCTTCTGAAGAAAAGGTTATCAAAAAGTATGAAAAAGTAAGTAGGTTACAGTTGGTAAGTAACTTACAAATTTTAAAAAATTAAGTTTACATACATACATACCTACATTCATATAATCACACATTTATTCCCAGAGACTTAGGCAGGGGTGAATTAACACCCACATTTCTTTTTTTGTGTTTGAACCCACGTAATAGGGGGTGGGCCTATAGCTGTATTCCGGGCACTAGTGTTGACTCAAGCCATGCATCTGAGGCTGACAAAGTTTACGCCTTTGTTATAATTATTTATTACCATATCCATAAGCAAACTAAAAAAGTAATTAAAGATTGTGAAAGACCAACAACAATGATAGCCTTCCTAAGATAAAAAAAATACTTCCTCACAATGCAGTTGCATTATCTCTTTCCTATTTCAAAATATAATATTATCTACAAATTATTGTTGTTCCTCTGTACAGTCTGTTGATAACACAAAACTATACAAAATGTTTTACTTCCTGCCTTATCTGCCTGTCACGGTTCTAAGCGTGTAGAGTGACATGCGGATGCAGTCTTTTCTACGAATTCTGTGTTGACTTTACAAACATAATTTATGATAACAATAGTGACATAATTCATCGTTAATCTAGTAGTGGACCCTGGACTCGAAAGGTGCAGCCCTCGGATGCAACTGGGCTCGGATGCAAATGTCAGTAGTAGGATTAGACTACACCATCATCTCAGCTAGTGCTAAAAGAAAATAAAAAAAAACATACAAAAAAAAATATGTATGTTAGTTTATACTACAAAGTTAGCAAGGCAAGTATACAGTTCATGTGATGGTATTATACTTGTCAGGTACTTGTTCAAAATTTTAATTTTTACCACTCTATCTCAATAGGGATGATGACAATCTCGTTTGATTCTACCTAATACTGCTTACTATCGTAGTTTTTGCTGGAAAAATATGCATTGCTAAATAATATATTGATAACTAAACTGAAACTATGACTTTTTATTATTTTAGTTGCCAAAGTAGGTCAAAGTATATAAACAATCAAATTGAGTCCAAATTGATAACCTTTTAGATTCTTTATTAAATTTCAAATGATTTTTATAATGAACTATAGCTCATTATTTTTAATTAATTCAATCAGTAGTGAAAATGAGATTACTGAGTAGTCATGGTCAGTATTATATGTAAAGCTTTAAATGTATGACTGGGCTTATTTTTTATTTATTCACAATATCATAATGTTTTAGATTTATACACTATGTAATTCTTTTTCTAATATAAAGTAGCTTAAGTTATGCCTAATATTATCTGTTAGCGAAAAAGCAAAATATAAAATGACAAAATTGTCATATATTTAGATATCAGTTTTTATTTGCAAGAATCATTATTGACTCATCACTATCTAAGATTTATCAATGGATTAAGTTGAATTTGCAATTGCTATCAATTGCAAATTCAACTTAATCCATTACTACAAAAGTAAGTAAGTATTACTACAAAAAAACATTACCCTCGATATTGTCAAAACCAGTCCTACGAAGGAGTATAAATAGTAAGTTAGTGAAATAAATTAATATTCTATGACGAGTCTATGACTATGACATTCTAGCTAGACAGTACTCGCGTCTAGATATCAAATAAACATAGCATAACTAGCTTGTATTCTGGTTTCTATGGTCCCTGCAGCTGTGGTTTTCCCTAGCGACTAACATATGGGGTTCTTCAAAAAGCGCATTGGAAGGTTTCTTCAGGGTTGACAGCATTTAGCGAATTAACATCCACATTTCACCAATCATTGTCACAGGTCCCACGTAATAGGGGGTGAGCCTATTGCCGTTTTCCGGGCACTATTGTTGGCTCTAGCCATGTATTGTATAGACTGAGTCGTGGCTGTATATATCTGTCTGATGTTAAACAGCCCTATCCCTTAGTCGCCTTGTACGACACCACATTGGAGGCCCAAATTCTACGAGTACTCTGCCGGGAATCACGCGTATTATTTTTATTAACCATTTTCCAATAGGTGGACCGCGTGCTTGCCGGCCACCGAAGTGGTATAAATAATACGGATTAAGTCAGTACCTACCGAAAAATAATGATACTTAACGAGAATCGATCCTGCAACCCCTGACTTTATAGTCGAACGCACTAGCCTTCGCCAGAGACTAATCCATCAATCAGCTGGTGCACTGGCTTGCAGGTAGGTTGCGTTGGGCTCCAGACCCTGGTGGAGCCCCACACACCCACATAAGCTCTCATTGCACATCATAAAGCTAGCTATAGAGATAATCGGTGAAGATTAGACGCGTGCGCTAAAGCGGGAGCGTTGTTATTGTGCATAGGGCCCCCATTCATGGCTGGGCTATTTTTATATTATCGATACACAACTGTATTACATTCGTATTGGAAACTATGTCTTTTAATGGGGGTAATAAATGTGTTTCCAATATGTTGTGTATTACGACACAATTATTTTTATTTTCAAAAAATGCGCTTTTCAGTTGGTCACAAACTCAGACTAAAAGAATAGTGTTCTTTTAGTCTGAGGTCACAAAGTAATATTAAATTTCGACAACCTAACTACAGAACTTCGATAGGATTGGTTAGTTAGGGAATCGACCCCAGCGAAATGGCTCGGAGGATGATGATGACAAAATATTACTTAATCAACGCCAAAATTAATAGCTTCTTTCCTTTTATAGATGGATTCACAGTCCCAAAGGTAACGCCTGTTAGAAAAATATCTGGAAACTTGAACAACTTGAGACTACTCTTTTTGAACAGATTTTCACATTTTCCCTCTATTCAATGCGGTAATGCAAGTTTTAAAGAACACACGGGCCACACGGCTACATGGGCTACATGTGTCAATTCGTAGTGTATTCAGATCACGAGTTTCTCCATCAACCCACGCACATTTTTACCTTGATTGATCTGCGTTAGCGCAGCGAGTGACAAACTACCACCAACTGCTAATCCGAACTCGTTATTTCATAAAATAGCCAATTCTCCAGGAATAATTAAGCCTGCTATCGTCTGTCACTGTCAAAACCAACTTTACGACTGAAGGAATAGGAACCAAGTGAGTAGCACGATATATAAGTGACTTGCGTGCTGAGCTTTGCGTAAATTGGCAGTAAAGATGGGACTAAATACTTGTATTTAACTGCTAAGTGGGCAGTCACGGGCAGTCGCCTGATATATCTCCCTGCGAGCCTACCATGACGAGTATTTGAAGCGCAGCGGTTCTGGGGAAGAGGGAAGAAGTTATGAGTATTAGGGTGTATCTGTCGCCGTTCAATTAATGGCCTGAATGATATTTAGCCATTTGATCAATTATTTTTTATTCTTTTCTTTCTTTCTTCTTTCATTTTACTTCACAAATCACTCCGTGTGGGTGCCAATTACTACCAACATACACTCGCAAAACTCGAACCACTCGAGTGATAATTTAATTCAACTTGACTACGACAAATAAGATTCCACTACGAATAAGCCAACAAAACCACAAATAATACCAATTCATATTCAGTTGTGATGAATTTAAATATTCAATAGGTGTACAGCCTTGGCCGCATCCGGAGGGGAGTGAATACTAAGATTACTAGTAGTGGTACTCCCTCGGTCGAGAACTCCCGTTTGCGCCAGGAAAACCATGGAATATAAAGTCAAGAGGAAGTGCTCTTAAGCTGGGCTTCATTCATTCAGTCGAATCGATGGTGCTTCTACTCTCAAATTCTATCTTCCCAGTATGCTGCTACCTGAATCGCATTCTCGGAGGCACTCATTAGGTCCTCCGGAGTACAGGTAGATGGACATGCAGCACACGTCAGCAGGTGGGCCATGGTCTGTGGAGCTACTCCACACTCACACCCCAGGTCCACGTCTAATATTAAGCTACGCGTCAAACGAACGTCACATCTTTCTGGACTACGATGTAGAAATTGCAAAATGTTGATTCAAAATGTTGAATTTGCAAAACGTTGAATCCCAAAATGTTGATTCCCAAAATGTTGAATTTGCAAAACATTGAATCCCAAAATGTTGAATTCACATATCGAAGGTGGAAGGGAAAATTGAACAGCGTTATTTATCTAGACCCAAAACTTAACATACCTATGGGTACTATAATGCGGATAAATATAATTTACAACACACCTGCTCATAACATTGCTATTATTTCACCGCAATTAGGTACGTAATGACACCTATTATCAAACTGTGACTTTTTCACAAGTGAGTTATAGATTCTTTTTTAAATTTAATAGGTTAAGTTTCTTCTTCTTCTTCTTCTTCTTCCTCTTAGCGTTAATTCCCAGTCGCATCCGAAGCTTTCAGCTCAGAGTCTGGTCTGGGGTCCGCTTTACCAGTCATAGCTACAGATTTGGCTAGACCTCGATATTTTCCGTGAAGCGATTGCCATCTGACCTCCACGACCCAATGTTAACATTAGGCGATATCGAAGCTTTGCAGCTAGACCGTTGTTTTTGGACTTCTTATGGCAACCGGGACCGACGGCTTAACGTGCTCTCCGAGGCACGACCAGACCAATGCAAATACCCATATTTAATGCACACAAATATTTGCACGGAGCGGGGATCGAACCCGCGCCTCCTGCGTAGCGGCCGCGTTCACTACCGCTACGCCACGGAGGCTGTCAAAGTTAACTTTCTATGTTCTCAAAAAAGGTTCGATACAAAAAAGAACGTGTTTAATAGTACGAATAAATTAATATGCGTATTGTATGGTCATTCATTTGATGCATTTTCGTATTTAAATAAATAATTTCAATTTGTAATACTTGTATAATCTAGGATCAAGTATACTCTGGATTTGCTACGCAAATAATAATACCGCGTATGAACGAGACACAACATACAAAAACTGTAAGGAATGAATAGGACAAAAACTATATGCTCTGTCTTTGTCAGAGTTTCTGTTTTTTTTGTTGGTCACAAGTGGAAAGTTGTGACCAACAAATCTTTTGTGATCGTGAATTGTTCTGAGAATTCTTCATAATTGACAGTAATTTAAGTGGTGAAACTAAGTGGTATAAGTTTGTTGCTTAAAACTCATTGTATTCAAAATGGTGATATGTTATATATTAGACTGCAAAAGCCGTAGTGAGCGGAAATCACAAGACATAACCTATCATACGTAAGTACAATTTTTAGACAAAATATCCCTTTTTTTGTAAAAATATTAATAGATTAAGAGCCGTAGCATATTAACAAGTTCTTTAAAGTAGAAATAATGGCTCAAAATATTGATTTATTATCACCATAATACCAACCAAATAAAGTGGTGTGTTAAAATTATCGAACTCGAAACAAAAGCCAGACTTGTCCGCCATTTTTATCTACTTTATAATATGTCCGGGTTATAGAATTATTAGGGATACCAGTTGAGGTACTGGTAAATTACCCATAATGTGGGGTATTTCTTATTTATTCTTAAAACTTCACATTAATGAAAATGTTGTTTCAGATTTCCAAATCCAGATCCAGATGCCTAAATTGTTTTGTATTTGAGTTTTTTAAAGGATGTAATGCCACTAATGCCAGAAAACATTAAATTCATATGCCACCTAACGGATTAAAAAAAGTCGCGGGGTAAAATTTGGTAGGGACTAACAACACTGGTATCATAAGTACTATGTTGTCGTCCCTTTCGGGTGTACGCGCTTGACTAATCCAGAGTATTCTTCATCCTAGTGTATAATAAACAAAATTATCACTCAAATTTAACATTTTTTTTTCTCTAAGCACAGAAAAAAGACAGTAAAAAGAGTTAAATTCAAACCTCATTTTTTTTTAATATGGCCGACCGCCATTGTTAGATACGCGCACATAGGAAAACGAATTCATTTGTAGTATTGTTTATTTAGTACCTATTTGTAGTGTTATTTTATTCGCAAGTGTGTTGTAAAACGTCGTATGCCACGCGTGAGCATGATGATTACCGTCCTCGACTCTCTTAAGACCCTCGCCTAACGGCTCGGGTCTCAATAGCGCCTCGGCGGTAATCACCAACTTTGCTCACTTGTACCATAATGTACTATAATACATAATGTTATCAAGACTTTTACTATTATTTATTTCTACTGTTAGTTATACTAAGGAAAAATATTGATGTTTTGCAATTTTTATGATTATTTTAATTGTCCATATACATAGTACCTACAATCCTACATATTGCACTATCAGTTTTTATAGTGGTCTGTTTATGGTATAACCACGGTAATACTATCCATACAGTATTGTAACTCGGCCGTATTTTAGAGATAAGTGCCTAGAGCCGCGCGGTACGTACACATGCGATAGGGCTGCCCACCCACAGCAATTTGATTACAACTGCCGACTTTAACTTTCTATCAAGTACTTATATTATATATAAGATAGTTTTGTGATTATAAATATGTACCTATTATTTTTTTAATTAAACAAATCAAATACTTTGTGAATGGAATAGTAAGTGTTCAATAAAAATGCATATTATTGTTTTTGATAGCTTAACCTACTACCTACTTTGATGTTATATCTACTTTAATGTGATTGTAAATATGTAGGTAACTACATATTTATTATTTTTTATTTAAACAAATTAAGTACTTTGTGAATAGAATAGTTTATTATCGTTTCTTCTATTAGGTAGGTTTATAAGGTCATAGGTGACGCACACATATCCCGAGGTTTTAAAGACAAGTGTAGGTACCTACCTACTGTATCATGATCTTCCCATCTACCTATACTCCATTCGGTTAAGTACCTACTTAACAAAACGTAAACAACATTGATAGCCCTAAAACGGCCAACAACGACCGTCTAGCTGCAATGCTTCGATATCGCCTAATGTCACCATTGGGTTGTGGAGGTCAGATGACAGTGTCTTCACGGAAAATATCGAGGTCCAGCCGAATCCGCAGTTAAGACTGGTAAAGCGACTTCGACGGTGAAAATGCGACTGGGAATTAACGCTAGGATGAAGAAGACTATTCTGTTTAGACTAAGAGACTGTAATCCGAAATCCAACTAGGTAGGTACTAGTTAGTCAGTTAAGTTAGTTAGCCTAGTTTTTTTGTTTAATGTTTAATACATATATTATGTGATTTTATAAAAAGTGGCTACAATATATTGTTTACCTTTGGTTAAGTACCTAACCGAATGGAGTATAGGTAGTTTACTTGTGTCAAACACTTTACTCAATTTATTTATTAATCCAGGCCTTTTATTCGGGAAGAGAAAAAGAATTCCATCAAAGACACAAATTACGTAGGTACCTACCCACTAGTACATAAGTAAAATCATTTTATACCTACCTATAATATTCATATTTATTATAATATTCACACCTCAGAATACTGAATAAACCGTTTATTCCGTATTCTGATATACCTATAATAAATATATTATGAATGTTTGTGTGAATACACAAACATTCATAATATATTTATTATATTTCTAGCAGGTAAAAAAAATTGCGCAATAACTGTTTGAAAACGATATCGTCGCTGCGGGACATTCCTGGCCGGTTCCGACCGGTTGCTTGCCGAGCGCATGCCGAGATCGAGGCGCGTAGGTATAGGACGCGTTTCGTCCGTTTATATGAAGATAAGTTACTGTATGTATATTTATTCTGTGGTATAACAGTGCGCATTGATTACATTCAAGGCCATTCCAATATTGATATCGGAATGTATTTTTAGATATCCCATTGTCGTTCACCGTCTGCTACAAAGGCTTCAACAAATATCTAGAATGTAGGTCTATTAGACTCTCCATATAATATCTTCGATATAGGGCCTTCTCTAATGTTAAGCGATACTTCTTCTCTAGGGATAAGAAAGCTGGTTTTAGAAGCCAACAGCCTACAGTAAACTGGTAGATGGCATCCTCAAGAGTCTCTGAAGGGTAGGTACTTAGTAAATAAAAAGTTAAATCCATCATCTGGTGAAGTTAAAAGTCGGTCAATAGTCGTTAGGTCAAGCTAAATGGGCGACCTGAACAACTCTGTTAATGGTTGGCCAGTAACTACAAAGGCTGGGAGGTCAGACCGCAGTCGCTCCCTTTATAGCCGAAAACACTAAATCACATCATATTTAAGCGGATCCTGGACTCCGAGGTGAGGGCCTCGGACCGGACTAACTGTTGATAATGATGGCTGACATCCATCATCTAACCTAACGAGGGAATTGAACTCGAAACTTCCTTTAAAAAATATAATCATACGAGAAGTTAAACTATTTAAAACGCCTCCGCGACAGTCAAACTGCTACTTAAATAACTACAGGTCAATCAATTCGTCTTTGACCGTAATCGGCCCAAAAGTCACAAAGCAAACAAAGATTGCCCAATACAAAAACAGGAAGATACCATTAAGACAAGGTCGTCGGTTTTTAATAAGTAAATGACGAGTGACTGAGTCATCGGTTGAGTCGGCGATGTCGAATAGGGTCAGTGAGGCCTCAGAATGAGAGCGATCAACAGGTTAAGTAAAATGCAAGATTACGCAGGGTTAATAGGGCACCCGTTCCATTGATATCAGTAAAAAATTGGGTGTATCACTCGGGACTATCTCTCGGGATATCTTGGACCTAAAATGTACTCAAAATGTCCTCTATATGCGCAGTACACGTTTCTTGGGTGTGTTTTGAGTATAGCATGGGGTGCTACTGCTGCTGTGGATAAGCCCAAAATTCACCAAGCATACGCCTGTGCCATGATCCCCCTACCGAAAATCGTGCACTTCTAATTGAAAGGTCTTCTAAAAAGATATTTTTGTATTTCCGCCCTTCTTCTTCTTCTTCTTCTGTCGTGTCGACGGCATATCTTGTCTTATTTTGTTTGCCCAGTATGTAGCCACTCCGGTAGCGTTGTCAGAGGCACACATAAGTTCCTCCGGGTTCCCTTAAAAAATTGTAACTATCCACTAAATGGGGGGGCATTTCAGGCTGCGGCCGCACCTGGTTTTCTTGAACCTACATGAACGAGTATGAACTCATTCACCAATCAGCATCTTTTTCAAATAGGTAATTTATTAAACTACCTCCTATTATATCTATTACGTCAGTTAATACATGGTCGTTTTAAAACTATTATATACTGGTCGCGTATCCCACCGCTTGTCATACAGGTTTTCTATTAATCACTCGAGCGACTCACGCGCCGCTGCATTCCTCGTCCACAGAGCATGGGGTGCCCGCTCCCGCCAACACCATAGTCGTTCAATTAACTGATTTAGCTTCGGTGAGAATAACATTATTATGCAGGGGACACACGCACTTGAAAGATTTGAGATTTCTGTAAGTAGTACAGCACGCTAAAGGTCTCTGCATACGTAACGGGTTTTTTCACGGACGGGACGGGACGTGAAGCAAAATGTATGCGGCCCATCCCGTCCCGTCCCGTCCGTGGCCCCGTGACATATGCATTGCCGCATACATTTTGTATGAAACGATATTTCCAAAACTTCACGTCTCCGTCCCGTCCGCGAAAAAACCCGTTACGTATGCAGATACCTCTAGACAGTATTGTATGTAAGATAGAACTAAAACTGTAAGGAATTTGACGTTTATGACAGTTGTCAACGTATGTCATAAATGTCAAAATACGTGTCATAATGTCAAATCCCATACATTGATCATTCTATTCTACAATACGCCCGCCAACGAATTGCCACTTATCTAGGGGAGCAGTAGCGGATTTCTGAGGTTGAAGGCTTCAGATGCGACTGGCATTAACGCAAGAATGATGATGGCCTTTAAGTGATCATCAGTTTACCAGTAAAAGCTAACGTGGCTATAAGGTGTGAAGTAGCAGATTCAATTGCCATGTCGGGTAAAGTCATATTTAGGCTTCTAAATAGCAGCATAGAATTGGAAGTAATCGATCAAAAGTATCAGGTTGACGGCAACACGGCGATTACGTAGGGGACGCGTGATAGTTGTTCAAAATAATACTAATAGTGAATGTCTATCGCGTAATAAGTGTAATAACAAATAACAACATTTGTAAGCTTTAAATATAGGGAAAATACTCGTCTAATATATTCTTATTTATGCGTATAATTAATAGTTACGTAAACCAATCTTACGTCATTTCCATTTATTAATGGCGTGTCCTACAACCACAATTCGCCATAGATAAGAAAAATAAGTACCTAAGGACAAAAACAGGAAAGGTGTATTCAAATGAATAATATTTTATCTGAAACTAAAAACAAAAGTTACTAACGTTATGTGTGTACAACATAATAATTCATCATCATTCTTAGCGATATCCCACTTGGGGGCTAGGTTAGGTTATACCCGCGTGGCTGCCCCGAGCGCGCGAAATGCGGAAGGTCCATTTTTTCCTGTTTAAACAAACAAATCCGACAAATTCTCAAACATTTGAAAATTAATAAATAGCGGGCATATTAGTATAGTATAAACTATAAAGGGATGATTTCGAAGTATGCACGAGCGAAGCCGAGGCAGGTCAACTAGTAAGTTTTTATGAGGCACCAAAAATGTAATTTGCGAAATATGGCTGCAAAATAACACCCTTTCGGAGATGTAAAAGGCGTAAGTGCACAATAAATATAAAAAAATATTTGGGAGAACCACTTACATTACTACCTTTTGCTTTTACGTGAATTGTATGAGGAGTTATTATCGTAAGCGCGCAGCCAAAGAACCCGGCCATGCGTCCCGACGAGTCGGCGACAGTGAAAACCAGCTACTAAATCAATAACTCGAGTGTAATCTATGTGATACTAGCTTCTGTCACCGTCTTTGTCTATTTAGATGTCTGTTTAACAAACTGTCTGTAAACAGACAGCTTTCGCGATAGAATCCATTTAGTTTTATTTAGGAAAACCATTACAGGAAGATGCGAGAGTGTAACAGGGAGCAAATTCTTTTCAATCAGTGATGTGCATGACTGTTCTGGTTTCAAAGTGTAAGGTTGAACCCCCTCATGACGACTCAAATAACTCCTCAGAAAGCAGGCATCTTTGAAGAACACGATTCCTAACTTTACTGAAAGCATTCTTCTTCTTCTTCTTCTTCTTCTAACGTGGCGATGGCGCCTATACTCTCAAATGGTGTTCTCCCAGTGTGCTGCTACCTGGATAGCGCTCTCGGAGGCGCACATGAGGTCCTCCGGTGTACATGTGTGTGGGCATGTTGCACGCGTCAGCAGGTGGGCCATTGTCTGTGGTGTAACTCCGCATTCACACCTGAACTGAACGCATTGAGAGCACATAACTTCTTGTGGATGTGGAGCTAGACTTCCGACATAAGATGTCATTTAAAAACAATCGAAGGCAGAATTGCCCTAATTACATACATACATACGCTCACGCCTATTTTCCTTCAGGATAGGTGGAGCCAAAAGCCCGCCATTTGACTCTATCCTTACATCTTCACGGGCTTCCTCTACTGTCATTACTGTTTCCCTTAACTACATTAGTCACATAAACGAACTAATCATTAGTAATCGTGGATCATGAATCTTGATCGTGTTATTGTTTCCTTCCATATCAGTGAACGTCCAAATACGAGCGGACATAAATCACATCGACATTTAACTAAAGGTGAAGTTTGTTATGCGCAGCTGAATCACACGCAATGGTATCGGAATCGCTATAAAAACGAACAGCGACATATTCTTGGTATGTAGGCGTGCGACGACATGATGACATCAACTATTTTGTTCCGACGTGATGATGCGACACGCGGAACATTGCGCATTGCAATGTCGAGAATGTAGATTGTAGATACATCCTTATTTCCTTGCTTATCCATATCCATACTTCCATGTCCATATCCATACTAATATTATAAATGCGAAAGTAACTTTGTCCGTCTGTCTGTCTGTCTCTGTGTCTTTCTCTCTGTTTGCCTGTTACGCTTTCACGCCTAAACCACTGAACGGATTTAGATGACATTTTGGTACGGAGAAAGATTAGACCTTGGGAAAGGACATAGACTATAATATTTGGACGCGATAACCGACATTTACGCGGGTGAAGCGGCGGGCAAAAGCTAGTAATGCGAAAGCAACTCTGTTGGCTTTCACGGCTAAACCACTGAACCGATTTAGATGAAATTTAGAATGGAGATAGATTAGACCTTGGAATATCGATTTGGTGGCGATAACTGACTTCTGACATAAATCTAAAGTTGTTTTACGTTTACCTTTAGAATCGAGCTGAAATCATGCGTTTTGAAATTGTGGGTCAAATTGCCTACCGTGGCGGCAATTAAGTAGTACACTGCTTGAATTTATTCCAATGAAGGTTTATGCAATAATAGTGAACCTAAAAAACCGCATAAGTACTAATTAAACTATACTTACTTAAGTATTTCTAGCTAATATTACAAATAATCCGAAAATTTCAACATTTCTCATTAGCCTTTTACCAGGTCATACGAACAATTCGGCATATTGGCATAATCGTTTGTCCACGCGCGCGCCTTTGCGATATTTATGATGCCGCGCGCGCAATGAATATTGAGCAATGCAATAAGCGATTTGTTTGCAATCGAGTGTGTCACACTGGGACTCGAATATATTGGCGCCACTGGCATATCTCTAGAGTTAGATAGGTCTAACTCTAGAGATATGCGCCTGGTGGATAGACCCAACGAAGGAAGATATACCTCAGAACAAACGAAGCCGTGGTGCACGCGTATTGTTTTGTAACAATCAATGCTTGATGAATTTGAGCTCGGACCTAATGGACGGAATCGAAAGGGTCCACGGTAGTAGCATCCCGTGCTATTCTCGTGTATAGAGCACATTTTAGGTCCAAGATATATGTAGGTATGTCCCGAGCAATATACCTAAAGACCACGCTATAAAGACAAACAAATACTTTGACTTGACTAACGAGTTAACCAAAAACGGCTACGTGGTTAAACTCTACGCCGTAGAAGTAGGAGCAAGGGGAATCTTAGCTAAATCCCTGTACAACTTACTTAAAGACATCGGATTGCCAAGAGCTTCAGTAAGCTCTTTAATAAATCGAATATCAAAAGCGGCATTGATAGGATCTTACCAAATTTGGATAGGTAGGGGGGGGGAGGGGGGGACACTACTGACGGTGGAGGTGAGCGCTGATGCATCACAAGGTGGCCACCCTAAACCTACATCTGGGTCGCAAGTCCCAGTCGCCGTCACGGTGTTCCTCTCTGTATCACGCTATGGACCCGGCGACCGCACGGTGAATCCATGGAGTGCTGAGAATCGGATCACTAATGCCGGAATAAATTTGTACGTCTACTGCGAACTGCGTTTATCGCGTCGAGTTTTTATCGCTTACTTTATACCTTTAGTTTATGGCCGTCGGAGATTAACATTTTAATAAATCTTTTGAGGCATGTTATGATTTAACAGCTCTTGTGAAGTAATGTCTTTTTCAATACACCAAGAGTTATAGGCCATATAATAAATTTGGTTATTAATGACTTCGATCAAAAGTTTAAGGCATGGCCGAATTTGGGCGAGGCGTGTTTACGCTTGCCAATACTGGTAATTAATATTGCTATGCCCCATGAATATTTTAGTTTGTAAGCAGTATTCTTTTACCTGGTATGTGACAGACGTAATGGGGTATTTTTCTGTACGTAGCAGTGATTCCTCATAATAATAATTACGGGAAAATCGTACCTTTAGTCATTGACAATTTGTCGAACTTATGGCGTACTGTTGAGTACGGTTTTCTTTTAATTAGAGGATTTAAAGGGCATAGCTCGTAATGCACTGATAAGATAATAGTTACTACGTAAAGGTAGGTCAGTGGCAGTCGCTCAGACAATTCACAGTAACCATCTATTAAAAATGAGATAAACTTTGGAGGCAAATGAGACCGACGGAAGTTCGAAAGTTCACCGACTTTGAAAAAGTCAAGCCTTTGGACTTCCCACTGATAGCACAAAAACTCTCCAGTGAGCTGTGGCTACCCCACTCACCGGGAACACAACACGAGGTTATAACATAAAAAGGCTATTGTAAAGTTTATCCTTGAGTTAGTATATAACTGGTACACATACAAAGAATGTTGTGACGAGACAAGACGGAGTACTCGTTTTGAGTACTTATTCAAATTTTCTTTCATACAACATAACGGTTGCATTATTTAGGTCTTGGTTAATGTTATTGCATATAATGCAGTAACGGTGTTGTTTTGATGGAAGTGCTTTTACTGACTTACTTTTTATTACCAATTTATCTGACAATAAGGTTACAAGAATTATTCTTTCACATGAATTGCATGCATAGCAGTGAAGAGGGGTCCCTATAACTCTCAATGGGTGCATGACAAACTAGATCTGTGTAAGGCTTTTTTTTCCATCCGCTTCACTTTTTTGCATATTTTAAACCTTCGCCACTGCTGCATAGCCAAAGAATATCCTAGCGCTAATCCCAGTTTTCTGACTTTACAGTCATTCTAAAATATGCCGCGCAGATGATTGAACCATTTATTTAACATGCAAAAGCCTACTACTACAATCCTAGTTGCATCTAAAGTTAGCACTTTGAAGCCTAAGAAGCCTTGAAGCCAGGGTCTATTCTCCTACTATCCTTAGGGATCGTTTTAACTTGGTTTCTCAAGGAGCGATTGCTGTATGACCCTCAAACCTGAGCGATGAAACCAGCGAAGTGATTCGATACAATTTGCAACAAAGAACAGTACTAAGGTTATGATGATAAGAGACACAGTATTTGTGTACAATCGACAAAGTAGATTCGGTTGCACCTTTACATACAACTTTACATCAACAAGTGAGACCGTATCTCCTTCGTTGACCATACATAATTAGTTACTGGTATGGTTTATGTTATTAGACGTTGAGTACCCAATAAACTAAGTGTTATAGCATGTGTTTACACAATGCGCTTCCGTTTACTGCATCCGCTGCGTGTAGGAAGGATGTGAATTGCATCACAAGTCATAATGAGGTCACATAATGTCATATAATCTAGGAGACTGACTGTCTGTGATAGGTAATGATGATTTTGAACTAAGGGTCCTGGCTAAGTAGTAACCTAGGAGGTTAATATATTACAAGTACAAGGTTAACCAACACCAGCCAAGTTGGTTTTAGGATGGGTAACCAATAATACATTGAGACCCATCCGTGCCTCAGAATTCCCCACGGATATCCTCCCACTCTCTGGGGCTACGAATTGCAAAGGCTCGGTCTCATGGCGCGCAAATCCCTACTAATATTATAAATGTGAAAGTAACTCTGTCTGTCTATCTGTCTGTCTGTCTGTCTGTCTGTCTCGCTTTCACGCCCAAACCACTGAACCGATTTTGATGAAATTTGGTATAGGGGTAGATTAGACCTCGAGAAAGGACATAGGCTATGTTTGGTCGCGATAACCGACATCCACGCGGGCGGAGCCGCGGGCAAAAGCTAGTAATTAATAAAAAAATCACTTGCGCAAAAGATTTATAGAAGTAGAGGGTTCCATTACTGAAACTCATACAAGAAAAAGACCACACAGGATTTACTATCAGCTTCGAAGACAACATCAAATATCATAGCTCAAAGCATACTCCATTATCTCGAAGACAAGACACAGTATCCATCAAAGGGGAACACAACACCATGTATCCAGTTACATGGTAAGCGATACCAGGACATGACAATGATGGCGTGTAGCCAACTGTGTCGTGACGTAGCTAATTGTATATGGTGTGACTGATTAACTGGCTTTTAATTGATCAGGTTTTTGCTCGGTAGCTGACCTTCTCGCTACTAATAACTTCATAAGTTGTTTGTAGATACTGATACGACCTCCTTGTTTCGAGAGCTATAAGCTGAATTTAAAACCAACACCTTTGCCTGTTATATTTTGGCGCGGCCGAAATTTAAAAAAAAAGCAAACAAATAATTTTATTGATGACCTATGTAACTTATTAACTTTTAAAAAGTATATTTGTCAGGAAAATATTAAATAGGATTGAGCCTGGCTAACGTAGTTCCAAAAGAAAAACCTCATTGAAAATATCGGCCAGGGCCCTATATACCTGATCGAATCAAGATACTTTTAATGGAGTTCAGCAACAGAAAAGCAGAAAAACACAATCACAATTTTTTCTGTAAGTCTAATTTTTTTTTTTCATAGTATTGAAAAGGCGGGATCACTCGACGATGCAAATAATTACGAAGACACCTGCAATGAAAACGATTGTAGCTTGATATTTCGGAGCTTTTATTTGGTTCAGTCCACTCTCGACCCCTAAACAAAGATTTCTTTATTTGTTTCCTCTCAACCCTTAAACCTATCTCGTCCACTCTCAACCCCTAATTTGATAAATTCTAAAACAATACAGTTTATAATACAAGTATTTTGATCTGCGAATATCACAAAAGTCACCTGGTCTTCTATAAATAACACCTTGCAGTTGTTTATTTAGCACAAAATATAACTCTATAACAAGAGAATACTGTCAGTAAGTCACTTTGGAAGTGTTTAACCATTCCATTCCTTATTCCTGAACCGGTTTGATAAAAAGGGTCTCATTAATACCCACCTGTGATTCTGTGAATAAATCGAACACAGCTGTATCATTCCTTTGCAAAACAGGACCCTTATTAGGCTTGACCAACCGTAACTTAACTACGCGCGTATTAAACGACACCTTACATTTTATCTCTTGCCCACTGTGCCCTTCCACCTGTACTATCGAGGACCTGAGTAAGGCAACGGACAATGCTGTAGCCGTGGCCAAATATTAGGCCGACAAAATCTAATGAGACATTGACTTGATGAAGAAGAAGACGACAACGCCTTTGAATTTGTCAAGCAGAATAATGCGCCAGTTGCAAAACATGACGTTCGCAGTGGTATCGTATTGAGGACAAAAAGTGTACCTTATTAATTGTACATTATGGACAAGGTCGATGATAATTGTTGTGAGTCAGACGAGAATATGCGGATAATTATGACATGCGGGTGTTTGTGCAGAATCAAGATGGCTGCCTGAGTTTTAGCGTTGTTTTCTTAAGTGTTGGCTACAATAACACGATCATGTTTACTTATTTGCTCATGCTTTCTTATACGATGAAGGTAAGAAAAAACACACGACTCTCCTGTCGGTGTTTGCGATTGCAAAGTAGTGAAGAGAAAAAGGAAGAGAATAGGAGAAGCAACTGTTGAAAGGCTTTCTTTATTAGAGGAAAAAGGAAACACTTGCTGTGCATTTGTTATAGTTACAACTTCTAAGGCAAGAAATAATAGTAGATTACCCAACAAGTGAAAAAAAGGTGAATTCTTTTCGAGGCACCAAGTTGTATCCCGAGAGGACTGAAGGTTTCTCTCTAGAACCCCTCGCTTCGCTCGGGATTCTACCGGAGAAACCTTCAGTCCTCTCGGGATACAAGAGCCGAGATGAATTTTTTTTTCACGTGTTAGGTACTCAACTTTTCACCATTGACTACGAGAAAACGATTACTCTGTGATTATGAATTACATTTTGTTATGGATAGTACACAAAAGAAGCAGCAAATTATCAGTAATAGCTACCGCTTTAGCGCGAAAAGACTCAGGAGTCTTTTCGCGTTCGAGAATATGAGTTTCATTTTCATCACTAGATGAAGTCATTTTATGATTATGAGACAAACATAAACTTTTACAAGGAAAATTACACAGAAAATGGCGGCATTTTTTTTTTCTTAATTTAAACTGAGCCACATTCCATCCAGCCAGTGATTACATTTAGGTGGCTTTTAGTACGTTTTTATAGTGAGAGTGTGCAACCTCTTTGTATGTTTCACTAGAATCCGTACATTCGCGCATGTTCCAAATTCAAATGTTTTTATTCACTCGGTGAAACAAAGAGCGTTTTATTCACTGTTTTTGATGAATCACGGGCCCTTTTTAACCGACTTCAAAAAAGGAGGTTCTCAATTCGTACCCAATTTTTTTTTTTATTTTTTTTATTTTTTTGTATGTTTGTTACGCGATTGTGAAGCCAATTCTAGACGGATTTTGAAAATTCTTCTTGTGTTCGTAAGTAAATTATTCCGAAGTGGTCCCATTTAAATTTCGTAAAGATCTGATGATGGGTTTCCGAGATTAGACCAAGGAACTCTTCAAAAAGTACCAGGAAATCAGCCGCGATTGCTGCAATGGCATATTATTGCAATGTTTCTGCCATTACACATCATAACATCACGCCTGAGTCCTTTGAAGGGGTACGCAGAAGTGTTCAGAATATTCAGCTATATTTCCGGTGTATATGCATTGATTTTAAAAATTCTTTTTGAATAATGATTTAATATTTTTATTTGTACCGTGGCCGGTTCGATCTGTATTGCAGCGTCAGCAGCGCATGTACAGTCAGGTCACTATACATGCGATGTACAGTCGTGAGACTGTACAAACTCACTAAAAAGAGAAAAATAAATTCATTTTTAACAAAAAAGTTTAACCGACTTCAAGAAACGTAAAACAGGCACTGAAAAGCGAAAAATAACTTAATTTACAGACTTACTGACTTATTAGAAGTCGGTGCCAGCCAACTTTGTTTGTTGTGTCTGAACTACTATGATGCAATCAATTGAAATATGGCCTCTCTTGGGCTAGGTACCGACTTCTAATAAATCAGTAAGTCTGTAAATTAAGTTATTTTTCGCTTTTCAGTGCCTGTTTTACGTTTCTTGAAGTCGGTTAAACTTTTTTGTTAAAAATGAATTTATTTTTCGAGTGTCAATGGTGAAAAACTATTTTTAATGGAAGTCGCCATTTATTTAGTGATATATCCAATAAAGTGTTCATTGTATAGAGCTGTGCCCCTAGCACGAAAAATATTCGTATCGTAAACGTATCGATAGAACGGAGCATTACGATTGGCCGCCTGCCTACTGGGAACCTGTGTGCGTGCGAAGCCTGCCAATCGCAATGCTCCGTTCATTCGATACGTTTACGTTACGAATACGAATAGTTTTCGTGCTTGGGACACTGGTCATCTAGATCTATTTATATACTTACACCCGTATTCACAAACAATACTGTGAGGTCTCATAGTGTGCTCGAGCGCATAGGGCTAGTAAAATTAATTCACAAACATCACGGAGCCGTATCTAACGCAGTGCGTTCCCTCAACGAAGTATTACTTAAGTGTTATCAATTAATAAAAAGGCTTGCCAAAACGAACGCACTGAGAATTTTTCGTTCTTTGCACAGTTTTGGTAGTACGCATAGTATTGTTTGTGAATACGGGTGTTAGTGTTTTAAGATTTTAATAAACGTAATAAAGCTGTGATGTTTCCTCATAAATGCGACCGTTATCAAAATATATTAATAATATAAATATTAATTAATGTACTGCTGTGATCATAAAAATTTACTGTGGATGAATTCACTGTTTTGCCTTGGCTTTTTAGTTTTTATTTTATTTCGTAATAGACACATCTTTATTGTTTTACTAGCTGTTGCCCTCGAATCCGCCTGCAACTTCCTCAGCATAGAATACTTACACACCCTCGTACATAATTCAAGTTAATAATAAATCCATAGACCATAACAGCCATGTAATTATATAAAAGATACAAAGCTTTGTTTAAAAAATTACCTTTGTGATTCTAAGGATAATAATCACTATTGACAATGACATTCAAATGACACAATACGGAAGATTCTCTCTGTCATCTGTCAAAGTATTCATAACAATACAAGAATAACTCGGATATATTATAGACTACAATAAGTACAAATTCCCACAGTAGAACAACGTTATTATACACGGTGTTAAAGTTAATGTCGACATGCGCACGCGCCGTCACGGCCTAGACCCGTCGAAGGTCGCTTCATAATTTCATACCGTTGTAATTATGTAGGTAATTGTAATTTTTATGATTATAGTGATGTCATTATTATTAACTAAAGCACATGGAGTGGGGACTTATTTCGTTTGTTTTAGTAAATTCCATTCTCAGTTGTTTTGATGTTGACGGAAATATACGTGAATATTAGTCATTGTGATAAAACTATTTTTAAAGATTTTATTAGTTAGTTAGTTAGTTTTTTAAGGCAATGGTGCACTGAAGGCCAGTTCTCGTAATAATAAAAATTTAATAAAAATAATATGTATATACATTCCCCGTCACTAAAAAATCTTTTACGAAAAAATAAATTGGGTTAGTTAGCCCTTCAACTTGATATACCTATCAATCTCATTTTATTTTCATTTCATTTCGTAACACAATTTTAAAATTTTCGATCGTCGAATTCAAATTTCGAATTTAAGATCGTTTTTGACCCTTGGGAGATTAAGGTTAAATGAAGATTGAATTTTGAATATATCTTTTTATTACGAGAATATAGATACCTTTTAGCCTTTAGATAGCTATAATAGCGAGCTCCCCGAATACATACGAAAGTGAAGTCTCTCGTCTGAATGAGTTTCGACGTCGAATGTGTATAAATTATAACAGAATAGTAAAACTGCCCAACTCAAAAAAAACTATAATATTTACTTTATCCATCATGTTGGTAATTAGTGTAATCATAATAATCATAGACCGTGTAACCGCAGACTTTTTTTTCTACCAATGTTTTTTATGTTCACAACAAACGATTATACACGATATGATGGGCTGTGAACACAGTCGGAAATGCGGAATGAATCGATTTGTATAAAAAGTGTTACATCATAAACCTTCGTGAATGGGTCCCTTTACGGTATCGCCATATTGTTTGGTAATTTCAATGGAGTGTTATAATTTCTTTTTGTATGTCTGTTCATATACCGTGACTATATTGCTTAAATTATGCAATATAACATCTTTTAACGGCCCCGTTCTAATGAATGATTGCAATATGTTGCTCAAAATGTACAGGAAGTTTTAACTCAGAGAATAACGATTAAATTAATGATAATGTATTTTTTTAATGTTCTAGCTAGGACATATATTATTACATGGTGATATCTAAACCCAAAATAAAGCATCAAGGTTCTAAGATAAACGAGACAAGACAAAACTGGCCAAATAAGTAGAACTTGCGCGCGAAGGGTTCCGTATCAATATTTATACAGCATTTTAGTCCTGCTTCATTTATTTTATTTCAATAATCGGACAACGGAAAACTGCCGAACAGAATTTCATGTGGTTTCTTTTTGAAAGGCCTTGGTCAGACTTTACGTTTTTTTAATCGCAAATGGTTGGATAGAACCAGAGATTATGACCAATATACTGCGATGACTATAAACCTCGCTGACTGAGCCGCAGGAATAGGCTAGTATAAAATATATCAATAACTGGCTGTTACCAGCAGATTTGCCCGTGTGGAATTTTAATCCCGTTCCCGAAACCCATAGGAATATATTCTCGTAATAAGAAGTATTCTATGTGTTATTTTAGGCTGTAATCTATCCCTGTGTCAAATTTCAGTCAGACCCGTTCAGCCGTTAGAGCGTGATTGAATAACCAATATTCAAATATCTTTACAAACTTTCACATATTTTATCGTATCCTGGATAGTGGGATAGGATAGTAGGATAGGGTAGTCGGATAGGATAGTAGGATGGGATTCTTGGCTTGGAATGATTTTTGACGATGTCTTTTAAAGAGGCATTGCCTGACTCGCATGGCCAGCCACCAGTGTCTGTCTCACTCAAGGCGTTATCCTAAGTCGGCACGGCATATCGCGTGTCGTTCGCCATTAACTCATCGTCGTAAATGAACAAGTTTGACCGCAGATTGTTCATATTTTTTCTAATTTCTGCAATTACCATTACCATTAGCAGCATTAAACTGTAATATTTGCTCAAATAAGATGTAAATTCTTCTTATTTTGCTTATAATAATAGGCTCAGCTCCTATTATGAGGGACCGAATTACAATGATTGGTGAAATGTGGGTGTATATTCGTCTCTGCCTAACCCTCCAGGGATGAAGGCGTGATTATATGTATGTATACATGTATTTTGCTTACAATCGAAACCGGGATCTTGCTTGAAAATTTAATAATGATTTGACAGTGTAGTGAGTAGAGGAAGGTTGTTAACAGTGTAAGGACAGAAAAAGATGGCTGACTGTATTTTCCTGTTGTATTACATGGATCTGAACAACATAAATAGTTGACTAAATGTGCTGAAATGTATACTGCGCTTATATAGCACATTTTTGAGCACATTTAAGGTCCAAGATAATGTCCCGAGCAATATCAACTTGAGTTATTTAAAGCTGCATGCTTACCGTTTACAGGGCATATTTTTTTCTTCTGTATACATATTACGTTCCCATACGTCAGTCTGGTGCTTTCCTATACGTCTCTAGACGCCCACCGAGTATTCCAATAATAAGCTAATTCGATTCTGTCCAATCCCCATACCTTGAAATTCCACACATTCTTCTGAAACTAAGCCCAATAAAATTAAACACGAAACCAATCAATTAAACACGAATAACAGTAATTCCATATGATGCTAGACATTAGGGGCGATGACGTCATACGTCTACGATAGCTCCGATAGCGCAGCGCCCACACAAGATGCCTCTATGTATCACAGATCAATGACCTCCCAAGTCCCAACTGTTAACAAAAACGCATCTCTACGCATATTTTTTGTGTACGAACAATTACGATGCTAAATAATAGTATAGCAATGTAGATTAATATTCTGATGATGATTAATCGTCGAACTTATTAATATTTTATCTATATTAAGCGGTGAATGACTTTTTTTTTAAATATTCTGTAGTACTTACAGCGTTAAAAATATATGTACCTATCTAAAAAATAAAGGCAGAACAAATTGAATATAATTTTTTGTACTGTACGCAATAAAATCGCCTAGCCTGGTATGAATAGAATTTAATGTTTTTGTAATCCAGCATCAATTAAAAAAGGATCAAGCAATTGGGCTTAGTAATTCAGAGATATGGATGTCCGATGAACCCAAAAAATGTCTTTTAAAATCCGTTAAAACCAATATTTTAGAGTTTAGGCACGTCTGTTCACGTTCCCCTAAAATACGAGTAGCCAAAGGTTTCCCACATTTTGCTATGTTTTTCAGTCTCACAATATATGTACTTGGCGAGTCAATTGCTGTCAACTGGGATGTTTTTTCTTGGGCTGTATCTGTATATTTTCTTAGTCTTCTTTCCTTGAACGAAACGGTAGAGATGGGATATCCCTTGTATTCTATTATGCAAATATATGTTGCATATTTTGTCATTTATTTTACCAATCTACCCTTTCATAGCTATTTAACCAGGGTAAATCTGTCGTTAACCTATTTCGTCATAACATTTGGTATTTATTTTTATGGAAAAATGAATCCTCGCGGTGTACCTGAATGTCAAACGGAGGGTCACATTAAAGAAATCCCATAAAAAATTGGGTTAGCGCGACCAACGACATTTCTGTCTTATAACATGTTAAGGAAATGTCAATATACATACATTACGTGTTATATACTAAGTTCCCCTGATTAATGTCGGGTTTCCAGACCCCCTGTCTGCAAACCACGTCGATATTTATTTATAAGGATATCCAGGCCAGGGAATTAGTACAAATAAACTTTGGGATAACCAACCCAACTGAACTTGAACTTTGAACTGAAACTACGTTTATCTTGACAAAAGGTTATTGGTACTATTAAATTGTTTGTTGTGTGACTTGTGTGTATTTTTGGCCGTATACTTCAAATCTGGCTTAGTACGAGACTAGACGGAGAGGCGTTTTATGATTCAAAAACAAAAAGGTTACAGAAAGTAGCATTCTTTAATGTATCACTCCCTTTAGGTGTGCAGAGGTGATCTAGGTATTATTTTGATGTATTTTTCCAAAGCTCCCATCATGAAGTTATACTACAATAAATTGATAAACGTCCATACACGCCATACATATAACACCTCAAGTATTGAGTATAACTATAACCCAATCATAAACTCAACGAAAGATACGCCCGATGCCCTCATCTCATAATCTCCGTATGGCAAATGAACTGCATTCACTCGGTACATCAAAGCTTGCACCAGCTGACTGGTATGGCGACCATTGGATGACGTCAGCACATGTGGCACCCAGCCCGGGGCTAAACATTTTGCTTTTGTTTCGACACTCTTTGTATTGTCTCTTTTGATCTTTTTGACCTTATATTTGGATATGAGCTTTGAAGATATTGTTGTTTCGGATACGTTGGTAACTCTCTTTAGCACCTTTAAATAAGCTAAATATTGTGGGGTGTAGGGCGTGGGTTCATATCGGTAGTGTGCTAGATCCAATGATCTTATATAAAATGAAGTAGATGCGCTATTGCGCGAAAATCGTGAAGATCCGAAAACGAGTCAATTGGAACGTTTGCCTTGTAGTATCGCGTGCCGAGCGGCGCCGGTCGGACGTTGAGCGGAAGAATCAGTGACAAAAAAATAACGAAAATGTTATCGCATGTTTATAGATACTGCACGAACAATTACTCTAAGGGAAATGTAGATGAATTAAAAATGTGTCTGTGTGTGTTCGGCACAATTTTCTACGTTGATTTGTAAGCATATGACATATCTATGATATATTTCATCTTTGGCTAGATCTATCGCGTATATTAGTAATATCGCCAATCGCCACCGCTGCCTTGTCAAGTCTTCAGTTTCATAGTGACAACTATATCATTCGATTTTTCAGACAAACGTCATATGCCGTTCGGGTTCATTACTTTTTTCACGTCATGAAACGTCACCAAAATAGAAGCTGGTTGCTGATAGACTCTTCGTACCATCAAGGAGTTTTGAGGATGCAATCAGTGGCTTACATGGTACATGGTATTAGCTGTAATCTAGAATTAATAAGTACATAGGTAATCATGGGAAACCGTAGGCAGGAGTGTCATTATGAAACCTTCGCCTTCTGTTGACTGTCCTACGTGTATTGTGTATTATGAACTGGAGATTATATTTTTATGCGGGGTGGCTTTTTTAGCACGTACTGTAATTTGGTAATTAGCTTTTAGTGCAAATATGTTTCAACTTTTTGTTTCAGTTTCAACTACAGTATCTCAATAATTTAGTAAAAAAAAGGAAATTAAATTAATTTTTATTTCGCAATTTTTACGAAGTATCATAACTTTTTATTACTTTAAAACGGCGAAGGTTGCGGCCTTAAAAAAAGTTATTCATATTAATAACGTCTACAGTTGTTGCACTCAATGCGTTCGCATTACGTCACTGGGCGTTCATAATTTAAAAATAAACGTCTATGTAAGTACAACAGAACTGCATATTATATGTGTGACTTGTTTAAATATAATATTTCTTTTCAAAGTTCTCACGTCTGACATTAATGTGTGTGATAATGATAACTTTAAACATTAATCGTCGCGACAGACTGGTCTAATTAATTTCTCAGCCGTATATCGTACACTGACACCCACACCCACACCCGGGTACACGTTACTTGGTACAGACATTATAAAGGTAGGTCCATACTAATATTATAAATGCGAAAGTACCTAACTATCTATGTCTATCTGTCTGTTCCGCTTTCACGCCTAAACCACTGAACCGATCTTGATCTATTTGGCACATAGATGCACTAGCTAGAGCTTGGGAAAGGATATAGGCTACCTTTTATCGAAAAAAAAAAGGCTTTAAGGGGTTAGGGGTTCAATTAACGGACGACAGTCTGTATGAAAGTAAGCTCGTCATTTTAGAAGATATGCTAATGAAATTTCGGGAAAACACATAGGCTATATTCGGTCGCGATTACCGGTAGGATTAGTTGGATTTTCTATGTGGCCCTCTAGGTTAAAAATAATATATTTACTATATTAATTACGGAATTAAATCGTTAATGCGATTTTCCAACAAAATGTTAAACAGTTCCCACGCAAATAACCTCCTTTGTATTCATGTGTCTAAGACCGTCGTCATTTAATGGTACTTACAGTCAGCATCAGATCTATCATGACTACAGAGTCTCAAAATGATTATACTAAAGTTACCAATTAAGAGCGAGTCAAACTGTTTTATTGATTTAAATCCGTCGTCCGAACTAAAGGTGTGTACCAAATATTAGAACAATCGGTCAACAGGAAGGGGGGAATATACCTCCGGACCGGACACGTATCTTGGACCTAAATCTGGCGACAAACGGACCTAGCGCGCACAGATTATTTTGTAATAATATACGAGTGTATGCTAATGAACTTGAATTCATCCTCCGCCTTAGTACCTACCCCGTGCTTTTCTCAAAAGACACCCAAGAAACGTGCACTGCTTGTATAGAGCACATTTTGTGCACATTTTAGGTCCAAAATCCCTACTAATATTATAAATGTGAAAGTAACTCTGTCTGTCTGTCTGTCTGTCTGTCTGTCTCGCTTTCACGCCCAAACCACTGAACCAATTTTGATGAAATTTGGTATAGGGGTAGATTAGACCTCGAGAAAGGACACATAGGCTATGTTTGGTCGCGATAACCGACATCCACGCGGGCGGAGCCGCGGGCAAAAGCTAGTATAATATATTTTGGACTATATCCCGAGCAATACCAAGGTTTTAAGATCATTTTGAGGACTTTGTTCGTCAACATCGATCTGATGCTGACTGTACATCGTATACATCTAATTAAACTTATATCTATGCTATTATATAATTTACACACAGTTAGAACACAAAAATAATGGGATTTTTAAGTGGCTATTCTGTTAATGATCTGTTTTATTGTAGTAAGATATTATTTCGTTTTGTAGCTTTTATTTTGAAATTAACTAACTTGCTCTCGTTATTTTTTAAATTTATGCGTTATTATAGGTGTTATATCTAATCGCTGGCGCTTCATAATATGAGATCAAATTCTGATCTTAATCTTTAATATGAAGCGGCAGCGGTTAGGGCTGTCCGAATTGTTAGAATATGGACTTTAAATACAGTCAAAATAAAGATTTGAGCTTACATAAATTCGCATGAAGCTTAAATACGCCATAATGAAATAAATAACAAAAGTCCCCATCGATTGGACTTCTGTATTTATTATTCAAGGTTTAGGTAAGGTAAAATATAACTATTGGATTTTCGCATTTTTTTAGTTAATAGCAAATGTTATCACAAAACTAGGTTAGACAAAGTTGTAGATCATGTAATTATTATTAACATGTATTATTAATTACCTACAAAATTAGTGTCATACGTTTTTTTATACGGATCACCATTACGGAAATAGGTAGGTATCACGATTTCAAAATTGCACAGCAGGGAGTGCTGTGTTTTTCCCCAGCGACTACAATGGGGTTCTTCAAGAAGGGCATTAAAAGGTTTCTTCAGGGTCGGCCGCATGAGTGTTACACCCCTGGTATTGCATACGTTCATAGGCCACGGTAACCACTTTTCATCAGATAGGCCGTATGCTTGTCTGCCAAGTGCCACCTGATCTCCGGTTTTCTAGGCGGAATACTCAAAAAACCCAGTTGGTCAGAGTTCCGCCTAGAAAATGATTAGCCACGGGTTCAGCTCGTCCTGAATATGGACGTTTTCTGAGTACGAGTGTGACGAACTACAAAACAGTATCGTTACTTGTTATTTTGGTCTCTATTTTAATTCGTATTGTTTTATTGCGGTACGGTCACGGCTAAGTATAGCCCACCCCGAGTACGCTTCCTGTGAAACATAAGAGGGGACGTTGACTGTTTCTATACACTTCTGACGTCCCCTTTAGTGCACTGATGTCTTCCTTATGGGCTTCCCATGCTATGGACTTTAGTGAGATCTGATATCTATTGCTAAGGTATCTTGTGAGTTGTGAGAAGCCTAAGGAGCACACATTTTCAATTAACAATCGTACACGCAAACTGAAAGCGTATTAAGGTCTATAAATATTCCACTTAGACGTCAGGTCAGACGGTTGTCGCTCCCATAAATACCAAGATAAACCAAATTAGGAGAAAGAATAGGAGAGCGGAACCGTGGACTCCGACGTGCAATTTATAGTCGACTAGCTGACCCCGCGAACTTCGTACCGCCTAAATGAAGAACCGCTCGACCGATTTTGTGCAAACTTCACATAAACCATCTACTAAATAGTCCGAACAAAGCCTAAACATTTGGTCTTGTTGTAGAAATATTTTAATTATCTATCCACTCGGATATAGACATTTCTAGACTAGACCAATTCTTAGTAGTTATAGGTATCAAAGTACCTAAACAATGAAGCTGTACTGAATAGCAATCTACCTAAAAGCCATTATTTCGAATTGTCCCCTTCGCTTAGCATCTTAAGGATGGATGACGTCACCTGCCATTCTATTTGTGAGGATTAGACATTTGAGATACACGAAACTGATGTGAATTTGTCGGTAGATTGGAAGATTGAGGAAATGCATAATGGCTACGCTCTTTTTCGAGACTTTGCCTTCAGCTTACAATCTTGCAAGATGAAGTCAAATTGACGTGTCCCCTCTTAAAAAAAATAGTTGTATTAAGATATCTCTCTACCTAACCCTTCGGGGATGAAGGCGTGATTATATTATATTATGTATTAGGTACGATATTACGAATATACGTGAGACTGACTAACTGCATGTGTGTGACATGTCGTGTTGGTATAATAATATACGTTATCTTGAATGTAAATGTTTTATTATTATTGGATCAATTTATTATCTTATTGAATTAGTTTATATAAATAAAAATAGTTAATTATTATATTGATACAATGTGAAAAGGGATAATATTGCTTTTCTATGTTAATGTAGGTCATTGTATATGGTTGCATGTTTACTGTACTCGTAATTGCATAAAATTGAATATTGCGCCCGTCCGTTTTGATATATTTTATTATTATGTCCTCCCCATCTCCTCACATGCGGTGTCGTACAAGGTGACTAAGGGATAGGGCTGTTTAACATCAGACAATTATAATAATATTCAGCCCAACCTCAGCTTCAGATACATGGCTCGAGTCAACAACAGTGCCCGGAATACGGCAATAGGCTCACCCCCATTATCTGGGACCCAATACAATGATTGGTGAAATGTGGGTGTTAATTCACCTCTGCCTAATCCTCCGAGGTTAAAGGCGTGATTGAGAAAGTAAACATACATAATGTTTGCTTTCTTGTAAATTTCACGGAATAGTACCATCTACGAAATCACATTTCATATGATATCTTCAAAGTCTTTAAAGAAAGAAGAGAACAAAATAAAAGCTTCCATCATGATCGTTACATTTTTTCTTCAAGAGAAAGTCAATCAGTCACGGAATCATGAAGAAATTTTCCCCAATTTTTCCAGTATGATTGTGTCATAAAACCATTTTCCTCTTTCATGCATCAGTTACGCAACGGAGTCACTTTCAAAATGATGATGACAATTTTATTGTGGGCAGGAACCGAGCGTGACGGGGAATGATCGTGACTAACTATATCGCTCATCCAGCAGAACAGTGGTGACGCAAGTATACATACCTATACAGTACATTATTATTAAAAAATATTACATTACATTAGTACTAGCTGTTGCCCGCGGCTCCGCCACGCGTGTATGTCGGTTATCGCAACTAAACATAGCCTATGTCCTTTCTCAAGGTCTAATCCACCCCTGTACCAAATTTCATCAAAATCAGTCTTTATATATTTTTTCATTCTTATAATATTAAGTACTAGCTTTCCGCCCGCGGCTCCGCCCGCGCGCATCTCGGTTCACGCGACCTTTGCTCATATCTTCGGTTCTACTCAACCGATTGCGACCAAACAAACGTAAGATTTTAAGTCTGAGCAAGCCCTTTCTAACAAAAAAAACCGCATCAAAATCCGTCCAGTAGTTTTTGCGTCCATCGCGGACAAACAGACAAACAGACAGGAAATTAAAAAAAAATCTTTTCGTGTTCAGTACCTATCGTTCACATAACATAACCCAAGTATATTTTTTTAAATATCTCCAATGTACAGACACAACCACTTTACAATTATATAATAGTATAGATGGATGTATTCGAAAAGTAAGGCAGAAGTGTGTTGTACATATTACCACATTTTGCCAGTTACATCTTCTGATTTCCCGTACTTTTATAAAGCACGTCCATATGATTTTACCTGAAGATTAGCCACCTTGTCCGACCCAGACTTTAGGTGGAAGCTTTGGATGCGACTGGGATTGACGCTAGGATGAACTGCAGGGACTTAAAAACACATTCATAAAGGGTACAGAAATATACGGGGTACACTTTTAAAAGGTTACACATTGAATGTGTAACCCTTATAAAAGTGTTTTTGAAACTGTTAACCATTACCACGGACGATTGTGTAACCGTTACAGAACCCTAACCGATATCAAACTGTTAACCGGTTTATAAGGGTGCACCGAAATAGCTACGTTGCCACTTTTACTATTCTATCATTTAGCTAACTTTTTGAAATAATGGCATTTTGTTGTACACCTCGCTTGGCCTTGCCGCGTGTTATTCGATGAAGAGAGGTGTTTAGCTGAATTGAGAGTTTGATGACACGTTATTATATTAATATTACTAGCTGTTGCCCGCGGCTCCACCCACGGCGATGTCGGTTATCCGACCAAATATAGCCTATGTCCTTTTAAAGTTCATCAAAATCTGTTCAGTGGTTTAGGCGTGAAAGCGTAACAGACAGACTTACAGACAGAGTTACTTTCGCATTTATAGTATCAGTATGGATATGGAAGTATGGATATGGATAAGTATCCAAGTATCCACCTCTTTTTAAAATAGATAAGTACTAAATGACTGAACTTTGATTCCTGTTTACAATGTGACGTTATTGGGTTAATTTGGGGTAGGTAGGTACTTGATCGGAAACCTTCGTGTGGTACACAGCACCGTACCTTGGGCAACATTTGATCCTTATGATTGATACTATCAATTGGTGCTATAAAAATACAGGGTGCTGCCTGGGTGAGCCAAGCTAGTTTTAGAAAATCTTTGAATGCAGTTTTATTTCTTTTTGAAAATAAAGGAATGTCTTCTTTAAGTAAAATGAGCTAACTTAAGGATTTATGGTAGTTTCCATCCAGGGCCCGACTTATTTTTCCACCCTGTACTTATATGTTCAAACAGGTTCAAACTAATTGGTATGCATTTTTTTTATCGTGTGAAAAGTCCCCATCGATACCCCCCGCCGGAGCCGGTGAAGGAGATCATGTCGGACTTGAACCGACTAAAACGCACGCTGTCTCTGGGCCGTCGGTTGCCGGAGGTGAGGTAATCGTAAACATAACTATCCCTCGCACCACGGCCGACCCTGGGACCATTTCTCTCTCCAGCTGGCCCTCTCCCGGAGTGGGGCCACGGAGTCCCCACCTCACCCCCAAGTATAGGGAGGCACGTGTGCGCGCCGCCGCTGTGGCCTGCTTCTGCTAGGGTCACAGGCGGCCTCACCCGTCACACCCAGGCTCATGGGGGACGTAGGTAATTTTGTGACCTCCCACGACCGAGTTGCCTCCGCTCGTCACGGGCCACGTAGTTTGTGTCTCTCCTCCACTCGGCCCTCACGCCCAGGGCCGCGACCAACTCCGGTCTCGGCGTCTCCCATGCCGGAAACTCGGTGAACGTATGTAGCACCAAGTCCTCGCTCGGGTCGCATTGGTGGCACTCGGACGTTGGCTCTTTCTCGACGATCCGATGCAGATATCGCCCGGAGTTCACAGAGCCGGGATCTCACGGCCCGAAGTTTTTCAGGCTCGGGATCGTGTCCCCTTTCCCGCGCCGCTTTTCGGAACCGATATAGCGCCGAAAGGGTTCTCGCTTCCAGGATCCACGTTAGCGATCCAAAGGATATCGCGCGTATACCCTCTGTTGGCCCTAGAGGCCATTATCCCCTGCGGTTTACGCAGTAGGTCCATGTGTCTGTAGATTGTAACATATTAGTATACAGCGAGACATATCTACATACATCTTGAACGCTCAAAATGTACTCTATACGCGTTTCTTGGGTGTCTTTTGAGGATAGCACAGGGTGCTATTGCGGTGGACGAGCTCAAATTCATCAATTATAGATATTATTAGTACGAAACAATCATTTTAAGACATCTAGGTATACCTAGTAGGTGCGTAGTAGGCGACGATATACGAAACGAATACATGAATACAAAATTTTGTGAATAAGTGTGCGTAATAACTTCGTATGAATCCATATCCATATCCATACTAATATTATAAATGTGAAAGTAACTCTGTCTATCTGTCTGTTACGCTTTCATGCCTAAACCACTGAACCGATTTTGATGAAATTTGGTACAGGGGTAGTTTAGACCTTAAGAAAGGATAAGGTCCTGCCGAGCGCAGATTATTTTGTAATAGTCTATGTTTGATGAAGCTCTTCCGCCGCAGTAGCACCCCATGCTATCCTCAAAAGTCACCCATAAAATGAGTACCTACTTCGCGTATAGAGCACATTTTGAGCACATTTTAGGCCCAAGATATAATTTCCTGAGCAATATGTATCTAGTAATGTGCCTTGCTATATGATTGATATTTATTGGTATATAGGTATCCTGTAATATAGCTACGCTTGTGACGGCGTGTGACGGACTTTTCTCGGTGTGAGTATTTTTTCTGTGGTGTGAGCCTACATAGAAGAACGCGACGTGTTGTTGCCATTCCGTGCAGATACTTAAATCATTACGTTATAACGTTATAAATCTATAACGGTTACACTTATTAACCGTTATTAACAGATATAAACCCTTAACACTTTCAATCGGTTACACTTTCGTTTCGGTTACACTTATAAAAGGTTTTCTTCTAAAACAGTTTAAAAAAACAGTGTTAAAACACTTTATAGTGGTTACTGTTTCGGTCCCTGGGATGAAGATGAAATCAATATCATTTAACCTCTCCTAATGGTAATCCAAATATGAAATCTCAAGACGGAAACATGTGTGTTGGTAAAGAATTACAAATCTTTATGGTGCGGTAAAGATGTCCACCATGCATTCGTAGTTTGGAGCCAACTCTCCTCTTTTCTGTCAGAATCCCACAGCGTAATTCATTTCTCTGTTCTTCTAAATATTTAGAATCATAGGTAGGTATACATTACGGATATCTGTGGTATACATTCACATTATACGACAAAATTGACACAAGCCATCAGTTTAGATTTGCGAACATGTTGATTTGATGTTCCTTTATCTCCGATTGATTCAAACGGGATGTGGTTAGTTAGGCATGGTCCTAGATTGTATTCTGTCTGACTGTTGTAACTAGCATCATGAGTTCTAGTTTAGATCTACTCCAAATAAGTTCCCCTTCCTCGTCACCCCTCGACTAAGCAATAACAGTTAAGAAATAGTCTTCTGATTAAACATATGAAAGATCCGATTTTATAGGTAGCAATTGGGAAATATTGTTTTAAGGAGTTATTCCGGTTGGATCCCCTGATATGATGACCTGCCGATTTTTATTATGTTTTAATTCCCGATGGATCCACCGTAAACTGTGTCATTCCGGTCTGATCCCCTTAGTTTTTTTACAGGCAAGTACAGTCAAAGATTATTGATATAGCCACTGCCAATCGGTTAGCAGCTTCATCGCACTTTTGATCTGTGAGCAGATGTGACTTCAGTCTAAGTGACCAATTTAGTTAAAAGCTGGTCAAATGATAATTTACTATTTGATTGTGTGTGTGTGTGTCAGAATAGGGTCAAGTCGTCAGATTCTAGTGGTGTAAGACGTTATTCAATGAATGTAAGTTCCGCTTATCCCACTGCCACTAATATTATGCGAATGTTTGTGAGTTATTGTATGTGTGTGTGTGTTAGTATGTTTGTTGCTTGTTTATATCCTCCACTAAGCTTACTTTTAGCCCCTGAAAATGGGGACAACCGCGGAAACCAGTTGTGAGACAAGGTAATTAATGCTCTTACTAAGTGTGGCGCTTATGTCAGAGCTCTTCGCAATCGTTAAGGCATTGGAACTTACGTGAGCTGTATAATAATTGAATGAGATAATGGCCTAGGTACTGCTTAGAACCAGGATAATTCTTGTATTAGTTTGAAGGTAGGTACTTGTCCTTGGTGACACTGTGGTAAAATATGACACGAAATACGTTAGGGGTGATGTCCACCACATCACCCCTAACGTATTTCGTGTTACTAATATCCTTAAAAAAGAAACAAGTAATATTGAGTTTATAACACCAGTGATGACCAGTGGCTGTTGTGCTCGAACTGCCTCATCCTGGAGGAACCTTCTAATGCCCTTCCGCAAGAACCACATATTGTAGTCGCTTCGATTTGTCTCCCACTATAGACGCACGTTCACACCAAACCTACAGAGGTTACACCTCTGCACAAAGGCTATCGTATAAATTACAAACGTAACCCGTATTTAGGTCGAAACTGACGTGAGCTTACGAAATCAATGAACTACAATAATAAGGTCACATTTGTGGAGTCAAGAAGGCACGATTCTGAGCTCTGACTGTACTTACATTGCTAAATATTTACCTTGTACTGTTCAAGTATGGGCAATTAGTATTATCTCGCATCGGTACTGTTACACCATCAAAGGATTACACGATTTTGGCAACGAAAGAGACGGGTGTTACGGTATTTATCTGCAAATTTTTTGATATAGGTATTGAAATTGTTATGGTTACCTACCACTAGTTACAGGATATTTACCATGAGCTGTTTTGAGTATCCGATATTTCGGGACTGTTGCAACTTGAGAGCGCCACGATTGACGATGACGTAGAAATGAAGCAGCTGAAATATAGTATACTCAAAACAACATCACCAACACTCTAAATATAATCTCAAATATAAACTCTAATATATCGATTTCAATTACGAGATTAATCCCTCCTACACACCTAGGGGCTGTCCATTAATCACGTGAGGCTTAACACGTGGGCGGGGGGGGGGGGGGGGTGTGTGTAAGTTACAACCCCCCCTCCTCCCTTGTAACTCCTGTATGTATAGTAATAAAACATAGGAAGTTTCTGGTAAAAGATACTACTCTCCTTTGTATCTTAATCCCTTTTCTTTCCACGTCTCATCTGCAATCATCCATGTGTTTCGTCTTCTCTCCGCTTCGCTCGTCACTGCTTTGCTCGTCTTGTCATCATTCTGTTATTGAATAACATCGTTAGAGCTAACAGTTTGTACACAAACAGCTATGACATTAATAAACACAATATCAACTTATGGTGACCTATGATTCTATCAATATGTAGACATATTTATAAACCCAATAAGTGTCAGTACACGAATTGATGATTGAAATTGAATTGGGCGCATCTGTTTTAAATGACAATCGAGGCGAATCATGTACGTTTGCCATTTAATAACTTGCGTCATGAATTTTGACTGATGAAGCTCTCTGAGCCTTTTTCCCAACTCAATTGAGGTGGGCTTTCCAGCCTGTGATACGGTTGAACTTCGATATTTTCAATGAAGTGACTGCCATCTGACTTCCACAACCAAAAGGCGATGTCAAACTTGACAAATTAAGAGATGTGTACCTCCAACTCTATTCATAAAGAAATCTGAAAAGAAACTAATATTACTGTCACGCTAACCCAACGTTTTGTTTGATTACCTGACCTCACAAAGTTATCAGGTTTCCTACTAGGAAATTCCAGTAACATCACGAAATTAAAATACCTAAAATAGCCAACGCGAGGTTAGTGTGTTATTATACTATCCTCTGCCTACACTTTCGAGGATATTCAGTAAGCTACCGAATAAGCAAAAACCACAATGACACATTTAATAAAATCAAATTTCTGAACGAAATCTCATGAAATATGTAATAGTAAGTACTAGGACATCATAAAAGGTATAGAGCTTGTTGCCATACAGCTATCGATTCATTGGCATGGGTTGAGGGCAAACAGATGGCCGGCTCGCGCGGTTCCATGAATAACCCATTCATCCTAACGGTTTTATAGGTTTCAAGTGTCACTTACCCTGATGTAATGCTGCTTGCGAAAACACATGATGTAATAATGACTTTTAAATTACATACGATGCATTATAGTCACACTTTTGTCCACGCGAGGCACAAGACAACAGCACATCTCCTGATCTCCTTGCCTTTACACACTTTATTGATGACTTGCTGACACACATACCTATCGGATTCTTATGAGAATATATTGTAAAAAAAAAAATTAAGAACCCCATTGCGTGACCATCTAGCTAGTAAGTTCAGTAATTGTTCTATACCTATAAACTTTGCGAATGTGCAAGCAATAAGTTGACATTTATCACAATCGATGAAACGGCACATCGACGCATAAAAGCACGAGAATACACCATGATTATTACCCCATTTATTTAACGCGATCATATAATAAAAAGGAATATTCTGTGAGGCAATCGGATGAAAAGTTTAAATAGTAACGCATAAAATTGATTGAAACGCATTAATTGAATTGATTGAAATTGATTGACATTTCTTCATTACCATTACTTTTACTACTCAAAAGTTTGCTGCGAGAGAACTCATATAGAGTTAAGCTTGCCTTTGAACATGTTTCTTGTATTTTTTCTTCTGTACTCTGTACTGTATATATGTGCAATAAAGAATTAAGCACAAACAAATATTTGATTTTTATATTATTAGATAGCAATACGCCACAGACCTAGTTGCATTCAACTCCAATGGGCCGACTTTCCCCACAAACGTGTCTCCGATTTCCCAATTCCCTGCGGTTTTGCGACATCAATTCGATTCCGACTCGGTTTTCTGTTACTTTACCAACTTTTGGTTGGCAGGACGTGTGATTCCCAGAAGGCAGGAAGGAAACGGACTCCGTGATGCGCATGCGCAGTGCAACTTGTATGCGCTTACGGTGCGATTACATTAACATAACAAGCGTGACGAGGTTTTTAGTACCTAATCGTGGTGTTTTCTAAGATTGTGTGCCATTTAATGGACTGTTTAAAAATTTATAGAAGCAATAAAAAACACGAACATAGATATTTACTGTACATTCAAAGAGTCACGCGTCACGCCAGTTAAGACTATATTTCTGGATTTGAAATGAGCCTCCTAATCTGCCTGTACCTAAATATTACATACAATGTATTGCAAGATGATTGCACCAACAGAAACTGTCAGCTTTTGGTCCTTAATCAAAATTAACAAATACGATATAAAACTGTGTTGTGCTTGAGGACATTCAATCGTATATATCACAACTAACCTATTATGCTTTATAGATCTCGTTACATCACAAATGATGGGAGGTGGTCAGGTGGATACGATATTTACTGATTACAGTAAAGCATTTGATCGAATCGATCACCAAATACTTTTTCAGAAGCTAATACATGCTGGCATACATGGAAACTTGTTTAGGTGGTTTTGCTCATACATTGATAACAGGTCGCAAGCCGTCGCAGTGAATGGATCTGTATCAACATGGCATACTGTACCCTCTGGAGTCCCTCAAGGTTCATTACTAGGTCCTCTATTATTTAACATTTTTATAAATGACATCAACACGTGCTTCCTTCACTCGCGGTTCTTAATGTATGCCGATGACATGAAAATCTTCAAACAAATTGTAGATGACACTGACTGTACTGATTTGCAGCGAGATCTGTTGAGATTTGAGCAATATTGTACACTCAATAAGTTAGGAATTAATACTTCTAAGTGTTATACAATTTCTTTCTCCCGAAAACCCAAAACACACGAATTTAATTATGCCCTGAAAGGAGTTGCACTCTCAAGAGTGAACGAAATCCGTGACTTAGGTGTAACACATGACTCTAAATTAACATATGAAAGGCACATTGATAACATTGCCACTAGAGCTAATAAGATGTTAGGTTTCGTGATGAGGTCTTGCTCTCAGTTCACAAGTGTGAAGCCGGCTAAGATCCTTTATTGCTCATATGTCCGCAGTATCCTCGATTATTGCTCTCAAGTCTGGAATCCGCAGTACGATGCTTACATAGAAAGATTGGAATCAGTGCAACATAAATTTGTTAGGTATTTGCAATTTAAGTGCAAGGTGTACGACGACAGTTATGAGAAGAGGTGTAAAAGACAACATTTACTGCCACTTCATGAACGAAGGAAAAGCGCGGATATCACATGTTTAGTCAAAATAGCACAAGATAAAATAGATTCTCCTTACCTTCTTGACAAGCTACAACTGAGAGTCCCTACCAGATCGGTTAGGATACAATATCCGCTTCACGTTCCCCGCGGTGCCACTAATTATCGTAACGGTTCATTTGTTGTTAGAGCGGCCGACTATGTAAATAAATTAGGAAACCACCCTGAACTTGATCTCTTTAACACAAGTCCATCCTCCTATAGTCACTTTATCTCTGGGAAGTGGTTCGAGTCGGTTCTCTGACTGTACTAACGACTGAATTAATTCAAATCTTATGTGTACAGACAAGCACTAAATATGCATATGCGAAAACTTTTAAATGGTTCAGAGTTATTCAATCAGTTGTGAATTTAGATGTAAGATTCTGTTTGTTTTCCGAATAAAAAAAAATAAAATAAAAAAAATAATCGTATATTTTACCGTTTTCCTTGCTTTGTTATTATGATATTAGGGTACCTGCTCGCTTTCCGCTCCTCTTATCACTATACTATAGCCACACAACATGCGTCAATGGAGGCGCCTGCGCCGCTTTATTTTCAAAGCAAACACTATTCATACCGCTCAATACTTACCTACTTTAGTTTACTTTTTAACTGTAGTTATATATTTATTTTGTTGCACATTATTTACTTTAAAGCACTTTAAGTTACATGAGTACCAATACGAACACATTTAGAAATGCCATTATGAGACCTTGGTGAACTAGAGCATGGAGGTCAAAAGCCTTGTGTAAAGGAAATTGGGAAAATTCTCATAGACACAACTGGTGAAGCCTGTTCCGATGCGTTTTTGGTGCAGAGACTGGCCATCGTACTTCAGCATGGAAAAGCGGGAGCATAATTTAGTGCGGGAAACGTTCAGGGGCGGGTTATTTTATTCATTGACTAAATTTTATAGTGACTTAATGTATAGCTACTTTTATATTGTTATTTATTTGCAACCCTGAAAAATGTGGAAGACCCTGTGCCTACATGTGCCATTGCCTACATCACGTTTCCCCACAATACGTTTCGTGTCAGACCGCTGTTGCACGTTTACCGTACCGCTGGTTAAAGCCCGCTGCCGTGCTGCTGCCGTACGGTAGCAGTCCGATACCAAACGCCTAAAATTGTAAGCATATCTGACTACCGTGCGTTTGTATGCTAGTGATGTTTTAAATGTATCTGCCAGCAGTTAAACCATGGACTCTGACGAAGAAACATTACTGTTAGTGCTCTTGTTGAAAAAGATCAAACAGAAACAAAACCGACGCCCCCGTAAAAGAGCATCACCAATGTTTTCGTTAACATGTAATTTTGGTGATTTTCATAATCTTTTCCCTAGGCTAAAACAAGATCCAAGCAATTTTTTTAATTACCTTAGAATGTCTAGAGAATGTTTCTACGAATTACTTGAATTAGTTGAAAGCAAAATTCAGCGGCAAGAAACTACCTATATTCGTTTATATCATCCATTTTAAGCAAATACAAAAAACATGAAATGTTGTTGAAATTAGCTCTGAAGTCCAGTCACCGCACTATTCAACAGCGAAATGAACACGTCATAACACGTGAAGCTTACTATGTTGCTGTCCTGTCGTCGCGCGTTCGCGGTACGGCGCGCCGCACTGCTGCTGCACCGTTGCCGCTCCGTGCACTTTGTACTAAAACAAACGACCGTGCGTGCGTCGTACGAGAAACGCACAGTTTCGGCACTGCTGTGGTCCGACACGAAACGTCTAAATTGAAAGCGCCCTAAGTCATACTGCGGCATACTTGAGCACGTTTTATCCCCCTCAAGAGCTGCACCGTGAGGATATACAAGGTCGTACGAAGATATCCAAGTCCTTATTCGAGATTTTTTAACCGGTCGTAGTTTATACCTTTTATTACTTGGAATGTTTCTTAAAAGATATTTTTACATTCGTTTTTTCGTATTCAATTTGCTGCTATTCGTCTGATTCCGATAAAACTTTGTCTAATTATAGCAGCAAAAACGTTTTTCATTTGCACATATACAGTAAAGAGATCTTACATGGGAATTTCACAAGAAATATGTACAAAGGCGAGCTTAACTCAATATGAGTTCTCTCCCAACAAACCTTTGAGTGGCAGAGTACCTAGTTATGGCAATGAAGGCGATGTGAAGCGTACAATGGATAAATAAAAATATTTCAATTAACAAAAAGGAAAAATGTTAATAAGTATGTATTTTCTATTATTCTATTAATATTCTCTATATCTATATTCTACTGCACAATATTATACCTTTTTTTCTATGGGGCGCATCAATTTGACTTTACCTCGCCGGATGGTAAGGTAAATAGGGACCATTGCAGATACAAACAATGCTACACTAGTGGCCCTGACTCAAATATACCTATATACCGAATTATGTATTTATCATCACTAGATCTTAGCAAAAAATACGCACCAACCGTGGAAAATGGACTAAATATGTAAATCTACATAATCCGGTATATAATAATAACATGACTTGTACCAGCTGTTTGCCATTTTATACCAATGACCAATTAACCCAAATTAAATGTTAACCTTCCTCTTCATAGTTGCCCATAGCACACCCGAAACCATGTCATAATGCATCATTTGACATAATAACCAAATATGGGCAAACGAGAGGTTCGCATGTCTGTACCCATCCCGAAATGCCTACCCTAAATGTAATTACTTGTTCTGTGACATTATGGGCACTAAAAATATATTAGAGCTACTTAATTAGCATCACTTTGTCAGATCATACAGAATGTGTCCATCCCTGAGGGGAGATCTTGGTGGACCCTCCTAGATCTCTCAGGGTTGAGGGTTGTATAAAGCCTTGTCCGGTTACTCTTTCTCCTTTTGATTTTGCTGGAGCAATCGGACACTGGACTCCGAGCCGAGGTCAGCTCCTAAACGAAACCGAGAATAACACTAAGATGAAAATTAAAAGTAGTTACGAACTTACGACACTATCGTTCACAGGCTAGGCTACAATAAGGAATATTCGTTACATCACTAGTAGCAGGCGCGGTCTGAGGGGGGGGGGGGAGGGGGCGGTTACAGAGGAGATGACCGACCCCCCAAATCGTGCACATCAAATTGAAAAGTCTTCTAGAAAGGCATTTTCTGAAGAAATTTCCGCACTTAAAAGAAAGTGACCCCCAAAATCTCAGGCTGCGACAGCCCCTGACGTTAGCAACCTCCATTTTAGGTTTGGCAGGATCTGGAATGGTGACTCACATCTTCTGCCTCTCTAGACAAGTGGCAATTCGTCGGCCGGCGTTTTGTAGAATAGAATGCCAAATGTATGGGATTTGACGTATATGACAGGCGTCAACGAATGTCAAAAACGTCAAATCCTATGCCACTTGTCTAGGGGGACTGGTCTACATCCTAGCTTCTTATTATCCAGAGGGGTGCCCTGACTGACTGAAAATATAAAAAAGCTACCTAATAAAGTGATTAACTGTTAAGAGGGGGTATAAAGCTAAATTGCCGATCGTAGATTTTGATTTTTATACCCGAAAGTAAGCCACAAATAAGCTGGGTTTTTTTAATAGAAAATACGTTATATGTGAAAGGGACTGGTCATGGTGAAAACATAAAATATTAATATTTTATCGATAGAATAAAATCACAAAGTTGTGCCTAATTTACTACTAAAATCAATTTATTTCCAATATTATGCATACAACTGAGTCAATATTTGAATACAAAGTGTAAAATTATATAACCAAGTGACTCAACATTCACTTTGAAAAAATTATGTGGATTTTACGAGTAATTAAAAAAAAACTAATTTGTCGCTTACGATGTTCTTATTCCGCGCTTAAAGCTCTCTTTGTATCGCACCTGACGCGAGGTGTCGGCCATCTGTTGTTTCATCAACTAGTCGGGCTCGCCCCGTTGAGACGGGAGGACTGTATTTCTGTTTTCCGTGTCAAGAAAGTTCATTGAAAATGAGCCAAATAAAAAAATATAAAAGAAACACTCTAAAAGAGAACATAAGAAACTAAGAATTCAACTTATGGCTAATTTTCGAAGGTACACACGGCGCCAGACCTCGGTATACAGGCCACACCAACATAAAGGAAGTGTGCGTGACAGCAATACTATTAATACATTGCTTAAAGATGTGTGTCATAACAAGTAAACCAATCAGGGCCTTTGACGCACTCACACAATTGCTATTTTACTTACATAAAATGCACCAAGGTTATAATATCATATTCTAAACTAATTTTATGAAATGTATGCAGCATTTTGTTTCTATAACTAATAGGAGTTATCAAATTTAGTCACTATACTATCTGTTCTCATAGTCGAGATGGATAAGAATGCAAGTAAGTTTGGACCTCACCGTTGTCGCCGGTCGTTGGTTCGGAACTTAACAACGGAATTCTCTTTTTGTCATTCGTGCATCTTTATGTCAGTCAATTTAATAGACATAACATTTTATTTTATGTTCCAATATCTTTTTAGAAGTTTATAATAATTATACTTATGTGTTTTTTATATTTTTTATTAAAGATCAAATATTTTTATCTGATACTTAATTAATTATTATCTATAAATAATTAATTATACCCATACTTAAGAAAAATATCATGCTTATAATAGTAAATATATTATTGCATTGCAACAATAAGTTAATTATTATTTTTTCCTTTCCTTTTATCCATTAAGAATAAATAGTATCATCAAGGAAATATACAAAAAATATATTAAATTATATTATATATATGAATTTTATACACTTAGTTTCCTGTAAATAAACTAGACCAATCGGACTTCAAAATATTGAGGAACAAAAAGTGCACCTCGCTCGAGGACCGAACCCGGTATTGTTTCTATTGGTTCAGCTGCATATTTAAACCATTCAGCTATATCTACTCATTCGTTTTTCGCTAAATATGTTATTATAACTTGGTGCAGTGGCTATCATCAATACCTATATTTCATGTAAGTAAAATAGCGAATGTGTGAGTGCGTCAAGGGCCCTGATTGGTTTACTTGTTATGACACACATCTTTAAGCAATGTATTAATAGTATTGCTGTCACGCACACTTCCTTTATGTTGGTGTGGCCTGTAAACCGAGGTCTGGCGCCGTGTGTACGTATATCTATATTATTTTACTTTCTTTAGTTTGTTACTAAATATCCACCGTTGCTAGGTAACTCTGGAGTAATGTCGGCTCGGGTATAGTATATGCAAATCAAATAGATGTTTTTGACCACTCGCGTGTTTATTGTGGGATCCCATTTTTTCTCATAATGGTTTTTGTCCTAATTTAAATTGTCATAACAAGTTAGGCATAATTTTCTTTGTCATAATAATAGTGTACCATAATTGGTTTTTAGCATACTATGTTATTAAGCATAAATAAATCAGCATATAAGCATCAGCATCATAAGCATAAATAAATAAATCGATGGAAGAAATTCTGAAATAAACGTATATTATTATAAATATTGTATATCCTAATGTTTTTATTCATAACTTTGATATGCATAAAGTTGTAAAGCATATTGTTTATTTGTCTAATAGTTATTTGGCATAATGATCAAAAAGAAATAATAATTTCTTAACAGACAGTGATAGATTTATTGAGAAAGCCCCTGATTCCGACTTGGATAGATTAGGCCTTCGTGGTTATTTTTTTTATAACCATGTAGAACTTTATTTAGTCAATATAATTTGTATGCTTAAAATAGTTATGGTTACGCGTCGTTATGCTTAAGTAAACTTATGCTTTGAGACAGTATGCTTATAAAATATTATGCTTATAGTAAATAGGATTAAAAAAATTATGATTAAAAAGTTATGGTAAATGAGTATTATGCGTATATAATGTTAGGACAAGTAACATTATGCAATGTTAAATTATGACATAAAATTGTAGGAATAAAAATAGAGAACCGTTTATTGTATGTAATGTTATTTTTATAGCACTAATATAATTATATATTGCGAAAGTATTTATACATTTTTCAATTTTATAAATTTTAATGCATTTCAGAGTTGCTTCAGCTCGTAATATCACACAAGCTGATGAATCCGATCCGGTCGAATCGCGTAAAAGACTTTCATCAACTTTGTTAGTTTATTGCAATTGTTTTTTCTCACATTCAGAAAACATTTCAGTAAAATATGCAACTTAATATGAACATGTACAAGTAGAATGATATGATTTGAGATTAACATGGTCATTCACATTAGTACCAAATGTTCACAAACTCAAACAGCATGGTAAGTATCCAAAATTGACCACACGGAACGCGGAAGACCGCCCGTGGAAGAATAGCTCAGAGTAAGAGCGCTGGAACGCCAATGTCCGCGTCTCTGGCATTCAAGTCCCTTTTTTGTCAATTTAGCATTTATATCAAATTATCTACAAGTAGATTAAAATAGCAATGCAATGCTTATGTGATTGATTTGTCATTAATTTGCAATTATTTTTACAGATCTCCCATGAAACCTTTAGAGAAAGTTGAAGTTTTGAGAGAACTAGATCCAAATTATTGTGATGGAAATTTTGCACGAAAGCGGTATGAGCGGTACATTTTAGCCAGCCTTGATTCAATATGTCAGGGATCATTACTCTCAGGCAGCCCTAGCTTCTTATACGTACGTATAATGATAAAATAGGGCAACCATATATTATACACAACGTTCGTCAGTAATATTGAACCACATTTATGTATAATTGGCCAAAGACAGATAAAAAGAAAAAACCAAAGAAGCTTGTATTTTTTGTATAGTGTAATCAGCAAAACAGATGTATCCTGGGTCGTTCTATAAGGATTGATTATTTCCAGAAAATACTGTATGTTATAAAAGTATATTGCAGTATTTTAGAAAAAAAGCTTTACCTGCATACTTATCTGTTTTGCTAACTGTACATGAAATAAAACTTCGCAAGTTTATTGCCAATCTTTTATATAAATTTTATCTTATATCCTTTTCGCTCGTCAGCGTTCATCTCGTTCCATTCCGTTTTCTACATATAACATAATATTGTTTGTTTTTAAGAAGTATCTATAAGTCAGAGATGGTATCTGAAAAACAAAATAACCATAATAAATAATGTAAACCAAGCAATTCTCGCCCGAAGTCGATTATCTTTTCTCTTTGTAAATCGATTTGAGCAATCAGCATAATAAATGAATGCTTCAAAATTTCATTCAATTTTGAAATTTCATTCAATTGTTTGGGCGGAGTCATCAAAAATCAATGTTTAAAAAATTTGTAAGATCATTCATAGGTTCCGATAGCTCGTAAGAGTATCGGTAGATGGCTCCACCGTCACCCCAAAGACAGAAAGTATAGAGGAATTTGAGTCGGCTTCGTGCGGGCTTCGGTGGCTTAGCGGTCAGAGTATTCTCCCTGTAAGGGAAAGATCGCGGGTTCGAATCCACCCGAAGTCGATTTTTTTTTCTCATTGTAAATCTTCAAAATTTCATCCAAAAGCAATTCTTATCCACCTATAACAAAATTGATAGTATATAATATAAGTAAGAATTTTTAATTATTATTGAAATAAATATTTCTATAACTTACTTTTTTATATTATTTCTGCACCACCTGTAAAATTATTCAGCGAATCGTTACAGCACTTAAGGAGATTTATTTTTATCTAAAAAAAAAACAAATTAAAACTAACAACACAGTGAAAATGTATTAAAATTTTATTTTATTACTTACCTCTCCATTTTATTTGCTTCTAAAAAAAGTAATGTTTCAGTTTGAAGTATAGTTGGATGACCCGACTCAGGATTAGTATTAAAGTAATTGAATTCGCAAAAAAAAATATCTGGGTTTATATAAATATCACATATAGAGGCATATCAACAAAAACCAAAAGCATTGTTTTTCCCAAATCGTCAAATATTCCTTATACCAAAAAATACTAATAGGATTATTTTCTATCGTATTAAAAATGTCTTAATATGAATATAATTTGACGATTTCAAAAAATATGCATTCAATTTTTGATGAACCACCACTATATTTTAAGCCAGTATGATTATTTTACTTACCTTTACATTTTATCTATCACTAAAAATTATAAATTTATTGTGTTTTCAAAGTATTAGTAGATTGTTAATGATGCAACTCGTATTTTGACAATTTTATCTGATTATTTTGGGTATACTGTGCGCCTTCGTACAAGAATGGCGGGTCGCTGCCACACAAAATAGGTGGCGGACTTGCCGGAGCGACGACAGGCGAGAGCGGGACGTGTGAGGGGTGCGGGTGAAATCTGATTTTTTTCTAGCTTTATACGCACTCTTAAGTAGGTCGACGTTGATGTATGCATATCGCACGGCTTGTTAATCCTGAAGTTTGAATACTTTATACAAAGGTTGCTTATAAAATTAATGCAGTTTTAATGAGGTCAGGTTAAGGTGAGCCGGTAGTAACGTTTTCGTGACTCACTACATGTCTATTATATAGTTTGTTTTTGTAACATGTTTGCAAAGTTTTTTGTTTGAGGATTAGTAGAAAATAAAGGCTAACTTTGCATTATGTGTTTTGTACTGACTAAGGGCTGTATTCTAGAACGATACTCAGTCCAAAATCTCGATTTATTTGAGGACAGATTGTATGGACCGATTGACAGATTGTCTATACAATTTATCCTCAGATAAATTGAGGTACAGAACTGAGTACCATTTTAGAACATGCCTATGAGATAATATGGTTGTTCTACACCTGATTTCGTAAACATAAAATGTAATGTGCCTGTTTGACAGCGTTTAGGCATTGTAAGCATTACATATAATTGGGTATTAATTAATAACTATAACATGTAAGGTGTAGGATTAGGGATGGCGGAATTATCGATAGGCCCGCTATCGATAGTGTTACAAAATCTTTTTGAACACAATGAAGAATCGCCAATAATTTATTATCAAACGTAAAGTATCAGTGCTATCCAAGTTTAGCGTCTATGATGGTAACAGCATCCGGCTTCGCATTTATCTCTTCGGGAAGAAGAGTAAGAATCCAGCCAAAATGATTATGTAAAGTGTTATTCCCTCTAACAGTCTAACCCCTACAGCTAAGCTAAATTGCTTGTGTTAGTGTGTTCACCTCGGTAGTGTTATGGCCAGGATTCCAACCCTGACCATTCGATCGAGACTTCCTCTTTAACTGCTAAGCTACCGACGCTTATGACAGAGTCCAAATCCAAAGTAGGAATTTGCCAAAAAAAAAAACACTTGAAGGTTAACTTCCCATAATGTGTCGCTTAGTAAGAAAACACTTACGCACCACACAAGGTCTTATTGTCTCTTTTGTAATTTCGTAACCCTATTTAATGGCGAGGGTGTTGCACTAGGGACGTGCCGTATCATTAGATTGTGCACCACCGGTTCGTGTCTATGAATGCATTCATTTTACGACGTGTCGCACCGCAAGCACGTGGCGAGTGTGGCAATCTCTTAATGTTGGCCAATAAATGTACCTGTGTGAATATAAACAACTAAATATTCTATAGAGTTACGTTTGAAGTTGAATATCGATACCTTAATATATTCAACTGCCATTTTTACAACCTACTCCATTTTACAACTAGAGTTTAGTTCTTCCTCATAGCAAATTCCCAATTACGTCCAAAAGTTGCTATTCTGAGCTCGGGGCTCTCTAATTTGTTACTGCTGTTTGATCTGCCAACCTCTACTCAAAGTCAACTCTAGGACCCGTTTGTTATTAAGCAGGTGTCAGTACATCAGAATACTTGCTTGTTGGTATAATATGGCTATCATGTAAAGGCAAAAGGTGTTAATAGAGCTCTAAATCCTAATCTAAAAAAATCTAAATCGGTTCATCCATTCGGGAGCTACGATGCCACAGTCAGACACACACAGACACGTCAAAAAAACTTATAACCCCCGTCTGGATACCCGGATGCATGCATTTGATTGAAATATAAGTAAAGTACACCAGAGAACTCTGTCCCTCCACTCATTAAGAGACAGATCGACCAAACTGTCTCTTGAAGTGGAGTATTGTCTAGTGGTGCCCTCAGAAAGTCAAGCACATCCACTCAATCGTTAAGAGGATACCAAGGGGATAGGTTGCGTAATATGATGAAGGAATTTAAGGTTTTTATTGCTTACATATACCTACTTGTTGATGGCTGCGCCTCAGTGTATACTTTTGCAGTCATCATCGACTCAATTTTGTCTATGATCCTGTATTACCTTTGTTCCTAATAAAGATTTTACTTACACCTTATTGGACCTGGAATGAGAGGAAAACATAGGATGCTCGTTTTCACATACCACTCGTAATATTTTCCCGAGAGGACCATAGTTCTCCTTCCCGAAGGGGCTATCTCGAACACCCCACCATCTAAAGATCCAAGACGGCTTGCGGCTTCATTTGGTTCGAGTCGAGATACGAGGTGGCGGGGGTGTGTATACGAGGGAATTTCTTCCTGAAAAAAGGGACCGCGTTTATAAAGAACTTACAGCAACTTTGCAAAGGCGAGGACTACCGTGACAGCAATATTGATAAAGAAAACACTACTAACATCATTCAACACTTGAAATGTGTACTTTTCGTCAAGATTTCTTCGTTATCATTATCTTCACGATAAGTCCCTTATAATTGTTTAAGTCTAGCCCTAACACAACAGACAGGTTTGAGCAACGGTGCTGCGTCACGTCGCTTCAGCAGCCGTGCCCACTACACGGGCCGACGACCCACGGAGGGTATACTATGTTGTGCGTGGTACATGTTGTAGGAGGTAGCGTGGGAGTTAGTGGAACTTTTTGTTGAACTCGAAACCGGCGGGCTTGCATGAAAAGACTAATGACAGTAGAAGAAGCTCGTGAAGTATGTAAGGATAGAGTCAAATAGCGGGCTGTTGTCTCTGCCTACGCCGGAGGGAAATAGGCGTGAGCGTATGTGTGTATTTTTACGTAAGGTTTGCTTAGTTAGGGAACACATAATTATATAAAATCCATTCTAATATTATAAATGCGAAAGTAACTCTGTCTGTCTGTCTGTCTATCTATCTGTTACGCTTTCACGCCTAAACCACTGAACCAATTTTGATGAAATTTGATATAGGGGTAGTTGAGAAAGGACAGGCTATGTTTGGTCGCCATAATCGACATCCACGCGGGCGGAGCCGCGGGCAAAAGCTATATAAAATAAAAAACCGCTCTAAACTCGTCCTAGAGCGGTTGTATATCTTGATATTACAATATGTACGTTTTAAATACTTTTGCTCTTAAATACAGTTGTATTTATCTCCTAAAAAAGCAAATGAATACGCAACAACATTTAACCACTCTCTGGTTATTCTCTTGAAGGAGGAAATATTCGTGACTGCCCCGTGGCACTATCCAATGACACTACTGGTAGTGTTATGGGTAATATTCTTTCTCCATGGCACTACCGGTAGTGTCTCGTCTGTGAGGATCAAGTTAGTCAAAATAAACGCTATCAGTCTATCTCTTGTCCCACATTAGTCACAGACGGGCGCAGTTGACGAATCAATTGTTTCAGCGCTATAGTGCGGGTATTTAGGGAGCGGGTGCCATTTTTATGGCTTTTAACTTCAACCACTGTCGACTTGATACAATACTTATAGTTTTAATACAAAGCACAAACGGCAGGGTCCGCTCACTCCTCCTACTTTTGATTTGCCTTTTATGAAAGCGTCTGACCTCTTATCCCGAGGGCCGAGGGGTAAGCTTGTATCAAAGCCTCGTCCGTCAATCAACACTGGAGCTTCGTTTATATAGTGAATCGTTTATCACCCGGCAGAGTAGAATTCGGGCCACCTCATCTCTTCCCATGCGGTGTCGTACAAGGCGACTAAGGGATAGAGCTGCTTAACATCAAACAGATATAATATATAGCCCAGACTCAGCCTCAGATGCATGGCTCGAGTCAACAATAGTGCCCGGAATATTGCAATAGGCGCACCCCCTTTTACGTGGGACTATATACAATGATTAGTGAAATATGGGTCTTAATTCATCTCTACCTTACCCTCCGGGGATAAAATCATGATTATATGATTATTTATTATCAGCACCCTAATACAAGAAATAAAAAATGTTTTTTTTTTTTTTCTATAATACCGATCGGCCACGTAATGTAGGTCTCCATATGTGCAGTTGTGTAAACATCTTCTTAAATGACGTCACATCCTGCGCACGCGCATATGCTTGAGACTTAATGCAGTATTCATTCACATTCAGCAAATGTGTGAATATGCATTGAAAAAGAAGGAAGTCTGAGCTATATTAGTCGAGATTCTTATACAGTAGAGTTCTTACAATTAGTTTGTTTTGGTACAATAGGGCTGCCGGGCGTTCCACTTGTGAACCATCTCATTATCCGACCGTCAATATCAGTTTCTAGATGCAAAATCTTGCACTTTGGAGCCTAGAGTCCACTCTCCTGCCTTGGAGTGACAGGTGACAGACCGCCTGTCCCCCTAGCAGAAGCAGACCAGCCCCCCTAGACAAGTGGCAGTTCGTTGCTCAGCTTATGATGGAATAGAATGACAAATGTATAGGATTTGACGTTTTTGACATTCGTTGACGCCTGTCTTATACGTCAAATCCCATACATTTGGCATTCTATTCCATCATACACCGAGCAACGAATTGCCACTTGTCTAGAGGGGCAGGGCGGCAGCACGATGCGTGCTCCGGCTCTCCGGGACAAGATGAAGATGGGTCGGCGAGGAGGCTATACATGGGGATTTCCGTACGAAAACAGAGTCCGCTCTCATACTTTTCTTTTTCACGAATGTTTCGATGGATGGAGTAACATTTTTAACGTCAGCTATTTTAAAGAGTAGCATACTTATGTCCTATTTTAGTAATTGCTGAGTTAAATGGCCGCATTCAGACAATTAACGCTGTTCATCAGTTGTGCTTAGGCCCTAATTTGCTTTTTGGTCATGATGAAAGATCGTGTAGGTGACTCCTCGTGGGTTGCTAGCTAAAACTCTATCCATTTATATTGGTAGAAAAATTGAATGATGCAGAATCTACTGGAACATAATAACGGGGTTTATACTTTGTGGTTCATCCAAAACGTTTAGATGGATTTCTAAACCTATGGTATCATAAGATTCGTCTTAGCAAAACAGCTTTTTGGGTGGTGTCCGAATCTTCGTCGGTAAAAAACATTAAAATCAAAAAGTGTCAATTCGGACGATTGTGTCCGAATAATTATTTCCGAAACGTCACCTGTCCGTTAACATGCCTTTTGTTTTATGAGCAGTACAATGGTATATTTCAAGAGTCCATAGGCCACTGTTACCGGCAAATCCAGGGGTTCGGATTCTTCTGACCTGTTATCGCCATCTGACCGAAGTTATTTAGCCCATATAATTAATTTTATATATTTTTTTCGTTTCAGGTAAGACCACCAACAATGTCATTTGGACGATTGCTGACGGAAATGCCCGAAAGGTTTGACGTTTTGTGTTTTCTTTTTGCGGTACTCGGTTACAAAGAGGTGGTAGTCCTCAATGACCTCTAGAGTGTACCCAGTAACCCAGATTTAAGCGATCGATGTATTTCGACCTTTATACGGTGGTTTATATCACTGCAGTGATAAGAAAAAGGTTAGGTATCGACAAAAGAGTCGATACAAACTCGGTATTATTTGAAGCGGCGGTAGCTGAGTGACTTGCGGTGATGAAAGTGGAGGTGCAATCCAAAGTCCCATAGACCTAATGCCTTCGTTACTAGCCTAGCCTTTAAAAAACCCTTGTAGGTTGTTTACAGCCTGTTTGTTCGAAATCTCTCTGTTCGTACAGGCTCGACAGCACGAGTGTGATACACTCCTCAGATGTTGCACTCGTCCATAGGACATGGTAGCCACTTTCCATTAGGTGGGCCGTGTGCTTATCTGCAACCTAAGTGGTACAAAAAAAACCCCGACACGACCTCATTTTACCTATTCACGACCTCATTTTACCTTTTCGCGACCTCATTTTTTTATTTTACCTTTGTAGATGAGGTCCAAATTGAATTGGTCATAAGGGTACGTAGTCGAAACGTCATAGTATCATGAAATCATTTTATGCTTAATAACCTGATTTGTATCATTTGTGGTCACACTGGCCATAGCTGTCATAGCGAGTCACCGGGCGCTAATTACGACTGGTTTATTCCCGAACTAGTCACAATTTGTACTACTGAGATGAGTCAGTGTGGCGATGTCTAATAACGGGATAGATGGGCGTCATATCCCTAATTCAAGTATAATAAATGTAAGAATTAGTCATATTCTGCTCCTCGCTGATATTGGGCGGTTTATTGGGATAGGCGAAGAGGGTTTGTCCAGGAGTGATTCAGAATGGCCATCCGATTCATTATCATCCGATAACCAATCCTGCAGCCTTAGCATGGCGGCATAGACATATCTGTTCGCTTCTTTTCGACCAATGAAAGGCAAGGCCAAACCAACGCGATCAGCTTGCGTCCGCGGTGGCATGCTCGGTGGTGATCAGTTGCTGGCCAATCGCAGGCCGCGGAGGTGTGAACACGTCTATACAAATTCCTGATCGCCACCGCGCACACCACCGCGGACGCAAGCTGGTCGCGTTGGTTTGGCCAAATCTTAAGTCGATGAGATATGTCTATTATCATGACGTTTTGATCACGTGACACCTTTTTTCAGCGATGTCTCGAAGAGGTATCTCGATTTTGTCGATATCCACCATGCTGAGGCTGCTGTTTGTTTCTTTAATACCAGTCTCGTTCTTATCACCTCAGATATACGTCAACGTCTCGCGTCAAACATCAATCAAATCAGTCAATCAATTAGCCTATTGCAGTCCACTGCTGGACATTAGGCCTCAAACATATAGTGCAGTATACCGGGTGTACCCTAGAAAGTCCCTGAGTCCCTGACTGGTCCCAGCCACCCCGATCCGTTGTTGGGGATGTGATTCCCCCTTCCTTCCTCCTTGGTGTGTCCTATATAAAAAAGTAAAGAGGTAAGAAACATCGAAGGTCGGCCGTTATATTTATGCTGCCTTGTAGACCTAGTAGACCTTAAAGGAAATCATCATCAGCTGTAAAGTAAACAAAATAAGCCTATCGTACAATTTTTACTTGAAGACAAACATAGAACCGAACTAATAATAGGTACATGAACGATGAATGTCTAGAGGTGGGTGGCTAACGGCCGACGACAATCGTTCCTTTATGTACGGCACGGACATCGAACTAGCACCCACATGTTCGTTGTCACTGGTGCGTATCAATGCGCTTTTGATCGTAATGGGATCAGGTATAACAGCTTTCTATACCGTTCTTATGTGAATAGAGATGTAGTTTAAGTGTATATTGGCTTTCTGTGGATACGTAATTGGATTGTTTGTAGTGTTGGTCCCGGGGATAGATTTGAGCGGGTGAATACCGCGTTTGATATTGTGAGGACCAGGGCTCAAATTCTGGTCCGAGTAACATGTCTGTTAGAAGAATTTCAATCCCAGTAGAATAAAGGAGACCCCTCCGTCTACTACTGGATAAAGGCCTTTTCGAATGTGCGCCACAGCGCTTGATCCTCCGCCTTCTGCAACTAGTCTGTCTCATCTATCGTTTCCAAGTCGTTAGTCCATGTGACTGGGAGGCATCCCAACTTTCTTTTTACCAATTCGTGGTCTCTATTGAAGGAATCGCCTGCTCCAACAGCCATAAGCTTCGGTAGATATGGCCAGCCAATTGTCACTACCGTCTACGAGCTACGATTATGTCAGAAACTGTGTTTCTTTGTTTTTGCATTTTCGGCAGAACTCATTATCCGCATTATAGAATTTATTTTACAAACTTAATTTGCATATTACATAGGTACATACAGTCACTCCTCTTTCCCAGTGCGGTAGGCAAAGACAGTTTTCATTTGCTACGATCCTGGCATACATCTTTCGCTTCTTCTACAGCGTTCATAATTTGCATAATTATTATTCAGTCCAAACACATAACCCTTTATCTTGTTTACTCGCGGTTATATAAAAAAAACAACGGAAGCTGTACAGATATGGGGGTTTTAGGTTCGACGGTTGTACACAAAAAGTTCACGGTTCAATAGCTAGCGCACATGTGGTGCGACCCGCGTGACTAACTTGATTATGTCATAGGCGCATGAGTCTGTTCATTGTGTTGACTGCAAAGCTCATTGTCATTGTTTTTTTGTTCTACTAAAGTGGCAAATGAGTGACGCTGGTAAGCTGTTACCGGAGTCTATATGCTAGCGGAGATGAATTTGCTGCGGTAGATGCACGGGTCACGCGTAAAGATCGTGTGCAGAAGTCCCGCTTCCGCGTCTTCGTGTCCATGACATCGTAAATAACATCTAAGCACGCGGAGCATGCAAGCCAAGGCAGGCCAACAGAAGGCAAGCTGTCCGTGTGTAATATTACACGAACCATTTGGTGTATTATACACATAGAAACACCCTTACTACCACGGAATATAAAACAAGCTAGTAATGCAAATATACGACCCTTGCTAATCGATTGGTCTACCGCCACACCGTGATAATAATATTTACGACTACCTATTCTGAAATGAAATTGACCATGGTGACAGACATAAGCTTATGTTAGAGGCCACGTCTGGTCGGGGTCTTATAGGATATTCTTTCTAGGGCGTATCAGATTCCTCGGTCACACAGCCCAGGTCTTCGCATTAGTTCTGATGAGAGGAAGACCGAAAAGGTTTCAGCACATAAAATAAATACTTCACCACGACAGAGCCACAGGCAATAGCTAGTCATAATACATATATAAATCCACGATGGTATAACAGATATTTGCAAAGCTCTATTGAGTCGCTGGAGGCCTCGAAACTCAAACAGCCACGATTCCGGCGCGGACCCAACGGACCGAGCACGAAATGCTAGACAATTGAATCTCGTTGTTTCATTATATTTGTGTCACCGAACGAAAGTGATGCGTGACTGTGTATTACACTAGTTGTGTCCTGTGGCGTTACCTGTCTAAAATTCTAGTCAGGATTGGTAGCATTTTAGATATAGACAATGTAGTTATGCGTGTAAGGGGTCTACGGGGCTAAGCCAACGTCACCAGCACGCCGTTACTCCTGCTGATTACCGAACGAGTTTCTGGCGCAGAGACTTGGGGGTAGAACTGCAGTCGCTCAATCAAAACAACCTACGGACTCCAAGGTGAAAGTCTCAAATGTCATTGGGAATAACGTTAAGATTCAAAAGGTGATGGAATAAGTTTAACCTTTGTATTGCACGTGATTGTGTCTACCTATAATCCCAGTTCCATTAGATTTCTTCTGCAGCACTTAAGCGTGGAAAAGTCAATGGCTCTAATTTAAAAAAAAAGTATATAGACTATCTTTTTTCTCAGTCTGTCGAATGTGCCGTCAAGGAAAATCTCTACAGACTCATATATTTACTAACTCGATTTACCTAAGACCTTGTTTACCTATTGCCCTACACTCGCCAGTGGTACCTACAGAATGGTCGAAAAGACCGCAGTGTGACGTCACCAACTTAGCAATGCCCATTGTACTGTTGCCATTGATTAATGGTGTTGCTGCAACATGCTTTGAATCGCCGCTTTCATCAATAGCGAAGGTTTATTTAGTAGGGTATGACGGTAAAGTGGTCAGCATTTTAATGCAATGTCTTTGTGGTAAATGAAGTAAATATAGTGTTATGTGATACAGGATTGCTATACTCGATTAGGAACTCGGGATCCTCTTTATCCTTCTCTCGTTTTGATTGGCTTATACAGACCTCCTAATCACGAAAGGATAACTTGCGCTAGAGCCGAGCTTGTCAATCAGCGAGGGCTTGCAGGTGATGTGGGTTGAGAAGGTTTTGATTGGCCAAATCAACCCTTGATATTAATAACCAAATCTGTAAAAACCCTATGCTATCCAGTTATGCCAGCTATTAATTACTTAGTGAAAGATTTTTTAAATTGGTCCTGTTGGTATCCGTAAGAGTCAACTCATAATAAGCAAAACACATTTTGCTTGCCTCTTTATAATATTAGTGTGACAAAACATCATTATAAGAAATAAAAACTACGATTCGGTTTGTCTATTTCCTATTAACTTTAGCCCAAACTACTACCACTATTAAAAAGTACTACTAACGTTTTTAAGACCCCTCACGGTCCCGAAGTCCTGACTTTGACACACCAATCTACGAATGTCTACGAACTTTTTATCCGATGAAAGTTACTTTGTGTACGTTTGACTGTAGCTATGTGTATAACAAACATATTTTTGTAGTTGTATTTCATCAACTTCTTATTGACTTAAAACTTTGTGTGTGACTGACAACGTCCGTACAATATATTAATTTTACACCATCGAGGTGATTTCGTGGTAGTATCAGAATATGGCTAAGAAAATTTAAAAACGTTAATAAGCCCTTTGAATTGCAACTTTTTTAGTTTGTTTCGACGAGTTTCATCCTACACAAACATTGTTTTTGGCTTAACGTACCCGTACAACCTTAAAGTTTGAACCTCATCCATAAATGGGTCTTAAATTTGAGGCAATATGGTTGTTTTTGTGATAGGGTCTAAACTTTGATGTCAGTGTCGCACGTACTATCTTCGTTTTTATTTAAAAATCAATAAAAAAATGAATGGATGAATAAAAGCACAATGGCTCTCATTTTCTTTTTATCTCAAGCACGTATTTTTTCTTTTCAATAGCACATCTACGAGTAAATTCCTCTGGGACAGTCATAGCTCAAGTACTTCATATACATAGGTATCCATGGGGCGCAACGTGCCACCCGCGGTGTCTCGCGATTCTGGTATGCGAAGCTATGCCCGCTCTGACCCTGTCGCTAATGCCCTGTATATATTAGAAAGGACCAGGTTTCGATCTGTCTGTTGGACACGATTCACGATTGTGACAAATTTGGATCGATCTCATTTCAGCTCTTCGATATCAGATGCTACCTATATTCAACTACCTTACATTGTGGTTTTTGGCTGATATTATTCTCGTTTCTGTGGAAACTTTGGATACAATTATCTGAAACTAAACTTTATAGTACACTTACATTTTTACCAGCTTTATCTTTGACCTCTACATAATAAGAAACGAGCTTATTGAGTTGGTGCTGCTATTCAGAATTTCTCAACAGAAGAATTCTTTGTATGTGTGTGGGAAACACGTTCCCGGGGTGGTAGTCACAACCTTAAATGCTTGATTCCGAAGCCGACCGCATACGACAACTGCAGACATAATGCAGCAGATACAGCGTAGCCATTACTTGTTAAACTCCGATACGGATAAAGGGGACCATTGAGAAGCCGCAATGAATTACGCGTATCTTCTGCGTGCGTCTGAAGTTGTCGCATGCAGTCACTTTCGGAATCATACCTTAACACGACAGACCACAAGACCATATGAATCATATCTTCACAATACGCACGTAGACTTGCAGATATATTTATTATCTCAGGAGCAACATAAAGATCCTCAGTTGTTCAGCGTACCCGGACGAAACTCGATAAAGAACATGATGTCAAGAGCCTCTTGACCTTTTGCGTACTTGACAGTCCTTAGAAGTCTTAAGGGTAGAGATAATATCTATAATACTCGTAGATACATAAATATAACAATACCCTTCTCCCTACGATTGCAATGTTAGTAAAGAGAGCTATTTGCTTCTGTTTTCATCCACTTCTTCCACCATGCTCTTGTACTATCATTAAACCATTTAGTCAGGCCTGTTTAGATTGCTTCTAAGTGGTTCTTCTTGTCAAGACATCACCAATTTGATCGCTGTAAGTAATGCGAAGTTGCCCCTAATTAGCCTACTTATATACGAGCATATGTGCCGTTTGGAGTGTGAAATATTTGCTCGTTCTTTTTACGTGCCCAAACCATCTTAGCATATCTTTACAATTTCGTTCCATTTCTATAGTTTTTTAGAATAATGTATGGTGCTATATCGTGAATTCAATAATATATATACAAATCTCTATTAACCTTTGTCCCTTGACCAGGTCTCCTGACCTTAAAAAGATTTCAAGATCGATGATCCACGATGTCATGGAACCATAATCGCAAACTTATGCCATCGAAAATAACAGAAATGAATTCACATTCAAATATAAATCAGTTTAAAAATTATTTCCAACAGAACTACCTTGAATGCGTCCTAGATTTGTTGGAATTCTTTTGTTCCTTGAAAAGACTGTGACGATTTAACTACAATTTACAAGAAAAACCGCAAAATAACTCCTTCAGAAACACATTCGTATATTTCCAATTCCAACAATGTCTTTATGTGCACCATACTAGATCTAAAACAGTATTTACGAGCACTTCCGTCAAAGTTCGAAGCAAACGATGCTATTTTTGTGTTATTGGATACTTAAAAACTATATTTGTCGAATGGCTGACGAAGCTACAATTGAAAGATTAGGGTTTGGTCAGGCTATTTTCGGATCGGCTGTAACTGTGACTCATGTGCCCTCACATTATAATGAAGTTACGAGTCCGCGTGAATCCTCACTTTGTTTTTTTTTTTATTAATTCTTTGGATTCTAACGTAGCTTACTTGCCGGGGCTTCATTTTCTTTTTTTTTCGGCGCCTCTGGGGCAAAGATATTTCGTTTTGAGTCCAAATTAAGCTTAATTAATACGAAGGAAGAAATCGCTGTTTTATTTTTCAAACGTACAAATAAGTACCTACTCATGCTTGTGTACCGCTGATGAAGTAAGCAGAAGTGGGATTTGGGATTAAAATTTGATTTAATTTGGTTAGGTGAAATAGGTGCTTTTACGATACGATTTGGGAATTGGGAGTGTCATACTCGAGAATAGTTAGTAAACTAACACAGAACTATAATAAATAAGAAACAATTGAAGACAACTATAATCTACAATAGCAGACCAAAACAGCACCTTTTCTACTTAAAAAGAAATTCTTCCTGTGGTTCACGCAAAGTGGTATTGAAGTTTCATACATTCTACAGGCATATTATATTTGCTTTTTTATAAGATTATTTATCCAAAATAAATAATGGCTGACTGATAATGGATGCGTACTTCTCCATCGCAAAATAATTGCATTTCCGCAATAAATCAATAATTGCAGTACCTCAAGGCGATGTTTGAGCTCGTGACAGTCTTCAACGGTTATTAATTAACATACTTAAGTGCATTACAATGTAATCGTTCAAATACAATAATCTCTTGGTAAAGTCTTGTTGTCAAATCACTATTCCGTTGGTACCTTATTAGTAGGGGTGCTTTAGAGGCTTACCAACATCCTCAGAGTCAGAACCAACTTGTCAGGAGGAGGTTCGGGGGGAGGCTCTCCTAGCAGGGTTGCGTGTTCAGACTATAGACGCTCCCATAAAAGCCTACATATAAATCACAAACAAAAAGCCCTCAGGTCCCGAAGTGCAACCTGAGGACTGCGGCCTTTTTGACCTGTGCAGCGAGCACGAAAAATTTTCGAATTCGTAACGTAAAGGTATCGATAGAACGGAGCATTGCGATTGGCCGCCTGCCTACTGTGAACCTGTGTGTGTGTGAAGCCTACCAATCGCAGTGCTTCGTTCTCTTGATACGTTTACGTTACAAATTAAAATATTTTTCCTCCTCGGGGCACTGGTGCTTTGGGGCGAAACTGGTAAATTGCTACGATGACGATGATAAAACAGCATAGCCTTTTCCAGTCTTTTTTACAACATTTCTTAGAATTTCTTTACTTACTTATTACTTATTAATTAATGAATGCACTTATATTATGGTCAATAAGTAATTGAGTCGCACTAACTTTAATATCCTTTATTTACTTAGAAATTACTCGCGTCATTATAACAGACATTATCTCGGTGCGACGTCGCTAGCTAATCAGAGCTAGAGGAAGGAAAGTTCATTCGTTATACTGGGTGGCGCAAAAGTAGTGGCACCAAAGAAAATACCTTTATTTTTTTTATATGAAATTTTCTGTCATTCTGTTGTTGAAAATTGTGTAGTGAACAAATGTAAAATACACTGAAAATAAACATGGACCGTTTTACTCCCCAAGAACGTGGAATAATTGTGTCAAACGCTTTTCCAGGCCGAGTTATCTCTCGTTTTGGCGATTTGCCTTGGCCTGCAAGATCACCCGATCTGACCAGTCCAGACTTCTTTCTTTGGGGTTTTTTGAAATCTCGGGTGTATGTGAACAAGCCACAGACTCTCGCAGCTCTAAAAGAAAACATTCGTCAAGAAATAACGAACATATCGCAGGTAGTGTTACGGCAAGTTATGCAAAATGTCATAAATAGGGCTCAAATGTATCAACTCTGGAGGTCACCATTTAAAAGACATCATCTTTAAATCCTAATGGTACGAAATTTAATGGTACAAATATACATTTAAAAAAACCTAAATCTAGTTTTCTAATTTAGAAAAAATGTTATAGCCGAACCAAATAGGGTCTTTACTTTTGCGCCACCCGTTATAACAGGCAACGATTACATCAAACTGTTATTACTGCTGCCATACAATTAGTTTTGTTATTACACTACTATAACACTTTACAGTAGTCATTTTCCTTTCAACAGTAATTGTCGGTTACACCTTTTGCTTTTCAATCGTCGTTCGATATCAGATCCAGATCCAGCTCTCACTGCTCCAAGTAACATGTGTTGCCTTCTTCTTGCAATTCCAGGTACTTGATAAGTGCCATTTATGGACTAGGTTAGGTGCTATTCGGCTGGGTACACTCCTTGCAGCGGGGTGTGAAAAAGCTCCAATTGACGGCAACAAGCTCGCTCCTTAGTACGCGTGCATTCCTAAAACATTAGATAAGTTGATAAAATATTGGCGTTAATGTGACACACTCGGCACTGTAGGAAAACATTTTAAATGCACCCAATTAAAGTAGGGGAAAAAGGCAAAACGGGGGCGATATTTCATTCTCTATCAATCATGTTAAGAGTAAAAACTACCGTGTTAACACGAGCCATTCGAATAATATATCGATGCGACATCACGCGATTGTAGATTTGCTCGAATAGTTCGCATACTTCCACGCAAATCGATTTGTAAATTGTCATGCTGATGTGTGGATTTCGAGTCGATGTGAATTGAGTATGTGGATTTATCGATATTTATGTTTTGATGTAGTGAATATAATATCGATGGTCTAGACTGGAAGACAAACGTACTAAGTGCCTTTCGCACTTAGCATATATTTGTCTTTTAGACCATCAATATAGTGTTTCTATTTGAACGTGCATAATTTTGCGCTTAGCATCTTTGTCTTCCCGGCCATCTATATATTATACTTGGGTGATAGATAGATATTGGAATCATGTGATTGGAAGTCCTGGCACAGTAGTCCTGGATTCCATTTCGGATTTAATAATGTACATAATTATACTAAATATCGCTCACAGGAAGTTCGTCATTATTATTTAACGAAACTATCTATCTAAAACGAACTTTCGACGGGCCATATCAATATGTTGTTCTAATACACAGTTTCTTTCACTAGTTGATTATAACTAGTTTGGGTCCAGTTGATATAACATCGCATAATATAAATAGGATAACCAAAAAAGTACACCCAAACTGTGAATAATTTTATTCATTTCCATTTCGGGAGAGAACCCGCAACAAAAACGCCACAGCATCATTCGGCGAGTTCTCAAAATATCCAGTGCTGTCAAAAATATTTGTATCAAAAATAACTGAACATATAAAAATGAGAGCTCCAAAGTCAAGGATTTAACTGGAATCGTACAATAAATTCCCTTTCGTCGAAACCGACTTTTCGAATTGACTCGAGCGAAGGTCGCGTTCTATATTCGATCTGTATATTTTTTTATACTCTGATTCACTCTGTACCAGTGCTGCGCTCCACTATCGATGTATTTATCGATATGATGTTAATGTCGATAGTCAATGCCTTGTACCGATTAATTACTTCCTTTCTAATGCAATTATGATGTTCTCGTTTTGATTTGTTTGCACGGTCGTCGTTTGATGTTTGATTGTTTTTATCGGTGGAGTGTGTCGAAGAGTAGTACTCGTATAATGACGGGGTATGTTATACACAGAACGCTGTTCTGGTGTGATTGAGTATATTATAGCAGTACAATCTACTGTAATATTATAGGTACTCAACCACGCTATTATAGCGGCAGGAATCTGCATAAGAACTTGGCTAAAGTTAGATTATTCTATTCTGGGCAAGCACATGTTCTTGTGTATTACAGGAATGCGATTAGTGCATTTTATCCCGCCCAGCCATGGTCAAAAACATATATAGGGGAATGGTAACAACCACTTTCAGCTTCTCACCTTGTTTCTGGTGTAGACCTTGGTTATAGACAGCGAGAGGAACGGTAATATACCGTATGTCTACTATTGGATGGAGAAGAATCTTGTACCTTAAGTTAGTCGCGTTATGCGACACCAACGGGAAAAGGTGACTGAGGTAATTTGGCTCTTTTGTTTTGCTTCCCTGGGAGCCACGCGGTCAAATGGTTTAGCTTCTTGTGTCGTGTTTTGTAAACGTGTGACACATTGATTCTTGAACCGTCTTCCGGGAAAGTTGACTGCAGTGCGGAAGCTACTACGTTATATTGTTTCATTGTTAAAGGAGGTACCTCCAACGTTTCCTCTGATGCGCTGGTTTACAACATTGATGAAGTGGTTTATTGGGTTCTCTTGTCTACTGTGCCCCTTTACCTGTTTTAACGGAGAATATGTGTTTGTAAGGCAACGGGCAAAGCTGTGGCTGTGGCCCAGTTCTGGGTCGACCAAATTTAACAATAACGCGGAATAATGTTAGGTGTTGATTCGAAGAAAAAGGAGATGTTAAGATTCATCTTTGTCTCTTTCCCACGCGTAGCCTCAGGCATCAGCGAGTTTTAATGAATATATAGACTTTTTAATGCAAGATTGTCGTGACTTTCTTGCACTAAGCATAGCTAAGCACTATATCTACTATGGACATAATTGACTATAGTTAATGAACATTCATTCAATCAGTTCACACACATAGAGCTCCCGTCGTATCTTAAATTACAACGCATTACAGCGCGCGACTGCGTGTGTTGTTTAAATTATACGCAATACGTTATCTTCAATTACAATATTTAAGACACCATTCAAAATATATTAACTATGTTGATAAACAATGCTTTGGCATGACGTTAAGACGGCATTCCGCAGTCTGGGAGTCTGCAGATAGACGCAGATTATCCTGCACTAACGCACTGTGGTAAGAGTGTCGTCGTAGAAGTGCAAATAAGTCCGTAGGGCACGATTAGAGAGTTACTAAGTATTGCGATCCAATAATTGTGTGAAACAGGTGACTGGGACAGACTGGGTGCGGAAGGTGGAAGATGTGGCAGAAATGGCGGACATTGGGAGTTTTAATCAACAATATTAATATTAATTACTAGTCTTCCGCCCGCGGCTCCGCCCGCGTGCATCTCGGTTAACGCGATCTTTGCTCATATCTTCGGTTCTACTCAACCGATTGCGATCAAACAAACTTAAAATTTTAAGTCTGAGTAAGCCCTTTCTAACAAAAAAAACCGCATCAAAATCCGTCCAGTAGTTTTTGCGTCCATCGCGGACAAACAGACAAACAGACAAACAGACAAACAGACAGGAAATTTAAAGAAAATATTTTCGTGTTCAGTATCGTTAACATAACATAACCCAAGTATTTTTTTTTAAATATCTTCAATGTACAGACACGACCACTTTACAATTATATAATAGTATAGATATGAATATATCAATATTGACAGGAGGATTACGATATATTTATTGACTGTTGACTGTCTAAACGCGTCCATAATGGTACAACGGATCGGCAAACGTGACTTCAAAATACACAGCCCTGAACTGAAGGTAATGATGCGCGATGCTTAGCTGTCCGTGGTCGTCTGCCGTGCGTGATAAAATCCGCGGAACCACGCACCGTGAAAAGCCGCCTCTATGCGGACTAACTAATGCGTTTAATTCAAATACGGTGGCCCTATTGATATTCAACATTATATTGATGAATACTTCATTAAATGGTGTTGAATACTAATAGATTTACACTGCTACATACAGTATTTCGCAGAGTAAACAAAGACAATAGAGCATATTTTATAAGATGCTAGCTGTCCCGGCGAACTTCGTACCGCCATATTTTTCCCCGTTCCCGCTGCACCTATTTTCTGACCGTTTAAACCTTCCCTGGATATCCACTAACATTTCAAGACTAAAATTAGCCAAATCTGTTCAGCCGTTCTTGAGTTATAAACTAACAACGAAAAGTGGCATTGATTTTTATATATTAGATATCCGTGACTCTTTTTCTTTCTTTCTTTTCTTTATCCCCGAATCGATTCGAGTCACCTTGTTGCTATTTACAAACTTTAATCTGTCTTTTTGCCAAATTTCATCCAGGTCCGTTTAGGCAGGCGTTCTGGCGGGATTGACTAACAAACATCCATCCATCCATCCAAACTGGGACCAAAATGACTTTTTGAACAATGGTCTGACCCGACTGCCAAAAAGGGTTATGTTTTTCGCGCGTATGTTGTCTTAAGTGCCTAATCTAATATGCATACATCCTTCTACATTCCCTCTTTTTAGCGCTAATACAGTAGTATTACTGCTAATCGAAAGCGAAATTAGTAAATTTCGCTTACAAGTTACTGTTTTAAAAAAAGCACCGTTTGGTTCTCGGCAGAGTAGAATTTTGATCACCCCATCTCTTCCCTTGCGGTGTCGTATAAAGCTACGTTTACATACTCGCGGCAGAGCGAGGGAAGTGGCGAGAGAAGTGGGCAGAGACGTAGTGTGAATGGTATATTCGTCATGCCGCGAGTACTGCCGCGTATGTTACTGCGAATGTCGGCTTGGCGATGAACTATACGAGACCGCTAGATGGCGCTAATCAGTAAACACGACTTGCGTTATTGCTCCTCGAATATTTACTTTTAAAAATATTTATATCGATCTACGGAAAGTGTATAGTAGTTGAAAGTGATAGTTTTTATTAATAATCTATTTAATTAATTCGCTATGCTGTAAAAGCATAATGCGTACACTGCTACAGCGTTGTCCTCCATACGCTTACGTCCGTCTCCGTTGCAGGGCGAATACTGTAATGCGGACCAACGCGATGATGGGAGTGTGTGAATGCTAGGGCATTAATCGCGCGAATATTTCCTGCAACACGATGAGCAATGCGAGCGGCAGTATGTAAACGCGGGGTAAGGCGACTAAGGGATAGGGCTGTTTAACGTCAAACAGATACATACAGCCCAGACTCAGCCACAGATGCATGGCTCTAGTCAACAATTAGTGCCCGGAATTCGAAAAATAGCTTACCCCCTATTACGTGGGATCTTGGGGATTGGTGAAATGTGGATATTAATTCACCTCTGCCTTACCCTCCGGGGATAAAGGTGTGATGATATGTATGTAATTATGTATGTTTAAAAAAAAGAAGGTAAACCTAATATTTTTATTAGATGGTTTGTCAATTACATAATTTATGTACAGTCCAGAAACCAATGTCACCGATAAATTAAGGTTTGTTAACCTACTTTTTTGTTGTCTGTACCTACTGTTTACAGAACAGACATCAATAATACCAAATTCATTGATAATTCACGTCACGGCGCGTTTCCTCATTGTCTCACATAGTGAATCACTTCGGTATCATTGTCGAGAAATGTATAAATATACGCATTTATCGGTTTATTTATAGGCTGTTGTATCATTATGATACACTCATGTTTTGGTTGTATTTGAAGTTCTGTTTGAATTGTATATTCAGTTGTGTGTATGTGGCGCGAACAAGAGGCCGACTAACCACAGCTACAAAGTTATATACTTGCTATATGTTAGATGAGGATTTGGTTTACCTTTCGGGGTTAAAAGGGTAAGCGGCTGTCGCTAGGCCCACATTCTTTTCACTGAAACTAAAAAATAAATTACTAGCTTTTGCCCGCGGCTCCGCCCGCGTGGATGTCGGTTATCGCGACCAAACATAGGCTATGTCCTTTGTCAAGGTCTAATCTACCCCTGTACCAAATTTCATCAAAATCGGTTCAGTGGTTTGAGCGTGAAAGCGTAACAGACAGACAGAGTTACTTTCGCATTTATAATATTAGTATGGATGGATTAGTATGGATAATAGAAGCTTCAGTAACAGTGGCTTAGAAGTTGGCCTATGAATGAGAGGACCTGGATTCAAATTTTGACGACGTGAACTTACTTCTAACATAAGCAATTTAGCTTAACTGGGTGGGGTAAGGAGGAATACTAGTAATATCGGTTACTAATACATATTTATTCTAAAAACAATCTTAGATTCAAACTTTGTAGCCTATTTGAATTACCTACAACTTTTATTTTAATTACTCGGCAATGAATACTTAAATTTATCGATAGCGTTCTTGTCCCCACACTATAGTGGGGAGCCAGTGTAGCCACTAAATTTAGTATTTAAGTTTACATAAGCAATTCATTCACGCTCGGTGTACTAAAAATAAAACATGGCTGTACAAAAATGGGCATGACTCGTTAGAAATAGTTAATATTAGTTGATTTCGACCGTGTATTTCTTTGTTATATTGTTTGGGTTGCATAACATATTATTTAGAATTAGCACAGACCTATTATTAAGTGGTAAATATGGTTTTGTGGTATTCTAGAGTGGTATTTAGCAATCTTGGTAAGACGATGTGTGGGCGTATGTTTTCGTTTCAAATAAGTTGAATTGAGAACAACTCATCTAGGCTAGAATTGATGGGACTCCGTGGTCCTCCACCCGAAGAGGTCCAGATCAAAAGAGATGACCCTGGGCCGGCCGGGTGCGAGAGATATGTCTGGGGCAATCTCACCATTGAAATTCCGTGATGAGAGTTGGCTTGGCGTTGTAGAAGATGATATGCGTGATTTCACCATCACGGATACTTAAGGCTGTGCGAAGTGGAGAAGCAGCCGGAAATTGAACCCGGGACTCCGGGCATCCGACGCTCTCACGCCTCAGATGCGACTGGGACAAACGGTAGATAATGATGAACGTCCAGCCATAATAATCAATCAATGAGCCTATCGCAATTGTCCATTAGTGGACAAGTGCATAATGTGGATATAAGCCTATCCATATGTATGCCACAAAACTCGATCTTACGCCTTCCTCGCCTAACCTATCCCAGGAATTCCATCCGTCAGTCCATCTGGCTGGGAAGCGTCTCGCCTTCCGTATAATCTATCTATACTCTATACTATTATATAATTGTAAAGTGGTCGTGTCTGTACATTGGAGATATTTAAAAAAAAAATACTTGGGTTATTATGTTATGTTAACGATACTGAACACGAAAATATTTTTTTTGAATTTCCTATCTGTTTGTCTGTTTGTCCGCGATGGACGCAAAAACTACTGGATGGATTTTGATGCGGTTTTTTTTGTTAGAAAGGGCTTACTCAGACTTAAAATCTTACGTTTGTTTGATCGCAATCGGTTAAGTAGAACCGAAGATATGAGCAAAGGTCGCGTTAACCGAGATGCATGCGGGCGGAGCCGCGGGCGGAAGGCTAGTATATTATATCGCCTAAATTCGTAACCCCTTTTTCCTGGATTAAAATACATATTTCAATACATCCTCTTATGACGAATCGTTCGATTAATCACGTTTCGGCATCGGTGTATCTCTTTAAGTTATGTGAATACAAATTTTACATTAGTATGTATATCGCCGTAATATGGATGGATTTGATCAGATCAGCGGAAGACATTGATATTTGAACAAAGCCGCTTCGAACATTTACTTTCAACATACTGTTACTGGAAGTACCAAAGAAAAAGGCTTATACGAGAACTATTTATTGTTCATGAGTATTTGAAAATGAAGGCAGAAAGAATAAGCTACTAATTAAAAAATACGTTGTCAAAAATACTCAATCCATTTATTGCATATTCCATATTCCATCAATCATAGTTTTATCCTCGTTTGTCATGCACCATGCAACCCATTGAGAAGCCTGCAGGAATCCAGTTATAGAGACCCCTCGGTTTGCCAGATCGAAAAATATAAATATCTGGAAAACATTTCAAAATGTCGGGATTTTGGAATTGTTGTCTGGAGAAATGAAAATTTATGTGTCAAAATTTTGAACTATATTTTTAAAATAAGAGCATAACACCACAACTCTCAATAGTTAGCAGTCAGCAACTAGGGCAGAATACGGTCAGGAGAGATTAAAAAAACATGATGCTACTTAGCACTACTAAGACTGCATTGATTTCCAGATACGCGTCTCATCATGTCATAAAACGATTTTATAATCTATCAACAACCGACATATAAGGAAATACCTATTGAATATTGTAAAACAGCTACCCATCAGTAGTCTTATTCCATTCACCACTTTACGACTCTTTTCTCAAAATCGGAAATTAACATTTAAATTGCTCACTTCGGCCGTTTCGACTTGAGCAATACCTGACCCTCACACAATACTCTTCAGTACTACCTTCTCAAGTTTACGAGCCTTCGAGGCTTTACGACCAAACCTCATTACGGTTGGTAGACCCATTAAACCACGAGAACAATTTGAAGGGAATTGCGACTTGAGATTATAGTTTCGAGATGTTGAAGACTTCAGAGTTACGGTGGTGTATTTTTTTTATACCGCTTAGGTGGCAGACAAGCACGGTGATGGAAAATGGTTATGGTGGCCTATGGACATATGCAACACCAGGGGCGTTACACTCGTGCTGTCGACCGTGAAGAAACCTAATGCCATTCTTGAAGAACACCATATTGTAATCGCTTAGGAAAACCACAGCAGGGAGTTCATTCCACAGCTTGAGCGTACGAGGGATGAAGTTCCTCATACCGCACAGTGTGCATCGTTTCCGGTCACAATACGTGAGCATGAATTCCCTGCCTATGGCGGACGCTGCGATGATGATAGGTGTGTATTGGCGTTCAAACTCTGGGCCGGTTTCTGGATTGGAGCATTTAAGTAATCTCATCTACGCCTGTTTAACTTGACATGAAATCCTTCCTTAAACTCACGTTTATGGCGATCCAGTCGTTATCTAAATAATAATTTCTGACCATTTAACTACCCACATAGTATTCTGAACCAACTGACAGCTTTTATCTCTAATACGCCTCCAAACGTGTATAGACGTCCATCAAATGTATCGTGAAGTTGTTTCACTATCGGAGTATGAGCGTGTAATGAAGGAGTAGTCGAGTAGTCCCGGCGCCTGCGCACCGCCCAACGACTATCTAATTAGAAAGTAGAAAATCTAATTATTGAAGCCGATAGCTTGTGAAGTTTTACTTGATTTAATGATGGCAAACGGATCTGTAACTTAGTATACTTAGCCTACCTAATGAGATGAAACTATGTGACTGTTTCCACTGTGCTATGCTATGTAGCGTAGCGAGTAAGATGTGCTATGAAACTGCCTACAAATATTTTCAAAATTCGAATCTATTCTCCATCTATTATTCTATTATTGATCAACGGGTCCTCAATATTAGATCAGGTGATCAACGGGCACCTTAAATATTTGAGGAGATCAACGGGTCCTCACCCGATGGAGAATACTTATCTTTTGCTCTGACGGCACAGACTCTCTCTGTTCTTACGGGCTCCGCAGCACGAGTGTGACTCCCCTGGTGTTGCATTCGCCCGTAGGCCACGGCAACCACTTACCATCAGGTGGACTGTGTGCTTGTCTGCTACCTAAGTAGTATAAAAAAATGCTTTAAACTTCCATTCAAAGGCGTAGACTGTAGAGCTATTTTCTTTGCAACGAATATTAATCATTTTACCCAAAGAACTAGACACAATACCAGTAATTGTCTTCGGTCCATTATATCATTTCGTGGCTTTCAAACTGCGTTAATTAATGAAGATAGATGAGATCTACCAAATTAATATTAATTAAAAAGGCTATTTAATTTTGATTACCATGGTACGATTTCTTGAAAAAAATCTACATTGACTTGATATCGAAGTTAGTCACGGGTTTAGCCAGGTTTTAGACGAAGGAAGTTCATTGCTTGAAAAGGTGAATTTTAAAGCTTTTGATCTTATTCCCACAGCCCATGGGACTTATTCCCGGGATAAAAATTTCGTATAATAAACAATTTTTATAAGTAGGTAAATATCAAATGTTGTAACTACAGCTTTAATCTTTCTTCGAGTTATTCCGGTTGGATCCCCTGATATGATCCCCTGCCGATTGTTATTGTGTTTTAATTCCCGATGGATCCACCGTAAACTGTGTCATTCCGGTCTTCGATTGGTATGCAGAGTAACTATGTACATACTTTGCTCTGGCTCATGCAATAGAGCGACTTTAATGCTATGACATTTGAACAAGCGAGTAAACATACTTAGATATTCCATTTTGTTTTTAATTTATTCTGTTTATTTTATGAGTCACCGTTATCTATACAAATATTATAGTTAAAGTGTCTGTGTATGTTGTACAATACTCATTATAAAATAATATCTGTCTATTTGTTTGTTCTGGATAATCTCCAAAGTTTTGCCCATTTTGACAGAATTTTCCTTTCATTCCAAGCTTACTTAAAAATAGTACCTACAGTCACAGAGCGCTCAGCAAATATAAAAAAGAATTAATTGATTAAAAAGATAGCTCTGACATTAGTACCCCATTTCAAATAACATAAAATTTATAGCTATCGTAGCAAAGTCAGCACCGCACTGTCTTGTCTATTATATAGAAAAGGCTAGGCCTCTTCTTTATAATTTTAATCACATTCCGCCTTATCCGTGCCGTATTGTTCCTGTAAGTATAATCGATGCGTTAAGACCTTACGTCGACTGACCCTTGTCATCTCTCAGGCTCAAGTTCCCATGACATGTTAAAATAAAGAAGCTATGGCGATTGCTAGTCAAATACAGAGCATGTCCAATATTGACTTGTCTCAAACCACCGGTCATTCACCGCAGTGACCGGCGGGCTTGCTTTAGTTTGCATACATTGCTGCCTAAATAGTTCTTGTTCATCCGAGCGCTTATCCCGGTTGTGTTCAAAGCGCCACACTTGGGGGGACACTTTTACTGGAGGGACTGCCGTCTGGTTCTCCACACCCGGGAGTAAAGCCTGCGACAGAGCCTTGTCGGTCAATTAGCAGGTGTTACCGATTTGCAGGTGAGATTGGCTTGACCGCTATCTAGACCCATAAGCATTGCCTACTATGTAGTTTGCTATATGGGTTCTAGAATGCAGATAAACCATACTATTTTATAATAGAATCAATCAGACTAATGCAAATATCTATATTGTTTCATGACAATTTAGCACTGAGCAGGAATCGACTTCCGGCGTAGCAGTCGAAAGCTCTACTGTAACAAGAACGCGGGTACTTGGTACTTGTACATCACTAGCTATTTAATTAAAAAAAAAAACTAATTACTATGCACAATTTCATCGTATATCAAATTCGCTACTTACAAAGTATGGGGACCACACCTACTCGCCTCAAGCGTGGGATACCATACCATCCTAATTGGGCATAAACAACTTATGTACTTATACCTATATCCAGTATATTAGCACAGACATACGAAAATAACCTTAACGACATTGTTTTAAGGTCTGAATATGAGATAAGTTTGCCAAGTTTCGAGCTGTGAACTAAGTGTAGTGTGGCCTAGTATTACCACTTTTGTAGGGTAACGTGCTGAGGAAATGTTTTACGTGGGATGTGTGTGAACATGTTTAGTTAACTTAGTGCGGGAGAAATTTCGGCCAATCGGCGGCCACAGAAGCGGTGCGGGGCCGCTCGTATGGCCGCCGATTGGCCGAAATTTCTGCAGTGCGGCGACGCAACGCACCGTGTGCCCCCGCTGTAAGTCATCGTCAACGTTATTTTGCGTTTAGTATAGAGATCCGATTCTCAGCACTCCGTGGATTCACCGTACGGTCGCCGGGTCCATAGCGTGATATAGAGAGGAACACCGTGACGGCGACTGGGACTTGAGACCCAGATGTAGGTTTAGGGTGGCCACTTTGTGATGCATCAGCGCTCACCTCCACCGTCAGTAGTGTTCCTCCGCCCCCCCCCCTCCCCCCCCCCCTCCCTACATATCCAAATTTGGTAGGTTTTTTTATCACCGACTCCTAATAAATATAAAGCTTTCATGCAGTTTTTGATAGTGTTGAAAGCCAACACTACTACTACTAACAACTTGTAAATGCCTACTATGCCAATGGTCATACACTTACCTTTCTTTGTATTTTTTTTTCGTGCGGACCTCTCCATGGATACCCCGCGCCAGCCGTCGGAGCACTTATGTCGGACTCGAATCGACTAAGATAGTTCGCCGTCTCACATCTCAAATGCCGAGATGTAACGTGGTTCAATAGAGCCTAAGTCCAATATTTTTCTCGTACCCTGGCTGATCCTGTGTTATCTCCGGTTTCCAGATATCCCCCTTAGGTTTGAGGACCACGGTGTCCCCTCTTGCCCCGCGTGCCGCTGCCCCAACTTGCTTCTAACAGACTACCTCACCTGTCTACTCCAGGTCCAGCAACTTAAGTATAAATATTACGGTAGAGTAATTTCTGAGAATGTACTTACATAGAATGTAGCATTTAATTCTCTCTTTACAACAGCCGAATGAACTGTGTGCACTGAAGTACATCCAATAAATAAAAAATGGACAGATCCCAATCTTTTACTACCGCTTGGTTACACTTGTCATAAAAAATTGGACGTACATTGAATACGTTAGAGGACGTCGCTGTAATGAAACGGGTAATAGAGGTGCTCGATATGCCTGCGCGTACGCATCGTGTGCCCACTTAAACGTTGCCAATGCAAATTAATGTACCCCCCGATAATTAGCTGAGATTAAGCTGGGTTAGACTGGTTTTGAAGATAAGTTTTATCAACAGAAGTGCTGAAGATACATTTTTATGGTTGGATCTCATCCCACTTATGATATACTTTGAATATGCAACCGCCGCAGGTTGAAGTATTGGAGATAATTTGAGTGTAACAAAAAACAAAACAAATATAAACTTCGCAGTAGTGTGGATGGAAAAGCTGACAATCCATAAGGAAGGTTTCTTATGAGGTTTTTTATGAACACCATAAGTGGGATGACCTGACCCGTCACAGTCTCCAGTGCCCAATCTGTAAATCCCTCAAAAAGGATTTATAGAATGGGCACTTTAGCCCCCTTTATTAGAACTGTTTTTATCCCCGCACATCCTGGATATGAGTTTTAGCATTTGCCTTCTTAGCGATCATAACGTTCAATTCCAAATCTTACCGACTCCAAACTCCATCCACAGCTGAAACGAAACGATAAACGAATTAAAACCGAAGATAGCCTGTGGATATCTCGATCGGCATAAAAACGTTGTTCACGATTAGTTCCGAGAATTAAAACACAATTTTCAAACTAAGTTTACACAATTTGCTGAGGTTATTGAGGCGTAAATTCACAGTGAAATGGCAAAACTAATTGTATACAAATAGAAGTCTGCATTCGGTATTACCACAGATTTAGAGAAGGCTAGATACAGCCTTTTGTGGCCCTAGTGCCCTACACCTGTACAACTATCGACCTAAATGAAGCGACGGAAGGTGCAGCCTATATCGCCAAGTTTTCTGGCTGGGCGCATCTAATTTTTAATTTAAGTTTCTGCCACAATGAAGAAAAAGATACACTATTAAGCCGGATGCGGTTGGAGCTAGCCGTTCTAGCAGAAACAGCGTGAAAAAACGCCTTGCGGATTTAGTTTGACATGCGTATATATCTCATCGTTAGCTCTGGTGAGGGGAAGCCCGAGACGAGGGAGAGGCATCACGGGAACTAGCGATGAGATGGATTAGTCGGTATGTGTTATGTATCTCGCTTACTCTAAATCTGTGGATATTACCAATTTCAAATTAAATAAACCTGTATTCTTGACACTAGTTAATATCATGGCTGATTTTGTCATTGATCACTAGGTAAAGCTATTTTGGGCAATGATCTCAAACGTTGGACATGACGGTAACATGATTTTTAAGGTATCGAAAATTAAGAGATGCAAAAAATAACATCTGGTTAATACTATAGAAGTCTGAATTCTGTTTTTGATTACCACAAATTTGGAGTAGGCTGGATCCCGCAGCTCAGCTCCTCTAGCCAATTGGTATACGTTTGTAGACGTATGGAATTGACATACGTTGACAACTGTCGTAAACGTCAAAATACGTGTCAATCCCATACATTCGTCATTCTATTTTACAATACGCTGGCCCCGGCCAACGAATTGCTACTTGTCTGGGAGGGTAGGAAGCCTCACGTTGCAGACTCTAGATAGTATTAGGATAGAAGCAGATGCCAGCCGTCCATGCCCACCGAGGAGGGAACAAGATGTGAGCATAATGTATTTTCGTGTTATTGAACTAGCAAAAGCTTTCAGAACCTTCTTCACTAAGGTTATGTAAGGTTTATTTTTATCCTATGCGGGAAACACCTACACTAAAAAAAGGACTTAACAGAAAGACACAGACAGACAGACGGATAACAAAGTGATCCTATAAGGTTTTTTTCCTCTTTGAGGTACGGAACCCTAAAAAGCAGATTGTCGTGACTGTAGCTCATGCTGAACTAACAACGACGAAACTCGACTAAAACAGGAACAAACCTGGGTATAGCCTACAAGCATCCAGAAATACCGTTAGGTTCGTACAAGCCAAGATCGCAGGAACTGGTTCAACGTTCGATCCTTGTTTAGATACTAGATGGGGAACGATTAAATACAATCTGCTGTATAACGTTAGGTAATAAACTCTGATCACGTTCAACAATGTGATGTGTTTATTATAAACTAACTGTGGCCTGCGGCTCAGCTCGTGTGGAATGCTGAACGTGCTATTCTAGACTATAAACCATCTCTCTGCCAGATTAGTCCAGCTGTTCTGACGTGATTGAGTAACGAATAACCATCCATATTTACAAAACTTTGCTGTAACTGCAAGAAATGAGTTTGCTGAGTTTTATCGCAAGGTAACCCATAAAATATGGACTAACAAACATGAATTTTGGTATATTCGGCTATACACAATATATTCTAACTGCCTGGCTTTTGGCGAAATTGTGTACCTACACCACCACCGCTAGAAGGAAGGAAACGATAAATGGAAGTAAAGACAAAAATGTCCTTTTACAAGAATCTCCCCAATCAATCAATTATTAGCCTATCGCAATCCACTGCTGGACATAGGCTCTCTCAATGTTGGGAGGCTTATAGATACAAGGATTTCCCCACCCCCCATTTTTCTCCCCGTGGGTCTCGTACAAGATAACTAAGGAATAGGGCAGTAAACATACAGCCTATAAACATGTGCCAGGTTGAGCACTATCGACCTACCTCTTACTTTTTATGTAGCTTAGATATATTTCCGCCTATCCCTTTACGGTTATACAGGCATCACTATTTTATATCTAGACCAGGAGTAGATTTATGTACAGTAATTCATCACAACTCTGAAAGGTAGTTTAAGTTTGTGGTCTATACATCGTTTGCGTTTGAGAGCCTCACGTCTGTACGGATCGTTTCACTTTGAATGGGTTGTACGAAATGTTGTTGTTATACGATGCTACTGAAAACATCCTTGACGACGTGGTTAGTGCTATTCTGTAATATGCAAAGACGATATCGAGTCTCATTCAGACTGGAGAGCTCACTTTAGGTATATTTCGGGAAGCTCTATTTTACGTGGGGGTATAATTGCAATCAGCTAGCATTGTTAGCTGTAAGCGGTATCCCCCCAGCTAAGGATGATTCGAACTGATTAAAATACGCTCTTTCGGTGACGGGGTTATGTTTCCCTTGTTGGCTCCCCTGAGGGAAACAAGGGACCGTCTTTCTCCCCTGGACAGGGGAAACAAAGCCTTTTCCACATCTACTATTATTACCGGGTAACCAAATGCCTGCATAAATAATACATTTGATTAATTGTTATTTCTCTCTTACAGGCATCAATGGACCTACCTCCGGATAAAGCCAAACTGCTGCGCAACTACGACCTGGAGAAGAAATGGGAGATCATCTGCGATCAAGATATGGTGCAGGCGAAAGACTCACCGGCGCACTACCTCAATAAGCTCAGAACTTACTTAGACCCTAAGGCCTCCAGGAGTCATAGAGTAAGTACTGACATTTGTAGATTTGTAAATGCCCACTGAATTCTGAACATATGTTTATGTTACGAGGGCCAATAGCCCTCAAGACGCAACTGGACGTAAAAATACCGTCCTGGATCACTTGGATGTTAACTTTTTTCCAATTTTAATTTATGTATTGATTATATTACAAAGCTGTGCTTAAATATTTAAGAAACGTTAAAAGACTGTACATGAAGATTAACGGAACATTTATGAGAATCGGGTATCCATTGTCGTGGGCGTATCTCGATCAAAGACGATCAAAAATGTCAGGTCAATAGTACCCGCAAATGACGAGTTTTTATAAATACACTCCTGAAAGTAGAAGAGCGATTTCGTCAGCGCCGAAACAACTCTTGATCAGGGTAGGCCGTTTGTCTTTCAGTTCCCTTTGGTCGACACCTTCACCGCGCCTCTCAAAAAACGTCATCAAAAGATAGTAGAGTAGATTCTGCTATTGAAATTGGTCTTCCCATCTGCTCTTTTAGTGCCCCTTCCATCTGTCACCTAGACGAACTGCTCTCTACTCGCTCTACCCCAGAGCACACGTAGAATGTGGTCTCTACCAACCCCAATAAACAAAAGACATGACTATTATGTATGTTATATCTTACGTGTAGCACTCTCGATCTAAAAGTGACACTTTCTATTTTCCTCGGGCACAAAACTAAAACAATATTCTTAGTTTGGACATAACGAAAAACATGTAGCCTCTGTGGCGTGGCGGTAGTAAACACGACCGCTACGCATACATAATGTTTCGATGTCGCCAATGGGTTGTAGAGGTGCAGTCGCTTCACGGAAAATATCAAAGTTCAGCCAAATCCGCAGTTAGACTGATAAAGCGGACTCCAGACTTCGAGGTGAAAGATTCGGATACGACTGGGATTAACGCTAGGATGAAGAAGAAGATATAACGACAAACACAAACACGTAAGCACGTACGCATATTTCATTGCGGCTTCTCAATGATCCCACTTATCCGTATCGGAGTGTAACAAGTAATGGGTGCGCTGTATCTGCTGCATGCGTTGGCAGTTGTCGTATGCGGTCGGCTACGGAATCATATCTTTGGAAATGCCTCATCGTAAATCAGAATCTCTTGATTACATGTATACAAATATTAGATAGACATTTCCAATACAGTATCTCCATATTAGTCCAGAGGTCCCAGGAGGTCTCCAGCATGACTTCAGCGAAATGATACATTGTAAGGCTAGTACATGGCGGCTGCGCGTGAGTTGCCGTATTCGGGTGTACCGTTACACATTGTAAACAATGAACGATACATTAGCGTTGCCGGCGATAGAGATCTGCCCACGGGCAATTTGTTAGATCGTTTTATTCACGTTTTTGCGCGCAATGGTTAGTCACAGGGTTTGAGAAAGTTGTGTGGTATGAAATAAACAAGCTTACAGCTTTCCTGATGGGTATAGTTATCCTGGAGAGCAAGCCAACTTCGCTTGCTGCCTGGTGCACCTATGGATCGACCAATAGGACTCTGAATAAGGTGCCCTTTTCAGGGTTAAGAAATCATATGGCAGTTGCTTTTGGTGTTCAAATTGTCCAATAGCAAAGCATGCGGACCCGAACTACGAGGTGAGAACCTCGGATACATCATGAGATATGACGACGACGGTTTAGCTGACGGCAAGTGGTCGCCATGGCTTGCAAAACTTGAGGTCTGGCATACGGTTCTTTTGATGGTTATGTTACCATGGTCTATACAGCATGTTACAGCACCTTGCCACCTATACAGTTAGCAGAGACAACCCGTGAAACTAACATAAACGTCTGTAAATGCCCAAAGCGGTAGGCAGAGGTGTATTAACACCCACTTTTTGCCAACCGCCTAATATGGAACGAGCCTATTACCCTCAAACCAGCACTTGACATGGGCTGTATGTTTACTGTGAAGAATAGCCCTATCCCTTAGTCGCCTTCGCCGACACCCACGGGTTTAGATGGGATGGCCCTACTATACTCCGCCGGGACAGAATTCGAAGCTGCACGAGATAAACATACTGCATACAGCCATGAGTGCCCAACTTGTGGTGAACGAGATGCTGGCGTTCTTGCAGCAGAAACTGGATGTGATGGACGAGGTGTCCGCTATCCAGATCTGTAGCTCCAACTTCAGCCAGGACGAGATAGCGGCATCCAAGCGGCTACTATTTGAAGTACTCAACAAGAGCGACCAGATGGTGTCCCGCCGGCGTGACGGGACCAGCAGAAGCGTACAGGATGTCATCACGCTACTGAAGGAGACCGACCCTGACGACGTGCCAACGTTTGTGGCGAAGGACCTTCATAAGTTGCCTCCCGTCACATTTGATCACGTCGACGTTACGTGCCTTTTGAAGGACATTGTGTCCTTAAAGTCCAGGATGGTTGACGTCCAAAACAAGCTGGCGAAAACCGAAGATATCGTCGTGGAATTGCGTCAAGAAATTGTGACTTTACGCAATAATGCGGCGATATGTAGGTCACCGTCAACTGCGAACGTCAACACGTGTCGGGGCACTGGCCGCGGCTCAAATTACGCGTCAGCAGTTTCGCTGTCGCTAACAGCTGAGCCTGAGGAACGTGCTACACAAGCGCCCCCCTGCTCTGCCCCCGCCTCCGCGACGCCTACTAGTGAAGCAGCGCGAAGTCCACGTCCAGCACCGAAGCCTGTGACATCAGCCCAGGTGAAACTTCAACCACCACCTCGCCGAAGTTTCGCCAGCGTCGCCCAAAGCGCGCCGACCGTGACCCCGAAGCCACTGGTAGAACCGGACGGTAAGGGGGCTTCAGATGGCTTTGTAACGGTTCATAAAAAGAAACGCAAAGTCAATCAGAACCGATGCGGCACTGCACCTGCGATACCCAAACTTTCGCTGCATGCCGCTAAGCCGAACACTCCGGTGTATATCTCCCGTCTGCACTACACGACGACGGCAAAGAGCATCGTGGAGTACGTGCGCCATAAGATCAACTACACGCCGAGAGTCCAGCTGTTGGAGTCGCGCCGCAACGTCAACTTTTTATCGTTCGTGGTGCGAGTACCCAATTGTTTCCTGGACCGCGTTATGAAGGAAGACTTTTGGCCACAGGACGTGGTTTTCCGTCGCTTCCGCGGACCAGTGCCACAGGAACGCACATAGACTTAGTGCATAGGAAGTGCTTACTAACATAGGTTAACTGTTATTTACTAACAACTACTACTACTTGTATGTATTTCTAGTTTTAAGGTATATGTCTATGGGCCGTAGTATAAGTTTATTACATCTGAAACTTTACTCATGTTGCCTGCAATAAAGATTTATTATTATTATTATTATTATAAATCGCTTTTAAGTCTAATAGTGGTACTTTCCAATCGAAAAGTTCCATTTGTCCGGTAAAGAAAGTGTCACTATGCAGATATCACTGTGAAACTCTCACCTACATCTCTAGATGTCACATCAAGTGCTACACATACTGATAAAATGGTACTCAACAATGCAGACCACGCTCTACTCCGACATATGTTATTGTAAGACGTATATGAACACTATTGAGTGCCGCATTCATCTGTTCTGTGTACCGTTAGTGTCACACATCTTCTGTATGTGCATTGTGGAAACGAAAAATGTGTGCAGACGAATATTTTGCAGGAAAAAAATGCATATGAAAGTGTATATGTTGGTATTGTTAAATTCTCAATACATAAAATACATGCATACTTATATTCACACCTGTAAATTCCCGAAGGGGTAAGCAGAGATGTATTAACACCGATACTTACCCACGAAATAGAGGGTGAGTCTATTGCAATCTCACCTCCGCCAACCGAAGGCCCACAGACGGCGTGCGTTTTAGTCGGTTCGAGTCCGACATTAACTACCCAACGGCTCCGGCGGGGGAGGCATCCGTGGGGATTTTTCGCACGATAAAAAAAAGTCTGATGCTGTCAAGCGAATTTGTAGTTTTGAAGGACTTACATCTAAAAGATGGAGTTCAACCCTGTTAACCTTACCAAAGCGCCCAAATTAGAGAAACACGATGAATTTTGCTGTTTCACTGTCATATAAATATTTTTCAGGTGACGAAGATGATTATCATAGAAATTGTGTTAAAGCTGTACAAATTTTCATTGCAGAAATCCAGCCTTAATCATTTATTTTGTATGTTGCCAAACTCAAATTCACTCGCAAGGTGTTTACAAAAGTATGCCTAAACCTGTAATTATCTCACCATAATTTACCCCTTAAACCAGAAATCCATAACAGGTACATATTATCATATTACGAGGTTACACGGAGCTGCTCTCAACCACCTGCGCTTGCGCTGAGTTATCGTAAAAGTTACCAAACCGCATTATACAGGTGCTTACAAGGATTTAAACACCTTACGCCCTCACAATCTTTCAAACACTTATTCATAGGAAAATGTAAAGTGTACTATAGCTATATTTATATACATACATACATGTAATAACACTTTTATCACCGGAGGATTAGGCAGAGTTGAAATAACACCCACATTTCAGCAATCATTGTATTCGGTCCCACGTAATAGGGGGTGAAACTATTACTGTATTTCGGGCACTATTGTTGACCATCGATCGCCGTGCCGTAGACATTATTTTGGTTACAAACTAATTGAAATCTTCACGTCTCTAATATATCACGCAATCAAGTTTATGCCGCCATTGCGTTTGAAGATGGCTCGTAAATTTGAACTATAACCAGTATTATTGATTTGACCTACAGACAGACATTCCACCTGAATTAGGACAAACAAATAAACAGTTACGGTAAAGTATTCTCGGTCCCAAGTAATAGGGAGCGATCTTATTGCCATCGACCAGGCACTATTGGCACTAGCATACTCCATGACTGGCAATGCCTGGCAATTTCCTAATACAAAATCCAGCCCCCCTAGTAGAACCTAGACGACCCCTAACCCTCCGGGGATAAAGGCATCTATGTATGTCTACATAGTATAGTATAGTCTATGCATGTAAGAGACAAATGCCCTTGCGCAAAACCAGACACTTTTTTTGCGCGGGATGTCCCCACGGGCATGGCTATGCCGGAGTCAGACCGACTAAACTCGCATGTCGTCTCAGTTCTTCAAATGCCGGGGTATGAGATCCAATAAGGCATTTCCCTCGCAATCCAACTGAATCTGAACTATCTCCGGTTTCGAGATGGCCACCTCGAGTATGGAAGCCACGGTGTCCCTATCTTGCCCCGAGAATCACACCCTTGTTATGACATACTTACCTACATAAATTTAGCCCTGGAGGGTTAGGCAGAGGTGAATTAACACCCACATTTCACGAATCATTGAATTAGCTCCCACGTAATAGGGGGTGAGCCTATTGCGGTATTCCGGGCGCTGTTGTTAACTCGAGCCTTGCATCTGAGGTTGAGTCTGGGCTGTATAAATCTGTCTGATGTTAAAAAATGATGGTGTGATAGCAATTATGCGTATTACAAGCGGTTTGTTTTACCAGGTACTCTAGTCAAATGGTTGTTAAACATTGCTCAATCAGGCGTACATGTTACTTGTGCCGTCCTAACGGTACATGAAGTATCCTACACGATTTCAAGTACTCTTTTTGCTATTACCATGACGTATTTTAATTGGTGCTTACCTATAACGATACACTTTTATTATTGTAGAGCTTTATGGGAATTCTCGTTTAAAAAAAATTAAAAGGGATTTACCTCATTCAAATTTGTTTCCAATTTCCTACTTTTTATATTGATTTCACTTATTTTGAGCGACTGCCGCCTCCACCCTTTAACCCTGAGAGGAAAGCCTCATCAGTTATATTATATTTTGGTCAATCTTGGTGGGATTATTATGATTTGCAGCTTTCCTGCAATGTGAATAAGAAAACTCGTGTCTTGGTTTTTTGGTACCGGGTACGGCAAAGAAACCGTTCAGTCCTCCGTAAAGTCGTCAACGTATGTTATACACGTCAAATCCCATACATTCATCATTCTATTTCACAATACGCTGACCAACGAATATTTCGGCAGGGTAACACCTCAGCTCTGTACGTGTTGTTCTAGCAGGGAAACCACGCGTTAGTCTAATATCTTAACTCAAAATATATGACAGGCTGGGCGTGATCCCAGTAAGCTATAGCAAGGAAAAACTATATTTCCTCTTTCTTCTTACTCATATTGTAAGAAGAATAGTATGATTCTGCCAATTACAACTATGTATAAATAGTAGTCATAGTGTTTTCACGTGACCTACTATGACACAAGGTAATCCACGAAACTGACTCATGCTGTTCAAGTTATCGATGGGAACGTGAGAATATGACAGCTAGACTGTAGTCTGTAATATGATATATCCTCGTTTATTTTACATAGAAACTAGCTGCCCCGGCGAACTTCGTACCGCCATATTTTCGGCCCGCGTGGTATTCAAATCCCGTTCCCGCTGCACCCTTATCACTTAGGGGGATGAAAAATAGATGTTGGCCGATTCTCATAGATACCGGATAAGCACAAAAAATTTCATCAAAATCGGTCAAGCCGTTTCGGAGGAGTTCGATTACGCACCCCGTGACAGAAGAATTTTATATATTAGATATACACGAATATTTTTTAATTACCAGAGAAATTTTGGCAAAGTGATAGGTATTCGATACTGAACCCATCCATGCTATAAAAAAAGAATAAAGTATGTATGTCAATTTTTTCCCTAAAACCACCTAATATTTGTTCACGACGTACAAAATTTTACTCAATAGAATATGAAGTAGATAATACTAATTCACGAAAACAAAATCACTCAAAGAAGTCATTGATAAAATACGCGCTCTCTTTCTCTACTTTAATCCCCTACCCCCCACGTACCCCGCACTACACGTGCCGCGAAACGAGCGACCCGGCGCGGCGGCATCTCTTTGATGCAAATGACCTTCAGTTTTAATAAAATTCAAATCATAAAAGCAATGCAGTTCCCATGCAGTTCCGGTTATGACGTCTTGATGCGCGCACGTTTCCGATTAATTATCGAGATGGCGTACCAAATTATCAATCGCGAATGTGCATTAATAATTATGTTACGTACCTACTTACTTTACACCCGGTGAAAATGTGAGTGTCGTTTTACGGATGTACCTATCATGATCTCTACGGTCTCTACCCGAATGCCCGACAGCCAAATTGCTCCACAATTACATCAATGTCTGGTTCCTGGCTGGTCTCCCACATCAATACGCAATTTGAAGGCAGGTGAATTGGACGGAGGACCCCGGATCTGAGGCCAATTTACATGTGTAGTGAAGTGAAATGTGTATGTCAGTGAACCTATCAACCTAATACCCCTTCAGACGGCTCCTCAGTCCTCAGTTTGAAATTGAACTTATTAAATCGGGCTCGTTTATGCATCTACTTGTAGTGGTAAGTCTTGCACGTTTCGTAATACATCAATCAAACATTAATTTTGATTTTGATTAGTGTTTGACCTTGAAAATCGCTCGCGTCTGTCATAGGTACGTAGGTACATTGTCGGTCCTTCTCGGAACTCATCGGCTTTTTTACGACGAAAGTTCATTGATATGATAGGTACCTATTTACTATTCACACATAGTACGTAAAATGAAACGGTGTCTTTGCGTGTATGCACGTATTTTGAGATTTTAAAAACGTCAATAACTTTGTTTTTTTGTATGGTTGGCTATTTGTATTATTCCATATATGTTGAATTATATACGTTCCCTATCAGCCCCTGCAGTTTCTCTGGTAATTAAAAAATAAGGGTGTATAAGACGACAGAATAAAAAAAAAATTTTTGCCAAAAAATTAAAGTTTATAATTCACAAAAAAAAATAGGGGTTGATCGTAGAGGGGTGAAAATTTAGGGTTGCATGTATTTTTGTATGATGTATCATAAAAAAATAAAAACAAAAAAAATTGTCTGAAAAAAAAAAAATTAAGGGGTGGACCACCCTTAACATTTAGGGGGATGAAAAATAGATGTTGGCCGATTCTCATAGATACTGGATAAGCACAAAAAATTTCATCAAAATCGGTCAAGCCGTTTCGGAGGAGTTCGATTACGCACATTTGTGACACGAGAATTTTATATATAAGATGTAACCGTCGCGTAGCGTGGGTTAAATATACATTAGTTATAATATGTAGGTATAAGTATTACTATCCGGTACTTGATTTGGCAGGATACGTCATGAATAGGAGTGGGACTTACGTAGTAACTATTTATTAATCTGTGGTGGGACCCCAGAAATATATAAGGATAGAACGGCCATAATCATTATTCAATCGACGACTTTATAAATGATAAGGGTTAGATAAAACAATAATAATAGACTGTAGGTTTTGACATTACGATATTGACATTATAGACTACAATAACAAACTTAATATGATATTATGATTAATGACATTATTTTTTCTGCATGATTTAATTTATGTAACTAGTACCTAACTACTGTAAAATATTTGCATGTCAAATTACTGACTAAGTGTTAGAACATAATTATTAATATTTAAGATCAACATTATACACACTTAAGGCAAATAAATGATTATGAATTATGAATTATGAATAAGCGGTGTTTACCTGTATGTCGCGCGTGTCGACTTTTTCACTGTAAATATTGCCTATAGTCATCGGCAAATATCATGACAACGTAGATACTCAAGCTGCGCAATGCTCATTTTAGGTTTCTCTGAAGATAAGCACGGGGCGTGAGTGGAGACGCACCAATCAACCAATCAATAAACTAATTACGTATTTCGCGTCATTGGTCGGGCCAACCAAAACGGGCAACGGGTCAACGGGCCAACTAAAAAGCCAAAAAAAGGATTCATCGTCCTTTTATTGGTTTTTTTAGTTGGCTCGTTAGTGCATATGAGCGAAATTTTGGACGTTTCTTCAAAGTTCTACCATATTCCTATTTAATGTTACTGCGGACTCTAGTTCATAATCATTCTAAATTATTATTGGTATTTTGTGCTTTCCACTATTAGGCTTACGATGTCAACCAGTAATTGTAAGATAAGATACTGCAGAAGAGGCGGAGAGGTCTTAGAACGTATGTCTTGAGGCACTTGACCCCTAAGGGCCAGTGCGGGCATGGCTCACGGCTCACGGCACTATTGTGTAGATGTCGTGAGCTTTTCTTTATTGTACGCCATGAACGAAAGTAACGAAACTCTCTAAGTAACGAGTTTTCACAAAGCTGATGAAGTTTTTGATGACACTTTATCTCGGTTAGGTGAAATTGTAAAACTCACGTACATTGACTCCAAAATAAGGTAATTCTGTAACTTAGAAGTCATGCTTCAGAAATATTTACCCATATCCAGTCTATTCATCATCATCATCTTAGGCCCGTATTCTAGAAGGACAATCAGTCCTGAATCTTGATTTCTTTGAGCACAGATTGCATAGACAGATTGACAGATTGTCTATACAATCTGTGCTCAGGTAAACCGATATTCAGATCTGAGTTATATCCTAGAATGTGGGCCGTAGTTCCAGGCATCCTAGACTTTTACCCCGGACCCCAAGGTCTACTTACTCCTTCTCCTTTGTTCCTTAGGCTCGCGTTTGACCACTATTTCATCTGATGAAAAGTGTGATGTGGTCGAAGGTGTAACACGCTTGTCTAGAAGTAACCTGTTCACTCCCAGGTCATAGCTTTCGGGAAACACAGAATCAGACAGGGCGTTCCTCTCATCTTCTCAGTAATACGGAAAAAATTGATAGGTTTGCTATATTTAGCTCAAAACATATACTTCCGGGTTATACCCAAAACATCTCCAAAACTTATGATGATAATATCTGACCTTTAAACCAACCATGTTCGCTATCAATTAATAAGGTCGCATGCCAGGAGAGCGCCGAGGTCGCTCACCCATGGGGCTGTCCACAATAGGTAGTCATCATTTGTGACTCATATGCTCAGATGTCGTGATTCTGTTGTTGTGTGGGACAAGAGATAAGCTCGAGACGTATTTGGTTATGGTCAGTTTAGTCGACTCCATTTGAATTACATGGTTTTGCTTATAAAGAGAAGCTGCATAATATCAATAGCAAAATACAATGACCCGCTTAGACAAGTGGCAATTCGTTGGCTGGCGTATTGTAGAATAGAATGAAGAAAGTGGGATTGATACGTATTTTGACGTCAATCCCTTACCAATGTATGACACGGAATACCTTCATCTATATGAATAAAAATGAAACCCCCCAAATGTATGTATGCGCATAACTTCTAAATGACTCCACCAAATTGGATAATTCTTTTTGTTTTGTGTTCGTTATTGTGTGGCCAAGGTTTGTTTAAAAAAATAAAATAAAAGGTGCAGCGGGCACGGGCTCTGAATACCACGTGAGTGGAATAAAATTTGGCGATACGAAGTTCGCCGGGTCAGCTAGTTTATTATATTTTCGGAATCCTTGGTGTCCATCGAATTCCCAAAGAAAATTGCTATTAGGATATTTTCCTAGGTTTGCCCCTTTTTTGAGCTAATTTCCTTGAGGTAAGTAAGTATCTACATAATATACTTACTCGTAAAAATTTCAAAAGACAGTCTTGTAATGCTCTCCTCTATCTTATAACTTGGACCCTAAATTGTTCGCAGCAATGAGAAAGTGTATGCAGATTGTCATAACGATATACTCTCTGTTTTGATGTGCAGCACGCCCGTACCCGTACGGTACACGGAACCCCTTTATTTATGTATTTTACAAAAGAGTACGTGATTATGCCCTTTCGTGGGTGAAATTAAAGGGCATTTGTGTACCAAAATCAAATATTTAGATGAGCCAAAATCTATGCAGGTCCCTATATACGGGCCCCACCAATTTCTTCAGGGCCCAGGATAGCCTTACCTTCAAATTGACGCTCGGATGGAAGTAAGATTACCAATATACCAAAAAAGTTTATCAAAATCGGTCCAGCAACTTTTGTATGACCGCCCAAACTAAGAAATATATCTATACAGTTTAATAAAACTTACACATGAGGCTATAATCTATACCTATTAAAGTCATCATCCTCATAGCGACTCCCCACTTCCCAGTAGCGTCTAAAATTGGTGCGTACGGAGCCCAGGATCCATTTATAGTTTTTAATTGGTATGATATTTCCCGAGAGCGACTATCGTTGGACCCCCAACCCCGACCTATTCTATATCAAAGTATTCACGCCAAATGTCATTGTTTGCAGAAACGGAAGATGGTCGGCGACTCGACTTCGACGCAAGTCCTCAGGGACTTGGAGATATCCTTACGAACAAACCACATTGAGTGAGTATCTTTAACATACCTCTTATGCCTTCCCATACCCGGGGGTTAGATAGGAACACCGTGGTCTCCATTTCGAAGGAGATGGCCTTGTGTCGTTTCCGGAGCAACCGAAGACCCAAAGACGGCGTACGCTTTAGTCGGTTCGAGTCCGACATAATCTCCGACTCTGGCGGAGGGTGGTATTGACGGGGATTTTGCGCACATTAAAAAAACTATATTCAACATACCTACATTGCAGCCTATTGCAGTCCACTGTTGGACATAGGTCTCACCCAATGTACGCCATTACTCTCGATCTTCCACCTTCCGCATCCAGTCTGTCCCAGCCACCTTTTTCAAGTCGTCAGTCCATCTAGCTTGGGGGCGGCTCAACTTCTTGCTGTCTCTACTTTAGGACTCGTTTGTTCCAATCCAATGGCCATCGGTCCTTTTACAGATATGGTCAGCCCACTGCCACTTCAGTTTGCTTACTTTGTCAACATTAAATAAATAGATACCTATTTAACGTTTTCCAGATGGGTGCGCGAGTTCCTCAACGAACAGAACCAAGGGCTGGACGTGCTGATCGACTACCTGAGCTTCCGGCTTAGCATGATGCGCCACGAGCAGAGGATTGCGCTTGCCAGGAGCCAGTCCAGCGATGGCATCAACCAGGGTTAGTTTCAGTGGCAGAGTTAGGATAGAGGCGGTTAAGTTGTAAAATCATACCTACTTTTTCTAGTTCGAATAGGATACAATTTTAGGCAGTTGTATGCTGTATTCATATGACTTACGACTGAACTCTCCATTAGAATGCCAGTAATCTTTCTTCATCTGCCTCCGAGACTTACATCGCGGAGCTCAGAGTCAACTTTTTCACTTAAACCTCGTTTCCACTAGGTGACGCGCAACACGTGACACCTAACAAGTTTGGCAACGTTGCGCATTTCCGTTGTGCAACGTAGTACAACAATGCTTTTCAACATGAGCCGCCACAATGTTGTCTAATGGATACTGAACGGCTTTAACCATTTTTGAGATGCTTGGGAATATGGGAGCGACGCGAAGGGCTGTCTGACTCCCCAAATTCGAGAGGTGAGCCTGCAGCAGAGCCTGATCCTGATTGATTATCTAGTACCAGAAGATCTCGATACGACCCCCTTGTACCAATTGAATTCGAGTATTAACCATCCTTCTGCATTCCTCAGTAAACACCACCACCTCCGAATGCAGCGGTCCCACCGACGGCGGGTCCACCATGAGCGCGACGTGGCGGAGGCGGGCGCGGAGTGCGGACGCGGAGTGCGAGGGCGCGGCCAGTCCCGCCGTGGCGCGGCGGCGGACGAGACACGCGGCCAGGCTCAACATGGGCGCCAGCACCGACGATATACACGTGTGCATTATGTGTATGAGGGCTATTATGAACAACAAGGTATATGTAGTCAATTGCTGAACTATATTTAAAAAAAGAATGTTGAATTGACAACGCTGTAAGTGGTAAAACGAACACCTTTGTTGGGTTAAAAGGTCAAAGTGTTCTAATCAGATTTGGTTTTGAGGTTAGAAGGTTAAGGCGGAGCTTCGCTACAAGAGCCTAAACCTTCTTAACTTGCTGCTGCTTTGAGCGGGAATTGGCATTGACGTAGTCCCACTCTATGCAATGAACCGCATAAAATGAAATAAAAAAGATTGCCTCATTAATATTGCCTTTTAATGGGATATTTAGGAATACTTATCGATAAGACAAGGTATCAAATACCAAGGCATTTAAGACAAAAAAAATCTTATACGAAATCGAGGTATCACTAATTCTTTATTTTCAGTACGGCTTCAACATGGTAATCCAACACAGAGAAGCCATCAACAGCATCGCCCTCTCCCTGGTCCACCATTCTCTCCGGACAAAGGCCCTAGTCCTGGAACTGCTAGCCGCCATATGCCTGGTGAAGGGAGGCCACCAGATCATCCTCTCAGCCTTCGACAACTTCAAGGAGGTGGTCGGAGAACCTCATCGGTTTCACACCCTCATGGAGTACTTTATGAACTATGATAATTTTCATATTGAATTTATGGTTAGTGTTTTTATATCTTGTTTTTTTTCATTATTGCCTCGGAGAGCATGTTAAGCCGTCGGCGGCGTCATCATCTATAGCAGTTGTTACAGGTAGTTGGAGCCCTCAAAAGTCCGACTGGTGGGACTATAGAACTTCGTAATCGCCAATTGATTGTGGAAGTCAGATGGCAGTCGCTTCACGGAAAATATCGAATTTCAGCCAACGGGCTTGGCCGAACCTCGATATCCTCCTATCCATCTTTAAACTGGAAAAAAACGGACCCGAGACTCCGAGATGAAAACTTCGGATGCGACTGGGAATAACACTAGGATGAAGAAGTGGCCCGTTTACCCGGGGGCGAGTTGGGGACTCCGTGGTCCCCACACCGGATGAGGGCCAGTTCGAGAGATATGGCCCTGGGTCGTTCGGGGTGCGAGGGATATGGCTACGACAATCTCACCTCCGGCAACCGACGGAACATAGTCGGCGTACGTTTTAGTCGGTTCGAGTCCGACATAACCTCCTCCTCCGGTTCCGGCGGGGGAGGTATCCGTGAGGATTTTTCGCAAGATAAAAAAAAAAAAAAAAAAAAGTGGCCCGTTACAAAATTACCCTATGATATGAGGTTGAGGTCAGACCTCCGTCTTAACTTCCAACAACAAGAGGAGAGGAAAGTCCGCGTTAGGACCTCGTCCGTCTACCAACAGTTGTACTGGTTAATTAAGAGTTTGGGCTCCATAGACTTTGATGAGGCCCAAAATACATCATTTTTCTTCTCTTCTCGGATTATACTATATCAGTAAACTGTATTTTAAACCATAAGAACATCTATGGCAGTCGTTACGGGTAGATGGAGCCCTAAAAAAATCCAAAAAAAAAAAACTAACGGTCTAACTGCATAGCTTCGATATCGCCCAATGTTAACATTGGGTTGTGCAGGTCAGATGACAATCGCTTCACGGAAAATATTGAGATCTAGCCAAATCCGTAGTTAAGACTGGTAAAGCGGACCCCAGACTCCGAGCTGAAAAGCTTCGGATGCGACTGGGAATTAACGCTAAGAGGAAGAAGTAAACTGTATTTTAAACCTTCTAGGTGGCCTGCATGCAGTTCGTGAACATCATAGTGCATTCTGTGGAGGACATGAACTTCAGGGTTCACCTGCAGTACGAGTTCACGGCGCTCAAGCTCGACGACTACCTCGAGAGGCTGCGGCTGTGCGAGAGTGACGATTTGCAGGTAGGAACTTCGAGAAAAAGAGATTATGTAGAAAAGATTAAGTACAACAAGCCTTTGGTCTTCCCACTGACAGCACAAAACCTCTCCAGTGAGCTCTAGCTACCCTACTAATCGCCGGAAACACAACACTGCCTCTGTGTGCGGCAGGAGACCAAGCACGCACAGGTATGTGTACCCTGGGCGATGGAGACGGCAACATCTCTCTCTCAAGGTCAAGGAGACGGCAGCGTCTCCCTCCCAAGGTCAAGGAGACGGCAGCGTCTCTCTTTCCCAAAGTTAAGGAGACGGCAGCGTCTCTCTCTCAAGGTCAAGGAGACGGCAGCGTCTCTCTCCCAAGGTCAAGGAGACGGCAGCGTTTCTCTCCCAAGGTCAAGGAGACGGCAGCGTCTCTCTCCCAAGGTCAAGGAGACGGCAGCGTCTCTCTCCCAAGGTCAAGTAGAGGGCAGCGTCTCTCTCCCAAGGTCAAGGAGACGGCAGCGTCTCTCTTTTAAGGTCAAGGAGACGGCAGCGTCTTTCTCCCAAAGTCAAGGAGACGGCAGCATCTCTCTCCTAAGGTCACGGAGACGGCAGCGTCTCTCTCCCAAGGTCAAGGAGACGCTGACACTTGACTGACTGCTTCTGCGGTGTAGTGGTAGTGAACGCGGCCGCTACGCAGGAGGCGCGGGTTCGATCCCCGCTCAGTGCAAATATTTTTATACATGAATGTGAATATTTGCATTGGTCTAGGTGTTTCTATGTATAATATGTTTATATTCTAGTTTAGCTATGCTTACTTTGGGTCTAGATAACATTGTGTAGAATGTCGTACAATATTTATTTATGGCCTCGGTATTCTGAAGGGCGGAGGTATTTCCCCAGTCGGACTGTCCTACCTCCGTAAAGCAGAAGGTAAACTCTATCTAACCATTGTATGTGACTGTTCTAGGTTCAAATCTCGGCGTACTTAGACAATGTGTTCGACGTGGCCGCGCTCATGGAAGACAGTGAGACCAAAACGGCGGCACTCGAGAAGGTCAACGAACTGGAGGACGAGTTGGGACATGTGAGTGACAGGCTCTTTAGGATTATACTAGTAAGGCGGTGAGAGGAGGGGATGAAAGTCTCCGTCTCCGATATGATGCGATATATTCTAAAATGGGAAGTATTTAATGATGTATCCCTTAAATAAATCCCTCTCAATCAAGGGTTTTACTTGTACAACTTCGCAAAGGAGATGGATACTCTTCCATACATTCGTGGGCCTGATTGACAGAAAATGGAGCTGTCAGCTGTCACAGCTTAAAAATACAGTTGATAAACACAAGAAATAATTAATCGATTAACGGAAATCGATTCAGAATTTATTTTTATTACACTATTATTTGGTATTTTAAATGGTTATTATTATTATTATGATTAAGTTTTGTTCACTCTGATTGATTTAATATCAAATTGTGATGCAAGTGTTTTAATACGCAATATTGTTTAAATAATTTTTAGTAATCGATTTTTTATTTTGCTAGTGGAATAAACTTAGTTTTAAGATTTCTCGTCTTCCAGGTTCTCAATTGAGCTGGTTTTTTAATATTTTGAAATAGAAAAAAATAGCGCTTTTTTTAAGTCATATCTCAACTCATTACAATTTTGGCCCAGAAGTCCCCGTCTCCTTTATGGTGGAAAAGGTAACCGATAATATTATGTACGTCCTATGTGTTTCTGATTACAAAAGAATATTAATGCAGTATCTGCTCCATTTCATGCTGAGAGTGCCTGTACAAGGGGTAGAAAAAATAAATGTCTGTGTCAGATTTCAGAAAGGATGTTAAGTATATGTACTTAAAACAATTTAAACTGATTTTGTCCCCATGCATGAACTTTTTGATGTTTGCTCACGATATTTGCCACCATTTAAAGTTCATTTTCATTTATTAAATGTGTGTATGCGCAGGCGCACGAGCGAATGGCGGCGTTGGAACGAGAAGCCATCGCGAAGCTGGGCTCGCTGGAGGCGGAGTTAGCGGCCGCGCGACACGAGCGGGACCAACTGGCGGAGGCGCGGAGGCAGGTCGTGGAGGAGGTGAGCATCTTCTTCATCCTAGGGTTCATTCCCAGTCGCATCCGAAGCTTTCACCTCGGAGTCTGGGGTCCGCTTTACCAGTCTCAACTGCGGATTTGGCTGGAACTCGATATTTTCGAGATTAGGCGATATTGAAGCATTGCAGCTAGACCGTTGTTGTTGAACTTTTTAGGGCTCCAACTACTCGTAACGACTGCCACCGGACCTGACGGATGGCCAATCTGACTTCCGCCAGAGGTACTCCATCGAGGATGCCATCTATGGTGAAGGATGCAGTTGCTCGAGATTATGGCAACCGAAACCGACGTCGTGCTCTCCGAGGCACGACCAGACTAATGCAAATGCCCATATTAATGCATACAAATATTTGCACTGAGCGGGGATCGAACCCTACTGCGTAGCGGCTGCGTTCACTACCGCCACGCTACCAAGGCTGTTACTTTCATCTGTTGATTTCAAATAAGATTCTGAAGCTTATTGATTTGCATTTACCATATTATATCAATACTTCCCAGAATTAGTTCCTTATTAGTGACATTGTTAAACTAAACTTACTAAAAAAAAAAGAAAAATACTAAAAAAGTGTGGCTTTTTTTTTTTCAAAATCAACTAGTTCTCATCCTAGTTAAAAAAAAAATTTCCACTACACACACTTTTTTTCAAGAAACATTAATTCAGGGCTTCTGGTGTTAATATAGCTGTTCGATTGTACAGGTATCAACGTTACGGCGAGCGCAGCAGGACTCCCGCAACCGGCAGTCGATGTTGGAGTCCAAAGTTCAGGAGCTGGAGTCGCTCACCAAGTCGCTGCCTAGGGGAGCTTCCAGTAAGTGACACACCTTTTATATCTTAGCTTTCACCTAGATCAAAACTTTCAGCTATAGTACGCGCCAGTTAGTGCGGCAATACAGGTCGTTCACCCCTCTCTACCACTGACAATGACCCGTATTGCCAGGCTAACTGGCAAATAGTATAAAAGAACTGTGCACAGAATGAATGCCAAAATTACACTATTCCGAAGCCGACTGCATACGACAATGACAGACGTATGCAGCACATACAGCGTACCCATTACTTTTTAAACTCCGATACGGATAAAGGGGACCGTTGAGAAGCCGCAATGAATTACGCGCAACTGCTGCGTGCGTTGACAGTTTTCGTATACAGTCGACTTCAGAATCATACCTTTAGGCCACTTTAACCCAAATATAATATTCCGGAATAATATTCTACAGACAATTACCAAATTAAGCATAGCTCGTATTTGTATAACATTGTACTATTATTTTTCTTTTATTCAAATCAAATATTAATATTACTTTCAACCTTCCAGTGGGTGCAATCTCCTCACACTTATGCAACGGCGGGACACCAAACGGGCACGGTTTACCGAACGGTGACACGCCCACATGCAAATCCCCCCCACCCGTGGCCCCTCCCCCACCCGTCGCGCCCCCTCCCCCAGCCCCCATGGCCCCGCCCCCAGCCCCCTGCCCCCCTCCCCCGCCGCCCCCACCTTCGTTAGCTCCCGCCCCACCACCCCCCGCGCCCCCTGCCCCCGGACTGATGGCGCCCCCACACCATACGGATGCGATGACGATCAAACGGAAGGTGGATACCAAGTATAAGCTGCCTACGTTGAATTGGATCGCGTTGAAACCTAATCAGGTATGTTGAATATTTTTTTTATAAATTATTTTACTTTTTTTCGTGAGTACAAGTTAACTTACTAATCCTACTATTCGTTGGCTGGCGTATTGTAGAATAGCATGACGAATATAAATGAGATTTGACGTTTATGACAGACGTTGGCGATTGTCATATACGTTATTTACGTGGATTTTGCTAATTCTCAATCACTGATATTATAAAAATGCCATTTAATTTTAGACTCTACGTAATATGCTTTTAAAGTCTCAAATTAAATGACATCTTGTTTTGTGACTGAAAAAATGTAATGTTTTTTTTTTTTTCATTTAATTTTGGACATATTTAGTTCTATATAAAATTGAAGACTACTTTTTTAAAGTTAATAAAAATAAAGTTAATTTCGAGTCCCGCCCGAAGTCGATTCTTTTTCTGTAATTTTTTTTTTCATTTAATTTTGGACATTAGTTCTAAGTACTTTTTAAAGTTAATTAATAAAAATAAAGTTAATTTCGAGTCCCGCACGAAGTCGATTCTTTTTCCTTTCTAAATCGATTTGAATAGTTAGCATAATAAATGCTTCAAAATTTCATTCAAAAATAAAGTTAATTCTAAAGTCTACTTTTTAACACAATTTCAATTACTTACCCGGAGCTTTCTCTAGGTCCGAGGCACAATCTTCAACGAATTAGACGAGGAACGTCCCCGGCGACGGATCAACTTCACAGAGTTCGAGGAGAAGTTCCGCATCGGAGGTGCTTGTGGCGGGACACAGCTCGACACGGACACTGACACACTGGCGTCGTTCCCTAGCAAACGGTTCAGGAAACCAGACACCGTGTCGCTGCTGGAACACACCAGGCTTAGGAATATCGGTCAGTAGCAACTGCATAGTTCTAATGTATTTTTAATGGTTTATCAGTGGTCATAAATGGCTAAATTGGTTAAGCATCCGATTATAATGTTGAAACAATTTTTTTAACCGACTTCTAAAAAGGAGGAGGTTCTCAATTTGGATGTTTATATGTTTTTTAGTGATTGTATATGATTACAAATGTTACCGCATGGTACTTATTATAAAAAAGTGAGAACTATTATCTGTCTGTATGTATTTCTATCTCTTTGTTTTAGCTAATCTGCGAAACTGCTGACCTTTTTCACACTAATTGCCACAAACTTTTTTCGCAATATTCCTCAATTTTATTGTCACCAAAAAATGAAGGGAAATATGAATAGACGTTTACGACGACAATTGATATATTTTGAGTTTTAAAATATAAAATATACTAACAAAACAATCTTTCACAGCAATATCAAGAAGAAAACTCGACACACCAGTCGAGAAAGTAATCGCCGCCATTAACAACTTAGACCTCAAACAATTACCCCTAGAAAGCGTAGAGATCCTACAGCGAATGGTCCCCACAGAGGCCGAACAAAAGGCCTACAAAGAATACGTAGCCGAGAAGAAAAATATCAACCAATTAACTGAAGAAGACAAATTCTTATTACAACTGGCCAAAGTAGAACGAATATCAGCCAAACTTTCCATCATGAGTTATATGGGCAATTTCTTTGATAACATACATCTTATCACGCCTCAAATCCACGCCATAATATCCGGCTCTTCATCTGTAAAGTCTTCTTCGAAGCTAAGGAATGTTTTAGAAATTATTCTAGCATTTGGGAACTACTTAAATAGTAGTAAGAGAGGTCCCGCGTATGGATTCAAGCTGCAATCGTTAGATACGCTTATGGATACGAAGTCTACAGACAAAAGGATATCGTTGTTACATTATATTGTGGGCACTATTAGACAGAACTTCCCTGAGTTGATGAATTTTGATACAGAACTATTGTACATCGATAAGGCTGCTCAAGGTGAGTTTGTTTTTAAATATTTTTGTTGCTGTATTGATTGCATTAATAACATTAGAGGAAACGCATAGAACTATTTTGCACAGTTCTTAATTCAAGAATCATGGCCGGAAGGTATATTTCTGCTTGCAGCCATTAGACTGCCTTTCCACCATAGATTTGGTATGCAACTATGTTATGAGGATGTGTTTGTCATGGAACTCACGTTTTTGAAATGTCACAGTGTTAGTATAATTGTGGTTGTGTGGTTGCAGTGTCGTTGGAGAACGTGGCGGGTGACGTGGGCGAGCTGGAGCGTGGTATGGAGGCGGTGAGGCGCGAGTCAGAAGCGCGAGATGGGCTGCGAGCCACCACGCATGTACTGAGGGACTTCCTCGCCAACGCGCAGGACAAGCTGCGGCGGCTGCGGCAGGAGACCAAGCACGCACAGGTACGTGTACAAACGGCTTACGAAACGTCTCCTAAAGTTAGACAGAACAAGTCTAAGAACAATTATGAGGACAATAACAGGTCACTGTCCACTAAACAAGCACCTTAACACCATCGGGATCACGGATAGCACTCTTTGTGGTGCTTCGTAGCCGAGGAAACGGCTGCCCACGTAGTACTGGAATGCGAGGCAGTAGCCCCCCAACGTTCTCAAATCCTGGGCACAGTGAGGTCGCTCCGCGAAGCCTGTGACGCCCCCAGTAAGCTTCTGCGCTTCTGGGCGGCGTTAGGCTGGCTGCTATAACCTGCAATCTCCACGCACAATGGCCCATAAAGGAGGCTAAGTGCGGACAAAAGAATCCCCTTTACTTTCTGGTACGTGTACCCTGGGCGATGGAGACGGCAGCGTCTGTCTCCCAAGGTCAAGATAATCAATTCGTATAATTAGCATACTAAAGCTAAAGCTGAGTGCCACCATTGTAACATGATACGTGTCTGTAATGGTGACCCTCTTTTCAGAGACTTTACCTTCAGCTTACTATCAGGCGAGGCGAAGTCAAATTGACGTGTCCTATATAAAAAAAAATGCTTTAAAATTTATTCAATTGTTTGGGTGAAGTTACCAGAAATCAATGTTTAAAAATTATTGTAACATAAATCATTGGTGACTCCCACCGTCGCCCCAAGACGGATGTATAGGAAAATTTGGATTAACCTCGGGCGAAGCTCGGTGGCTCAGTGTTCAGAGCATTCCCCCTGTAAGGGAAAGATCGCGGGTACGAGTCCCGCCTGAGCTCGATTTCGCTTTTTCCTATCTTAATCAATTTAGTCTTCATGTAAGTAAGAGTAATGTGTGATGTGATGGCATGTATGTGCAGGACTCGTTCGCGTCGTGCGTGGAGTACTTCGGCGAGGCACCGCGCGGCTGCGACGCCAACGCTTTCTTCTCGCTGCTCGTCAGGTTCACGAGGGCGTTCAAGGTTTGTATCACTTCATAATTGTTAGTACCACCTCTGCCTATACCACATTATTTAAATAACTGAGTCTTCCCGACTTTGCACAATTATATTTTGTTTTTCGAAATGTCTAAAAGCTTAAAACGTCAATGTTACATGTGACGCCACCTATAGTGACCTAACAGAACTAATTTGGTACCTACCTATGTTGACCACAGATGGCGTTATGTATTTGTAAATATATCATTTCTAGATTGTCATGTTAAAAACTCATGTCATGTCCGAAAATGGTTCAGAAGATCTTATTGCACATAGGGACAGACAGGAGGGCATGGGCGTACCCAGCTTTCTTTAAGGGATGGGGCAAAAGTCAATCGGAACCCTGTGTTACCTTGTTTTAAAATTCTTAACTTCGGGCAGAGTCGAGCAAAGTGGGGCAAGCGCTCCACTTACCCCTCTCTCTGAGTCCGCCCATGCAGGAGGGGACTTGCTTTATACGTCATTGTAAATTTCAGCAAGCTGATGGAGAAAACGAACAACGAAGACGTTTGGAGCAGGCGGCGGCGCAACAAGATCACGTTGATCCTAACAAGGCTAAGCTGGTGCAGAAGAAACAACAGGTATGTGTGTACGCGATAGTAGCTCTTGTGGCCATCGTGATAACGAACATAGTGCCGTACGTCTGTACAGATATAAATGTTCTGAAATTTGAGCGTTGTTTTGTAACAACCGGTCGCTTAAGCGCGCCAATAGATTGTATATCTCTTGTTTTTTTTTGAATTTTAAAATAATAAAACCGAAAATTCTAAATTGAAATAAGTAAAATCTATCGAACAACTAAGGAACTTATGCACAATTTTAGTATCCTTATAAAAATTGATTTTTTTTTTAAATAATTTATTAGTTACCCACATTTATTCAAGAAATAATATTAAAACAAAAGTAGTATACGCATTCTTATCGTATGTTTTTTATTGAGCCATGAACCAGTAATAGTAAAAAAAATATATATTTTTATTTCCTGACGTCATTTATCTCTATTTGATACAAGTTTCCATGGCACTAGTGGAACTTGCTACATAAACTTACACTTGTACTTTTGCACAGTATTTTATTTCTCAAGTTGAAAACTAAAAAATAATACTGGAGAAAAATAAAAAGAACTAGATATGACTTCATCAACTACCCTATCTCGGTCTTACCAAACAGCGCTCAGAACATTCTCGATGTTGCATAAGTTAGCCGCTTCGGCACAGCATAACGCTTCCCGGTGAATGGACAGTATGTAGAATATGTTACTGCATTCTCTCATAGCAGCCCGTGGCTAAACTGTCTCTACATTAATGTACTCATTTTCTACTAATTTATTGTAATTTTTAGTTCGTTTTGTTGTCAGTTTTCTTAATCACTTTTAATTTGTTTGATGTTGTTATTTATTAAGATAGATATTTTAAAAAAATAGTAATATTTCGTGATGATTTTTGCAAATAATTAGGATTAGATTGTGAAAAATTAACTAGCGCATTGAATGTAAAATAGTAAATATTTCACATTAGCTGTTGGTTTGGAATGGTGGTCCCATTTCCGCGACCCACGGGAACTCATTCTGCTAATCCCAGGATAACAATAAAGACACACATCCCAAGCACGGAATGAGATAGATTGGCAATTTCATTCAAATCCGTTCACTTCGTTTTAAATCAGTTCACTTCGTTTTCGCGTGAACCAGTATTAAAAATCCATTCATCCTCAATAAATTTGACAAAATTAACAACAAAAGTACATAATATCTTAAAGGTGATTAAGAAGACAGGTTTGAATGTTTTTTTTTTATTTCACAAACAATATCTAAAGAATTGCGTGAAATTATTGCTTTCATTTTGTGAATTTGAGGTAACAGGGAGTACAAACATTGAACATTAAAACACATTGTAACATAGTGGTGAAGGTATACTTTATCTGTGTGGTAGATATGGTAACACTGTAGATATTTTTTTGTGTTCAATTGCCTACTGTAAATATTTTGACAGTTGTAAATTCTTATTTCAAGCTTTTTTTGTTGTTCGAGTTAAATTCAAATAGTATTCGAACGTGATTGAAATTCTATGGTATAATACGAGTAGCTGTTATGTGAAGAGGATTTATGTTTAAAAAAAGTTGATTTTAGTACAAGAAGACCTAAAATAGAATCGTTAATTCTATTTTTGAAATACTAACAAAAAAATCTACTACTTATGTATAGTTTTTTTTTACAATTGCAACACTCACAAACTCCAGTGTTACTACATCTACCCACATTAAAAATCGTAGTAGGTGATGGTAACACATAAACTTTCTCACAGAGGTTTAACTACGCGACCGTCAGCGCAGGACTATTGCAGCAACACATGTCTCAGTTGAGGCACAGTCTTGAGCCCGTGTAGGCCTCTCCCGGCCCCAAGGCCTAACACATAGGAGTAAGTGGTTCACACTCGGCCGAGCAATTGTGTGCGTGTGTACTAACCACGGTTGGGGTGTTAGTTGGTGTGTAATTTAATAGATGGCGTTTTTAGAACATTTTCACTGGGTAGTTTTTTTATGAGTGATAGACACATACATATTGAATAACACGGACATGTAGGATAAATTCATAGTCAAAGTGATCCTAATTGGGTATTAGTGCTCAGCCCCCCTAGACAAGTGGCAATTCGTTGCTCGGCGTATGATGGAGTGATAGATAAATATATAGGATTTGAAGTTTTTGACATTCGTTGACGCCTGTCAAATCCCATACATTTGGCATTCTATTCCATCATACGCCGAGTAACGAATTGCCACTTGTCTAGAGGGGCTGATTACATTTAAAGCTAGCTCTTCAAACATTATTCTAATTTATTAGTTCAAAGATTTGGAACTAAAAAATAAAAAAATGTTCCAACTTATCAAGAAGCTTATTTAAGTATTTATTCAAGTCTTGTGTTAGTTCACCGTAGGGCAAAAGCCCCTTCCTCATTTTAAATATCTGAATCTAAGCATAATTAAATTTCTCTCAAATGGCATAGAAATTCCTAATTAAACAATATCTGCCCGAGTATATCATTTTGAACGGAGGTTGGCCTAAATAATTAAAAAAGAAACATCTACCAATATTACACACCAATAAATGGGCAACAGTGACTAATTGGAAATCAGTGGGTATCAAAAACGCATGTTTTCACCGGACAAACCCGAGGGATTGGTCTATAGCTGGTTGATAACCCCCACACGCCTGGCATGCGGTTCCGTCACGATCATAGTAACCTTTGCTTCACGGGAAACCTGACTGCGTAAGAAGCTAGTAACATTAGTAAGCACACCAGAGGGCGCCACCTGTAGGTTCTGTCCTGTCAATATTGGGTATATTGTTAATATGAAAAATACATATTAAGCTAAGTGTATACAGCCCTTTTTTTGTGATAAACAGTCTCATAGTTTTAGAATTAGTAGGAAGAACTAGAAAAAGATACGGTCCCAAATTCTGATTAGCGTAAGTATATTAGGCTCGTATTCATTGATTGGGATAAAAACTGCTGGTGTTATTAGTATTCGTATATCTCTATATATGTATACGTAAAGCGGTTGACACACTGCTTCGCGCCACGCAGCTTAGCGCGGGAATGCGTGGCCTTACGTTTCTTCTAAGTATTTTCTTTATATTGAAAACACGTGTAGGACAAACACAGAAGATGCATTCACGCGCAGTTTATTCAATAGTAAAAACCGACACTACCACGCTACGCTGCGTGATGCGAGATAGTGTGTTTACCGCCTAAATAACCAGCCATATTGGTTCTAGCTTAGGATATTAGATTACGCGCAGTCAGGTAAAAGTACCCAAAATTTTGGAAGTCGTATACTCGTAGTCATGTACTGGTGTGCTATCCACGTAATTAGTGTAAAGTGTGACCAAGAAGTGTTTATAGGCACGTATAGTATTCTTACTGCTGTGACCCCCACTTTTATCATAAACGCAACACCCGTCTGCTGGAGCCGTCACCCTAGCAGAAGCAGGTCCATGAGCCATTCTACTCGGACGTTTTTATAGGGGAGGGGAGATTTTATCCCCACAAAACGTGACAGGCGTCCCAGGGACTTACTTACTTGGGCGCACCTGGTTCCCCAGCTATGCAGACATATGGTCTAAATCGGTTCGATTCCGATAAATCGGGGTGGATTTATGGAACAATAGGTGGTGGAACAATAGCTCAATAGAGGTGAAGCTCGGGGTATCAATCAACAAAAATGAGAACCACGTCCACTGATACTAAGGCTAGGAAAAAAATGTTCCTATACTATAGTCTCACTTAGGCAAACTGCATGTTGTGTTTGACAAAAGGGTAAACGATACTTTGAAGGTGAAACCAGCGAACATTACCATAGCTTAGTCCACCCCACCGTCACGCAAACCTCATAAGACACAAGCTACATACAATTCCACCTCACACTGCACTCGGCACTCGGCAGTTCCAACTGTCGAATATGTATAACACCGACTTTCCACTATGAGCGGTTTCACGGACACGGTCGCGGACACGGACGCATGTACAGTCAGCATCAGACCTATCTTGACTACAAAGTCTCAAAATGATCTTAATACTAATGTGTTAAGAGCAAGTCAAACTGTTTTATGTACAATAAAACGTAGTTAATACGTAATTAAATTTAGAAACTGTTATTACTAAAATAAATAAATAAAATATTAACATACCGAATGCGTCGTAAAATTACTCCGCATCATTACCGACCGACGACGATGACGGCTGGCAGCATTGCCACGTTGAAAGGCAAGGCTTATTCTCTGTGCAAGGTAATAACCAGCCTTCTGGTCACTGCTGTACGATATAAATCAATCGTGTTAACGTCCGAATTAAAGGTGTGTGCCAAATATCAGAACAATCAGTTAACAGGAAGGGGGGAATATCAAGGTATTAGGATTATTTTGAATACTTTGTTCGTCAAGATCGATCTGTTGCTGACTGTACTATGATGAACGTGTTTTCACATTCACGAATAAGCCCCATTTCACGGTGTAGTCCGTGAAATCATGGGCCGTGGAAAGGTGGCTTAAGAATGACAGGTACTTAAGTATCGTCACAAAAATAGTGTTTGAATCATAGTCTTGTTTCGGAAATCACAGGCGTGTTATAAGATTTTTTTTTATTTATTGTTTCGTTAATTTATTAAGTTTTGATATGGTTTGTTATTATTTAGTTTTATATAGAGTTGCCACCTGAAAAAATATATTATCTGCATTTTTTTTAATGGTTCACTAGCATAATGTCCAATTTGTAAAACGTCTATGTCGCTCTAACGTCTTGATTTTTGAACGCCATAGTTAGCTAATTAACATGAACGCTAAATACTCTAGAAGCAAAACGTCTGGATCGTAAAATGTCTTAATTTAAAATACTTTATTAGCAAATAGTCCAAATTTAAGAATGCCATAGTCACTGAATAGACATGAGCGTTGAATGACAAAGTAGCAAATCGTCTGGTTATCAAAATGCCATAGTTAGTTTATTGACATGAATGCCGAACGCCGAATAGACACCCACATGTTCTATCTATCGTTATGATTATGATAGATAAAGCATGTGGTTGTCTATTCTTCAGTTTGTACTCTTATCTTACTGGAGTTCTTATCATATTATTATGAGTGCATTTCCCCACCAGGGACCTTTTGACACACAAAAAAGGAAAAAAAAAGATATAATTTTCGACAGAATGTGTAGAAGAGAAATGAAAAAATTAAATGTAAACCAAATAATCACAGCATATATTTTTTTTTAAAAACATAAGCCACATTAAGTATTAAATATTAAGTAGTAAATGTGTATAAATCATAATAGTAATCCATCTTCTGCCTGCACCTACCTCAATGTATCTCTGCATCACCCTAAGGTTGACTGGTAGATAATGCCTTTGGCATTAAGTCCGCCTTTGTACAATTTTTATGTGCATAAAGTTTAAAAAAAAAATAAAATAAAAATAAAACATCTCTTTTGAGGACAATTTTTAAGATGTAGGTAGAGCTTAAACTTTGGTAAATGACATTTTAAATGTTGTATATGAATAATCTTTTTAATTTGCTACTAATTAATAAGCAAATAATTTACGTTTCACTAGAGTGGTTCTGTTAGTTTTGAAAAAAAAAAAAAAAACGACTTTATTTTAACTCTCACGAATTATTTTAACTCTTACGAATCCTTTCCACCTATTGGAAAACTATGAGAATCGGAATCAAAAATCAAGCGACCAAAAAAACCCTATTCAGACTATTTCGATTTCTCCAGATGTTCTCAATAGTATCTCATTCTGCGTTTATGTCATCCGACTAATTTGAATTCTAGCTAATAAGGTTTTCTAATCATACCGACTATTTACAATTCCAGACGTTTTGCTACTTGCTCATTCTGCTGTTATGTCTTCCAGCAGAGTTGACTCTCTGCTAACTGGGTATATAGTTTTTATGTCATTTAACTGAATTGTCTTTCAGCTATCTAGATAACATGCTTTCATGTCGACCTAACTAAATTGTCATTACGCGAAAAAAACATTATGCTAGTAACTCGTTTTTTACATTGGTTCTTGTATTATTAAATAAAAATAACTAGATTTTGAAATTCAAAAAAGTAAATTTTACTATTGCTACTTTAGAAATTATTAGGGTAAATAGTTTTTCGGGCTGGCAACTCTATTTATAGTGAATGATGACTTGAACACAATAATATTGAGTGTCAATATTTTCTTGTTATGCTGCACTTGCATGGAACCTAACAGGGAATGTTTTTATATAATATTATTTTTGGAATTTTATTATTATTATGCTACAGGTATTTTAGTGATGCTGGTTCTGTATATTATTATTTTATTTTTAGTGTGCGGAATGTGATTGCCCGCTTTATATGTACGAATGATATTTATTTACAAAAATTATAGCTTGCACCAGAATAATACAATTAATAAAATGATCAAAAATTCTGATCCGAAAATCACTAAAAACAATATTGATTATAGATATTCGTGTAGTTTTTTTAAATTTTTTTATTTTATTATTGTGATTTTTATGAATCATAGTAGGCCTAAGCCTTTTTTTGTGATATAAAAATACCTACACTAATATAGAAAATATTATTTTTCCGTTCTGACTATGGAATGGCTTAGTTGACGACCTCCGTGGCGTAATGGTTTCGATACCCGTTCGGTGCAAATATTAGTATGCATGAATACATTATATTTGCAGTGGTCTGGTTTTTTATATGTATAAGCTATATTTACAATAAAAAATGTATCTATGTATTTTTGTCAGCATTCTAGACTATATTAAGTCATTATTACAATCTAGTTAAACTATGCCTACTTTAGGTCTAGATAGCGCAGTGTAGTGTGACTTAGAATATTTATTTAATTTATTTATAGGCTAATATAGATATTCACATTTGAAACAATATTTATAAGCATTCATGTAGTTTTTAAAGGATCTTATTTATATTTTATTTATTGTAATTTATCGATAGATTTTGTAGTCTTCTTTCGTATATTAAAATAGGTATTTTTTTGTTATGGCTATCAACAACTTATTTATAGGCATTAACTAATAGGCGAAATAAAAAAGTAAGGTTTAAAGTAGATTATTATTTAAATTCTTAATTACTACATTTTACCAATAGATCTAAGCATGTCAAAAAGACCATTGTAGTTGCATAGTCACAACCTTCTAAGCTCACCCAAAAACAAAACAAATTCAACATACTAATTTACCATCTCAATTTTATAGGAGGCTGTAATCAACGAACTAAAAACGAAGTCGCAGGCCGTCGGCGAAAAGAAACTGCTTCACCAAGACGAGGTATACAATGGCGCATTGGAGGATATCTTACACGGGCTTCGGAGCGAACCTTACCGCCGCGCTGACGCCGTACGCCGCTCACACCGACGACGTATCAACTCACACCGACTCTCCAAGGGACTGGAGGAACTGGACGTATGATACGAACTAGACTCCAGTGATTCACTGGATACATCCCATGTACAAAACGCTATCAAAACCATCAACTCACGCTGCAATAACGACCTTATTACAAAGAAAAAACGTCGAAAAGACCTTGAAATGGTTCCCGTAAATAAGACTATAGCTATTTATAATATTGAAGATGATGTCGCTGATTTTAAAGAAGTTTCTGTAATGGAGGGTAGTTGTAGAAAAAAGTCTACGTATAGGGTGGCGCCTGTCGATTGTGATGTTGAGGAACGCTGCGAGCTCATAAAGTCTACTTACGAAGTTATATCGAAGTACACGCGAGCTATGTTCGACAAGCAAAACGAAACCGTCGTATGAAAGATGTGCCTATGTATTGCGTATATTGCACTCATAATTATAAAGTTTTAAAAATATTCTCTACGTTATTTGGCTTAGCGTGTTATTGGCCTAAAAGGTGTGTAAATTTAAACGTCCGTGATAGAAACAAAATAAAATTTGAATTTGGAATGCCGTTGAAAATGTTGCCAGATGTGTAAAAGTATTGCCATAGAAGAATATTTTCCCTAAATTTTGGGTAAAGTAATAGTGAAGGTAAAATAAGTTTGATACGCCTAAATTCATTCCATTCCACGCTCGACAGCGGTAACCAGTATTTTGCTACGATGCCATTTACAGGTTTTTTTACTGTCTATACGAAAGCTTAGCTTTTAGTGCTGTCTACGAGTCCATAAACAACATCAGCCCGCGGAGAAAGGGACTACTTTGACTTCTCTTGTATGAATCTCATGCACAAATTAAAATAAGGCTGGTATAATAACGAAATCCTATAAAAAAAACAAAGCATAGACAATAGTTTATAACACTATGGGCATATAGTCCTGCTAGATCAAAAAATGGCCTTTAAAAATAGACGCACAGATTTTGTACGCAATTTTGTTTAGAATAATAATAGGTAATAATAACAGTGTCCTTATATATGTACACGTATACACTATTACAAACTCAATAAACGATTTTTAATAATATTAAATAGGTATGAAACATACGCATTTAAGATGTAGCATTTTTACGTACTTGTGATAGTTCAAATATATTTTTTCAATACTGATATGAGGTCTGTGGAGTATAAATGTGAAAAAGCATTTACCGAGCACGTCAAGTTAGGGACCACCATCCTAAAATTGATAGCATCTAAAATGGTGGCCTGTATCTTCATGAATTCACCCTAGCTTCTTATTTCGAAATGAGAATAAGTGTAAATCTCGAAGTGAGAATAAGTGCAAATCTCGAAATGAAAATAAGTGCAGATCTCGAAATTATAATAAGTGCGTATGCATAATTCAGTGCACCATTGAATCGAGAGACAGGAGTAGGAACAAAACGCGCGTCAATTGCTCGGAATAAAGGGCATTAGAATGTTCCTACAGGGTCGGCAGCACGAGTATGACGCCCCTAGTGTTGCATACGTCTATAGGCCACGGTAACCACTTTCCATCAGGTGGGCCGAGTGCTGTCTACCACCAAAGTGGTATATTTTTTTGTTCGCAAGAAAGTCGACAGATGTCGTATCAGTATTATATTCTATTATTAAATGTACCACTATCCAGTGTGGTCCAGTATCCCATTATATGTATCCTGATATTAGTACGAACATGACACTATAGTTAGTAATAATTTATACAATGCTATTCCATTTAGCTTTAGTTTTGTACACAGTAACATGTCTTAAGATTCGATTGTAATTTGATTATTATATTATTATAGTTTTTAAATCAAGTGCGTGTACTTTGAGATTTGATTATTAAAAAAAAGTTGAAACTAGAAGATTATGAAACTAGTTTTTTAGATATAAATATGTGATTTTCGTCGCGTTCCGTCGGAAATATGATAAAACTAACTTTTGCCCACGATTCCGCCCGTGTGGATGTCTGTTATCGCGACCAAACATGGCATATATCCTTTCTCATGCTCTAGTCCATCTCTGTACCAAATTCCATCATAATCGGTTTAGTAGACTAAGCTTAAAAGATGGACAGACTGAAAGACCCAGTTACTTTCGCATTTTTAATATTAGTATGCATTACAGATCGTTGTACTTTCATAAATGCAGTAGCTTAATGGTTATGGATTTGGTAATTTTTAATCTCTTTATCAACAAAGAAAACGCATAAAAACTGTCATATATCATCCCACAAATGTTATTAAGAAATGAGCGAGTAGTTTGCGGAATTCTTTACTGGTGAACACAAACCATGCTCAAATTACTCGCACTTGAAATCAGAAAAGCCAACATTCTTTTTAACTATTATTGTAAATATTTGTTTACCCGTGGAAGTTCCAATTTCAGAACGATAATCGCATAAAATAAAATAATAATGTAAATATTGTATTTTTTATATTAATATGTATTTACTCAAGGTACTTGAGTATATATGCAAGCAATATAACTGTTAGGGTGTGTATCTGATATATGGTCCCTGAAATCGGTTCTTTTACTATAAGTTTAATTATTTAATCCAGTGAATTATTTAATATATTGATGCTTAAGCACTTAGCTCGAATTTTAACAATAAAATCATACAATACTATTATTATTTCCACGATTATTTGTTAATAATCTATATAAATATTATGTTAATAAAATGGTTTACGCTATCTTCTATTACTGGTCAGAATAAACGATGTTCGAAGATAATAATTCTTTTATTTTATTAATAATTATTAATTTGCATGTATTGTATGATTTTACTAACTATGCACGCATACAATAATACTAGAGGTGCTTATTCGCACATTAGCTTTTTAATTATTCATTCTCGCTAAGTCATGACAAAATGAGTAATTATATTATTATTAATTATAATTATATTATTATTCGGGAGCTGTAAAAATATACAGGGTTATGTTATAACGTGAATTTGCACAAACAGGGGCGGTTCATTTGTGCACTTCCTCCAAGAATAGTTGATGGTTTGTATGAGACGTGTGAGTGTAATCTGTATTTTCCCTTAGGCTCGTAAGCCTTGCGAGCATAAGGGAAAACAAATATTACTACGTGTGGCATATTTTAATCATTTTAATTGGTTCCATAATTTTTTGTTTGAAATAATAGTTGACTGAATAAACGACATCAAGTGCATGTATCACAAAGAAAATAAGTGCATAATCGAACTAAAAATAAGGGCAATCTCAAAGTTAAAATAAAAGCAATCTCGAAATTAAAACGAGTGCATGTCTCGAAATGAAAATAAGTGCATGTCTCGAAATGAAAATAAATGCAATCTCGAAATTAAAACTAGTGCATGTCTCGAAATGAAAATGAGTGCAAATCTCGAAATGGAAATAAGTGAGCGCACAAATAAACCGGTCCTCTAATATTGAATCTTATTATTGATATGTTGTCGTAGTATTGTCGATACGGTTCTCAAGTTATACATTTTGAATATTATTATTGTCCCAAATACAGATTATTGTAGGAGTATTAGATGACCCATTATTTCAACTGAGTAACTTACGTAACTTTATTTTGCCAAGTGAAAGAGGTCACTATTTAATTTTTTAATTTGTAGAATTGTGTAGAAACAGGACAGGTTCCCTTGGATTTTTGTAAACTAGCTGATGCATATAATATGAACCTGTTCCTGAGATAAAAATCCCTGTATTAAATTGCAGCCAGATCATCAGTCATATATTCACATTTTGTCCTTCCGGTTTAAGCAGAACCTAGTAGTTCACTTTTAACTTTTCATACACCTCACACCGAGAACGTGTATCCCGCTGGCGCACAGTGGTTCAAAATTTGAGCTCCATTGACATAGAAACTTAAAGTGAGGAAATTAAAAAAAAAAAATTGTAATGGCTCTGGCATACCTCGCTATATGTCATATTAACGTATGAATGGTATAAGTAGCTCCACGCGTGAGAAAAAAAAGTTTTGTGTTTTTTTTGTATGGGAGAAAACACTTAAAGTGCTTTTTCTTTCAACTGAATGGAACTGAAGGGCTGGTGCTCACACCAGCTATTGTACCACACACGGCGATCAAGATGACATCAAATTCACGCACCTTTACGCGCCACTCCGCACGTAGTAAAATTTTGAAATATTGAATTTTCGATATGTGATTTTTCAAATGTTTGACGTAGTTAAATGTAGTTGCCGGTCCATTTACTTATCATGTCATTAGTTTTTAGCCTATTAGTGACTTTCAGGATGACAATAATTAAAAATAATATTGATTATACGCATAAGTTTTTTACAAAATTGCATTCCGAGAGCTAAGTAGCTCATTTGTTTAATCACCGTGATTATGGTTGTTTATGATTAAATATGATTGACGTGAGATTAACCAATTAGGCTCTGGCATATCTCGGTTTATGTCATATTAACGTATGAATGGTATAAGTAGCCCCACTTGTGAGAAAAATTTTTTTTGTGTTTTTTTTTGTATGGGAGAAAACACTTAAAGTGCTTTTTCTTTCAACTGAATGGAACTGAAGGGCTGGTGCTCACACCAGCTATTGTACCACACACGGCGATCAAGATGACATCAAATTCACGCACCTTTACGCGCCACTCCGCACGTAGTAAAATTTTGAAATATTGAATTTTCGATATGTGATTTTTAAAATCTTTGACGTAGTTAAATGTAGTTGCCGATCCAATTACTTATAATGTCATTAGTTTTTAGCCTATTAGTGACTTTTATGATGACAATAACTACAAATAATATTGATTATACGCTTAAGTTTTTTACAAAATTGCAGTCCGAGAGCTAAGTAGCTCCCTTGTTAATCACCGTGATTATGGTTGTTTATGATTAAATATTATTGACATGAGATTAACCAATTAGGCTCTAGTGGAGTCAAATAGGTCCTACTCACAATGCGACTCCATTATCTGTAATTAAAGGCACTTAATTAAACAATAGCTCTCGGAATGCAATTTTGTAAAAAAACTTATGCGTATAATCAATATTATTTTTAATTATTGTCATCCTAAAAGTCACTAATAGGCTAAAAACTAATGACATTATAAGTAAATGGTTCGGCAACTACATTTAACTACGTCAAAGATTTGAAAAATCACATATCGAAAATTCAATATTTCAAAATTTTACTACGTGTGGAGTGGTGCGTAAAGGTGCGTGAATTTGATGTCATCTTGATCGCCGTGTGTGGTACAATAGCTGGTGTGAGCACCAGCCCTTCAGTTCCATTCAGTTGAAAGAAAAAGCACTTTAAGTGTTTTCTCCCATACAAAAAAAAACAAAACTTTTTTTTCTCACTCGTGGGGCTACTTATACCATTCATACGTTAATATGACATAAACCGAGATATGCCAGAGCCTAATTGGTTAATCTCACGTCAATCATATTTAATCATAAACAACCATAATCACGGTGATTAACAAAATGAGCTACTTAGCCCTCGGAATGCAATTTTGAAAAAAACTTATGCGTATAATCAATATTATTTTTAATTATTGTCATCCTAAAAGTCACTAATAGGCTAAAAACTAATGACATCATAAGTAAATGGACCGGCAACTACATTTAACTACGTCAAAGATTTGAAAAATCACATATCGAAAATTCAATATTTCAAAATTTTACTACGTGCGGAGTGGTGCGTAAAGGTGCGTGAATTTGATGTCATCTTGATCGCCGTGTGTGGTACAATAGCTGGTGTGAGCACCAGCCCTTCAGTTCCATTCAGTTGAAAGAAAAAGCACTTTAAGTGTTTTCTCCCATACAAAAAAAAACACAAAAAAATTTTTTCTCACGAGTGGGGCTACTTATACCATTCATACGTTAATATGACATAAACCGAGATATGCCAGAGCCTAATTGGTTAATCTCACGTCAATCATATTTAATCATAAACAACCATAATCACGGTGATTAACAAAGGAGCTACTTAGCTCTCGGAATACAATTTTGTAAAAAACTTATGCGTATAATCAATATTATTTTTAGTTATTGTCATCATAAAAGTCACTAACAGGCTAAAAACTAATGACATTATAAGTAATTGGATCGGCAACTACATTTAACTACGTCAAAGATTTAAAAAATCACATATCGAAAATTCAATATTTCAAAATTTTACTACGTGCGGAGTGGCGCGTAAAGGTGCGTGAATTTGATGTCATCTTGATCGCCGTGTGTGGTACAATAGCTGGTGTGAGCACCAGCCCTTCAGTTCCATTCAGTTGAAAGAAAAAGCACTTTAAGTGTTTTCTCCCATACAAAAAAAAACAAAACTTTTTTTTCTCACTCGTGGGGCTACTTATACCATTCATACGTTAATATGACATAAACCGAGATATGCCAGAGCCTAATTGGTTAATCTCACGTCAATCATATTTAATCATAAACAACCATAATCACGGTGATTAACAAAATGAGCTACTTAGCCCTCGGAATGCAATTTTGTAAAAAACTTATGCGTATAATCAATATTATTTTTAATTATTGTCATCCTAAAAGTCACTAATAGGCTAAAAACTAATGACATTATAAGTAAATGGACCGGCAACTACATTTAACTACGTCAAAGATTTGAAAAATCACATATCGAAAATTCAATATTTCAAAATTTTACTACGTGCGGAGTGGTGCGTAAAGGTGCGTGAATTTGATGTCATCTTGATCGCCGTGTGTGGTACAATAGCTGGTGTGAGCACCAGCCCTTCAGTTCCATTCAGTTGAAAGAAAAAGCACTTTAAGTATTTTCTCCCATACAAAAAAAACACAAAACTTTTTTTTCTCACGTGTGGAGCTACTTATACCATTCATACGTTAATATGACATAAAGCGAGATATGCCAGAGCCATTACAATTTTTTTTTTTTAATTTCCTCACTTTAAGTTTCTATGTCAACGGAGCTCAAATTTCGAACCACTGTGTGGCGGGTGCTTCTGCCTATTTCTTAGGTTCTAAATATCGACCCAAATAATTGTGATATTCTAAGTCTTAGGATATCACAATTTTATTTATCGAAGTCGATTCCCAACCGCCTTGCATTTGTATGCAAGTACTTTTTTAAGTATCATTTATTAAATTCAGACAAACTTAACAAGATAATTATTAATATATCCAAAAATTGGTCGTTTAAGTTTATAAGCAATAAACAAAACAATAATCTGTATTTGGGAATTCTAAATATTTAAGTTTTAGTAGAAATTTATAGAAACGTTTTTTGTGTATAGTTATCGTATGTGAAGTGATTTGTATTCGACCTGAAGTTTGTTAGTACCGCATGTACGCTAGCATTAGAGACAGTATTCGGATGCAATAAATAAAACATACAATTAAATATATCTTTTTACTTACTTTTACCCCTTTTTATATAGGATACGACAATTAGACCTCACCTCGCATGATGGTAAGCTGAAGGCAATATCTCAGGAAAGAGGCTCACCATTATAGACACGTATCATGTTACAATGGTGGCACTCAGCTTGACGGCCTCATCAGATGCTTTTTCACGCCCCGCTTAAAGGACCCGGGACTGGTAAGGAATTCCAGGTCTTAAGGATAAGTCGTAGATAAAATACAATAAAGACGACGATGAAGGTGACATCTTTAGGCGATTTCCCGACTAAACATCCTTGAGCATACATTCTAGTCTACATTTATTACCGTCTTGTCTATGGTTTCAAAGTAAATTATTTATAGTTTATAAGGAGATTCATGAAACCAATCAATATATTTTATATCCCCTTTTTGATAACTGGGTCAATAAGACAAAACTATGAAATCTACTTCATGACGAAGACCGCTATAAAAACGAATCTAACGACAATAACACTCATCAAAATTGGCGTAACCTATTTTTGGCTCAGCCGTAGGCAGGTAATAAATAACCTTCTTTTTGACTGCATTATAATTGGGAATCAAATCTCATAGGTAATAGGCATTCACCCTACCCCAAATACCACAGTTGCACTCGCTTTTGTCCTGCGCCACAGAGACAATCCAAAAAAATCAGACATTCACTCAGTAATAGTACGCAGTCAGGTATGAAAGGACTTCTGCATCCCACGCTCGCTTAACGTATGATTCCGTAGCCGACCGCATACGACAACTGCCGACGCATGCAGCAGATACCTACAGCGTACCCATTACTTGTTAAACTCCGATACGGTTAAAGGGGACCATTGAGAAGCCGCAATGAATTACGCGCATGTGCTGCGTGCGTCGGCAGTTGTCGTATGCGGTCGGTTACGGAATTATAGCTTTAAGCTGTGGAATGAACTACCTGCTTGTAGTTTTTCCAAGCGACTACAATACGGGGTTCTTCAAGAAGAGCATCTGAAGGTTCCTACAATAGGGTTGGCAGCGTCCCTGGTAATGCACACGTACGATAACCACTTTCCGTCAGGTGAGCCGTGTGCTTGTCTGCCATCTAAGTGGTATAAAAAAAGAAAAGTAAACGGGTCGGAGTAGGTGGCGTACCTACTCGTGACGCGCTTCTTCCCTGTGTATAGGATTATGTCCTCACTGTCCCCAGTACACAGTTGCCAATGATAGGAAAAGCTCTACAGTACGCAACTGTTACGGCTAATCGTGCGTCACTATACCATTGCCTCCTGCACACAATGGCGATGGCATACCGTGGCCTGTCATGGGCCAATGTGTACTGAACGCTTAATATTCTACAGTTTAAGCGCACAACTGTTCATTGACTCTCACTATTATTTTTATTAGCTACTTCAATTATAACTTGTACAATTGTCTCAAGTTCAGCCATGCCGCCTGTTCCTACACTGCCGCACATTAACTTTTTATAGACTGGTGGTATTTCTATGTACCCCCATTTCTTCAATTTTGCGATATGCTGCGCTGTGACGGGGTGCGCCCACATTTGCGTATTCATCGAAGGACAAAATATAAGCGGCTTGTCAAAGGGCCAACATCGTATTGTAATCGTAACAAGGTTGTCGGAGAAACCCTGCAACAATGAACGATAATATTTGAAATTATTCATATCTGCGCCTACGGCACAGAAACTCTCTGTTCTTACAGGGGTGGCAGGTGGCAGCACTAGTGTGACTCCCCTGGTGTTGCACACGTCTATGGGCTACGGTAACCACTTTCAATCAGGTGGGCCGTGTGCTTGTCTGCCACCCATGTAGTATAAATAAAACTTCTGTGTATTCTCATATCACAGCGTTAGTTTCGGTTGCATCCGAAGCTTGCACTTGGCAGCCCAGAATTCGCTCTTCTACTCTTATATTGATTCGGACTATTTTGGGAGCGACTACCGTCTACCCTCTCCCTACCTAGTTCTATGAACTGCCTAGACTGTTAACTAAACGGCGTCGATCTATTGGCTAAATGGCTAGGCAAGTACTTAAACGTAATCAAATGGTTAAATACCATTCAGGCCGTTAATTGAACGGCTGATTTAGCTAGTTGGTTGCGAGTGCTGCGACATATACTGCCGTCGTAATTAAAAAGGGCACAACTAACATTTTGTAAATATTGAGAAAATAGAGATTAAATTTTTTTTTTGTTTTTGTTGAAAAATACCCCACTAAACTATATTTACCAAAATTCTGCGAATGGTAATACTTGCATTTGTATAGTACGTATATGACCATAGCAAATTTTTATTATAATTTTAATGCATATAATTGATAATTAGCATAATTCGTTTCATCTTAACATAAAAAATAGGATAAAATCAATCATGTTACGTTTAAAAGGCATATACAAGGAAATATGCCTTTTCAATGTAAAATTTTGAGGAACATTTTTGAATTTTACAATGAAAAGGCACTTTTATTAAATTGTGCCTTTTCATCGTATTATTATCAGTTACGATGAAAAGCAAAATATTAGAAAATACTAAACTTCTCTACGAATAAAATAAAGTAGTTATAAGAAAATCAACGTTTATTTCAAAAAAGTTTACAAAAACAATATATCTTGATTCTTAATTCATCATTTTCATCATTTCAGCCATAGGAAGTCCACTGCTGGACATAGGCCTCCCCTATAGATCTCCAATAAGACCAGTTGGAAGCGGCTCGCATCCAGCGCGTTCCCGCGGCCTTGATAAGGTCGTCTGTCCACCTTGTGGGTGGATGTCCTACGCTGCGTTTGCCGATACGTGGCCTCCACTCGAGAACTTTTCGACCCCATCGGTCATCAGTCCTCCGAGCTATGTGCCCTGCCCACTGCCATTTCAAGTTGCTGATCCTCTGGGCTATGTCGGTAATCTTGGTTCTTCTACGGATCACCTCGTTTCTGATTCGATCTCGCAGAGAGACTCCGAGCATAGCCCTCTCCATAGCTCGTTGGGCTACTTTGAGCCCACTCATAAGGCCCATAGTGAGAGACCACGTTTCAGTGCCATAAGTCATCACTGATAACACACACTGGTCGAAAACTTTCGACTTGAGACACTGAGGTATGTCGGACGAGAAGATATTACGCAATTTTCCGAACGCTGCCCAGCCGAGTTGGATTCGGCGACTGACCTCTTTATTGAAGTCGGACCTACCTAACTGGACTACTTGTCCTAGGTAGACGTACGAGTCAACAACTTCAAGAACCGAGCTCTCAACAGATGTTGGGCTGGGTACAACATGGGCATTACACATAACCTTCGTCTTGTCCATGTTCATTTTAAGACCCACCTGTTGAGAAACTCGGTTGAGGCCATCGAGCATTGTGTTGAGATCTTCCATCGATTCTGCCATGACTACAATATCGTCGGCAAACCGGAGGTGAGTGATGTATTCGCCATTAATATTGATGCCGAATCCTTTCCATTCCAGGAGCTTGAAGGCGTTCTCCAAAGTGGCCGTAAACAGTTTCGGAGATATCACGTCTCCCTGTCTTACTCCTCTTTTCAAAGGGATCGCCTTCGAACTCTGTTCCTGTACTCGGACCGACATGGTGGCGTTATTATACAAACACTTCAACACTTCGATGTACCGATAGTCAATACGGCACCGCTGGAGAGACTCAAGCACAGCCCGTGTCTCGACCGAATCAAAGGCTTTCTCATAGTCCACGAACGCTAAGCAAAGTGGCAAATTATACTCTTCGGTCTTCTGTATACCTTGCCGCAGCGTATGGATGTGGTCTATGGTACTGTAGCCTCTTCGGAAACCGGCTTGTTCGGAAGGCTGGAAGTCATCAAGCCTGCGCTCGAGACGGTTCGTAATGACCCTTGAAAACAGCTTGTAAACATGACCCAGAAGCGAGATGGGCCTGTACAATAGAACAAGGTAGTTAGAAATAAGTAACAAAATACAATCTTACCAGAGCGTCGCGCCGACAGGAGTGGACTCGTCTTGACACGTCAGGCACAACTGGCGCAATCCGCGCAATCCTACGCATACCTCGCCCCCTTCACTTCAGCACTCTCTTCACAGATGTTAAGTAGGAAAGGCATTTCCGCTAGTGTGTATATTTTCATATGAAATTATAAGGTGTGAAGTAAATAGTAAAGGCATAACTGCCAGTTGTGCCTTTTCTATTACGTTTCTTGCTACGGTGGTATTGGTAAAAAAATTAGCACAAATACCACATAAGCCCTTTCTATTTGAAATGCATCGATTATGCCTTTTCAATTAGAAATGTTAAAACCATAATTATAAAATAGAAGACATATGTCACAATGTGACCTTTTTCCTTACAAAAACTTGAAAAATGGTGCATTTGTGCCCTATAAACTTTTGCTATCTCTGTTTATTTTGTTGCTAAAAATACACAAAAAATTGGGCAGATAGGCCTTTTTTTCCTGATTCCGAATATGTATATAACTCAATTTGGCATAAAATGTTAGTTGTGCCCTTTTTAATTACGACGGCAGTATACAAAGACCGATTAACTGACTCACATGTACGATTTTAGCCATAGTGTTGGCGTTTAACGGCGCAACGACCAACATATCGGCCAGTCTTGTGAGTTCCACGTGAAGAATAGGATCGCCGACACGTTGCCAAAGTTGCTCTGCCAATTCATCATCGTATACTTTGACTTCCGCAGGTAAATCTTCTTTACTGAAGAAACGTTTCGCGGCATCCGTGACCATTAGATGCACCTATATGTACAAATAACTTTTAATAGGTAAGTAAGTACACATGCATAGGTAGGTACGTACCTACCAATACCACTAGCACGAAAGACTATCGTAATTGTAACGTATCGAGAGAACGGAGCATTGTGATTGGTCGGCTTCTCACACACACACAGGTTCATAGTGGGCAGCCAATCGCAATGCTCCATTTTCTCGATACGTTTACATAACGATTTCGATAGTTTTTTGTGTTCGGGGCGCTGTTCATCATCATCATCCTTGCGTTAGTCCCGGTCGCATCCGAGGACTTCACCTCGAAGTAATCGGAGTCCGGTTATTGTTCCTGATAGTTTTTTCTATCACTTAGGTTAGGTGGCAGACAGCCTCCGTGGCGTAGCGGTAGTGAACGCGGCCGCTACGCAGGAGGCGCGGGTTCGATCCCCGTTCAGTGCAAATATTTGTGTGCATTAAATATGGGTATTTGCATTGGTCTGGTCGTGCCTCGGAGAGCACGTTAAGCCGTCGGTCCCGGTTGCCATAAGAACATCTATGGCAGTCGTTACGGGTAGTTGGTGCCCTAAAAAGTCCAAAAACAACAGTCTGGCTGCAAAGCTTTGATATCGCCTAATGTTAACATTGGGTCGTGGAGGTCAGATGGCAATCGCTTCACGGAAAATATCGAGGTCTAGCCAAATCTGTAGCTATGACTGGTAAAGCGGACCCCAGACTCCGATCGGAAAGCTTCGGATACGACTGGGAATTAACGCTAGGAGGAAGAAGAAGGTTAGGTGGTTGCGGGCCTGGGGGTGACGGGTGGGGCCGCCTGTCACCCTAGCAGAAGCAGGCCACGGCGGTGGCGCGCATTGCGTGCCCCCCCATACCCGGGGGCGAGTTGGAGACTCCGTGGTCCCCACACCGGAAGAGGGCCAGATCGAGAGATATGGCCCTGGGTCGGTCGGGGTGCGAGGGATATGGCTATGACAATCTCACCTCCGGCAACTGACGGCCCACAGAAGGCGTGCGTTTTAGTCGGTTCGAGTCCGACATAACCTCCTCCTCCGGCCCCGGCGGGGGAGGTATCCGTGGGGATTTTTCGCACGATAAAAAAAAAAAGGTTAGCTGGCAGACAACCACCTGATAGAGGTGTGGTTACCGAGGCATAAGGACGTGGCCACCACCAGGGGTAGTCGGTACCGGTAGACCCAGACTCCGAACTTAGTAAAGAGTAGCCTCAAGTAAAAACTAGTAACAAATCAGTAATAGTAGCTATCTACCTAACATTTAAAAATTGAGTTATGCCCTGGACGCATCACAAACGCCGTTACACATTAGGTACCTACAGGTATTTGATATGTAGGTACTCAGGCTTTTATATGTTTATTCCGAACCTGACCCGAGAACCCTGACCCGGTCGCGGGTTAGGTTAGAAACTTGAAAAAAAAAAACGTAATATTTGTTCCGAACGTAACCCTCTTCCTAACTTGACTCGAGCGACGTGTCGTTCCTAGCATAACCCGGATTGCGGTTTTGGTAAACATTATATAAAAAAAAAATAACCACGAAGGCTAATTGCGGGAGCTCCGCTGCGCTCCCGCATTAGCCTTCTAACCTAATCTATCCAAGTCTAATTGCGCGAAAGATTTACCAAAAACGCAATTCGGGTTATGTTAGGAACGACACACCCGGGTCAGGTTAGGAAGAGGGTTACGTTCGGGAGAAATTCTTCAAGTTTCTAACCTAACCCGTGACCGGGTCAAGTTTACGGGTCAGATTCGGAATAAGGGCTTTTATAGACTGATGGACAGACTGTGAACGTGATAAGTATACCTCTGCCAAACCACGTAGGACCTTAGGTGCAATGAAAGAAGGAAGAAATGAAACGCAAAGGGGGGGCTGGCTCTGGTATAGGTATTACGTTACCTACAAATCTCGTGGGCGATTTCACGAATAAGTATACCTATAATATGTGTGCTTGCTTACACGATATGTGGTAATCTATTCCAATGGCAGTTACCTACTTCTAAATAAGGCTCTTTTGAACGTGATTAGGCCGTTTGTGATGCGACTGATTTACAATTCGACTGCGACATAAACATAACCTCAAAATTGTAATTCGTCACGGTCGTTGATAATTCCAATAGCATTTTCATTAATAACGGTATTTTTATTGTAGCTACGCTTCCTGTAGCCGCAATTAATAATTTGAACACTGGTAGATCCATATTAAAGACACCATGTCATTTAGACATAAATACTTCCAATATTGATTAGATTAGCCTGCACGTATAGATTATAGTCAGGGTGGCTAATTCCGGCATAGTTTTTTTTCACCTTATATTGGAATGCCCATTTCCGATAAATGTTTTGATTTAGGATCAACGTTATGGTTTAATGAAAATGATAATGTTTTAAAGTTTCAAATACCGTGATCTTATTTAATGAAACTATCACTAGTACTAGAATATACAACTTTTTTTAAAACTTGAACAGTGGACGGATTTTCCCTTCGAAATCGGGAAAATCCGTCACACTAGAAGTATTTATTGAAATCCTTTGTAGTTTTACGGAAGCACGTAATAAAGACATGCGTTATTAGAAAACAGTCAATTCTGTGCTTAAGGATCTTATAAATAAGATCTATGTAATATTATATAAATAAAAATCATTTTCGGGGGCAATTTCGGCATATCTTAACAAGCTGTGGTTGTCAACATTTTTAGGTAGTTTAGTTTGGTAAGGTATAGGTATACCTTCTTAATAAAAAATAGCACAAATTTGGTATCGGAAATAGTTTTATTTAAGTAACAATCTTTAAACCTAAAAATAACAAATGGTATTTACCTACTTAGTCTTATAAAAGTTAACAATCAGTCTGATTATTATAATCACCTCTATTTGTATGTCTTTTATATTTACGTACCATTATGAATGACGGTGACGATGATGATATATGAACTGAAACAATTTAATCAATACAAATTAACATTCAGCGAATAGGTATATAATTTTAAATTTAGTACACATACAAGAACTATTTTTGATCTTCAGAATAACAAAATAAGGTTTCTTAAATCGATTGTGGTAGCGATTCTTCTATAAGTAACTGTTGCAAATATTACATGAAATATATTATCTTTCAAATGAACTTTCTTTGAACTCTAAGTATGTACCATAGAAATCGGAATAAATGTCTTATTATTCCGATTTCTATGGTATGAACCTACCTAGTACCTATGACGAATATTCATTGGTTCACTTTTAAAAACTTATGACTTAAAAGGTTTACGATGTCTGAAATGGGGCAAATTCGTCATGTGACGATTTAGCCCCTTTCAAAGTAGACGGAATTAAGAACTTAACGATTTTGTGGTTATAAATTTGTAACGTTGAATAAATCCAATAATTTGCAGCGTTATCTCGCAAAATAATACACGAAACCTTTACAAGTACGCTCAACTATATATATTGTAGTCATTTGATATTGTAAGTAACATAATTTAAACTTACCTTAGAAAATACGGCAGTGTATTGACACTCACATTTCACTTTGAAAAATCAACTGAACTTTGAACACTGTTTTACCCGTTTTTATAGCGACTAGCGCCATCTAGGAAATTTTGTTAGAAGTGAATAGCAATGTTGTTTTACCGACACGTTTACAAACGCTACAGCTCGACTATAACGAACATAATTTCAAGTAGACGGTTTCACCCCATAGACGGAATATGCCACCCTGACCTTACCAACAAATCTGTGACATGGCTATATAGAAAATCTGTGAAATCTTTGTCTCTGTCGACAGTCATTCACTGCACCCAGGTAAGATAGATACTCTAAGACTGCACCACGATCACGGAGGACAGAATATGATTAGACCACGATTTACACCCATGTAAATCGTGGTGTAATGAATTATAGAGCAGGCGCCAAAGGCTATATTCGGTTTTATTTGATAATCCCTTGAACCACAACCTTCAGCAGCTTAATTTCTAGGCTAAGCCAGTAATATATATATCGGAACACTAAGCTAGTAGTGTTCCGATATGTTCCGGTTGAAGGGGCGCCGCAGGAAACTGGACCACTTGCGTCGATGGCGAAGCGACTTTTTATATAGTCGAAGTACCTTAGGTGTCTTCACGAATCACAAAAAAATCTGCGGTGCTTTAATATGCTTAGCGCATGCTCTATTACACAGTGTTGTCAGATGTTATTATATTAGGTACACATTTACCGAGCCCTGATAACCTGGCGCCATAAGGTCCAGGCTCGCTTTTTCCCTGACGGCTCTGTGTATTAACACCGCAGTGCCCTGACTCCTTAGCTCCCTGACGCCATGCGCCTCCCCTGGCGCCCTGGCGCTGTGACTCCCTGGTGCCATTGCGCCCTTTCTTTCTTGAATCTTAACATCTTTTGGATTTCAGTTAGGGGGCACCGCGCCATAGAAATCTTACGTACCTATAGCGCCGGTATCGCTAAAACCAACATTAGATATGTGAAGTGACCTACAAGGAACCGTTCTCCCTCGTGGTCCCATTATTGGGACTCTGACTTTACTTTCATCAAGCATGGTCGCTGGCAAAAATGTTTTATATTGAATTCGTTCACGTATTAAAACCCAACGTGATAATTTTCGCAGTGTTATTTACAACAAAAAATAAAACTAAAAATTCTATCTTAGGTTCTAGGTCAATAAATGCAACATTTTTGTAAACATATTAAAATATATTCTGGGTAAAGAAACATTTTTATCTCATCATATTCATTTACAGATTTTTGAATTGATTGGGCATCGTATCCATGACCTCGTACGTTGCAGCAGAACGCTCGATTGCCATTGCCACACCAAACCAGTCCTCGTAAATCATTAGTTGCACGTAGATTTCACCTTTATTCTATTTTACGAGTATTACTCCAGAGTAGAATATTCATTTGCTATTCTTATTATAGTATCTGCAATCGTACCGACATTCGCCATAGCGCCTATGCCAGTAGTTCCACACATCAATGTTTTACTGACAGGTGGTATTTCTATGTATCCCCATTGTTTGAGGGTAGCCACTTGCTGCGCTGTGACGGGGTGCTCCCACATGCCGGTGGTCATTGAGGGACAGAAGAGCGACGGCTTGTCGAAGCACCAAGATCTGGCACTTGTGGTTACAAGATTGTCGCATACACCCTGAAAAAATTACTTTTATTACATACATAACATAAACTCACGCCTATATCCCCGAAGGGGTAGGCAGAGGTGCTAGCACCCACATTTTGCCGTTTATGTTTAGGTCCCAATGTAATAGGTGGCGAGCCTATTGCCATTAACCGGGCACTTATAAACCTGCGATATTTTATTACCTAATTTGTTCAATTTATTTTATACTACTTAGGTCGCAGACAATCATCCTTATGGTAAGTGATTACCGTGACCTATGGGCGAGTGTAATTCCGAAACGTAAAAAGAGAAGGGAAGTAAGAGATCTCTCTTCAGAGACCAGTCAAACGAGGCGGTGGATTCTCGGTCAAGTCAGTATTTCTTCTATGTTACGTTCAAACTCTGTTCAGATAAAATAAGTGATTTTCCGGTAATCTCCAGGCTACATGGGTAATAAAATCTGGCCATACCGCCTACGTCAAGCCTCGGTAGATTCAAGGATAGCTGTTTTGGCGTCGTATGATGATATGCGAGATAATAGGGCCTCACTGCTAAAGTACGAGTAAAGCCTGGAAAGCAGATTCCGGAATCCGCGGTGAGAGCCTCGAATGCTTCCGAAATGAACACTAAAAAGGATGATGTGAGGCATAAATCTGTGAATCTTTGTTCAATACGAAACTTACTTGTGAAATTTTAGCCATTGTATTAGCATCTAAAGGAGCAATAAGAAGCATGTCCGCCTCTTTTGGAAGATCAATGTGCAAAATTGGATCTCCTTTCTGTTTCCACATCTCCCATGCAAGTTTATCATCATACACCTCCACGTCTGGTGGTAAGTCTTCTGATCTAAAAAATCGCTTTGCAGTTTTCGTAACTATAAGTTTCACCTGGGAAATGAATGAACTTATTAATAAACTTGAACAGCTCTTCTTCAGAATATATATAAGTCAATTCTTGTGACATAGGATACTTTGTACTTCAGATATGTTACAAGCAATTTTCCGCGATAAAGGGCTTCACACGGCTGGAACCGCGGGCAGCAGGTCTAGTGAAAAAAAGTTACTATTGAGCCCCGGAGTACCTATTACTTTTCGACTGAGTTCACTTACAACTCCAGCATGACGTAGAAGATTAGTGTCCTTCATTCTCTGACAGATGTTTTATCAGTAGGTAGGCCTACAGCCACAAAGCAGACAAATTTCCAAAATAGCTCTCCTAAAAAGTGATCTAAAGGATATTTTACTTTTCAACAAAACTAAATGACATTAATTTATTAGTCCGATACTGTTGGAATTTAAGTCCTTCCGTAGACCTGTATCTACCTATGGTTGCACCATAACCAACTAGGTACATACTTGGTAGGTACTAGACATTTTGTGATAAAGCCAATAATGCATAAAAGTGCGACATAAACATAACCTGGATATGACCTGGAAAACATAACTTGTCACAGTTGGTTGTAGTTCCAATAAAGTTCTTATCAGTGTCGGTATTTTTAATGCAGCGACGCTTCCTGTGGCTGCTATTAATATTTTATATGATTGTGTCTCCATTTCACGATGAATTTTTAACTTCGACTAGGAACTGAAGGAAAGGAACTCAGGTTATAAAACATAAAAAAATATGTCAATTTTGCAAGAGGATCTTGGAATTGCCCGATTTACTCAGGTATTAATATTGTTTATGGTAAATACTTAAGCCATAAACAAATAAATACGACCTCTAAGCAGTAGCAGTAGTGCATTCGACTGCTACGCAGGGGGCGCGGTTTCGATTCCCGCTTAGCGCAAATATGTGTATGCATGAATTTGCATTAGTCTGGTTCTGGTCGTACCCCGGTGAGCACGTTAAGCCGTCAGTCCCGGTTGTCACACAAACATCTATGGCAGTCGTTGATAGTTGGAGCCAGAAGTCCGACTAGTCTAACTAAAGAACTTCAATATCACCAATTGGTTGTGGAGGTCAGATGGGAGAATCTGCATGGAAAAATTTAGAAGATCAGCACTACAGACTAAAGTCGACCCCAACTGAATTGGGAAAAGGCTCAGCGAATGATAAAGCCATTAACAACTTAAGAATGTAATCAAAACCATCGGGTAACCGTAACACCTTATCTCTTTTCAAGTACCTACTATAGTACCTCCTTAGGAGGAGGTAGGACACGACGGTATATCCGTCCCAATTGAGCAGTCCGACTGGGGAAGTACCTCCGCTCTACAAAAGACCGCGGTTTAATAACCTCGTGTTGTGTTTCCGACTGTGAATAAGGTAGCCAGAGAGCACTGGAGAGATTTTGTGCCGTCAGTGGGAACACCAAAGGCTTTGTCCTACTTATCTTTTGCGCTGACGGCACAGAATCTCTCTGTTCTTACAGGGTCGGCAGCACGAGTGTTACAGTACTCCCCTGGTGTTGCACTCGCCCATAGGCCACGGTAACCTCTTACCATCAGGAGGGCCGTGTGCTTGTCTGCAACCTATAAAAAAAAATCTGATGACTGCTCAAACATGGATTGCTACTGCGACTAGGAAATTAATCCCTCTGCACACTTGCTGATTAATTGACGAGGCTTTGGCACGCTTTCTTCATTGAGTTAAGAGGTCAGACTGCCGTCGTTACTCAAGTAAAATTAAGGCCCCGAATCAGATTACCATCGAAAAATCGGTATTTTCGAAACCGTTTTTCTTTTTAACTATAAAACCTAAAGATCTGGAATTTACATCCCTGCATACTACAGGATATACAGAGTAACTTCACCTTTTCATAAATTCAATAAAAAAGAAAGAAATAGTTGAAAAGAGGCTCTGAACATCACTCTACTCTTTCTTATGAAACCAAATATTTTCTACAATATGTATCCAAATAATCTAAAATTTCAGATATATGTTAAATGAGTGTATTAGCATGACGTGACCTTCTTAGTTTGTAATCGTCCCCTATAAAATTATCTATTAAAATTGGTTTTACTGATTTTTACGGCTGAAAAATGAGCGAATGACCTTGAGCATTTGTATGGTCAAAGTCATTCGCGTATGTAATCACCTTAAGCAAACCATGAAAAGGCAGGTGCGGTCGCAGCCTAAAATTTTGGGTCATGTGCGGAAATTCCTTCAGAAAATACCTTTTTGGAAGACTTTTTAAATAGACGTGCACGATTTGGGGCTTACAAAATTGCACCTACAGTATGCTGTAAACTGTAAATGAAAAACGACGAAAATAAAAAGAAACAAGATAAGTAGATAAATAATAACAGTGACTTTATTTAACATATTTGTGCCCTTGGTGTTTTACCTAGCATCTTTAATAGCATAACATTTTCAATTAAATGATTTCTACGTATATTTATTATACAGTTATTACGAAACAAAAAATAAAAGGTATCGCGAGCGACCACCAATCGACCAATAACGCTACTTTTTGTATTTGTTGCACACAGGTGACATTAAAAAAGGTGTGCATAACTATGGTGTCAAAATTCACTAACACATTTATACTGCGTTTGGTACAAGCCAACAACCGTGTATTTCAACATAAAGAGCCCTCTACGAAGGGTAAATCTCCCATCTAACATGCATACAATACTTGTACAACTTGTTTGCTTAGAGACATTATAGCTTCGTTAGTCTAACTGCACAGCACGTCATGACGTACTGACGGTACGGCACGTTATACCGCATTAATAGTACGGCACGGTGCGTAGTGATGCATTGAAAGCACCGCATATCGTATTGACGTAGACGTATTGACGGCGCTACACTACACGTCACGCACGAGGCATTGGCAGCACGGCACGTCATGACGCTACGACGGCACGTTATTACGCTCGCGCTATGACGTGCCGTTATGCCGTCACTACACGGCAGGTAGTGCCGCGCCGTAATGCATTGACAGCACGGCACGTCATGACATTTTGACGGCACGGCATGTTATTCATTACAATATTAAACTATAATATTTAAGATAATATATATCCTTATACAATGCTTGGTCAATTGATTCCTAAATTACTAAATAGGAATATAAATTATAACTAAGTACAATTTGTTCTTTGGTTGATACAATAAAATTTTATATAATTTTAGAAAAAATGCAATTACTTAAATAATATTAAATATAAATTATGTCACATAATGTTTATAAAAGTTGGTAAACATAAGAGTATTTTTCATCTTATTAATAAAAGCAGCAATATGATAGGAATGAATATGCTTTAAGACTGAGATTTCTATTCCAAAATCAGTATTTATAGTAAAAAAAAAACAAGGTTTCTTCCATAATCATCAAATTTATGTTGATTGGTTGAAAATTATGGATGATTAATAGGTTATCTCATTTTTTGCTTTTATATTACTTAGGAGCACATGGCCCACCTGATGGAAAGTGGTTACCTTGGCCTATGGACATATGCAACACCCTGAAGAAACCTTCAAATGGCCTTCTTGAAGAGCCCCATATTGTAGTCGCTTGGGAAAACCACAGCAGGGGGCTTCCAATATTTATGCTGACAAGTGACAGGACTTTGATAAACACATAAGACATTGACCCCAATTCTGTCTTGTCACAAGCTAACTAAAATAAGCTAAAAATCTCTAAATGTCAGTTTAGCCCTGTCAAAATGTAATTTCGTATTCTGAGAACACACAACTAACTTAAAATTAGCTTGACACAACTAAAATTAGAGAAAGTACTCAACTGTCATTTTTGGTTAAACGGTATTCTGTTGTACGTATATGCACTAAAATAAGAAATGTCAAACTAAAATTAGACATCATCTAAAATAATGCCAATTGTCGTTCTATATACGCTTAAAGCCTTTATAAAGCTCTATAAATCGTCGATTGATTTGGATTTTATAAATAACTAGCGGATCCCGCGAACTTGCCAGGTACGTGGACCGAGAAAAACTGTATTTGCTTGGTTAAGACTGAGAAATATCACAGTTTGTTTACTATTTGATCAATAATATGCACTAATTATCATTTGTCGGCATTCTAAAGATTTATTAAGATAAGTTTTTACAGATTTTATGAAAATCTTTATCGTTCATTCTTAATTTTTTAATAGTTGTAACACTCGTTTTAGCGACGTCATATTCAAATTTAGTGCTGTCTTGTGCTTAGCAAACACTAAATTTAGTTTGACATAACAACAGAATAAGGTTAGAAATGTCAATCGCTTAACTAAAATAAGAAAATTTTAGAGAAATTTAAGTTTAGAGATGGTAACGTCAGAATTGGGGTCATTGTGGCCTATGGCCGTAGGCCCTGTAACCATTTTCCATATGCTTTCTACCACCTTAGTGCTATAAAAAAAGATACTGAGAGATAATGCACTGTTATAGCATAAAAGACCCATAGAAAATCACTATGACAAAATTTTAACAGCATGAAAGTGCTATCAATAGAGAATAAATGTGTAACATAATGAGATGAGCATAGATAATAATTGATATTATTTGGTAAACTTAGCTTCCTTGCAATAACTTCCACCATAGATAAACTCAAACGTGTCAAACATCGTTAAATTGGCGCCAAAAATAAATTTCCACCACAGATAATATACGAAAATCCCCGCCAAAAGTAACCTATAGAATTCTATTAAATTTTTGGTCTGCAATTTTAACAATATTTTCTATAATCGTTGGTACTTCAGCCATAGCTCCTAGACCGACATCTCCACACATTAAAGTCTTCGAAATGGGTGGTATTTCTATGTACCCCCACTCTTTAAGGATGGCTATGTGTTGGGCAGTAACGGGGTGGTCCCACATTCTTGTGTTCATCGCGGGGCAGAAAACTAATGGCTTATTCGTGTCCCAAGCCCTAGTTGTGCAGGTTAGGAGGTTATCACATAAGCCCTGGAACAACAGACATGGCAAATTATTGTAATATTAGATATTAAAACCCTGCGTTTTTCAGCACTTTTCAGCCATTATTGAAAAGTATAGAACCAAATAATTCATTTAACTGTTAATGAGAGTGTCAGATGCTTTCGCTCGTTTCATTTTTCTCTCCATTTTCTTTTTTAACCCTCTTACTGCCCTCAGGTGGCAAGTTCAGTATTGCAAGCAGTAGTAGGGCATGGTGACTGTTTATCAATATCTAATTAATATTCCTTACCAGTATAACATTGGTTTTATATCAGTAAGCTTAACATTTTTTTCTAATTACTTTTTTAATCTAACACTCTTTTTATTGATAACAAAGTGTTGTTACCTGTGCCATTTTAGCCATCGTATTGGCGTCTAAAGGCGCTATGATCATCATATCAGCTAGTTTCCCGAGCTCTACGTGTAAGACAGGGTCCCCTCTCTGCTGCCAGGCTTGCCACTCCAGTGCATCATCATACACCTTCACGTCTGGCGGCAGTTCCGACATCTTCATGAAATGCTTAGCATGTTCCGTGACTATAAGATGAACCTATAATAACAAGGATTTTTTAGACATATCTTCATAAATTTTCCTTTACGTTCGAACAACATAATATATAAACATAACCTCAAAAATGTAATTCCTTGTATCGTTTGGCTCCAATAGAGATTGTATCAAAATTGGTATTTTCAATGCAGCTACGCTGCCAGTGGCCGCAATTACAATTTTACAACTTCGGGGACTCATTTTAAATTACGAATATCTATTAATAAAACTCAAAAAGTGTCTTTCATTCATTGACACATGACACTGACAGTAATTTGGTACGTTCGTTACATAAATAAAATTCATTATTTCATTAATTCCATAAAAGGCTACACTAAAATTAAGCAAAGTACTAAACATTTGCTCCTAGAAATACAAATTGTCAATGAAAACATATTTAAAGTATATTTTTATATGTTTCAAAAGCAATTTTCAAATTTTACGAAATGATATATAAATCAAAACAAAATTTGTATCATTCACAATATAAAGGTTTTTGAACACACGTTAGAGGAAATTTTAATTTTTGCTCTGGTAACATTTTATTTTATGTCATTGTTATCAAAAAAACATCATAACAAATTAGGGATGTGACATTGAAGGAAAAAAATCGATTAAATAAAAATCGATTTTTTCTTTACTCAATATAAATCGATTTGTCAAAAATCGATTTTATGAAAATAAATAATCGTTTTTTTTGGAAAAAATCGATTTTTTTCCTAATTTTTAAAAATCTGCATGCTTTTCGTATTCTAATAATAAACCTACTGACATTGCGAAATTATCAGATCCCTACTAATATTATAAATGCGAAAGTAACTCTGTCTGTCTGTCTGTCTGTCTCACTTTTACGACTAAACCGCTGAACCGATTTTGATGAAATTTGGTATAGAGGTAGGTTAGACCTTGAGAAAGGACATAGGCTATGTTTGGTCGCGATAACCGACATCCACGCGGGCGGAGTCGTGGGCAAAAGCTAGTTATAACTAAATCTCAAAGAAAATGTTCTTTTAAACTTTCAAGGTAACTATTTCAATTTCATAAAAATGTAGAAATTGATTTCCGCAAAACTATTTTTTTTACTGGCAACACTAAAAGAAACGACGACCGCTCCGTAACACCGCTGCCGCTGTGTCATACTGGCACTGGTGTGACGGTTAGGGAAGAAAATTATAATCGTCACACTATTCGCTGTCATTGTTATAATGACACAGGCAGCGGTGTAAAGGTCCAACCCCACCAAACGGATGGCATCGGCCCGGATTTTACAATCTTTAAACAAAATTAAATCTTATTATCACAGTGCTTGAAGTTTATATTACCAAGTCACGCACAACAGCTTGACAGCGACGTGCGGCGGCACGACGCACGTCAAGCTGTCATGCGTGACTTGGTAATATAAACTTTAAATGCTGTGATATAAGATTTATTTTGTTTAAAGATTGTAAAATCCGTTCCGATGCCGTCCGTTTGGTGGGGTAGGACCTTTACTGTTAGTTTGTCGTCAAAGATAAGTCAACGAAGTCAATTTTGTCCGTATCATATTTTCATTATCACAACAATATGAACAAACTTTTTTGTAACTCTTTTAGAAAATTATAAATTAAATAAAACTATAAACTGAACAGATAATAGTACTAGCGTAACCATAGTGTGAGTGATTCGAGAACCGAGAAGTCATATATCATACAAAGTGTTCATAAAATGTTACGAAAATTTCGCATTTACGAAAATCGATTTAAACGTGTAAGCTAAAAAAATCGATTTTTTAAAAATCGATTAATATTACTAAAAAAATCGCGTTAAAAAAATCGATTATAAGAAAAAAATAATCGATTTTTTTAAAAATCGATTATTTTTTAACATCCCTATAACAAATTACGTCAGCCAACAAATTGTTTGTCGTTTGGTCGCCAGTCAGCCGATTACATGATGCGGATAGGTGGTGTACAAAGCTGTTAATGAAAACAAATTTATTTACGTTTATAGATATATACCACGTAACTTTTTCAATGGTGTTAGTGCATTACGTGAAACTTTGTGTATTATTTTATGTGTAGTGTGAATTAGTGAGTGATGTGCTAAGTGCACAAATTATTTGTTTACGATGGATGGTAAAGTGAAATACTATGAAGGCTGCGGACAGGAAGGGCCGATTCGTTGTATATTTTTGTGTGAATTTCATCCAACTGCCGGTCCGAAGATAACATGCCAAGTGCCAGAAAATTATATATCAAAAGATATTTTTGATACTGTCAGTCATTATATTATACCAAAAGTACAACTTCAGAGATGCACCTTGACAGTGTAAGTATAGTCGCGGGTAGATTGAAATTGTACTATTTTTTAACATAAATATTGACTCGTTTGTTGAAAAAAGAATACTTTCAAGTGGGTATTCTCGAATGTAATAAAATATTGTTATTAGCTAAGCACTACTTAGATCGAGTCTATCTATCGTATACAATTTCGATGTTAGAAGATTGAAGGCGAAATTTAATTAACGATGTGAATTTAACTCTAATTTGCACACTCACAAACGATGTACAAGCATCGCTCTGCATCTACCTACACCCGTCTAAGTGGAGACTCCATATAAGATTTATGATCTTGAGGAACGGAGATAGGTACCTCCTGCAGCTTCCAACTTGGGTTCCGCTGTCCTACTTCGCACATCTTAACAAAATCGGAATAATAAGTAACAAACATAAAAATAATAATAAAACTAGGAGAATCCGTACACTGCGTACGGCCTATCGAAAGCACCATCCACGATTCTCTGCGATCGATCTATCATCACATCACTAAGACTATTGAATTGAAACCAATAAGACTGATTAGTGATGATAAATCGATTGAATAAAGAAGTGATGATATATCGATTAGAGCGCCGCGCAATAATCATCGATTTCACCGTCCCACTTGACAAGAATCTCGTGGAAACCGAAAAAGATAAACAAAGAAATATTTGGATTTGTCTTATGCGGTTGTCGATATATTTATTGTGGATTCGGATATTATTGTCCGTAATCTAATCGATTCACAGAGCCAAGAGCACCAACCAAAGTCTCAAGAACCTCGCTTTAGAAAGAAAGAAAGAAAGAAATTTGCTTTTCCTAAGCTCGCTTTCAAAAGCATAATACAGAAGGAATTACTCTTCGATACGTCACTTATAGAAATTCTGTCTGGAGATCTAAACACCGTTTGTCCAATCTATTATCGCGATATGAGAATAGAAGCAAACACGAATGCGATGTAACAGATAAAATGAAAGTATTTAAAACATACAATGCTGAAATCTACCCTACTTACATACAATCAAAATGTATTAAAAACACTAACAATAAACTGAACAACAACTTTTATAGCCATTTACTTGATAGCAATTGTTATCAACATTTTTGTTGCTATCTGCAGCTATTGTTTGTATAACGCCAAAATTCATTAACTCGTTATCTAGTCTTTACATCCTGTAAGTCGGCCGTACGATCGAGAGGTCCAGGGTTCGCATCCTGCCCATTACACTACCGACGACGTGAACCCACTCCTAATACAAGCAATTTATCTCAGCTAGAGGGGTTAGCCAAAATACTAGTAATTTCAGTTACTAGAGTTGCGGCACGCTAAGATGGCCGTTTTGACACGACTGGTTTTTCTCGTTTTCTCTTTTTTGGTGTGTAAAGTTTATTTTCTTCTGTGCCAGTCTCACCATATTTTTATTTAGTTATTCGTCTAACAGTTCGCTGTCCAATATTAAGCGCACCAAAAAAGAGAAAACGAGCGAAACCAGTCCTGTCAAAACGGCCATCATAGCGTGCCGCAACAATATCTAGTAGTCTTTTTAGCAGACCATTTTATCCCCGAATAGCTCAGCAATTTTTGTTCTGAACTTCTTGTTTAGAAGACATGTAGTAAGTACCTATATGTAGAAGTAATTGTAACAAACAAAATAAACAAATATCTATATAAATCGACTAAGAATGGAAAAATATAGACGCTCAGACGGGACTAGGTATGATTCCAAAGCCGACCGCATACGACAACTGCCGACGCGTGCAGCACATACAGCATACCCATTACTTGTCAAACTGCGATACGGATAAAGGGCGCCATTGAGAAGCCGCAATGAATTACGCTACGTGCTGCGTGCGTCGGCAGTTGTCGTATGCGGTCGGCTACGGAATCATACCTTAACCCGCTACCAGTCCCTTACAAGTGGAATACTCTGACCACTAAGCTACCGAACCACGTCTCGATCATTCCAAATTCTCCTATACAACCATCTTAGGGCAATGGTCAACAGTCCGTACGACTATCGGTAAATTGTTAATGTATTGTTTATATTTGTTTGATCGTATGTGCATTGTGTGTTCTTAAATAAATTATTTCTTTCTTCTTTCTTTCTTTCTAGATAGCTCCCAGCATTGCCGCAAGATCCTAATCAATTTGAATAGTTAGCATACTTTTTCTTCATCCTAATAAAAAAGTATATAAGATCGCATCTCCGAACTTGCAATCGGATTATTTCCACAGCGGATATTCGCTCGATTTTTCTGGATGTGCTGAGTAAGATAGAGATGTCATTTTTGGAATCCAATCCAAGAGTACCTTTTTCTCATTCTTTCTTCATCCTAGCGTTAATCCCAGTCGCATCCGAAGCTTTCACCTCGGAGTCTGGGGTCCGCTTTACCAGTCTTAATTGCGGATTTGGCTTGACTTCGATATTTTCCGTGAAGCGACTGCCATATGACCTCCACAATCCAATGGTGACATTAGGCGATATCGAAGCATTGCAGCTAGACCGTTAGCATATTATTAAACAGCTAAAAACAGCTATAAAATTTCATTTAAAAAATCTATTTAAAGATAATTATAGGTAGGTGTATATGAGTGCGGAAGCTGTTATATCGTGGTAGGTCCACTCCACGCTAGTTTGTTTGTCTGCTATTATAATTTATACATACGACCTTCATTTACTGTGCCACCAGTATCAGGCCTATAAATTTTAATTAAACTCTTTATCTTTTGTATGCGAGTACCTATCGTTGTGTGTAATAATATTTTATTTGGCACATTAGACATTTTGATTATACTAACTAGGTATCCAAAAATAAGGACCAAATTTTTTTTTCTTTCACGTAAACAGTGAAGCATTAATATTAGAGCTATCGAGATATTTACCATGTATTATTTGAAGTTTTCGATATTTCAGCGCTATTGCAAGCACCATGATCACGGAGTTCATCACGGAGCAGTTTCCTCTGTGATCATACTGATCATGATGCTTGCAACAACGCCGAAATATCGGAAACTCCAAACAAATTCATATCCCGATAATTCTAATAGTAATGTGAATGACCATATTGACCATGATAGTTCAAATACAGCGAGGCAAATTTTTAGCTTTGGTAACTACAAAATGATGTTATTACTTACAATTTAGGCTCACATTGCTGAAAGATCAATATTTCAACAGATATGGCAAGGCCATTCGCGGTTTAGTTTTCTATTCTGCGAGCATTAATGGTAAATAACATCAGTTTTCCAACAAAAACGTTAAGTATGTTCAATTCAGTTTTGCACGGAACCCTCAGTGCAGGAGTCCGATTTGAACTTAACCTGTTTTTAATTTGATAACTTAATTATGACAAAACGTTAATTTGTCTCGAATAATTAAATGCTTTTATTTCAATCACGTAGGTACATCACTATAACCGTCAAAATATGTAAATAACCTAAATATGCTCGAAACCAGTAAGATTGTTTACTATTTCTAAGCAGTAAATGGCAGCTAATGAATACTAAACTTGTTGATGCCAATGTTAAAATCGTAAGCCACTTCATTTCCAAGTAATGTTTATTAAGTTATTATTTTACCCCCTTTTTACCCTATGATTTTACCAACCTATTTAATGACATTTACCTAGTTAATGTTGCCATATTAAAAAAATACCCACTATTATGTATATCAAATCTACTTTCAAAATGAAGCTTATTTAATATTGTGTTTATATACATTATATTATAGAAATTATAGTCCTAACTGTAGAGCTTAGAAGGGGTAGGCAGACATTCAAGCACTCCATATTTGCCTATCATATTTTTCGTTCTCACGCAATAGCAAGTCGGTCTACCACCGTCAACCGGGTGATATGGGCTGTAGCCTGTATGTTTATAATAGTGTCAGATGTAGAACATGCCTATTTTAGCCATGTTATGGCCATAGCCGTCTTGTTTTACCGTACCCACGAGAAAAGGTGAGATGGCTTTTGTATTTTATTCAAATGAAAACATACGGACTATTTTCCAATTTTGGATTTTATGATTTGGATGTTCTTGTCAAATTAGGTACTGCAATTTGTCAACTGTTAATAAATGGCGATGAGGAAAATTTACCCCATTTCTGAGGAAATATCCCCAAGAAGGAGACAAAGTTTCCACAACAGAGAATAGTTGAAAGTTTATAAACAGACGCTAAAAACTCACAAATGAAAGATAATTAGGTCACTTCTATAACGCTTCGCTCTCTGCATTTAGTCAACAACAATCTAGCTAAGTACCTACTTATTAAAAGAATATAAAATTCACAAAACATGTAAACAGATAAAACGTGCAATCCCGCTAGTCGTTTATCAGCATTATACCTAATACCTACTGCTCAATTTCACTTCGTCTTTGTGTCTTAGTTTAATTTTTAAAACATGATTTTAAAACTAGACTTATACTTTCAACTTTCGACTTAAATATTTTATTTGAGAGACTAACACCCGTATTCACAAACAAAACTGTGAGGTCTCAAGCAATGGTCTCATAGTGTGCTCGAGCGCATAGGGCTGGTAAAATTAATTAACAAACATCACGGAGCAGTATCTAACGCAGTGCGTTCCCTCAACGAAGTATTACTTAAGTGTTATCAATGAATAAAAAGGCTTGCCAGAACGAACGCACTGAGAATTTGTCGTTCTTTGCACAGTTTTGATAGTACACATAGCGAAGTATTGTTTGGGTATAAGGCATCCAACAGCCCTACACCCAGCCCAGAGCCTCTTTCGTCTATCAATAGGTTTCCAACTTGCAGCTGTTTTAGGTTGGGTAGTTGGGTCCCCCGTGTTGGGTTCACGGAGATGAAAATGCTGCAGTGGATGTGCTGTGTCACGCGTAACGATCGCGTGAGGAACTCTCGCATCTGCGGCAGCCTTCATGTCGGCAACCGCCGGGCTACGTGGGTAGCAAATGCTTGGCGCCTCCGCCGGGTCCAGGTAGAAAGGGCAAGCCCAAGAAGTCCTGGCTTGACGTGTGGAAGGTGACATGCGTGCAAATGGTCTCATTACCATACACGCCCAAGATCGTGCGAAGTGGAGGAAGAAGAGCCGAAAGGCGGACCTTGAGCTCCGAGGTCATCTTGGCCACGGATACAATCAGGAAAATGCGTCTCCATGAAGATGATGATTTATAAAATACTAGCCGACCAGTAACGGCTTCGCCCGTAGCATAGGTACCTATTAAAACCCCGTAAAAAATCAAATGTATAGGAATTTGACGGATTTGTCAACAAATCCGTCAAATTCCTATACATACTCCGCTATATATATATACTCCGCTCCCATGAGTAGTAGCGTAATGCTATATAACCTATAACCTACCTCGATTAACGGACTATACAACACAAAAAGATTTTTTCAATTCGAACCGTACTGTCTGAGATTAACGCATGCAACCAAACAAACACTAACTATTCAGTTTTATAATATTAACACAGATATAATATTAGCATAGATGTTGTTGTCTAATAAATCTAAGTAGAAAAGCGAGGATCACAAAAACATGCTCATCTATCTTTCTTTTATTCAGTACTCTCCTGGGCTCCAAGATCCTGGGCTTTCCAGTCCGGATAGACAACAAGAAGTACGCCCGCAACGCGTACTACTTCAACCTGTGCTTTGTGTGCGACGCCTGGGCCAGGACGGTGCACCTGGAACCACTGGTCAAGAAGCTCACGGAATACCTGGTCAGTATGTGTATGATATTATTTATTTGATAATTTACTTTGCAAAAATTGCGGCAATCCCCACGGAAAATTTCGCGAGATATCGAATTGTTGATCTCGACTAGGTACTTACTTATCTCGAGTCAATATTGCATTCTCTAAGTGTCCAAATAATGTAGGTATTATCATCCGTATACGACATAATTAAACGATACGAGTTTAAAATCAACAAATTACTTGTATTACCTACATATATATTCGACTTCTATGATTTATTTTCATACATAGTTGCTTACTGATGAAGTCGACTCGCAATAAGTGACGATATCATTTCAACTGGCTCTATATCCAATTGACCTCTTTCACCAATTGACGCAAACTGGCATATATTTTATCATAAAGTTTCATTAACATTTTACAGTCTTGAGAATGCTTCCTCATATTTAGACGGATGTCTGTTAAATATCCCAGCACAACGTACTAGCTATGTTCGCGAACCATAATGCTATTTCTAAAATGAAAATAGCCTTTTTTTTTTAATAATTGTAGTTAAGTACAAGTCATCAGTCATCATCCTCCTACCTGGGATAAGGGTTTAGTTAGTTTATTTGGGGTTGGAAAAGTACAGGTACTTTATTCAATATATGAAAATAGCCTTAGTTATGCCTTACATAATTATCTGCTGCCCAACCATTTCGGAGATTACCCAGATCGAACCTACAACAGAAAGATGGACACAGACAAAAATTTTAAAATGTGCATTTTTTATGTAGTGCTGAAATCCAACTATGAACTTTATTTTTTTTTATACCAATTAGGTGGTAGACAAGCACACGGCCCACCTAATGGAAAGTCGTTACTGTAGCCTATGGACGTATGCAACACCCGAGGCGTCACGTCACACTCGCGCTGCCGACGCAAGAATCTTCGAATGCCCTTCTTGATGAACCATACTGTAGTCGCTTCGCAAAACCACGGCAGGGAGTTCATTCCACAAGTTAAGCGTCTTATTCTTCTGCCGCATCACTAAGACCTGGAATTCCTTACCAGTTCACGTGTTTCCCTCCTCGTACAGTCCCGAGTCCTTTAAGCGAGGCGTGAAAAAGCATCTGATAAGGCCATCAAGCTGAGCGCCACCTAGGGCATGCAATATTCGCTTCATTTTGGTATTTCAAGGTCAAGCTGAGTGCCTGTCAGCATTGTAACATGGCACGTGTCTGTAGTGGTGACCCTGTTTTTCTGAGACTTTGCCATCAGCTTACCATCAGGTAGGCGAATTCAAATTGACGTGTCCCATATAAAAAAAAAGCAACATGGTCAGTAAAACTACAGGAAACGTGCCAGTGGCGGCGTTTTGTGGTTGTGGCTTGTTCCAGGGGCCCGTGTGGGGCAGCCCTAGCAAATCTTAAGTGCGGTTATTAATCGCAGTTGCTATCGAGAAAATCCACTCTAAATCTGAGTAGCTAACCATCTCAATGAAATTTTGAAGCATTTACTATGCTAACTGTTTAAATCGATTAAGAAAGGGAAAAAGAATCGACCTCGGACGGGACCTCGGATGGGACCGTCGCCCTTAAGACGGTTGTATAAGGGAATTTGGATTGATTTCGTACGTGTCTCGGTGGCTTAGTGGTCAGAGCGTTCCCCCTGTAAGGGAAAGATCGCGGGTTCGAGTCCCGTCCGAGGTCGATTCTTTTTCCCTTTCTTAATCGAGCTAACCATCTCGATGATATTCTGATTCACACAGATAGTAACCATAATTCTTACATATCTGTACTGCTATAAAACCTTTGGCTAGCCCATTTAATATACATCTTTTATCAGCTAGACATTATCGTCTCATCACGTCATAGATACCGCTGAGTTAATATAACGCAAGATAATGGACATCGGGAACATAATTATTTCATAGAGTTAGTTATTTTTGATATAGCGTATAGTCCATATATTGGGGGGAGCCGAGAGGTACTGGCAGGCAACCGAGAACGGGTGGCTAGGCCACACACCACACATAATATATCGTTGTAGGAGGTAGGACACGATGGTATTTCCATCCCAATCGATTCAACTGTCGAAATATTCTTAAAGAATACCATGACAGGTTAGATGTGTAACCATTCGGAACGCCTTGAGAACCCTGTCTGGGAAATATTCGTATGGCAACCGAGATCGACGTGTTGGACCCGGATTTGGGTTGGTATTGGATTCGTAAAAAGTCCGACAATCTGGTCTAATTACAGAACTGTGATATCGTCAGAGGTTTATGGAGGTCAGATGGTAGTCGTTTCTCAGAAAATATCGAAGTTAGACCATTTCGTGGTTAGACTAAAACCGAATTCAATTAATGATAAGCTAATAAACAACACTATTGTCCCCTAGTTATCCATGGAGCTAGAAACGGAATGGCTATCGAAGCAGTCCATGTCTGGCGACGCGAAGGCACTTGGGGGGCTGATGCGGCAAGTGATGCAAGACATCAATAGCCGAAGGATGTGCACGTTGACAGGTAAATGAACACTTATTTTTAACCTTATATCGGTGTCGATGAACTGCTTCCTTTTTTCCTGTTTTTTAACACTGATAACGTATTTTTCCTTGAATGAAGAACGATGGGCACAAATGTATGGACCCTAGTCCTAGCTTCAACCGAAATGAACGATACATCTTTGGAAAGGTATTTTTAAGCTATCCAACGCCGACGCGACGTTTAGTGTTGTTCCAACTACCAGTAGCGACTGCCATAGATGTTCGTATGGCAACCGGACGGCTCAACGTACTCTCCGAGGCACGACCAGACAAATGTAAATACCCATATTCCTCTATATACCTCGGGACACGTATCTTGGACCTAAATGGCCAGACAAACTTCTATGCTTAGTATGCTTTTAGAATTTGAGCTCGTCCACCGCAGTAGCTCACCTTGTTATCCTCAAAATACACCTAAGAAACGTGTACTGCGCGTATACTTACAATTTAGAGCACATTTTTAGGTCCAAGTGTCCCGAGCACTTCAAATATTTACCCTGAGCGGGAGTCGGGAATAGGATCCGCCCCTCCTGCGGAGCGGTCGCGTTCACTACCGCTATGCCACAAAGGCTGTCAAATCAGCAAAATTCTAATTATGTTCATAAAACATCAACATCAAGAGCAAAACATTTCTCGTTTCTCGACTAAGGCGTCCATTACACGCTCATGCAAGCGTCAATCATGCCATCAATCATGAATCGTTTGAATGATGGTTATACATGCAACCATCAGTCACCGCATTAGACGATAGGTTATTCGTCAATCACGGTCGGCCGTGACTGTACTTAAACTGACAGCAAAACCAACCGTGTAATGAACGCTTAACGCCCGATTAACATAGACCTACCTATCAATAAAATTAGTAATCGAATCAATGAGCGTGGAAAACATCGCGTTAGTCACGATATCTCGAGCTCTGCCATACCATCTGTTGTATTTGTTGTTCTATAGTACTACCAGACTACCATATGTTTTTACTAGTACGTAAAAACGTGTAGGTACTTTTAAAGGTCACTACTACTATACTCCGTTCGGTTAGGGGCTTAACTAAAGGTAAATAGTCATGTAGCGACTTTTTATAAAAACGCACACTAAATTAATAAACTAGGCTAACTAACAGACTGACTAATAGTGGTTCAATTTCGGTCTTTAGTCTTTACTAGCTGACCCGGCGAACTTCGTACCGCCATATTTTCCGCCCGCGTGGTATTATCTGTAAAATCAGTGTTTCTCTACAATATTATGCATGTATTATACATATAAACCTTCCTCTTGAATCACTCTATCTATTAAAAAAAACGCTTCAAAATCTGTTGCGTAGTTTTGAAGATTTAAGCATACATAGGGACGGACAGACAACGACAGCGACTTTGTTTTATAATATGTAGTGAAGTGATAACGAGTTTATAAGCCGACAAATAAATTAATAAACTGAATTTTTAAATAAAACAAAGACATAATCAAGATTGTTTACGTTTAGTTAATTACCTAACTGAATGGAGATTAGATTGATACGTTTTATCCGTTGATTTTTCCTATTTTCCTTTTCCCTTTTGAGCGCAGGACTTTTCCCGTAAAAGTTGAGATAGGTCGGCCGACTACCGTACCCCTCAATTCGCCTGAGCCTGAGCCACCTCCGTTGATCAGCAGGCAGGCGCGGTCGCAGCTTGAAGTTTGGGGGGGGGGGGGGGGGGGGTCACTTCGGAAATTCCTTAAGAAATTTAAACCCCCCCCCCCCTCCCCTCGTACTGGGACTTTTCAATATGACGTGCATGGTTGGGGGGGGGGGGAGGTCATGTCCCCTGTGACCCCCCTCGGACCGCGCCTGTCAGCAGGTGAGGTTATCTTGGGCGCCGAAGACCTTGGTGGGGCCTCATACACTCTCATTAAAAGGGGCTACTATTTTTAGCGGTCCATTCTGTATAGATCTGTGGCGTATCTAACCACCGCTATTGAGGCAAACGTCATATAATTTTATGTTTACCTTACAAGGATAACATTCTATAAATAAACTAGTAGGTAAGTAGTGTAGTATAAACAAACATCAAGATGAAAAAATGGGTTGTTGTAAATTCGTCTCAGTGAATATTCGTCTCAGTTGAAAATAGTAGTAAACTCGTCTCAGTCCATTAAAAATGATATTTTATTTGCGAAAGCGGAGCTCCCGCATTAGCCTTCGTGGTTATTTTTTTAATAACCATACAGAACTTCTTTAGACCACGGTAAGTCGGTAACCACTCTCTTTCCGTCAGGTAGGGCCCTGTGCTTGTCAGCCTAAGTACAAACATACACACAAATGCTTGCGACAAACACTTATCTTGCTGACAGTACTTTTCAAGGTGAGACTATTTTCGCACATGAAATATCATTTTAAATGGACTGAGACGAGTTTACTACTATTTTCAATTGAGACGAATATTCACTGAGACGAATTTACAACAACCCAAAAAATTACCTATTTTTATTTTTCCTTATTAAAAATACAGTAGGTGTACGTGACTCAACCTGTTTTGATTGTTAATTATTTACTCCATTCGGTTATCTACCTACCTAACTAAACGTAACAATCTTGTTGTGTTTAATATGTTTTATTTAAAAACTCAATTCTGCGGGGTTCCCGGCAAAGTAGAATTTGGGCCACCCCACCCTTGAGCTACTCCATCTCCTACCATGCGGTGTCGTACAAAGCGACTAAGGGATAGGGCTGTTTAACATCAGACAGATACCTATATTCCTACGACCAGACTCAGCCTCCGATGCATGGTTCGAGTCAACAATAGTGCTCGGAATATGGCATTATTAGGCTCACGTGGGTCCGTAGGACGGAATACATTCATTGGTGAAATGTGGGTGTTAATTCACCTCTGCCTAACCCTACGGGGGTAAAGGCGTGTTTATATGTATGTATACAGATTTTATGGATGTTAAAATAGTATATTTATAGATTAACATCAGTTTTAGTAAAAAATTCCCACACATGCCATCTATGTTCCAATTAGAACGTCGATATTCGTTCGCCATTTTATGAAAATAGAACATTATTTTTTGCATTTTTCATAATATTTATAGTTTTATAGTTTGCAAATATACGTATAATTATGTATAAAGTATGTGTACAATGTGTAGTGCTTTGTCATTTCAATTAAATATATGTACATAACTTGGTCAAACAATAATATACCAAGGATGTTTGTTGCTAAGCCATAGGTAGTCCAGTGCCGAATGAACCGTATTGTTCAAAGTCTGTATTTATTTCGTAAAGATTTATGTCAGGTGAAGGGTCTAGTTATACTGGTCTTAAACTGGTCATACATTCTCAGCTGTTTCCGTATATTTAAAATAAATATACCATTACAAGTCATTGTTTTTAAAATTCATAATTTGTTTGTTATTTTTTATTCTCGAAAGGCTATACTTAAATACAAATATTTCATCAAGAACCAAGCTGTTCCGTGACTCTTTCCTTTACCGCACCAATTAAACCTGGAGTTCCTTACCAGAACACGTGTTTCCTTCTTCCTACAGTTCGGTCAGGATGTAATGGGGTAGTGATACCTACTTTCTTCGGTATTTTTTCTCCGTCACCTCAAGTCCGCGACCTCAAGAAAATGAGGAAGTTTTAAACATTACGACTTAGGTACGACGTATATTGGCCTTTCTTTTCATCAGCTATCGATCTAAGCACGTGTAATTAATTACATTGATAAGATAGGTGTAGTTACATTAAAAAATACGTAATGCAATCTAAATGTACCTGTATTTGTTAATAAATTCTAGTAATTTAAGTATATCTCTTCAAAATTATGTCTTGATCTAAAGTCAATATCCTAAATGTAAAAAATAACCCTAGCTCGATTTTCATAGAAATCGTGATTATTTTTGACATTTGAGAGTTTGAGATTAGGTCGAGACACTCGAGACTCGAGACCGAATTTTCAACAGATTATACCGTGGGACACATAGCTCACGACTCACGAGACAAACGAGGCTCTGGTGCACGCATATTGTTTTGTAATAATATCTATGCTTGGTGAATTTGAGCTCGTCCACCGCAGTAGCACTTACGTAGTAACTATTTATTGATCTGTGGTAGCACCCCGTGCTATACTCAACAAATATCCAAGAAACCTGTACTGCGCGTAGCACATTTTAGGGCCAAGATATATATCCCGATCAACCCGAGATATACAAGAATAATTGGTCTTCATAATCTGTAAGATTGTTATTTTGTATCTACCTTCAATCAATACCGAAATATTCCTGGAATCCCGGGAATTACAAATGAGAACCTCGACCTCGATCAAGATCCATACAGCAATTTGTATTCAATGATAATTACAGTGACGATATTGTGTTACAGAAATCTCAAGTTGCCAGTCTACGTAACTTATTTATGTATTTACTTGGCCTCAGATCGATACATACTTGAATACACTTGAAGGTATGTTCTTTTCAAGGTACTTATGTAAGTAGGTAGGTACACACCTTACAGAATACAGGAAACTAATTAACTCTTGAGTCTGATTTTGATGAAAACTAAAGCTATTCTATTATAATTTGGTGAAGAGTTGCAAAATCTATATTCCTAACCAGGCATCGAACCTGTTAATTAAAAAAAACTCACAGCAATCGTCATCACGATTACGAGTGTAAACAAGAACAAAGTATGAGTTGTATCAAATTTGTTCCCGCTCAGTCAAACTTTGTTCACGCTCAATCAAACTTTGTTCTCGCTCAGTCAAACTTGGTTTTCGCTCAGTCAAACTTTTTTCTCGCTCAGTCAAACTTTCTTCTCGCTCAGTCAAACTTTGTTCTCGCTTAGTCTAACTTTGTTCTCGCTTAGTCAAACTTTGTTCTCGCTCAGTCAAACTTGGTTTTCGCTCAGTCAAACTTTTTTCTCGCTCAGTCAAACTTTCTTCTCGCTCAGTCAAACTTTGTTCTCGCTTAGTCAAACTTTGTTCTCGCTCAGTCAAATTTTGTTTTCGTTCACACCTGTGATGCGTCATGCGACACCACCTTCACACATGGTATTAAACGAGACTGTTCGGCGACGGCTGTGTAATTCTCGCCACACTATTGGCATTTGGATTATCTACCTCACATAACACAAAATTATATTGCATGGAGATAATACATTTACAGCTTCACTAGTATCAACGTGAATTTCAGCTCGATATTCTCATTATATTTCCATTTTCCAAATATCTGTGTGTGAGTAGGGTAGCCAGAGCTCACAGAGAGGTTATGTGCTGTCAGTGGTAAGATCAAAGGCTTGTCCTGCTTGTCTTCTGCACTGACGGCACGAATTCTCTTTGTTCTTAAGGACGGCAGCACGAGTGTAACTCCCCTGGTGTTGCACTCTTCCATAAGCCTTTACTTCCAATCAGGTGGACCGTGTGCTTGTCTGCGACTTAAGTGGTATAAAAAAATATATCTGTTGAGACACTCGATCTAGCATTACAATATTGTTGGCAAAGTACCAAAATAGCCAGTCTGTCTGATAACACCGGAGTGATTACAATTTGTAACATAATAACGTTATCACGACACGACACAGATTAGAGGTTATCGCCTTGTTGTTATAGAGGACTCATTAAACGAAGACTAGATTCAGTTTTTGTTTGTATACTAATTGAAAGTGCCCTGCAGAAATCAATATACCTACAATATATGGACTGCGGGCGTGGCAGTAATGAACGTGACTGCTATGCAGGAAGCGCAGGTTCGGTTCCGTATAAATGTTTGTATGCATGAATTTGTCCGGTCGTGCCTCGGAGAGCACGTTAAGCCATCAGCACGATTGTCATACGAAATATGGCAGTCGTTACGGGTAGTTGGAGCCCTAAAAAAGTCCAACAACTCGTTTAACTGCAATATGTCGATATCACCAATGGGTTGTGGAGGTCAGATGGCAATCGCTTCACGGAAAATATCGAGGACTAGCCAAATTCGTAGTTAAGACTGGTAAAGCGGACCCCAGACTCCGAAGTGAAAGCTTCGGATGCGACTGGGAATTAACGCTAGGATGAAGAAGAAGAAGTCCGTGTAAAATATAAACTAAAATTGAATGAAGTGACGCCACTCCCTATTTAAGTATTTAATAAGGAAGTGACTGGTAACCACCAATGTATTAATTACTAGCTGTTGCTCGCGGCGGCCCCCGTTTCAATTCTGATCCCGTTCATCGCTAATAGTAGCGTTATGATATTATAACCTATGTTAGTACATACCTGATAATGTAGCTTTCTAATGACGAAAGAATTTTTGAAATCGGTCCAGTAGTTTTTGAGTTTATTCGTAATACTTACAAGATAAGATAAGAGAATTTTTATTGGCATCAGAATAATTTACAAATACAAATCTTTCCTCTTTATAATATTAGTATACCTAGAATGCTTATAAAAGGTAAAGTATTCCCCCTGTAAGGGACTAGTCGCGGGTTACAGTCTCATCCTGGATTTTGACATTTCCTGATCTACATCAAAAGTGACATTCCATTTTGTAGGATCACTTCGAAGCTATCGAGCTGGGATTGACAATAATCGTATGTCATAGCCTACTGAACTTTTCTTCGAGTTATTCCGGTTGGATCCCCTGCCGACTGGCGTTATCGCTAATAGAATGTCACTTTGTTTAGGAGCTTGTATTTTATCTAAATCGCCGGGCACCATGCAAATGTTTTTCGAAAGTGCAGCATACAATACAGACAACGACTACAGGCGAGTAAGCTGCAAGGTTGCTATGATTATTGACAATTTATTCACCCAATCACAACCAGTTCTCAATGTTCTTACATTTGCATATATTCATGGCTTTTTCTACCTACCCATGTAGCTCTCGTGAGTGAAAGATTAGTCTGTGATTTTTTTCTAGACCACAATACGGGATATACTTATTGTCAGATGGCAGTCGCAAGGTAAACTAAATTATGGAAATGAGTGGTAGAAGAACGGAAAAGCCAGTCATTTCTGCTTGTAGTCACTTCAATATTCCCTCTCTTTTCGGCCACTCTTCCACGTACCCTTCTCTTCTTAGGTCTTCTTCTCTCCATGTAACTGACAGATGTCTACTGCCATACTTAATGCCTTTCTTGCGAGTCTTACGACACTATTTTTATCCTTACGCATGACATATTTGAGTTATGATAACCAATTTTCTCGAACTTTTCCGTGATGACGTGGCGCTTCTTTCAATCTGCATCTAATGTACAGTACCTACTCATTTCAATTTCATTCATTCTCATTACAGTACCTCACTCACCCATTTTTGCATTCGTATTTCGGCTGCATCAGTCGCATAAACGCGTACAGTGCCTTTACCACGAGAAACTGTCGTAATCGTAACGTACACGTATGGAGAGAACGGAACAATGCGATTGGCAGGCTTCACACACACACACATGTTCACAGTGGGCAGGCGGCCAATCGCAATACTCCGTTTTCTCTATACCCTCACGACGTTACGATTACGTTAGTTTTTCGGACTCGGGGCACAACGATTAGGCGACGTATATCATCATCATCATCACTATATATTATACTAGCTGTTGCCCGCGGCTCCGCCCGCGTGGAATTCGGATTCCGGTCCAACTTTAATGTATGGAAATCTGCCCGATTTATTGACATTTATGCTCACTGCTCCGCTCCCTTTAGTAGTAGCGTGATGTTATATAGCCTACTAGCTTTTGCCCGCGGCTCCGCCCGCGTGGATGTCGGTTATCTCGACCAAACATAGCCTATGTCCTTTCTCAAGGTCTAATATACCCCTATACCAAATTTCATCAAAATCGGTTCAGCGGTTTAGTCGTAAAAGCGAGACAGACAGACAGACAGGCAGACAGACAGACAGACAGAGTTACTTTCGCATTTATAATATTAGTAGGGATGTTACTCCCAGATAGTGTAGCGTTTTATAGGTGAAAGAATTATTGAAATCGGTACAGTAGTTCCGGTAGGCTCCGGAACTACTGTACCGATTCATTACAAACATACAAAAATAGGTACAAATCTTTCCTCTTTATAATATTAGTGTAGAAAAACAAAGTCGCTGTCACTGTCTATCCGTCCCTATGTATGCTTAAATCTTCAAAACTACGCAACGTATTTTGAACCGTTTTTTTGTAATGGATAGAGTGATTCAAGAGGGAGGTTTATATGTATAATAAATGCATAATATTGTAGAGAAACACTCATACATTTAGAGATATGCAGCAGGAATTGGATCAGAAAATATGGCGGTACGAAGTTCGCCGGGTCAGCTAGTTATCTATAATCTATATAACATAGACTATTTTACATCGTACCTAGTAACTATTATCTAATCTGTGCTAAAAATAGAAAAATCACCATGTTCATCGATTTCAAGGTTATTTTATTACGTCCATTAACACGTTTTTTGGTAAATATGGGAAGTCCTTCAATCTTATTTAACTAATCTACTCGAACTAGCCAAATACGTGAATAATTCAATTTGGTTAAGTGGTAGATTTAGCACAAGTTTGTTACCCGTTTTAACAATACAAACTACCTAAACGTACGTAACGTATTTATGATAATTCTGTCATGGCGACTGTATAAAAAAGTCAGCATAGCAACCATTTTTAGGGTTCCGTACCTCAAAATGGAAAAAAACGGAACCCTTATAGGATCACTTTGTTGTCCATCTGTCTGTCTGTCAAGAACTTTTTCTCAGGAATGTGTTGTGGCATCAAATTGAAATTCATATCACATAATTATGTGTAACTGTGCAAAAATTAAGATTAGCGATAAGATTTAACCGCCACTAAATATCGGTCGCTCTAGGCTCGCCAGTAATCGGTCTTTTGCGTAGAACTTTCCAAGTCGATTCAACCCATTAATAACTACTTATTGTAAAAGCAGGGGAGCGTCACACATAGCACTTTCCATTACGTAGTCGCCAGTAGAAATTCTTATACATATACACAACACATAGTACGAGCAATGAAATATTACCTACTATTAAAGATATGGCAATGCAGACAAATCGTACTCATTACGATATCAACTAGGTAGTAATTTTATTTATTTCAAACACATCACACCTATTAGACAAAAAAATCGGTTTCTAAATAATTTCTTTGTAACTCGTGTAGAAGTTCTAGCTGATTCTTATTTTAAAGTACGAATGTGAATAACTTAATTACTAATTAGTAACAACCTTGAAATTGACTAATTTAGCAGCTCAGTTGCTAAACGAAAAGTCGCGCAGCGGGCTAGCAGCGAACTATACTCGGAATCTCTTTGAAGGATAGAATTCGCAACGATGTCATCCGGCAAAGAACTAAAGATACCGACATAGCTTTGCAGAATAATCAAGCTGAAGTGGCAGTGGGCTGGCCACATCTGTCGAAGGACTGATGGCCGTTGGAGCATACGAGTCCTAGAGTGGAGATCACGAGAAGGCAAATGGAAGATGGGTCGCCCTCTAGCCAGATAGACTGACGACCTGACAAAGGTCTCTGGGACAGACTGGATGCGGAAGGCGGAGGATAGGGCGCAATAGCGCACATTGGCAGAGGTCTATGTCCACTTGTCCAGCAGTGGACTACGATAGGCTAATTGATGTTGAATGAATGAATGATAATTTATTCGCACGAAATACTAATATGATTATTAAACGATACAGACAATATTTTAATGTATTTTGAACCGTTATGCATTATGAATAAATAAACTTATGATACAATTTATGATGTGTGACGAACTTGAAGTGGATCCACTTAAATAGCTGATACGTTTGATACCGATGAATTTATATAATGTCACGCAAAAAACGTTATTACTTTACTGCTATAAATAGCAACACAAAGAGCCCGTTGTGAGAAAATCGAGTAAAATTTCTTAGATACATAACAGTCTCGAGTAAAATTTCTTAGATAAGTACATAACAGTCTCGAGAGTTTCTCAGTATCGTTTAAGCTGTTCTCAAGAAGGATTGCTAGTTTAGTCGAGTTATTATTGTTTTATGAAAGTTTAAGCGATATGATTAGTTGATAAATTCGTATTAGTTTCTTGTGATTGTCGATTATGAATAAGGATTAAATAGTTTTATATAGGTCACCCATTCCCTTCCGCGTGGTTAGGTCGTCTTCTTCTCTCAAACCCTTTTCGCCTTTTGAGTAAGTGCATGCGAGACATTTCAGCTTGAATCCGCAATGCAGAAGGTAGATAGAAAAGTATTGCCAGTGGCGGTTTACCCAGTGAACACGAGCAGGTGGTTTTATAGGCGATAACTTCATCAACAGAATAAAATTAGTCTGTTTTCCCATGCAATAAAACATTACAAACATTACACATAGTAGGTATGAACACAATATTATTCCACAATAATTAGCAATACATTCATTCCTTTTGATGTCTGATTATGGAAAATATCAATAGATACCATATTTTCTATAAGCTCAATCACTGATTCATTAATCTTGGTTAGCAATAATATAATAAATGTTATGACCATTTATTTAAATTTATACTAAGTATTACATATCTATTTTGTGACCTTAGAACACATTGAAACCAATTAGTATTCAGTATTGGTCCTTACCGAACAGGTTATCAGACCTACGTGAGATTGTTGCATAAATAAAAATATTAATTTCATAACAATTTTACCAATAACAAAAATAACTTAGTTTTATTTTTTGATAATTTGTATCATTCTCTGAGCCCTTTCCCAACTTAGTTGGGTTCGGTTTTCCAGTCTGTGACTCATCAGTACTCATTACAGACTTCCATATTTTCCGTGAAGCGAATACCACTGCCATCTTCGACATAATATACATCGTAAATATTAATGTAAAAAATAAATTAAGAAAGTATGCAATACATGATTCGTTTCCAATTCGTCTAAAAATAATTATATCGATTGCTTGGTATACACTTTTCCGTGAAGCGAATGGCACTGCCATCTACGACATATAAACAAAAATACTTATAATGTAAAAAATAGTTGAAGAAATTATGCAATACATCGATTGGTTTTCAATTCAACTAAAGTTAATTATATCGATTGCTTGATACACACATTCGCTTCACTATTCGAACTGAGAGTGCACTTAGCAGAAATTTTCACTGTGTTTTTGCTGACACGGTTTTCTCTCACAGGGTAACTATCGCGGCTACTAACTGTTTAAAATGGGAAAAGAAATGTTCAATGACATTGTTTATGCACCAATGTTATTTAATATTCGCAAATAATGGTAGAAAACATTCAATTAGAATGAAACGAATTTAATTTCTCTTATCAGGTTTAGACGTTTGCAAGCATTGAAAATTTCAAATTAAGTTTGATTTAGGTACTATTTGTAATGTAGTTTTTATCAAATTACTAGCTGTTGCCCGTGACTTTTTCCGCGTGGATGTCGGTTATCGCAACCAAAGATATCTTATCCTCTTTTCCAAGCGCTGGTCCATCTTCATCCAACAGTTAACATACAGTCCGCTAGACGGCAATAGGCTCACCGTGGGACCGAAAGTCGTGCTTGGCGAAATGTGGGTGTTAATACACCTACCCCTTCGGGGATTTACAGGCGTGAGTATATCTGTACCAAACATCAAAATCGGTTCAATGGTTTATGCGTGGACGCGAACAGACACACTTAGGTAGGTACTTTCGCATTAATTATATTTGTATGGATAATGAATTTTTTTTTAAACGTGCGAAAAATCCCCACGTATACCTCCCCCGCCGGAACCGGAGGAGGAGGTTATGTCGGACTCGAACCGACTAAAACGCACGCCGTCTGTGGGCCGTCGGTTGCTGGAGGTGAGATTGTCGTAGCCATATCCCTCGCACCCCGGCCGACCCAGGGCCATATCTCTCGATCTGGCCCTCTTCCGGTGTGGGGACCACAGAGTCCCCCACTCGCCCCCGGTATGAATTACGCCTGTGTCCTTCCGGGGTAGGCAGAGACAACATCCCACCATCTGCTTCTACCCTTAAACACTTCACGAGCTTCCTACTGCCATTACAAAACTTACTTTATTTTTTATTGTTTTGTCCAACAGTGGGCACGACGACGACTCACCTGACAGTGGTGAGGGTGAACGGCGACCCCACGCCGGTTAAAGACCACCAAGTCCCAGTGTTCCTCTATAGCAGGCACTCCTTCGTTGCTGACCAATGGGATCTCACCACTAACCAGGTATGAATAGATTTAAACTAGAAAACGATTCTTTCTGATAACATGTCGGAGTGCTTTTACTAGTTCGGAGTCCCCCGACACGACGACGTGGCGACGGCGATGTATAAATGCGGTAGGCATAAGAATGGAAGGCGTTTAATATCAATATTTTTTATTTTTATGCGACTTCAAAAAAGAAGGAAGTTCTCAATTCGATCGCTGTTTTCTTACGTTTGAGTGTTTTCATTGCGTTTTTTTTTTCTCTCAAACTAGAAACTCGTAAATGAAATGCCAGCATCAATTATTATGGAAGCGCAATTTATTATCAATTTTCATTTTTTTTTAATTTATTTTTTTTGGTTTTCATAACGCTTGATTGATTTAAAAAGAAAAAAAATCAACTAAAAGGGGGTAGACATGATGGTGGGGAGTTGCATAAACAAAGGATTTTATTAATAAAAATCTGTGAGTGTCAGTTTTTGCGGTCAAAAAGAAATATTTAGTGAAGGACGTTTAATACGACCTTAAAAGGCGATCGAATTATAAAATTCCACGGTGACTCAGAACGAAAGCAGTTAAAATAAACTCATTTCCATCCTATTGTAGTTGCTCAGTGCTAAAATTCGCCATAGAAACCTCGCCACCTGTGTCAATATTGGCACATATTTCTCTGTCCTAACACCGAATCCTCGAACAACACTACGAACAATCAGCCACAAAACTGGTAAGCACATTCCAATCTACAGTGTGCCTGCCATGAATTGTTACAGCAAAATATCATTCAGGCCGTCAATTAAACGGCGCCCGCCGTTTAGTTAACAGCCTAGGCAGTTAATTAAACGGCTGATTAAACTAGTTGGCGGCGACATATACATCGCGTCGCGTGTCGCCTCGTCCATACAAATAAAAGTGCCCTAATTTATATTATATTATAACTTGAGTATTGTATTGTGTGTGAATGTAGGGTATGATAATATTGATAATATACCTACGAGTTTTTAAATTACGCATATTGAAATAATAATTTTTTCACGAAAGTATTCAAATAATATTTTTTAAGAAGAATTTAGTTTTAAAAGACAAAGAGGATTTTTTTTTAAATAAATGATAGGTACATTTTCTACTACGTCAAGGCATTGCCGCCGCGTGGGTGTGTGATCCCAAAATGCAGGTTAGGTTGAAAGGGCAGTCTTTAAAACCATAATTAGGCTTGCCCTTTCGAAAGGCTGCGAAGCATGGCGTTGCTAGAGTGTGGGTGACCCAGGCAAAAGCTCCGTGTCGTGGAGGAACTGCGTGAGGAACTCCTGCATCCGCAGCCGCGGCAGCCTTCAGGTCCATGACATCGCAGATCGCAGATTCATTAATTTAATTATAATCTATTTAAGTCCGAAATGGCTGCAAAAGGAATCGTTAAGAACACATTAACTACGTGGTTTGTGTAATTGTAATTACAAAGACAGCCTTGTGAACAAATTACTGAGATCTGGTAATTTGTTCGTAATGATTTTTTAAGTATATCATCTAGATTTATTTATACGTATTCCTACTGTCTTAATTTCTCTTTTAAATAAATAAACAAAAAAATAAAAATAGATCCAAAGGCTAATATGAACCTCAGTACTGTGCCTCGGGGTCATGGTGGCTGGTTTGAATCAGAGGGTGTCATGGACTATTGCAGCTGGGCATAATTTTATTAATTAAGCCCTTACCTTTGCTTTAATGTAATTACCATAGTTAGTTCACTGGAAAGGGTAGATACGTAAACAGAGAGAGATAGGAATAATAATTTGAATTCTAAGAAAAAGAGCGGTTAAAAATTGGATAGTATCGACAAGTAATCTAGGCCTAAATAATTTCTATTATTGTTATGGTTAATCTACTAAAAGTATTTTTTCAAACTAAGTATAGAAATCAACAGGTCAGTTTTCACCAATGAAAATATTAATTGCCTTCATGTTAAACTAAACTGGGTTCTCAAGTGTTACTCTAAGTTTGATAAGCAAGTCAGTTTAGATTTAAAATTGATCGTTTCGATCACTGATGAAGTTTTGATGGGAGCTTTCAGTTCAAAAACATAAAATGGTATGGTCGGTTATGTTCCGAAACAAAACTGTCATCGGTTATGCCCGTTCCATTTAATTCATAAATCTTTGTATGAAACACGATAATATTATCTTGGATGCACATGAAACAATGTGTAATTAACTGTATTGTTGTTATGAAGTTGTTATGTCATCAATGTCATCATTACACTCGACACTTGTGCCAATACACAACGCGGTTCATCGACTCCACAGACTATAATAACCGCCGCGCTTCAGGAGACAAAGATAACAAATACTTATTCACGGTTGCTCGCCCACATAGAAAAAAAAAGATTTTTATAATCTGTGGTGCGGCGTCCATTGTCAAGGTGTTGCACTGAACGCATCTCAAATTCAAAAGTAATTGTTGAGACAGTTACTTTTAAGCCTGAGATGCGCTCGGCACAATGTCATGCAATAATACGAGTATAGACTTAGGCCCGTATTCTAGAATGTCACTCAGCTGAATCTCTATTTACCTGAGGCAAGATTGTATGCACAGATTCCACAGATTTGACAGGGTGTCAGGCAGATTGTCTATAGTTCTATACAATCTGTCCTCAGGTAAATCGAGATTCAGCTGAGTCGCATTCTAGAATACGTGCCTAAGACACGTGCATGGAGTACAGCAGAATTCTCGTCTTTCCACGTGTTCGTTACCTGAATTTAGGCAACGCGTTTCGAAGGAGAAATTTCCTGGCAACATCTCCACTATTTTTTTTCTATTCTATGGGCACTGGGCACGAATATTTATTTACAAATAACGACAGTTAAAATTGACATCTTTTGCCACTTTATCTTCGTTATGACCCTGGGCTCTGCGGAGTCCGACGTGAGAGTCTCGGATGCATCCGGAAACATCACTACACAAAAGGAAGCCTTAGGCCTTACACAAACCATTTGAAATGCAGCTCGCGTTAGTCATGGTCGCATCCTCAGCCACTTCGCACGGTCTTGGACTTCCACGGCGGGAAGAAACGACCCATTTTTTCAATTCAAAGTTACCGCCAATGGGGTCAAAGTCCATGGGGCATAGTGAGAAACTGAGAATAACCTTCTTCTACAACGTCGTGTGAGCGCTTCTTGTGTCTACTCCTTCTGCCGTGGTCAGGCGGCATGGTCAGATATTGGTTATCCACGTAGTCAGCCATTCACCAACCAAGCCAAGAATGAATGCTGGAATGAAAGCTACAATTTACATACATTTTATTGTAATCGACAACATTCCAAGACATAAATCATATTGTTATTTCAAAATTATTCAACATAAATTTGACGCCTACAATTTGTACCCACAAGAACCTGCGTCGTTATCAATTTAAACTTAAGGGCTACATTTTCCCTTTATTTTACTTATAGTTATTATGCTTTACTTGTTGAACTTTATGTTATCCTTTGTTGATCATCAAAGAATCAAAGAATCAAAGAATCAATTTCGTTTATTCAATTTAGGCACATATAGAGCACATATGAACGTCAAAATATTACAATTGTGTCAATAAGTATGTAAACAAAAAATAAAATATTAAATAAATTAAAGTAAAGATGGCTGCTTATGTAATAAATAAATTGAAACATTTGCTTTGATCATAGATCTTTTAAATTATAAGTAAAGTGGCATCAAAGTAAGTATTAGATTGTGTCTAGCCCTTGATATGCGCACTGACTTATTATAGTGTTAAGTATTATTAGCACTAGTAAGTACTAGTTATTAATTGTGTAAATAAATTGTGTCTATAAAATGCAATATTTTTTTGCTATTTTATTAGTCGAAAAGACTCCTTAGTCTTTCCCGCCAAAACTAAAACTTAACACGAGTTCCCACGCCTGTGCAGACCATAGATAATGTTTATGAAGACTTCTGGCCTGGCACAGGTATACATCAACGAAAAGGAAAGTCTTACAGAGGTTAATAAACTTATTCAATACTAGCTGTTGCCCTTGACATCGCCCGCGTGGATGTCGATAATCGCGACCAAACATAGCCTATAGATGTCCTTTCCCAAGGTCCTACCAAATTACATCAAAATCGGTTGAGTGGTTTGAGCGTGAAAGCGTGACAGACAGACAGAGGTACTTTCGCATAATTATAATATTACTAGCTTTTGCCCGCGGCTCCGCCCGCGTGGATGTCGGTTATCGCGACCAAACATAGCCTATGTCCTTTCTCGAGGCCTAATCTACCCCTACACCAAATTTCATCAAAATCGGTTCAGTGGTTTGGGCGTGACAGACAGACAGACAGACAGACAGAGTTACTTTCACATTCATAATATTAGTAGGAAAGTATGGATATGGATTATGGATTATTAAATAAAAAAATAAACAAAAATAAAAAATCATTTATTTTCAGACGTGACATCCATAGTGTTAGTGAGTGACAATATGACTTATAGACTAAGTTAGTAATAATTAAATAAATCAATCAAAAGTAACACCCCGTTGATAGGCTCACCGAACCTTTTTAACATGTAGCTCGGTGAACCTACCAACCAGGACCGAATCAAGGCGTTCACCAACCATCCTCAGGACTCCGTTCGAGCTCCGCCGCACCCTATATACCAGCGAGGCAACCTTCTTTCGCATTACTGCGTAAAAGTCGTCTACGCTGGCATCGGCAAACATACCTGAAGCGCTACAGTAGCGTGGAAGCCGGAACATAGCCCTGAAGACGTTATTGTTTATTATTATTATTGTTTAATTAAAATAACCTTTGAAACTGCTAAATACAAAACCTTTTTTCGACAGTCGGGAAAAAATAGACGTCGAATATCGACTAGTATTTTGATATACTTAGGTTAAATTAAAATGCAACCGTTCTCTTCAATAATAAGATACAAATTGTCAATACAAATGACTGTGATGCAGTGTCATGTTCTCAGTTCACTGGTTTGACTAACACATTGTCGACTTCATTTCAATATGGTTGAGCACGGTCCGTGGGCGCTGATAAATTCATGCAAATTAAGTCTTCGTATTGGTATTCATAATTATTAATTTTATGCATTCTTGTTGTATACGGTGAACCAATGTATTGGATTTTCTCTCTTAAATGATTTGTTGAAGATAAAGTATAATAATGTTTCGTAAGGTGCCTCCCTTCTAGACCTGCTTATATCAGTAGAATTAGCTAGGCTAGGCTTTCTTATTGATTTTTTCATAAGTGTAATATCATGAAATAACTCCTTTTGTAGTCTTTCTGAAAAATCTAATCACATTCCATAATTTTCATCCGCGGAGAATCCATTTTTATTATTCACAAATTAGATTCTAAAAAAAAAAAAAAAAAAGTGACCTTATCATTTGCTCTGACTCTGACAGTTTTAGTGTTAAAAAATCTACTTACTGTAAAGTTTTTATCATAGTGACATTTGAAAACAGTACTCTTAATTTATTCTGAATAATAATACAAAACAATAATACAATACATACTTACTCTTAATTTATTTCTTAATTTATTAGTCACTAATGCTCGCAAGATGCTACTAACTACCGCCTACGCTGCTATTTATGCGTTTAATAAATATTACACATTTAAAACGCCAACTAGATGTTCAGTCCTAACCTAACCTATGCAAATATAACGATAAAAAGTTCAATGACCTCAGTCCTCACTGATATTGTTGGAGAATATTTTTGGACGCGTGCTGTGTGCCAACAGGGATGCCTTTTCCTGCTAAGTGTTGCCTACACAAATAATTAATAATTTTTTTTAGTTTAAAATAGAGTAAGGTAACTGTACCAATGCTCGACACTTTAAGGAAAAATAAAATTTCAATCTAAAAAATTTAACAAATTAATTACAGCATGGTCGTTACATTCTTTTTTAACTGTTACAGCAACAATTAGACATTAACTTTTGCCCATAAAATCTTTAAAATCTATCATACTTTTACTTTAAATTAAATTATTATGCACTTGGTCGAAAACACCAATACTAGACATCATTGTCCCAATGGTCCAAGTATGTCAATAACTTCAATATTTATAACGTTTATACTAAAATTAGTAATAATCATAACTTATAAACAAAAAAATCACACCTATAAAAATCAGTACCCTTGGCAAAAATCTTAAGAAATAACACGACCGTGTTCACGGAGTCACATTATTTGCTGTCAACAGTCTTTCTAAATTTACTTCGGATGGTGTTGCGAATATTTGAACATATCTTATAGATACCATAAGGCATCTTTTAAGTCAATAGTCTTATAAAACAAATGGATAATTTTCTCAAAATACTGGGTTTTGTTCGAAAGTGTCTAGCATTGGTACAGTGTCGAGCATTGGTACAGTTACCTTACTGTAAATCGCGATAGTAAATCATATTTTTATTGTTTTATTATATTTTAAATGCAAGTTTTTATGCGTTGTGGTTGTGTAATGGTTGCGTGTTAAAATATAATAAATTTAAATAAAAAGTTAAGTAAGATTTTATCGAATTTTATTTTTGTAGGATGTGCAAATTTAATATTCACAATTCATAATGTGTAGCGCGTTGACCTTATCTACACAATACATATTTGATACAATTCATATTCAAATTAAAATAATATTTAGGCATGTACTTAAAACTCTATTTGTTCCTTGAATTTATTATTAAACCTAAAAAATACTTGTATCTGTATATATCTCCGAATATTCATGTTGGCATGTCATAGTAAAATACAATAAAATTGTAAAGAAAGCACTTCTTTATCTTTAATCGTTTGTTAAGCTGTTAAGGTTGATTTACACCAAACGAGCGAATGCTCATTCTATCCGCTCTACGTCAAATTCTATTAGTGTAAACAGTGACAGAACATTCGTTAGTTGTTCTTTCTTATGTACCTACACGCTGAAAATAAAATTTCAATTACACTAAAATATTCCACATAAATATTCCACAACATTCTACACAACGCTTTCTAGATCCATGGTAAGCTTAATTAGCTTATGGTATGGAATCTTAGAATGCGGATATACATACTTAGATACTTTTTTTTTTTTTGTAAATACATACATATTATACATAGAAACACCCAGACCAATGCAAATGTTTATATTCATGCATACAAATATTGGCACTGAGCGGGGATCGAACCCGCGCCTCCTGCGTAGCAGCCGCGTTCACTACCGCTACGCCACAGAGGCAGTCTTAAGAAAAGCAAAATATTAAGAACTAATGCTTCAATCTTACAATGCTCTTATTCTAGTTCTAGCTCTAAGTTCGTTTGGTGCAAATCAACCATTACATTTTATTTTACATTCTGCGATGACGCGAAGTCGGGCCAAGTAGATAAACCAAAAAGTATAAAATCTTCAAAATAGTTGTCTACTGCTATAGAAAAAAAATGTCTACAACCGCCAACCCTAGAATGCAGAGTAAAAACGAATATAAGTTGTCTATAGTGCGTTTATTTTCATTACGTTTCGACATCGCTCGCATTCAGCCGCTGAGCTATGTTAACTGCTAGATTTGTTTACGTTTTGTTAATTTCAACGATCTGGTAATTCACCTATTTGTAATGTTATGTGTTAGCAAATTCTTTGATCTCTAATCTCGATAGCGCTTTTTCGCCCTTTAAATGCGTTTTACAATCATCACAGTCAATTAAATGAACAGTACACAAATATCTACAAATGATGTAGGTTAAACGCCCCATTTTTACCTACTTTTGCCAAAGGGGTTTGGGTAAAGTTGGCGTCGTTTTGGAATTGAGCGGCCATTAATTAGAATGGTATAGTATGAAAGGTCTTTAGTTACTTCTGCATTATTTATCTGCATTAAACTTATAAATCATGTCAAGACATTATTACTCTAGGATGTGTACTAAGTAATGTTATTTTTCTTGTACTTATGGTTTTCGTTAGCTTTCAAAATGTCCACAATAGTTTTTTATTGGTTTGAAAATATAAAAAAATTAAATACAAGTTGAACTGCGATAACCTGTGGTTGGTAGCAGTCGACTGGCCCCAACCATATCTCTTGTTTAATGGCCCAGTAAGATATCGGGGTCAGCCGACGTCTGCGTGTGCGCATACGGTATAATGCGACCGCCATTACAATGACTTCTACTACTAGACAAGTAGAAATAAATGGGTCACAGTTCCGGGAGTGAGGTGAGAAGTGTAGGGGCCCAAAAATTAAAAAAAAAAAAGAAAAAAATAATCTACTCTCACGCTAAAAATTAAAAACAATATTTTGATGACAGTCTTTACGCACAGAGTATCAAAGTAAATAAAAAGAAACCAGATTAAGCTCTTCTATGGGCATCTGTATCATAATATTTTATTCTATTACGACACAACCTCAGCTAGATCAATGAGGTTTCAATGTAGGTAGGTAGTTTGTCTCTATATAATCTGTGGACGCGGCGCAAAACGCATGTGCGATCAGCAAATGGATTTTGGCGCTAAACGTTTACAAATAAATGCAAACATAACGCTGTAATTTTACGCAAAACCTATTAACTATTTCATGACATGAGATTAGATAGAGTACCTTTTGTATAAAATTGCACATAGTTTGGTCTCAAAACATAGTGTGATACTATAAAAAATCTCACCAATGGCTCGTTTTTTTTACTCATACCCATGTTTTAAGAACTCTTATTAGGCAACAGTTTCATAAACTACTACATATAATAATACATAATATGTATCACTAATTACAATACAATTAACTGTGTGCCTAAAACAATGATTGAAATTATGGCTATGCCTGTATTAATTTATTGTCTAGCTTAGATCCTTAAGGAGGCGACAAAGAATATGGCTAGAATACATACGAGCAATTTTGTGTCGCCAATTTTGTCGTTCGATTGAAATACAGTCACTGTGTGCTAGTTCACCTCAATCGATTGCGTATTTGTGGTAGTGGCCGCGATAATTAAAAACAAATTAAATCAATCGTATTGAGTTGGTGTAGCAGTTATTTTCTTTGATATTTCTACCCAAAGTTTATGTTCGTTTAAAATGTTGATCCTAGTTTATGATTCTTTCTCTTGCATAATCAAGAGATTTATAAAGAATTTTTCTTTATACCACTTAGGTGGCAGACAGGCACACGGCCCACCTGATGGAAAGTGGTTACCGTGGCCTATGGACGTATGCAACACCAGGAGCGTCACACTCGTGCTGCCGACCCTGAAGAAACCTTCTAATGCCCTTCTTGAAGAACCTCATATTGTAGTCGCTTGGGAAAACAATCACGGGGAGTTCATTCCACAGCTTGAGTGTGCGAGGGATGGATGAAGTTCCTTTCATACCGCACAGTGCGCACCGTTTCCGGTCGCAATGTGTAAGGATGAATTCCCCGCCTATGGCGAGAAGTGCGATGATAGAATGTAGCTGTGGGGCGTGGGCATCATGTCAAACAATTGTATAGGTGGTAGAACACACACAGAGAGGCAAAGTCTCTCCTGAGACTGAGAGGTTCCACATCGCCTGTGAGTATGGGATTGCCGACGAGCCTCAACGCCCGTCTTTGCACCGAGAATAAGAGAGAGAGAAGAAATGATGGATGAAGGCTCTTAACAAAGGCATCTTTAGCTTTTGCCTATAAGGAGTCTCCCTAAATTCACATCTATGTAAAAATGTTATTTTTGGACAATAAACTTTTATTACTTCTAGTACCTATTTCAACGATGAATATAAACTAAAAAATAAAATAAATAAAAACTATATATACAGTAAAATGCGAAAACTCAGTTCAGGTAAGCGTATTTTTCAGTGGTGGTGGTCCCATCACCAATTTAATTGTAATACAATTTTAAAATATAATTTTATCCATTATGATAACGGCTTCAAATCGTATATCATGTATAATATTACTTGGAAACCTCCGATCGTATAATACTCATTAACTGCCACTGAAGTCTCAGTCATCTCTCATTCTAATTCACCAGTCATGTTAATTAGGACAAGTTAAAAATACATTAGGTCGCTTTTTCCACAGATGAATAGCACACATTGGGCATATTTAACAGAGCCACATTTGTAGGACGATTATAATGTCACAGTGTATTATGTCGTATCTTTCGTATTGTGTCAACATAATTTGTCGGTAGCAATAGCATAGCCTACATAGGTTTTTTACTGAAAAACTTGTCTTGCGGTCTCCAAGAAAAAAGATTGCCGGGTGAACTGAAATTTACAAATGAGTTGAAAAGCAGATAAAAATCCTTAATTTTGTTTCATTCTTTTTATTCGTCCAACCAACCACTAATATTTAATTTTACATACTTTGAACTAAGGGCACGAAATAGGTCCTATACTAAGATCCCCTCTCGTTACTTCACACTAGGTTGCATTGAACTTAGGATCGTTTTGATGTTTAAATTTTAAATAATAAAAGTAACTGATTTGACTTGACAACCAAAGCCTTAAAAGTACATTTCTCTGGTCCTTCCCAAATTCAGCTGGGGAAAAAAAGGCTTTCCGTTTAACTAAAGAAATAACCGTTCGCTATTTCCCATGAACCTATTGCTATATCAGACATTCACAATTCAATGGCGATATCGAAATTCTGTAGCGAACCGGTTGTTGGACTTTTAGGGCTCCTACTGCCCGTAACGAATGCCACAGATGTCCGTATAGCAACCGGGACCGACACGCTTTACGTCTATGTTTACGTGCTCTCTGTCAAAACTGTGAACTGTGTAAACAAAATACTATGAAAACAACTCTTTCTTAAAATATAATAGCTTCGTTTCTGAAAGATAAAAGAGTATGACACTTCCGTGTATATGTTAATGGTAATCTGTACAATGCAGGCATTCTAAACAATACCTAGGCAATGTATACTATTATAATAGAATGCCTGCTGTTCCACCGGCAATGTGTGAAATAAATAGATTTTGGTCTTTATTTGCGAGAATTCTATTTCTGGATGGTTCTAAAAAAATAGCCAGGAAGGCTAATACGGGAGCTTTGTTCCCGTCACAAACAATACCTACTGTGAGGTCTCCTAGTGTGCTCGAGCGCATAGGGCTGGTAAAATTAATTCACAAACATCACGGAGCAGTATCTAACGCAGTGCGTTCCCTCAATGAAGTATTACTTATGTGTTGTCTATGAATAAAAAGGCTTGCCAAAACGAACGCACGGAGAATTTATCGCTCATTGCACAGTTTTGGTAGTACGCATAGCGAAGTATTGTTTGTGAATACGGGTGTAAGACAGAAGCGGAGCTCCCGCATTAGCCATAGTGTTTGTTTTTTTTATAACCACCGTTTAAGTTTCTTGATAACATTTTCATACATTACCGGCTGCGCACTCACTATTTTACGTTGCCTAGGCATTGTATAGAATACCGGATTATACACATTGACGGTAACATATTATATAAATAGAAACTAATATTTATTATGAATATCTTTCTTTGTTATGTATGCACAAATACGCTGACAACACCACAGCAACACGAAAATGGACATTAGAAATAACGATATCGCCGGCCGTCACTGTTTCGTTCAACCGGCTCATGCCGTGAAATAAAATGATAATTCGTATGTCGACAGCGTCGCCTAAAATAGATATGGCTAGTTGCTATGTGTTGTAATGAGCCGTTGCTCGTGCTTAACCTAAATTCGGAATTGGTATCTGACAGACGGGCAACTACGCGGCAACTTTTTTCAAATCAGATCATGGCTATCTGATTTTATAAATAAAGTATCTATGTTTACGTGTTCGGTGATGAATCATACCCACTATTCAATAAATTGTTTGTAAACAAAACAGACTTGATCCTCTTTGAAGATTTCCCCATTTAAATTGCTAAACTTGTGTGATTAATGGGCGCCATACACGTTCAGATTTGATCAAGCTGGCAGTTTCAGACAGTTTGAGCAAATTGGCATTGGTGTGTGTGGCAAAATTTGAATAAAAATTAGTAATCAAATGGATTGAATAAATATAAAATTGATCAGACTGTTTGAAACTGCGTGTTTGATCGAATTATCTGCACGTGCATGGCGGCCATAAACTACGTTACGTTTTCGCCTCTTGAGTTTAGGGCCCGCACTTATCTGTTATCATAACTAAATATTTATATTTCTATTTTTCATTCAAATATTCTATTTATTGATCAGAGAAGGCCTTTGTTTCATTCTTTTTTAGAACTCGGTCCAACTGGCTGTCCAATCAGCCTCTAACTTTATTGTTATCTGCATATTTAACTTATCATTCTTTTTGAGGGCACCTTTTATCTTGGTCCCATCAGAAAGCAGTAAATTTCACCTGAGAATTAGTCCAATGTTTCTATTTTTAATTGACACCAAAAAATCCCAAATGCTTCTTTTTATTTTTTGTGTAGTAGTAACGAACGTAGTTTATATACTCGTACATATTACTAGCTAGCTAGGCAAAACTTTTTTTATCGATTATTATTTTTTTGCGTTCCTTTTTTTATTGATTAAAGGTTTCCGGTTTGTTTTTATATTTACATTTAAATAATAGTTCCTAAGTTTTTATCAATTCTATCAATAATATACGTCATACCTACTATGTAAATTAAACAATACAAAAACAAAAATAATAGATACATTAAAAAATGGGTTGCTAGATGGCGGGACTTCAATATTAAATTTCGTTTAGAGTTCTGCCTGTCCCTAATTAGTTGACCATGACCATAATATCAATAGGTTCACTCGCCAGTAGGGCATACGAAACCCGAGCCAATTTTGAAAACCCGGGTTTACGGGTTTTATCCTAATCAAAACCCGGGTTACCCGGGTTTTTTTTCGAGCTTTTTCATCCTCTTTATTTTTTTTATTTGAATTACAAAGAAGCTATAAGCTATGCCCCTGACGGGTTAAGTTCTTTTTAAGGGTACCAGATTTGACTAAGGTACCAGAAAAATGTGGCAAAGGCTGCTCGCGAGGTCTACTGTTCACAGAACTAACCAAAAAAAAAACGATACGTTCTTATTTTAAACATCTTGGATGTTTCACCAAAAAGTAATGACGATCCGAGCTTTAAAAAAGCGCTATAGTAAACGGGGGGAACCCCCTATAACGTTACGACGCATTATTTTTTTTCACAACAGCTTATGTGCAATCATGTCCTTGAAGTTTCAGCTAAAAATCATCAAGTATCTTTCATAACGTGACAGCAAACTTCCCCCTTTTCTCCCCCTTTTTCCCTCCTATCAAAAAAAACTCTTGACAAAAGTTGTGTTTTAAATCAAAGAACATGTGTGCCAAATTTGGTGAAAATCGGTTAAGAAATGCGCCCTCCAGATCGGAACTAACATAACCACAGACATTCTTCTTCTGTCGAGTCGACGGCATATCTTGTCATATTTTGTTTGCCCAGTATGTAGCCACTCCGATAGCGTTGTCAGAGGCACTCATAAGTTCCTCCGGAGTGCACGTGCTTGGGCAGGCAGCACAAGTTAACAGGTGGGTCATAGTCTGTGGAGTAGCTCCGCATTCACACCGTGGATCCATCTCGTCTGAATGACCTCACCTAATACGGTTTTCCTTACTTCGACCGACCTGCCTCCGAAGTCTATTTAAGGACTTCCAAGTGGTCTAGGCAAGGTCCCGTCCGGAGGGAAGATTCTCTGATAGCGGGACGAAGATGATAGGTGGCCTCTGTGCTCCCCATAGATCAACTCTGGCTGAAGAGGGTTCGCAGATAATAGGAGCAACGTACGCGATGAAGCTCTTGCGGCTTTTCAGCCTCTGTGTCACACCAGAATGATTATGCATGGGGTGTCGCTGACCACAGATATTAACACCGATAAAAGCAAAATCGGTCATCTTGTCGAAACGGAGACTCGCTCGCTCGGACAATTAAACAGTGCTTCCCAATTCACAAAAACAGTTTTAATATTAAAAGTCACTTCTAATGTGCTCGAAAGAAATCTCTCAATCTCCAGGACGCTATCTCTATCTATTACAATCACCACATCATCCACGTCCATTATACGTGCACCATTCCACCATCTAGTTGGTTCCGCCAATTGAACCCTGGGCGCATCAGGACTCCGTAGAGCCTCTGCATTCCACGACCGCTATATGTGGTCGTGGAATGCAGAGGCCTTACCTTCAGAGCCTTACCTTCCTGTCGCTTAGGAAGCCTTGTAATAACTCGTCTGAAATTTGTGGGGCACTTTTCCTCCACCAGTCTCAGGCCCGGTTTCCACCAAAGCGGAGAGGAGAGAAAGGAACTGCGAAACTGACAGGTGATTTTCACCAAAGCGGAAAGGAGATGCGTAGCGGAGACGACATGTGAGCTGTGTCTTACATAGGCCACCAATCAAATGACGCCTTCTGGTGGCCGAGGCGCGGGAACGGGGATTGCGAGCGGGGCAAAGCCAACCGCCACAGGCCGCCCGGCTACACACTTCTCCACTCTTCCGTGCCGCTGTAAAATTAGACATCTGCTTTCCTTTCAGCTTGATCCGTTTTCTCCGATCGAGAGAAGTGGAAATAACTTTATCTGGCGAGGGCTACACTGCCACCACTACAGCCTTCTCCTACATCTTAGAAAAGAAGCCGTGGTGAAGGTACTGATCCAGCAGCTTCACGAAGAGCAAGCGGTTGGCCTCAATGGTGCAGATATGTGCAGTGAGGCCATCCCCTGCGGAGCATTCTTGGGATTGAACTTTTGAAGGCCATCAAAGAGTTCGCTCGAGTAAGGATGCGTAATTATCTTGATGGGAGTCATTATGATAATGACCCACCCTTTACTATAAGCGAACTCTTTGATGCCCTTCAAAACCTCCCTTCCTCCCTTGCTCATCCGACCTTTTGAGCTTTTCTCTTCTTTCGCGATGCCCCCGTCGTCTTCTCCTACCCAATCTTGTAGGTAAAAAGCAACTCAGCCGAACCCTTTGCGTCTTATACTCTTAATTACTTATCAAATAATGAAAAGAAAAAACCTGAAAAAACCCGGGTTTTTTTTCGCACCGAAAACCCGGAAAACCCAGGTTTTTTCGAGTCGAGTAAAGCCGGGCTCGATGCCCTACTCGCCAGTCGCCACCCATAACATTAATGGGACACATGACATGACTCAATGGCCACCGTAAACTGATGAAGTCATCACCATGGTTAAGAAATTTTGCCACAGACCATTAAACACATGGGACTGATCTATTTATAGTTTATCTGTCGTTTAATAAAGATGTACTCATTGTCTTTGGCTCTCGTATTTTACTACAAGTTTATTACCTATATACTTACTCCGTATGGTAGGGTATTTTACTAAAAGTAAACAATCTCGATGTAACTCTTTATCCAAACACATTTAAACAATTAACTACTACTTAAACCAGTGTCAACATTAAGATATGGAATTCCTTACCAGCCCCTCGATCCGCAGGCACTGCAAAAAATTATAACTTCATTTAGAGTTTAAGTCCAAAATAAAATGACAATATTTTCAGTACACACTTTCGTTCACTCTACAAAAAGCCAGCCCACTTGTTTCCCTCTTCCTACAGTCCCGGGTCCTTTAAGCGGGGCCTGAAAAAGCATCTGATGAGGCCGTCAAGCTGAGTGCCACCATGGTACGTGTCTGTACTGTAACCTCTTTACTGAGACTTTGCCTTCAGCTTACCGTCAGACGAGGTGAAGTCAAATTGACGTGTCCCATATAAAAAAAAATTGTTTCGATATCGGTTTTTGTTAGAATTATATTTTCAAATTGAGTTTTTAACAAAAAAGATTAATAAAATGAGTTTATAAATAAAACATACTAAAAGCCACATCAAGAGTCTTTACCTTTAGTTAAGTAGGTAGGTACCTAACCAAACACTGCGACTTCGTCCGCGCGGATAATGGACATACCTACATACCTACCTACCTACTTAAAAGTTTTTGGTTGCTTGGATCCCTAATTCGTTTTCTATAATAAAAGTAGCCTAAGTTATAAATAGACACGATAATATCGGTTTATAATAAACTAGCTTTTGCCCGCGGCTCCGCACGCGTGGATGTTGGTTATCGCGACCAAACATAGCCTATGTCCTTTCTCAAGGTCTAACATACTACTATACCAAATTTCATCAAAATTGGTTCAGTGGTTTAGGCGTAAAAGCGTAACAGACAGACAGACAGATAGACAGACAGAGTTACTTTCGCATTTATATTATTAGTATGGAAGTATGGTTGACACTTAGGATACGTTATTGTAATATATCTGTTTTAGTACATTACTTATCAGGACACAGGTCTACTGTTAAAAATATTGCAAAGCAATCCAATTAAAAAATATACTTGCTTATTTTTAATTTTCGAATAATAACAAAAGTGTTGCCAAAATGTTGCGCAACAGTTAACCGTTTGTTACTGTGTAGCCTTTTTAAAAAACGTACAATGACATAATATTGTGACATCATGGAGTGAATTAATTAGGATCTAAATCAGTCTTTTTTATCATTCGGTTACCTATCTTTATACAGGTACCAAAAGTCAGGTTTTTGTACTTATATGCAGCTAGTATATAGAAGAAAGAAGAATAATATATAGACCGACGACCTGCGAAAGGTGACTGGGACGGACTAGATGCGGAAGGCGGAGGATCGGCAAACGTGGCGCACATTGGGGGAGGCCTATGTCCAGTAGTGGACTGCAGTAGGCTAATTGATTGATTGATTGATATAGAAATACATATATTACAGTAGGTAGGTACTAGATAACACTTGCGGTTCCGGTCGCGCGGATATCCGACCTAGATTATTCTATTTTTGGTCATATCTTAGCCGTGTTGGTCCCGGTGGAGTAGAATAAAAGTAAGTAGGTATAAATAGTAGAAAGTATAAGGCAACTAAGGGATAGGGTTGTTCTCCATCCGACAGTAAACATACAGCCCAGGACTAATTGCCCGCTTGACTGCAATAGGCTCGCCGCCTATTACGTGGAACCGATCCCTACTAATATTATAAATGTGAAAGTAACTGTCTGTCTGTCTGTCTGTCTGTCTGTCTGTCTGTCTGTCTGACTGTCTCGCTTTCACGCCCAAACCACTGAACCGATTTTGATGAAATTTGGTATAGGGGTAGATTAGACCTCGAGAAAGGACATAGGCTATGTTTGGTCGCGATAACCGACATCCACGCGGGCGGAGCCGCGGGCAAAAGCTAGTAATATAATAAAAAAAAGTAATATAATAAAAAAAAGTATAAATAATACAGTTGACGAAATGTGGGTGTTAATACACCTCTGCCTACCCCTTCGGGGATTTACAGGCGTGAGTATAGGTATATATATGTATGTATCTTCGGTTCTTATCAACGAATTGCAAATAAACACGCAGCAGTTTTAGACCTAGCCAAGAACCTTTCTAATAAAAAAACTGCTTCACATTCCGTTCAATACTTCTAGGGTCCATCGCGAAAAGAGAATTCCAAAAAATATTATATAGCTTGCTGCAAATATACACTTAATTATAGTTAAAATGTGATAATAATTTTGAACACGAGTTAGACATTTGTATGCAAATTGACAATTTGCTTGTAAGCTAATCTACGGATGTTAGAAATACAAGCCTCTCTCTCATCCTAGCGTTAAATCCCAGTCGCATCCGAAGCTGTTCAGCTCGGAGTCTGGGGTCCGCTTTACCGTCTTAACTACAGATTTGGCTAGACCTCGATATTTTTTCGTGAAGCGATTGCCATCTGACCTCCACACTCCACAGCCCAATGATAACATTAGGCGATATCGAAGCTTTGCAGCTAGACCGTTGTTTTTGGATTTTTTAGGGCTCCAACTACCCGTAACGACTGCCATAGATGTTCTTATGGCAACCGGGACCGACGGCTTAACGTGCTCTCCGAGGCACGACCAGACCAATGCAAATACCCATATTTCATGAACACAACACAAATATTTGCACTGAGCGGGGATCGAACCCGCGCCTCCTGCGTAGCGGCCGCGTTCACTACCGCTACGCCACGGAGGCTGTTAGAAATACAAGCCTAATAAGTAGTAATAAGACTGTAAACCTTGAATATTTCATGTTTTATTTATAACAACTAATATAGCTTACACAACTACATAACGCAATGAATTTTATTTAATCTAGTCCTTATTTCAAAGTTTAATAGTACATTATGGTACAAGTGAGCAACGTTGGTGATTACCGCCGAGGCGCCATTGAGACCCGAGCCGCCAGGCGAGGGTCTTAAGACATCCGAGGACGGTAATCATCATGCTCACACGTGCCATACGACGTTTTACAACACACTTGCGAATAAAATAATACTACAAATACTAAATAAACAATACTACAAATTAATTCGTTTTCCTATGCGCGCGCATTTAACAATGGCGGTCGACCATATTTATAAAAAAATGAGGTTTGAACTTAACTTTTTTTTACTCTGTTTTTTTTTCTGTACTTAGAGAAAAAAAAAGTTAAATTTGAGCGAAAATTTTGTTTATTACAAGTTGAAATTATTTATTTAAATACGAAAATGCATCAAATGACCATACAAAGGCGTATTAATTTATTCGTACTATTAAACACGTTATTTTTTGTATCAAAACTTTTTTAAGAACATAGACAATTATAGACACTTCCTATAAAATTTAAAAAAGAATCTATAACTCACTTTTGTGAATAATAGTAATGAAAAAGTCACAGTTTTATAATAGGTGTCATTCCGTGCTTAATTGCGGTAAAATAATATCACTGTTATGAGCAGGTGTGTTGTAAAAGATATTATTTTTACAAATGGTGGTACCTATATAATAAAATTGCACAGATTTTTTTTTACTTGTAACACTTAGTATGTACATAGTTAATAATAAAATAATTAATGTTTAAAAAAAAAAAAGAATTTTAATTCATTTACATTGAGGTATAACTTCAGCGTGGTGTATCGTGAATAAATATTATAGGTCTATATTAAATTATCATAATTATGTACTAATTTTATAATATTTTGTACTATTGCAATTGCATGATATTATCACTCGTTCGCGCACTTTGGCATTACAATACATCAACAGTCACAAAGAAATAATAATACTGCAGTGAATTAGGTACAATAAATTGTTTCGTGTTACCAAACTCATGAATTCAAAATGAACCATCAATGATACGAATAAAGAAGTTACCCAACTACTTAAAACAATTAAAACCTGTGGCCGTTACTTGATAATTAAATAATTAAAAAAATTAAGTACCTACCTAACTATGTAAATTCAAAACATGTTTACGAAATGAGTTTAATGCGTCGCAGTGGCAGCTATTAAATTAACCTACAATTAAAAATACCCAAAGCATAAAAAACTCACAAAAAAAAAACACTTGCAGTTAGTAAACACATTTTTTTTTTCATGAGAATAGAACGGAAACAATTATAGCTTTATGAGTTCGTCGCCCGAAAACAAGCTGAGATGCCTAAACCCACTGGCGTAGCTATGGGTGGGCAAGGTGGTGCGGTGCACCAGGGCCCCCAGGCTCAGGGGGCCCCCAAGCCCGAGCCTGAACTAGCAAATCTCATATTAAACTACCAAAAAAGTCTTAATTTTAGAATGCGTAAATGGGTTGTACCGCAACTTTAATCAGTGCAGTGCAACTCATTTGTTGGGAATTTTGTGCAGTATTGTCTCGTTGAGAGATTCGCTTTCACATTTGCAGCTAGCTTGGAGGCCCCCTGAGGCCTCACGAGTTCCAGTATCATTTCTTTTTGCTAGATTATCGCTGGTCTTCTATTGAAGACCATTTGTGCACCCTGGGTAACGGAGACAGCAGCAGCCTGTCTCAAGATGGCATAGACGCTGCGGCCTATGAACAACTATGAACTTTCCACGTGTAACTCTGATTAGCAACTGTCGCAGTGGAAAGCAAGTAAGGGGGTTGGATGGTTCTGGACCAGATGGTGGTTCCCATATTTGAGGGGGCCATCTCAAAGTCGTATATGGCCCAGGGTCTGTTGAGGTGCAATGGAATTTTCTTATTGGTCCCGCTTACACTCCGGCGCTTGAGACCCGAGACTGCATGCAGTTTCAGTTGGTTCGATTCCGGCCTAAACACCTTCACTGAATGTTTATGTCGATTCGACATAAACACGAAATCATCATCATCTGCATATAGACGCATTTTCCTGATTGCATCCGTGGCCAAGATGACCTCGGAGCTCAGGGTCCGCCTTCCGGCTGTTCCTGCTCCACTTCGCATGATCTTGGGCGTCCATGAAAGTGAGAAAAATTCGCACGCATATCACCCTCCACGACATCAAGTCAGGACTTCTTGGGCCTACCTATTTTACCTGGCCATTTAGAAGGCGGCTCTCTTGCATTTTAAGTATCCACCATATCACGGACAAGAAGGCTGCCGTGGATGCGAGAGTTCGTCACGCGATCTTTACGCGTAACGCCGCATAGCATTTTCATCTCCATGACCTCCGTGGCCTAATGACCTCCCCCTAATTGTGTATTGTGTAATGTGCGTTGTGTTTTGCAATAAATGTATTTTCTTTTCTTTCTTTCTTTTCCTTCAACCTGACTGGCATTTTGGGATCACAAGTGACGCCAGTCATTTCTCGCCACTTGGCCCACGCGGCAGCAATGCATGCCTTGACGTTGTAGTCGATTTTACCAGTCACATGAAGTACAGATCCCAGGTACTTAGGCTGGTCCGTGTGGTCGACCAAATTATCGCCTATGTGAACGGGTGTGGAATCTGTAGAGTTTAACGCTAAGTATTCTGTAGGTACATGAAAATATACGGAAATATATGGAAACAATCTAGATATACATCTAGCTTGTTTCCGCGCGCCTCTCTACAAGGGAAGGATTGGGGTGCGGGGTCTGCAGTCACCACGCGGTGCACCCTGGGCAACGGAGACGGCAGCGCTTCTCTCTCGCGGATCTGTTGAGGGCTGGTCGGAGACTTTTCACGTGTCCCACTGACTAGCAAAGGGCACAATGGAGAGCAGGCAAGGAGCGGACCGGTTACCGAGAGCAGGCGTGGGGGTTACATGTGTGGCCGCCTGTCACCCTTTCACCCCCACTGGCGCCGCGGTTCAATGTTCGTCCCTCTTTTCAGAGTTCTATGGAGACACCGTGCTTCTCACACCCGAGGAGGCCATTTTAAAACCGTTGATGACTCAGAATCAGCCGGGGTGCCAGTGATATGCTCTCTCTAACCTCTTTCCCTGGCAGCTCTTGTATCTGAAGATCCGAGACGGTGTGTGGTATTAAGCGGTCCGAGTCCGACATAACTAACCCCGATGGCCGACCACGGGGGTGGTATCTGAGGGGATTTCCGTACGAGGGAGAGGTAAGAAAAGAGGGAGAGAGGAGGGATTTGATCCCCAACAGCACGTTAGCGACCGGTAGGGGATATGCCTACCTCATCGTTTACTTCTGTAAGGCGACGTGGGACGTCCGATGGAATTTTCGGAACCAAAAAAAATAGGGGGCCCCCTGTTTCTTTTTGCACCAGGGCCCTTGGTCACCTAGCTACGCCCCTGCCTAAACCAGAGTGAAAATAAGATTGAAAACAAAATTTTATCGAGCCATTACACAAAAACGAATTGGACTGTGCCGCAATCAATATTTCAATGAATCCGTTTTAATGTAGTTGGTTACTTTTCGTTGCTATTTCGATCTCATCACTCACGTCAATTCATCACTCGCGCACATCACTATCACTAGGAGCATACTATTGATAGAGGTGTGTATTTTAACTTTTTACCCAACTCGCATCAGCGAGGATAGGTAATGTTTTACGCGCTTATCTATGTAGTTTTCTTTGTGCCCTCTACAGGCCTAACGGCTGGACAGATTTCGATGAGTGGGCTCTCAAATGTAAGGTATCTCCCGAGTGTCATAGGGTACATAAAATGTAAAAAGTAGGGCATCAAAAAATGAGTAAAAACTCACTTTAAAGAAACAGAAAAATATTAGTAAGTAAACTGAGTTTTTTAAATAAAAAATATTTAAAAAACACACCAAGCTTGTTTACGTTTAATTAAATACCTAACCAAATGAAATATTGTTTTCGCTTGTAACACTAACCCAGCAAAAACATGAAGCATGCCCGTCCCACACAAGCCTATCAAATTCATGGAAAAATCCACCCAGACTGCTTGGCGATAAAGGCCTAGTGTTAAAAATCAATTGAGGTAGATAACTTATCAAATAGAATAACTTGTTTCTGCCCTATCTTATCTTGGAAGGCTGTCAAGATAAAAAAAATGTTCTACATAAGTATATATGTAAACTATTTGACCCGCCCGGCCTCGCTCGTGGCATACTTCGAAACTATCACCCCTTTAAAACATACAATGCCCAAATTTTTAAAATTTTCAAACAATGTATGGGAACCTGCCGGTTTTGTTGACATTTCTGTTTACTGCTCCGCTCCCTTGAGCAGTAGCGTGATGGAATATAGCCTACAACCTTCCTCAATATACGGGCTATTCAATCCAAAAAGATTTATTGAATAGGAACCAGTCGTTTCAGAGATTAGCGCGTTCAAACAAACAAACAAACAAACTCTTCAGCTTTATTATATTAGTACGAGTGTAGATAGTTATGCACTTAAATGAGGTCAATAACCTAGAAGGTTGGCAGTTGGCACTAGTATCTACCAGCTTATCGGAGATGCTACCTATTTACTTAATAAAAATAGATACCTATTGCTAAGCGCATCTCGTGAAGGACTGATTTTTTTTCGTACCTACCTAAGTTCCACAGAAGATCAAAAAAGTTCCCATGGGTCACGGGAACGGGAACAGAGTTTCACGCGTTCGAACTCGAAGCTGCAGGCATCAGCTATTATAGTTCTGTAAATATAAAAATTCGATGTCGCGTCTCACTCAGACTATAGAATAGAATTCAAATATAGAACGATTCTGATTTGTTACTTTTTAAAAATATTTTTTAAATAAAGAGCACGCATTGTTTATTTTTAATTTCAGTAATTATTTATTTAAGGACTATGAAACCATAAAGCCTGCACATATTCACTTTTTCCAATGTTGCCAGTCGACAATCCCAATTTCCTTAATTTAGAATAGTTTTTAAAGATGAAGTCAGATCAGTGTTGTAGGTACTAGACTAGAGCTACTTTTTAGGCCCCACCATCACTTTAGAAGTGTAAACCTTTAGCCTTGGAAAGGGACCGGTAAACGAAGGGAACCCATCTAAAGAGATCTATAGATATCACGTTCTGCATTAGAACTATTTGTTTGAATTGTAATGAAAGTAACCTTTTTGTAGAAGTTTGCTAGGTATTATAATTTTTATTGAAATGAGGTGAATAAGTTAACAGTTAGGAACTCGTAAAAATGTCCCGCTATGAGGGTTATAAAAATATAATAATATGCACATAATATTAAATACTAGCCTAATGGCTAAACTATTACATTGGTTTTCTAAATTCGAACCCCTTTACACTAACGATCTGAACCCACACCTAACAAGCAATTTAGCCATTTATTTTAGTACTACATATTACTATAGTACTATATTTTCTTTTTAAAGTTTAAATTGTTTCCATGACTCTTACACCCGTATTCACAAACAATACTGTGAGGTCTCATAGTGTTCTCTAGCGCATAGGGCTGGTAAAATTAATTCACAAACATCACGGAGCAGTGTCTAACGCAGTGCGTTCCCTCAACAAAGTATTACAAGTGTTATCAATGAATAAAAAGGCTTGCCAAAACGAACGCACTGAGAATTTGTCGTTCTTTGCACAGTTTTGGTAGCACGCATAGCGAAGTATTGTTTGTGAATACGGGTGTTAATTAAATTGTTGTGTCAACCGCCACCGGTGGTGGTCGTTTGGTTGGTGTTGGTGGCCGTAGGAAACAAGCCAAAATATTTTATTTACTTTTTTAAATATTAAAATAAAAAATAAATGTCATTCAAAAGGCCACCCCGCCTGTCCCACCATTTTCAAGTTGTCAGTTTTTTTTTTTTGGAATGATTTTGGCTTGGTTTCAAAGACCTTTGAGCCAAGTCTTAATTTTTTGATATTTTATTATCATTATTTGGATGATGATGAGGATGATGTTGATGATGATGGTGAGTTGATGACGCTGATGATGAAGATGATGATGATTGCTGCCTCAGTAAAGTGGTGGAAACTTTACTAAAGGCTTCTACGGAGATTTGAAACCAACACGAGAAATCACAATCCACTGTAATATTTCACTTTCCTATTCTTGTGCGCATTTTCCAAGACGTTATGTCTAAAATTCCGCCATATTTACACATAAAAACTCGAACTCACACGAATTTCGGAAAATTAAATAACACCGTAATTCGTCTCCTAGAATTGCCGCCAAAAACTCCGTTTATCTGGCTGGGAGCTTCCGGTGTTCCCACTTTCCATTTTCCAATTTGCCCAAAAAGACGAATAAATAAAATAAAAATAAATGTTCCAATAGTTATTATACTCCTGCGTTTTCTGTCCGTTGTTATTTACAAATAGTTTATTTATTCCCTAATTTACTTAATGAAACCAGTCAGAATTCTAATCCATTAAATCAAGCCCAAACTTGTTGAACAGACCAACTAAATAATTATTTGGTTGCGCTGGCGTAGTGATGTGATTACCCCACTTACTTAATCGACTAAATGACTGCTACCGATTGTAGTTTAGAATCGAGTAATGATTAATAATGTTCTATAATATAGTTGTGTAGTCACGATTTTCGTTTTAAAACTTATATTTCGATATATTTGACTATAAGTATTAATACGTACTAGCGCTTAGCGCGGTTTTGCTCGTCAACTGGCACCTCGTCCTTATTTATTTGACTACTGCTCGGCTTTTAAGGGTCGTAGCGTGATATTAAATAGCCTCAAAACCTCCCCAAGAAAAATGATTATAAGTGTTTCGTGCTTGCCCAAAGTTTCGTATGCACGTTTCATGGTAGAGCTAAAGGCCCCTGTATCTAAATTGGGATCTGTAAATCGGACAACGATAATCATTTCAAAATAATGGTTGTTTATCGCAATATTTTCACGAAAACATGTCAATCAAAGTATGTCAGCTTAATGAGGAAAACAAATCACATTTTCGGGTATAGCACAGAAATATATTCGTAGTATTCGTAGGTACATGTTGCTCGTTGTATTGCAAGGAGCAAGAATGTCTAGAATAATGAGCAAAATTGACGTCTTGCTTGAAGACTGATTGTCAGTCTGCAAGCCGAAGTATTCAGAATAAAACGTCACTAACGTTTTCTTCGGTTTAGTATTATTTAGGATGTGTAAAGCAACATAGTTAAGCAGTTGAGTGCACAGCAAGACCGCTTGTTTTTTGATAGATAGCTTTTCAGAGGGAGAAAACCCTTTAAATAATATAATCTAGGGCATATTACACAGCAAGCAAAACTTATCACATGGGTTCTCGTCCGTCAATCACTATCATCATCATCACTGGCTTGCAATGGCGAAGGGTGAAAATTTCCAAAAGGAAGCAAATTTGGAAAAACATCTTACTTCGATCTATTTTGTCATCACCTTGTGACCCATTGGAAAGCCGGCAGGAATCGGGTTATAGAGACCCCTCACCACTGCTGGCTTGAAGGTAAGGCTGGTTTGGCTCCGAAAGTGTTTGTAGAGCCCATGCACCCGTCATCTTCATACACCGATCGAAATTGAAATCGATTAAGATAGAGGAAAGAGAATTGATCTCGGGCGGGACTCGAACTCTCTATCTTAATCGATTTGAATAGTTAGCATAATAAATGCTTTAAAATGTCATTCAAACGAAATTGAAATGATCAGTAAAACAGTTCCTCCGTCATCAGATCATGGTGCTAGCAACAGCGCCGAAATATCAGAAACTCAAAACCATACTTCGTAAATATCTCGATAGCTCTAATAGCAATCCAGTAAAACTCTATTCAAAACTACAGGAACAGTTTTCGAGATAACATCTACTAAAAATATCACATTTATCTCTAAATGTGTCGTGCCGTGACATTGAATCGCGAATAGCGTTGGGATTGTCGCATTTGTGTTAGAAATATGAATATTTTTCTAAAATACACACATTATGGCCTCTGGCGTAGGTTGAATGCTACTTTGGCATCTGTTATTTAGCGTTTACTGTTAAGATATCAAATTGAATTGGACGTTACGTGTCGGGAATCCTTTGACTAAAGGTTGATTTACACCAAACGAGCGAATGCTCATTCTATCCCCTCTACGTCAAATTCTATTAGTGTAAACAGTGACAGGCGCGGTCCGAAGGGGGGGGGGGGGGCACAGAGGACATGACCCCCCCCCAACCATGCACGTCATATTGAAAAGTCCCAGTACGAGGGGAGGGGGGTTAAATTTCTTTAGAAAACTTCAAGCTGCGACCGCGCCTGAACAGTGACAGAACATTCCTTCGTTATTCTTTCTTATGTAAACGCTGAAAACAAGGTTTCGTTTACTAAAACATAAAGAAAGAATGCTTTTGTTCTAACTCTAGCTCTATGGTCGTTTGGTCTAAATCCACCTTTATACGTATTCGAGGAATTGAACATATCAACAAAAAAACCATTTTTAACTGATTCTATTCCGTTGTTTTGTGTTATTTCATTATTTACATTGTTCTCGACATTTCGACTGTTTTTCAGCAGTCATAGTTATGGTAATGCCTGATTTCTCAGACTCAACTCAACATAACAATGCCTAAGGTTAAACAGCTTACCAGAGGTGATTGATATCTACCTAACATTCTACAAATCATCACTACACATTCATACTAGCCAAAAGTTATAACAAAGATTATAGTGTAAGAAATGATACCATGAAAAAGTGCCTGCATGACGGCAATAGGCTCGCTCCTTATTACGTGGGACCGAAAATAATAGTTGGCGAAATGTGGATGATATGATAATACATCTCTGCCCTCTGCCTACCACTTCGGAGATTTACAGGCGTGAGTGTATGTATGTATGAATGTATGTAGTGAAAGAAAATAACTAACACCCGTATTCACAAACAATACTGTGAGGTCTCATAGTGTGCTCGAGCGCATAGGGCTGGTAAAATTAATTCACAAACATCACGGAGCAGTATCTAACGCAGTGCGTTCCCTCAACGAAGTATTACTTAAGTGTTATCAATGAATAAAAAAGCTTGCCAAAACGAACGCACTGAGAATTTGTCGTTCTTTGCACAGTTTTGGTAATACGCATAGCGAAGTATTGTTTGTGAATACGGGTGTAAGAGATGAATGATGACTGAAAAACAATTGTTTTGAATTTTATATTGTGTTCGATGTTCAATTTATCTTCAATCTATGACCCCCTCCGAGCGTGGTCGACAGTCGTAGCACATAACGTTTCGCAGCGGGGTGCTCCGTGCTACACCTCTGTCACTTCGGCATTCGGTTCGCGACATTTGAAAGGTCAATGTAACTTGTTTATTTAGAGAATTGTTTTGTTTATTATGGTTAGTTACTAAGCTAAAACCTATAGGTATATAAGTAACATTGATTGTACAGAAATGTAAAGAGCACGAATAATTAGGCAGTTTGGGTATAAACTGCTGCATTTATTCTCGCATTTCGTTTAAGGGGTAAAATTGTTTTTACACACTAGAATGTAATATAATTTTATTTATTTCTAATTTACCAATAAATATGTATACCTATATTCCTCTTGGCACATGAAAACCCCTTCCCACAAAAATTTGGACAAATTTTGGGAAACTCCGACGACGACGTCGGCAACTGGCAACCCCATGTACAACACCCGCGGGCAAAAGATGGAGACTGGACAAACCTCTAGCCATCTAGCATCTAGCTAAATATACCTACTTCAATCGGTCCTAAAACTTGGCACCGAGATTAACATACTGATTGTATAACAACAGTGTTGCTTTTTGTTTTAATTCGCCATATTCAAACCAAAAACAGGTTATTCAAATTTAGATGCTATTTTGGTCGTGCCCGTGCGTGGAAAATGAAATTGAGTATTTCAACATCTTAAATATACTTAATAGGTGTGATTCTACACAATCCTATTATTCTAAAAAATCATACTTAAATTATGAAAGTTTGTTAAGATGTGTGGATGTTTGTTACTCAATTACCTACGTTCAACCGGCTGAACGGATCTAGGTAGCTGAAATTTTGTACATTTTTGTATTCATGTCACCCAATCACAATCACGATGTGAATCTGATCATCTATTCAATCGGAATCTCACTAAGGCGTGTTTATTTGGATTTATTGTTATCTCTATACGCGAAACCTCGTGAAAATAATACAAAACTATTGCCATTCCGCAAAAACACGACGATAGTTCGTGATAGCAGAATCAAAACAATAAATAAATTGGAACGACTTGTTGCTAAGCGAGTTATAATGCTGTAAAATTGGAGAGTCGATCTCGCTGTGGCTTTAGATTGCGGTTGCGTGCTTGTTTATTCAACCGATTAATATCGATACCTCTGGGCTCAAAGGTCGTAAAGGACAAAATGCGACTTTTCAGGAGAAGCAAAAAACAAAAAAAAAAAAAAATTTTACTATAACTTTTTTGTTTCTTGAGCTATTTTAATAAAAGCAAGGCAAAAAGTGCTTAGAATTTACAGTATTTTCTAAAGCAGTTTAAAAAAAATACCCTAGTGCTGTATTTACCGAGATAGATTGCCTTTACGATCTTAAATTTGAAAATAAAAGTCCTTTACACCCGTCAAATTTCCATCCTAAGATTTTACTGAAGGGTGTAAATCTACTTCACTGCACAATTCTGAAGAAAATAAGGTAATAATCGACTAGTGTAATAATTTTTAGGTCATAAGGATCACTTGCTAACTCATTTTAATTTTTTTATAAGAAGCCGCGGTAGCCTAGTGGTATGGGTAATGGACTGCTGAGACGAGGTCTCGGGTTCAGTCCCAGGTTTACCATGGTACACACCAATGACTTTCGAAGTTATGTGTGTATTTATCGCAGGTTTATAAGTCCCTCGGAGAGCACGTTAAGCCGTCAGTCCCGGTTGCCATACAAATATCTATGGCAGTCGTTACGGGTAGTTGGAGCCCTTAAAAGTCCAACCAGTCTAACTTGGACCTTCGATATCGCCAGTGGTCATTGGACCATTGGTTGTGGAGGTCAGATGGCAGTCGCTTCACGGAAAATATCGAAGTTCAGCCGCATCACAGTTACACTGGAAAGCCGACCCCAACTGAGTTGGGAAAAGGTTCAGATAATGATGATTATAATTCATAAACAAATAGTTGTCATTATAATTATAAATACTTAGATACTATAAATACTTATAATGTTTCACCATACTTGCTGTCGAATTACTCGCTCAGCTAGGTACTTTGTATAATATAAACAAAACATAATCATAAGTTAATTATTTATTTAGAAACTAGCTGACCCCACGCGGTTATACCTACCTTCTTGCGTTCATAGTCACTGCCACCCCGGAAGGTACACACAACAACAATCGGAAATCAATACCTTCCTTCTTATGGAAATAGATATTTATTTAGAAAATAATATATATATACCTAGGTATCTTAAGTAATAAACTGTAATTAAGGATTATATACAAAGTGCCTAACTGAGTGAGTTATTCGACAGCAAGTATGTGTAACATTATTAGTATTTATGTAAAATAATAGTTTAGTAAGTAGGTGATTGATTATAATTATGTATGACTGACTTACCTCATAATAGTTTTTCGTGCAGCTAACACAGCAATCTCCGTGCTGATTTTCCCTTTAAAATTCTAGCCTCTTCCCCTTCTAACTTAACTACTACCGCTGAGTATCTTTTCTTAGAGGTTACGGTCAGGGGTGTGAAAACCGTGCTGGGCGTCGTTTACTGTCCACCGGCTGTTAATTACTTCGCCAGTCTCGAGCCGATTTTGGAAACTTTAGGGTCGGAGAACGAACATCACATAATCATGGGCGATCTCAACACGGATCTTCTGACCCCCCAAACTTCGCGCTGCCGTAAGCTGCTTGATATCGCTCAATCAGTTAACTTACACTTCTTGCCTCTTCAAGCCACCCACCATAATGTGGGATGTGGTGATACATGGCTGGACGTAATGCTGATATCCAACCTATCGCTGGTCTCGTCACACGGTCAATACTCGGCGTCAGGATTTTCCCGACAGGATCTTATCTTTTTGTCATACGTCCTTAAACCGCCGAAACTCCGACCCCGCATCTTGCTTTTGCGCAATTTTGGACGCATGGACGTTGAGCAACTGCGCAACGACGCCTCGGCATTGAGCTGGGACTGCATATGTGAGACCTCGTCAATAGATGAAAAAGTCCGCATCTTTAACAGCGTGGTCACCGGCCTGTACGACACTCACGCTCCGTTCAGGCGAGTTAAAGTGAATCGCCCTCCTGCACCGTGGATGACACAGGAGGTTCGAATGACAATGCGGCACAGGAATCGTGCGTTTTCCAGGTATCGTAGGGACAAGTGTGATGAAATGTGGGTGCTCTTCAAAGCTGCTAGGAATCGGTGTAACCAAATGATACGCAACGCCAAACGCCGTTATTTCCTTAATAACATTACCTCATCTTCCCCTGCGAGTATTTGGAAATTCCTGGGCACATTAGGTATTGGTAAGCAGCGATGCTCTGAATTCCAGTCTTCTATTGGTTTGGATGACATAAACCAACACTTCACCACTTTTACCCCTTTGAGTCACCAAACCAAGAGTTGCACAATAGGCTATCTGAAAAGCTTACCACGTCCCAACATCGAGCCTTTTGATTTTTCTCCGGTTGCGCCCGATGAGGTCAAAAAGAGTATAATATCCATAAAATCAAATGCTGTGGGCCCTGACAACATCAGTCGCCGGATGATTATTACCATCCTCGACCACCTTTTGCCGGTAATCACCCATATCATTAATTATTCCCTCGATTCTGGACAGTTTCCATCCCTTTGGCGAAAAGCATTCGTTATACCCCTTCCTAAGATCTCAAACCCATCCCTTCCCAATCATTTTCGTCCTATCAGTATCCTGCCCTTCCTATCCAAGGTGCTAGAGGCCTGTGTGCACAAACAGCTGTCCACTTTCATTTACAGTAATAACTTGTTGAATCCCCTACAATCTGGTTTCAGGCCTGGACACAGCACTGTCACCGCTCTTTTAAAAGTGACTGAGGATATCAGGGTAGGCATGGAGAATACCAAGCTCACAGTACTAGCCCTAGTTGATTTTTCTAATGCTTTTAACACGGTCAGCCACGACCTTCTTTTAAATACCCTGTCACACTTGATGACCTCATCGGGGAATCAAAAGAGCACAAGGTGTAAAATCTTTGCACTCGAGTGCAACACGTAACTTTTCATCCCACCTCAGCGAGGAAATAATGAAATGCTTCTTCTTCCTAGCGTTAATTCCCAGTCGCATCCGAAGCTTTCACCTCGGAGTTCGGGGTCCGCTTTACCAGTCTTAACTGCGGATTTGGCTGGACCTCGATATTTTCCGTAAAGCGACTGCCATGTGACCTCCACAACCCAATGGTGACATTAGGCGATATCGAAGCATTGCAGCTAGACCGTCGTTGTTGAACTTTTTATGCATACAAATATTTGCAATGAGCGGGGATCGGACCCGCGCCTCCTGCGTTGCGGCCACGTTCACTACCACTACGCCACGGAGGCTGTATAATAATTATGTGTAATAATACTAATAATAAAATATCAACAAATAAAATTCAACAACAATGTTCAACCATAGGACGTGAAATAGTTATTTGTTATACAAGAGTGCAAAGTTGCTTTTTAACCGCGTGCTCAGTTTTGATGACCGAGCAAGCGAAAGATTCTAAATTTGAATCACGAGCATAGCGAGTGATTCATAAATTAGAATCTTGAGCGTTAGCGAGGGAATCAAAAGAGCACAAGGTGTAAAATCTTTGCACTCGAGTGCAACACGTAACTTTTCATCCCACCTCAGCGAGGAAATAATCTTCTTCCTAGCGTTAATTCCCAGTCGCATCCGAAGCTTTCACCTCGGAGTTCGGGGTCCGCTTTACCAGTCTTAACTGCGGATTTGGCTGGACCTCGATATTTTTCGTAAAGCGACTGCCATGTGACCTCCACAACCCAATGGTGACATTAGGCGATATCAAAGTATTGCAGCTAGACCGTTGTTGAACTTTTTATGCATACAAATATTTGCACTGAACGGGGATCGGACCCGAGCCTCCTGCGTTGCGGCCACGTTCACTACCACTACGCCACGGAGGCTGTATAATAATTATGTGTAATAATACTAATAACAAAATTTCAACAACAATTTCCAACCATAGGACGTGAAAAAAAAATTATGCGCGCAAAGCAAATTTAAAAAAAAAAGTAGGTACACCAAGGAGGTTCCGAGTTGAGTTTTTCATAAATTAAAAAAAATTTGTATGATAAATCGGCACCATAGAGGTAGAAGTAAATAGGTTTAATGATGTTTTGAGTTCACAAACCTAGTACACACGATGTTCTAAATTCAAATTTACTTTACCACTCTAGAGGGTAAAAGCGACTTTTACACTCAGATATCGAAGAAAAAAAGTACTCTTTCCGAGATGGTGGGATGAAAAAAAAATTATGCGCGCAAAGCAAATTTAAAAAAAAAAGTAGGTACACCAAGGAGGTTCCGAGTTGAGTTTTTCATAAATTAAAAAAAAGTTGTATGATAAATCGGCACCATAGAGGTAGAAGTAAATAGGTTTAATGATGTTTTGAGTTCACAAACCTAGTACACACGATGTTCTAAATTCAAATTTACTTTACCACTCTAGAGGATAAAAGCGACTTTTACACTCAGATATCGAAGAAAAAAAGTACTCTTTCCGAGATGGTGGGATGAAAAATATATTTTACAGTACACCAAAGCGCCTCTGTTTCATCGGAATCATCACTTGCACAGCCGGAACTACTATCTCGCTCGCTCTAACTATTATACTGTAGTTAAAGCGAGATAATAGCGAGACAATACACGTATTAAATAATTTTCTATGCATTTTTATAGACCGGTACGTGTATAGGTGTAAGTGAAGCTTATTGTAAATTAATATAATTTTGTAGGCATTAGAGCTCATATTGATTTACAATAATGAGCTTAATATCGGATGTAAGGCACTTGTATCACATTTTTCTAAATTGTTTGTGTAGTAAAGGACACATGTAATCGCGCTATAATATTTTCTGGGTTTTACAGGACATTTTAATTACGTATCGTGGTTATGCTCCGTCTTTACTATACAGTATAGATGTTATTTTTTACAACCTACCCAATAATTATGAGGCTATTTGAATATAAGTATGAATAACGAGTACCTACCTATTAGAATCATTTTAATAAGTTAGTTTAGGTTAGACATTTTATAGATAATTTGGATAGATTTTTAATACATTCCCCGAAATTGTGAGTTAAGTAATAGTTTAGTGTTTAATTTTAAGTTAGGTATTAAGGTTAGATTAAACTTGTTGTTTATTGAATATTCTAGAATTATGGGCCAATTCTTCATTCATGTTTATTTACACCCTTAGTGGAAATACGTAAATAGAATGAAACTAGGTAGTAAAGGACATTTGTGTTTTTTTATTTTAAATTGTAAGGGTGTATAGGACAATTTGTAAATTTGGTGTCCTTTATATCCAAATTTTTTAGGTGCCTTAAAGGGAGTATAAGACAATTGAAATTTTTAATGTATTTTACACCCAAAAGTTTGTTTATACTTTCCTTTACTACCAAAATAATTTCGCTCTAGTAGGTAAGTGTTATTTACTTCCATATTTTCACGGTAAACTTTGTCTAAAGTCCCAGATTATGTGGGTCGTAAAGGCATTTTTTTTGCGAATTTCATAGAACTGAATATACAGATCGATAGAGAATTAAAAACTGAGTAAAACAGTATCAAAAAGTCATTTTCGCCCAAATGTCCTTTACGACCTTTGAGCCCAGAGGTATCGATATGTGCTTGACGACAGTCAACTATCAGGGGCGCTCAACTCGAATCAATAAATTGATGATAAGTAAATGTTGTTGGTTTTTGTTGGTCACCTATTTTGACTTTCCTGTAGCATGTAGTCAAGCTGTAAGTATGCTGCTGATCAGTTCTCCTACCAGGACGTGCTAACTTTTATCTTATCAGCTTCGTTCACCTAAACTTAAATCTAAATTTCTTCTGCAGCGTAACTTTAGTGGCATGAACCTCGACAACTTGCGCAGGGATGCCGACGATGGCCTGGACTGGGGTCCGCTGTACAACTCAAGACGTATTGATGAGCACGTGAGATTATTTACCACCAATATAATTAAATTATATGATGTACATGCTCGCAGCTCGCAGGATAAGGGTGAAACATCTTCCATCGCCTTACAGAGAAAATCAAATCACTTATAACTAAAAAATCGATAGCCAAGTCGAAATATATAAGGCGTCCTTCGGATTTAAACCGGGATGACTATAACGCCATTAGAAATCACTGCAATCGGGTGTGTAGGAACGCGCAGCGCCGTTATATACACAACTCTGTGGAAAATGAGGATTCAACAAAAGTCTGGAAATTTCTAAGGGCATTGGGAGTTGGAAAATCTTGTCAAGATTCGATCCCTAACAACGTAAATTTATTGAAATAAAACTACTTTTTAACGGATTTTATCGCGATTTATTGGTTATTATTTACTTTTAGTCCGGCGTTTTGGCTACTTTTCAGCAATGATTCGGCTACTTTTCACCAATGAACTATCTTCTTTCTACCACCTGTATGCGGATGACCTGCAGATATACTCTCGGGCCCCGCTGGACAAACTGGCGGAGGCGGTCAACACAATAAATATCTACTGACCTAATATCAATATGCAACTGTCAATCTGTTATATAAAAATGAATCCCTAAATGTGTTGCTAAGCGCAAATCTCGAGAACGGCTGAACCGATTTCGCTAATTCTTTTTTTTAGAATATTCCTTTAAGTACGAGGATGGTTCTTACGGCGAGAAAAATTAAAAGAAAAAGGCGGTACGAAGTTCGCGGGGTCAGCTAGTGTACAATAAAAACATTTTTTATTTTATTATTTGTAGATAAAAAGACTATACTATTATACATATAATAATAAAATTGTAACTGGAAATGTTTGTTCGCGATGGACCCAAAACTACTGAACGGATTTGATGCGGTTTTTTTTTGTTAGGTTTCTTGGTCAGTGATATTATAATAGTGATAGTGAAAGCTTTTCGAAATCAGTACCTAGATACTATTCAGACGTCAACATTACATGATTTTTACCATCGAATAGTGAACGTAAAACACATTATTTAAGTGTAAATTATACAAATTAAAATACATAATATGCCTATTAACCTAAAAATAATCCATATCCTATTAATAATGTAAATGCGAAAGTCTGTCTGATATGCTTTCATTGCCTAAGCAAAGTCTCGTTGGAACCAAAATGGATCTAGACCAAGGGTGCCCAACCCCAGGCACGCGGGCCACGAAGTGGCCCGCGGACGAAATTCGGGTGGCACGCGCAAGCCACTGCGAGAGGAGGACTGCCACTGGATATTATCTCTTCATATCATAACTAAAAAGTTTAAAATAATTTTATTTTATTTTATTTTTATGATTTTGATTGTATTGATAGTTTGGTATTATAATAAACTTAATATTGTACTAGTGCACTTTGTTATTATACTAATTTTTGTAGTTACATTCCATATTATTGAGTTATAATTTATACGCGTAAAAATGTAGTAAAATAGGAGCTGTCACTGGACTGGAACGGATCCGGCGGCTGGGTCTGAGATGACTCTGTACAAAGCTGAGGCCATGTTCGACGGCCTGGCGACAGATCTGGGGCTCGTGTTCGACGGCCCAGATATCGGGCAGCGTCTCCGAAGTCTGGCTCCCAAATTAAGATGCACAGCTAACGCTCTGGCGTGGCTGCTGTTCAATATAAGGGAGCCAGAGCAGAGCAGGAGGCAGATGCTGCGGGAATCGTACGCTCCATTGCCCTATACGGGTGTCCCGTGTAAACGGATGCCCTGAAGTCTAGGCACGTGCACCTACCGCGTGCACAGCAAGAGACGATGGCCATCAAGGCCATCAGGGGTTACCGCACGATATCCTATGACGCGGCGAGTTTTCTTGCCGGATCTCGGAGAGCGAGGCTATGGACAAACATGGCGAGTCACCGGCAATTAATCTTGACATCGCCAAAGCTTTTAGGAGTCTGCCACAAATCGCTTCTTTCCAAGCTACCAGCCTTTGGTCTGCCTCTCAGACTGTGCGACTGGGTGGTTAGCTTCCTGCAGGAGCGTCCTTTGTGATGGACGAACTTCGTAGTTCTTGCAGGTAAATGCTGGCGTGCCGCAGTGGTCTGTCTTATCACCCATTCTCTCTCTTCTATATATCAACGATATTCTGACCACCCGGCAGCATTCATTGCTATGCAGACGATAGCATCTTACACGGGAGTTATCATGGGCATACTGCGGCCGAGCAGTCTGATATATAGTCTAAGCGCGGGAAAAAAAGCAGCTTCTTGTCACTGAGCTCGACCGGATCCTTAATCATATTTCCCAATAGGGCTCTGAGAACCTGGTCGAGTTCAATGCCAACAAGACACAGGCATGTGCATTTACAGCAAAGGTATCTTTTTTCCTTCCCTCTGTGGCGTGGGCATTGCCACTGCGGGACAATCTCAGTATTCTCGGTATGGATGTTCGCTGCCTACTGAACAATAAAAATTATATTGAGAGTATCATCAAAACAGCCTCGCGTAAACTTGGAGTCCTGAACAAAGTGAGATGTTTTAACACGCCGGAGCAGCGGTGTCTTCTGTCTCCTGCGTGGAATACTGCTCGCATCTCTGGGATGGCTTCGCAAAGTACTTACTTGATACACTCGACAGATTCCAGTGTCGTACGGTCCGCATTATTGGGATCCCTGACATCACGAACACCCTCGAGCCTCTGCAGATGCGTAGAGTTGTGCATACTTGGCAGTATTTTAATTTTACCGTCTCTGCTATGGTGAATGTTCTGATGAGCTTTTCCAATTAATCCCACCCTATCCTTTCCTACACAGAACAACGCGTGCAGGACATAAATGTCACCCGCATACGGTGCAAAATATTCGGTGACTCCTTCCTCTGCCGTACCATTAACTCCTGGAATTCCTTACCAGTTTCCCTCTTCCTACAATCCCGGATCTCTTAAGCGGGGCGCGAAAAAGCATCTGATGAGGCCGACAAGCTGAGTGCCACCATTGTAACACGATACTTACGTGTCTATAATGATGACCCTCTTTTCCGAGACTACCTCCAGCTTACCAGCAGGCGAGGTGAAGTCCAATTGACGTTATAAAAAAAGTTCTTTCGGTGCCATATCGTTACCGAAAAAAGGCGCGGGAACGGGGACACGAACCCGAGCCGTGAAGGGCACACCGTAGTAGTAGCGGTGATAAGACCCATCATGGGGGAAAGCTAGAGAGGCCGCCATGTAGCCTCTCTAGCCACTCCTCCATCCTGCAGGTTATCACCGGGCACAGATGCTTCGGGGTTTTTCTGCGTCGGATCCGGTAAGAGCCAACCACCGAATGCCATCGTTATGACGCGGGAGACGCCATCACCGTAGGAGTGAGAGTTCTCTCGCTTGCCACCTTGCTCACGGCGATAGTACGCTGCGCGAGTGCGTGGGCTGCCGCCCCTCCTTTTGTGAGCAAGTAATATTCCAAAAGGAGACGGCGGGGTAGGAACGGAGGGGATTCGCAGCCCGCACAGCCCGTGACGAGCGTAGGGGACGTGGGCGTCGGAGGTGCAGAACAGGCCTCTGTCTCTCATGAGCATGGGCCTGAGGGTGGTGACGGGTGGAGCCGCCTACACCTCCCCATTCCCAGGGGCTAGATGAGGATGCGATGGTCCCAATACCCGAAGAGAGCCGGCTCGAGGGAGATGGGCAAGAGATCAGCCAATTTTATCTTCCGAAACCTGGGGGGGGGGGGGGGGGGGGATGTAGTAAAAAGATATACTGGCCCGCCAAAAATGTCCAAATCGTAAATTTGGCCCGACAGCTAAAAAGGTTGGGCACCCTTGATCTAGACTATGGTTCTAAGTGGATTGATCCAACTGAATTACTGACTAGACTCTAGATCTCTCTAGAAAGAGTAGATTCTCGTACCGGAAACCGACATCCACGCGAGCGGACAACAGCTTATTATGTAAAATTGTCATTTTTTCAGCGAACAGCTGCATCTGCAAATACTATTACAGGAAGATTACAGGCCTATAAAATTCAACAATAAAATATTGCTTGTACAAAACTGTACTGTAATGTAACAATTATCTTATTTGTGATTAAGTGATTAAGATTATACTAAATAGGTTATGCCTACCGAGTACCGACATTGAAACGTCTGTAAGCGTAAATAATTGATGTTTTATATTTTCTTCTTCCTACACATTTAAATGTTAATTTGGCAATTTTAATGGCGTCTTGTTTTTTGTTCTGTAGGTAGGTACAGTCACGTGCAATGAAATGTATACACGGACAGAATTTTGAATAAATGTTCACTCTGAAAATTTCAGAAATAAATCGTCACATTATCGATATATTCTTTGTAATTATCGGAATTTCACGCAATAATGTAAATTTTTGTCATTTTGCATTTTTTTTTGCATTTATTGCATTTTGCAAATTTATCACTGTATACATATCGGTGCACGTGACTGTACTACAAGTAGTTTACACGCGAGTTCTCGCTACACTGACCTAGGAAATGTTTTCATTGTTAATACATTGGAAAAGAAAACTTTACTTGTTTTGTCGTGTACATAAACTGTCTAAACACTGTTGGCAAAAACACCGATGTTGACAAGGGATGATGTTTCACCAACAACAGAACTGTGTACAGTCAGCAATGGCGATAAGTGTACACCTTTCCATATGAAGTGGTATGAAAAGGTATACATACACATTGGTACAGAGGTACATACACATTTGTATACCCTTTGTCGACTGTACATTGATGACGAAAATTAACAACAACGCTAATGTCTCTTTGTCAGTAAATATCACTGGATCTCAGATTTATTATAGGAGGCTCAGACAGAATATTTATTATTGTCATTTCTTTCTTTCATCGTGTTTTGTGTAGAAGCATCCCACCTTCCCAATATCATTAGCTATTCTGGGATTAGGGCATCATATTATTCCTTATTTTAGCTATATGTATTTATACTTTCAATCTAACAATAGCTCGTCTTCCGATCCCAACTCTGACGCATTAAACGCGTATCGTCAAGTGATAATAAAATAACATTTTGTACAACATTTTTAATACATCGTGTCATGTTTAATGTCAAGAATTTATACATGAACAGCAGCTATTATTGGCCCTACAGTATTAAAGGTTTCTTGTACAATACCAACTTTGCCGGATTCCTGGTTTGACGTCTTGGTTTAATTTCTGAGTGTATCTGACCATGGAACGCATTCAACTTTATGAGAAAATATTTTACTCTAATTTTATGATGATTTTTATGATTAAAAAATATAAAAAATACTATAATAATATAAAATAGCAAATTTTGAAAATGATAAGAATCGAGATCAATCAAAACTAAACTTTACTATAGCAATACGATTACATCATAAAATACCGTTAACAAATTTTCATTGGTGAAAATTTAGCCTTTGGCGCCGCGCCATTTTGGTCTAACAGGCTCTTTAGTTTTACGAAGACATTTTCTGTTTTACGATGAGCTATTTATTGTCATACACCATTTTATTGGGCATAAAAGTCATCATGTTCCTATATGATCGTAAAACTGAGTGTTTACTTATTAATTATGATTTATCCGGGAGCCTTATTAACCGCATTTTATTGCGTTTGCTCAACGGGCATAAATTCCTAAGATTCAGTCGTTCTCAGTTCTCACTTCTCTGTGTAAATATTTTGTTTTGAAGAAATTGTTGGTTCGACTTCAGTCTTTCTAATAACTTTCGTCAAGTTATTAGAGAGACTAAAATTTCGTCAAGTATTTTATAAAACAACTGATTAAAACTTCTGTTCAAAAAGAACAAATTCAAAAAAGAAAAACTGATCAAAGACTTGATTTAGATTAATTTTCTTAAAAAATTTAGAATGGAAAAGTATATACCGTCATATTTTCTGTCTTAAGAAGGTGGAATTATTTCTCACGAATAAAAAAAAAGATTTGAATTTCAAGTTCAATTTATTTTATTTTCAAACATACCTATAAACAATATCTGTTTACGTCTTACTTAACAAACGTAAAAAAGTGATAATATAGATAGGTACTTCTGAAAGGTAGAGTTAACGATGATATACTCGTAATACAGATAGGTACTATTATATTGTATGAAATAAACTTTGTGGCACTCAACGAAAACAACTACGACAAATTTAAAAAGATATTATTATGATAAGCAAACCGTTTAATTAAAGCCACCAGGTGGGTAATTTAGAATTTTAGAATATGCTAAAAATATATTATAAATATTATAATGTATGTAAATATATACGTACATACAGTCATGCTCGAGTCTTTGAGGGAGACAGAGAGAGATCATATTTTTCATGTTGCTACAATTCTTGCATACTTCTTCACACTCTTATCGTCGTCGTCCTAGCGCATATCCCAGGCCCCTCTAGACAAGTGGCAATTCGTTGCTCGGCGTATGATGGAATAGAATGCCAAATGTATGGGATTTGACGTATATGACAGGCGTTAACGAATGTCAAAAACGTCAAATCCTATACATTTGTCATTCTATTCCATTATACGCCGAGTAACGAATTGCCACTTGTCTAGAGGGGCAGATGCACACTTGCACTTTACGCTACCCCGTGATTACCTTCCAAGAACCTTCCTGTCTAGTGTGTGTGATTATGAGTATACTCGTAATATCTGTTTGTTTATCTTTCATTTTTGTACTATGTATAATATGTAATGTAATTCGGTTCCGATTAATGAGAGGACATTTTAAATAAAATATCTCATTTTCAGAGATGTATTAATACAGTGTTTAGGAACGGAATTGACGCTAATGTCGTCTAAAAAACAATCTTTCTATATTCAAGTCAAGACTTTAAGTTTTTAAATAAATAATTCTTAAAACGCCTCTTAATAATATGGTGCTAGGATGTTTTCGCTCACAAAGCTATAAAAATCTATAAATAGTAACAAATTTTAAAACCTATTCGCTCGTAAAATTTTCAATCGATGTGTTCACGTCGGTGACTCAGTTGATTGAAATACAGCTATTTTGCTATATTTTTTTGTACTCATTTTGGTTTTTATAACTGTTGTTGACTATTCTATTTAAATATTTTATATAAGATTTTGGATGCTGCTTTTTGTTGAAATAAAATATATAACTTTGATGCTAGATTCGTTTAAATCACAGTAACCGCTTCTAAATGGAACTTATAAAGGACTGAGCCTTTTGAGTTGGTTTTGTGAAATTAGTAATGTGAGGAAAGTACATACAACATGCAGACACATCTCGCTTCAAAGATTTTTATCCTTTTTTTCGCGCCGGTAAATGGCGCTGCAATTCGGATTTTTTACGAATTTATGTTCGCGTGCTAAAGCACAGATAACATATGCCTAGAGTTATGCACCCCTGCAAGTCTCATGCCGTACAAATTAACAATGAATAATGTATACGTGACATGAGGGACAAACAGTTGCCAGTGTTGCCACTAATAAATAATTGCAATTTTATGTGTATAATTGGTATTTATGCTGCAGTGAAAAATCAGGCAAAACCAGGTATATCAGCTGTGGTTCCCGGTGGAGTAGATAGGGTCACCCCATCTCTCACCCCGTCTCTCTTGTCGGAGAAAGTCATTCAGTAAACATACCCTATGACAAAGTACCCGCTTGATACACTCGCCCTCTATTAAGTGGAACTAAAAATCATGATTGGCGGGATGTGGGTGGGTATACCTCTGCCTACGGGGACTTACGGGTGTGAATATACGAGTATGCATATAAAGTGTCAGTCTAAGTCACTTTACATTATCATCATCGTCTATCTATGCAACAATATCGCATCCAAAGCTCCCTTTTGGAGCCCTCTCTCCCCCAAATTACTTCCCATAATTTGGTGCGATTTCTTATACCCGATGGAAGTGGTTATCGTGGCCTATGACGTGTGTTACCCTTACCACTAGGGTAGTTACACTAGTCACACTCGTGCTGCCGACGCGACGATGGGATTAATATGGAAGATTAGACGCTGGCCAGACAGAAGAGACAAAGGTCCGCGTCCCGTCCGCGTCTTACGTATTTTCTGTCTGACTCGCGCCTTAAGGCGGCTAACAGTCCGCCTGCAGTTTTTCGTCTGTCCGGCTGCAGTCCTTATGTCATCAATGTCATCATCATAATTATATTACCTCAGACTAAAATAATACTTAATATTATTTTATTCTTTTAGTCTGATGTTATTACGTATAAAATGCCGACGGCCATAGACTGTCAGGCCTTTAACTGTCATTGCTGACCGAAATCGTCAAGCGGCCACACACATATTAGCCGTCAGTCCAAAATCGTATACGAAACTGTAAGTGTGTGGGCTATTGCGATGAACTGACAGACCGATATATCATCCGGTTGTCGTTCGATAAACTGTTAGTGGGTGGCCCCCTTTAGAGGGACATATTCTTGGACCTAAAATGTGCTGAAAATGTACTTTATACGCGCAGTACACGTTTCTTGGGTGTCTTTTGAGGATAGCACGGGGTGCTACTGCGGTGGACGAGCTCAAATTCACCAAACATAGATTATTACAAAAAAATCCGCGTGCGCCAACGCATCGTTTGTTTCGCGATTTAAGTCCAAGATACGTTAGTGCCCCAAGATATATAAAAAACTAAGGTATCTATCATAAAAGATTTCATTAAAATAAACATCGCTATTCTTAGCCACTAACCACTTTATTATTATGATAAACTTCTTGAAGTATCAGCTCATTTCCATCTATAAAAGTAATTGGCCGACTTGTGCTCACAAACATACAAAAAGTCAAGGCCATCCGGTGCTAGGCGCTTGTATCTAGGTACTTAGCAACGGAAGGTCAGACGCTGCGCCAGTAACCTTGATTACGGTACCATTTTGTTTGTTTGTGTACAGTAGTCTCGGAAACTGCTGGCCTTCGCTTTTTATTCGATATGGCGCTTGTATCACCGATTGTAGTTTATTTGCAAACAGATATAAGTACCTATCTTTTTTTTATTGTGCGAAAAATTCCCACCGTTACCTCCCCCGCCGCAGCAGGAGGCCCCCCCCCCCCTGCTGCGGCGGGGAGGGATATTATGTCGGACTCAAACCAACTAAAACGCACGCTGTCTGTGGGCCGTTTATCATATTATCGTAGACATATACTATTCTATTAGTCTGAGACATATCCCTCGCATCCCGGCCGACCCACGGCCATATCTCTCGATCTGGCCCTGCTCCGGTGTGAGGACCACCGAGTTGGCTAACCAGCTAAAAAACCAGCTAAACAAACCAGCTAAAAAAGTAACTATCCAATGATACATATAAATTACTTAGGTAGTGTCAAGGGTATTTTTCATGATTGCAAAGTAATACATTTAATAATTTAAACAAATAAATCTTTTAGCCCAAAAATAAATCTAAAATGAAAATATAGCCACTATAGTATAGCGCCGCGTGTAAAGCCCCGATTTTCACGGGGCGCTATATTTTACAGCCAGTAGTAGGTAGCTAAAGTCAATGATAAAGCTATTAAACTATATTTTGAAGGCAACAAATAAATAAAAGGTAATTTAAATCAGCAAACCCTCAATTTCCATACTTAACCTTATGGTATAGTCAATGACAAAAGTAGCTGAACAAATCCTAATTTGTTCATCAAATAGGTCTTACCAATACCTTTCGTAACATGTCTACTCTTGAAATAATTATATTTTAAACGGATTCTATCGCAATTTATTTGATATATTTTATTGATATGTAACATTAATTTCGACGTTTCGGTCCCATTTCAATAGCCATGGGAGAAACTCCGTTAAACATAGTTTTATTTCAATGTTTAAAATTGCGAAGATATCAAAACATGAAAATGTATATAACTTTGTCTTCAGAGGATTATAAAACCAAGTACCTATTCAAAAAGCGTTCCAAAATATTTTAAGTGTCAATCAAATGTATCGATAACTGTATGTACCTACATACCTGCCTATTTATAAAAAAATGAATAAAACATCAATGAAAAATAAAAACAGTCCAACATTCCTGAAAAATAATAAAACCAAGTAATAAATATTTATACAAAACACTTGACAAAAACATATGACTCATGCGCACATCACCTACCAGTTAAATCAGACACGCACCTGGAAAGTACATGCATATAGTCACGTGTCTTGAAATCTGGTTATTGGTAGACCTGTTACAAGACGTGGTGTCACTGGTAGCGGAAATATTACCCAAGCTTACGCGTAACGGAAGACAAAAGGGACACATAGGCAAACTGTCTTGGTTTGCGCAGACGAGGGACTTTTCACGGTAGAGACACATTCCCTGATAAATATTAGGTATAACTTCCCCGGAAAAGCTGAGAACTTGCCCCAGACTCAAAGCACGCGGCATACGATATTTTTTTTGTTCAAAGAATTAAGGGGGCCACACACTTAATCAGCAAATGCACCAAAGCAGTGAAAACTACATTTAAGCGGCAAAGGCTTTTCTTAACATCTCTTGTCAAGAAGCAATTTGCAATAGCTATTTGCTGTGTGCGCAGCAAATGCAGCTTTGGTGTGTGACTCCCTTTAGTACACACTCTGTACACTTATCCAATAAGACCTGTAGTGAGTTGGAATCAAAATTTCACGCTATTCCAGGTTGACTGGAATACTTTTACTCAAACCCAAGCCACTTGTCATCTGCAAGCAGGCATACCTGCTGATTTCTTAAGCGGTTACACGGCAATTGCTTCTATAAAAGCTAAGCCACACCAATAATTGAGGAGCTGAAAAGCGGACTCCAAGCGGATGCAATGCAATATTTGAATTATATCGGCATTAGCGGTCGCCTGATGATGATGCGGCTTTATAAAATCGCTACTCGCTCTCTCTACAACCCAAGCTTTACCTGGCAACTGTGTTCGAAATATACCTACTTAAATAAACTGGAAGGACCCCTATCTTCAAAATAACCGGTCAAGCAACATGCAGCCTGCATTAACAGTAAAGACCCTGAATGTGACTGAAATTTGACCAATTGAATTGGTAATAAAGAAACGATGTTTTCATAACAAAAATCATGGTTTCTGGTTTAGTACGCTGCCCGATACAGTAACGCCGCGTTTTCAAAACGAATGATTTCAATCTGATTGAAAGAAAAACATTGGTATTCCATTATACCTAGTCTGTCAAAACAAAACTGATTTACATTTCCGTAACTTTGTTATTCCTAAACCACTCAGTTTAATTGGTCTTCAATTAGATTCGGAAAAGTTAGCATAAGTTTTGAAATGACGCGTGATGACGACTTGGCCTTTGGCTTGAGCCTCGAAAATCTTAGTGGGAGGCAAGGTAATTAAATTTATCATACGCTACGATGAACATATCGCGTTGGTTAAGACGAACATTCTCTCTAGAATAGCTTTTCTAAATTCGTTTAGGCACCGAGTCACCGACCCGCATAATTGTTGCAAGCTTTGTTGTATGCTACCGGTGTTACCATAAGCATATTATATATCTTAACATGATTTATCTTACCACGTGTTACATTACCAGCAGTATCTTAACATATTTTATCTTACTACCCCTTTTTTGTTAACATACCATAGACCTTTAACCTGTACCTGTAACTCCCCTAAAACAAAACATTAAGCATCCCCAAATCTTGGCTCTCTCGACATGTTCGATTTCCTACATTCTCTGTATTTATATCTCAATCAAGTCAAATTATAATAACCAATATAAGTCTAGTTATAATTGTACTATTTTCTTGTTTAAAATAAAAACAGTTTTTATAAGACCAGTACCTAGATAAGAATAAGATTCTATGCTATATCTCCTCTAACAGAAGCTAACTGCCATTTGATATCCTGTAAACGTCGTGAAACAAGAGCTTATAACGCCCAGTGGCTTCTTTCTGTAAACAATCGTGACGAGAGTCAGGTGGCTAATTCACTCGACGTTAATGGTGTCATTGTTTTTGTCCACCACTTCTAGTCAATTGACCTATTTATGTAGGTATAATAATAAGCCTTTATTGTTGGTTCTTAGTTTAAATTACAAAAATGTATATGTGCCTAAACTTATTAGCTAATTACTTATTAAATTGTTATAGAATTTTACATTAGGCAAACAGTATTTATTCTTCAACTTGTCTTCCGACAAAGGCCTCCTCTAAAGTTCTCCATTCTATCCTATTCTTTGCTGTTCGGATCCATGTTGGACCCGCTATTTTCCTGAGGTCATCCTCCCTTATGTAGGTATATGTTACATTTAAAACTGATTTAAAAGTATGATTCCGAAGGTGACCGCATACGACAACTGCAGACGCACGCAGTAGATATAACCCGCGCCACGTATCTTGGACCTAAAATGTACTCAAATGTGCCCTATCTATACGCGCAGTACACATTTCTTGGGTGTCTTTTGAGGATAGCACGGGATGCTACTGCGGTAGACGAACTCAAATTCAAGCATAGACTATTACAAAGCAATCCACGGGCGCCAGAGCCTCGTATGTCTTACGATTTAGGTCCAAGATACGTGGCGCGGGTTATACCTACGCGTAATTCATTGCGGCTTCTTATGGGGTTTCAAAATATACCACGGGCGAAGCCGGGGTGGGTCGAATAGTACACAAATACTTACCTAGGTACTTGTAAAACTCTCAATGCGCGTAATAGCTGTATCCAAAACAATTTAAACGGAGTAGTAACTGTAGTAAGTACAATTTACTAACGTACTCGCATGCACAGCACTTCGTGGGTGGATTGAAAACAAACAAAGCGCATATTAATGTGCTAATGTTTGTGAAACATTTTATCTTATTGTATTTCATCGACCTTGAGTTACACGTGTTGTGTATGGATGACCGTACACGTGGTGTGGACCGTTAACTACATTGTATGACAAGGTTATTAGTACCTATCCACTTTGCTGGAGGTAGGACATGACGGTATATCCGTCCCAATCGAGCAGTCCGACTGAGGAAGTACCTCCTCTCTACAGAATACCGCGGCTAAATAACCTCGTGTTGTGTTCCCGGCGGTGAGTAGGGTAGCCAGAGCTCCCTGGAGAGGTTTTGTGCTGTCCGTGGGAAAACCAAAGGCTTTTTCTACTTATCTTCTGCGCTGACGACACAGAATCTCTCAATTTTTACGGTCCGCAGCAAGAGTGTGACTCCCCTGGTGTTGCATATGCCCATAGGCCACGGTAAGCACTTCCCATCAGGTGGGCCGTGTGCTTGTCTGCGACCTTAGTAGTATAAAGAGAAAACTTTAGTGCCAAGGGAGATAAAATTTCCAGTGGCACTACTTGCGAAAGAGTAGTGTCACGGTAAATGTAGTTTTACCCATGGCACTACTAGTAGTGTCACGGGAAATAGAAATCTCCCGTGACACTACTAGTAGTGTCGCGCAGTAGCGTCAAGGGAAATGGAGGACTATAACTTATATTCAAATTAATCTGTAATTATTAAGGTCCATAATGGTTTCTCAAAGTGGTGTACGCGAACCAGTCTGGCCAGGCGTGGAAACACTAGGCCAAGACGTCCCAAAATTGGGAGAGGACCCCAGCAGTAGAATGCAATGGACTAGTTGATTTATTGTGATTTCTATTTTCCTCTTAAATGTATTCTGTTTACAAACAGTTTAGAAATATCAAGATTGAGAAGTTATTTTCTCTCATGCGAAAAGGCGTCAGTGAATTTTCTGTCGGACGTTGACACTGAAATCTCTAGAAAACAATCTAATTGTGTGGTTTATTTCATCCGTGAAATAATTTACTAAGTAATTCCAAACATACAACAACAGCTGATGTCGTCGGTAAAATAAGTATTCACACCTTTATAGCTCTACAGTGGTAGGCAGTTATTGTTACCGTGTGTTGTTTACTTACATACGGTACATACATACGAGTCAACAATAATGCCCGAAATACGGCAATAGGCTCACCCCCTATTACGTGAGACCTAAATACACGGCCGGGGTGCGAAGTCGGCCGTGGTGCGAGGGATATGGCTATGACAATCTCACCTCCGGCAACTGACGGCCCACAGAAGGCGTGCGTTTTAGTCGGTTCGAGGCCGACATAACCTCCTCCTCCGGCCCCGGCGGGGGAGGTATCCGTGGGGATTTTTCGCAAGATAAAAAAAAAGGGACCTAAATACAGTGATTGGTGAAATGTGGGTGTTTACTTGCCTCTGTCTAACCCTTCGGCGATGGAGGCAAGATTTGCATACGTATATGTATATACATACATATGTATATGTTGTTACTGCACACCCATTCAGTTCAGTATCGTGTTGACCATATACGGCCACACGGGCAATTGTGACGAAACACCACACCGTGCGGTTTTAATTGCTTCGAGTCGAATATCCATCTCATCGTCAGCTCTGACGCTCCAAGCGAACTTACTACGTACCTTCAGGACTTGTTATTGACCCTGATCCAACCACTTATTATTCTTGTGAGCATACACTGGACACTTCACTGCCTTATCATACATGATACTAATATTGTAAATGCGAAAGTAGCTCTGTTTGTCTGTCTGTCTGTTACGTTTTCACGCCTAAACCACTGAACCGATTTTGATGAAATTTGGTGCAGGGATATACACCCACGCGGGCGGAGCCGCGGTCAATAGCTAGTATACAATATACACTCGTCTTTATCCCTCTGGGGTAGTCAGACAGCCAATCGGTTCCGAGTGCAAACTCAATTAACACTAAACAATACAAGTACATACTATAAATAAACAAACGGTCATTTATTGCAAGCAGCGCACGCGCAGCGCTGTGACCATCTAACGACTCCACGTGTAGAGCGTTTGCTGTAAATTATAAGCGATAGCGAGTGATCAATCAATCGAAAATCCAGTTCATTTGGTACAGTCAGCGTCAGAATCAGAACGATCTTCACTGCAAAGCCTCAAAATAATTGTAATTCCAAGGTATTAAGAGCAAATCCAACTGTTTCATTGATTTAAATTGTATTATCGTCCGAACTAAAGGTGGGTACCAAAAATCAGAATCAGTCAACAGGAAGGTATTTTGAATACTTTGTTCGTCAAGAAGATCAATTTGATGCTGACTCTACTGTACTCGTGTCCCACCTCAGCTTCGCACATTTGCAATAATTAGATTTCCCTTTCTTATTTAGGATGAAATAGTCTGTGGGGCCTCATCAAGTTCTTCTGAGCCCAAGGCTACCTCACTTACAAGCCGATACACTTGCTAATTCATGCATGAGGCACTGGTGACAGGGTTTTCTCGGAGTTGGGGCAACAGTTGCTATTTTTAAGAAAAAATCCGTAAATCATATGCTATTTTTCACCCAATTAATTGTAAATTAATTTCGCCTTGTTTCATCGAAGGTTATGATTGTTTCCAGGAACAATTACAACTTTTGATGAACCCAACAATTACCCAAGTAATTTGATTCGAATACCAACAATTCTCATCATAGAAACCTCACTTTTGTCTTAATAATAAATTAATTAAATCGACTCCACTTTGTTTTTCTCATTCCTAATTATGAGGCTTCAGAAGTAAATAGTAATTTGTTAGCTTTTTGATTCATTCTATGATATATTATTTTTTACTTGTGTTACGTTTTTCATGTGACTTCTTTAAGTTTTACATGTTTTCTTCATATTAATGTTCATTGTTACTGTGAATTTTATTAAACTTAAAACTCAATCAATCAATTAGCCTATCGCAGTCCACTGCTGGACATGGGCCTCTTCCAATGAAGGGAGGCTTGGGCCTACTGTTTCCACGCTGGCCAGACGAGTTAGTACAGGCACAGATTAATAAATAGTTACTACGTAACAGGGTTTTATTTCGAGGTTTTCCTTCTCTCGCAGTGATATCGATTGCGTATTTTTCCATTAGTTGCCTCTTACGACACCCTTCGGATGAGATGGGGCGGTGATACTTGTATTCTTACTCCGTCACCACACAGAACTTTAACACCCGTATTCACAAACAATACTTTGCTATGCGTACTACAAAAACTGTGCAAAGAACGACAAATTCTCAGTGCGTTCGTTTTGGCAAGCCTTTTTATTCATAGATAACAGTTAAGTAATATCTACTTCGTTGAGGGAACGCACTGCGTTAGATACTGCTCCGTGATGTTTGTGAATTAATTTTACCAGCCCTATGCGCTCGAGCACACTATGAGACCTCACAGTGTTGTTTGTGAATACGGGTGTAAAACTTTTAGCCTCTTTTTTATCAGGAGAAATTATTTTCTATAAGTACTTACCTACTTTTATAACACAACAAAAGTATCTAGTTTGCAAAGTAAACCTCATTGTATATACCCATTTAAATGGAAATAACGTTAAATCCTTTAGGGAAAACCGCAGGTAACATTGGAAAAGAGAGTGAATCAATCCTCCGAGAACTTTTCATCTGATTGAACACTGTAGAAATATCGAAACTTATTATAGAGCTTAAACTAAACTTAGATAAATATGGTTACGTTTGATCATATTTGTATTCCCGGTTTACTTATAATGAAGAGATTACATGTTGTATATTGTATACAAATCTCATAAGCTCCTTATACTTAGTAAATATAATATAAGAATAGTATATTAAGTATATACTATTAAACGAATGTGAGGACATTAATTCTTCATTACCTACGTGGTTTTTTTTCCTAATGCAGGAGCCTGATTTTCTTACGTCAAGTGATGAATAGTAATGAAATTTGCCTGTATTTTTTTGTCCAGTGCACATTTGTGAAGTGCACTGCACAAGTTTCCTTAGCAACAAAACGACGTTTATGAACACTGTTCCATGGTATTATCGCAGATTGCAGACAGGGTGTAAGTGCACCCGTATTCACAAACAATACTGTGAGGTCTCATAGTGTGCTCGAGCGCATAGGGCTGGTAAAATTAATTCACAAACATCACGGAGCAGTATCTAACGCAGTGCGTTCCCTCAACGAAGTATTACTTAAGTGTTATCAATGAATAAAAAGGCTTGCCAAAACGAACGCACTGAGAATTTGTCGTTCTTTGCACAGTTTTGTTAGTACGCATAGCGAAGTATTGTTTGTGAATACGGGTGTTAATCCGTAGTTCAATACTTGACAAAAAAAGGTTTTATTGCTCCATGGAAGTACACCCATGGGTGCAATCAACATCGACTGAAAGAGAAAAGATCCTCCAAGATTTTCTTGTGAACTGTTATTGTCGCTTACATCCTTTAGTCCTTTGAATTATCCATTATTTCACATCCGCTCGTCGCTTGTAACATGCGATTTGATATCGTCCTTCCATACATGAAGTGCAATGAGGATCACTCACGTTTTTAGCTGAGTATGCAGATTTATAATGATTAAAAAAACAATAAACACTGTGAAAAAATTATTTCAATCCGATCAAAAATGACGAAGATACAGCAATTTTAATGCAGTAATCTCAAAAACGCTCGCCGCCGCGCCAAAATACTGTGTGACGTCATCTGTTATGACAGCGCGCGCCGCCGCTATGGAGAGTATGAAGACTTAGGGCTCTTTTGGGTTAAGACTCCATAGCTGTTTTATTTCGTAACGTATACTTTTGAAATTTTGTACGGATTTTAAGTAATTTACAAAGCTTCTAATAATATAGTTTTTGTGCTATTTACTTCAATATTTTTTTTAATAAAAATTACTATATCTATACCTACTTCTAATATTATGAAACTGAAGAGTTTGTTTGTTTGAACGCGCTAATCTCAGGAACCACCGGTTCGAATTGAAAAGCTCTTTTTCTGTTGAATAGTTCATTTATCGATGAAGGTTATAGGCTATATAACATCACGCTACTACAAAAGGGAGCGGAGCAGTGTTCATAAATGTCAACAAATCCGGCAGACTTCCATACATCTATGTTAACATAGTAATAAAGAGGGAAGATTTGTATTTTTGTATTCGATTAAACTCAAAAACTACTAGACCGATTTCGAAAATTCTTTTATCATTAGAAAGCTGCATTATCACTGACTAACATAGACTTTATTTTATTTTCAAACAAATTAGGAATCCTTACTAAAACTTCAATAATGAATTCCAAGATGTAAAAAAATTACTTAAAATATTTCTTACATCGTGTGCGCTGCGAAAACTATTGATGATAGAATAAGATAATGTACTGCGGAAATATATAACTTCAAAAGGTCTACATAAAAGTCCGCGATAGCATATATCTATCTTCTAAGAAAAACCCACAGCAATCATTTTTATCTTTTAAAAATTACAAAATAATAATGTGTCATTATCGAAGCTATTTTTAACAATACAGTATCATTCCTTATCCAATTAAATACGTTCAATATATTGTGCATTTGGGTAATTTCACGATGCCAAATTTTTTGCTAATTTCGGTGGCAGTTTTCAATCATAGGTTTTCCGATGAAAAAAATTTTCAATGTTCTTTTAGAACACTATATACTACTAGATATTCTAAAAGAACTCCATTAAATTTTTTCATCGGAAAACCTTTGATTGAAAACTGCCACCGAAATTAGCAAAAAATTTGGCATCGTGAAATTACCCATTTAATGTAGATTAAAATTGCTATTCAAACTATTTGATTACAATGAAGAACTTCAGCGTTAGGTAAGCGTAAGAGCGGGAAACGTGCGGTGCGGTGTGATGCGAGCGGCGGGCGTTCGGCAGCCCTCTGCCAGTTTGTGTCGTCGACGACTCACCGAGCGGTAGGTGTATAGCGCGCGGCCTTGAGCGAGTGACGGAGGCCTGACGCAACGCAGTCCACTGTAGTGTATAGACTGGAACGTTTGTTATTGTTTCGGTGGTAATAATGTCCCCATACAAATATTGTATTGTGCCAAAATGCAAGAATACAAGTGTTACTACGCCTAATAAACTGTTTTTTTATGTTCCGAGAGATGCAAAGATAAGAAAAAAATGGGTTAAAGTAATGAGAAGAGATGATAAAACTCCTCTTTCAAGCTAAAGTGTTTTACATTGTTGCGAAGATCATTTTGACGTAAGTAGGTATTGTGTACCTATTACTATTAGAACTATCGAGATATTTACCATGTATTGTTTGGTGCTTCCAATAAAGGTCCAACCCCACCAAACGGACGGCATCGGCCCGGATTTTACAATCTTTAAACAAAATTAAATCTTATTAACACAGTGTTTGACGTTTATATTACCAAGTCACGCACAACACAACAGCTTTACAGCAACGTGCGGCGGCATGACGCACGTCAAGCTGTCATGCATGACTTGGTAATATAAACTTTAAATGCTGTGATATAAGATTTATTTTGTTTAAAGATTGTAAAATCCGTTCCGATGTCGTCCGTTTGGTGGGGTTGGACCTTAATAGTAATGTGAAAGGCCATGAAAGTTTAAATACCTATATTGCGTACCTACCTATGTCTATACATGATAACAAAATTCAGTCTAGAGATTATCCTGCAGGCGTATACTACCTATATACCTACCTATTCTATCATTTTTAAAAGTTACAGACTTGCACCACTACGAATAAGTCTCCTAAATACTTTTGAAGTGGTCATGACGGCAATACCTACTTAAGTACCTACTTCATTTTATTATAAAATTTAATACCTTTTCCTTTTCTGAACCTGTATTATACTAGCTTCAGTTATTTCAAGTCATTTCTAACGTGGTTTATTACTCGCTTGACAACACAGTAGGTACAACTTTCGACAGAACATCATAAGGTAGGTAAATAAGTACAAGCGTTAGGACGAACTACGTATATTATAAAATATAAAGTATTTTAAAAACAAACTGTATTTGAATAATCGCCAAAGAACTTAAAACATAAATAAAGTACTAAGAAAAACCAATAAAACGCAAGCGCTACTAGTCGATCCACGAAAGAATTTGTACTGACTGACTGGCGACTGCGCTAGTCGGGACGCGTTCATAACAGATGACGTCATCGTCTAAATCGCAGCGTAAGCGGGCGTTTTTAAGTACTCGTTAAGCAATCCCTAATAACTTCGTCATTTCTTGACGGATTTTGATTATTTAAAAAATAGGATACTCAGAAAGGTATAGCGCACCTGGTATACTGATTAAAAATACAATATTCCATTATGTGATTCATCCTCATTGATATTTAAACCACTACACGTAATCATTTAATTAAGTATCATACTATTTACATAATATGATAATATAGACTCAGCATCAGACGTTTGGCTCGGGTCAACAATAGTGTACCTATGGAATACGGCAATAGGCTCACCCCGTATCACGTAGGACCGAATACAATGATTGGTGAAATGTGGGTGTAAATTCACCTCTGTCTAACCCTCGGGGATAAAGGCGTGTATGATGTATGTATATTACGGACGGACAAACAGACACGCCCGTATTGTGTTGTGTTAGTCAGTGTTAGTATAATGTGCTAATTTGGTTGTTTTGTTTATGTGTTTGTTTATGCGCTAATGTACGGTTGCCAAATGTTGAAGCTACGTGGCCGAGTGTTAATTACGTTTGGGAGTAACTAGTATACAGCGAGACACATATCTTTGACCTAAGTCGCGGTACAAATGGGGCCTGGCGTGCGCGGATTGTTTTGCTATCATCCATGCTTGGTGAATTTGAACTCATCCACCGCAGTAGCACCCCGTGCTATCCTCAAAAGACGCCCAAGAAACGTGTACTGCGCGTATAGAGCACATTTTAGCTCCAAGATAGATATATGTCCCGATCCCGAGTTATACCTATAATCATTCAATCAATCAATTAGCCTACTGCAGTCCACTGCTGAAAATAGGCCTCTCTTAATGTGCGCCACGTTATACCTATAGATTATAGATATACCTACCGGCTGATTTTATAGATTTTGGTCACAGTTCCATGTTGTGTTCCCGGCGGTGAGTAGGGTAGCCAGAGCTTACTGGAGAGATATTGTGCTGTCAGTGGGAAGACCAAAGGCTTGTGCTGCTTGTCTTCTGCGTTGACGGCACAAAATCTCTCTGTTCTTACAGGGTCGGTAGCACGAGTGTGATTTCTCTGGTGTTGCACTTATTCATAGGCCATAGTAACCACTTTCCATCAGGTGGGCCGTGTGCTTGTCTACGACCTAAGTGGTATATAAAAAATAAATATTTTTATTTATTTACTTATTTACTTATTGTACACCATTAAAATACACATTTCTTTTTTCGCCAAATTAATACTTCCAGACGATTTTGTTATCGAAACTGTGCACAAAATCTTTTGCTCCGAAATTACTAAGAACCTATTTCGCGAATTCTTTTTTTAGAATATTCCTTGAATCAAAGAATCAAAGAATCAATTTCCTTGAAGTACGAGGATGGTTTTTGCGTTGAGAAAAAAATAAGAAATAAAGAATCGACTGTTAGGCGGTACGAAGTTCGCAGGGTCAGCTAGTATCAGATAATATTAGCCGGTATTGTTAATGGTGTAGTTTACTTACAGTAATGTTTATACCTATCCCTATCCTACTAAATGTTATGAATATGATTTTCTGTGAGGAGGAAAAATAACATAAACAACCAACTCAATCTGTGATAAATTACTTATACACCATTCGGTTAGGTACCTAAACTACCTACCTACTTAACTTTTTTTTATGCCACTTAGGTGGCAGACAAGAACACGGCCCACCTGATGGGAAGTGATCAACGTGGCCTATGGACGTATGCAACAACTAAACGTAAACAATCTTGATGTGCCTTTTTAATATGATTTATTTAAAAACGCAGTTTATTAATATTTTTCTGTTTATAAACTCATTTTGAAGGCTTAGAACCGAAATTGAATACTTACTCAGTTAGTTAGGCTATTTTATTTGTTTAATGTGTGTTTTATAAAAAGTCCTACTACTTAGATTGTTTACTTTTAGTTAAGTACCTAACTGAATGGAGTATAGTTAGAGATTATTGTAAGATAATTGCTTACACATGTAGAAGGAGAGCAACCGATACAATATTTATATAATACATAAATTCAACCTCGGAAAATCCCTCAAGTTTCAGGCTTGGTTTGCGAACACCCGCAGGCAAAATTACTATGTATAAAGCGTGGTGTACACCGGGCGCTGGATGAGAGGGATATTTTTATTTTATTTTATTTTATTAAGCTTTGCATAGCTTCTATCGCGGGCCTTGAGCGTGGAAACCGAATCCAGAAACGATTTCGGAGCAGCTAGGCTCGATTCGTGCGAGCTCGGAGTGGGGGGTGTTAGGTTTTATAACGTAAGTAATTATAATTGCATAAGTTGATAAAAATTGCTATGCAAGCTTTACCGCGTCAGTCCCCGAGTGCCACACGTCTTTTTTTTATTTTATTTTATTTGGAAAACTTACAGCTAGTGTACAGTGTTGTAGTCTTAAATACTTAATAAATAGCTGAAGGCCATTATCAAGTTTTCACGAGTTTTGATTTAATAACTATGTAGCTACCAGAAGACCAATTTTCTTAATAAAAATTAGTCAAAATTCAGTCAAATCGTAACGTAAAAAGTAACACAATTTTCAAAGAAGAACATTCACATCGTGATCCATAATAACATTAGATCAATGCTTAATTAAAAAAAAATGTTACATATTATGAAAATTGGCCCTCTTTTCATTGAAATCGTGTTCGTTTTTGGCATTTGAGAGTTTGAGATCAGATCGAGAATGAATTTTGAAAGACTTTTTATTAGAAGAATTGACATTCATTAATCCTTCTTCACTCAAGCGCCAATCCCGAGTGCATCCAAAGTCGTACCTACTTAAGAAACCAAGGACTGCTTTCTTGCTTTTATCTTAACAACTTCCTTCTAATTCCCCACTTTCGCGAAGAGCCTGTACCAAAGCCTCGATCGTTTATCAGCAGGTTCGCTTGGTCTCAATGTCCAGGTCAGGAGCATATCAACTAAAGAGCAAAGTTAGGTCGCTTTTCCACGAGACGGTTTCTACACGATACAGTTTCACGTTTTGGTGTGTATCCTGCTTTAGAGTGAATAACAGGAATACTCATTTACATTATTAACATCATTTACGTCGCACGCGGGTTATTCATTTTATTTATTTATCAAAATCATTGCAAATATGGGTTACATAATAGCTATCACCCACTAGGGTGATTTTATGGTCGTTTCGGTTAAAAAGATTTTGGACACAGTTTCGATAGCAAAATCGTCTGAAAGTATTAACTAGATATTAAATTATCCGCAACGAATAGAATCACCCAGTATATAGGTAGGTACAGATTATATAATTAGTTTTTGGGATACAAAACAAAGTAAAACTATCCCACCCCACCCATTTCCAATTTGACCTGTTCGTAGTGTTCGTCGAACAAGATGAGTCGAAACTAGAAACTGTTAAGTACTATAGTTGGTAGGTAAGGATGGACAAGTAAGATGCGACACGTACGGTTACAAATGCGTTTATTGGCCGACTGGCGTTCGTCGAGCGAGCGTCGCGCAAGACGCTGTCGGGTGTGCGCGGGAGACGGGGGTGTAAGGGCGTGGCGCGCATGCGCCGTGAGGCGCGCGCATCGCCCGACTTGTTGCTAAGCAAGCAAGTAGGTACTCGACATTACACCTCCCTCACAAATCAATTGCATACCCATGTAATTCAAACATAGTTAGGTACATAAAAAAATAAAAGAAATGTAAATAGTATACAACTTAACAATAGGAACTAACAATACAATATTCTAAGTTATTATAATCTTTACTTAATCACTTTCAAAACCATATCTAACAACTGGCTTTGGTTGTCGCCTTAAACGGACTAGAGGCTGTGATTGTGGTGATGTATGGACAGTCTCTTCATTTATTTTCTTATTGTTATTGGGAATAGGACTAGACTGTTGTTCATTATGAGAACTTCCATCCATCACCACCTCCGCGGGCAGCTGCGGAACTTCATTCTCACCCTCAGTCACCGGTGCGTTAGAACCCGTAGAATCTTCTGGACAGGCAACATCAGACAGTCTTGATCTACGTCTAATTTGATCAACGTGCCTTTTTAGAATTTGACCGTTACCACTTTCCACGACATATCGCCGCGAACCTTCTTTGTTAATTATAGTGCTTTTTACCCATTTGTCCTGTGTACCATAGCCCCTCGCCCACACCGGCTCACACTCCGTGAAGTCACGTTGAACGCCCCCCGCACGTCGGGCCTGACTGTGCTGCGCGACGCGCACTCTATCCTGTACGGCGCGCTCATTACGTAACAAGTCTAGCCGCGAGCGAAGTGTGCGTTTTTGTAGCAACATAGCTGGTGACTCCCCCGTAGTGCCATGTATGGTATTTCTATAGGTCAACAAGAATGTCTGAAGCGCGGCGTCGATATCAACATTATCTCTATAAGCTTTCTTTAGGGCACGCTTACAAAGTTTGACGGCATTTTCGGCAGCCCCATTTGACGCTGGATGGTAAACTGGCGAAAACACTTGCCTAATCCCGTTGTTACTTAGGAAAGAAGCAAACTCACTACTCGTAAAAGGTGGGCCCTGATCAGACACGAGCTCTGCTGGCAAACCGAACCTTGCAAAAGTCATCCGTAAAACTTTAATAACTGCACGGGCATTCGTGTTGATCATTTCGAAAACCTCCAGCCATTTAGACGTAGAATCTATCAGAACTAAATACATTTTATCCTTGAATGGGCCCAAGAAATCTAGGTGTATACGTGTCCACGGCTGCTCGCGGTAAGGCCAGGGCGAGGGCGCGGCGCGCGGCGGGGCGGCGGCCTCGAGCGCGCACGTGTCGCACGCGCGGCACAGCGCCTCCACGTCGTCGTCGATGCGCGGCCACCACACGTAACTGCGCGCCCAACCCTTCATCTTAACTATGCCCATGTGACTGCTATGTAATTGTTTTAAGATTAAGGGCCTCAGACTAGTCGGTATTATCATACGATATCCCCACATCACACAGCCACCTTCAATATATAGCTCGTGTCGTCGATCAAAGAAAGGTCTAAGCCCTACATCTGTACATTTGGTGGGCCATCCGGACTCTACGTACATTTTAATTCCACTTATTTCGGTGTCTTTTGCCGTTGCCTTCTTTACGTCTTCGTTTTTAACCGGTAAAAAATTTTCGACAAAATTTACATAAGTTACGTCTTTTGCAGTACCTCGACTACAGCTGCTAGGGGTTGCCGGCAACCGTGACAATGCATCCGCGCAATTTTTCTTAGATACTACGTATTCGATATCGTAATTATAACCGGTTAACTGCACTGCCCATCGCTGTAACCGAGATGCCGCCATCACGGGTATTCCTACTTTGTCACCGAATATGTGCGTCAACGGTTTATGATCCGTTCTCAATACGAATTTCCGGCCGTATAAGTATTGATGATATCTCCGTATACCGAAGATAATCGCGAGCGCCTCGCGATCTATCTGCGAGTAGTGGCGCTCGGCAGCGGTGAGCGCGCGCGCCGCGTACGCCACGGGCCGCTCGCCGGCCGGCGTGACGTGCGACAGCACCGCGCCCACGCCCACGCTGCTGGCGTCCGCCGTCAGCACGAGCGGCAGCTCCAGGGAGTAGTGCACGAGCACCTCGCTGCTCGCCAGCCGCGCCTTCATCACCTCGAATGCGCTCTGGCAAGCTTGGCTCCATACAAATTTGGTACCGATTTTCAGCAACTCGTACAGTGGCGCCAATATCGTACTAACATTTTTTACAAACTTTGCATAGTACATGACCATGCCGATGAAAGACCTTAACTCGGATACGTTTGATGGCGCTGGCGTTTCTACTATAGCTTTGACTTTACTGGGACACGTGCGTACACCGTCTTTACTTATGACATGGCCTAGGTAAGTTAACGATTGAGCGAAAAATTCACACTTTTCTTTCTTAACCCGGAGCCCGTATTTCTCCAAACGATCAAACACCTTATAAAGACGTTGTATATGCTGGCTCGTGGTCTTACCCGTGATAATGACGTCATCTAAAAACACCCCGACGCCAGGTATGTCACGAAACAACTCCTCCAACCGTCTTTGGAAGATACCCGGGCTTGAGGCTAAACCGTAGATTAAGCGGTTATACATGAACAGACCCTGGTGCGTGTTGATGACAGTATACTTTTTTGAGTCGTCTAGAACTAACTGTGCGTAAGCCTGCGATAGATCTATTTTGCTAAAACGTTCTCCCCCATGCAAACGCGCTAACAAGTCTTCAACTCGTGGTAACGGGTAACGGTCAACTTCCAGAACTTTATTTAATGTAACTTTAAAATCTGCACAAATTCTGATGTTACCGTCCTTTTTTACAACCGGCACGATGGGCGTCGCCCAGTCCGAGCGCTCGACCGGGGTGAGAATGCCGTCCCGCACGTGCTGCGCCAGCACGCGCTCCACCGGCTCGCGCAGCGCGTAGGCGAGCGGCCGCGCACGCATGTACACGGGCCGCGCGCCCTCGCGCACGTGGATGCGTACCGGCGGCCCGGTGAAGCGCCCGAGGCCGTCCGCGAACACTTTACAATATCTGGAACTGAAAGCCACCAAATTAAAGTCTTCGTCTTTCACTGAATGTAAAGAGTGATACGACAAGGGCGGTAACTGTACATTTAATGCCGCTATCCACTGGCGGCCCAGTAGTACTGTCTTACCCTTTGCTATAACATATAAATCTAACTTTTTACACTGTCCTTTATATTCAACTCTAGGCCTTATTAGACCTAATGGCCGGACAACTTCTCCCGTATAATATCTAAGCGCTAATCGACACTTTATGATCTCCAGATCACTGAATAACGTTTTATACATTTCTTCACTAATACACGATACGGCACTACCGGTATCACACTCCATCTCGATATCCTTGTTGTGAATTTTAAGCGAGATCATAATTGGTTTGCATTGGTTTAAGGTCAGCTGATTTAAATCAATGTAAATTACCTCTTCACTCTCACTGCTGTCTGTGACACTACCTTCTACGCCGTCCTCGACCCGGTGCTGCTCCGACAAATTCGGACACACTCGCTGTAGGTGACCCTTGGAGTTGCAGACTCGGCACACGTAGCGCGCGAATTTGCAGGTGACGCCATCGTGCGCGCCGCCGCATGCCCGGCACGGCCGCCGAGCCCGCTCGCCCGCAGCCTGCGCCGCCACCGGTGCGCGCGCACGGCCCCGCTCCGATATCCGCGAGCCGGCCTCCCGCACCGACACGCTGTCTCGAGCCGTACTCACCGCCTTCCTGCCGCTTTTTTGTTGCCATGATGCCTTATTCGTGATCGAATGATTATCGATTAGGGCAGTCTTCCCTTGCCCTTGACTTTCGACCACTCCCGCCGCATCCTTCTCCGCCGTCTCCAGGCTAATTGCCAGACTATATGCCCTTACGTACGTTAAGCCGGGTTCTGCAAACAGTCTTTGTCGGATGGGGTCACTTGTAATGCCGCATACTAATTGGTCGCGCAAACTTTCCTCTAACCCTGCACCGAACCCGCACGTTTTCGACATTTTCTTTAATACCGCCACGTAATCGCTAATTGTCTCACGTCCTGTCTGTAGTCTTTTCCTGAATTTAAACCTCTCTGCTAGCTCACTCGGTTTAGGTTGCAAGTGGTTTCTCATAACCTCAATTATATCGGTCAATGATTTTGTTGCTGGCTTTGTAGGTGTACATAAATTGACGAGTAGTTCATAACTCTCCGACCCCATTACTGTAATTAACGTTGGTACCTGTAACTCGGTTTTAATTTCATTTACAATGAAATATTGCTGTAACCGCTCCACGTACAACGCCCAGTCGTCTTTGTGAATATCGAACTCTGTGATTTTTCCGATGGTCATTGTTCCGACTACAACTGCCCACTGCACTAAATTGTTTCACCAAGTTTACTTGATCACACGCGTAAATTCTATTTCTCGTCGCCACTGTTAAGTACTATAGTTGGTAGGTAAGGATGGACAAGTAAGATGCGACACGTACGGTTACAAATGCGTTTATTGGCCGACTGGCGTTCGTCGAGCGAGCGTCGCGCAAGACGCTGTCGGGTGTGCGCGGGAGACGGGGGTGTAAGGGCGTGGCGCGCATGCGCCGTGAGGCGCGCGCATCGCCCGACTTGTTGCTAAGCAAGCAAGTAGGTACTCGACATTACAGAAACAATTGTGCTTGTTTCGAGTTTCGACCGCACGATATTAAGCCTAAACTCGCTAACAAACTTTCACATTAATAGTTGCGGTGAATTCATTGTTTTCGAAACATTTATGGTGTGATCTAATCCTTATTAAGACTATTCACCCGTAAAAGTCGGTGAAACTACACCAAAAAAAAACATGTAAGTAAAAGTTGTTTGGCCGTGTGTAGTCATTGTAGTCAGAGAAAGTATTAGACGCTGGAAGTTAAAAATTAAAAAAATATCAAGCGTGCGGTGTGTTACAGGATTTATATTATTCAAAAGAACTGCCAATGGTGTCGTATTGGTAGGTCAAATTGTTTTTTCTGTAATGGCGGACCCTTACGGCTGTGGTGAGTGATTTATTCAATACAATCAATTACGGTTAGCGTCAGGTATCGCGTCAATAAACGGAAACTTTTCGCAATCTCTTATGTTGATGGGAAGTGCTACGCACTCGTGTGAGGTGACAAATTTATTGGTGGATCACCCTTTGGCGGAGAAAATCAACAACTATGGATTTCAATAAAAATAATTGCGTTGAAGTTATTCTAGATTGGATATGTTCAGCAATCACGTTTTACTTCTACTTGCATCATTGTTTTCATGTAAAATGTGCTCAAATTTTGCACTGCGCGTATTTTGAGGATAGCACGGGGTGCTGCGGCGGTAGACGATCGCAAATTCACCAAACATGATTAATTACGAAACCATACGCCTGCGTTAGGGCCAAGATGTGTTTCGAGGTATACTCTTGACGAACCCAATTGAATCCTTGAATGCAATAACTATTTATAGATAGATAGGATAGGATAGGTAACTCTTTATTAATTTGTTTTAATGTTTTCTACTTTGTAGAAGATTCTTACGGCAGTTCTGCTGTTACGCCAATTAGGTAGATAGGTAAGTAGGTATAGGTCCCTTACCAACATTTTAATCCTGCTGACTGTATCTGTATAAAGAATAGCAAACTCTTTACAATTCGGTAGCATCTTAAGCAGCTCCGAACAGGAATTACAGCGAAATCTCACACTAAAAGAATACCGTAGTTTGACCGTAGTAGACGGAACGGTTAGAACTGGCGATAAAGTCGCATTTCGCTCGCATTTTGTGTGCACGAGCGAGAGCGAAATAGTACTCGTAGCTTCTATACGGCTATACCTACGTTCCGTTTAAGTTATTCTTTTAGTCTGGAATCGAAATATTTCTCTTCAAGTGCACAAAAACCTGAGTCATACCGTAAATTAAATGCAACATTGCGTGCGCGCCGGTCGGTCGCCCGCGCATTCGTGTTGCTACCCAGAAGTAGCACGATGCACGATGCACGCCTCGTGGTTGACCGTTGACGAGATGCACAGTTGCATTGCACATGCACCGCACCTATAGCACGTGATGTACTGTATACGGGCCGTTTATCTCTTGTTATTTGAAATGAATGTTATCTGCATACATAAGCACGAAGATTTAATAGCTGACATCAGACATGTTACATGCTGATATGACTTTCATGTTCACAAAGATATGGAAGGTATCTGAATATATAAATAACTATGTAGATAGGTGCAATCATGTAGCATACCTAATATATCCGACATATGGAGGATTGGGAGCAATGGTGCACATTGGGAGAGGTCTATGTCCAGCAGTGGACTGCAATAGGCTAATTGATTGATTGATAGCATAATATCTAGTAACTGCAATATCTTTTCTTCTTATTCTGAGTGCCAATCTCAGTTGTAACAGGGTGCACGAAATAAGCTGCTTCTCAAAGAATTTGTTCATATACTTCGTCTAGATGTGAAGTGCCCTGCCAACTTCCTTGAGACCCAAGCCAACCTCAACTACAACTCGGTGCAAATAACGGGCGAGGCTCTGGCGCAGAATTACCTCCCAGGAATGAGAAGTCGGGCGGTAGTCACTCCTAAAAAAGCCGATATACCGATCAAAAACAATAAACTGACTTCGAGTTCCGAAGTGCATACTTTGGATGGAACCGGGCAAGAGCTATAATAATGGATGATTCTGCATATGTGTGTTAGATGATAGATAGATTTATTGTCCAGAAACAGTTTTACATTTCTTGATCACACTTAAATTTACATTTTGTTTACTTAAGATAGTAAAACAAGGTAAGGGTGAAGTATTATTGTTCTCCTAGCTAGGTTGCAGAACAACCTGTGAAAAGGATGAACAGTGCTTGCGCCCCAGATCGTTGTTCTTATTAGATTCTTAATTACTATTTATGTTATTTTTAATTATTGAAACAAACAAGCATTTGCGTATGCGTGTGTGTGTGAGATGAAAAAGAATGAACTCCACGCCGTAGAATGCTAGAATGGCAATAGAAGGTTCTTACAAGATACATCATGAGTGCTGACGTGACGTCCCTGGTGTGTGGACACTACACACGTCCATAGGCTACGGTAACACTTCGGCAGTGGCCCCATGCCCCATCTCCACGGCACGGCGCCGCGCCGCGCTCCGCCTTCCCATCAGATGGTCCGTTGCTTGTCTGCCACCAAAGCAGGCGCGGTCCCAGGGGGGGGGGGGTCACAGGAGACATGACCCGCCCCCCCCCCAAAACCATGCACGTCATACTGAAAAGTCCCAGTACGGGGGGAAGGGGGGGTTAAATTTCTTAAGGAATTTTCCAAGTGACCCCCTCCCCCCAAACTTCAAGCTGCGGCCGCGCCTGCACCAAAGTGGTATATAAACAAACAAGCAGCCTTTAAAAGTATTCTTAGTTAGGTATAGTCTACAAAGGAGATACGGTGGACAGTTAAAATGGTAAACGAAAATATTAACTAACTGCGATGTCGGTTATTTTTATTCACAAATGGGTTATACAAACATCATATAATCTGGTCTAAAAGCTCTCGTACCCTGGCCAGATGCCAGAGGAATCCCTTCCCTGTATATAAAATAAAGTTGTGAGCTATCTACGAGTATGTAGATTGGTAGGTACCTATATCAATATTTAGGGGACAAAATGCGCAACTGCGCCCGGGTCCCGGGTTGCATTCTGATTAGTTCCCGCAGCCCTTAAATAGCTATTCAAGGGATAACAAGTAAAGAAAGTTAAAAAGCCTGTGCTATTCCAGACTGTAATCTATCCCTGCACCAAATTTCAGCCAGATCTGTTCAGTCCTTAGAGCGTGATTGAATAAGATTGTCTAAACATCTTCACAAACTTACTTAACAATATCTGAACAGGATCAAAATGTAATTCCGGACACGTACCTATCTTGGACCTAAAATGTGCTCAAAATGTGCCCTATACGTGCAGTAGGTACACATTTCTTGGGTGTCTTTTGAGGATAGCACACGGTGCTACTGCGGTGGACGAACTCAAATTCACCAAGCATAGATTATTACGAAGCAATCCGCGGACGCCAGAGCCTCGTTTGTCTTGCGATTGTGCTTGTGTCTGGAGTTATACCAGTCTGGCGAAGACGCGGGCATCAGCTAGTAATACCTATTTGTGGGAGTAGGATAGTAAGGATATTAGGAAGTAGGTAGGATTCATAAATTATCCTTGTTAAACGATATAGTAGCAAATATCCACGGCACATTTTGATTCTATGCCGACATCAATATTCCCCGAAGAGGGTACCCTGGGGGGTAAAATTTTGCCACAATGTAGCCCTAATTTGGAGATTATTGCAATGATTTCGTTGTAACAGGAAAAAGTAGACACGGGGTGGTAGTCTGACCACCATGGCTCAGGCTCCCTGTGGTGTCACCATGACAATGGTAGCCATGGTGAATTGAAAAAGAAAATTAAGGAGATAATTAATTCGGGAGCTTGTTTTCTTCGCTCTATAATACATTTTCCAAGGACTTATTCCTTTAGATCTTCCACATAATACAATTCAATTTCCATGAATTTTGCTTTCAAATTAAGAGTAGGTACCTGTTTCAAAGGAATTGGAAAAAGGAAAATAAGTACCTAAATGTTTTTTTGTAAAAGAAACATTCTTTATAAGATTTCGTAAAACATCAAAGAAGGTAGACTATAATGATTTTATCGCCCACATAAATCCAAATTGTTCATAATATTGTGGAAGAGAAAATAAAACGAACTGTTCGTTAAAGTTATAATATATTATGTATTCTACTTACTTATTCAGCATTGCCATAACCTCCTTGTTTAAGTTACTTAGTTAAGGGAAACAAGGTACAGTGCCCCCATAGGTTTTGTAAAGCTTCTATCTAACTCTCTTATGAAGAAGATTGTTTGCTGAAATACGAACCCGTACAAATTGTACAAAATAATTTCCGGTTCGAATTGACCAAGAAACAACCACCATCTTAGCGAAGCCAGCTAAAATTAAATCTAGATATTCCTGTAGTGGTCATGCTTTTCGATCCAGCATCATCTTACTAAATCCTGATAATATAGGCGTTCACTGACCGTTGCTACCTTACTAGTCGCTAGTACAAAGACTCTTAATAGTAATCTCTTTGTTCCAGATCCTGCCCTACATAGACGGATTCAACCACGTTTCGAAGATAGCCGCCCTCACGGACGTGGAGATAAGCCTGGTGCGCGCCTGTGTGCAGAATCTCGTCTACTACGGAGTGGTGACTCTGGTGCCCATCTTCCAGTACTGTGCTGTAAGTTTTTCTAATATACTGCTCTGTCTTTCTTCCAGGCTATTCATCTCTGAAGTATTCTCTTATAGCCCTCTGAAGCATTATATCCCTGCATATCGTGCACGACATTTTGAAATCAAATTCTAATTATAGAGGTTCCATTAAAGTCATGGGACTTCTATACATATGTGCGAAGGTAGATAAATACGAAAGTATGTGAAGATGTTTGTTACTCAATCACCTCTAAACGGCTGAAAGGATTTGGCTGTAAGTTGCCACAGGGATAGCTACAATGACTGGTTGCCACAGGGATAGAAGGAGTGTTTAGAAGTTCCCTGGTTTACAGGAGAGGGACAAGGATTCCACGTGGGCGGATAGTAAATAATAAAAAATTGTTGATTTTATGTTTCCAGGTGTACAGCGCGACTCCAAAATTAAGGCAGTTAACAAGGTGTGTAGGCCTGCAGCGGCAATGCGTGGAGTTTTGTGCAAGATCACGTAAGTGTTACAGAATTCTTTATAACCATGTACCTACTGCCATAGCTAGACGCTGACTTACGCTACCCCATCATATCATCATCTTCATGGAGACGCATTTTCTTGATTGCATCCGTGGCCAAGATGACCTCGGAGCTCAGGGTCCGTCTTTTGGTTCTTCCTCCTCCACTTCGCACGATCTTGGGCGTCTAAGCGTCCATGGTAGTGAGACCATACCTGACCCTGACTTACGCTACCCCATTTTACGTGATTTCGGATATCGAAGATAGGTATTGCTTAGGACATATACTCTTCGACCTAAAAATGTGCTCTATATAAGCGCAGTGCACGTTTCTTGGGCGGCCTTTGAGGATAGTACGGGGTGGACGAGCTCAAATTCACCAAGCATAGGTTGTTACAAAAAAATCCGCGGGCGTCAGGGCCTCGTTGGTCTCGTGATTTAGGTCCCAAATACGTTTCCTGAGGTATACCTACTTATTTATCCCAGCATTCATCATCATCATATTTCTCAGTTGCATTCAAAGCTTGCACTTCGAAGCCCGTGGAATGCTTCTTGCTTTTATTTACTGATAATGTCGAATTTTCCATGGCTGACTGCCGTCTGACCTCTCAACCCTGATAGGAAAACCTGCGACAGAGCATCGTCCGTTGATTTGTAGGTGCACCAAATTGCAGACATGGTTTTCTTGGACCTTACCGGGAGCTGTTCTAATTTTATTTGTTAAATCTATATTTTCCTTGGTCCTAACTGTAGAGAATAAGAATTGTCCTTCTGTTTTATTAACTATGTTTTTTTTTTCACCATCAGCTCGCCAGCTGCCAAGAGTAAGCGACCTGTTCCGTATGTACGCGGCCATGACGTACGGCAGCACGGTCCGAGACCTCTGTCGAAGGATGAAGCCGCAGGATCTAGCCATCAACGAGAGGAAGCTGGTGTTGTTTGGAGTACTCGAGGGTCTCATCAGGAGAGTTTATAAGGTAAGGTTAACTGAAGTTTCTCTTTAGTAGGTATACCTACTAATATAATAGAAAATTATCCTCTAATAAATAGTTCATTCTCCTGCCTGCACCTACCTCAATGTGTCTCTGCATCACTCTAAGGTAGACTGTCAGATAACGCCTTTGTACAACGTACTGTGCATAAAGTTTAAATAAATAAATTTGAATTGACCTATCTCCTCCCTCCTCCTATTCTATCAATTACCTACTGATTCCAATAATACAACTAGGTACATATAACCATCGCGCAAGTGATTAACTTTTATCGCAATCGGAAGGCCATGCAGATGCAGTGCATAAAATACAAAAAAAAATATCATGATCATGACTAGCATTTACCCCCAACTATACTATAAAGCTACTCCTCCCTGTACCGAAATTCAGCCAGATCCGTTGACCCTTGTGCATGATTGGATAAAGAAATATCTTCATAAACTTACACATTTGGAAGTAGGATTTCCTTTGTGGCAATTGGCAACCTTTCTATAACCAAAGGTTCTTTTGAGTTCTACAATAGTCTGCTAGACATCATAATCCGAGCGCCAAACTTGGGTTACATGCTCTGTACACATCATCTTACACTTTGGAGCCCGAAATACGGTCATACGCTCTCCACTGCTCTTATTTTTCTTAGGAATTAGTTTATCTTTGCTTGGTCTCAACCCCGAGAGGAAAGTTGACCCCGACTCCGAAAATTTCGATGGTGGCTATAACCTACCCGTATACATAAAAACTAATATAACTCATTTTATTCCACAGTACCCGATAACTCTCCACAACGATGACACAGCTTCGATAATCAGTGACCACAGCCAGCCTCTAGTACGAACAACGTACAACGGACTGGTCTGTCTCGACGAGCTGTGCTGCCAGTCCGGCTTCTCAGCCTTACAGATCGAGGAGCAGCTAGAAAGAGACAGCAACGTCGTGTTCATCGTCAAATGAATGAGCAAAGACAGGGACAACAGACTTTCGAAAGGTTGAAATGTCTAATTCGTAGCGTGATCAGTTTGAAATCCGCCATATTTGAATGTTGTTAACGAAAGAATAGTAAGTTTAAGTTTTATATTTACTGACGAAAGCAGATTATGTATATTTTAGAGAAGACATTTATAAAGGCAGCATTCAAACTTTTCTATTGGTCACTCGGGATATCTGGGGCCCCGAGATTTTTGGGGCCCCTTCTATCGACAGTTATTTTATCTATTTAGATAGGTTACAGTAGAACGTTTGCAACAGATGGCTTCGTCAAATGCGCAAATAGTCCAGTTGACGCAGAATGTCCCATTCGCACATTGCCTCATTCACATATTTCCCATTCGCACAATGCCCTAATTCGCATAATGTAAGATGACTTATAAGTCATTTGTCATATCATAGTTATAGGGCCATAATCCCAAAACACTTGAAGCCTACAACAGTGAAATAACCCTAATTCAAGGATTTAGTTGAATCAACAAATTATTTCACAGACTGACGCACAAAGATATATCTAATCATTCTGACAAAATAATTGACTTCTTTTGCTTTTTTTTGAAAAATTATTGATATATGCTTTAGACTTGACACATGGGGAATCAAGAAGAGAGTTCGGCTAAAATCGGCGTCAATCAGTTTTGTAAAGCGTTCTCTCTGTCGCACATCGTATGTCTCAGCTTGATAACTTTTTAGAATGGTTAAAACCTAAACTATAGTTATAATATTTTATAAACTACTGTATTTAACTTTTTTTAATTCTATAGTTTTATTTTAACTACTATTCATGTAAAGGTTTCAAACTGTCCGTGCGACGCGGTTCGATAGGCACTCTACAAAATCGATGTAAGCCGATCATAGCAGGACTATAACAATTTCACAATACTTCTCAATATGCCAAATAAAAGGCCAAATAATTTCTGTAGATTGATTGTTGTTGAAACTGTTGAAAGGTCGCAGATAGTCTCTGTTTTAAGGTGAAGCCCCGACTATAGGTACCCGATAAAACGTCCTCACAAAGATAGATGATAATTTTATAATCCAGACTGATAATATACCTAATTGATAACGTAAAAAAATGATATTTATATTTTTAAATGATAATGATAAATAAAGATTGGAATTGTACTGTACTTACATAATTATTTTTAACGCACTGTAAATAAGAAACAGATCACCCATAATTTTTGTACCATGTTATATTAATCGTGTTTAATGAAATATCAAGACCAATTCACAGATGAATGACTGAGTAGAAAAAGCTAATCTCATCTGTGCTTCGCAGGGCGTACACAACCCTCGATTATAATCAAAGGACCATAGTCTATTCGGGCCTTTCTTATAATATGATTAGTCACTTTGGGGTCCCAAAATCAGGGGGCCCCAGAAACTAGCGCTTGTGATCATTGGGGCCCCTGTATTGACATGACAGCCATAGGTTACAGAGAGAGCTTGAAAATCAAATTATTATGTGTCGAATTGTCTTCTGGAATTCAACATCATCTTTGCCTTAATCCCGAGGCTCTCATATCATCATTCCTATAGGGGCCCCCACGTGTTTTTGTTTTATTTTGTAACTTAAGAGATAAGACGTGCCTACGTCCAATGTACTCCTGTTCAGCCAAATCTGTTTAGACTTGACTAGAAGCTGACCCCAATGGATTTTATATTTGGAGAATTTAAGACGATACGAAATCTTTTTTTTTTCATTGCTCCAAGAGAAAATGAGAGACGCGAGTCTATAGTATAACTATCGCAATCATCGGATATTTCGAAGTGACGTTAATTAAGGTTTATTATAAATTTAAAATTCACAAGGACCGCAAAAATAGATACGATTGTAAAATACTATGAATTTGACTGATAAATCTTTTTGTAGCTACGTTTTGTTCACGTGAACTGTCACTAGTTTCCCGCCTTTTTGATCTCTTTTTAATAGTTTTTGACGTAAGTAAAGTACATCACTATTTGTGGCGGGAGACAGCGTTACATCACTATTGAAAATAACATGTTACATGACATTTTTGTCATGTACCTATAAGTAAAACCACAGACATAAAAAAGATTAAACGTCTGTGAGTAAAACCAACGATTTCGTGAAATGACGAATAATAGGGACAGTGGTTATCGCTGTCAAATGCATATTGTTTGAATGCGTATTGCAAATCAAATCATCGGCAGTTTAGCACGATTTGACAATATTATAGGGAAAGTGGCGGCCTCGTTCAATTCACGGGAAGGTTGGTTTTACTATTTATATTGTAAAATTTTAAAATAAACTTAATGGATTTTTTAGAGATGGGAGGTGAACATTTATATATTTTTTTGCTATAATATCGCTTTAGCTGTTAACATGTTATGTACCTAAGGTTATATTGAATGTTATCATAAAATTGTTATAATATGTGTAACCAATGTTATATTATAAGACATTACTTCATGCATGTCCAACTTGAGCCAATTTTATTAGTTCAATACTCAACTCACTTATGTCCACACCGAAGGACCGTATAGAAAAAAATACATAGAATCACTTTGGTCAACACGGTTTCTTAACTACCTATTATGGCGCCATCTAGGTAGTGAAGAAACCGTAAACTTTTACGTATTAAAGAAAATTATTACCTATTTCGGACATTGCAACTTGTTAAACACGTTACAAAATGTACATAACATATATAATTGACTATACATAAATATTACATGATAATATATATAAGTACACTATAAAGCCCAATAACGAATATTAAGAGAATTAAATTCCCTATTTTTAGAATACAATATACAGGGCGTCCCACGGCGATGCCACATGGAGGGCAAGTACCTTAAATCCTTAAGTAGGCGCATTTTACTTAAAGGAGACATCATTTTATTTTTAAAAAGAAACAAAACTGCATTCAAAGATTTTTAAAAATTTGCTTGCCACACCCGGTAATCGAACCGACTAAATCCGAAAAAGTAACATTCTGTATTTTTATGGCATCAATCGATAGTGTCAATCAAAAGGATCAAATCTCTCTAAGAAACATGGTAAACTAAATGAAAGGAAGTCCTTGAAACCTAAACTTATAAATTCAATTTGGCAAAATAAAACACTTTAACTCAAAGTTCATATCCATCTGATACCATATTAACAATGAAATTCCATATTTAAATCACTTTTCTTTTTTTTTTCGTGTGGAGACCGCTGCTGGTGCAGTAGTATTTAGGTATGTCGAACTCAACCGACTAAAACCGCACGCCGCGCCGCCGTCTCAATTGACAGGTTATAAGTTGATCCAATAGGGCAATTCACTCGCCATCTTCGTTGCCCAGGGTGCACCGCGTGCAGGTTTCTAATCAAGCACTTAAAAATTACTACCTACCCTACCTACATAACCTCATGCAGAATAAAGTTACATTCTAAACAGGTAACAAAGTTCATTCATTCAGTATGTACTTATTTTACTAAATAAATTTCATCAAAGGTATCTCTAGTGTTGACCTTATAAGATACCTTATCTGATGGTTCCTGAAGTAAAAGTGCTGTGTCTGTTTGCATTGAATTTATAAGTTAAGATTTTGTGAACTTCCTTTCATTTAATTTACCATGTTTTTTAGAGAGATTTGATCCTTTTGATTGACACTATCGATTGATGCAGCGGTCTTCACACGATAAAAAAAGAAAAGTGATTTAAATATGGAATTTCATTGTTAATATGGTATCAGATGGATGGATGAACTTTGAGTTAAAGTGTTTTATTTTGCCAAATTGAATTTATAAGTTTAGGTTTCAAGGACTTCCTTTCATTTAATTTACCATGTTTCTTAGAGAGATTTGATCCTTTTGATTGACACTATCGGTTGATGCCATAAAAATACAGGATGTTACTTTTTCGGATTTTAGTCAGTTCGATTACCGGGTGTGGCAAGCGATTTTTTAAAAATCTATGAATGCAGTTTTGTTTCTTTTTAAAAATAAAATGATGTCTCCTTTAAGTAAAATGAGCCAACTTAAGGATTTAAGGTACTTGCCCTCCATGTGGCATCGCCGTGGGACGCCCTGTATAATCTTTTTACATAAAGCTGTACATTATAAAGCCATTTTGTAAAATCTTTAAAAGTTGTCGTAGACTTATTGTAGATGGCGTTGGCGTACTAATATACAGAAGCGACATCTATATTAAGGTTGGATTTCTTTTTTGATTCGTATTCTTGATGAAATCCACTCTTAGGCTATTCCCGAACGATACTCAGTTCTGAAACTCGATTTTCATTGACATAGGTATTTATTTTGTCCTCGTTGTAAATCGAGATTCAAGATTAGGGAATGCAATTCCGCGAGATTAGGGCTCCGGCGAGATCTCAGTGAATATGGAAATCAACCCTGGTTGGAACCATAGATCTCAGACAGTCATCCGCAAACTAAAAATTTGCCTTTTGATCTCCGAACATGTATGAATTTATTTCTTTTTTGATTAATGAGCTTAACATAAGACTTTATGCTCGAGAGCAATTTCGTTAAACTCGCGAGATGTCGTCCATTTTTCGGCCGAGATCAATCTCGTTAAAAAGGCCGAGATCTCGCGAGAACGATTGCATTCCCTATTTAAGACTGAGTACGTTCTGGAATACGGGCCTTAGTCTACGAGGGTCAGTTAGGTCCAAGACCTTAGTTTATAATATAATAGACGTTAAAAATTCTGCTCAATAGTTTTAGTTTTGAATATCCTTAAAAATGTTTTATATTTCAAGAAACTATAAGCGACCGGTCAATCTTTAAGGTGCTAAATATTTTTTTATTATTATTATATAAAGCAAGATATAATATAACATTTTTTAAAACCAAAGATGATAAGGACTTTCTTCTATCGCACAATTTTCATTTAGTACTCGTACATACATACAGTTTAGTAAAATTATAAAAAATATGTTTACTGAAATTCTGAGACTATTTTAGGGCAATATCCACAGAATATAAAAAAGGAGTGCCCGGTCCAAGTAATAAACTATCTCACTCTTTGATTAATCAAATGTACCATGGGCCATAATTATTATGGTCCGGGCAAAGTTCAATTTGACCGACCGCGACGCTCCATATGAAATTTGCCCGGTTAATAAAATTGCCCGTAACATATAGGTACACGATTAAAAAGCATCTTAAAACAAGACAAATATTTTTTTTTTTGTGTTAGAGAGGACAGTAAAATACTTCTCGTAACTGTTTTTGAGACACAGGGTGGGTATAATCCTCTTGTACACAGCCAATGATCTTATGAATTAAAATGTGGTAGATTTCTCGGTATAATCGCGATTAAAACGACATCGCGATTTCCAAAGTGTATCCCGTTGTTTAACAGATGTCATACTTTGGTCTCGTCCGCACTCTAATATTAGTGTATATTATTGCTTTGTTTAGAATTTCGACCCTTTTTACCTTTTATAACATAAGGTCGTTGGGCACAGCAATGTTATGCTGTTTAATAAATGTCCGAAACTCTAAAACAATGCATAAAGGTATAATTCCGAAGGTGACCGCATACGACAACTGCAGACGCACGCAGCAGATACGCCTTTATCCGTATCAGAGTTTAACAAGTAATGGGTTCGCTGTAACTGCTGCATACGTCTGCAGTTATCGTATGCGGTCAGCTTCGGAATCAGACCTTTAGTAATGTCGAAACCCCACCGAATGTGTTTGCTATATTGACTTTACTGTAAAGAACCAATTAGGTGCATAATGCCCGCGACGTTTAGGATTTTTTAAATTATACAATTAATTGTGTCTAGTCGTGTTTGTTGTTAATCTGTGTATTTGTTGAATGTATTTGTATTTTGTATATTATTATTATATCTATTCACTGATCGATCACTCAATAACGCCCAAATAATGTATTTTTATCTTTTTTTTTATTATACAGGCGTGTTTAGATTTCATTTCATATTTTAATTTAAGTTAGATCAGTTGCTTGCTCTTTGTTTGGTCGGATTTGAGATAGAACTTGTATTACAAAAAAAAATCTCATGTACTTTCGTAACTTATCACCATTTCGATTAGGATTTAGATTTATAAAGCGAATCGACCTCGAGCGCGACTCGAACCCGCGATCTATCGCTTAGGGGGAATGCTCTGACCACTAAGCCACTGAGCCACCTATTCTCTTTTCTAAATCTTAATCGACTTGAATAGTTAGCATTATAAAATGCTTTAAAATTTCATTCAATTATCATTATACATTCAATTACATATAATAAAAAAAATAATTTCAAAACTATCACAATATAAATGTTTATAATTTTTATATTTTTTATATATAATTTATTATTATTAAATAATGAATTAATTATTATTTTTATTTAGTATATTTCTTACAGAGTTTATCTAAACACGTCTACTAGTCAGGTTTTATTTGTGCCTTATTATTTCTTGTATATTTGAAATTATATTGTAATTGATGCATAATTTTAGTGATTAATCATTTATTTTAAGAGATTATCACCAATCGCTGTTGTTCTTTATATTTTGTTATGTTAGTTCTGTTATATTATTGACAAAACACGTTTACTAATATTTTGGAAATTATTTTAACTACTCAAGAACTTGTCAAGCGTGAACCTACCCTTACATTAACATTGTAAGCAAAATTTAGGGCAATCACAAATGAGTAGTCTTTCGTATCCGGCCATTTGTGATTGGATAAAAATCTACTCAAGTTATGAATATTTCTGAAATAAATTGTATGTGTTTTGACAATGAAATGAATTTATCAATTTCGATTACACATATAATGTTTATTTTATATTTAGTGTTATCCATATAAATGTACATTTTAATTTTTATGTCGAATGTTATAATGAATGTGACTCATTATTATATTGATTCTTTTATAAAACTGTTTTCTTTTCTTTCCCTGTGTGGGTTCCATTGTTGGGCAAATTTAAATTGCATTTCAAAAATATTAAAAAATAAAAATCTCAACTGCTGTCTAAAGATCGAAAAAAGTTTGACAGCAGGCTGTACCCCATTCCGAAAGAAAAATTAATGGGTACCGCCTGCTGTCAAACTTGTTTTGATCTTTTAGACAGCAATCGGGTTATTGCAAGTTTTATTGCAATTAAAATTGGCTAGGCTCTCCTGAGACATAACCTACGTTGCACTACATTGCTCGATTTAGCCAACAGTCTATCTGAACAGCACAGGTTTTAGTGGAGAGACAAGGCTGAGGTTTCCGTCTTCATATTTTTCGTCTGGCACATCTCTGTCAGACCAATCCATGCCCTGCCCCTGTATTGTAGATAAAATTGGAAAAGTTTTTGGCTATTTCTGTCTTCCCTAGTCCCGTCCCGTAGTCTTTTGATCCCCGCATGAAATAGAATCGATTGGTACAGAAAAAAAATTTTTGGGACTTATAGCATTTTTTTTTTGCTAAGATTTTTGCAAAATCTGTGAATGCAAATCAAAATATCTCAAAAAGTTAGGGAAGGTCTCCTAAGAACGTTTTGCTGTAACTACAAGGGTTAAGGCAGTCGCCCTTACTGCCCCGTTTCAAAAATAAAATACACCCACCCTGTATATGACAGTTGTCATCGTATGTCATAACCGTCAAATCCCATCCCAGCCAATCTCCACCCAGGCAGACTGTTCAACAACACACAGTAACCATAACTCATCAATGGAATATTAAGGAAGTGGGGAGAGTCGAAAGTCAAAAACTCAATAATCAAATACAGTAGTGATTTATTCTTATATAACACATAAGTTACAAAATACATAAACAGTTATATAGGTAACAAAACACTTGACTAGCGTTTTAAGACGAACGTTCGAGTCGTTGTGAGCTGGCCATGCATCGTATGAATATGTCATTCGATAGCGAACTAAGAAAATAGTAGATTGCACGTAGGCCATCGGTGACAGCAAGTTTGGTGCATCGATATGGTAAGTAGCAATAGAATCGAAAAAAAAAAAATCTTGAGGATTTTTTGCACAAAACTTTATTAGTACCTATGTAAAATGTATTTTTACATGAAGTCTTCAACACATTCCACGTATTAGGCGTACGAATAGTACTTAGCAGTACTAGGTCGGCAGTGGTAAAAATTATTAGGCGGACACGATACAAAAATTTACACCTAAGATGCAAACTCCACCGTGCTGCTACACCACAATAAATATTTGAAATAACCATTGCTAATTTCCTGAAGAAGGTAAGGTATTCAATTATTCAGCCCCTGGTAATTGGTAAGTGGGTATCGTGGCCTATGAGACTTGCAATACTAGTAACTGACGAGAAACTGTTGCTTGTATCGACCTGTATAGGACTTCAGTAAACATAATGTTTGTTATTGCATACTCTGTGTAACGCACAGTACAGTGATTTAGCAATACCGAAAAACACATTCACACGACACACAGAATGAACACTAGATGCCTGAATACAGATCAAAGTAGTTTGAAATGATAATAAACATATTTTTCCCTGACATGGGAATTATATACTATTTATATTACATTTTTCGAGGTCAAAATAGTCATTACTTATCGTAAAGTGTAAAAATACTGAAAAAAAAAAGTGAATAATTATTATGAACATAAACTAGAAATTAAATAGTTATTGTCAACATTGCCCGGGTATTATCACCATTCTGGTCAAAACGATTTATTGCGTCATATTTTTTTATTATTATATCTAACCGAGTAACGTACTTTCTAAGTATAATATACAAAATAAGCCAAATAAGGCCTTTCTACTTACAAAATTTGAAATAAAATATAACCAGTAAGTTTTTGGAAGAACTCAGGAGTCCGCTAATTAATTTACTTAAAATTTACAGCAAGGCACAAAAGCAAGCCTACAATTACTCCTGAATATCTAAATTCTACTACTTCTACATAATTATATTACTCTTTTATTATGCTATTAGTGCAGTTTCCTCTCAACACAAATCTTATGTCAAAACGACCTTCATTACCATAGGAGCTGCTCCTAGGCATCATAAAATAATATGTTTACAGTTTGGGAATTTAAAAAAATAATCTACACAATTTTTTGTTGACACTGGTGATAGCTTGATGTAAGAAGAATTTATATATTATTATATGCTTCGAAAAAAGTCAAATCGACCGATGATTAAATTTTTAGTATATACTAGCTGCCCCGGCGAACTTCGTACCGCCATATTTTCGGCCCGCGTGGTATTCAAATCCCGTTCCCGCTACACCCTTATCACGTAGGGGGATGAAAAATAGATGTTGGCCGATTCTCAGACCTTATTCAATATGCTCACAAAATTTCATAAGAATCGGTCGAGCCGTTTCGGAGGAGTTCGATTACGCACCCCGTGACAGAAGAATTTTATATATTTTACCAAATAAAAAATAAGGGTTGATCGTAGAGGGGTGAAAATTTAGGGTTGCATGTATTTTTGTATGATGTATCATAAAAAAATAAAAAATAAAAAATTTGTCTGAAAAATAAAAATAAAAATTAAGGGGTGGACCACCCTTAACATTTAGGGGGATGAAAAATAGATGTTGGCCGATTCTCATAGATACCGGATAAGCACAAAAAATTTCATCAAAATCGGTCAAGCCGTTTCGGAGGAGTTCGATTACGCACATTGTGACACGAGAATTTTATATATTAGATAGAAGATAAAACTTTTTAATTACCAAATAAAAAATAAGGGTTGATCGTAGAGGGGTGAAAATTTAGGGTTGCATGTATTTTTGTATGATGTATCATAAAAAAATAAAAACAAAAAATTTTGTCTGAAAAATAAAAAAAAAATTAAGGGGTGGACCACCCTTAACATTTAGGGGGATGAAAAATAGATGTTGGCCGATTCTCATAGATACCGGATAAGCACAAAAAATTTCATCAAAATCGGTCAAGCCGTTTCGGAGGAGTTCGATTACGCACATTTGTGACACGAGAATTTTATATATTAGATTAGCGCTTGTCGTTAAAAAATTGCATGACGTCATTGTACACGAACCTGCAGAGGCATTAATATTCACTAAAGTAGCCTAGTCTAAAAATTGCAGAAGTATTATTTACACTACATTAGTACTATTCGCAGCTCAACTGGGCCTCGATTCTGCTAAAGCAAAACCACTGTCACACCACAGAGACTGCGAGAAAATTCCATTTGATATTAGCCTTTAAAGTAATGCCGTTAAAGTTTAAAATTAAATGGCTTTTTGTAGAGTGGACGAAAGCGTGTAATGAAAATATTGTCATTTAATTTTGGACTTTAACTCTATAGATATAAGGTCTAAAATTTAATGCCAATTTTCGCAGACTGTGGCACGACAGTGGTTTTGCTTTAGCAGAATCGAGGGCCTGATACCATATATAATCACGTGAAGCTAAATCATTCGTCAAATATTATGTCTTAACCATTCAATGTGACTTTGCCCGGACAATGTTGATAATATAATCTATCTGAAAAGAACATATTTTGGCACTGCACTGCACTAAATTAGAGCTTTTTATATTAAAAAATATAATACTTGATTACTGTTGTAGAAATAAACTCTTACATTTATGATCCATCGATACTGCTTGATCGCAGTAGTTCTTGGTAGGGTACATTTGGACAATATCAGAAAAAAAATTGTTTGAAGTCAAGAACTCGTTTACAATCAAGCAACTTTATACAAAATATTTAGATTTATTCTGCTCTGATTTAAATATGACGAAATAATAAAGACATTCTCATATAATTACAGATTAATATTATATACTAACTTACTTACTTTGCTTTTTAATGTATATAATACACACGTTCAGGCACACCTTTGTTCTGAATTATACCATTTAAAAAAAGAGACAAGGATTGGTAGACGGTTACCCGTTTAAATTCACAACGCTGATTGGTCGACAGTTCGGCTAAGATCGGTGATTTCCGATATCCCCCGAAAAATACGAACTAAAGTTATTATAAGATAATTGCTCATTAGATAGTAGTATATTCTCGTAAGCCATTTGATTTCAGACACTAACGAGAAATACATGTATTAAGAAAACTAGGTAGCTATTGCATTTGGGCATAATTCAGAACGCACGGACAATATTTTATTTCACTCATAAATAATGAACTATTCTAACAATGTGTTCTTATTCTATAAAATAGCTTTCGAGGAAATGGCCTAATTGTTAAGTAAATAAGTTTCCTGTTTGGCTGTATGATACAGTATGTTTTTGAGATTTTGTTCACCGGGCATACATTTAAATTTTGAGATTATGTTCAATGACTACTTTCTTACTGATCAGCAATCTTAAGGTACAATTTTGCCCTAAGCCAATAACCAAAATCTTTCTTATAGAATCTCCAGTGTTGGGTGCATTGGACCGGATTTTTATTTTCACATATTTAGTAAGTAAGTTTTTAGGACCTCAACACTTTCTACTTATATTAGCTTAATAGTCTTGATTATAAACAATTGTTTGTTATAAACAAACAAAACACGTCATCAGAACTTCAAGAAATAAAATAAAATAATTTTACAACACACCTGCTCATAACAGTGATATTATTTTACCGCAATTAAGCACGGAATGACACCTATTATAAAACTGTGACTTTTTCATTACTATTATTCACAAAAGTGAGTTATAGATTCTTTTTTAAATTTTATAGGAAGTGTCTATAATTGTCTATGTTCTTAAAAAAGTTTTGATACAAAAAATAACGTGTTTAATAGTACGAATAAATTAATACGCCTATTGTATGGTCATTTGATGCATTTTCGTATTTAAATAAATAATTTCAACTTGTAATACTTGTGTAATAAACAAAATTTTCGCTCAAATTTAACTTTTTTTTTTCTCTAAGTACAGAAAAAAAAACAGTAAAAAAAAGTTAAGTTCAAACCTCATTTTTTTTTAAATATGGTCGACCGCCATTGTTAAATGCGCGCGCATAGGAAAACGAATTAATTTGTAGTATTGTTTATTTAGTATTTGTAGTATTATTTTATTCGCAAGTGTGTTGTAAAACGTCGTATGGCACGTGTGAGCATGATGATTACCGTCCTCGGCTGTCTTAAGACCCTCGCCTGGCGGCTCGGGTCTCAATGGCGCCTCGGCGGTAATCACCAACGTTGCTCACTTGTACCATAATGTACTATTATTTATTTGGTCATTGTGAGATTAATAATATTTTGAGCACGTCACTATAAAGGAAAATAAATTCCGATTCAATTAATCAAATTATCTGTCAAGAATCCAACATTGATACTATCTGAATCAATAAAAAAGTCCGTAGAAGTTATGATGCCATAAGCTCCTTGTACAAGGAATTAAGAGAAACATAGAGCTTATATAAAAAAGTAATATTAAAGAGTTGCCACATTTATCAATTTGGAAATATTTATAATTTTTTAAGAAGTTTGATCAAAAAATCTGTCAAAATTATATTATTATGCAATTAATTATACAATAAGAAAATCTTAGTCTTACATGTGCCGTGATATCAACTGCCACGGATGTATCTAAATTTTAGGAACAATTGAACGAGATTTATATTCTAAATATGGTATTCACAATAGCGTCAAGATGATAATTAATAAATCAATTTGGTTTGGTCTCAGGAATTCACATGCGACAGTAGTCCCGGCAATTCAGATTTAGTCACGACAGTTCAGATTTAGTCGCGACAGTTCAGATTTAGTCGCGACAGTTCAGATTCTATTTTATAAGTACAAATATGATACTTATATTTTTCGAATAAACCACGGGTAAAATATTGACGATGCGCTTCAAACGTTAGTTCAACTGAAATGCAGATAAATCAATAAAATTGTACCTTAAGGTTAATAATTTGTAGACTATTGATTTACTTGTAAAGTCTTTAAAAACTTATTTATAAACGCTTGTGACAACAAATCAACACGACAGTTATGTTATTTTCTTATCTTCTTAAGCAGCCATTCAGTTGGAAAATCAACGATTACTAAGGCAGCATGAACTCATCAATATTCAAGTGTAGGTATATCTACGCTAATCTACAAGTACAGTACCAAACAAATATTAGGCGTATGACACTGGCTAACAGCCATCCTACTAGGAATATTTTTTAGGAATTTTATTATACACTCGTTAAGTAATGTTTACGTCTGAAGTAAGTTAAAATACATACATATTCTCAAGCCTTTTTGCCCTACAGGGTAAAAAGAGATAACAGTTATTTTTTTTTGTTTTGTCGTCAAGAGCTTTCTCTACTATTGATACAAGCAGCTCGCTTGTTTCGGATTTTTCTGACCTGCATATTTTCAAAAAAATACATTCGAATGGGTCACCTTAATTGCTATTGATATAAAATTGACCGAAATAGTAACAGAAAATACTAGATTTCCATTAGCCCCGTCCAGCTTCGTTCTAAGGAGGCGTTTGGACAGTATCGGGATTGCGTAGCCAGTAAGAAACTGTAAGCGAACTCTAAATGAAGATCACTAAAGGCCAGCATTGACCAATATTGGCACAATATTGGCGCCAAACATTGGTCAATTTTAGAATCGTGGTCCTCAGGTTATTAACTGGTTTTAAAATACTTTCCTTGACTAAACATTGCTTAACGATATACGAACAATATTATATATTAGAAGTTTTTTTACATTCATCGCTAAAGTAGTCTTTCATTACAATAATTTCCATCAAATTAGAAATTCTACGGAACTTTAGAACTTGTGGTGCGGTCATTTTTTTTATTCATTATTTTAATTATGTTTTATTACGAAATAAAATATAATACAAAACATTAATACAATATGAGAGATACGAATCAGTACGATGATATATTAATAAATCAATTTGGTTGGTCTTAGGAATTTACACGCGATAGTTCAGATTTAGCCGCGACTGTTCAAATTTTGACATTTGTAAAAAAGTCTGACGAAATTTCAACCAACAATGTCGATTCTAGACTTTTGGAGATCTTAATAAACCTGTATAGTTTAAAACTAGATTCGATAATCTAGCTAACGATGAGTTTGATCATACATTAGTAGTTTGTGGGTGACAAACTACTATGGGAGATTATAAACAATTATCATTTCAAATAACTAATCAAATATCGATATTTATTCTTATATTATTTTATTAACGTTAAATTCATTTAGCATTCATTAGTGCAAAATGAATTCAACGTTCGATTGCTGTTTCGTTGAATCATGAATACAGAGTTATTGCTCAATTTAAGGATTTCAGACTCTTAAAACAATAGTTTAAGGCTGATAACTATCCAATCTAATCTAAAAATTTATATTAAAGCATCGTGCTAATAGAAAGCCATTACGAGATCATCACATTAGCGATGGGACTATATTGAACATACGAATTTATAGTTATTCCTTTTGGTCGCAAGAACACACCAACTATCCTCCAATAAGGAATATTTAACTATTGTTTTGTGTGAGCATACGAATTTATTCAAATGCTTTTTGGTCGCAAGAACACACCAGCCACTTTCCAATGAGGAGTGTTTAACTATTGATTTGTGTGAGCATACGAATTTATACAAATTCTTTTGGTCGCAAAAACACACCAACTACTTTCCAATGAGCAGTATTTAACTTTTGATTTGCGCGAACTAGCGATGATGTCATATTAGCTTTTTATTAGGTTTATTAGGATGACGATCTAAGGTGTCATCATAAGTGAAAATTTCGTATTTAAATCGAAGATCAACGCGGGACGGTTCAGTTCTAACTATATTTGAACTGTCCGTTTTAGATTAGATTGTTTATTGATTACCAGTATTACCACCTTATATCACAATGTTCCTTAACCTGAGATCTAACTCTATATTCTTCGTCAACGAGTTATAATACTACTTCAATGTACATTGTACGAAAAGAAAAATATTCATACATTTATGATTGTTTACTTAGTGTTTCTAACATAGGTATTTTGTTTTCTAACCCACGGGAATGGATTCTACGACAGTAGGAAGCAATGTACAGCTAAATAGTATTCGAAAACGATATCTACTTTACATAATACGGGTGGTGAATAAAAACGACAGCACCAGCTTATTTGCACACGCCAACTGCGAGATTCCCAGGTCAGTTCTCGGTAAGGCAGGTGTCGCTACTGTGCGAACGTCTCCATGTATATATACTGCGTTATGCATACTATATTATGTATACTACTTTATTACATAATAAGTTTTACTTATCGTTAGCCCGAACACATTTCTGAATGCTCGTCCCATGCTGCCACCTGCGGTAGAGAAAGAAATAGTATAAGTTAAATGTTTTAAATGGAACAGTTTTGATGAATGACACTGACTGGGCCAAAAATGTGTTTGATGAGATTTTTAAAAATTTAAGAATAATAATTACAAACGATAGTTCCAAAATGATACTCATATAGATTCAAAAATTGATTTTCATATTCAGTAGCTAGCTAGTCAGTAAAGGAAGCGAAGGGTGTACGTCAGAATCTTAGCAAGTATATGGTGTCTCCCTCCCTAACCCACTGTGAAAGTGGTGTGTGTGTGTGTGTGTGTGTGTGTGTGTGTGTGTGTGTGTGTGTGTGTGTGTGTGTGTGTGTGCGTGGCTCACCTGACACTCGCGACTGCAGTACCACTGGTTGGCGCAGCCGGCGCACACGAACTGCGCGTCGCGCTTGCGGCAGCCCTGGCACAGCGGCGCGTCGTCACCCGCCTCGCCCTCCGCGCCCTCCGCCGGCCCTTCGCCCCCGCCCTCGTCGATGACCAGCCGACCAGACCCGGAGCCCGAGGGCGAGCCGGACGCTTCGCCTTCCGACGCGGGACTTTCTTCGTCATCCTGAAATTATTTTATTATAGGTAAAGACATGGAACATTTCATATGGGTGTATGTGATGTTCCATATTAACGTGTACGTGTGTAGGGCACCTGTTAAAAATGGGATTTTACGACAGTTGCTTCTATAAAAAGTCCATAAACCCATAGAAGATAGCGGACTCCGGGCAATGTCATAAACTTTGCTCAGGATCAGCTCAGACGTTACCAGAAAAATTGCCCGGATAATTTATTTCATTTATTCTCACAATGGAACATTACATATCGCCATACAGCCTTTTTTTTTATCGTGCGTAAAATTTCCACGGAAAAGGCAGCTCACGCATCCGCGCAGCGCACCATCGCCGTGAGCCATACACAGCCTGAACCTCCCAAATAGTGTTATTATTTTGTAGCCTATCCTGACCCTAAATAATTATATAGCATATAGTGTGCTGTGAATGCGAACTGTGGATGCGTGCTATGGATGTGTACTGAGGATGGTGCAGAATATGTGATTGATACACCGCATAGCTCGAGCTGCGCATTTACACTCAATAGCATAGCACAGTGGAAACAGTCCGATAGTTTCATAGCATAGCTTTTACATCTTCGTAGCATGGCTGCACAACTCTGGTGTAAAGGCAGCCTTAAGAGTGTGGGTAGAAGTTAAAAATAATAGCTCACCAACTGCACAACCTCTTCAGTTTTCTCTGCAGGTGGTTCTTGAGGAGGCGGCGTCGGCTGTACCGGCGTTATCGTTATCTCGCCGCAGTTCTACACAACGATATTGTGACGTCATTATTTTTGTATCGACGTTTTGAACACACAAATACTCATATTAGCAAATTCTATATAACAAATTCTAATATTATTATATTAAATTAAAATTATTACCAGCTTTAAAAGCACATCAAATCGACAAACTGATATATTTAATTTTACTAAATTATTTTTCTGCAAATTGTTTTTTTCTAGACAACCGTGTCGAATGTGAATTACGCATGGTTGCGTATCGTTCGGTATTAAATGTGCTTTCAAGCGTAATAATTTTCTGTTTTATATTATGTATAATATATCAACTGCATGTTTTTCAATTTACAAAAGAAAATATGCATAACCAAGTGTATTTATTGAGATATCAAGACATGTACGCTCCATTTGGTTAGGAATTAAACTAAATGTAAACAATCTTGATGTCTTTTTTATACAAACACATATTAAACAAATAAACTTTCACTTAAAGTAGTGGTTCGAATCGCGTTTTATTTTCGAATTTAGTTTTTAAATAAACTAACATGAAAGGGATAGGGGTTTCTCCATCCGATAGTAAACATACAACCCATGACTTAACCGCCCGCTTAACGGCAATAGGCTCGCCTCCTATGCGTGGGACCGAAAATCATTTTTGGCGAAATGTGGGTGATGATACACCTCTGCCTAGCCCTACGGGGATTTACAAGTGTGATTGTATGTATGAAGTACCTAACCAAACGGAGTATAGTATAGAATATCAATTTTACAATGTTTTATATCTAAAAAATGTGAAGTATATTTATATTAATAAAAGGATGCATATCTTGCATGTCATATAATGCCTATAGGTATATAAATATGTTTTTTGATAAGTTGAAATATGGTAGGTATATGAGATTATGAGGTGGCATTTTACAATGAGTATTGCCAGTCTCAAAAAAATATTCAAATAGTACGAAATATTTAAAAAGTTGAAGCCTTTTTTTTCATAAATAACCCAATGTTGCATAACACTATGCTACTGGTTATAAATACATATATTTATAATATCAGAATGCATTAACTAAGCTAATTATTTTTAACTTCAAACAGGCTTTTTATGTATAGAAATATGAATATTATATTTCTGTTAAGATCCCAACACATTATGGTTTATAAGGCTTCAATAAAATCTCACGTTCAATCAATAACTGTACCTTTTTTTATCTTATAAAATATAAATAAAATTACAAATTTTAAAAATTACTTTCAATGTCCACAACTCAAAAGACTCATAATCAGATCAAGTCATAGATTAAGTCATGCACATCTGAAACCATAAAGTATTGTATCATAACAGCTCCAACTCTTTAAAAAATCGTTCACTTAAATTCTAAATTTCGAATTTTGATAGATCAAGGCCAATTCGGGACACCAATTTTTTTTTTTAATAATCGCTGTAGATTTAGGTGGTACCTTGGCCTGACCGAAAGTTGGCAATGTAGACGCACTCTGTTTCCGTTCCGGCGACATGAGAAGTTTAGCCAACGTCGGAGAGTAACTTTGAGTCGCAGGTGTCCCCTGCTGTAAGGGTGGCAACACTCATTTCAAGCTTCGCAAGCATAATTATTGCCATATACAAAAAAAGAAAATATTAATAATGAAAGCTGGGATATGATTATTTCTACAAGCAATAAATTAATAAAATATATATTTTTTTTAATTACCTTTGTGAGGATACCGTGCAATAAAGAGTTTTGTTGAGATGGTGTCTCTTGGCTGGTGCTGACGGGTAATAAGGATATTTCAGGGTATGGTGGTGGTGGAGGCAGCCTTGGGCTCGGAGACGCGAGTCTTTCCGCCTGCTTGACGGACACGTGAACATCTTCGTGAGGAGTCCTCTCCTGCTGCCGTCTTCTCCCTTCAGGTCGTATGTGATGTTCAGGTCTATTCGTGATAGTCTCAGGCGGTCTGTTAGGTATAAGACCAGCATTGGTCTGCTGCATGTTCGCGAATTGGACAAGTACATCTTTAAAGGACAGTCCGTTTGGTAGACCACCTGCTTGAATTTGTTGGAGACGCTCCAGCGCTGCCTTTTGATTCTGCGGTGGATATAAAAGGTGTATTAAAATCGGGTGGATTGTAATTTACAGTAAAGTTATATTAGTACAATTAACACAGTGTAGGAAGAAAATTCATCCACTTGAAATCAGTGGGCATTGGGCTTAAATTTGAGCTTGAGTGTAACTTAAAATGTAAAATAATTCATGTTATCATCTTGAGTCAGGGATAGTATGGGCTGTGGTTTACCGAACGGTGAGCGCACCAGGATACAAGTTTGTTGGATATGACTGTAAAGAGATATTTCTGGAGCAGACGAGTCCTAGAGTGGAGACCGCGAGAAGGGAAACGGAAGTTGGGGCACCCCCTAGCCAGGTGGACTGCGAAGGGTGGCTGCGACGGACTGGATGCGGAAAGCGGAGGATCGTCAATCGTGGTGCATATTGGGAGAGGCCTACGTCCAACAGTGGACTGCAATAGGCTAATTGATTGATGTATGATTCTTAAACCTAAGACATGAAAGGGATGGATATTCAAGACAAAAAAGGAAACAATTTATTTTGGTTAATTGTGTGTTTAGAAATTATTGGCAAGCGTCTTTGTTCAGTAGTAGTGTATACTTATTTGACATTTTTACAGTTCAGAAATATTTGGTCACATTTTTCACACCGATATATCTCCGAAATATCAATCAGCATATGTTAATTCGCATTCGACAGAGAAAAAGTGCCCGGTTAACAGCAACAGACTTGCCGATTAACCTATTTGGCGAAGTGTGGACATGAAACACCTCTATACGCCTCCACGGATACAACCAGCTTGAGTATATGCACACATCTAAGTGCTAACGCAAATAAAAACTTAGTCATGAATCGAGTGAGTGTTTGGTTGGTTGAAGGTCATTAGTCCTAGCTAAGTTGACCTACATATTGGGTCAAGGCACAACCGGCAGTAACCTATAGACACTACAAAGGTTAACGGGTTGTCTTGTGGCGGTATTCATATACTTTTTGAATCTAGATTTTGAATTAGATTCTAAATTACAGTAAACGGCCTCGGAGAGCATGATAAGCCGTTGGTACTGCTGTCCAATTCTCGAGCACAACGTTACGATAGCCTTGATAAAGATTGTCATTGGTCGATCACCAGTGACGTCAGAAGACGGTATATCCGTCCCAATCGAGCAGTCCGACGGGGAAGTACCTCCGCCCTATAGAAGACCGCGGCTTAATAACCTCGTGTTGTGTTTCCGACGGTGAGCAGGGTAGCCAGAGCTCACTGGAGAGATTTTGTACTGTCAACGTTTGGGAAAACCAAAGACCTACTTAGAGAGAAAGAAGAAGAAGAGATTCTGCGCTGACGGCACAGAATCTCTCGGGCCTGGGGGTGACGGGTAGAGCCGCCTGTCACCCTAGCAGAAGCAGGCCGCGGCGGCGGCACGCATTGCGTGCCTCCCCATACCCGGGGGCGGGTTGGGGACTCTGTGGTCCCCTCACTGGAAGAGGGCCAGATCGAGAGATATAGTCCTGGGTCGGCCGGGGTGCGAGGGATATGGCTACGACAATCTCACCTCCGGCAACTGACGGCCCACAGACGGCGTGCGTTTTAGTCGGTTCGAGTCCGACATAACCTCCTCCTCCGGCTACGGTGGGGGAGGCATTCGTGGGGATTTTGCGCACGATAAAAAAAAAAATGCTCAGAATCTCTCTGTTCTTACAGGGTCGACAGCACGAGTGTGACTCCCCTGGTTTTGCACTCGCCCATAGGCCACGGTAACCTCTTACCATCAGGAGGGCCATAGGTATGCTTGTTTGCGACCTAAGTAGTATAAAAAAAAACGTCACCCAGTCCGACCAATGACAATCTCTATCTGTCGTACCGCTGTGCTCGACGCTGTATGCTTAGAGAATGCACAGCTGGTTGCCATACGAACAACTAAGCTATGGAATGAAGACCCTGCTGTGGTTTTCCCAAGCTACTACAATGTACTATTTTTATTTATACCACTTAGGTGGTAGACAAGCACACGGCCGACCTGATAGAAAGTAGTTACTGTAGCCTATGGTCGTATGCAACCACCAAGGGCGTTGCCGACCCCGGAGAAACCTTTTGCCTCCCAATAAATAATAGAATGGAAATGGATAATTTCAGATATGGAAATGTAATAACATGGAGCCGGAAATCATAATTAGTGAAATGTGGGTGTTAATACACCTCTGCTTACCCCTTCGAAGATATAGAGGAGAGAATGTAGAACGTATATTCAGATTTCGCACAAAAAGTAAAACGATCTATGCCTGAATATGACCGCAATTTATAACGAAGGGGTCAATTGGGCTCAACGGTCATAGACAAACCTGTTTAGAAGACATCTTCTATGTCTATACACTTTACTAGGTTACGTGAATATAACATATAAGACATTATTTAATCACTTAGAAATGCTAATATTTGAGATTATTTTAAAAGTCTGTATGTTTTAAGTCCTTGGTTACAGAGAATGAATTTCGATTCTTCTTCATCATCATAGCGTTAATTCCCAGTCGCATCCGAAGCTTTCACCTCGGATTCTGGGGTCCGCTTTACCAGTCTTAACTGCGGATTTGGCTGGACCTCGATATTTTCCGTGAAGCGACTGTCATCTAATCTCCACAACCCAATGGTGACATTAGGCGATATCGAAGCATTGCAGTTAGACCGTTGTTGTTAGATTTTTTAAGGCTCCCAACTACCCGTAACGACTGCCACAATTCGTATGGCAAGACCGACGGCTTAACGTGCTCTGACCAATGCAAATACCCATATTTATGCATACAAATATTTGCACTGAGCGGGGATCGAACCTGCGCCGCCTGTGTAGCGGACGCGTTCACTACCGCTACGCCACAGAGGCTGTCATACCCAGTTGTCTAACTCTTCAATAATATAGTGATCATTAGGTTAGCTAGACGCCATTATTAGGTCAGAAATAGGTCACATTAATAATGAATTGGTAGGGATTTGAACCCGTAACATCTAAATTGCCAGCGCTTAATCTAGTTGATTGAGTGAATTAGAACATGATTGATTTAAATGTAGCACAGCACAGCATTCGAATCGGCACCTATTTTACCACTCTTTGAACTTTTAATCGGGAATAGTTACGCCCTAAGACGAATGTAGACGTAATATTATATATTTTTATATACCACTTAAGTAGCAAACAAGCAAACGGCCCACATGAAGTGGTTACGGAGGCTTATAGACGTGTGCTACGCAAGTGGCGTGGCGTCACACTTGTGCTACCGACTCTGTAAGGACCTTCTGATGCCATTCTTGAAGAACCCCATATTGCAGTCGCTAAGGAAAACCACCACAGGGAGACTCTTTAACTATCTGTATCCTTCGAGGTCGGCCTTACGATCGAAGTCCCGGGTTCGAATCCTGACCATTACACTACCGACGTGAACCCACTCTTAACACAAGCCATTTAGCTAAGCTGGGGGGGTTAGATGGAAAATTTGTAATTTCGGTCGCTAATATTCTATTTAAAATTTTTTTTAAAGTGTGTGTGCGTTGTCACTCATTATATGAATTTGACCTTCTGCATCTATTTATGTATTGTGTGGTATGGTTCTAACTGACACCAACCGCTGCTGTATCGACCTAAGGGATAATAATATCTAAACATGTTTTGTCTGTCCGTTTACTTGGGGTACAATTTTTAACATAAGTATTATTCGTGGATTATGTAAAGTATGTAAAACGATGGTATGTCCCTCGTAACATCTATACTAATACATATGGATGCAAAAGTAACTTTGTCTGCCTGTCTGTGACGCTTTCACGCCTAAACCACAACCGATTTTGATGAAATTTACAGTACAGAGATAGATTAGACCTTGGGAAAGGACATAGGTTATGTTTGGTAGCTGTAAAGTAGCTGAAACGTCGGGTTAAAAGTAAATAAGGACAAATAAACCGAGATAGAATCCTTTAATAAGTGGTTTTATTGCAATGAGTGATGTTCGCGTAAACTTCAGACAGCATCCCATCACAATAGGGTTTTATTTTACATGTTTTTACATTCCTTGCCTCTCATAATTTCATCAACCTATTCCAAAATTAACTTATATACGTGTGATACTTTTTCGTGAGTTGGGTAAAACCAAAAAATATGAAACAGTAGTTCTCTATTCATTCCCAATTAGTTGACCGTGTGCTTGTATGCTACCTTTGTAGTATAAAAAAAGGATTTTCAAATGTGAAAGAAAAAGGTGTTAGCATTAAAAACGTCCGCGAGCCCTTGAGTGAGACAACCAACCATAAGTCGTAGACGCTGGTAGTTCGTAGTCATTGAGAATTGGGGTCAAGGAACGCAATTACAAATTAGATTATATTATTGACTTCGCTGCAAGTCCCAGCGATAGTTCACAACACTTTATACCGAGAAGAGAATTACGTACATAATATTGTATGAAATAGTTTTCAGGTTTTAGAAGGCCCCCCTCTAAAACTAAAACCTGAAAACTTTAGTTTTAAGAAGGTAACAAGAAATTTAAATAAGCTTCAAAAAGTGAAGAGTACTGCATCGATTGACTTCAAATTTTGACACGACACATCACATTTTTTTTTCTTAGCATTTTTTTGACTCGATATATGTATACGGAACCGGGATTCGAGCTGAAACGCAACAAAAAGGTTTTTTTTGTCTGTCTGTCTTTCTGTTTGTACAGGTAATTTCTGAAACGGCTCGGCCGATTTGGTGGGATTTTAAACTGTAGATAGCAGATTTTATTTAGGTGTAACTTAGGCTACTTTTATTTTAGAAAAAAAATTACGCTCTCAAATAAAAAAAACTTAGAACCCAAATAGACGTCCACGCGGACGGAGTCGCGGGCACAGCTAGTAAAAAAAATTAAAATTGAAAGCACTTACCATATCTAAATTATTAAACAGCATATTAAGGGTGCTTAAATTGCTCATACTATCAACTTTCGGCGCGATCGCTCTTGGCACATTCATCATATTAGGATTCAATATAGACTTCATTCTCCGACCTCTTCTGGGCGTAATGTCAGGATTTCTTTGCCTATAATCCGCTATTATCGACTTCACATCCTTCGTAGGTCCTTGCCGGCCCATAGGAAGCCCGTAACTCGAAGGCAGCTGCCCATTCATGTCTCTAGGAAACCCTGGCATAGGTCCAGGCATCATCATAGCTTGAGGGAATACTGGTTTTGGCATTGACTGCATATGAGCAGCTTTATCGTAAGGTGGGGGTAGCCCAGCCATTGGGTTAAAGTGGCTTGTGACAGGCATTACTGGGGTCTGCATCATTGGATTGATTGAGGAACCTGGTTGCTTCAGAGAGAGTCCAGAAATTTCGTCACTTTTATCTATAGCTAGGTTCTTAGCTTGATTTAGATAATCGAAGGGGTCCGTTCTTTCTGAGCCATTGACTTCTGCTTTCTCGAAGGATAACACTTGTTTCCGCCTCAAAAGTCGTAATAAAATTTCTTCTTTGACTTTCTTTAGATGGAGAATATTGTTCCATTCGTGTTCCTTCTTCTGCGCGAGTTCTCTTAGCGTCTGTATCTCTGAGAGCAGTTGTTCTGTGTGCCTCTGTATTTCATCTACGTTGTTCTTTGTAGCTGTTTGTATGTAATCGTTTATCATTATGTCGTGATGGGGGAAGGTTTTCTCAACTTCAAGACACAGTTTCTTTAGGGGAGATTCTGTGTCTACGTCTTCGCTTGCACGTCGTTTCGCTGCTTGCTCTTCCTGGAAAGGGAATTATATTTAATACAATGCCAACAAAATTTATTTATTTATATTGCAAATGTAGGTAGAGTTTGTACAATGTTGTTCATTTCATTACAGAGTATCACTACATTTGGCCTTGCGGCATGCAACAATATCATCAAAATAAACATCCTATGGTTCAGGATTTTTCTATACCACTAGGTGGCAGACAAGGCACACGGCCCATCTGATGGAAAGTGGCTACTTTAGCCGCTGGACGTGTACAAGAACAGGGCGCACACTTGTGCTGGCAATCCTATAGGAACTTTCTAATGCCTTTCTTGAAGAATCCCATAATTTAATATTGCTCAGAACATATATCTTGGACATAAAATGTGCTATATACGCGCCGTAGGTGCACGTTTCTTGGGTGTCTTTTGACGATAGCACGGGGTGCTACTGCGGTGGACGAGCTCAAATTCACCAAGCATAGATTATTACAAAACAATCTGCAGGCGCCAGGGCCACTTTTGTCTCGCGATTTAGGTCCAAGATACGAGTCCCGAGGTATACGCCCTTCCTATTAAAGGATATGTACTTCACAAGGGCGGAGTCGCCGGCGTACTCGTAGATTAGTATGCTATATTAATAGATGTGACCACTAATTGTATGGTTACTTAACGTGAACTGAATCTAATTAGTATGAAAGTCACGACGTAATTGTCGTCAAGTTAATTTGCTGACCGCGCAAAATCTACTGTCAACTCCAATGACGTCATCAGCCTGTACATGGAAAGTTGGTAAAAATTTCGATGAGCCATTTCTCGTTAGTCTGCTCACAGGAAGGTGGACGCCTACAGGAATAACAAGCAGGCCAATGTGTTTACACAAATACATATACATACATACAGACAGTCAGTCACGCCTCCTTCCCAGTGGGGTAGGCAGAGACCACAGTGTTCCACCTGCTACGATCCTGGCATACATTTTTCGCTTCTACGTTCATAATTGCTTTCATGCATGCTTGCCGGTTTTGGGTACTCTTGACATGTCCTTTATTTAAAACCCTTTCGGACCCTTAACACCACCGTCTTGCACCACCGGGGGTGTCAAGGGTATTTTTTAATACCCATTACACTACCAAAGAGCTGCAGCAGCACTGGTGGTGTAAAAGGTATTTTTCAATACCCATTACACTATCATACGTCTTACATACGGATTTGATTTATTTAAAGGCTTCCCGAATATTATCAGATGGAAGAAGTGGTAAGGCTGCTGTATGCCCACAATTCTTATTTCAGCCTTTGTTTTTGTGTACTCCAAAGACTTGGCAATGCTTGCAATGCTTCACACTGCCGTGTACTGGAAATTCCTCGGTTTCGTTGAAAGACTTATTTTGTAGTTCTACTAATTTCAAACCGGAAGGAAAAATACTACACCCGAGGAGAGTATTGTCAAGTTGTATGTACTGATTCGATATTAAATGTTGTTCTTAACGTACCTATTTTATTTACAAAGAATACACTACATCTTATGGTGGCACAGCACTATTTGTCGGTAGTGTAATGGGTATTAAAAATACCTTTTACACCACCAGTGCTGCTGCAGCTCTTTGGTAGTGTAATGGGTATTAAAAAATACCCTTGACACCACCGGTGGTGCAAGACGGAGGTGTCAAGGGTCCGAGAGGATTTAAAACTAGCTTTAACATAGCCTATGTCCTTTCTCAAGGTCTAAACTACCCCTATACCAAATTTCATCGAAATCAGTTCAGTTATTTAGGCGTGAAAGCGTAACAGACAGACAGACAGACAGAGTTACTTTCGCATTTATAATTTAGTATGGATGTCTTCGATCTGACTGACATACGTATGTCTAGGTCGACCCCTACCGGGTTGCCCATTCACCCTCGCTTCATAAATCTGTTTCGTCAGTCTTCTTTCGTCCATCCTCTCTACATATACATACATACATTTATATCCTTAGACCAGTAGGTATACTGTACAGATACAGCGTAAAAAACAACTCATTTTGTATAAACTGGTGTCAATATTGTTCTTTAAACTGTTATTGTGTGTGTGTTAAGTCAAGTGTTAAGAGATGGTTCACAACAGTGGTACACCTACTGACTGCCGAGTATTGTTCGCACCTGCAACCTTCTAATTGCAACCCCAACGCGTAACCACCCTTATAACCCCCCTTTTGCTTCGCCATAGTCGGGCAAATGTCCAAGCGATTCAACGATGCATAGAATTTTTTCAAATAAAATGTCCAACGTATAGTGTAGTTGTATTGTTAATTCTGAGTGGCGGCTTGGGTAACACGACCTTGGCTAAGATCAAGTGTCAGGGAAGGTCATATTGCCTCACTTACAACTAGTTTTTATAAAAACGTTACGGTCAGAATTTAATTTTGCTTTGTCGGAAAGATGTGAAGTGAGCGCCAGATGTCGTTATCCTAGAAAAAACTTCATTGCATAGTCTATCTATACTATTATACCGACTGGTTTATAGTGGTTTCGGAGTGAAAGGTTTTGGGCACTTTGAGTTTCGATAGCAAAATCGTCTGGAAATATTAATTTGGCGACCAAAAAAAAATATAACATCCATGCATTATTCTGTTCACCTGTACATACATTATGAAAAATAAAAGAAGGCAAAGTGGACGTGTCTGTACATAGAAAATATTTAAAAAAAACTTGGGTTATGTTATATTAATGTTTTATTTTTAATTCTTATCTGTTGGACATGCAAAACTACTGAACGTAATTTAATGCTGTTTTTTTTGTTAGAGATGTCTTGGTCAGACTTAATTTCTTACGTTTGTTTGATTGCGATAGGTTAAGTAGAAAAGCGATATTCCTAAAAGTTGTTAAAACCGACATTCACTTCGCGGTTACGAACAAGTAATTTGAAAATTAAACCTTACCTTAATAATATCGCCATTCATTGACTGTGGTTTAGGCTTCTCAATTTTTGGTTCTACCTTCCTCTCTTCAACAGGTAAAACTTCAGCCATAGCCACATCAAGGTCTTTTTCCGACTTCCTGGTGTCGACAACAGGCTCCGCTTTCAGAGCACTGGTCTCCTTCTTAGCAACTAAGGGTTCCGCTACAACATCTTCTCTATGAGGCTTCTGTTCCTTTTCTTCTTGTTGTATAACTGGTTTGCTTATTGTTGCAGATTCATCCTTGGGTTGGTTGCTTGGTTCAGGAGTAATAGCTGCTACTACAGGTGTAGTTTCTTCTTTTAATTTCTCTGAAAATTTTGTAGGGATTTAGAATTTTGATTTTGATAATGGATAAAAGGGTGGTGGTCAGCGTGACCGTAACGTATAGACGATTGCAAGATCAAAGGTATCCTTTGATATCGCCAATGGGTTGTGTTGTGGAGGTCAGATGGCTGTCGCAAGGTCGCAACACGGAAAAAATCGAAGCTTAGCCGCGTTGCAGTTAGACTGGAAAAAGTGAACCTTGGACCCCAAGGTAAAAGGCCTCTAAAGCGACCGGGACTAACGCAAGGAGGAAGATGATGATGATTATAAAATTAAAAGGTGAAAAACGTTTAAAGGGTAACCTCCCGTCGACAAAACAGCATCTTTTAAAGAGCTTTGGATTGTTTTTATTTTATTTAGTTTATTTGGATGCAAGCTTTCCATTCGTGTTCAGGCGGCAGTCGCTCTCGTTCAAGACTTCATGGTCATCTTAGCGTTGTGAAATCCTAATTAAACTAAACTGTGAAAAGGATCGCCGTCTCCAGGCTCCTAAATGCAAGATGTGGACGGAATCGTGATTGGCGCTCAAAGAAAGAAAGAAGAGCGGCACGTGGTACCAAAGACAATATATAAGTAGATACAATAGCTCTCGATTGTGAGACTAAGAGCGGGGGCGCACGATGCGTTGCGGCGCCGCATCGCAACGCATCGTGTGCCCCCGCTCTGACGCGTTTGCGCTACTATCGCTCTATTAGGCCGTCCGTTGCGTTGAGCGCACATCGCAGGCGTTCGCCATTCGCGGAACTTTGTTCAATTGCTTTGAATGTAGATGACTTGCGCAGTGAATTCGCGTAACTTCCAACAATGTCCTGTAACTTTGCTCCTTTGGTATGTGAGTATCCCCTACCCTAGTGTCCTTTATGTCAACATTGTCTATAGATCATAAATACTTGTAGGCCCAATGCAGCAATGCAATGACTGGTTGCACTACTATCTTTTCTACAAATTGCTGAACAACAATTGATCAGTCTTAAGTGCCCTGCAGTTGTGGGGTCCAATATCAGTCCATGTTGCATTTGCTTTCTTGTCCACTGTACCTCTCCAACCGGACCACTGAATACTTATGTAGGTTCACAAGAAATGCTTTAGCTATGGTAAAGTTTGACTCCAATAAATAATGATTTAAAAATTTGTTTTTTTTTCTAAAGCAGCAGATAAATGTAAGACACAGATGAATGACAGGAACAGCATTTGCATTTTTGAAGAAAGTGACGATAATTATTGACAATTTATTTTATTATTATTAAAAAATCCAATTTTGAATTGTCACAAAATAACCCAGGTCGAGAAGAAGGTTAAGGTCAGGTCAAGAAGCGTCGGTAGATTAGTGGTTAAGGAGTCGGACTTACGATAGAGAGGTCCCGGGTTCGAATCTTGGAAACTACTGGCTTGAACCCATTCTTAACACAAGCAATTTAGCTCAGCTGGAGGGAACATTAGTAATTTCGAATGCCATACAGGGTGGAAAAATAAGTCGGTAATTTACCATGTTTCTTACAGAGATTTGATCGTTATGATTGACACTATCGATTGATGACATAAAAATACAGGATGTTATTTTTTCGGATTTTAGTGGGTTCGATTACTGGGTGTGGCGAGCGAATTTTCGAAAATTTGTGAATGCAGTTTTGTTTCTTTTTAAAATTAAAGGAATGTCTCCTTTAAGTAAAATGAGCCAACTTAGGGATTTAAGGTAGTTTCCTTCAGGGCCCGACTTATTTTTCCACCCTGTATATGAATTTTGTTTGTATATTAAAAAAAAAACCAGGTGACCAAAGTAAGTTTACAGTACCAGTAAAATTAAACAACACATACATCAAATATATGACATCACAATCAATAAAACTACTGGGTATGTTTTAAATTCAATGAATAATATTATGTGCAATGTTAGACGGAATCACTTCTCTGGTAATAAAGGTCTGTGACCCTTGCTATCGTAATCAAAAGAAAGCCTGTTGAGTGTGACTGACTTGCATAGATTGGGTTTTATACTCCATTTAAAATTAAAGTAAACAATATGGATGTGACTTTTTATACAAACAAAGAAACTACTGCTAAAACTAGTGGATCAATTTCTTTTTTTTTTTAAATGCATTTAAAAAATATTAAAAAACTGAGTTTCAAATAAACAATATTAATGGCCGTTCCCAATAACTAAGATGTGGTTAAAGGTAGATTTATCTATCTGGCTTCTACTCATATATCCCATAGAGATTGATGACGTTTTTGTTCTTTACAATGTCAAAACTGGCAGTAGATACATTATAGGGAATGGCCGTGTAAGACAAATTAAGATTAAGAATTAAGATTGTTAACCTTTAGTTAAGTATCTAAAAAACCGGAGTATACATAAATTAGCTGGATTATTATACTGGAATAACTACTAACTAGTAGTTCAATTTCAGTTTTTAGTTCAGAAAATATCTAGATCTAGCCAAATCCTCAGTTAAGACTGGTAAAGCGGACCCCAGACGCCGAGCTTAAAGCTTCGGATGCGACTGGGCACTAACACTAGGATGAAGAAATTGAATTTCTAAACAGAAAAATATGAATAAACCAAGTTTTTAAATAAAACATATTATAAAGACACATCAAGGTTGTTTAATTTAGTCAAGTATGTACTTAACCAATTGGAATATAGTTCAGCACTGGACCGGACCATCTACACTATTTCAATATTTTCCAGCTGGAAACTAAAAAAAATACCCAAAGAAAATAATGCACTTTCACAGGCACAGTGCTGGAATGGGCAAGCTGGAAACAAAAGTACATCATTAAACCAGTCACTGGACTGGATTACTTACTGGAATGAAACATTCCAGTGCCAAAAACATTATTCCAGTAGCATTTCAGCATTCACTGAATGCTATTGGAATAAATTGTGAACCCAAGTATTATGTGCTACATCCTGGAATATACAAATCCATATGGTTTTTGGATCTTTCCTTTTAATCAGAGTTGAGAAATGATAGGTTGTACTTTATGACGAGGCCTATGTCCAGCATTGGACTGCAGTAGGCTAATTGATTGATTGATTCTAATAAGTAGTACAAGCAAGCAGAGAGTAGGTATCATTCTACTTTTTTCAATACTTTGTGGTTTTCACCAGTGCTTTATTCACATTTGGTACAAGGAAAAACAATATTTACATACACATTGATAGTAATAATAATTATATAATTTAACAGTGTATATTACCTGTAAAACCACTAAAGCAATAGTTGAAGCAGAAATACCACTAAAGCAGTAACTTTAACACAAATGTAAGAAACCTACCCACCATTATAAAAAAGAAATTACAAAATGATGTAGGTATGTACCTCCTTTCAATTGATATAAACAAACATAGTAAGTTTGAGTTTTTTAACTTACCTTTTTCATTCTCAGACTGCACATTCACGAAATTATCACTACTTTCACTCTGATTCTCACTTATTCTTTTTTCTTTGGCATTATCATCACAGTTTCCCGCCTTTTCACCAGATTTCTCTTCAGTCGCTTCCTGCGGTACCGGTATTGATACCTCTTTCAACTTGTCCAACTCTGCATCATCAATAGCCAACGGATCTACCTCATTGTCAACTATAGCCTCCACACTTGGAGGCGCTTCCACTCCACCGTGGCTCTTCGGAGATTCCACTATTTTCAAGCTTATATCGTTCATGTTTATTTACATATTTCCGATTCACAAGTCACTGCATAGTGTCACCACGCCGTGCATAGGTTCAATGACTTTAAAATGACCATTTATAACCATAATAAAATATTTAGAGCTATATCCCAATACCTAAAGTGCACAAACGATGTACCGAAACTATAAAAATAATATAAACAACACTGATAACTATATTGTTTGTAATATATTTCCCATATTGGGTAATTTCACGATGTACCAGCAATAGCAGCCGTGAACTCGGGGGTCATTGTGACTAATTACGTGACAATACTATAATGTAGACTATCTTATGAAATCAATACACATTGTTCGTTTTCAATATGATATTGGTAATTTTAGAAAATATTTTTGATTTCTATTTATTATTCTACAAAATAAATGCTATAGCGCAAGGACGCAAATTGCACGCGAACTACACAGAGTTGCCATACTATGAAAATGAATATTCAAACAATAAAATTGAAATGCGTAGGCCCAACTTGTAAATGCATTCTATATAAATATGTATAATGTATACACCAAAGAACAGTTAAACTTACAGTATATATACTATTATAATATATAAATAAAGTATAGATAATGTCGTTGCAATAAATAATAATTATAAGCATGTATAATAAAATATACCATCACAGGAATATTTTTTTAACATTGTAATATTCTTGTACATGTGATAAATTACACGCAGCCTATGTTTTGTAGTTTTGAATAAAATTGGCAATAATACGCATAATGTAAAATATTTCAATTAAAATTATCATTATCAAGTACATCGATAACAAGCGTTGTAAATTTATTAAATAACTTACGAACCAATCTTGGAATTTATGCTACTATTAGTAAATAAATAATAAATATTGCAACTTAACGAGTAAAAGAAACGTTTATCCGCCGGACACCGATAAAATAATATTCTTAACTTATTAATTCATTATCTGAAAACCTATATAATAATTTATTTTAGATGAACTTACTAATCTTCCAAAATAAGATTAAATATTTACCAAATAATTATTCTTGTAACTCGTGTCTCTAAAATAATTTTCTATCAAGATCATGAACATTTTTGAATTTTGCGCCGTACAGATTTATTATATCAGTCATCATTTAAATAGTGCTGTAATTGTTACCACTATTAGAATATCGATCATAATGTTTAAATCGATTAGTTTTTTCAAAATTATTATTTGGTATTAGCTACCTTGATCTTATACATAGATTTTAACTTATTTTACTATTCTATACCTAATTTATTGCATATTGCCGGTAAATCATAGTACCAATACTATTAAATATGCAAAACTATAATCATACCCTAATGAATGCCTTTAATGAAAAACCTTTCACTATTGAAATGGCAATCAATCAATCGATTAGCCTAGTCTAGGGTGCCACGTCTGCCAATCCTTCGATGCAGATTGGGGATCACACGAACATAGTCTCACCCATAATAGTAAAGGATGAATGAAAATAAACCAAAAAGAAAAGTAAGGAACATGAGAGTAGCCATCTATCTCCTCTGTGTCCAAAGGGCAGGCGCGGTCCGAGGGGGGGGGGGGGGGGGTGATAGGTGACATGACCCCCCCCCCCCAAAACCATGTACATCATATTGAAAAGTCCCAGTACGAGGGGAGGGGGGGTTAAATTTCTTAAGGAATTTCCGAAGTGACCCCCCCCCCAAAACTTCAAGCTGCGACCGCGCCTGCCAAAGGGTGCATCAAGGTTGGCGCTATGATAGTGAACATAAAACTGAAACAAAAAACATTGAATTTACTAATTATCAAGAGCTCATAGCTAAGTGGTAACCAAATAGGTTAAGGAATTCCTGCTGCCAAATTAAGACCCCTACTTACATTAATCCTTTCTTGCAAGCCCGCCAGTTTCGAGTACATCTGACCGGTCCCTTTTTCAAAATTTTATTAATTTGGTAAATGTTTGTTCACCTGTGCCTTACATATCTGGTTAACATTAAGCACGTTGCCATAAAAACTTCTGTGACATTCCATTCGGTACAATGGAAGTTGGAACGGTACAAAGCCTAACAATCTAAGAATTTCGGTATAGTCGGTAGGTTGTGGAGGTGATATGACGCTCACTACATGACAAACATACCAAGGATTAGTCGTTTCGTAGTTAAAGTTAGACTGAGTGCAAATCTCATCTGAATTGGGAATGGACTCGTACGATAATGATAATGAACTAAAACTCAATACAATTCTACTTTTTTGTAGCACGTAAGTTTACTTAGTTTTGAGTTATAAGTAATTTAATAATCTGGTATACTTTTTGTATTTGCAGTCAGATAGATACTTTGTTTTCAAAATTTTTAGCATTCAAACTAAAATAAAAAATCTTTCAAACTGCAGTTCTGAATAAATTCTATGGAATTGATTAAAAATAGTTTAATCGATTATTTTAGAGAAATCAGTAATATTCACTTGACAACTCCAATCACGTTTCAGAGATAAGCACATCACTAACCGATGATGAAAGAAAATGAATGAAAAAAAGCAAATGGCTGACTAAAATCGACGTTCTTACTCCTAATATAAATCCGATGTAATTACATGAATTATGCGCTCTTCATGATTATGATTAGCGAAATAAGATTACAAAGACAGTAAAGAACTAAGATTACTATATATTACTGGCAGAAAGCCTGCTAAAAGTATAGAAAATCCTAAAAATTAATACCTTAGCTTACACAATTCGTATTTTATTGCAAAAGTACTAATCGTGCGTGTGACGGACGCACGTCGGTTTATTGCTTAGGTAAGTCCTTTATTGTATATTTATATTGCATGTGCTCTTGTTGTGCAGTCATTTGTTTACTTTATTTTGGAATTATCGAATTTGCGAATGCTTACGACTGCTTTATTTTTAGAATCTGCAACTAAGTTGATAGTTTTTCGAGTTATACGCGCTGCAGTGTGGTGATTAATTTTGTGCTTATCTGGAATGAAATAACAATTCTTTTTATTTGTGTACCTGCACATTTTGCATTATGTCCTCAGAATTTTTTAAGCGGGTACAATCGACCAATATAAAGTAGCTTGACAACTTATCATTACTTACATTATTTACACGAACTTCAGTGAAGTTCTGTAGGTATGTACTAACCAAATTATTTATTTTATTACTTGTAAACTTGTGAAGTATGAAAATGTGAACTTTGTTCAGGTCCTTATCATCTTTTATTAAAAATCAATCATAGTAAATATTATAATTACAGTAATTACTTAATGTCAGGATGAGCTTTTCATTACTATTTAACTTATTTTTGTATTATTAGTAAATGAATTTCAAAAACATAAATGAAATTATGTTTCAGTTGAAGTGATGTGAAGTGCGGACTCAGGGCGGGCGCACCGCCCCAGTTGAATATGGAACGAGGCTACGACAAGCGGTATAGCAAGCATCATAAGGAGAAACATAAGAAGCATGGCCACAAGAAGCACAAATCATATTCAGGTAGTTCCCATGAACCATCTTATGCTACTGTCAATTCTGTCAAGCCACTGGTGGAGTACTCCGATGTCAGTTCAGAGGCACTGTCAGCACCAGAGGCCGGTGAGATTGATAGTGAAACTAGCTCCATCAGCAGGCACATCGCTGATGACCTTGATAGAACGAGAAAGTCCCATTCCATACGTACATTTGTAGATAACAAGACAATATCAGTCACTACTACGAGTCGTCGGACCATTGAAGAATATGCCCTGAGAGATGCTTCGGTGTCAAGAAAAAGAAGACTAGAAGGATACATTGAGGCAGAGCCAGAGTTTGATGAACATGGCAGGTATAAGAAGAATAAAAAAGACAAACGTAAGAAAGAAAAAAAGAAGAAAAAGAAGAAGTCCAAAAATAGGTCAAGGTCGGCAAGTTTAGAGAGTGTGTCTCCAGATGACAATATGCCTGAGGAGCTGCCGGCTCGGGCACCAACTCCCCAGCGCTACCACCAGGTGCCTGTGAGTGAGTGGGAGAAGGCTTCATCTCCTTTGCGTAATGGGTCGTGCTCTCCGGTGTCTCCGAGTACGCCACCGCTGATGCGCCACGAGTCGCACCGTGCCGTGCTCCGCGAGCCACCAATGCACCACAACCCGATGCCTTACTCCCCACACCGAGAGAGATCTCCACTTGTTAGGTAAGTGTTAATATTATCTTTTTTATATAACCAATGTTTTGTTCAGTATGCTTCAGAGACAGCACGGGTTGATGTGATCAATTTACCAAGTTCCTGGTGTAATATGAAAATTGGCAATGTCATAACAAATCTAGAATACTAATTTTGATTTTATTGAATTTGCAATTCAGTAAACAAACTTAATGTAGAATAAATTATGCTAAAATATGTTAGACATGAAGTATTGGACATATAATTACAGCAGTATTTGTTTCATATATTCGAATTTTGAGAATAAAAAGTATCTAAAGTGAAGTCTGAAAGAACTATCAAGTCATTGGCAATTCAGTCTAGTCATATCTGATACTATAACTAAACTCAGTTTATTCTAAAAATCACACATGTACATAGTAACGCCTAACGCCTCCTTCCCATTGGGGTAGGCATAGACAATATCGTCCAATTTCTATAATATCTATCTATCCAACTATACTCATCATTTTGCTCACCTCAATTAAAAATCAATCATAGTAAAATATTATAAATTACAGTAATTACTTAATGTCAGAATGCACTTATTACTACAAATTAACCTTTTAATGATTCTTAGTTACAAAACGATGCATTCTATAAAAGTATTGTTAATGATCTGAATGATTATTGTAGTAACATAATTAGGACAAATAAATTAAGTGATGTTAAATTTAGTATAACCTACAAAACAAAATAAAATTAACACATGCCTTGGTCTTTAAAAGCAGCAGGTCTGCTATTACATACTAGTGTTACAACAGTTACTAGACAGTAGTGTTACTATATACTAGTGTTACTAGACACTAATGTTACTGGACACTAATGTTACTAGACTCTTAGTGTTACTAGACACTAATGTTACTGGACACTAATGTTACTAGACTCTTAGTGTTACTAGACACTTGTGTTACTAGACACTAATGTTACTAGACTCTTAGTGTTATTAGATACTAGTGTTACTAGACACTAATGTTACTGGACACTAATGTTAATACACTCTTAGTGTTACTAGACTCTTAGTGTTACTAGACACTAGTGTTACTGGGCACTAGTGTTACTAGACACTAGTGTTACTGGGCACTAGTGTTACTAGACACTAGTGTTACATTTTCTTTCACGAGTTGGTTTTATAACAGACACACATGTTATATTTCTGTGCATCCTTATACATTTACTAGTTGTGCCCGCGACTTTGTCCGTGTTCTGCACAGAAACCTACTACTTTTTTCTAAAAGGAGTATAAGTTACGCCTTATAAGTTATTTGTACTGAAAATCCTATAAGAATCGTGGGTCGATTCGAAGATTACACAAACAAAAGGCACAAACAGGTAGAAAGATAAACAAGCAGACACATTTTTAAAACTGAGTTTTAGCTACAATTTTTTTTAAATTTTGATTGTTAAATGAATGTATTATATAAAACATTCATAATCAACGATTTTTGAAAACTTGCAGATACCTCCTGTTCAACAATAAAATTTATCTTTGAGGAAATTAATTTATTAAAATGAGTAGGTACTAAATGACTGAACTTTGTTACCAGTTTAAAATGAAACTTTATTGGGTAACCGCATGAGGTATGCAGGTAGGGTAAATAGTAATATTTGGGGTGCTTGATCGGAAACCTTCACGTGATGTACCCTGGGCAACGTAAATGGCGAGAAAATTGCCCTATTGGGTCACCTTATAAACTGTTAATTGAGACCTGAGACGTCGTGCGGTTTTGCTAACCAGCGGCGTTCTCCGCACGAAAAAAGGGAAATGTAATTAAATATGGTATTTTATTGTTAATTATGATATCAGATGGACGGGATGGAACTTTGAGTTGAAGTTCGTTATTTTGCCAAATCTATCTATCTATACTATTATATAATTGTAAAGTGGTTGTGTCTGTACATTGGAGATATTTAAAAAAAAATACTTGGGTTATGTTATGTTAACGCAAACATCTATACTAATAGATAATTGTAAAGTGGTCGTGTCTGTACATTGTAGATATTTAAAAAAAATACTTGGGTTATGTTATGTTAACGATACTGAACACGAAAATATGTTTTTTTAATTTCCTGTCTGTTTGTCTGTTTGTCCGCGATGGACGCAAAAACTACTGGATGGATTTTGATGCGGTTTTTTTCGTTAGAAAGGGCTTACTCAGACTTAAAATCTTACGTTTGTTTGATCGCAATCGGTTGAGTAGAACCGAAGATATGAGCAAAGGTCGCCTTAACCGAGATGCACGCGGGCGGAGCCGCGGGCGGAAGGCTAGTATTATATAAAAAGAAGTAGATATGTTATTGCGCGAAAATCGTGAAGATCCGAAAACGAGTCAATTGGAACGTTTGCCTTGTAGTATCGCGTGCCGAGCGGCGCCGGTAGGGATGTGACATTGAAGGAAAAAAATCGATTAAATAAAAATCGATTTTTTCTTTACTCAATATAAATCGATTTGTCAAAAATCGATTTTATGAAAATAAATAATCGATTTTTTTTAAAAAATCGATTTTTTTCCTAATTTTTAAAAATCTGCATACTTTTCGTATTCTAATAATAAACCTACTGACATTACGAAATTATCAGATTAAAAATAAAATAAAATAATATGATTAATAAAAATAATAACCAATTATAACTAAATCTCAAAGAAAATGTTCTTTTAAACTTTCAAGGTAACTATTTCAATTTCATAAAAATGTAGAAATTGATTTCCGTAAAACTATTTTTTTTACTGGCAACACTAAAAGAAACGACGACCGCTCTGTAACACCGCTGCCGCTGTGTCATACTGGCACTGGTGTGACGGTTAGGGAAGAAAATTATAATCGTCACACTATTCGCTGTCATTGTTATAATGACACAGGCAGCGGTGTAAAGGTCCAACCCCACCAAACGGATGGCATCGGCCCGGATTTTACAATCTTTAAACAAAATTAAATCTTATTATCACAGTGTTTGAAGTTTATATTACCAAGTCACGCACAACAGCTTGACAGCGACGTGCGGCGGCATGACGCACGTCAAGCTGTCATGCGTGACTTGGTAATATAAACTTTAAATGCTGTGATATGAGATTTATTTTGTTTAAAGATTGTAAAATCCGTTCCGATGCCGTCCGTTTGGTGGGGTTGGACCTTTACTGTTAGTTTGTCGTCAAAGATAAGTCAACGAAGTCAATTTTGTCCGTATCATATTTTCATTATCACAACAATATGAACAAACTTTTTTGTAACTCTTTTAGAAAATTATAAATTAAATAAAACTATAAACTGAACAGATAATAGTACTAGCGTAACCATAGTGTGAGTGATTCGAGAACCGAGAAGTCATATATCATACAAAGTGTTCATAAAATGTTACGAAAATTTCGCATTTACGAAAATCGATTTAAACGTGTAAGCTAAAAAAATCGATTTTTTAAAAATCGATTAATATTACTAAAAAAATCGCGTTTAAAAAATCGATTATAAGAAAAAAATAATCGATTTTTTTAAAAATCGATTATTTTTTAACATCCCTAGGCGCCGGTCGGACGTTGAGCGAAAGAATCAGTGAAATAAAAAAATAACGAAAATGCCACCGTATGTTTATAGACACTGCACGAACTATTACTCTAAAGTTAATACACTAAAAGTGTAGATGAATTAAAAATGTATGTGTGTGAGTTCGGCACATTTTTCTACGTTGATTTGTAAGCATATGACATGTCTATGTTATGAAATGTCATTGTGTTAACGATACTGAACACTTTTTTTGAATTTCCTGTCTGTTTGTCTGTTTGTCCGCGATGGACGCAAAAACTACTGGGCGGATTTTGATGCGGTTTTTTTTGTTAGAAAGGGCTTGCTCAGACTTAAAATCTTACGTTTGTTTGATCGCAATCGGTTGAGGAGAACCGAAGATATGAGCAAAGGTCGCGTTAACCGAGATGCACGCGGGCGGAGCCACGGGCGGAAGGCTAGTTAAATAAATAAATACAAATATTGTAGGATTCTATCTTCTTTTCGAAAATCTTTGAATGTAGTTTTGTCTCCTTTAAATAAAATGAGCCAACTTAAAGGATTTAGAAGATCCCTTCAGTGCCTGACTTATATTCCTCCCTGTATAGATATCTGGTTGCTATGAAATAAGGACTCATAATAAGCTGCCCCATCGCCTAGCAACAGTTTTAGTTTTCACAATTTATGGGAGAAAGTGAACAGATTCAGCTGTGGATATCCATAAAGTTTTCAACCTTTAATGCAAGTTCGGAAACTGAGTGAATTACTAAACTTCTATCTATAATAGTGGTTGTGTCTGTACATTGGTGATATTAAAAAAAGGGTTATCTTATAGTAGCTGTTACCCGCGGCTCCGCCCACGTGGATTTCGGTTACCAAGGCCTGATCTATCTCTGTACCAAATTTCATGAAAATTGGTTCAGTGGTTTAGGCGTGGAAGCTAAAGTGGGTGATAGACGTACGTACTTTAAGCACGCGGTTTTTAAGTTCGCGAACTTACTCGGCTCGCCGTCGGTGACAGACGTCAAGCTTGCTCACACTGTATTGCAATGTTGTCGAGAGAAGATGCTATGTGCTATCTAGGAATTCTATCATGTCATATTTTTCTAAGAGCTTGCTAAAACACCGGTGCAAACTTCTAGTTACGAGCAAAATTTCAAACTCGCTAGATCGCCAACGAACTTACTCGGCGGTTTTAAAGTACGCGAACTTATGGTGACAGACGTGCGAGTAAGGTCGCCGAGCCGTAAGTCCGCGTACTTACTCGCACGTCTGTCAACCACTTAACAGACCAGAGTTACTTTCGCATTAAATTTGTAATATTAGTATGGGGTATGGAAGTATGGATGTACAATATGTACATGTATATATCATTTGTCACTGCAGCTTACTCATAAATGTCATAATCATAACTGCATCGATATAAACTTATTTGTGAGACATTTCTATTTATCTATTAACTTTTATGTTTGAAAACAAGTTTGATAAGAGACTGATAAAGATTTTTTAATTGTTTACTAACTGGTGGAGCTGCTATTGATAACATCTGTGGAGAGTTCTGTTACTTGTACTTATCTAGTTTTCCTGCTATGAGAATGAGAATATCCTGGTTCGGACAATTCAAATATGATTGACGCACAACAACTGCCGACGCACGCAGCAGATGCGCGGTAATTCATTGCGGCATCTCAATGGTCTCCTTTATCCGCATAGGAGTTTAACAAGTAATGGGTACGCTAATCTGCTGCATGTGTCTGTCATTGTCGTATGTTGTCGGCTTCGGAGTCATACCTTTAGGGATGGAAGTTTTGTCGTGAGGAAGACGTTGACTAGTGGATGGCTATAAGGGGATAGAAAGACCTGGCCTTAAATTCTACTAAAGCAAAACCAGTGGTTTTTTGTTGGTTTGGTTGACAGACAAGCACACGGCTCACCTGATGGAAAGTGGTTACCGTGGCCTATTGACGTATGCAACACCAGGGGCGTCACACTCGTGCTGCCGACCCTGAAGAAACCTTCTAATGCCCTTCTTGAAGAACCCTATGTTGTAGTCGCTTGGGAAAACCGTCGCGGGGAGTTCGTTCCACAGATTGAGTGTGCGAGGGATGAAGTTCCTTTCATACCGCACAGGTATGAAAGGAACGGTTCCGGTCGCAATGTGTGAGGATGAATTCCCCGCCTATGGCGAGAGGTGCGATGATAGAATGTAGCTGTGGGTATCATGTTGTACCACAAACGTTGAAAAAAATGGCATTCAATTTTAGTTTTACTGCAAAAAACTTTATTGCAATAGTGTCAAAGTCCAAAATTTAATTGAAAAGTGTTTCTTTTTCATTCACTCTACAAAAAGTCATTTAATTTTAGACTTAACGGCATTACTTTAAAGTTTATAATGAAGTAAATGGTATTTTTTTTTGCAGTCTGTAGTATCACAGTGGGTTTGCTTTAGCAGAATCGGGACTTTGATGGACTGTGTGAAAGATGATATGGCTGAAATGACTGCAACCAGAGATGAATGGAAAAAGCACACAATACATGTTGCGCCACCTCCAAGTATTTATTATGGGCTAGCCCGCCCCGGCCACTTTTCGTTGTTAGTTTATAACTCAAGAACGGCTGAACCGATTTGGCTAATTTTAGTCTTGAAATATTCGTGGCTGTCCAGGGAAGGTTTAAAGGATGAGAAAATAGGAGCAGCGGGAACGGGAAATTTATGGCGGTACGAAGTTCGCCGGGACAGCTAGTTACTTATAGTATATACCTACCCGCAATTTATTAATTTTCAAAGAATGTATGGGAATATGCCGGATTTGTTGAAGTTTATGGTTACTGCTCCGATGTCTTGAGTGGTCACGTGATGATATTTAGCCTATAACCTTCATCGATAAATGGGCTATTCAACACAAAAATAATTTTTAAATTCTATCTACTAGCGATTTTTTATGAAAACACATATTAAACGAATAAACTAGGCTAACTGACTAACTATTGCTTCGATTTCGGGTCATGCATGATCTTTAAAATGAGTTTCTAAACAGAAAAAATAATATGTTTTAAATAGGTTTTTGAAAATAAAATATATTAAAAAGACACATCACGTACCTAACCGAATGGAGTACTAGTTTACTCTCTTTCCAAGTTCTTATTGTTGTAATTTGATATTATTACTATTCCAACAAGCAACGAAATTTTATAATTTTTAAAATAATTAAAATATGACGCTGATGGCACAGAATCTCTGTTCTTAAGGGGTCGGCAGTACGAGTGTGTTGCACTCGTTCATAGGCCACGGTAACCACTTTCCATCCGATGGGCTTTGTACTTGTCTGCGACCTAAGCGGATTAAAAAAAGGACCGAACACTAAATGGGCAATATTTCATGTCCCCTGTCTCCAACTTTGGTTATTAGCATACAAACAGTGCATTTTACAATTCATGAGCTGCGCTGCGCACACGATTCTAGAATAATCTTCGCGTTATCTGAGTGACGTTTGCAGCATTCAATAATTTGAGATGGTCAACGAACTATATTATAAGGTCACATAGAATATTTTCAAAACCAAATTACCATCGTTCGGATGTACCTAACGGTACTATATGATGATACTGAGCCGTCAAACGTTTTGCCATTCATATCCATTCTTTCATACTAATCTTTAACTTAACCCTGTCTGTCGTTCTATCTGTTACACTTTAACGCTAAAACCACTGAAGCGATTTTGATGAATTTGGTACAGGGGTAGTTTAGACCTTGGGAAAGGACATAAAGGTCGAGGATGGCGAACCAATAGCACGCGTGCCAAAGATCAACGTCAGTCGTCAACGTATCTCATTAACGTCAAATCCCATACATTCGTCGTTCTATTCTACAATACACCGGCCAACGAATTGCTACTTGTCTAGACCGGCAAGTATATAACCCGCGCCACGTATCTTAGACCTAAATCGTAAGACATACGAGTCTCTGGTGCCCGCAGATTGCTTTGTAATAGTCGATGCTTGGTGAATTTGAGTTCGTCTACCGCAGTAGCATCCCGTGCTATCCTCAAAAGACACCCAAGAAATGTGTACTGCGCGTATAGGGCACATTTTGAGCACATTTTAGGTCCAAGTTACGTGGCGTGGGTTATACTATACTATAGATAGATAGATGCGGATAATAATATTAAACTGTCAGACATACTCGTACATACTATTGTCATATTAGATACATTATAGTGCCAGATACATTAGTGCCAGATATGGACTAACATAACATAAACTCACGCCTGTATCCCCGAAGGGGTAGGCAGAGGTGCTAGCACCCACATTTCGCCGTTTATGTTTAGGTCCCAATGTAATAGGTGGCGAGCCTATTGCCATTAACCGGGCACTTATAAGCCTGCGATAAATACACACATAACTTCGAAAAGCATCGAAATGTCATTGGTGTGTGCCATGTTAAAACCTGGGATCGAACCCGAGATCTCGTCTCAGCAGTCCATTACCCATACCACTAGGCTACCGCGGCTATAACGCTAACGACCAGATACGGATACCTCGGAGAGCACGTTAAGCCGTCGGTCCCGGTTGCCATACGAACATCTATAGCAGTCGTTACGGGTAATTGGAGCCCTAAAAATCCAACAAAAACGGTCTAGCTGCAATGCTTCGATATCGCCTAATGTCACCATTGGGTTGTGGTCAGATGGCAGTCGCTTCATGGAAAATATCGAGGTCCAGCCAAATCCGCAGTTAAGACTAGTAGAGCGGACCCCAGACTCCGAGGTGAAAGCTTCGGATGCGACTGGGAATTAATGCTAGGATGAAGAAGATGGATACTTCATTCAGCTATACCCCTTCTCTTAGTCTCAGGCGCGGTCGCAGCTTGAAGTTTGGGGGGGGGGGGTCACTTCGGAAATTCCTTAAGAAATTTAACCCCTCTCCCCTCGTACTGGGACTTTTCAATATGACGTGCATGGTTTTGGGGGGGATCATGTCCCCTGTGACCTGAGAAATTTAACCCCCCCTCGGACCGCACCTGCTTAGTCTTATTATCCGGCGCACTTGGTTTCGTGTCCCCTATGTCCTACTTCCTGCACTAAAGAAGACCTAAACAAAGCCACTGACAGCGCAGTTGAGATGGCAGAATACTCTCGAATAATTTAGAGCAGTGATAAAGAGTATCATTGACACGATAGAAGAAGTCTTATTATGTATTTACTAACTTTTTTTAACACCTTTCAGACGGCGGCAGAAATCAACAACACCGCATACCCCGATAGCGCCTCCGTACCACGATACAGTGACAATAGACTCTGATACGGAACAAGATTACGAGCGCAGTAGACGCGAGCGAGAGTACTGGCTCGAGCAGCAACAACGCGTACAACAGTCGCCTATCATGGTATCAGGTAAGTTTGTATTCCTACCTGAGCCCGTACCACGGACTCTTAAAACAGGTCGATAATTGAACGGTTGTCATACAATCAACTGCAAATGTAACTATGTAAGGCGTTATATAGACGGGGAGAGTTTCTCGCCCGCAAGATATAACCCGCGCCACGTATCTTGGACCTAAAATGTGCTCAAAACGTGCCCTATACACGCAGTACACATTTCTTGGGTGTCTTTTGAGGATAGCGCGGGATGCTACTACGGTAGATGAACTCAAATTCACCAAGCATGGACTATTACAAAGCAATCAGCGCCAGAGCCTCGTATGTCTTACGATTTAGGTCCAAGATACGTGGCGCGGGTTATACGATTATATTATCGACAGAAAAACGTTGCTTCGTCTAAACATTCGCAGAAACAATAGCCGCTCGCTCGTCTACGCCTGGCGAGAATTGCCTCGCAATTGAATATTGGTAGTGTTCGTCTAGCTAAATAGAACTTCAAGCAATAATAGTATTTTGACATGGTGATAATATCACTTACGAATCTCGTGATATAATCGTAAGCGAGAATTTAGTTTTTGCATTTGTGTAAACATTTTGATACAATAATGGTATGGCGCGTACGATTTTTCTGATCGAAACGTGCGAGAAACTCCCCGTCTAAAAGACGCCTAAGGTGGTTCACTTACGAAATAATTATATGTCGATTGTTGACATAGAAACACGGGTCAACTGACAATTGACTTTGATAAAACTCCGTATTTAGAACGTACATAGTTGCAGATAAAAGTAAGTAAAGCAGAAAATATAAGTCGAATCGACTTATATTTTCTATATCATACAAAAAAAAAATGATTTCGTTAGTAACCAAACGATTTTTGAAACAATTTAGTTACTTTGAAATAAATAAAATCCCGAAACCCTAAAATATTGGTGCAATTTCTTTTCTGGCAATATTGACGTACTTATAGTAGGAGAGGCGTAGACAGAAATTAGGCAGGAGGGTACCAAATTTCCCTCTTCGCTAGGAGGACACCTTACATATTGACAAGAGGCTCCCCCAGGTCCACGGTGCGCAAAAAAATCCTTCATCGGATTTACAATATGGGCGTGGGAAGGTCGCAAAGTTGCAAAAAACGATGTCTGAATTTACTCGAGCGCGGTTGTTAATCAATTATTATTATCAGAATAACTGAGAATAATTCGCAATTTTTAATTTTTTCGTCCAAACTTCTGGCGAATTTTTAGTGTAAAAAAGGTGACTAATAAACGTAAATTATAAATTTAATAACCCTTACCTATATGATTGGTTAAACTTGCCTCGCCGTCTGCCCTGCGCTTGTCACTTACCTAAAAACAGGTTCTGAGCGGTAAAAGTATATACATATTCAATGAAATTTTGAAGCAATTAGTATGCTAACTATTGAAAACGATTAAGATTTGAAAAAAGTGAAACTACTCAGACGGGACTTGAACCTGCGATCAGCCCCTTACAAAGGCAATTCTCTGACCATTGAACTACCGAATCACGTTTTACATACATACATACAAACGTACAATCACGCCTTTATCCCCGGAGGGTTAGGCAGAGGTGAATTAACACCCACATTTCACCAATCATTGTATTAGATCCCACGTAATAGGGGGTGAGCCTATTAGTTTTAAGTGTTCCAAATTCTCCTAGACTATCTTGGGGCGATGATGGGAGAGACATCTACCGATAGTCGTATTTTTACTAATCTTAATCGATTAAAGTATACATTGTCAAGAAGTTTGCCGGTCTGTAAAGACGTATGTGTTGTTGTAGACTCGCCGGTACACGAGCCGCGCATGCGCGAGTACGGCGAGCGCCGGCGCCGCTGCCGCTCGCCGCACCACCGGCGCCGGACAAGGTCCCGCTCGCGGACGCGCGCCAGGCATAAGGACCTTAAAGTCAGCCACCGGTAAGTCTCCATGAATCTTTTATTACTTTACTAGCCTTCCGCCCGCGGCTCCGCCCGCGTGCATCTCAGTTAACGCGACCTTTGCTCATATCTTCGGTTCTACTCAACCGATTGCGATCAAACAAACGTAAGATTTTAAGTCTGAGTAAGCCCTTTCTAACAAAAAAAAAACCGCATCAAAATCCGTCCAGTAGTTTTTGCGTCCATCGTGGACAAACAGACAAACAGACAGGAAATTAAAAAAATATATTTTAGTGTTCAGTATCGTTAACATAACATAAGCCAAGTAATTTTTTTTAAATATCTTAATGTATAGACACGACCACTTTACAATTTTATTATTATTATAGTATAGAAGTTACAAGAAGGAGCCTCCTCAGCGTAACTGGATCCAGCTAGATCCGATAACGCAAGGTCTAGGCTAACCAATCTTATCACCATAGGCGCTACCTACTATGGTGCCGGATAATGCTGTTCGTGACGTATTTATCCCTCGAATTCGAGCGATTGATGAAGCCCTACCGCTACGTCATACAGGTCATCAAGTCATAATATGGTGTCCTCACAGGTCGCACAGTCGTGGTTCACTAAAGCGTCGTCGCAGTGCTTCCCGTCCTCGCCGGCGCGGCTCTACGGCGTCTCCGCCGCGACACCGCAGTAAGCTACCTGAGCCTACACGAGAACGACACAGGTACGTACCCAGAACCCACGACAGCTCCCTGTAGCTGTGGGTCCGTAGGTCCCACTTGCCTACGGACCCATAGTTATAGGAAGCTGACGTAATGCCAGGCACGTTCAAGCCGACTGTTGACAGACACAATAGGTTTTGAAGAAATAAAACACATTTCAGCAATTTTCTAACCCCCCCTCCCCCATGGTGATACGTGGTGAGGTTTTAGACTACCCCCCTCCCTCCCAGTCAATATAACGTGTATTTTCACGCGAGTTAAAAGTAAAAATAAATACACGTGATATCTCAATATACCCCTCCCTCCCCCCTGGTGATATTTCGTGGTTTTTTCCGGACCCCCCTCCCCCCTCTGTTGAGCCTCACGTTATTAATAATAATAATGGACAGCCCCTTAGTTCCGGTTCTTGGTGGTACAGTTAGCATCAGATAGATCTCGACTAGCAAAGTACTCAAAATGATCTTAATGCCTTGATATTCCCCCCTTTCTGTTAACTGATTTTTCTGATATTTGGTACACACCTTTAGTTCGGACGATAATACAATTTAGGTCCATAAAACAGTTTGGTATTAACATCATTAGTTGGTATTAAGATCATTTTGAGCCAGCATCGGACCTTATCTTATATTATCGGATCGGATCTTATTGGATATAACTCCGGACACGTATCTTAGACCTAAATCGCAAGACAAACGAGGCTCTGGCGCCCGCGGATTGCTTTGTAATAATCCATGCTGGGTGAATTTGAGTTCCTCCACCGCAGTAGCACCCCGTGCTATCCTCAAAAGACACCCAAGAAATGTGTACTGCGCGTATAGGGCACATTTTGAGCACATTTTAGGTACAACACGTACACCCATAATTGACTTACTGCTGTCGTACTTATCACCGCAGTATTTTTTTTATTTCTGCTTATTCTTTAAACCCGAAAGCGATTTAAAAAATAATCTCTTCAAACAGGGTCAAGCACGAGTCGCCAAGTCCGCCGTCCATCTTACAACGCAGGATCGACTTCAAGGAGAAAATCAGTGATACCAGCCTGTTTGCCGAACTAGTCAAGGACAAACACAAAAGGGCAAAGGTAAAGGAAACCGCTTGCATAGTTATGTAGTACTAACTACATATTACCCGTAGCTCTGCCTGCGAGGAATACTGAAATAGTCATACAAGAGTATCCTTAGAGTATACATTGCTATAGAGCGCGCCTTAGAAGTATGAACTGCTATCACGGGTATGAACAGTACCGAGGCTCCTGGCTCAACCTCAATCAGTAGCAAAACAATACCCATCAAAATGACTTCGCAAATAATATTTAATTCGATATGTTAAATCAAAATTTTATACAACATCGTATTTGTAGCAATAATGACGCAAAAATACCGCGAAAAGGCGCCATTTTTTTGTATTTTGGCTTTAATTTTATCCATGCATATCAAATCGAATAAAAAACTTCATAACCACAAACTACATTAATAAGTGCATCTATTGATATTTTTGGTAATGCATGAAACGTCACTATAGGTGCGCTATTCCATCGCAAAGTATCTGCTAACACTCGGTGCCAAAGACCTGAGTGATAGGCGCGCTCTATATTTTATAATTGTATACTCTAAGAGAGTATCTAAGTATGTTTATCCCAATTCTTGATTCCATTACGTTTGCAGAATGTTCTAGAATATTTATGTATTTACATATTTAGACATTCTTTTCTGAAATTTTCCTCATACACAGATTGGGACTGGTGAAGGTATCACTTCAATTGTCGACAGCTTAGTTACTAACGGCCGTTCCCAATAACATATCTACAGATAAAGGTAAAAGTAGAGATAGTTCTTCTGTCAAATCCTATTGTTATTGTGCTACTATGAATTGCGTTACTATAGAGATTGATGACATTTTTATCCATTCTAATGTCATAACTGGCGATAGATAGGTTATTGGGAACGGCCGTAAGAGTCGGCCTATCGATCGAGAAGTTCCGAATTCAAATCCTGGCCGTTCTACTACTGACATGAACTAATTTAACTTAGCTGGAGTTAGGGGCATATTAGTAATTTCGGTTATTTCAATGACTGTATTAATTAATTGGCATTATTGCTTTCATTACAGAAACTACAGGAGATCCTCAATCAAAAGGAGGAGGAATCGCTGGGCGCTCTGTCGAACACGACGTCAATCAACAATCCTGAAATACTAACTATAGACGAACTATCTAACAACACGGCTGATAGTTGTACACAGGTATCAATCAGTCTCTATCATACCTAGAAATAACCTAATACTCGACTTGGCGGGGGCACGATAGTAGCATGGTACTAGCTTTTGTCCGCGACTCCGCCCGCGTGGTATATTGTACGCGTTCATCGCAGATATATAGCCTACTAGCTTTTGTCCGCGGCTCCGCCCGCGTGGATGTCGGTTATCGCGACCAAACATAGCCTATGTCCTTTCTCGAGGTCTAATCTACCCCTATACCAAATTTCATCAAAATCGGTACAGTGGTTTGGGCGTGACAGACAGACAGACAGACAGAGTTACTTTCACATTTATAATATTAGTAGGGATGTATTATTCTGATGTGTAAGCTATATTATTGTAAGTTCCATTAAAATCCATTCAATAGTTTTTATGTGATACCAGTCTGTTTGCCAGCCAGCCTGTTACCAGCCATACATTCTCACATACATAGAAACTTGCGCGTTTATGATATTACTAGCTTTTGCCCGCGGCTCCGCCCGCGTGGCGGTCGGTTGTCGTGACCAAACATAGCCTATGTCTTTTCTCAAGGTCTAATCTACCCCTATACCAAGTTTCATCAAAATCGATTCAGTGGTTTAGGCGTGAAAGTGTAACAGACAGACACAGACAGACAGACAGAGTTACTTTCGCATTTATAATATTAGTATGGATGGATTATATTAGTAGGATTCCGAAAAATCTAATAGTGATGTGAGTGACCATGATAGTTTAGATACCTAAATCACACCTTAACTTCCAGCTATCAAGAGAAAACGGCGAGAGCAAATCGGAGAGCCAAGAAGTGTCTACGATGGATATTCCCATGCCGCACTCCGACGACTCTAACGCCGCCCCCATGCTACCTCCGCCGGAGTTCTCCTCCTTCGAGCTGCGGGAGAACGGCTCGCCCCCGCCCCCGCAGTCTCCCCCCGGCCCTGTACAGGCTCCCCCACCCCCGCAGGCCACGCAGCCCCCTTTACCCCCTGAGGATAAGGACCCGGAGGTATGCTCGATATTCTTATACTCCATTCGGTTAACTACTTAACAGTTATGATCTACCTTTTTGTATACTATTGAATAAAACCATTGATTAAAATAACTACATACTTGAGGATTTTGCGCACGATAAAAAAGTTACTCCTATTGAATGACAGACGAGACTTTGGCGTAGATTTTCTTGGAATTGGGAGGTCAGACGGCAGTCGCTCCCAGAAAAGTTGTGTAAACCATGTATATAGTTTTATGTGATTATCAAACTTTTTGTGATGTTAAATAATCATTTCTCAAGAAGAAAAAAGTCATGTCAAACTCATTATTCTCTATTCCAGAAACCTTCACCCAGCACCCCTCCCCCAGTAACCCCCAGCTGTCCAGCCAGCAACCCTCCGCTGCCGAAGGCGTCGGTGGTGGACAGCATATACATGCAGAACAGCCAGGCGCCGCCCGTACCCAAGCACAAGAGTCTCACCACACTACCCATGCCGCCTAACACACAGGTACTTATATACTATATACGTCGGTGTGGACAGCATATACATGCAGAACAGCCAGGCGCCGCCCGTACCCAAGCACAAGAGTCTCACCACACTACCCATGCCGCCTAACACACAGGTACTTATATACTATATACGTCGGTGTGGACAGCATATACATGCAGAACAGCCAGGCGCCGCCCGTACCCAAGCACAAGAGTCTCACCACACTACCCATGCCGCCTAACACACAGGTACTTATATACTATATACGTCGGTGTGGACAGCATATACATGCAGAACAGCCAGGCGCCGCCCGTACCCAAGCACAAGAGTCTCACCACACTACCCATGCCGCCTAACACACAGGTACTTATATACTATATACGTCGGTGTGGACAGCATATACATGCAGAACAGCCAGGCGCCGCCCGTACCCAAGCACAAGAGTCTCACCACACTACCCATGCCGCCTAACACACAGGTACTTATATACTATATACGTCGGTGTGGACAGCATATACATGCAGAACAGCCAGGCGCCGCCCGTACCCAAGCACAAGAGTCTCACCACACTACCCATGCCGCCTAACACACAGGTACTTATATACTATATACGTCGGTGTGGACAGCATATACATGCAGAACAGCCAGGCGCCGCCCGTACCCAAGCACAAGAGTCTCACCACACTACCCATGCCGCCTAACACACAGGTACTTATATACTATATACGTCGGTGTGGACAGCATATACATGCAGAACAGCCAGGCGCCGCCCGTACCCAAGCACAAGAGTCTCACCACACTACCCATGCCGCCTAACACACAGGTACTTATATACTATATACGTCGGTGTGGACAGCATATACATGCAGAACAGCCAGGCGCCGCCCGTACCCAAGCACAAGAGTCTCACCACACTACCCATGCCGCCTAACACACAGGTACTTATATACTATATACGTCGGTGTGGACAGCATATACATGCAGAACAGCCAGGCGCCGCCCGTACCCAAGCACAAGAGTCTCACCACACTACCCATGCCGCCTAACACACAGGTAGTTTATATACCTTGGGACACATATCTTGGACCTAAATCGCGAGACAAATGAGGCCCTGGCGCGCAGATTGTTTTGTAATAATCTATGCTTGGTGAATTTGAGCTCGTCCATGCTATCCTCTAAAGACACCCAAGAAACTGCGCGTATAGAGCACATTTGGACTTACCAAGATGTATATGACATGAGTAATAACTAGGACTGTAAACAGGTTATAAGAACCAACACCTTCAAGGACCCCAGTTATCCTCATTTGCTAAACAATAGATGGTCGCTCACATAAGTCACATAGTAAAAGTCATCAAACTAATTAAAAATAATATTATAAGTTGTATCAATCAATCAACCAATTAGCCTTTTGCAGTCCACTGCTGGACATAGGCCTCTCCCAAAGGTGGAAAGGTGGCTAGGACGCACTGTATGTGGAAGGCGGAGGATCGGGAAACGTGGCGCATATTGGGAGAGGCCTAAGTGGTATAAAAAAAGTGAATTCTGGGGCGAGAAATCAGCATTAAGTTCAGCATCTTCTGAGAGTGACTCTATCTCTTTCGTCCTATAAATAACTCTGCAAAGAGTATTCTTGAGTTACCGTTTAGGATTATGAGGTTAGTTCATACAATGGAAAGTATTTGATTGTATTTATTTGTTTCACAGGTGGATGACATAAAAACGTTAGCGAACGACAGTCCGCTGACGACGCCGCCCACTAGTCCCGTCAAGAAACCGGAGAAACCTAAACGGACCGGTATTATGAACCTGCCTATGCCGCCAGGTAAGTTTTTATCACCTTCGTTTTGTTCTGCAGTCTCCTCTAGACATGACAATAGTCTATTTATATATCTATATTAATAATTTTTGTGTGAACGCAGTCATTTCTGGAATTACATGTAGCTGGAAAAATTCTTCAAAAGTCGTGTTAATTGACATCTGTGCGGACAGAAGGCTTGTATGAAGCAGGATTTACTCGTATATTTGTTTTTCATGATTTTGTTCTAAATGTAAAATGTATTTCCGCATCCCCTCCCCCATGGTGATACGTGTCCCCGTCCCTACCCAAAATCATGTGTATTAGTTATTTATTTTTTATTTATAAAATTAAGCACCGTAACAAAATGACAACACGTGATATCTCACTATACCCCTGCCTCCCTCCTGGTCATATGTCGTGATTTTGATTCTCACGTGATTATGGACAGCCCCTAACGTGTGTGTGTTCGCCAGTGATCCCGGGCTCAGAGGAGTTGTCCGGCGACGAGTTGGACGGCGGAACTCCGCCGCCCGCCTCGCGCCGAGACCACTACTCGCACGTGTTCGCTAGCCGCGCCGCCACACGCGACAACGTACGTACTATCTCTCCTCGACTACCGGCCGTTCCCAATAACCTATCTATCGCCAGTTTTGACATAAGAAAGGATAAAAACGTCTTCAATCTCTGTGGTAACGCAATTCATAGTAGCACAATAACAATAGGATTTGACGCACACTCAAGCTATGGAATGAACTCCCTGCGGTGGTTTTCCCAAGCGACTACAATATGGGGTTCTTCAAGAAGGGCATTAGACGGTTTCTTCAGGGTCGGCAGCGCGAGTGTGACGCCCCTGGTGTTGCATACGTCCATAGGCCACGGTGACCGCTTCCCATCAGGTGGGCCGTGTGCTTGTCTGCCAACTAAGTAGTATAAAAAAAAACAAAGGAACTATCTCTACCTTTACCTTTATCTGTAGATATGTTATTGGGAACGGCCGTACACCAACACTCACCATCTTATGGTGATAGAGCTAATCAACGCTTTTTGTTCCAATGTGAAAGCCTCGAAAGGTATTTAATGTTATATATTATCTACAACAGATGAGCGAGTCTCAGGGCCGGTCGCAGCTTGTAGTTTTGGGGGGTGGTCACTTCGGAAATTCCTTAAGAAATTTAACCCCCCCTCCCCTCGTAGTGGGATTTTTCAATATGAAGTGCATGGTTTTGGGGGGGGTCATGTCCCCTGTGACCCCCCCCCCCCCCTCGGACCGCGCCTGAGTCTGCACGTCGATGGACGCGTCCGCCGATGACATCTGCGGATGAATCTGTCTACGTATAGGAGGACCCTTTAGCATTATTTCCGGCTACATCCAAGGCTTTCACATTGGAGGAAAGCGTTAGCTCCTTGTAATTTAGCTTGTACGGCTTTTTGTAAGCGACTGCAGTCTGATTGTCCAAAACCAGAACGAAAGCCTGCGCTCTAGTCTCGTTCTTTGGTCAGTAGATGCATCGGCTTATAGGTGCGCCGGCTAACAGATGCACCGGCTTGCATGTGCGCCGGCTTGCAGGTGAAGTTGTCGCCAAACCCTGTACTACAACCTTGTAAAATTTATCTACCTGTATAAGATTTAATCTACCTCAAGTCTCATCACTATCGTCATAGCTATCATTGAATCGCTTAGCCGTTTTTTGTTTTACATTTCTTCACGTTTTATTCTTACTGTAAGGTGTCTATAATACAATGTGCGGCATATTTATAACATTGCAGTCGGGATCGAAGCTCAAGAGGCCGCGGATTCTCAAAAGACGAGGGTCGAAGGTAGTTCCTGTGGCCACTCCTACTTATCATGCCAAAGACTGGGGCGAGAAGTGTGTGGACGGTTTCCAGGTATACATAATAGTTATTTATTACTTCTTTTTAGTAAATTGTTCTCTAAATACTTGGATACTACTTATGGTGTAAGAGAAAGACAGTTTGAAGCTTCAATCACACAAGTGCGTTTTTATCGATCGATAATACCGCGTGCGTTTATTGCGATAATACGTTCCTATTCCTTACAAGCGCGTGAGTCGTTATTATTCGTAGCTGTGTGTCGTCGTTGCCGCGTCCTTATCCCATATTTATTTGGGGTCGGTGCAACATGTATGCTTTTTCCATTCATCCCTGGTTGCAGTCCTTCCCCCTCCCTCTATTCACCCCTTTCCTAGCCATATAATCTTTCACACAGTCCATTAACCTTGTCTCTTAGATCTTCCTCTCCCCGCATCCTTTAACATGTCATGGGTGCTGTACAGCGCTCGCAGTTACACTATAATACTTAATGTACTGAAAACAAATATCGCAATAACGGCGTACTGAAAACAAATATCGCAATAACGGCGTACTGAAAACAAATATCGCAATAACGGCGTACTGAAAACAAATATCGCAATAAGCGTGCGGTATTATCGAGTGATAACAACGTGCATCAGTATGAATTGGAAAATACTTGATTTCGAAATATTTCTTCATAAAACACTTTTTTTTATCAATTTTATAATTTGTGTCATTCAGGTCATAACCCAGATCGGTGAAGGTACCTACGGCCAAGTGTACAAAGCCCGGGACAAGAACACGGGACAACTAGTCGCTCTCAAGAAAGTCCGACTGGAGAACGAGAAGGAAGGGTTCCCTATCACCGCTGTGCGCGAAATCAAAATACTGAGACAACTGAACCATAAGAATATTGTTAATTTAAGAGAAATCGTTACTGATAAGCAAGACGCTATGGATTTTAGGAAGGTATGTATGTCCGTAAAGATTATTTAAAGATTGATTATGCAAACATTATTTCAATTTGATTCTAAATATGGAAGATGCGGGAAGAAATTAATAGTTTTTGGATTACCAAATGAAATTCGCCGCACCGCGTGGTTCCCGGCAGAGTAGAATTTGGGCCACCCCATCTCCTCCCTTGCGGTGTCGTACAAGGCGACTAAGGGATAGGGCTGTTTAACATCAGACAGATATATACAGCTCAGACTCAGCCTATACATGGCTCGAGTCAACGATAGTGCCCGGAAAACGGCAATAGGCTCACGCTCACCCCCTATTACATGGGACCTAATACAATGATTGGTGAAATGTGGGTGTTAATTCACCTCTGCCTAACCCTCCGGGATATAGGCGTGATTGTATGTATGTATGTATGTAAATGAAACAATACAAGCTACTTCCATATTGTATATTTACTTAACGCTGTAGATTCCCAAAATGGTTGGCACATTTGCGACCTATATTTTTTACTTACCCGCAATCGGACCGAAGACGACGCGTGATATTCCGTTCGGCCGTTACCGAAAAAAAATTCGAAGTAATTCTGTCTTGTTTGTGTTTCGTGCAGACTTCGTAAATACACCTGTGTGGATATATGTAAAGTGAGGGTGGATACTCATTTTCATGGCCGTAAAATGTCAATCTAATATCGCAATACAATTTTCAAGGGTTTCAACTTTATGTGTGAGGTTGTGGTTTCAGGATAAAGGTTCATTCTATCTAGTCTTCGAATACATGGACCACGATCTGATGGGCTTGCTAGAATCCAAGATGGTGGACTTCACCGAGTCACACAACGCTTCCATCATGAGGCAGTTGCTCGACGGACTGGCCTACTGCCATAGGAAGAACTTCCTGCATCGGGACATCAAGTGCAGTAATATTCTGATGAATAACAAGTGAGGTTTTGATTATCTTATTATGTTACTTTTGTATTGTTATACTTGCTAGCTATATGACTCACATAGTGTCGTACTGTAGCTTACAAATTACAACTGCCATTAAACTTTGTATTAGTGTCGCCAAACACAAATAAGTTGAACAAAATATGGCTATAATTTTAAAATTTTAGCCAGAAAACAAGTTAAGAGCCAAACACAGGATTGTTGCAAGCTGCAGAGCATTTTTTTACTGATGTTATATTCCTTGCTTATAAATGTTTATCATTCTGAAAGACATCGAGTTTCAAAAGCAGTTGTAGCGTGAGAAGATGGTGGGATAAAATTGATTAGCTTAGAAGATAGAACTAGCGTAAACTATACCATCTTAAATATGTTAACTTCTACGAACGCGCAAAGTTACGATACTCGCGTATTGTTATTGTTGACAAGATGGGGGTAGCAAATAGTACCTAAAGGCGGGTCCAGATATGTATCATTTGCCGATCCGATCACCGTATCCGTATCGGTGACGCGTATTATGATCACATAAAGTTGGGTCCACATTTGTATCATTTGCCCGATCCGATCACCGTATCCGTATCGGCGACGCGTATCATGATCACAATGTATATATCAGTGATACGCGTATCATCACCCGTCCACATATGCGATTATGATACGCGTCGCCGATACGGATACGGTGATCGGATCGGGCAAATGATACAAATGTGGACCCAGCTTAATATATGTATTGTATCAGTGATATGCTTATCATCACCCGTCTTCATGATACGCGTCGCCGATACAGATACGGTGATCGGATCGGGCAAATGATACATATCTGGACCCGCCTTTATATAGTTTTTTTATGAATTGACGCAAACGCTACTCAATTTTAAGAAGGTGTACTTTCGATGAGGGTTTACTGGTAAATAAGGTATAAAACTTGTATTTACCAAACATACATGATATTACAGAGGGGAAGTGAAGCTAGGCGACTTCGGTCTGGCCCGCCTGTGGTCGGCGGAGGACCGGCAGCGGCCCTACACCAACAAAGTGATCACGCTGTGGTACCGCCCGCCCGAGCTGTTGCTGGGCGAGGAGCGCTATGGCCCGGCCGTCGACGTGTGGTCCATGGGCTGCATCCTCGGCGAGCTGTTCCTCAAGCATCCACTCTTCCAGGTATGTGGTATTGCTCGGGAGATATATCTTAGATCTAAAATACGCGCAGTAAACGTTTCTTGGGTGTCTTTTGAGGATAGCATACGGTGCCACTGCGGTGGATGAGCTCAAATTTACCAAGCTTAGATTATTACAAAACAATTCTAGCGTGCCAGGTTCCCGTTTGTCGCGATACTGGTCCCGAGGTATGCCTCGGCACTTGTGAGAGTAGATACGTGTAGTGGGTTCTAAAAGTACCTGGACAACCGGAAACTAAAATTGTGTTAAAGTTCAAAAATACTTTCTAGTTGTAGCAATCGTTGAAGTTGACATGTGCGGTAAGGGTCGGCCAACCCGGGTAGAGTCGTCATCTAGCCCTCGGGGGGTGAGAGAGATATGTGCCGAGACGGAATGCGTTTTAGTCGGTTCGAGTTTGATAAACCTCCCCCGCCGGTTGCGACTAGAGAATTTTGCGCACGTTAAAAAAAGGTAGTAAAAGTCGTAGCGTGATAAAAAACGGCATATAGCATTCCCGTATTGCGTATGTTTATGTCAATAGGGAGCTCGTTAATCGCCCTGCTTTTAACGCCAAATATACCTAAAACGCGTTTCGTGCACCCTGAGTACATAGTCAGGAAATTTGCCGACCACTATGGCTGGTTTTAGAGTCACGCTGACCTTCGGCGCTGACAGCTCAGCGCGTAGCTTGTCAGCGCTGAGGTTCAGCGCGGGACGTTTCAGTATCGTGTTGATCACTGTAGAGTACAGACGCACAATAATCCGAAGGGCATTAGAGCTGACGGCGTCCGCTCGGCTCGACACTAGAACGCTCTATGAAGACTAGAGGCTCGCGTGCGTTGGTCAGCGCCGACGCGTACGGCCGCTGACCCGTCAGCGCTAACCAACGCACGCGCTGATAGCTACGCGTTATTCTAAAACGCTTCCTAGATGTTGAATATGTTGATACGTTTCGGCTGTCAGCGCCGACGGCCAGCGCGACTCTAAAGCCAGCCTATGTGTGTATATGTATTGTGTATAGGCCAACGTGGAGCTGGCGCAGCTGGAGATGATCTCGCGCGTGTGCGGCACGCCGGTGCCGGGCGTGTGGCCGGGCGTGGTGCGCCTGCCGCTGTGGCACACGCTGCGCCCCAAGCGCTTCCACAAGCGCTGCGTGCGCGACACCTTCGCCTTCATGCCGCCGCACGCGCTCACGCTGCTCGACCGCATGCTGGAGCTCGACCCCGAGCGCCGCATCACCGCCGACGACGCGCTGCGCTCGCCCTGGCTCAAGAACGTCGTGCCCGACCAGTGAGTACCGGACACACACACGCACACACACACACACGAGCGCTGTGAGACCGCATGCTGGAGCTCGACCCCGAGCGCCGCATCACCGCCGACGACGCGCTGCGCTCGCCCTGGCTCAAGAACGTCGTGCCCGACCAGTGAGTACCGGACACACACACGCACACACACACACACGAGCGCTGTGAGACCGCATGCTGGAGCTCGACCCCGAGCGCCGCATCACCGCCGACGACGCGCTGCGCTCGCCCTGGCTCAAGAACGTCGTGCCCGACCAGTGAGTACCGGACACACACACGCACACACACACACACGAGCGCTGTGAGACCGCATGCTGGAGCTCGACCCCGAGCGCCGCATCACCGCCGACGACGCGCTGCGCTCGCCCTGGCTCAAGAACGTCGTGCCCGACCAGTGAGTACCGGACACACACACGCACACACACACACACGAGCGCTGTGAGACCGCATGCTGGAGCTCGACCCCGAGCGCCGCATCACCGCCGACGACGCGCTGCGCTCGCCCTGGCTCAAGAACGTCGTGCCCGACCAGTGAGTACCGGACACACACACGCACACACACACACACGAGCGCTGCTCGACCGCATGCTGGAGCTCGACCCCGAGCGCCGCATCACCGCCGACGACGCGCTGCGCTCGCCCTGGCTCAAGAACGTCGTGCCCGACCAGTGAGTACCGGACACACACACGCACACACACACACACGAGCGCTGTGAGACCGCATGCTGGAGCTCGACCCCGAGCGCCGCATCACCGCCGACGACGCGCTGCGCTCGCCCTGGCTCAAGAACGTCGTGCCCGACCAGTGAGTACCGGACACACACACGCACACACACACACACGAGCGCTGTGAGACCGCATGCTGGAGCTCGACCCCGAGCGCCGCATCACCGCCGACGACGCGCTGCGCTCGCCCTGGCTCAAGAACGTCGTGCCCGACCAGTGAGTACCGGACACACACACGCACACACACACACACGAGCGCTGTGAGACCGCATGCTGGAGCTCGACCCCGAGCGCCGCATCACCGCCGACGACGCGCTGCGCTCGCCCTGGCTCAAGAACGTCGTGCCCGACCAGTGAGTACCGGACACACACACGCACACACACACACACGAGCGCTGTGAGACCGCATGCTGGAGCTCGACCCCGAGCGCCGCATCACCGCCGACGACGCGCTGCGCTCGCCCTGGCTCAAGAACGTCGTGCCCGACCAGTGAGTACCGGACACACACACGCACACACACACACACGAGCGCTGTGAGACCGCATGCTGGAGCTCGACCCCGAGCGCCGCATCACCGCCGACGACGCGCTGCGCTCGCCCTGGCTCAAGAACGTCGTGCCCGACCAGTGAGTACCGGACACACACACGCACACACACACACACGAGCGCTGTGAGACCGCATGCTGGAGCTCGACCCCGAGCGCCGCATCACCGCCGACGACGCGCTGCGCTCGCCCTGGCTCAAGAACGTCGTGCCCGACCAGTGAGTACCGGACACACACACGCACACACACACACACGAGCGCTGTGAGACCGCATGCTGGAGTGAGACCCCGAGCGCCGCATCACCGCCGACGACGCGCTGCGCTCGCCCTGGCTCAAGAACGTCGTGCCCGACCAGTGAGTACCGGACACACACACGCACACACACACACACGAGCGCTGTGAGACCGCATGCTGGAGTGAGACCCCGAGCGCCGCATCACCGCCGACGACGCGCTGCGCTCGCCCTGGCTCAAGAACGTCGTGCCCGACCAGTGAGTACCGGACACACACACGCACACACACACACACGAGCGCTGTGAGACCGCATGCTGGAGCTCGACCCCGAGCGCCGCATCACCGCCGACGACGCGCTGCGCTCGCCCTGGCTCAAGAACGTCGTGCCCGACCAGTGAGTACCGGACACACACACGCACACACACACACACGAGCGCTGTGAGACCGCATGCTGGAGTGAGACCCCGAGCGCCGCATCACCGCCGACGACGCGCTGCGCTCGCCCTGGCTCAAGAACGTCGTGCCCGACCAGTGAGTACCGGACACACACACGCACACACACACACACGAGCGCTGTGAGACCGCATGCTGGAGTGAGACCCCGAGCGCCGCATCACCGCCGACGACGCGCTGCGCTCGCCCTGGCTCAAGAACGTCGTGCCCGACCAGTGAGTACCGGACACACACACGCACACACACACACACGAGCGCTGTGAGACCGCATGCTGGAGCTCGACCCCGAGCGCCGCATCACCGCCGACGACGCGCTGCGCTCGCCCTGGCTCAAGAACGTCGTGCCCGACCAGTGAGTACCGGACACACACACGCACACACACACACACGAGCGCTGTGAGACCGCATGCTGGAGCTCGACCCCGAGCGCCGCATCACCGCCGACGACGCGCTGCGCTCGCCCTGGCTCAAGAACGTCGTGCCCGACCAGTGAGTACCGGACACACACACGCACACACACACACACGAGCGCTGTGAGACCGCATGCTGGAGTGAGACCCCGAGCGCCGCATCACCGCCGACGACGCGCTGCGCTCGCCCTGGCTCAAGAACGTCGTGCCCGACCAGTGAGTACCGGACACACACACGCACACACACACACACACGAGCGCTGTGAGACCGCATGCTGGAGTGTCCCCTGTACAAGTAGCAGTAGTGTAACAGTCCCGTGTCCGCAGGATGACGGCGCCCTCCCTGCCCACGTGGCAGGACTGCCACGAGCTGTGGTCCAAGCAGCGCCGGCGCCAGCAGCGCGAGCAGGAGCAGGCGGCGCAGTCCAAGGGCAAGCCGTACTACGACGACGGGCAGGCTCCCCGCAGCGACTCCCAGGACTACAAGACGGAGCCCTACAAGTCCGAGGGCTTCAAGCCCACCGAGCCCTCGCAGGAACCCGTCGGACAAGTCAAATAGTATAGATATTACTATTCCAGGTGGAAAAATCGGTGCTATCGTAGACACTAACCAATTGACTGTGTGATTTAGAGTAAATTATTTGCCTGTGGTGTTTGAGTGGCGAGTGCGGGTTCCGTGCCGGTCGCGTCGACGTGCCTAGTCTCAATATTAGCTTCAAGGTTCCATCTTCCGGTAGATTTAAGGCGAAAACTTGTGTTCTGAGTGAAATTGTACTGCTGCTGCTTCAGTGCTTCGAATATCTTTAGACAAGAAGTGAACGTTGAAGAGCAAGCGTTGTCGGTTCGTTTGGACATTCATGTGTAGTCTGATCTAGACTTGAACGTTTATCAATATGAATTAAATTATTAATATTCGTTTGTTCAAAATTATCAAATTTTTCAAGGATTGCTTTAAATTTTTTGTCATTAATTTGTATTTGTATACACCTGTGACAGTTACAATTTTGTTTTGTTGTCTAGACTGAGCCGTGGCTGGTACAGCTAGTTATAATCAATTAGGTGAATAAAATTTGTTTGTATGAGAGTGCGGAACCTAAAGCAATCTAATTTATTGCGTTCACGATACGCGTACCAAAATTTATGAATAGTTGTAACCAAAGTATCGCATAGCGGTGTTACCCGCAGGACAGAAACGTCAGGCGTCCTGTGCATATGTTTGTAAATAATGTAGTTTAGTATAATATCTTATTGACAAATAAGAACAGTTCTGTTTATATTAATTTTAGTGAAATGACTTGTTTTATTTCTGTTGAACCTTGTATCGACGTTGTCTGTTGGCATTTCTCATCGCAAGGGCTCACTTGTGCGACTATCATAATGTTTGATTACGTTATTCAAAAGTTCAATATCTTCAGAATGACCAAGTGATATAACTTAAACGAATACTGAAAATTTTCTCCCCAAACTCTCATATATCATGTGTAATGACGTCACAAAAATTAGTGGTATGATTGGTTATAATTTTTACCAGAGAACTAACCTAAAATCAAATGTCATGGGCGTTTTCGTTTTTTAACGCGAACTGATAAATATCCGATTTCAGTTTTGGAAATCGATTTCAAAATTCCGATTTCTAAAAACCGTTTTCAGTAGCGCTAGCGCTAGAAAAATTCACGCTTTCCTTTTTACTCCAGTGAGGTACCACTTGGTTACAAAGAAAGTGAGCGAATTTCATATCGATAGGTTTCAGATTTATTTTGCGTAATAATTCACGCTTTCCTTTTTACTCCATTAAGGTACCGCTTGGTTAGAAAGAGAAAGAGAGCTAATTCCTTCTAGAAACATAGGTTCCAGATTTAGTTTGCGTTTGGACTTGGATCTTCAATCGATTTGATATTGACACGGTTGCGTTTTTCGTATCGGGATTTTGCTTAGTGGTTCTTTGAAAACGAATTTATCAGTTTGCGCAATCGATTCGATTTGAATCTAAGATCGATTTTCAGTTTCGTTTTGATAATATCGGACGCATGCCTATCAGTTAGTAGCCAATTGAACATCTTCAGAGCGTTTCATCATCATCATCTGCATATAGACGTATTCTCCTGATTGCATCCGTGGCCAAGATGACCTCGGAGCTCAGGGTCCGCCTTCCGGCTCTTCCTCCTCCACTTCGCACGATCTTGGGCGTCCATGGTAGTGAGACCATTAGCACGCATATCACCCTCCACGACGTCAAGCCAGGACTTCTTTGGCCTACCCCTTTTACCTGGACCCGGCGGGGGCACCATCGCCAGGCATTTGTTCCCCACGTAGCCTGGCGGTTGCCGCAAGACGTGGCCGCACCAGCGAAGGCGGCTCTCTTGCATTTTATCCGCGATGTCACGGACATGGAGGCTGCCGCGGATGCGAGATCTTCAGAGCGTTTATGGCCACAGAAATATATTAGGATAGAACGACCATAAGCAGTGTTCACCTGCATATCGCGCGTGGCAACTATTTCACTGTCAATAAATATAAATTTGAATTTGAAAGAAATACCTCTATTTTTCAAATTTACTTCTCCATTTTTATTCTACAGTTGGAAATAGCACAATATGGGTAGGTATTTTGACGATGTTATTACAAGTTAGTCCTGACAGTACTAAGTAAGCGTTGGAAAGTTCCTGCCTCATTGGGTAGGAATTGTCTAAAAAGTGCCACACGTTTCCCGCTCACGTGGCCGTTCTATCCTAATATATTTCTGTGGTTATGGCACTCGAGCATTAGCTAAAACTCGTTACATATTTCGTGATAATACCAATAATTTGAATCTTCTATCGAAACTAGTTTTGAAAGAAGAAATATTCTTTCATAAATGTCATTTGCGAATCTCGTATGATATAAGGCGCGCGCAAACGGCGGGGCGGGCCGGTCTTTTTGACCGCGAAGTAATAAAGTCCGTGTCTGCCCGTCGATGCCCGCGACTGTCCTCGCCGCGAACACAAAGCGCCACGGACATGCCACGCCGCGCCGCCAGTGCCCGGCGGGCACCAAGGCGCGGTCTTTTTGCCTTCATGTGCGTTGGTAGTATAGGATTCTCTTTGCGCTATCGTTCGCAGCGAAATTGACTGGACCTGCCCGCCCCGCCGTTTGCGCCGCGCCTAATTTATTTATTTATTTATTTATTTATTTATTGGAAACTTAACAGCTATTTTACATAGATCATGGTAAAATTAAGAATTACTTAGGACTCTAAGCCAATAACAAAGTTTCCCGACAAGTACGAGGAGAATTGCATGCACATCTTAACAACTAGATATTAAATTAAAGTTTATGCAAACAATGCTAATATAGGCGAGAATTTAGTGTTTGCCTGTAAATACTAAACGATACGAAAATGTTATGGCGATTATTGCTAGTGATAGTAGCGTACGATTTATCGAACCAAAACGCGAGAAATTCTCCCCGTCTAAATGACGGCATTAGTCGCAAACACCACATTATATAGAGATGTCGACTCGTTTTCCTGCTACTAAATTAATATATCTTAGGGATTATATTGAACTGATGAATTATGTAATTAGATTGCCAGTTTGTGATAGTGGCAGTGCCAAAACGAGACCCTATCTATGGCCGCCGATAGTTTCCTATATTTAGATTTTCTATGCGCTCTGATGGACTTACCCAATAGCCAGCTTCATTCTTATAGATTCAAAATGAGTTATAAATTTTGGTATGAGGCTAATCCTATATTTATAAAAAAAAACCCAATTGAGAACCTCCTTTTTAGAAGTCTGTTAAATGATTTGCCAAATCGGAATATAAAATAAAAACAAGTTGAAATATTATGGTGTTGCCAATGAATGCAAAATTGAGCATAGTAGTTTTGTACCCTGTCCCCTAGATAAGTGGCAATTCGCTGGCCGGCGTAAGTGAAGGATGTATGGGATTTGACGTAAGGGGTGGACCCCCTTACGTGGAGCATGATGCATGACGCTTGCATAAGTGTGTAATGGATTACACGCTTATGCAAGCGTCATGCATCATGCCGTCAATCGTGAATATTATTGGTCAATCGGTTATAAGACGTTATGTTATTGGCCAATCACGTCGTGATTGATGGTTAAACCATGGCAAAACCTACCATGTAATGGACCCCTGTATGACAGACGTCAAATCATTTGTCCTTCTATTCTACAATACGCCGACAAACGAATTTCCACATGTCTAGGGGGACATTTTCATTATGATATAAGACCGTATGAGCCTTAAAGACGAAAATTTGGAATACAAAATGGCAATCTCTCCTTGCCTTATATATTAATACCTTAGTATAACCAACGATTTGTAATGAAACTTTGCTGAATTCGTGCTAGAAAGATCAGAAATTGATGTATCTTCATCGTATATAGGTAGTAAAAGACTTGTAGAACCAATTAATAATATATATTGTGATGTAAAACGTCAGATTTTAATAGAGTACCTTGCTTTTGATTTGGCACGTTAGAAAGAACAGTGCAGATAATATTGGCTTGTCACAATTTTGTAAAGTTCTTTTTATATTACAGCGGTTGTCTATAGCTTGATACCTTTATAGAGCTGTTAAAACCGAAGCTATAGTTTTATTATTTCATAAATATACGGTTTTAATCACTCTTTAAGCGGGGCGTGAAAAAGCATCTGATGAGGCCGTCAAGCTGAGTGCCACCATTGTAACATGGTACGTGTTGTAATGGTGGCCCTCTTTTCAGAGACTTTGCCTTCAGCTTACCATCAGGCGAGGCGAAGTTAAATTGACGTGTCCTATATAAAAAAAAAATATATAGATAAAAAAACTATTATTACTGTGTGTGACAGAGATAATGCTCTACAAAACCGAAGCATCCAATCAAAGCCCAATTACTTCTTATTGACATGCCAGTTAAAAAGTCTAGTACTGCATGCCTACCATAAGCTTCTAAAACAGGTCAATAAATTGTATGGCTGTCATAATACCAACTGCATAAATAACTTTGTAATCCCATATAAATATATAGGATAACAAACTTATTTATACAGTCGGTAGTATGAGAGCTGTGTTTTGACCTGTTTTAATAGTTCTTAGTACAGGCTCTGTACTCATATCATATATATTTAGTTAACTCTTCACTCTAAAACAAATAGCGTAAGATTCTGAAAGCAAGATGGGTGTTTGTGATTTAGAGGAGCTAAGTTATAGTCTGGCAATACTGTGATTATGTGTTAACGGAATTGAGGTGTTTCGCCTACTGTTTTATATGTTATTTTAGGTTCTTTTGGGTCCTATATTATGGCGGGTTGGACCAGGCGCGGGCGCACCGTAAAATTTTGGATGGGGTTACATTTTTAATTGCGGGAATTCTTTCAAAAATACCTTTTAGACTTTTCAACTTGACGTGCACGATTTTGGGTGGGGCGGTTATGTTCCCTGTGGCACTCCTTCGGACCGCGCCTGGGTTGGACTGAGTGAATTGTTGTGTCAGTTGAGTGATGACAATACGTTTGTAGAATACTAGCTGACCTGGCGAACTTCGTACCGCCATATTTTCCCCCCGCGTGGTATTCTGATCCCGATTTCGATATATATCGGCCGATGGCTCTTTCAGTGGGGATTGACACTAAGTTGTAAAAATATTTTTTTTATACCACTTAGGTCGCAGGCAAGCACCTGATGGAAAGTGGTTACCGAGGGCTATGGACGTATGCAACACCAGGGGCGTTACACTCGTGCTGTCGACCCTTAAGAACAGAGAGATTCTGTGCCGTTAAGGAAGAAAAGTAGGACAAGCCTTTGGTCTTCCCACTGACAGCACAAAACCTCTCCAGTGAGCTCTGGCTACCCTACTCATGGACGGAAACAACACGAGGTTATTATGACCGCGGTATTCTGTAGGGCGGTACTTCCCAGTCGGACTACTCGATTGGAGCGGAAAAACCGCCGTGTCCTATAACCCGCGCCACGTATCTTGGACCTAAAATGTGCTCAAAACGTGCCCTATACGCGCAGTACACATTTCTTGGGTGTCTTTTGAGGATAGCGCGGGATGCTACTGCGGTAGACGAACTCAAATTCACCAAGCATGTACTATTACAAAGCAATTCGCGGGCGCCAGAGCCTCGTATGTCTTACGATTTAGGTCCAAGATACGTGGCGCGGTTTATACCTTCTAAGGCGCAACATTGACACAACACTTAATTCAATCCAACATTATGTAGAAATAATAAGCTGGACCTGATTTAGTTGGCATTTATATGGTATAATTAAGGATGTATGTATATTTTTGAGTTCCAAGCATCGCACACACAACGATGTTTAGTTAATAAATACGAAATATGTATACATTATATATTATCAAGAAGTTGTCTGTTCACAAATGTATGATTGGATGTAAAAATTTAGTTTAAATTGGGAGTTGCATTATTAAAGCCTTTTATGTAAATATGATGTGTGAACGTTCCATACAACCATATCTTCCATGAATTAGTTGAAAATGTACATATATACTTTCGCATTTCAAGGGCCATAAAGGGCTTTACATACGGAAAGCAAAAAGTCACATGTAGCCTTGTAAGGCAGCCTTATTGAAGAATATAGATTATTATGTATAATAAACTGCAATAATTATGTTAGTGCTGCTAGCTTCGTCTGGGACGGTCCAGCTTTATACATAAGTGTATATATAATGAAATGAAGTAATATTAATAAATACATAACCTATAATGGTCTTAACAAGAGACTTTTGAACATATTTTGAGATGTCTCTAGTTGTAACGAAATAGATTTGTTGTGATTTTTTGCTTTCCCATATCTGAACACCAGGATATTGAGCATCATGTTAAGCTGCAGGCTAAAAGACTATGTTCCCTTGTATATACTAGTTTTAAGACGCGATGTCCAATCGTGTGAATAATCCGGAGTTTCGGAGAGAATCGTTAGGTTTTTTTTATATTTTGCGTGGTGTGTAAATTGGAGTCTTTTGCCCGTTCGAATATGTTTTATTGAACAACACAATTGTAAAAATAATTCGTATAAGATTAAGGCTTTTTATATAAAATAAAATGAGACAGGGTAGACTGCCTAACAGATTTTAGTTGAAGTTCTCCAATGATCTTTTGTGTTGTAAGACTGAGGCGAGTGCGTCCAACGATTGTCTGTCACTGTAACTCTGGATTGTTGTTATCACATCTATGATAATAATAAATGTAAAAATGTACCTAATGTTTTTTAAAATAATTATATTACGATGAAATATAAGTGTCTTTTCATTTACGTAATGTCAGCGCACATTGGGAGACGCCTATGTCCAGCAGTGGACTGCAATAGGCTAATTGATTGAATGTCAGCGCTTTTGCCTCCGGGAACTCGGCGTATGGGTGCTTACATAGATAACAAGTTTTTTATTTAAATTTACCGGCCCATCGGTGTTGCCATCATGTCAATTCATCTGTCAAAAAAATCGCAAGTATTTGCGCCCATAGTTACTACAATTTAAACTATCTACATAGTTCACCTATCTACAAAATTACCCGTGGCGTGGTGCAACCACCACGGATAATTTTTTTTCTCCGTGGTCCACCGCAGTCTAACTGGGTGTACCATGGGAATTAATGTTTTCCCGTAGTCTGTTCTGTGCCCATAGTCACTTTACCCGGAGGGTTAGGCAGAGGTGAATTAACACTATAGATGTAAAAATCCCGAATAATTCCGAATTATTCCATATTATTCGGAATTATTCCCAAATATTCTCAAATATTCCGGAATTATTCCCGCTAAACTCACCTACAAAAAATGAAATAACTGTGCTTCCACCTACCTACTAAACGAAAACTTAAGTACAGACCTTTGTAGGTATTGGTATATAGGTAGGTAGATACCGGAATATTATGTATCTTGACCTCAGTGACGTCACAAAATGTACCAACTTATATGTATGTATATGCGCAGTAACACGCGTTTTTTGGATGTCTTTTGTGGATTAGGTGGATTTGAGCTTCTCCGCCACCATGGTACCCCGTGTACCATGGTGACGGAAAAGTTCAAATCCACCAATCTTAGACCATATCAAACCAATACGAGCATCTCTCGCGACTTGGAGTCAAGATGTTCGGTACCTACTTATTTTATTATAATATGTAGGAATATTATATAATTTGAGTACAACTTTCACACAGATACTAAAACAGCGACTGTAAGCGACTTTCGACCTTAATGACATTATCTTAATTACGTGTCTTTTTGCGCTAATAGATGACACTGATTACGAATATAAGAAAAAAAATTCGATTCTATGTCATGTCAATAAGGTCGAAAATTGCTTGCACTACGTTTTTTAAGGTTTTTTATCCCTAGCATCCTTAACTAGTCTGTGCTATGTAGCAAATAGCCAAATCGGACCGATCTTATCGGATATTTATATGAAACGTGTCGGATATCGGATGTCGGCCATCGTCGTCCGATACGGATATTGGATGGTGTGAAAACACTCTTAAAGATTTTAAAAGTGTATAAGTAGGTACATAGGAAAACATAAGTCTTAGACTGTATTTTCTTAATTATACCGATAGGTATATACACCAACTAGATGTTGCCCGCGACCCCTTGGGGGTGGAATTAATCAAAATCCTTTCTTAGCGGATGCCTACGTCATAGTAGCTTAATGCATGCAAAGTCTCAGCCCGATCGGTTTAAAATTGAGAAAGTTTCGTACAAACTTTCATCCCCTATTTTATCCCCTTGGGGGTAGAATTAATCAAAATCCTTTCTTAGCGGATGCCTAAGTCATAACATCTACCTGCATGCCTTTCAGCCCGATCCGTCCAGTGGTTTGGGCTGTGCGTTAATAGATCAATATGTCAGTCCGTCAGTCAGTCAGTCACCTTTGAGTTATATAATATTTAGATATATCTATAACCGTATAAAACGCGAATCATAACTGCATTTCGAGTCACAAGACTATCAACAAGAGTCAAGACTCAATACCTACATATACTCTAAGCTCAATACCTACTACATCTATCTACATAAATATCGACCGGAATAATTCCGAATTATTCCGGGTCATTTGGGAATTATTCGGGATTTTTCGTTTTATCCTCATCGGAATATTTGGAATTATTCCGGCCTTACATCTATAATTAACACCCACATTTCACTAATCGTTCTCACGTAATAGGGGGTGAGCCCATTATCGTAATTTATCAATGTATGGAAATGAGTTTCTTAATGCATGGCCAAACCAACGCGTTTAACTTGCGTCCGCGTTGGTGTGCGTGGTGGCGATTAGGAATTTGTATAGACGTGTTCACACCGCCGCGGCCTGCGATTGGCCAGCAACCTGATCGCGTTGGTTTGGCCAAGGCTTTAGTTTTATAATGGGAAGGGATTAGGAATAAAAAAGTAAATTATATTAAAATACGTTTATTTAAAATGACTGCAAAGGAACTGGCTTAGGTCTAACGAAGGCACTGACTGCCTGAACCTAATAATGGCCATTACTCCTGCCATTGAGGCTCGCTATAATACAACATTATATTCTCACTTATTCCAATTTTCAAGTGAAAAATTAATGCGATTACCTATCACAGCGAGCTTCCCTCAGAATCGCCTACAAAATATTATACAAAGATACTTAATACAAAAATTATTGTAGTTTAAAAAACAACCCTTGGAATCTGCTCTCTCCATAGTTTTTTGTGTTATTCTGGCTGTCCCAGTCTTGGGAGTGCTTTTCTTCACACTCTGTGATATTGTAGATTATTTATTTATTTCTAGAACATTCGTGTGTCACTAGCTCCGTGCCTATACAGTCGTGGAGCTAGTGACTTTATCCACGTGGTGGTTCAGCCGGTAAAAATTAAGATACTTGCCTCACGTGGCAAATTTTAATTTGAAATATTAACTGCTCACATAAATAAGACTCATCTTTTCTTGTATCACTGCTTTGGTAAGATTACTGAGTTTCATGTTTGAAATGAAAAAGTATCTGCGAAAATATATTTTTATACAGTGATGTCTAGGTGAAAATGTAGACCAGAAGCAGGCCAAAGGACTAGGACAACCAAAACCTTACTTATCCAAGTTACATTAAACTATATCAATCTATAACGAATCTTGATACCTAAATATACGATCCACTTGCAACATTATATAAATCATTCTCCGTAGTTAGGCACCGTTGATTCAGCTTATATAATAGTTACTTATATAAGAGAAATGTGTCAATTATACTATAAGTTCATAATTTTGCTAAATTTAAGCTTACAATAATTATAAATGCTATCAAAAATTTTGAAAAAAAAAAAAATGCTTTGGTTTGGGAGACTTAGCGTTTTTCTTAGAGGATAAGTGGACTCCGCTTAGCTTAAGATGTTGCTATTTACAAAAATACTTTTAGTAGTAGTATATTTATAATTCCTAAGGCTGGATTCCGCCGGTAAATAGATAACTAAACTGAGTTTTCACGTTTTGCCCAACGAAATTCATGAGTAAAACGTGATGATTCTCTTTAAATTAAACTCGTTTATATTAATTGGTGAAATCCGCCTTATTATAAATGATAATTGACACATTTCCTGCGATAACTACATTTTATGGCATACAAAAAATACTAAGTACTTTGTACGTAAATCTCATGAAGAAATATCACATCAAATATAAGACCAGAAATCAAATGAAATTATAAAATTATAATAATTTAAATACAGGAGTGAGTAAACATAATTTATAAATTAATGTAAAAATAAAAAATAAATGTCGGTTATAATTAAATACAAAATGTATAAAACGCTCTTCAAAACACTTTTAAAATTTTGGTCTAATTATTTAAAGTGCTTGTACAAAAGTAGTCATTATTTACATTCTGTACTTGACTATTGATAATACAGAAAAGATTTAAGACGATTAAGTGTAGGTACAATAAGTACTTATTCACAATAAAATGTTCAACATGATTACTTATAAAAATTATTTATTTATTTTCAAGTGTTGCCTGGGATAAACCTGCTATATTGTATAGGAACCACTATATTCAACTTATTATGGAGTTAGTTCCTTATTAAAATATTACAAATCATGTGACTTTACTTGTGTTGTTGAAATAATAATGAAACTTGGTTTTTGTATAATATACGGGTAGGTATAATAAAATAACCTAACCCAGATACTGTGTTGCAAGTTAAAATATTTCCAATAACCCGCAAAAAATGTTCCAATTCCTAACTTTCATTCTACTGGGTGGCGCAAAAGTACTGACACTAAAGAAAATACCTTTATTTTTTTTATATGACATTTTCTGTCATTCTGTTGTTGAAAATTGTGTAGTGAACAAATGTAAAATACACTGAAAATAAACATGGACCGTTTTACTCCCCAAGAACGTGGAATAATTGTGTCAATGTTCTTACGGAATAATTCATCAGTGATAAGAACACAACGTGAATTTCGTCGACGATTTCCCCACCGTCCGGCACCGATTGGTCGCACAATTCGACGCTTTGCCACACGCCTGGAAGCAACTGGCTCAACATTGGATAGACCTAAGTCTGGGAGACCAAGAACAGGCCGTTCAGCTGAAAATATCGATGCTGTGCGCGAAGATGTGGAAGAGTGTCCAGAAACATCAACGAGGCGACGTGCCACGCAATTGGGCATTTCCAGACGGACCCTGCAGCGTATTTTGGTGAAAGACTTAAAGATGTTCCCGTATAAAACTCAAATGACTCATCAGCTGCTGCCTGCTGACCACCGAGCTCGTCTAGATTACTGCCAGCGCGTCATAAACCTCAACCTTGAAGAGGATGATTTTCCTTCAAAATTGGTTATGAGTGACGAAGCGCATTTCCATCTCTCAGGGCATGTCAATAAGCAGAATACTCGGTTCTGGGGCACTGATAATCCGCGCATTATTCAAGAAACACCTCTACACCCACTAAAAGTTACTGTATGGTGTGGCATCTGTGTTGACAGAGTGATCGGACCCTATTTTTTCGAAGACGCTGGAGGCAATGCGATAACTGTCACTGGAGAACGCTACAGAACCATGTTACGTGAGTTTTTGATACCCAGTTTGGACGAATTGGGGCTGGAGCACATCTGGTTTCAACAAGACGGCGCTACGGCACACACAGCGCGCGACACTATGGACTTAGTGAGGGACGCTTTTCCAGGCCGAGTTATCTCTCGTTTTGGCGATTTGCCTTGGCCTGCAAGATCACCCGATCTGACCAGTCCAGACTTCTTTCTTTGGGGTTTTTTGAAATCTCGGGTGTATGTGAACAAGCCACAGACTCTCGCAGCTCTAAAAGAAAACATTCGTCAAGAAATAACGAACATATCGCAGGAAGTGTTACGGCAAGTTATGCAAAATGTCATAAATAGGGCTCAAATGTGTATCAACTCTGGAGGTCACCATTTAAAAGACATCATCTTTAAATCCTAATGGTACGAAATTTAATGGTACAAATATACATTTAAAAAAACCTAAATCTAGTTTTCTAATTTAGAAAAAATGTTATAGCCGAACCAAATAGGGTCTTTACTTTTGCGCCACCCAGTATTTTTTTTATTTGACCTATATAAATTATTTTTTTAGCCTGTATATGTGCCTGTTGCAGGTAATATTTGGTAAAAATACTGTCCACCAGTGTAAAATCAACTTACAAATTATCAACAATATAGCAGAAATATCCAATAAAATCCTTAAATATAATAAATATTACAATACAAATGGAATAGTAGAAGATGTTGGTACGTACAGTAGAATCATCGTTGTTCTCGTTTAATTAACTATTTATTGGAATACTGGTCAGCTCAGGGTGTTGCCACCTGGAAAATAAATAACGAATCTTCATAAAAAAAATTCCTTCCCCTTTTCCGGGGTATGATGGAGCCATTTAAAAACCGTAGATGACCTAGGGTTAGCCATGGCGCGATGGAAATGCCTTATTGGCTAACCTTGTAACATGGTAATTAAGACCCGAGGACATGTGATTTTAGTAGGTCCAAGTTCCCCGGTATCACCCCCGGGGATCGGTGAGAGTGAGACCCGCACGGATTCAGTGCGGGTTTCCGCACGAAAAAAGAGTTTCTCTGAAGAGTTCATAGCATACGTACAACAAGCAGGTTGCCACTCTTGGCGCGGTGGATGGCGGGTTGCTGGCCAGTCGTCACCTCGATGGTGCCTTGCTTCTTGCCGTTCACTAACTCGTGCGCGATTCTGTAACAACAAAGTTATTATATAAATAACAACAAAATACCTTATAGAAAAATAAGGAACAGTGTTGAAAAATGAAATGTTAACTATTCAAATCGATTAAGATAGAAAAAAGTGAAACGATCAGACGAGACTTGGACCCTTGTGCGTGTGTGTGTGTGTGTGCGTGTGTGTGTGTGTGTTTGCGTGTGTGTGTGTGTGTGTGTGTGTGTGAATTCATCGTTCCCGATAGTTCGTACGACTATCGGTAGATGGCTCCAACCGTCGCCCCGAGATGGTTGGACTTGGTAGCTCAGGGTCAGAGCATTCCCCCTGTAATTGACTGGACGTGAGTTCAAGTCCTGCCTGAGTCATTTTTATTTTTGCTATCTTAATCGAAAGAACAGTGTTGCTATTTCAAATAGATTTTTTTAGTCTCTGCAATGGTGGCAAGATATTTAGAGATAGGAACTTACGTCCTCGTGTCCACGATCTCGACGATGTCTGGTCGCTTGGAGTAGTCGGTGACAATGGTCAAAGCCTCGATCAGGTGCGGTATTGAGATGATAAGGTCGCCCTGGAAAATCACGGTTATTCATTAAACTTATATCATTAACTATTATGAAGTCACCCCAAGCCGGCCGGTCACCGTGGGGGAAGAAGACCACTACCCTCCAACTGAGTTACTCCACCATCAAACATGTGCACCTCCAAATCACATAATGCACATAGCAACATTTAACACACGCACTCTAAGAACCAATGAAAGTCTGGCGGAACTGACTCTTGCATTAGAAAATATAAACTGGTCGATAATAGGATTGAGTGAAGTGCGACGTCTTGGAGAAAACATTGAGGACCATGGCGACTTCATCCTATACCATAAAGGTGAAACGCCAGGTCAATATGGAACAGGATTTCTTATAAAACGAGAACTAAGATCCCATATTGACGAATTCATTGGTATTTCAGAAAGAATTATAATACTGAACCTAAAATTACCACCCAGCAATGATATGTGGTCAATCGTACAAATCTACTCTCCGACAGAACAGTCTAGTAATGCTGATATTGACGCCTTCTACTCCAAACTATCCAAGGCAATAAAAGATCATACATACAAAAACCTAATAGTGATGGGCGACTTCAATGCCAGAACAGGGAGCAGAGGAGAGGGAGAGGAGATAATATTGGGTCCACACTGTACAGAAAAAAGGACAAGGAATGGAGGAAAGCTCATAGAACTGGCATATGAACACAGTCTGAAAATACTTAACACTGTATACAAAAAACGAGTAACCAACAGGTGGACATGGAACTCTGCCGACGACTGCGTAAAAAATGAGATAGACTACATTCTTACTAACAGAAGTACACTATTCCAAGATTGTAGGGTTATAAATAAACTCAATTTCAACAGCAACCATAGAATGGTTAGAGCCCAACTACTGCTTAATCCCAAGAAAAACAGACCTTTTAAAATAAAAGAAGCCAACACCAAAACACTGGAGAACACGGAAGGACTGAGAGAAAAACTAGTAGACTTCAAAGAACGTACAAAAGGTCAAAGCACTCAAAATAAATACAATGAGTTCGAAAAAGTTTTGAAAACAAAAGAAAAATGTAACTCGAAGCAGCGAAACAATACATTGAAGTGGCTGACACAGGAAACTAATGAAATGATAAAAAAGAGAGGTGAACTTATATCTACAACTGCAAAGACCAAGACTATAAGAAGAGAAATATCTAATTTAAGCAATCAAATTAAGGCAAATATGAGAAAAGATCGGAAAAGATATAGGCTCGAAATATTAGAAAGGTGCATTGAAAAGACTGGAGGTACTAAAAAAGCTGCTAAACAACTTAAAGAGAACATAAACTGGATACCTAACATTTCGGATAAAATCCGGAAACAAAAGACTAGACGCCCAGAAATTATTTCTATAGCCACCAACTTTTTCCGAGATTTATACTCTGGAAAAAATAAAAACAGCAAACAAATTCAACATCTAACAGGCGGAGACGATGTACCAGATATAATACCTGCGGAAGTGGAAAAAGCCGTAAAAACCCAAAAAAAAGACAAGGCTCCAGGTTCAGATAACATTAGTAACGAAATTCTCATCAAAAACAAAACAGACCTTGTACCGATTCTAACAACCTTATTCAACGAAGTAATACAAAGTGAGATAATACCCGAGCAATGGACAAAATCAACTATAATACTGCTTCACAAAAAACACGACAAGAGCGACATAAATAACTATAGACCGATTAGCTTAATGTCCAACATCTACAAGGTTTTCGCTAAGGTTATATTAGGCAGAATAAGCAAGACTCTGGATGAGAATCAACCGAAGGAACAAGCGGGATTTAGAACTGGTTACTCAACCATAGATCACATCCATGTTGTAAGACAAATCTTTGAAAAAGGCAAGGAGTTTAACATACCCTTCTACTGCTGTTTTGTGGACTACACTAAAGCTTTTGATTCACTTGAGCACGAAGAGATATGGCGAGCACTCCTAAACCAAGGAATCGAAAAGAAATACATTAGGATTCTTAAGAACATATATGATAACAGCAAAGCTAGAATCAGACTGGAAAAGGAAGGAGATGAAATAAGGATAGAAAGAAGGGTGCGTCAAGGCGATCCAGTGTCTCCTAAACTGTTTACAGCAGTACTGGAGGAAGTATTTCGCCGACTAGATTGGGAGGACAAAGGTTTGCGAATCAATGGAGAAAACCTGTCCCACCTGAGGTTCGCAGACGACCTAATAATACTCTCACCAACGAAAGAAGGCCTGCAAACGATGTTAAACGAGCTGGATACAGAAAGTCGCAATGTAGGATTGGCAATGAACATTCAAAAGACCAAAGCCATGACAAACTGGAAGCAGGAACCTATTTATATAGACAAAAACACAATCGACTATGTCAACGAATATGTTTATTTGGGGCAAATAATATCTCCCACAGATGTAATAACGAAAGAAATAGATAGACGCATAGCAAATGCATGGAAACAGTATTGGAGTCTGAAAGAGATAATGAAAAATAAACAAATAGACATGACTATAAAAAGAAAACTTTTTAACACCTGTATATTGCCAGTACTTACATACGGCTGCCAAACCTGGGCACTCAACAAATCACAGTACAGGAAGCTCGAATCTTGTCAGAATGCAATGGAACGAAGTATGCTAGGGAAAAGATTGTCGGACAGAATAAGAACTTCAACTATTAAGAGGCAAACAAAGACAAAGGACGTTACAGCTACCATTAGGAAGCTCAAATGGAAGTGGGCAGGCCACACCGTAAGAGGAAAGGACAAATGGTCAAGGACAGTACTAAGCTGGTTCACGAGAAACAGGAAGAGGAAGCAAGGCAGGCCAAATAGAAGATGGGTTGACGAAATAAAAACGGTGGCAGGAGCGAGATGGACAACAATAGCCACAGAAAGGGATAAATGGAGTCAGTTGGAGGAGGCCTTTGCCAATAAAGGGCATACGGGCATTGCAAGAAATTAATTATTCAAAATAATAAATTTAATAAAATGAATTGCATGTATTCAATTGAAATTGTAATGTCTGAATAAACGGCTTTTATTATTATTATTATGAAGTCTTATATTTTTTTAACTTTCTGTTTTAATTCAGATCTACTGTTGGGGAATATTGAGCTACTCCAAAATTCCTGATCAATAAAATATTGATTACACCCCGGTATTGAATTTGCCAACATAAAGCTAGAATGATATTCCCTTGTATACCTATGGCATTTCAGTGACGAAGTGATTGGAGCTTGTCTTATTTTTACTTTTAGTAGTTACTTTTTAAGCATCCTTCATAAGTACATTTTTAGTTCAAGTAGAATAACGCCTTTAGTATATTTGCAACCAAAACAAATTTATTTTATGTAGAATCTCAGAATAGACAATAGCGGTAGAAGACGCATTTTATCGACCACATGATCCAGTAGCAAACTTGAATCGCCCTTCACCTTAACCTTCTTCAAGTCGTGCGGAAATCAATTTATTTTAAGTAGAATCACAGAATAGACCATAGTGTCTACCACATTGTCCTGCATTTCATCGACCAAATGATCTAGTAGCAAACTCGAATCGCCCCTCACCTTAGCCTTCTTCAAGTCGTGCGGAAAACAATTTATTTTAAGTAGAATCACAGAATAGATAATAGTTTATACCACATTGTCCTGCGTTTCATCGACCAAATGATTTAGTAGCAAACTCGAATCGTCCCTCACCTTGTCCTTCTTCAGGTCGTGCGGTACCTTGACGAGCACGAGTCCGTCGGTCGCGTTGGTGACGACCACGCGCAGCTTGTCGAGCGGCAGGCGATGCTTCAGCTTGAACGTCTTGCGGCTCGACGCGTCCAGCACGTACAGCGCCTTGTCTGAGGCGAGGAGCGTTCTAGGGCGCTCTTTGTAGCCACGACGGTCGTACTTCAACGCGTCGCAAGAGTACTGTAAGGTAGTGGCGAAGGTTGAAAATTTTAAGAATAAGAATTAATCTTACCTATTCTAGAATGAACATAGCAATTTTGTGTTAAGTTCTCTCAAATATTGGATACAGAATTTGAGACACATTCAGTTTTAGATAATGTTTTATTTATATTATTTGAGTATACATTCACTAACATCACTACCATAGCTTTCCTTTGTAGAGCAAGCCAGCAGGAATCGAATAATAATTTTCTCAAAAAAATCGTCACAGAATTAGACAAAAATATATTTTTATTATGGGAGTGCCACAGGGTACTATAAAAGGGTACCATTTTGTTACCATTCCTTTTTATTACACATTTCACACACACTGCTTTGCGAACGGCTTTTTTATTGAATAATGCAAAAATGTATAAGTATACCATTACTGTCTGCACCACATATTCAATTATATCAAAATAATATATTTCTATGCTTTTTTTGGTAATGTTTTTGAACTATTCCTCAGGTACTCACGATAAGTTGTTCGCCAGTGGGCCAGGAGGGCGAGGCCATGAAGGTGTTCCGTAGCACCTGATGGTCAGGCGTAAGCCGGTCGTCCTTGAAGCGCAGCGGGACACTCGACTGGTAACTCTTCTTCTTGCCTACAACGTAACAACATCCATTAAAATCTACGATAAGATTATGTTGTCAAAATTAAGGCAGCAAAAAGAAAAAAGTACAGAATAGCTTTAAACAGTTTTTGTTTATTTTTTTATACCGCTTAAGTGGCAGACAAGCACACGATCCGAATGGGATGCGGTTACCGTGACCTATGGATGTTTCCAACACCAGGAGCGTTACACTCCTACTGTCGACCCTGTAAGCACCTTCTGATGCCCTTCTTGAAGAACCCCATGTATCATCGGCATTAGGCAAAAGTCTCAACTTTGCACAGCTTCTAAGGAAGTCATTCTCTAGCACCATTTATCCCATACCCATATTCCCCTAACTTCCCCATGCTATAAGTAGTGGTCTACATTACCCTTAAACATTTTCTCAGCCAAAAACTTCAATTCGAACAGCTTCTTCTCTTTCGGTGTCAATGCCAGTCGGTACTTCCTGGAGAGGTGGGCCCGGTGGAGTCTCTTCAGTTCTGTAGATGCCTCCTGGCATGTCGCCGGACAGGGCGGCCAGGACAGGTCCAAGACTTTCTTAGGTAGCCTGGTGGACAGGCGTTTCAGCCAGTGCACCTTAGCGATGCTCAGGAATCGACGGTTTTCTGGAGTCTCGGGACCATTGCGGGTGATGAATCCTGTGGGAAATGGTGTTTGGTTAGATAGGCTAGGACAGTAAATCATTTGCTCTTAAATGTACTTCAAATGACCTGTCTTTAATCATCATGACCATTTTAGTGTGGTTCCCGGTTACAACGGAAGCTTTAAACTCGAAGCTCGGGTCCACTCAGGCCTTCTTCTTTTTTTTAGTATGCTCATACGGCTTTTATGATGACCTCCTTGCCTGACCTTAGAATCTTGAGAAGAAAGTCTGCGCCAGAGCTTCCTCCGTCAGCAAGCAAGTTGCTGGTACTTACAGTTTGGCTTGGCCAGAAAGGTCTACGTGGGCCCTCATACACTTTACGATCCCAACGACCTACCTTTGATGAAGGCCCTGATGACGTTAGCAGCCTTCCTCCTCCTCTCAAGCAGCTTCTTCGCCAGGAACCTCCGCACCCACTTCTGTATGACAATGGCTGCTTGCCTCATCTTGAGGTACTGCCTCCTCTGCCGGAACCCTCGCCACCTGCTTTGGATGATGGTCGCGATGTCATTCTTCTTGATCTGGTAAGCGTCTTCTGTTTCGAACAGGGTCTTTGGGAAGCGAATGAAGATTTTCGTGCTGAAATTTTAGAATAATGATCATGTTAAAAGATGATCGATTGGATAGTGATTGCGGTCCCGAATTTGATTTCTAGGTTAAGCAACGGAACGAACGGTTCCCGGAAACAGTCACCACCACCACAGCTCGCTGGAAATATTGAAGTTTAGTAGTAGTAGTAGTCCACTATGCTATGGGGTGCATCAGATATGCAGCCATATCCCTTAGTCGTTTGTAAACACACCCCCTGGAAGAGATGGGATAGCGGTATTCTACTCCATTGGGAACCAATGTAGCTGTTACTTACTTGCCCATCCTGTAGTCTTCCTTGCCGTACGCCAGTACATCGACGAGCTTCTGCACCCCGTCGCGGGGAGCTCCGCGGAAGTTGGGCCACGTGTCGCGGCTCAGGCACTTGTACCTGGAAAGCATAGCAATGAATATAATAGTGCATCATGGTCATAGTTAAAAAAAAAGTTATCATCAGCAGGCCTACCATGAACTCTTATACCAGAGTCCCTACTATGAGTTCTAAAAACAGGTCAATAATATTGACCGACTGATATACTGCCAACTGCGAAAGTAACTTTGTAATCCCATTTAAATATACAGGATTACAAAGTTACATATACAGTTGGTAGTATGACAGCCGTTCAATTATTGTTTAGTTTTAAGAGTTCATGGTAGAGCCTCAGCTCAGCGTTGTTCCCGGTTGCTCTCCAAACTTTCACCTTGGAGCCCGAGGTCCTCTCTCATCCTAGCGTTAATTCCCAGTCGCATCCGAAGCTTTTCAGCTCGGAGTCTGGGGTCCGCTTTACCAGTCCCAACTACAGATTTGGCTAGACCTCGGTATTTTTTCGGAGCCCGTGGTCCATTCACTTCTTATTTTATTTTGATTTCATCGTCATCATTATCATAAGGACGCTCGAGATTGCATCAAAAGCCTCTCGGAGACCATTGTACGGTCTCCAGCCTTCATGATACTGATACCATTCGCACGCATGGTAATTATACCTACGACTAGGACTGCCGTTTGGCCGCCCAATCCCGAGAAGGACCCCAAGCCACAGTTAGCCTCGTCCGTCTTAAGTTGACGTGCTTTGAAGCTCATGGGGAGGCCCCAAGAACATCTAATTTTGAAGTCTAATTTATAATATAACTGAACTATATGACAGGTAAGAAAAAAGAAGATAGAGAATGGTCCTCACCTCTCAAGGAAAGTCTCATACGTCCTCCTGTAAGCGAAGCCGGCACGTCTTACTCTCAAGTTCTCCATCAGACCCAGGTATTTGACCTGGTGGGACACCAGCTTGTCGTCGAATTGCACTACGCAGAATTTACAAGTTGATAATAATATCTGAATGTCATTTTGTCAATCAGAAGGCCAGTTCAGTCTAGATCTAACATCAATCTTCCAAATATCCAAAACGGTCATGATTACACGAATATTACTCATTGAAATAAAACAACTTTTTAAAGGATTCTATCACTAATTTATTTGATATTATTAACACTTAGCCTGAGACGATTTGACTACATTTCAGCAGCCATGATCGGGTGATCTTCGAATTCGTTAAAAAGTGGATTTATTTCAAAATAATTGTTATCTAACATGGAGAGACACCTATTTGTCGTCACATTGCACTACACACTGAACGTACAGTTGATAATAATAGTTTAATATCATTTTGTTTAATTAACAATTACTAAATGTAGATAGGCTAGTACTGAAAACAACACCTAATAGTTGGACTAGCAGCCTACAGTCAGAGCGGAAACACACGATGCGTTGCGGCGGCGGCGCGACGCCGCACATACAGGTATTTGCTCGATCTACGCGGCCAAAAGTCCCATTATCAAAAATTCAATAACATTCATAAAAACTAGTTCCACGATCAGAATATGAACCCTGGCACAATACCCATGCTTTATCTACCTGCTACCTTACACCCCGCCTCTGTGGCATCAGTCGCAATTTGACCGTTTCACTTAGTGTGCGTATTTCATGTTGGCGCTTTTCTAAACATCAAACTTTCGAAGTGTGTTTCTAAATTCTCAAGTTCTTCCTACGAATTGAAAGTGATGGATTCTGATGGACAAGGTAAAAGACTTATAAAATGCATAAATAAAATTATGATCAATTAACAAGCTATATTTTTTTTGTAGTGATAAAAAAACCCATTTTCACACCATAACTTATTTCAAAAAAAAATCTTTGCTAGTGTTTTTGTTTATGTATCGGGTTAGATCCGGCTATAATTTGTATTGTAGGTTATTCTCTGATCCTTTACTTTGTAAATACAGTGAAAATCATCTCCGGATACGTCCGGATAAATACAGTTTAGAGGTATTGAAGAGATTCAGCTAAATATCTTTTAAAATAGGAAATATCTTTTAGTGACTTTCTACATTGTATTTGTTTGTTTTAGGTTCAGAAGATGCATCAGGAGTAAAAGTTGTAACACGCCAACACTTATTTAATCTAATAAAGAAAGAAAATTTCCTTACTTTAGATGCCAAATTAAACTATTTAAAAGATAAACTTTTGTCATGTGAAGGTTACAATAACGACCAAATTCATGATTTGCAATCTGAAATAAAACAAAGGTGAACCAAAGCTCAAGATAAATTTATAAAATACAACCGGTCTTGGCTGGAAGGCACTTTTGGAATACCTGTTGATAAAACTTCTCAAAAAGAGCCAGAGCAAAAGGCAAAAGACTGAAGAACTACGTTCTAACTTTGAAAAGTAGACTTTTATACATGCTGCGAAAGTGGAACTGGGTAGATCTGGTAACAAAGATGCATCAATTGTCCGAAAAGATAAAGGCATTTTTGCTTACGCGACCCAGTAAAGAGGAGTCCTCCTTGACACCAATGCAGGCTTTGCAAATGTTTATAGATGCCGATTTGACACAAGGACAGTACGAGATTATGAGAAAGACCAATAAGGTTTTTTTTCCGTGTTAAAGTGCATTACAAAAAGCCAAGAAGAATCGTGTACGATAACGATTATGGCGCAGTCATAATTGAAAAGGCATTATTGTCAATAGAAGAGCTTTCCGAGATGCAGCTGTGGCTAGAAATAAACACTTCAGCTGTTACCATCAAGATTTAGCAAGAAAATGTTCGAGGACAAATTGCAATCAAGATATAATTAACCGATTCTGCTCAGTTCAGATCCTCTGCTAAGTATATACATTACACATGTATGTACTTAGCAGAGGATCTGAACTGAGCAGAACTCTGCTAAGTAGCATGCGAAATATAAAAAAAAGGAAAGCGAAAACATTGTTGCCTGAAACTTTGGCTGTTTGTGTCTGCAGAATACAATCCAATAATAGAAAATTCATCAGAAAGCGATGAATTAACTTAAAAAAAGCCATATTACTATACTAGGTACTCCACTAAGGCGTTTTTTGTAAAATATAGTATTATTTAAAAAAAAATTAGTATTTTTATTGTTTATTTATCTTGTTTAGATACCAATTATGCATTAAAATAATTTTGGCCGCGTAGATCGAGCAAATACCTGTATGTGCGCCGGAGCGGTGTCGCTGCGTCGTTTTACATAGAAATATCTGTAGCATGTCACACGATGCGCTGCGTCGCCGCACCGGACTTGTAACCACCGAGACGAGGCGGGGAGGGGTGAATGCGTTGCGACGCCGGAGCGGCACCGCTCCGGCGCGCGCCGCACCGCCGCCGCGTAGTTGTTTATGATTTATAGACCGGGCGCTAGAGGTATTATGAGTATGCAAAATGTGAGTACCGAATTTCGCCAACGGATTTAAGTGAAGAAAAGGTCCAAGAATGATAATGTGGATCTTGCCGGTCTATTTTCTGGTCTATGCCTAGGTAGATACCTACCTATATTTTGTAGCATTAATGATATTAATGTTGTCAGCAAAATGTTATTATATTTAATCATCGATATATATTATATTAGCTTTTGCCCGCGGCTCCGCCCGCGTGGATGTCGGTTATCGCGACCAAACATAGCCTATGTCCTTTCTCAAGGTCTAATCTACCCCTATACTAAATTTCATCAAAATCGGTTCAGTGGTTAAGGCGTGAAAGCGTGACTGACAGACAGACAGTTACTTTCGCATTTATAGTATTAGTATGGAAATATGGATTCGGGGTTGGCAGTCGGCAGCACGAGTGTGATGCCCCTGGTGTTGCATACGTGCATAGGCCACGGTGACCACTTCCCATCAGATGGGCCGTGTGCTTGTTTGCCACCTAAGTAGTATAAAATAAAAATGGATACAAAAACACGACTTAATAAAGCAACTTCTTTACGTCAATAGTAGAAACACACTAAACGCATACGCGCACTATGCTTACTTTAAGGGCGCAGAGGGGATGTGAAGGGAGCGGGAAGGGACCATCACACCCAGCGGCAAGATTTCTTTGTCATTATTTAGAGGATCAGGTATAAGAATCCGGTCATAGTTGCCGTCACTCGGATTTTGCATACTCAACTACCTCTAGCGCTTGCACTACATTACAACGCAGCTGGGGCGCACGCGGCGCCGCTGCGTCATAACAACGCAGCGGCGCGGCGTCGCACCGCTCGTGTGCCCGCTACTGCGGCGAAATTTCTGCGGTGCGTCGCCGCAACGCATCGTGTGTTTCCGCTCTCAGACAGTTTCGGAAGGCGAAAATATTATCTATTTGTTAATGCAGGTACCATTTACAATAGATGTTTGGATACCACATTCATATATCACATTCAAACTATCAGGACTATTGGAAAGGAAAGTTTTCGTCGATGAATTTTAATATCGTCCCCTAGCGAAAACATAATGGGGGTGTATAGTCTCACTAAGGACTGTACATACGAATTAGATGACAACGCTTCACCTGGAGCGTCATTTACACAATTAATAAAACTGAGTGACATGGCTGGCACGAACCAGTGCGGAATTAGCTTCCAATGGCAACGAACTACATAAGAGAGAATAATAGAGCTGTTTTACATAAAATAAAACAGTTATTATGGCCGAAAGAAAGACGGTATTAGTTTGAAGAAGCTGTCTGTGATTTTTCCCTTTTTTAAGCGTTAACATTGTTAAAATCTTACCTCTAGTCCTCTTTCGACTATAGTTACCCGTTTAAATCACCGCTAGGGGCGCCACTGTTTCCAGTCGCACATCTTTATATCAATCATAGATCATAGTGTCTTCTCGCCAGCAAGGACCTTGCTCTAATACCGTCTTTCTTTCGGCCATAATAACTGTTTTATTTTATGTAAAACAGCTCTATTATGACCTCCGAAAGACGGTATTAGTTTGAAGACCTGTTTGGTTTCTGCTGGTGATGGTAACTATAACAACGCTATGTGATAATATAGAAAACAGTATTATTTAGCATATGAATTAAAATAATGCATTAATCATAATAGAATGTTTATACAAAACATGCAACCAAGATGTATATCATATTCATAACATCAAACATTAATTAAAATTTATTACCAAATTGAGACTTCCAATTTCCTCAACATAAAACCTATGCCATGGGCATACATGTCAACCTTTGAAGGCAACTGAAGATCTGAAGCTACCTTGAGCCGCATCAATATGTACTGCATAAAAATAGATCTTATCCATTCTCCTAGGAGTGTCGTGGTAGCTGCTCTAATTGAGATAAATCAACTAGTTACATCAGTAACATAGACCGCAAGGTTGAGTGTACTGAAGTACACAACTAGGCATTTTGGTGTTTGACAATTAGCACCGACTGCCTATGCTAGCTACAATCAGTTTTAGAATATTATAATGTATTCTGGCTTTCACTTAATTTTATCTTCGACTTATAAATGCACAATGGGCGGCCTTATCGCTAACAGCGATTTCTTCCAGGCAACCTTTGGATGGATAGAAGCAAAAGAGATGATAGGGTAGCGTACAATTTTCAATGAGATAAAACAATGAAGCTGCGATACTGCGAAATTGATCTAATACGTGAAGTCATGTACTCACCTGTCTGTAGCTAGAGACAGAATAATGGCAACTCTTCTAGAAATGTCTAAAATAAACTGTTATATGGTACTGAAAATAGTCAGTTAGATATTATTTGGGTATCCCATCACTTCTCGTGGTATGGGTTACCAAGGAATAGGGCTATTCCCCATCCGACAGTAGACATTAGTGATTAGTCATGACTCATGACAAAGCGTTTATCTGACTGCAATAGGTCTGGCCCCCGTCATGTGAACTCATAACTATCTGGCCAAATGTGGGTGTCAAATATTACACCTCTGACCCATGGAGGGGTTCACAGGCGCGAATGTATGTATCCCATTCAGGATAATTAATGGCCTGGGCTTTCCGTAGAAAAACTGTCTACATTTGTAGCACAGTACGGAAACACTGCCGATCGTATAGATCTGCAGGCCCTGCAGATGTTAATTATTAAATCATTTGAAATGTAAGCTCAAAATAAAATTATGTTTAAAATAGGGATATGCAAAATACATTCCTGCCGTATGACATAAAAGATTGCCATTGAATATGCAATATGTAACCCATAGTTGTATGGGTAGGTATCCCGTACACTTAGACTATACACAATCTATACAGACCCAGTAAATGGCCATTACCGTCACGACGTAAAAGATAGCTACTACTTTGGAACAAGTTTGAGATATATGTACTATAATCTCATAATATGCAAATTTGACATGCAACTGATACTTTGTCAATACAGTGTATAGTCAAAGCATTGATCAAGAGTGGTTATCCGCTAACTACAACTTGATAACTCCAGTTTTCCTCTCCCCCCCCCCCTTTTTTAAGGAGGATAGCAACTCTCTGCTGAGGGGTCAATTAGGATCTCCCGGAGGTCTTTTATCGGCAAGGGGTCGATTAGGGCTCTCAATCAGCCCAAAGTACTGATCCCACTATGGGACTATATTTAGAATTTGTGTTCCCTTGGCATTGTATAGAAGGGCCAGCCACTGAAGTATTAAAATAGGTGGGAGAAAACATCCATCCCAATTCCCAACTGATTTATTAGGATCTTCCGCAGATCCTTTATTTGTCAGGGGCCGTTAGGGCTGTCAATCTAAGATTAATCAGCCCAAAGTACTGATCCCACTATGTGGCTATATTTAGAATTATTAAAATAGGTGGGGGAAAAAACCTCCATCCTAACTGATCTATTAGGATCTTCCGCAGATCCTTTATTAGTCAGGGCCGTTAGGGCTGTCAATCTGAGATCAATCAGCCTAAAGTACTGATAGGTATGATGTAGTTCCAGTTTAACTGAAAGCCTTACATGTGGTCACTGAACCACCTTTGAGTCCCGCGTCATGCACTGGGGAACGACGGGTGAGTCCCTTTGATGTGAAAGGGTTGATATTGCATTATGTCCTGATCTTTGATCGAGGCCATTGCGACTCCTAGCAGAAGTTCACATTCATGAACGAATCAGCCTCTTGAGACGAGGTCAAAGAATCCGTTTAACTTCTCAGGGAGATAACCGTCAGTATTATATTGAACTGCTCGGTTGATTGGTCAGCTCTAGAGGGGTTAAGGGGCAAGTGCACCCATAATTTCAGTTGGCTGTCCGACTGAACCAGTAGTGCATTTTGTACATAAGCAATAATGCTGCATGCACTGCAAACAACTCCCTCACATTGGAATGGCGTTTTTTGTAGGCTCTAACTCCATTTGCTTGACAACATAAAGTTGTTCAACTTCAGTCCCCAGCCCGCGTCCGCCGCGTTCTGTAGTGAGAAAGTGAGTCACATTTTGCCTGTGTATCACTTGTGCACTGTGGTTCCCATTCCTGAGCCGCCACTGTAATTTGCACCTCACTAGGGGATGCAGAGACAATTTCTTTTCCATGTTAGGTGTTACTCGCAAGAGCCTCCTGTGAAATTACTTTATGCATAGATGAAGAAATGCCTGGTGCAAGTCTTGTCATCCAATCTACCTGTTGTAAGAACTGAATCCCAAATAATTGGAATTTCAACTGACATGTTAAGTTCAAACATGTTAATTTAGGCTTTTAAGTTTAAAAAGGGGGATAATGTCCCATCTGACCTTTTATTAAAGACGTTTATGAACAGGAAGGAGCTGTTCCTCAACATTTAATTTAATTATTTTTTAACTATTAATGTAGGTATGTGTAAATTAGTAGTTATAAAAAAATGTTAAATTCTTTGCATCCTAAGATGACATGCATTTATGCCTACGACTTTCTTACAACATAGATTAGTATTTTTATAGATATTCTTGTTTTAATGTATGAATATCACGCCAACTAGGACACCCTCAAGAATTCAACTTGGAATAAGACTTAGAATGTTATAATATTGCTATTTTGTAAGCCAGTTTTTAGAAGTTCCTGACCCTGCAATACAATGTATACAAGTACGCCATCGACCGTTCAGTGCTGGCAACATAATCATACCTTTTATTAAGGTGATACATCATTTATAACTTATTTATTTTTATTGGGCCGGTAAATCCAAGTGACACTACACTCATTATAATAGTCCATAAATCAAGTACCTCTCCAGGTTTTCAAGGAACGATCTTATTGTTTTCGTAACAAATATAATAATTTTGTATTTTCCAATAAAAAAATTAAAGTACCTACATCAGTAACTAACGAATGTAAATGATTATTAATATAATTCTATCAGGTTCATTTTTGTAAAAACCTTAACATATTGCGGAATGAGTTCCGAGCGTGAGACCGAACTCTCAAACACATTTCGAAATGACTTGGTTAAACCGCTTATTTATTCGAGGATGGCGAGGCAAAGTCGTTCTAATCTTCCGAAGATGAGAACTATTTTGGGACTTATTAGTGCTTCGCTCTTCGCTCTCCCTCGGGAGCAACGATTCCTCAGCGGTATTTATTAATTAGTATGGTACAATCTGCTTACCGAAGCTCACGGAAAGAAACTTCACTAAATAAGATACCTTGTACTTATTTATGTTGCACTGTACACATACATACGGTAAAAACAATGTAATTACTATTTAATTAGTTATTTAATAACTTTTTTCTTGACTTGAAAATTTTTTCACCTTTACGCGGTAAAATCACAAAACGCTATGATCTATGATTGATATAAAGATGTGCGACTGGAAACAGTGGCGCCCCTAGCGGTGATTTAAACGGGTAACTATAGTCGAAAGAGGACTAGAGGTAAGATTTTAACAATGTTAACGCTTAAAAAAGGGAAAAATCACAGACAGCTTCTTCAAACTAATACCGTCTTTCGGAGGTCATAATAACCAATTTTTATCTTTTATCAAGTTAACAATATAACAGTTTAAGAGTCAAGTTGTGTTTCTTCTCTTAGCTACACTCACCAAACTACAACTACTAGGTATAAACCTATACATTTTTGGTACTTCGAGCCGGAACATTGACAAGGTCAAAAAATATACGTCTTTTGAAATGTTGAAGGATGTCACGCAGAATCATATAAATTGTCTTATCATCAGTAAGAAATATCGAGTTGACAACTAAGTAACTCGAAGGATGGTGACCAATGAGCCATACATGGTCTACATCTATAATCTATAATATAAAAATAAATCCCTAAATGTGTTGCTAAGCGCAAATCTCGAGAACGGCTGAACCGATTTCGCTAATTCATTTTTTAGAATATTCCTTAAAGTACGAGGATGGTTCTTACGGCGAGAAAATTTAAAAAAAAAATAACGAATCGGCTGTTAGGTGGTACGAAGTGCGCAGGGTCAGCTAGTGTCACAATAAAATTGTCATTCCTTTATCAATTTTCGTCACTCCATGGTTTTATAACACATATTATCTCTTTCTCTTTAGTATGATCAAGTTCAGTTACTGTGAAGGTATGATGCCGAATCCGACCGCATACATCAACTGCCGACGCACGCAGCAGATGCGCGTTATTCATTGCGGCTTCTCAATGGTCCCCTTTATCCGTATCGGAGTTTAACAAGTAATGGGCACGGTGTATCTGCTGCATGCGTCTGTCGTTGTCGAATGCGGTCGGCTACGGAATCATACCTTTATGGTAAAGGAGAAAGCACAGATGTAGAAGACTACTCACTTGGAGATTTGTGGTCGTTGGGCTTGATGCAGCGAATGTAGGATGGCTCCTTGCTGCTCAGGATCTTGATCAGCTCGTTGAGCGAGTTCTTGAACTGCGTGATCGCTGTGTCGGGACGTTTCTTGGAGTCTCGCTTTAGGTCCTATAATATGAAATGTTGAATCTTAGGATGGGTGACCATTCTTAACACGTGACGAATTCTACATGCTTCGGAGAGCACGTTAAGTCGTCGGTCCCGGTTGTTATACGAACATCTATGACAGTCGTTACGGGGAGTTGGAGCGCTAAAAAGTTTGAAAACTGGCCTAACAACAAAATATCAATATCGTTATTGAGTTGTGGAGGTCGAATTGTTACACGAAGTATCGAAGTTCAGCCGAAAGTGAGCAAGACTTATATGAAAATGACTTGGGCAGAGTATGTTACCTTGAAGCAGCTAGCCACGATGGTATTGCCGCTGCTAGCCATGAGGCTCTGGATATCCCTAAACAACAGGTCGTTGTTCTTCTCCAAGAATGTCTTCACGTTGTACGTCACTTCACCTGCGTAGTGGACTAGGCAGAACTCCTGGAAGAGGCAAACAATTAGAGTAATAAACACCATTAAGTAAAAAACAACGGATATCATTTTTCCTCGAACTAGGAAAATATCCCTCAGTCGATTAGTACAGAAAAGGAGAAGGTGGGTACTTACATCACGGCCCATAGTCTTCTGTGTCTTGATGTCACAATGTTTGTGCGACTTGTAGTGCTTGTGGCCGTCGAGTTTCTGCGACAGCTTCTCCAAAAAGCTGAGGTCGGTACAATCACCAGGTCGCAAGCATTCATCGTCCAGTATTGAGATGATACCTACACAAAGAGTGTTTGGCTTTCGGATTATGAACAATTGGCTCAAGGGAGTAAGGAGACTGAAATAAATACACTTAGAAAAACTTCGTCAATCGATATTTTACTGCATGAAACTACAAAATATAAATTCCTCAAATCATTCGTTTCCTGCAATGCGAAATCACATGACAACTAGCGTAGTAAGGAGAGTAAATCTGATACTTACATCTTAAAGTGGATATATAATAAGTAATGCTAGGAATCTAGATGAATTAAAACTGAACTGCGTTAACTATCACTTTTATGTTCTTGAGTGAAATTCAGACTTCGTCCGAAACTTGCGTACCTGTGTGCCTGGCCTCGATCATGTCGCAGATGACAATGTTGTTGAAGTACTCCACGGGCTCCCACTCGATGCCCTCCCGCAAGTACTCCTCCTGCTCCTGCTTCAGGGTCAATTGAATGAACAGCTGCTGCAGCTTCTCGTTGCAGAAGTTGATACAGAACTGTTCAAAGCTGAAAAAAAGAATCAAATATAGATAATATAGTTTTTTCAACGTGTTTTTTCGTGTCAATCAACTCCTGCCTTACTGGTTAGCACTACCAATGGTTAAGGTTAGAGTTTCGTGTAAAATCGACTTTGAGCAATCAGAGCTTTTGTACCCATACCTGTGGCATTACCACCAGCAATCAGACCCAAAACCCATGCCGGAGGCATTACCACCCCTACTTTTCTCTTTCCCTACAAAAGAGGAAGAGAGAACAATTATGTGGAATTTGGGAAGAATTGCCGTTATTACCTTCTTACCCAGTCCAGTGTCCGAACCTGCCAAGAACGGTTTCCACAAGCCACATAAGCCTAAAATGTTTATGAATATCTTACCAATTTTTCGGGAAGATTTCAAATCCATAGATATCGAGAATTCCAATGACGGACGAGAATGTGTCCTTGTCTTTCGGCGCCATCGAGGCGTTCAGCCTGGAGACCAGCCAGCTGAAGTGCTTGTCGTAGATAGCCTTGGCCAGGGCATCCCTGGCGTAATGCGCCTGCTCGATATCCAAAGGAGTGTTCACAACGTCCCCTCGAGCTTCAATCGTTCGGCTTGTTAGTGATTCTCGTAGTTTTATGGCGTTTACTTTGAGAAGCTGTCGAGAGAATAAAATTTGGATTACATATTTAGAGTATTTGGTATGGTGATGATGGTTTTATAATAAAAACAGTCCACCCAATGGATCATTTGAATTAGTGCTAAGTATAAGACATCCATCCATCAATCGCCCCGTTAGGTGCGGTTGATTGATTGAGGCACTTTGATGATTCTTCATTTACATTTAACTATTATCATCTTTTTCAATGGGCATTAATTACTGCAAGTTAGATACTACAAACGCTCATGATATATTATCAATTAGGTTACCTACTTAGTTAAATGTTAGATTAAATTTATTTGGTAGGTAGCCCTGCAATTTGGTTATGTTATTTATTTTAATATTTTTCCGTGCTAAGCAGAAACTGGTCTGTTAGTATACAGTAGTTAGACTGGAAAAAGCGGAGTCCAGATTTCGAGGTGAAAGCTTGGGATGCAACTGGGATTAAGGATGAAGAAAGGAGGAAAGAAAGAAGAAGGAAAGATGAAGAAGAACTGACAACTCAGACTTTCATTTATAGTCACCAAGCTCGATAATTTGGACTCTGTGGCTAAGTTACTCTGGGCCTTATAAAACTTCAAGAAGACCCCGAAATAGGCGTAGGTACCTACACTTCCCTTTCTACTTGAAGATTCACGTTGCAATAGTTCAAATTTTCCTCAAAATAACATCTATATCGGATCACACAGCCAGTTCCGACCCGCCAACGAGCAGTATTACATAAAGTGACGTCAGTACGAGTCGCGACAATGGCACGCTAATAGTACGATATTTATATAAACACGCCGGAACAATGGACATAGTTAGGATTATGAACTATGGAACTAAACAAACACGGCTGTCTGGTACTGGCTCAGTACCGTGTGGACAAATACTTTTGGTTTCTTATAAGTGGGCACTAAGTAATTTCAGGCAATTTTCTAAGCATAGTTATTGCTCGGACCAATCTTGAACCTAAAATGTGCTCAAAACGTGCTCTATAAGCGCAGTACACGTATTTGGATGTCTTTTGAGGATAGCACGAGGTGCTACTGTGGTGATCGAGCTCAAATTCAACAAGCATAGATTACAGAACAATCCGTGGGCACCAGGACCTCGTTAGTCTTCTGATTTAGGTCCAAGATACGTGTTCTGAGATATACAGCGTTGAGCCCCATGAACCCGGGCCTGAGGGTGACGGGTGGAGCCACCTGTCTCCCTAGCAGAAGCAGGCCCCTCTCCATACCCGGAGACGAGTTGGGGAGTCCGTGGTGCCCATACCGGAAGAGGCAGATCGAGAGATATGGTCCTGGGCCGGCCGGGTTGCGAGGGATATGCCTATGATAATCTCACCTCGGGCAACCGATAGCCCACAGACGGCGTGCGTTTTAGTCGGTTCGAGTCCGACGTAACCTCCTCCACTGGTTTCGGCGGGGGAGGTATCCGCGGGGATTATATTACGCACGTTAAAAGGTACAGCGTCGAGCACAGCACTGCCACAGCCTTGATTGAGATGTCATTGGTTGATCACCTGTGACGTCACCAAGTCTGACCAATGATAATCCCCTATCAACGCTGTCGCAGCGCTGTGGTCGACGCTGTTTGCTTAGATAATTGCACAGCTAAGGTAAAAAGGACAAGCTGACAAGTCTGGAACAATTTCTTAGCTCTATCTCTTCAAAGCCCATTATTTAATACACTAGCTTTTGCCCGCGGCTCCACTCGCGTGGATGTCGGTTATCGCGACCAAACATAGCCTTTCTCAAGGTCTAACCTACCTCTATACCAAATTTCATCAAAATCGGTTTAGCGGTTTAGTCGTAAAAGTGAGACAGACAGACAGACAGACAGAGTTACTTTCGCATTTATAATATTAGTAGGGATTAGTAGGGATATTGATCTTATCTCATCTTTTCTTTCAAAGGAAAGCCGTAGGAAAAGCCCTGTCATTGTGGACTCATCACCACTGGAACATAGTTCTTTCAACCCCAATAAATAGCTTGGACTTTGGAGACCGAGGTCCGCTCTGCTACTCCTTCTCATATTAATTTTTTTATTGTGGTTATTACAGGATCAACGTCCGCCTGCCCTCCCAAACTCTAAAGGAACCGCTCTAGCTAAACTAAATTCAAATAGAAAGGAAGGATAGAGTATTTTTGAGCCATTCTGTAGCTTTTTTTATCGTGCGAAAAGTCCTCACGGATATTTCCCCTGCCGGAGCCAGTGGAGGAGGTTATGTCGGACTCGAACCGACTAAAACGCACGCCGTCTGTAGGCTGTCGGTTGAAGGAGGTGTGATTATCTTAGACTCGCACCCTAGCCGGCTCAGGGCTATCTCGTTCGACCTGGCCCTCTTGGAGTGTGGGCATAGTGGGGTCCAACCTAGCTATAAAGCAAAGCTGAGATTGTTTAAACACAAAGATGATGAACAGACTCGTATTGATATACATATTCCATGACATCAGTTTCAAAGTATTGTAGCAAACAGGAAAATGCGAGAACAAGGTCAGCTAATAAACACAGGAGTTTGAGGAACTAATATGACTTTAATCCCATTATTTCCGCACTTATATGTATTTTCGAAGAGGATAATTGTATGTACCTACATAAAAGTAAGGTAATATTCGTCGCTGGTTTGTTGGTTTTGCAAATAACTTAGTATCACTGTGATGTTACTAGATGTAGGTGGTACCAAATTCGATGCCTGAATTGGGCCAAGTGTTCTCGAAATTTGCTTGTGGGAAATTAAGCAATCAACATTATTGAAACAATCTTGAATACCTACCATCCGTGATCTGGCTTTGATCGACATATCTACTAAATGGATAAATCGTAGGTATATGGATATCATCGATAAATGGACTATTCAACAGAAAAATATTTTTTTAATTCGAACCGGTAGTTCTTGAGATTAGCGCGTAATGCTTAACCTCGTAATATAAAGAACGGCCACCCATCCAAAACCCGACCCAGCCAATTTTACTTAACCTCGTAATGTGAAGAACGGCCACCCATCCAAAACCCGACCCAGCCAATTTTATTTATTTTAACCTCGTAATGTAAAGAACGGCCACTATCACTATATTTCAGTTCTAACTCCACTAGTCTGACGTCACTACTGGGGGCTTATCAAATGATTTATCCCATCTGTCACCACTGCACTGGTGGCAGCTGGGAACAAAAAGAATGATCATTCCCAGTTGCCACCACTGGTGACGCCACCAGTGGTGGCAAGTGGGACATTTTTTGGAAACAAATCCCATTTGTCACCAGTGGTGGCGTCGACAGTGAGGGCTAAGGGGAATAACCCGTAATTTTGAAGTCGTACGGGTACTGTATAAAAGTAGTTAATCTCACCTCGGACACGTTGCCTGTATTCGCGTCATGCGACAGAATCTCAGCATATCCCTTTTCATTTTTAACAAACTTAGTGTTTCCAAGATGCAGGACGCTGGCGACGATCTCGAAGATCTCGTCTTGCTCGGCGGCTCCTATCTCGATGACCTTCATGGCATCCTGGACGGTGCGGAATTGTGCTGCGTCATTTGATTTCTGGTTTGCTTGTGTGTTCTGCAAAAGATCAATTTATTGTTAAGTTACGCAGATGATATCACTATGAGAGAAGGAACACTCAAAATAAAAGCATGTACCAACCCGTCTGGCCAGCATGGAAACAGTAGGCCAAAGACTCCCAACATTGGGAGAAGACTATGTCCAGCAGTGGACTATGATAGGCTGATTGATTGAATTTATTCATAACTTTTACGCATTTTATTTTCCGTGGAGAGAGAAATATGAGCAATGACATGACGTGATAAAAATATATGTCTTATGAGTTAATACGGCCTGCAAACTATTTGCATTTAAGTAGTGTTAAAGAGATACCCTACTACGATTTTTGGGGCCCAAGCCAACTGCACTGTAAGGCCCTCCTGGTCCATCTGATGACCAATGCACGAAGCTCTGATGAAGGTGCATTTTTACGAGCTGCAGTCGATCCTTACTGAAGTCTAATATCCCAGGTCAGACTGCAGTCGCTCTCACCTTATCTGTGGGTAACATGCAAACCCCGGGCCTCGAGATAAAAGATACAACGGGATACGGGATCAACTATTTATCTTTCTACGGCCATACGTCCGGCATTTTTATTTTAAATTGAAAATACTCACCAAATCAGTAGTGTATTTATACGCATCAGGCTTTCCATGCAAATTCAATCGTTTCAACAACGCCGGGTCGGCTCCCGCAAGCAATTGGTAGAATATATGGAAGTTCCTCTCCCCAGACATTTGGCTCACGACCCTGGACTTCTCCAGGAGGTAGTTCAGGATATGTCCTCCTTCAGGAGCCCCTTGATGGTTGAACTGAATATCCATGTACTTTCCAAAGCGGCTGGAGTTGTCGTTCCTGTGGGTCTTGGCATTTCCAAAGGCTTCTAGCAAAGGATTGCTTTGAAGAAGTTTGTCTTTGACGGTTTCTACATTCAGGAGATGGTTCGTACGGGCCGCGATGTATTCTAGAACCTTTTTGGATGCTTCTGTTTTGCCGGAGCCGGATTCACCTGGTTGATTAGAGGAACGACATTAATTCATACGATTATTTCACATCTATGTAGTTATTTTAATTTACTGTGTAAAGTTTTTTAACGAGAAATCTTAAGTTATGTTGCTGAAAACATTGAAAAATCGACCTTTCTTATAAAAGAAAAATTCGTTGGAATTCGAAAATAGGTTGATAATAATCAGAGGAAATGATAGACAGAAAGTTTCCTCTTTGACTATAAAGATGAACAACAATAGGTCACATAATACATGTTTGTTATTACAAAGAAAAGGTTTCATGACATACCTGAGATCAAGATACATTGTTCTCTGTGTTCAAAAACTAAAGACCTATATGCGTTGTCGGCTATCGCGAATCTGTAAAAAAACAATCATTTATTTACTTATGCAACGACACGTGGAATAACGATATCTATGTACCAATATAACCTGAAAGTTTGGTTGGACCTCATCTATAATATATACTTTTGGACCTCTTTGTTTGTAAAAGGTGCCCTTTGCCTATGGCCGCCGTGTAGGGTATCTCATCAAAGGGTTCAAGTAAAACAGACTGGTTCAAACAGTTATCAAATTGGTATGAGTGCCTCATACCTTTCCTTGATTACCCTTGAACATTCCTGGTCCCATCATGGTGGGGATGGATCTCTAAAAATGCGATCAAATTTAATGAGTAGAAACATCATATCGCGATCAAACTGTTTGAACCAGCCTGTTTGATCAAATTACTTGAACGTCTATGGTGGCATCTATACTTTACAGCTTCAGACATTCTATTCCATCATGTTCCGTTTAATGTACGTCCGTGTACGAGGAAATAACCATTTAAATACATTTGGTGTGAGTGTTACTACTGACTTCAATCAATAATATTAATATTTGATTTCCTTCGATACGAAGTTTAAAAAAAAATTAAACAAGTAACTAAATCCAATGTGTCATCATTTGAATCGTATCTAACTAATCAGTAAAATACTGTAGTTTTATTTTTAAAGAACATTAAACAAACAACGGTCTTTTGATTTCAAGTCGCTGGCACTACAATCAAAGCCGCACGTGCGTGTGTAGGAACACAGATGTGTCTGGGCTGCGATTCTGCGATACCAAATACAAATAAGTACTTAGATACATATTTGAAGATACATAAGGAATACTTCTTCCCATTATAATAGTGATTAATTTTCTAATTTTTTATGTTGTTAGTGCCGGCAAACATCTTGACCAGTCTTAACATTTGCACTTTACTCACTATATCATTGGTTATGGCTAGGAAGAAGTACCAAAGTTTAGGTAATCGGCGCATCCCGGCTATCGCACCGCGCAGAGCTGACGACACCTGAAACGCATTGTGGGCTCTAGCTGCCCAAATATTTACCATGTAGGTAGACACCATATAAGGTAGACTCCACTAGACACCGAATTTATCCTTCAGTAGATTTTTGCGATTTCTTTGAGATGACAAGTGACTGACACATTTTATGTTTTCTTCTCATTCCCGGGCCCGCAGCTCACGATTATACACATAGTAAAGATCGAATAACCACGTTTGGCCGAGTTAGAAACAATGGACAGTCCTATAAACGTATGTAATAATCAAATAACAATGTATCTTTATACGAAGCAGATAGCAGCTGTCCTCACTTCGCCGTATTCAATAATCATTGTATCCTTATCGCGGGGCGATAAGAGTCCATTACTTTTATCCTTGAATAATAAATATCAATAACTTTTATAAGGAAAATATTTTATGAATGATAAGTCATTCATAAAATATTTGTACATTGTACATGTACATTGAGAGGTATGTAGGGTAGGCATACAAATTTTCTCACATATCTACCTTCTCATTTATAAAACTAGCTGACCCGGCAAACTTCGTACCGCCATATTTTCCGCCCGCGTGGTATTCTGATCCCGATTTATCAGTGTTTCTCTACAATATTATACATGTATTATACATTATAAACCTTCCTCTTAAATCACTCTATCTATTAAAAAAACCGCTTCAAAATCCGCTTCGTAGTTTTGAAGATTTAAGCATACGGACAGACAGCGACAGCGACGTTGTTTTATAATATTTAGTGAATATGTAGTGATGATGATAGTGATAGTGATGATAGTGATAGTGATGATGAAGTGATGATGATGAAGTGATGATGATGAAGTGATAGTGATAGTGATAGTGATAGTGATAGTGATAGTGATAGTGATAGTGATAGTGATAGTGATAGTGATAGTGATAGTGATAGTGATAGTGATAGTGATAGTGATAGTGATAGTGATAGTGATAGTGATAGTGATAGTGATAGTGATAGTGATAGTGATAGTGATAGTGATAGTGATAGTGATAGTGATAGTGATAGTGATAGTGATAGTGAAGTGATGATGATAGTGAAGTGATGATGATACACGCAGTCACAGTGTAGATATAATGTACTGACGTATGTACTTACTAACGATTTAATTATAACTATTTTTTTATTTATTTACCTTTCTCTTTTTATTAAGGTTTCTTATTCAAAGGGTAAAAAGGGAACCCTATTACTAAGACTCAACTGTCCGTTTGTCCTCAGTTTGTATCTTAAGAAACGTTAGCTAGATAGTTGAAATTAATCAGATAGGTAATGTATTTCGTTATAACAACAAATACTTACTCCCATACAAACAAACGTTTTTTTTTTGCTTTTGTTGATCGATAATCTCGATAACGGTATGAAATCCTTCGAGTGCGGGTATGACTCACACTTGGCCGGTTTTTATAATTAAACTAGCTTTTGCCCGCGGCTCCGCCCGCGTGGATATCGGTTATCGCGACCAAACATAGCCTATGTCCTTTCTCGAGGTCTAATCTACCCCTATACCAAATTTCATCAAAATCGGTACAGTGGTTTGGGCGTGACAGACAGACAGACAGACAGACAGACAGACAGACAGACAGACAGACAGAGTTACTTTCACATTTATAATATTAGTAGGGAAGTAGGGATAACATTATAGGTACCTACACTAATCTAGCAAGCGGATGAAATTTAATTTCCTAGGGACTAACGCGAAGATGATGATTTCCTATAATTAAAGTATCTAACAAAGAAGTCATCTTAAGTTATTAATGCTAAAAGCTGTAGTAGGAAGATGACCATTGCCAGGAAATGATCGAACCATTTAAAAATCCAGATCTAGCCATTGCCTCGAAGATGAAGAATGCTAACAGCATGTGTCATTTTATTTGTGATGCTTATCACTATAACTTTCTCTATCCAATTGATCCAAATACTGATTACTGTATCAAAACGTATTTTCCCACTCGAAAAGAAAATATAATTCCGTTTATCTAATCAACAGTGGGGGCATCTTGTAAAATCCTATTTCAGTCAGTTGAATCATTCACACTTATAAGCGTCGGTAGCTTAGTGGTAGGAGTCGGCGTTACGATCGAGAGGTCCCGGGTTCGAGCCCTGGCCATTACACTACCGACGTGAACCCACTCCTAACACAAGCAATTTAGCTTAGCTCGAGGGGTTAACGGGAATATTAGTAATTTCGGTTGCTAATATTCTTTTATAAAAAATAAAAAAAAACTTAAAAGTACCATTTATAAATGGGAAAGTAAAGATATATGTATGTTTGTTAGACACTTTTTACGAATAAATAGAACTAATGTTGTAAGTAATTCAATTTTGTAAAAAGATAGCCCCGGAGCCAGAGAAGAAGATACGACTACGTACACGGTCTTGGTTTTTTTATACCACTTAGGTGGCAGACAAGCACACAGCCCACCTGATGGAAAGTGGTTACCGTGGCCTATGGACGTATGCAACACCAGGGGCGTCACACTCGTGCTGCCGACCCTGAACTGAACTTTTTATGTATTTTATATTTTTTAATATCTAAGTATCTTATTCAGCTGACTCCCGCACCGGATCGTACCTGGTGCAGAGGCTGGCCATCGCCATCTAAAGAGGTAACACAGTCAGCGTGATGGGTATTTTTACACCGGGTACAGGTGTGGGCGCACCTTATTACTAAGGACGAGCACGCATGCGAGTAAGTTAATGTATGTACAAAAATGAATGTAATGTAAAGTATCTTATTTTACTTAGTTATATTATTTTAGTATTGTAATGTAATTCCTCATTTATTTGACTTTACCCCTCTTTATGGTGAAAGCTGTCACTGTAGGTATATGCAAACAAAGCTAAAATAATAGTAGATATCCTTCTAGTCTATGTGTATCTATTTACCCCGAATGACCCTATCGTATGTATAATTTATTACTCGAAAATAGCTTGCCCAATTTACATGATTATTTGTCTTGATTACAGATGTGTTTTCTACCAGTTTTAGTAAACATCTATGCTGATGTATACGCAGGTATAAATAAATAATGAATCTTTAACTTATGTAGAAACACGCATAGCTTAGACAACGAGTTTATCGTCGTTATCATAAAAGATAATGATTGAATTGCTTTCAATGACATCAATTAATAAAAAAAAATGTGGCACTCCGGGAATGCTGACAGAAGTGAAAACAGTTTGTATAAAAAATAAAAATTAAAAAGTATTTAACTAGTTCACAAAAAGTGCTCAACGTGCCTAAAAAGCTAGCTTCCAAGAGGTGTCACATGTGAAAGTCCACCAAGGCGATAAAGTTGCAATTTTTGTGATGTGACGATGATGTGAGTCCCGTGATTTTAATTCAGCCATTTTTTTTTCTATGAACAGTGTCCAACGCGCCTAAAAGATGTTATGACTTCAAAAATTTAACCAAACGTCTATCTATTCATTTAAAAATGTTATTCACGTTTGTCACTCGGGATTACGTAAGGATTCTAAGGCCCGTATTCTATAGGTGAAGGTATTTAAAACTGTTCAGGCGTTCAAAAGATACGGTGGCATAAATAAATTCACATTTCACAACCACGGATAAACTATTCTCACGATAATGACCTCAGTGGCGTAGCGGTAAAGAGTACGACAGCTACGACAGAGGTCACGGGTTCATTCTAACTCCGTGCAATTATTTTTATACTTTATTCTAACAAATAAAGACAGGCTCTATGGCGCGGTGGTAGTGAACGCGACTGCTACGGCGCGGGTTCGCTTGCAAATTGCAAATATTTGATGCATGAATAATTTCTACTTGCATTGGTCTAGGTGTTTCTGTGCCTCGGAGAGCACGTTAGGCCATCAGTCCCGGTTGCCATACGAACATCTATTGGCAGTCATTACGGGGAGTTGGATGCCTTAAAAGTTCAACTAGTCTAACTAGAGAACTTCGCTATCGCTAATTGGATGCGGTGGTTAAATGACAGTCGCTACACGGAAAATATCGCAGTTCAGCCGCATCATAATTGGACTGGAGAGTTAACACCAACTGAATTGGGGAAAAGACTCCGAGAATGATTCTAGCTTATGTATAAAGAAATGAAAGGAAAATGTTTCCTCAGTTTAGTTAAACGGAAATTATAATAGTGAAATGCAGCTTATTATGCTTTAAACAGCTTCCAAATCTTCTAATTACATTATACCTTCAGTTTAGCTCATACAGAAATATGTATGAGGTATACCGCGGAGAATTTAATGGAATGTAAATTTATACAATAAAGGTACTTAGATAGTCATAAAGTTTTAAGGTAACGATAACTGAATGTTAATGATATAATATATCACTGTAAATAATGAAAATGAATATAATAAGTTAATGATCATATCAACTAGGTAATCAATAATAATTAAATGAATGATGATCGTACAATTAAATTGATTGTTATCGTGATTTTAATAACTTTACTATGTACATAATATGCATACAGTCACATCTTTTCTTGTCCATTGGTGTAAGCAGAGACCATTAGGTATTTATGTTTCCATTCCCAACGATCCTGATATTTTCGTTTTTCTACTTTCATTGCCCCGAGCACAAAATATATTAAAATTCGTAACGTAAACGTATCGAGAGAACGCAGCATAACGATTGGCAGGCTTCACACACACGCAGGTTCACAGAAGGCAGGCGGCCAATCACAATGCACCGTTCTCTCGATACCTTTACCTAACAAATTCTAATATTATTGGTGCTTGGAGTATTAAATAGTTTTTATAATTATGGTATGTTCGCCGGTTCACCCTCACCACAGAAATCTATTCACCAATCTTCTTTCGTCCGTCCTCTTTACGTATCCCAATTATATTATCTACCTATTGGCTGCCCTTTCCCCCAAGAATGTTTCATCTTTGTGTCATGGAACCTAGAAAATCTTACTATTACCAGATCATTGGCTGTATTTTTTAATTAAAGAAAAATAATAATTAAGGCATAATATTATTGGCCAAGACTCGTTTGTCATAGTAAACTACGCAACCATATTCGGTACGCGGCCATATCCGGTACGCGTCCATATCCGGTACGCGTCCTGGTGTAGTAGTTAGTTCTAAAATTTAGCTCTTCTAATAATGGAAAAAGCATGACTTACACATGTGGAGGAGCCTCGAAGAAAGCCTTCTTGTAGTACAGCTTGGCCTTCTCCTCTGTGTAGATGGGCAGGTTCTTGTAGGGGTTCACTGATATGAGTACGTTGCCGATGTACGTCTGGAGGGAAGAGAGAAAAATTATGTTAGTGTGATACTGTTTGTTACCTATTGGAGATCTGGGTGCTGTAGGCACGTTTGGCCTATTGGTTAGGTTTCTTTCTAAAGTTGATGTTAAATGAACAGGTGGTACTTATTGTTTTCATTCATATCCCTGCGATATAAATATTTATAAAATAGCACAACAATAGCATTATATGAATTTTACGTCGCTAACTTCATAATAAACAATTTTTATTTATTGAGTAAAGTAGGTATTACAATCCTTAAGGTATGTATTCCAACAATACTTAGTTCTAACTTGTTATTATACTTTGTATTAAAAGGTCCAAATAACTACTGTACGTGGATATAATATAATATCAATGTAATGGTAGATTACTTGGGCAATCTCACACCCCGGCATTTGAAGATCCGAGATGGCGTGCGGTTTTAGTCGATGCGGTTTTAGTCAGTTCAGCCGCACCTAGGGGATTTCCGCACGAAAAGAAAGCTTTATTATGTTATTAATTCAATCCTCTCTAATAGAGGATATTAGATCTAGGTACAATATTAACTATTACGAATAAAAAGAGGGCAAAGCAGGTAATTTGCTACAATATGAATAATAATCTAGGAATTCATCAAATTCATAAGAAGATGACGTAAACCGCGACCACAAGTAGAACCGTCCACGAACATGACTCATGGGGTAGTCATAGAACTCATAGAAGAATAAGGGCGCCATGATTCAAAGGGGAAGGGAGCGACCCGGTGCACGATCACGCTATGACATTTAAAAGAATATGACGACACCTGCACAAGTTACTTATAAGTGTTTTCAACGTGAACTTATTGTTTGTATCTATTGCTTGAAATCAGGCTGCTGTTATCATCAGCTTGACCATCTATAGAGGTGCGGACCTGACGTCTCAAGTTATTAAACTTTTTTAACCTTTCCTGAGAAATGATTTCATTTTACTAACACTTTTCATTATAATCTCCCCCCAATTTTACTCCAAGTGGATGGCGATATGCTTGCTCTATACCTATCATCATCTTAGCGTTGTTCCTAGTTTCATCCTAGCCATGCCCTCTTTTTGATTTGACTTATACGGTTTTTATGGGAAGAACTGACATCTCCGATCTCCGAATCAGAGTGAAGCCTACGCCAAAGGCTCGTTCGTACCGGCTTGCAGGTGGTGCTGGCTTGGGCGCTGAAGATAGGGAAAAGCTACTTACATAGATGATGCTCTCGTTGAAACGTTTCTTGAGGTTGTCGATGAAGGCGGCTTCAGAGCGGAAGTCCTCCAGCAGTACGAAGTCTTGCACGCCCACGCGCTCTCGATGCTGGAGAGCGTGCTCCATCATGCCCTGCACCGACACCGGCCGGAGGAGCCTGAGGGACAAAGGGTTCATTATTATCAACGTGACATTCATTGGGTCACGGGACCATGGCTGCTGAGAAGTATCCGAAACGCCGGGTCAAATATCGGGATTACATTTGTTAAAAAGTGGTTTTATTTCAATGTTTCATTCATTATCATTTTCTTTGTGTCGTTCTCGGTTGTACCTGAGGCTTCATCATCAGTTGTATACACTAATATATACACAGGAGTGATTCTTGACTTTATTTCAACGAAACCTAACAAATAGATTTTGACTATATTGGACCACTGAGCTACTCTATCCCAAAAAAACAGAAATGATGCATGAGCAAACGAACGATCGATCGTCTATTGACAGTTATTAAATACCTCACATGCTTTTATTATACAAGGAAAGGTTATATTCAAAATTTCAAGTCAGTGGTTTTCGGGTTATATATATTGTACACACATGCCAATAACCCGAAAATGATTAGCTCGGTACTCCAAATTTTTAGTTTTACACCCGTATTCACAAACAATACTTCGCTATGCGTACTACCAAGACTGTGCAAAGAACGACAAATTCTCAGTGCGTTCGTTTTGGCAAGCCTTTTTACTCATAGATAACACTTAAGTTATACTTCGTTGAGGGAAAGCACTGCTTTAGATACTGCTCCGTGATGTTTGTGAATTAATTTTACCAGCCCTATGCGCTCGAGCACACTATGAGACCACACAGTGTTGTTTGTGAATACGGGTGTTAGTTTATCAATGCGTAAATATTAGACGCGAATTCGTTTGCGTTCACTGCACAAAGTCTTCCTAATGCGGGATTAAACTATCCTATCCAGGTCACGATATATGCAGCCATGCAGCACTTGCTGAATCACAATTTCAATGAATTACAAAAACTTCCTTCCACATTATTTTTATAATAATATGAAGTAGAACAGGATAATTTGCTACTGCCTTGAAGCGATCGTAGCGACTAGCGGCACCGCATACGATAACATCTATACTATTATAAAATTGTAAAGTGGTCGTGTATGTACATTGGAGATATTTAAAAAAATATACTTGGGTTATGTTATTAACGATACTGAACACGAAAATATTTTTTTTTAATTTCCTGTCTGTTTGTCTGTTTGTCCGCGATGGACGCAAAAACTACTGGACGGATTTTAATGCGGTTTTTTTTTGTTAGAAAGGGCTTGCTCAGACTTAAAATCTTACGTTTGTTTGATCGGAATCGGTTGAGTAGAACCGAAGTTGTGAACAATTATGATAATAAACGGAAAATGGCCCGATAGACAGATGGCGCTTTTTACTATTATTGGTAAATTTTTATAGCTTATTATATCCGAGCAAGAATGTCAATTTATTGACTTTATTTTTACATATACAATTGTGTAAACTAATACGTTTTTAATCATGAAATTAAAATTTGAAACTTTATGATTTAGTTACAAAATCATAACTAGATGGCGTTCTCGCGTTTAAATTCAAGCTATCGTTTGGTTTCAAACTACCGATATACCCGAACCGGTATTTAGTATTTTTTTTTTTAATTTCTAATTTGTCAATTTGTGATATAGATTTTGGTACAGTCTTAAGATCCGTTACAAAATCGTTTTTCACGTAAAGACAGATTAGAGCTTGGCGAAGGCGAAGTACCTATTATAGTTGAGTAAACAGGGTAGGTACAGGTAGTGCGAGAAGGGCAAAGGAATGGGGACTGGAGAGTCGAGGAGATATCCAGGTAGGAAGATTCTTATATACCACTTAAGTGGCAAACAAGCACCCGGCCCACCTGATGGAAAGTGGTTACTGTGGCCTATGGACGTATGCAACTCCAGAGGCGTCACACTCGCCCTTCTTGAAGTACCCCATCCCAATACTATTATCGTGAGTCGTACTGTAATAGTGAAGTCGAGTATAGTGGCATCGAGTAGAGACACGAATACAGAGTGGAGTACTCGTACCTACTACGTGGAGTACAGAGTCAAGTAGGAGCCGAGAGAGGCGAGTACAGTGTCTAATCTTTTTTTTATATATACTAGATACTTCGCAGACAAGCACACGGCCCTCCTGATGTTAAGAGGTTACAGTGGCCTATGGGCGAGTGCAACACCAGGGGCGTCACACCCGTGCTATGCTGTAAGAACAGAGGGATTCTGTGCCGTCAGCGCAAAAGATAAGTAGGGCAAGGCTTTGGTTTTCCCACTGACAGCACAAAATCTCTGGCAACCCTACTCACCGTCAGAAACACTACACGAGGTTATTAGGTAAGTCGCGAACTTCTGTAGGGCCAGTCGGACTGCTCGATTGGGACGGACATACCGTCGTTTCCTACCTTCCCTAAAAAATAAAGCTCCTCTAATCAGCATTCAACGCGCAACTCTCTGCACTAAAATTTATAACACCACGCGATAAACGACATCCACGCGGGCGGAGCCGCGGGCAACAGCTAGTACTATTATAAAATTGTAAAGTGGTCGTGTCTGTACATTGGAGATATTTAAAAAAAAATACTTGGGTTATATTAACGATACTGAACACGAAAATATATTTTTTTCATTTCCTGTCTGTTTGTCTGTTTGTCCGCGATGGACGCAAAAACTACTGGACGGATTTTGATGCGGTTTTTTTTGTTAGAAAGGGCTTACTCAGACTTAAAATCTTACGTTTGTTTGATCGCAATCGGTTGAGTAGAACCGAAGATATGAGCAAAGGTCGCGTTAACCGAGATGCACGCGGGCTGAAGGCTAGTACATAAATATATAATTCATGCCTGAAAATTCCCGTAGCGGTACCTATACCTCACATACCTACGGAGGTGTATTAACCCACACACATAGCCTCGTCACACCACACAATACCAACAAAAATAATTCACATACAATACAAATAACAATGATATTAAATCACCTTTATATTGTCATAAGTTTACAGTCGAAACCACTTTCAGTTTATGAGAAACTTTCACTAAATCGTCAAGAATTACTCCTTATTGTGGCAAGCTGTAAGCATTTGTGGGCATATGTGTAAAATCTAAGACCGTCTGTATTACTTTTACTCACCAAACTTTAGAAAGCTTTGCATAAATTATCGCCACGTAACAAAAATCACTAAAATCACCGTGGTTCAAGAGGTTGAACCATTGACAGCTTTCGCACCCCATCTTATAAGTATGAAGGATCTTCTAAGACTGAGTGATGTACCCAGATGTACTCCAAAAAGGAATATGGGATAATAGTCATTAAGATCCTTAATGTGAGGAAGTGTAAACAAGTGAGGAAGTGTAAACAAAGTGCATTGTTCATTGTAAACAAACAATAAAAGAATTTAATTTACTAAAGTAATTAGAACAATGCAGATTAATGTGTTTTTAAATAGAATGCTGCTTATAAAGTAAATAAATATACTACAACGTTCTACACAATGGTAGATATGGTAAGCATAGCTTAACTAGCTTGTGTTATGGAAAGTCTAGAATGCTAATAAACATACTTAGATACTTTTTTGTAAATACATACATATTATACATAGAAATACCCAGACTAATGCAAATATACATAATATGCATACATACAAATATTTGAACTGAGCAGGCATCGAACCAAAAACCAAAAAGGATGTCTGTAATCGCAGCAGTCGAACGTCTACCGCTAAGCCACAGAGGCCTTCACATTGCTTTAGATTCTCATCTGTAAATTAATAAATCGAATACCACTAAAGCTACAGCCTTATGCGTGATACAATTAAGATTCCAACTTTAGTACATGAATAGTTTTTGCATATTTACCTAGTTTCAATTTTGTTTATCCACATGGTCACTATAGAATTATCACTGTGCTCTGTGAGGAATTTTACAACTACTCATCGGTGGTATGTCGTATTATTTATTAATTAGATATTTTTTTTATTATTACTCGAAGGAATCGAACTAACTACAACTAACACAGCGGCAGTCGGCAAGGTGAACACAAGACTGCGCTATTTGTTCGACAAAATAAAAAAAAGACTCACAAAATAGCTTAGAAATTATTTCAAATGGAATTACAAGTTCAATATGGCACAATAATTTAATTTATTTGCGAGTTATGTGGTAAATTAGATAGGTACCTAGTGAGTAAAAATAAACAAAGCATGGTTAATCCATCCATACTAATATTATAAATGCGAAAGTAACTCTGTCTGTCTGTCTGTTACGCTTTCACGCCCAAACCGCTGAACCGATTTGGAAGAAATTTGGTATAGGGGTAGTTTAGATCTTGAGAAAGGACATAGGCTATGTTTGGTCGCGATAACCGATATCCACGCGGGCGGAGCCGCGGGCAAAAGCTAGTAAATTATAATGCATAAACGCACTGTATTCCCGTCCCAATCCAGCAGTCCGACTGGGAAAGTACTTCCTCTCTACAGAATTCCGCGGCCATAATAACTTCGTGTTGTGTTCCCGATAGTGTAGCCAGAGCTCACTGGAGAGGTTTTGTGCTGTCAGAGGAAAGACGAAAGGCTTATTCCGCTTTTATTCTGCGCTGACGACACAGAAACTCTGATCTTACAAGGTCGACAGCACAAGTGTGACTCTCCTGGTGTTGTACACGTCCATAGGTCACGGCCCATCAGGTGGGATGTGTGCTTGTCTGCCACCCAAGTGGTATAAAAATAAATGCGCAATGCGCTAAGCCGTATACGAAATTGCCCATTTCGCAGTTCGCTGATATAATATGATTTTACAGGCCAGATTTCATGTTCTTTAAAAACTATATTTTAAGTATAAGTTTTAAGTTTAGTTTTTTAAGTTCGTTATTCAATTTATGCAATTAATAACACTGGCCCTATTCTATAAAATTAGTTACGTTTTCAAAATTTGTGATTACAAAACTTAATAAAACTTATAAAATAAACTTTTTTATTAAGTTAAGGGTATTATTATACCTACTAACTTATGTTCAAGTAAAGTAACGTATAAGATAATCTGTGGTAACGTACCTAGGTACCTATAAAGATTTTATGCGGTGACGCAACGCATCGTATGCCCCCGCTGTAAAACCTAAGTCAACCCAAAATGCCTGTCGTAAAAATAAAATAAAAAATGTAACAGAACAAGACGACATATCATTAATCTTTTACATAACATTGTCGTATTGCAGTGTCTGCTGCAGAGATTCAAAATGGCGACATTACAGAATGTCAACTCTCTGGCATTATACTAAAATATCATGACATTAGCGGTGTTAGCGGCATTAGGAGTGCCACTATTTCTCACTAAATGACTACCGACTCGGTGTAAACGATGTCGTTCGTGGAATCTGGGGTTCGGCGAAAAAATGTCGCGGTAATTTTCCTAAGAACATTGGTAGGGTAAAGTCGGGATAGATGCCCCAGTTGGATAGTTGCCCCAGTTTTAAATTCTATATGTTAGGGTCGTTAGTGACGTTAATACTTTACTATAAATGTAAGAGCACCTCATGTAGACTGTAGTGTTATAAAAATTATCAGTGCAGATGTATACGTTTTTTCTGTGTGAGCGAAAATGTCCCGCGGCCATACCTCGATGGTCGAAACATTTATATTGCTAAGTCTTTTCTATTGAATATTTTTATAACTGATTGAGGAATCAGAAAAATTTTTGTTTCTTTGCATGCATTAGAGTTTATATCACACTATTTAATACGTTTTGTTCTCGAATAGTTTTTATTTATTTAGAAATTAAAAAAGGCACCTATCCGTATCAAAACGGATAGTTGCCCCAATTACTTTTGCGGATAGTTGCCCTTAGTGCGCTCTATGGGAAAGGCCAACTATCCCGCCGCATAAGTTGGACAAAAGATTAAAAATAATTTAACACTTGCATTCATAGTACATAATGGAGAAAATACTTTATCAATGGGTAACTTACAGTTTGGAGGCCTTCATTTTTATATGTTTATTTTTTATGATTTAAAAGTAAACAATAAATTAATATTTTAGTTGATTACTTCTTAATAACAGTATTCTCGTTATTTATTCCCTTTTTACAGAACTCTATAAAGGTAAAATATGAAATGGTACTAAAATTTGGTGTTATTTTTCGTTTAAGCAATGTAAAGGGCATCTATCCTTCTTAGTATTTCCACGGTGGGGCAACTATCCATACAGTGAGGCATCTATCCTAAAAATTAAGGGTCTACAAAAAGCTAAATTTTTCATAATCTGTAATTGATAGGTAAAAGAAAACAATTAATAATTCAAGAGGAATGATTGAACTAGTAAAATTCATAGAAATTAGTCATATACAATTAATAATTTTAGAATTACGAGCCATTTTCAAAAAGTGGGGCATCTATCCCGACTTTACCCTATAGTATAGTATAGTATGTACTTAAGTACACAATATTTTGGATGTACAATCAACAGCAAAAGTTGGCAACAATAAAATATGTATTTATAAACATTTTTTTACATTCGTTCCCTTATAGTAATAAATAATAAAAATAATAATTGGTATTTAAGTAGGCGACAAGTCCTAGGGTGGAGACCGCGAGAAGGCAAACGGAAAGTGGGACATCCCCTAGCCAGATAGACTGACGACCTGAAAAAGGTGACTGGGACAGAATGGATGCGGAAGGTGGAGGATCGGCAGTAATAGCGCACATTAGGAGAGGTCTATGTCCAACAGTGGACTGCAATACGCTAATAAAATTGCTAATACTATAATCAACATTTTGATGGTCACTGAATAGGTACTGTAATAAGTGGACATTTTATTATATCAAGTATAAAAATGTCCAATTGTGATGTAAATTTTTAAAGACACTAGCTTTAGGAGGCGCCTCCGCGCCGGCGTGGAAGTCCGTGATTGCGACCAAACAGCGTTTATCTTTCCCTAAGTTCTAGTGTTTCTCTGTACCAAATTTCATCAATTTCAGTTCAGTGGTTTAGGTGTGAAAACGTAACAAATAGACAAACAAGCAGAGTTACTTTCGCATTTATAATATTAGTACCTGTAACTATATCCATATTAAAGGTTGTAAATAGCTTTTTGATGTTACAAAGCTGATAGGAACCTTACAGCTGAGTTACGTTATCAGAGTGACGTCATATGCGTGCTACAGCTACAGTGTACAGTGAGCTTCAGAGAAAAGGGACCCCCCTTGTTAATGATATGAAAGCATGAGGGGGTCTGTTTTCTCTCTGACGCTGACTGTACGTACCTACCTTCCTAAGTATTTGTCATCCCTATGATAGGGCCGTCCGGTTGCACTTGAGACGATTGCACCATTCCCACGATCTTAATGTTCTTATCAGTCAATTGTAACTTTGGACAATGCCGTTAATTCATTTGTAATAGAGATAACCGAGTGATGTAATTAAATTAATGGAAATATTTCAATGGAAGGGTGTTTTCTTGGAACATCCATTCGAACATCCATTTTAGTATATATTTAGGGGAAATGGGTAAAATGGCCCATAATTTAGAAGGGCTGATCATCCGTCCGTTCAATGGCGTCCCCAAAGTAGTAGTAATTTTTTTTTATATAGGACACGTCAATTTGACTTCGTCTCGCCTGATGGTAAGCTGAAGGCAAAGTCTCGGAAAAAAGGGTCACCATTATAGACACGTACCATGTTACAATAGGGGCACTCAGCTTGACGGCCTCATCAGATGCTTTTTCACGCCTCGCTTAAAGGACCCGGGACTGTGGGAGGAGGCAGTAATATTATAAATATGAAAATTTATTTGGACGGATGGATGTTTGTTCCTCTTTCACGAAAAAACTACCGAACGGATAGTGGATGTTGACCGGTAAACTCCAGCCTTAGAACTTCCTGACTGAATATTGCAATCACTGAAACGGAAACAAACTACATAATTTTATTTAGGAACAACGATTGTAGGTATATCTAAATGCCAAAAACATTTTAGTTTCATTTGTTGTGAAGACCGATGCTACATGACCTTCATTTTTTTAAATTTAGTCTTCCGTAATTATGCAAAAATATGTGCAGTGTCAGTGGTCACTTACTTTTTTTGACTATTATGAAGCATGAGGGTTGTTTGGTCCCAAACACAGATATTTTTAAGTAATAAGAACTCTGTGATAAGTATAGACTTAATGGTGGCACATTATATTTTAGGCTTTCTATTATTTAAAAAGAAGAAGAAAAAAAGATATGACTGAGTCATGATGTAAAAATATATTAACAATAAAATACTAAAAAGTTAAATTTCTTTCTATGTTCCACACATAGAAAATTGGTCCTTCGAGATTAGTAATTATTTCGCGGAGAACGGTATTATTTATATACTGAATTATACTTCGCGGCGTTTTACCGGCGCACCTCCTCGTTGTACGACCATCGTGCTATCGACGTGTCAACGCGAGGAGTAAAATATTCAGCTTGCTACATTTTGCTGCTGACTGAAGATTCCATCCACGGCTTATCCACGGGGGAAGGCGTGTTTTGGTTGTTTGGAGGTACACTCTTGGAGAAATATTATATTTCGTGGCGGAGTTTCCACGTGTATACTTCAAGGGAAAAATTGTTACCACCCAGACCTTCACGCATATTATTTCTTATTGAGGTAATTGAGAAACGTAAACATAAGAGATATATATGTTTATTTAACTTTTCTATTTCAATTACAATATTAAACACGAAACAATTCACATGTTACATATGTAATTATGACAGACAAACTCAATAGGAAAACACACCCGTATTTTAAACATCCATCATTCTCTCATTCCAGCCAGTCAGTATTCAGCTACGCTTGCAAACCTTCTTCTAATACTCCTCCTCAAGCGTATCCCTCATACTTACTCATGCGTACACACACACACCCATCTCCCTTCGACAAAACTCCAGCTTGCCCTTTGGCAATGATTTTGGCAAAATGTCCGCAACCATCAACTGTGTCTCTAAATAATTCACTTTTATAAAGTCATTCTCTAACGCTTCTCTTACAAAGTGATGCCTTACGTCAATATGCTTGGTACGCTGATGGTGGACTGGATTTATTGATATGGCCATGGCAGACTGACTATCCGTATATATCATTATAGGAAGCATTGGCGTCTGCATCAACTCTTCCAGGAACCGTTTTAAAAATATTGCTTCTTTAGCAGCTTCCGATAGGCTGACATACTCAGCCTCTGCGGTTGAAATTGCAATGCTCCTCTGTTTTGTGCTTTGCCAAGAAATTGCCCCATTCGCCATCTTAAAAACACAGCCTGAGTACGACCGTCTATCTACAAGGTCGCTGGCATGATCGGCGTCTGCAAAGCCTATAATTTCTTTATTAGCACCTTTATAATACTTAAGGCCCATACTCTTTGTCCCTTTAAGATACCTTAAGATTCTTTTGGTGGCCATCCAATGGATCTCTTCGTAGTGGCTGCAGAACTGGCTCATGTAATTTACTGTGTGTGCAATGTCTGGTCTCGTACAGACTGCTAAATACATCAGTGAGCCTATAAGTTCTCGATAAGGTATTCTCTCATCTGGCTTAGATCCTTCTTGTTTTCTGAAATGTTGACCAGCAACTCCAGGAGTGGAAACTGATTTACACTCGGTCATTCCAAACTTGTTTAGAAGCTTGTCAACATACTCTTCTTGATCAACACTAATACAATCATTCTCTTGCTTGATTCTCATACCTAAAAATAGGCTAACTCGTCCTAAGTCCTTCATTTTGAATTTGGACATAAGTTCTCGTTTCATAATCTGCATCTCTCGCTCATTATTATAGAACACAAGTATATCATCCACGTAAATAGCGAGGATAATCCTATCCCTGCCATTGGTTCTTGTGTACACACATGGTTCATTCTTGCATCTCTTGAAGTTTAAGTTCTCTAGCTCTGAGTGCAATCTCAAATTCCAAGAACGCGGTGCTTGTTTCAGACCGTATAGTGATTTCTTAAGTAAACACAAGTGATCCTCCTTCCCTCGTTCCTCAAACTGTGGTGGTTGTCTCATATAAATAACTTCATCTATATTTCCGTTGAGAAATGCAGTGGTCACATCCATGTGATCTACTTTCAGCTGCAAATTAACAGCTAACGCTAACAGTAACCTCAGAGTACTGTGGCGAATGACAGGTGCAAAAGTTTCATCATAGTCAATTCCTCTTCTTTGACTAAAACCACGAGCAACCAAACGTGCTTTGTATCGTGTTATAATTCCCCCCTGTTTTTTAATTCTAAAAATCCATTTAGAATCAACAACATTTACACGTTGCTCGGGTTTAACTAGCACCCAAGTACCATTATTTTTAAGAGAATCTAACTCCTCCTTAATAGCTGCTCTCCAGAATTTCGCATCTTTGCGAGATAATGCCTCTTGCACTGTGACTGGATCACTGTCTTCCGACATAGTTTGGTAAGTGACGTAATCAGGGCAAGTAGTTGGCCTTCTATCTCTTTGAGGATATCTTCTTTCTCTCTCAACTTCTGTCTCTGTCACTCTCTCATTGTCTTCACCGTCATCTTCATCTAAAGATTCCCAGTGTTCATTCTCAACTATTTCAGGTTCTTCACCATCACGTGACTCATTTTCCTGAAGTGACTCTTCAAGTTGAATAGTTGCTCTCTGTGGCATCGGTTCTTCTTGATTACTGTGACTTCTCATCTTCTTCTGAGTTTTTGACACATTTTTATATAACTGCTTTTCGAAAAATACTACATCTCTCGCTCTGCAAAGTTCTCCGCTAACTGGATTAATAAGCCTGTATCCTTTCGACTCAGAGCAGTATCCCACGAATATCAACTCTTCACTCTTTTTATCCCATTTGGTTCTCTTTTCATCTGGAATGTGTGCAAATGCCCTGCAACCGAAAACTTTTAAATGACTCAGATCGACTCTACGACCTGACCACGCCTCTTCTGGCGTTTTGTTTCTCACTGCTACAGTTGGACTTCTATTCTTTAAATAGACCGCCGTATTCACTGCTTCAGCCCAATAACAAACGGGTAGCCCTGCTTCCTGCAGCATAGTCCGTGCCTTTTCGACAATAGTACGATTCGCACGCTCAGCAACCCCATTTTGTTGTGGTGTATACGGAATTGTAAGTTGGTGTTTAATTCCGTGCTCCTTCAGAAAACTGTCAAATCTCTTATTGACAAATTCAGATCCATTGTCAGTCCTCCAAATCTTCATCTTGTTGCCCGTCTGAGCTTCCGCATGAGCTTTAAATTCTTTAAAAATTTCAAAAGCTTCACTCTTCTGCTTGAGAAAATAAACATAAGTTTTTCGTGTATAATCGTCTATAAAAGTCATAAAATACCGTTTACCACCCAAAGAATCACTAGACATTGGCCCACAAAGGTCAGAATGTACTAGCTCTAGAACACCTTTAGCTCGTGTAGCCTTATTGCGTTCAAACGGTTGTCTAGTTTGCTTACCTAAAAGACAAGCAACACACTCTAACTTTTGAACGTTCGATTTTGAAAAACTCAACCCAGTCGCCATTTTCTCACTCAACAAGCAAAGATTTTTCATACCCAGATGCGCCAGCCTCTTGTGCCATAACTCCATATCAGCACTAGCTGCTGTGGTTGCATACACACTCGCTTGTGAACATTTAAGTTTATAAATGCCTTTCTCAACCACACCTCTCAAAACTGGTTTACCTGTAACTTTACAATCGCTTGCATTATAAATTTTACAGTCCTCATCTGAAAATACGACAATCTTTTGTTTAGATGTGATTTTACTAACACTAATAAGGTTTGAATTAATATCAGGTACATACATTACATTATCAACAGTAAAATTCAGCTTCTCACAAGCTACAGTACCAAATCCTTCACCATAAACCTTACCTCCATTCGCACAAGTAACCTCTATCTTACGATTAACTTTTCCAATATCATGCATCCAATCCTTCTTGTAGGTCATATTCTCTGAAGCTCCGGAATCGAGTATCCAGGAATCATCTTGATCTTGAGTAGACTTTTCTTTATACTGTGAACCAAGTGCCGATGCCGTTGCCAAAGAAACGTCATTCTTCTTACTCGTTTTCCTCGGGTTAACAGGACAGTCGATTGCTTTATGTGGCCCCGCACATATGAAGCACTTAATAGTCTTATTAACCTTTTTACTGTTATCATTCCTTTGAACACCTTCCCTCCGACCCTTAGGCTTCGCAGCAAACGCAGAAGTAGGACTTGCAGCACTCGAGTCTTTATTCTGGTTGTCTCCATCGAGTTGTAAAAGTTTTGTTTTGACAAAATCTGTTGTCAAGATAGTATTGGTGCTCTCTAACGCCAATCTCATTGGTGTATACTCATCTGGCATCCCTTGTAACATTAATGCAGCTAAAAGTTCGTCGTCTATCTCTTTGCCTAAGTCAGACAGCTGATTCGATACTCTCATCAACTCCGTAACATAGTCTGTAATTGTCGCAAACATGTTCAACTTAAGGCTGACTAACTTTGATAACAGTCTGCACCTGTTGTTTATGCCCTTATCTTCATATGCGGCTCTCAGATTGTTCCACGTTTCATGCGCCGTCTTCGCTCTACGTACATGTACCTTGCATTGATTCTCAATCAGAAGACATATTTTCGTCCTTGCTTTCTGGTCACCACGTATTTTTGTTTCATCGCCAAGAGGACTCTCAACATACTGCCACAAATCATCATGGACGAGTATGCACTCCATGTCAAATTTCCAGCTATCAAAATTTGAACTCCCTCGTAGCTTCTCAATGAAACTCGATGTAGTCGGCGTACTCATCATTGAAATTTTGTTTTTGCACTCTTGCAAAAAAAAAGTTAATGTTCTCGAAAACAATACCGTGCTAGGTCCATAACCTATTGAGGTAATTGAGAAACGTAAACATAAGAGATATATATGTTTATTTAACTTTTCTATTTCAATTACAATATTAAACACGAAACAATTCACATGTTACATATGTAATTATGACAGACAAACTCAATAGGAAAACACACCCGTATTTTAAACATCCATCATTCTCTCATTCCAGCCAGTCAGTATTCAGCTACGCTTGCAAACCTTCTTCTAATATTTCTTCATGAAAGGTATTTATATTTAATACTATATTGCAATCGCGGCATTCGTGGTGCATTGCATTCAAGAAAGCTCATGAAAGAAAAGGACAGCAACAGTACGACGTAACATTTGCAAACTGGATCGAGAGGTTCGTGTATTGGAACTCAAATCGATTACCTACTCTACGGAATCTATGGTTTGTCGCTACCTCCTTGATCGGTTGAGTGAAAATTCTGTCATTTTGTTGTCATTGTCTTTTTATCCGTTATTGGAATTTTTTGTATTTGATTATATTTAATTTACGCATTATTGTTGCATGGTTATAATATTATATACCGAAAATAAGTTATATGTATAAGTCTTGTGGAGATCATCAGGTATTATAATGGCGCAGCTTAAACAACTTATATCTGACCGGGGTTATGTAAAAGGTACGATTTCTAGAATAATGCATTTTTGTGAAGGTGAAAGTCTACAATCATCTTCCTCTGAAATACTTCAAGTAAAAAAAACTCGCCTTATGAATGCATTTGACATTTATGAGAATTATAACAAACAAATTTTAACCCTAGCCCCAGAAGATAATGAGGATTACGAAGCGTATGAGACTAAATATTGCAATAGCATTGCGGCACTGGACTATCAACTAAAGGTGCGGCTGAAGCCTCCTGAGCCTATCAAAAAACAATCAGGTGAACTCAATTACCATCCTAAAATTAATATCCAAACATTTGGTGGTAAAAATATACAAGACTATTACCCATTTATCAATTTATTCAAATCAGTGATTCACACTGATAAAAATTTAACTTCATGTCAGAAGCTTTATTACCTTCGCACTCTACTAGAGGGCGAGGCCTTAGATTTGATTGTAAATCTAACGTTAACAGATGAAAATTACCCTGTAGCATTACAGCTACTAGAGGATAGATACAGTAACATTCCGAAAATGATAAATCTTCACATTACATCAATTCTTGAATTGCAATCTTTTACCAAGTGCACAGCACAAAACTTGCGTTTGCTTATAAGTAATGTAAACTTGCACTTAGCTTCTCTGAAAAACCTAAAGCAGCCGGTCCAGTATTGGGATTCTCTATTAATAAATATTTTGGCAAAAAAGGTGGATAGTTATACTAACAGGGGTTTCCACCTGGAGCGAAATCCCAGAGAGGTGCCTACATTGTCAGAATTTCTTAATTTCTTAGAAAAGCGGGCTCTCGCTTTGGAGAATTCTGAAGGTGAAAAGCCAGTGCCTTCAACCAGTGGTTCTTCTGTTTCGAAGGCCTCAAAACTATCAAAGGCAGTCAGCGGAGTGGCTGCAAAGGTTTCACCATGTAAGTATTGCCATAATTTACACAAATTGTATGCTTGTGCTGGTTTTAAATTGGCTACTGAGAATGACCGTATTGAGTTTGTTAAAAAACATAATTTGTGCACAATTTGCTTAAATGAGCATCGTGGTAAATGCATGTTGCTTATAAAATGCGCTATTTGTCAAAAAAGACATAACACGCTTCTTCACATGAAGTCGCTTGAAGGGCATCAGCCAGCTTCGCATACTGCAGTACCATACAATGAAACTAAGTGTGATTACACTCTTATGGCTACACATAATATGGTGCAAAGTAAAGATGTTCTTTTACCGACAGCTATGGTCCAATTAAGGTGTAAAAATGGAACATCAATTACTGCCAGAGCATTGCTTGATAGTGGCTCACAAGTTTCCTTCATTACCGAGCATTTAGCTCGTAAAGTTGGTTGTGAGCTCCAAAACACAGGGCAACAAGTTCTTGGTATTATGGCAAATGCTAACAATGTGGCTAAGCTTGCAAATATTACATTTTACTCTTTGATAAATGAATATTCTACAAGTGCAACATATTTAGTTGTCAAAAATATAACTTGTAGTCTACCTCAAAGAACATTTGATATTTCAAAGTTTAACTTTCCCTCTTATATTAAGTTAGCAGATCCAAACTTCAATAAAACTGCTGAAATATCATTGCTATTGGGTTGTGACATATTTTTCCAGGTTTTGCAGCGTGAAACACTGCCTGTTACACCATCCGGCCCATTTTTAATCAGCACCACACTCGGTTATGTTGTTGCTGGCAGCCTGCCTGTTTCTACTGGCAAGGTTTATTCTTCCAATTTTTGCATTTATAGCAAAGGAATTGATGTGAGTAGTAATACATTACCTTCTAATGAAAATATTAAAGATCATCTGTTAGAGGAAATTAATAATAATATTTCCAAATTTTGGGAACATGAAAAAGTACCTATCCTTTACCATGAAGGTAATAGTGAGCATCAGTTAGCTGAATTGCATTTTCAGAATTCGATTAAACTTAACAATAATCGGTTCACTGTAGGTCTTCCTTTAAAATTAGAATTAGATAATTTACAATTAGGGGATGCTTTTTCTTATGCATTGCAAAGATTTTATAACTTAGAAAAAAGATTCTCTAAAGATGAGGTCTTGGCCAAAAAATATAAGGAATTCATTAATGATTACCTTCGCCAAGGACATGCCAAAATTTTTGATATTCAAAATTATGGTATAAACTCTGGTAAGGTTTATTTTATGCCTCATCATCCGGTGGTGAATCTGAATAGTAAGACAACTCCAGTTCGCGCAGTTTTTGACGCGAGCATGAAAACTAAATCTGGTTTATGCCTAAATGATGTACTTCTGAATGGTCCAGTCGTGCAAAGTGAATTATTTGACATTCTAACTCTATTCCGAACGTATGAATTCGTTTTATTGTGTGATATTAAGGCTATGTACAGGCAATTTTTCATTGATAACAAATTTTGCTGCTTACAAAATATATTGTGGCGCGGCTCAAAGCATGAACCTGTAAAATGCCTACAGTTACAGACTGTGACATATGGAGTGAAAAGCTCAGCATTTCTCGCTACTCGCTGTTTAGCTGAGTTGGCTCAGAGGTATAATGATAAATATCCCTTAGCATCAGCTGTGTTGAAATATTCAACATGTCGATGACATTCAATGCGGTAGTAATAATCTTGCTGAATTACAGGCAACCAAGTCAGAATTAATTTCATTGATGAAAGAGGCTAGTCTTACACTGCACAAGTGGTGTGCTAATAACACTACACTATTAAATGATATTCCAACTGAATTGCAATATTTTGGCAATATAGATTTTGATAAGAATGGAATGTATATGAAAACTTTAGGATTATCCTATGATATTGTAAGAGACTCATTGAACTTTCAATGTCCTGAGAAACAAATTCTTGATATTTATACTAAAAGACAAATGCTGAGTTTCATTAGTAAATTTTGGGACCCTTTGGGTCTCGTTGGTCCACTATTAGTTAGAGCCAAATATTTAATGCAACGAGTATGGTATGCAAACATAAATTGGGATGATAATTTACCTGATGATCTCAATAAAGAATGGGTTGACTTTGCCAAAGAGTTGACACGAATGTCGTGTATCTCGGTTTCCCGAAATATCAATGTACGATCTTCCAACAATATAGAACTTGTCGGATATGCTGACGCCTCAAATATTGCCTATGGCTGTTGTATTTATTTAAGAGTGTTCGGTGAAGGCAACGTTGTCAAGGTCAATCTTTTGTGTTCAAAATCACGCATCAACCCTAAAAATAAAAAACATACCATTCCTCGGCTAGAATTGAATAGTGCATTATTATTAGCTATATTATCAAAAAAGGTGTTTGACACGTTGTCATTAAAATATACTTGTAAAGTTTTTCTTTATTTAGACTCACAAATTGTACTGGCGTGGCTTAATACAGCACCTGTAAAATTAGGTGTTTATGTAGCCAATAGAGTAGAAAAAATTCGGGAATTGACTGCACCGTTTGTGTGGCGTTATGTAAAAACTGAGGAAAATCCTGCGGATTATTTATCGCGCGGAATCTCTCCAATAATATTGGAGAAAAATATATTGTGGTTTCACGGGCCTGAATATTTATTAAAAAGTGATTACACTCATGGTAAACAATTCAACAAAAATGATATGTCAATTAATATTCCAGATATTTTGCCTATAGAACCAGCATGTAATACATGCCAAAAAACGAATGAGTTTAACCACATTTTAGAGAAATACTCTGATATTGAAAAGCTTACTAGAATAATGGCTTATGTAAAAAGATTCATTTACAATTGTTTAAAAGTTAAGATTAATAAAGGGAATTTATGCCCTGAAGAGTTGACATCTGCCTTGCATACTGTTATTAAACTAGACCAAGAGAGACATTTTCATACTGAGATCAAACATTTAAGAGAAAAGTGTACTTTAAAAGCACACCTCAGTAATTTATGTCCATTCCTAGATTCCTCTGGACTTCTCCGAGTGGGAGGACGGCTTCATAATGCTAATTTGTCATTCTCTCAACAACACCCAATCATATTACCTAAAGGGTCGTGCATTACTAAAGCAATTATTCTTAGAGAGCATTTGCGACTCAAGCATGCAGGGCAGAAACTGATTCTGTGTAATTTAAATCAGCAATATTGGCTTATCAGTGCAAATAGAGAAATTAAATCTGTAATTCACAAATGTATAATCTGCTTCAAGCTTAAGGCTAGAGCCACTACTCAACTTATGGGTTCTTTGCCAGCGGATCGTGTGAATATCACTCGCCCATTTCAGATAGTAGGTACAGACTATGCTGGACCTTTTCAGGTAAAACAATCACGAATTAGAAAACCTGTTATTACAAAGGCATATATAGTGATATTCATATGCTTCGTCACTAAGGCTATTCATATTGAACTAGCATCTAATATGACTACAGACACGTTCTTGGCGTGCTTAAAAAGGTTTATCTCTCGTAGAAATAAACCTACAAAAATATATTGTGATAATGGCACATATTATAAAGGTGCTAAAAATGTGCTAAATGATCTGTATGAGTTGCAGAATTCCTCAAGCCATCAGATTGAAGTCAGTAAGTTCTGTTGTGCTGAAAGAATTTCATTTCACTTCATTCCATCATATTCGCCAGTTTTTGGTGGCTTGTGGGAAGCTGGAATTAAAAGTATCAAGTATCATGTTAAACGTGTGATAGGAAACACAGTTCTGACTTATGAGGAGCTATATACTATTTTAGTTCAAATTGAGAGCATTCTAAACTCAAGACCGTTAACCGCTATGTCAAGAGATAAGGATGACATGTCTTACCTATCACCCGCACACTTTTTAACTGGCGCTCCTTTGACATCGTATCCAGAATTGAATCTTGTTGATAAAAAGGTTGGACTCCTCTCTTTTTGGAAACAATGTGTACAAATCCAACAAAATTTTTGGAAGCAGTGGCACAAACAATATCTGGTCATGCTACAGAGCAGACCCAAATGGAAAGGAGTCCAACCGAACCTTGAAATAGGAGCTTTAGTCATAATCAAAACCGAAAAAGCATCACCATTACAATGGCCTATGGGCCGCATTGTTGAAGTGATACCGGGTAAAGACGGCAAAGTGCGGGCTATAAATGTTAAAATGGCCAACGGTTACATTATGAAAACTTCCATCATGAAAGTTTGCCCTTTGCCTCTGGACAATATATTGTATTCAGACTGAGAATATGCAGTCCAGTTCTATTTAAATGTTTAAACCTTCTAAGGGGGGAATCTGTTTGGTCCCAAACACAGATATTTTTAAGTAATAAGAACTCTGTGATAAGTATAGACTTAATGGTGGCACATTATATTTTAGGCTTTCTATTATTTAAAAAGAAGAAGAAAAAAAGATATGACTGAGTCATGATGTAAAAATATATTAACAATAAAATACTAAAAAGTTAAATTTCTTTCTATGTTCCACACAAGGGTCACACATTAATGTTTCAGTCAACCATTCCAACTATGCTAAAAAGTGAGTGTGATAACTTACGTGTATGCGTTTGTATGTGAGAGGATAGGACGGAGGTAGGACACGACAGTATTCCCGTTACAATTGAGCAGTCCTACTGCGGATGTACCTCCGTCTTACAGAATACCGCGACCATCATAACCTCGTGTTATGTTCCCGGCGGTGAGTAGGCGAGCCAGAGCTAACTGGAGAAAATTTGCGCCGTCAGTGGGAAAACCTAAGGCTTGTCCTGCATGTCTTCTGCATTGACAGCACAAAGACTCTCTGTTCTTACAGGGTCGGCAGCACGAGTGTGACTCCCCTTGGTGTTAGACACGTCCATAGGTCACGATAACCACTCTTCATCAGTGGGTGAAAAAGGGTGTATTATGTGTGTATGTATAGGGTGAATGTGCTTGTATGTTTCAACATAATTGAGACTCAAGCCCGTAAGGTATCGATTCAGTCCAATACCGTAACTGTAATATAATAGGCGAATCATTAATATGATGCCAAAAAAGACTCCTAACAAAAAAAAAAAACTTCTTTCCGCAAGTCCACTCGTTTAATTAATAAAAGCGCCATCGCGTGCGGAGCCGGACCCCATTTCCTGGCCTCACTGTTTGCGGTCGTTATGTTCAGTCTGGGTCAACAGTTTATAATATTATAGCTGAAATTTTGCCAATATTCAAGAAACTCCTCTAATTCTACCTAAGGGGAGGGTACAGGTGTAGGTATTACACCCACATTTCTCCCAGTCAGCCAGTTAGTCTTACATAATCAGGGGGCAGCCTATTGCCGTCAAGCAGGCACTTTCTCGTAGGCTGTATTTTTATTGTCGGATGGAGACTCATTAGAATAATAACTGTTATTAACATATGCAAAGATACCTAGTATAACAAGTTCACCTTTGTATTTGACTGTCCAAAATGAGAGCATATGTGTGTGTGTGTTTATGTGTGTGTGTTTCGCCATAGCTTTTAAATATCCGAACAGTCATTCATCATCATCATCATCATCACAAGTCTTATCCTCTGAGCTTTTCACTAACTCTGCTTTATTTGTAAGTGTTCTTTTACTACCTACCTTAGCAGCGCGTACAAATAATATCATCAATTACTCTTCAAATCCCGTGAAGAGATCAATTCAAAATAATTAATTCACAGAGTACCTATTAAGGAAACGTGTGTCCAATTGACTTCATCAAAAATTCTCATCGCATTTCGTATTCCGCATATAGTATAGTTACAATACAATCTTAATAACTCAATTTGTACTCTATTGGTTGGTAATAAAGTTTATTTTTAAGTGGTTAAGCGTGTTTGTATGTTTAACTAAAGCTCGGAGACTATTTTTGGTAAAGTAAGTTGTTACCAAAACGGTTCGAGTCAATCACCCTGCGGTTAAAATAACATTGAACATGGCTATTGCGTCAAATAACGTGCAATTCTAACTTGGATGTCCGTTATTTATTTGTAGAATGCCGGATATCTGGTTGGAGAAGGATTTCTGGACTATGTTAAAAGTGCACCTTGCTTGAGTCAATCTTACTTAATCTTAAGTTATTTATACGAGTATTGCGTCTGGAAAATGCCGCATTGGAGTTTATTGAGCCGTTTCTTCTCTAATAGCGCCTAAGCGGTGCCAAACTTTGCTTTGAGGCAGAATAATATTGACATTAATAAGAACCATGTTGAAAATAAGGAAATTGAATTGAACATGATCACAAATACCAAAATAAGTCTGTTTGTTTGTATATGTGTTATTTTGGGAGACATTTTGAAGACAAAGCAAAGATGCCCGAGAAAAACTATTCTTTTTAAATCAATTAATGACTCGCGTTTGAACTCAATCACATCTTTTTATGGCACACCCAGGGTCTCCTGCAAAAGGCTCCGGTGGTATGGACGTATTGCACCTTCTGGAAATTTTGGGAATCGAACTTTCTGAACCTAAACGGAAAAAAATAAAATCTGGATTCCGGTTTTGATAAGCTAAAATAACCTTTTCAGGTAAAAGAACATAGTAAGTATACTTTATTATTAAAAATCTTTATTGACAAATAGAAATACATTAATTGTGTGAAAGAATCCCTGGTTCCCGAGCTAGTTCTGTAAAAAACTGTATTACGGGAAGTGATACGGGAAGTACGGAAAGTAAAGACTGAAGTAGAATATTGCAGCTCTCCGCGATAAATAGCTTCTACGCAGGCAGAGCCGTAGTCATCAGCTGCTGCTAGTAATGTATAATTGTCTAATCAATTTAAGACTTGCACTGACGTTTTACAAATGAGACGATAATGAATGTTCGAGAAAGTTTTCCAATTAGCACAGAAGTGGAGGTCAGATCTCGTATGCAATGATGAGATAAACTTTCGCATCATATTTCCATCTAGGCGTCTGGTTTTGTATGCTGTTTCAGTATTTATTTGTTTGACCCTCCCAAGTTAGAAACTCCCTCCCTCCCAGAAAGTCCCTTCCCAAGCTTTAGTCTATCTCTGTACCAAATATGATGAAAATCGGTTTAGTGGTTTGTGCTTGAAAGCATTACAGACAAAGTAACTTTCGCATTCATAATATTAATTAAGTATGGATTAGTAAGGATTGAATTTGAGATTAGTTGCACCCACGATATCATAATTATCTGTATCTCACTAATCCTACTTCCTGCTAATAGTTATAATAAATATGAAAATTTGTGAGGGTGAATGGAAGGCTGCACATGTTGTGTGTTTTTTTTTGTTATGGTTGATAAGTTCGCGTTTGAATACTATTTCACCTGTTGGTAAGTGTCGATGTGGCCAACGGTAAAGCACGCTTGCATAGTATACGAATATGTACTGTGAACCTTGCCAGGGTATATGTTTTTATTACAAGCTTTTCTTTTTAATTTGCACTGTAGGTATGTATGTTATTTGTTCGGGTGGAATCTTTTGGAAGGAAGGAACTCGATTTTGAAGCAGATACCCTCAACCGATTTTGGTGAAATTTTTTTGTAGTATGAAGTCGGCCTTCTGCCATATTTTTATTATGTAATAGTATTGTAACCCAAACACATTGTCTTCAAGCATCTTTAGCTGTACTAAGCAATACTTGAGAGACTAATTTCCTGGTACTTCCATAGACAATGGTATTTCTTGACCTTAGGCTAGCCCTGGCCCTGACCCAGAGGCATAACTAACTGCCAATGGTGTATCTCTGGATGTAATTATTAAGGTAAATATTCTTGAAGAGCGTTCATGGTTAGAATAATGTTTTAGCCTTGTAGACAAATTATTGGAAAATATTGCTAATAGGTATTATGTTGTTACAAGGAGTGTGGAGGACTCTATCAATGCCTCCAGGGACTAAGCCAACCCCATCTGCTAGTGGTTGCACTTCTAAAAACCAGAAAAGTCGTCATAACATACACGTAGTAGACGCACTTGGGTAATGACTATCAGGAATAAGATGATAGGTAATGATGTTTTTTAAAGTAGGAAAGTGGGACCCGGGCTCCGAGGTGGAAATGGTAGCTGGCTTTTGTTACTCAATAATCGATAGAACAGTTAAACGGATTTGGAGGAAATTTGGCACAGATATAGATAATAATAAGGTCTGGAATAACACAGGAACACATGCTATCTTTTTATCTCGAAAATAGGTTTCTGCGGATGTGGAAATGGGGTCACTTTGAATATGAGTGGGACCGCTGGCTACAGTTTGGTAATAGTATAATTTTGACATTTTATATCCGGTGCATCTCTTCTGAAATCAGTTACAAGGCTTTCGCCTAATTTATGATTCGCCTGTATTAATACTATTAATAGATTTGAATATTTAATTGATTTATAATGCTATAAAAATCAAGAATTATAATTTACATCTTTGGTAATAAATTCATTTTAGTAAGTGAATATGTAATTACTTACATTTGAATTTTATTTTTAAAGCTGGTAACTTTAATGTCTGTCTGTTTTTACGTGTGGAACGATGGATGGAGTTGGTAGGTAATCCCGAAATCGAACCGAATAAACTCAATGTCTCGTCACGGGAGCCTATTGTTGGAGACTTGGAACTTGGACTTATAACTCTAACCCCGCGTTTACATACTGCCGCTCGCATTGCTCATCGCCTTGCCGGAAATATTCACGCGAATAATGCCCTAGCATTCAAACACTCGCATCATCGCGATGTTCATCGCGTTGCCCAACACTCGCATCATCGCGATGTTCATCGCGTTGCCCCGCATACAGTATTCGCCTTGCGATGGAGATGGACGACTTTAGTTAAGTGGACACCTAACCGAATGCAGTATAGGTATTTTATTAGGCTAGGCTATCTACTTAGATACTTAGCTAGTAGGTAATCAGGCTAATTTGGTAGGTAGGTAGGTACCTACCTACCTATTCTAATTTGGTAGGTACCCTAGCTACCTGTTTGGTAGGTATACTTAGGCTAATTTGTTAGGTAGGTACCTACCTACCTACCTATTCTAATTTAGTAGGTAGAGGTACCTACCTACCTACCAAATTAAAATAGGTAGGTAGGTAAATTAGGCTAATTTGGTAAGTAGGTTACCTACCAAATTAGAATAGGTAGGTAGGTAGGTACCTACCTACCAAATTAGCCTAATTACCTACCAAATTAAAATAGGTAGGTAGGTAGGTAGTACCTACCAAATTAGCCTGATTACCTACCAAATAGGTAGGTAGGTAGGTACCTACCTACCTACCTATTCTAGTTTGGTAGGTAGTTACCTGCCTACCTACCTATTCTAGTTTGGTAGGTAGGTACCTACCTACCTACCTATTCTAATTTGGTAGGTAGGTACCTACCTACCTACCTATTCTAATTTGGTAGGTACCCTAGCTACCTGTTTGGTCGGTATACTTAGGCTAATTTGGTAGGTAGGTACCTACCTACCTACCTATTCTAATTTAGTAGGTAGAGGTACCTACCTACCTACCAAATTAGCCTAATTACCTACCAAATTAAAATAGTTAGGTAGGTTAGCCTGATTACCTACCTACCAAATAGGTAGGTAGGTAGGTACCTACCTACCTACCTTTTATATACATATTATGTATTACCTATATTATTTAATTAGATCCGTAGCAAGCATTAAATTTCAATAAATTCTATTGATTTTTCGTTGGACCATTCGATTGGTTGCGTCATTGTCATGATAATAAATTCGAAGTAATCCTGTGACTGTGACACGCGCGTACACAACGAGCGCTCGATGCGAAGTGTGCGCGACGCGAGTATGTGAATGCTTCATCGCGCTAGTATTGCCGCTCCTTCTCGCACCGCCAAGCCGACACTCACAGCAACATACGCGGCAGTACTCGCGGAATGACGAATATACCATTCACACCACGTCCCTGCCCACTTCTCTCACCACTTCCCTCGCTCTGTCGCGAGTATGTAAACGGAGCATAAGAACCCTAACGAGCCATAGGCTACATATAAGACAGGTCGATCTTATCGAATGCAGGTATTCCTCCAATATCATAGCGATATGATTTATGTCTGACGCAAAAGTGTAACACTATTAATGTTAATGTTTAATGTGTTCTCTGATATTATCTGAATGTGAATACTTGTAATTAGCGATCGTTCAATATTACCTAACTGTATACCTACTCGATTTATTGATTAATCTTTAAACCTTCTTTAAAAACATTAATAAATAAATAAATAATTTTTCTTTATCCTTGGCTGTAAAGGTTATAGACATCCGCTCCTAGATTAAGAAATTATTCATTTTTTTTTCAATTTGTGATTCTGAACTATTGAAATTAGTTGATATTAAGTACGTTGGCTTGTGTTGTGAGTTATTTGGCAACCAATTGCATAGTTTATGAAAAAAAAAACATAATATTTAAATAAGTATCCACTTAAAGTGAATTGTGAAAGTAAATTAGAATGCAGTATCAAGAAGCTTTATAGAAACCTCATAAATTATTACTTACCTAATCATAATGACAAAATAAAATTATTGAATTTTGTATTATTACGAAATATGTATATTCTCTATCAATCAACCAATTAACTTATTACAGTCCAATGTTGTACATAGTCCTATGTCCAATTTGTGGACTATGATAAGTTAATATGCTTGAGGCCCTAGTTAACCTTACCTGCCCCCCCCCTAAACAAGTGGCAATTCGTTGCTCGGCGTATCATGGAATAGAATGGCGAATGTATACGATTTGATGTTTTTGACATTCTTTGACGCCTGTCACATACGTCAAATCCCATGCATTTGGCATTCTATTCTACAAAGCGCCGGCCGACGAATTGTCAATTGTCTAGAGGGGCAATAAGCCGTTACGCCTTAGAGGCTATGCCGCCGGCTTGTCTCTATCGGGTGGAGGCGTTTGTGAAGATATTTGGATGTTTGTTATTCAATCACGCTCTAACGGCTGAACTGATCTCCATAAAATTTGGAACAGGAATAGATTATAGTCTGGAATAACACACAGGCTTTACATCCCAGGAATAGGTTCCCATGGGTTGTGTGAATGAGATCAAAATTCTACACGGGCGATGCCGCGGGCCACAGCTAGTACAATATTGCATGCTGTTTTGTAACACCTAGAAGACACGTACCTATATTTTATAGGTACTCTTTCCTAATAGGAAGGACCCGTTGTCCACACTCCACAGCAACAATGAGGCTGAGACCGTTATTCATACCAAATTGAGAAGTAACCTCCATCATAGTCCATCGCGGTAGGTACTTCGAATATTAATGTCTGAATCGCTTAATATTCGTACGTTAGGATTAGGGATGTCAATAGTGAGGTTTGTAAGATATATTTGATAGTTTTTATCTCCTGACAATCGAATAAATTATTATTCATTTATTTATTTCTTTCCTTCTTCTTCCCCAAGTTTTTAGTGCGACTCTGAGGTCCACTTTCCAAATCTCTCTTTTCATTATTTGGTGCTTGTAACCTTCGCACGCGTTGTGGTAATGGAAAGTGGCTACTGTGGCCTATGGACGTGTGTAACACCAGGGGCGTCACACTCTTACTGCCGACCCTGTAGGAACCTTATAATGCCCTTCTTGAAGAACTCCATAAAAAATATAAAAAAAATCTTGCACTTTCCGAATCCCTCTTTTCATTATTTGGTTTATCTTAGTTTTTATTGGAGCGATTGCTGTCTGGACGAGACTGTTGGGGTATATTCCAAGACAAACAATAAGTAAGTTGCCGGCTAGGGAAGTAACAGTTTCGCTTTCATAATGGTGGTCAATAAATAATCTGACAAGATATGTCCATATAGACTTAAGTAACAATAAGTAACTTAACACATTTTTCGATCACCATAGAACAAATAAAAATCTAACACATGTAAACCATTGCAAATAAAGATTGTATAAGTAAAAACTTATCATGTCCACGGTTAATAAAAGTTGCTATAAGCTTCCGTTCCCATCCTTGGTTCAAGTTCAAATATTGTTTTAATATGACATCATGGTACACTCAGATTACTGCTCAGTAGGATCACACCACACTACACATTTTTATGTCCACCGCGGCAGTCTGGCGCCAATGTCCGATAATGATCGTTAAATATTGTTTTACTACCAACCATTGACTTTTATGTTAGATAGATAGATAGGATAGATAGCTATCTCGTTATCTATCTATTTAACATAGCTTTTAAGAACAACAATTTACATAATTATGGTTAACAAAAAGTCGTTCTGTCTAAATTTTATCAAAATCGGTGCAGTGGTTTAGGCAGCTCAGAGAGAGCTACATTCGCATTTATAATATAAGTATGGAAGTATGGTTATGGATTATGTATTAATTTGTTGGTAATAGTAAGTAATATCTGTTAACATGCAGTAAAAAAAACTTAACGAAGAAATAGGTACCTAAGTTAATTTCCAAAAAAAAATATCATGTCTAAAATTATATAAAGACAATGGCAATATGGCATGTATGTTCTTCTTAGTGGAGTAGGTTTATATCTGGAAAATTCCACTTTAAATAGCTATACTGATTCTTGTTGTTAAGGAACCCGGGTACCGGTTTTACGGGAATTTTGCCAAAAGGAACGTAACTTGATTGCAGTTCCGCGCTGCACAGTGGATCGTTTCATACAAGCTAGACGTCGGAAATTCATTACTTAATTATAAGCTTTTTCTTATAGTCTTATTGATTTACAGATAATCAGGGACCTCAAAAACAATATTACTAATGATCTACCCTCACGCCGTTATTAAGTATGACGGTAGAAAAGTTTATAAAGTAAGTTACTTAAAAAAATAATTATTTTGCAATTTTTGTGTCTCTTTTTTGTGATTGATTTTTATAAGTTGTGAGTGTGTGAACGTGAAACAAAAAATTGACGATATTAATGAAGGTATGTACTTTCTATTTATGGATTTTTACATTATTAATCCACTTAGTTCTCGTAGAAAAAAATATTGAATTTAACCTATGTTATACCTTAAAAAAATCCGAATTCTTAACTTTTGTTAAAGGGGTTGGAGGGTAAAGAGGGTTGGAGCTTTAACCAAGGTATACTCATATTTAGATTCTCTGTTGAGAATCTAAATATGAGTATACCTTGGTTAAAGCTCCAACCCTCTAAATTAAAAATCAGTCATTGTTTGACTTCGCACGAGTTTGCATCATATTGTTTTATCACGAATATGGAAGTTGATGGGATCTCGCAGGATCTCGCAAAGAAAGGTGACTAACCATTATTTGACTACTTGAAATTCTCATCATTCATCATCATTCTCATGATTGTCCAATGATAAGTTAATAGGTAAGCCCAATGGACTAAATAACTACCCGTTCGCGCTAAGTTTATAAGCCGCGTCCCGTCCTCCTTCTCTACGATAGCGGCAAAATTAGTGCGAACGAGTAATTATCAATACGTATTGAAGATCACTTTTATTGTTATATTTTACGAAATACGTAGGAAATAAATAAATAAAAATACTTAAAATATAATTAGAATTTCCGACGTCTAGCTTGTATGAAACGATCCACTGTGCGCTGGCGGTTAGGATATGGTCCTAAGTTGTGTTGCGCGATAGTTTCAGTATTAAGGTATTTCGGAAGATATTTATTTAAAATGTGTGTTGTAAACTGCAATTATTATGTACATGAAACACTGAAGGTATGAAATTTAGATAAAGATCGAATAGCATTCCAATTAGCACATAACATTTTGCCGTTTTTTTGTTACCTTATTAAGAAGTTGAAATAATAATACTACCTACATAGTAAACTTTTTGCAGATCTTTATATGAGGAATAATCTCGTCACAGTTGTTATGTTACTTTTGTTAGGTATATCGTCTCAAAGGTTAGGCAGTAGGTTATGATCCGATTGAAGCTCTCGGTCGGTTCGATTTCTTCCACCATATCAAACAATTTTATTGTCGCCATAATCCAACAAATTTACATAATACGTTTCTCTGGAATCGCTCTATCTATGGCTGAAAACCGCAAAAATATCCGTTGAGTAGTTTAAAAGATCGCAGAGGGGGCGCAAAGTGACTTTTAATTTTTATAGTCTGCAATTTTTGATGCAAAGTTGTCTATTTATTAGTACCTACTTTGTAATTATTGTCGCTATACATTGGTATTACTTATCGGATAGGAGAGATCGGATCAGTGAAGCCGATAAGGATTAGACACAGCTCAATGGTTTTTGTCATAATTCCGAATTGCATTATTCGATAACGAATGACTCATTATTACATTCCAAGCTGCCATAACAACAAAATACTTACCTGAAAAGGGGAAACCTTCAGAAATCATGAATGGAAGTCACTGGAAATCCATACTTCCATACTAATGCGAAAGTAACTCTGTATGTCTGTCGGCCTGACGCTTTCACACCGTAACCACTGAACCGATTTTGATGACATTTGAAACAGAGATACATTAGACCTAGGGAAAGGACATAGGCTTTGCGCGATAACTGAAATCTACACGAGTTGAGCCACGGACAATAGCTAGTCTATATATATAAAAATCAATGCCACTTTTCGTTGTTAGTTTATAACTCAAGAACGGCTGAACCGATTTGGCTAATTTTAGTCTTGAAATATTCGTGGATGCCCAGGGAAGGTTTAAAGACTTTAAAGGGTGAGAAAATAGTCGCAGCGGTAACGGGATCAAAAATTCACACGGGCTGAAAAAATATGGCGATACGAAGTTCGCCGGGACCGCTAGTATTGTATACAATTGGTGTAGTAGATCATGTAGATTGTAATGTTCTCTAAATTATTTAATCTGTTGGTTTGTTCGAACATAAATGGAAAATGCTGAACTGATTTCCATTCCATGACATGACAGTTCTTTGGTTCAAAAACTTGTTATTACCAAAAACTTTTTCAAAGAATACGCCTGAGTTTAACATCATGCTCTGTAACACTCAAAAGCGGACTGGTTAGTGAAATCTTGACACTTGATCCTATTGTAACGTAGTCCATGGTCAAGTATCTTGTTACTTTTGACATGTTATTTTTTTGGCAGTGGTTATATTACTGGCCATATAGGTACGTCTTACCTAAGCTCCAAAAAGTGGAACAAAAGAAAAGCTACGCCTAGTTTGGATAGAAAGTGATTTATGTAGATAATGGGAATAGGTATTGGGAGTAACCTTGGCTTCGATTCTGCTAAAGGAAAACTCCTCACACCATGAACACTGCAAAAAATATAATTAATTTTGGACTTATAAGTAACTAGCCTTTCGCCCGCGTGCATCTCGGTTAACGCGACCTTTGCTCATATCTTCGGTTCTACTCAACCGATTGCGATCAAACAAACGTAAGATTTTAAGTCTGAGTAAGCCCTTTCTAACAAAAAAACCGCATCAAAATCCGGCCAGTAGTTTTTGCGTCCATCGCGAACAAACAGACAAACAGACAGGAAATTCAAAAAAAAATTTTTCGTGTTCAGTATCGTTAACTTATCATAACCCAAGTATTTTTTTAAATATCTCCAATGTACAGACACGACCACTTTACAATTATATATTAGTACCTATAGATGCCGTTACAGTCTAAAATTAAACGGCTTTTTGTAGAGTGAATGAAAAAGTGTAATGGAACTCTTTTCATTCAATTTTGGACACTCAAGTCTATTGCATTAAAGGAGCGGTTTGACAGTGGTTTTGCTCTAGCAGAATCAAGACCCTGGAGGTCATCAGTTCGATTTCCCGGTTCTGTGACGTACAGTTTTTTTTTTCAGGGAATATTCAGACAAATATGCTCGCTCCCTGCTGCACTGAAAAGATAGCTAAAAAAATGTGGATGTTAAAATTCACTTTTTTCATACATATGCATTTGATTGCATACTTGCATCTTATTCATATCTAATTAAATGTGCACCGCAACAGCTGACAGATTATGTTAATCATACACGCAACTTTTTTGCTGTAATCATGTCAAGTTTACAAGCGATCTCACCTGAGTTATGAAATTTAGCACTTTTTGATATTAGGTACCTAACTACCTACCAGAGAGGAAATAATTTGTGGTTGTATAATAGATTAGCCTCTGCTTACGGCTCCGCCCGCGTGGATGTCGGTTACCACGACCAAACATACTCGTAGCATAAATGTCCTTTCCCAAGGTCTAATCTATGTCTGTACCAAATTTCATCAATATTAGTTCTGTGGTTTAATAAAAATGATAAAACTAAGGAACGCAAGCGCCTCCTATTTGAAAGTGGGCGTAAGTAACTGCTTTACTAGGCAATCATTATCGAACACAACTAGTAGCTACTCATTTTTTTCAATTTTTTCATCGTACAGGAGAGTCGTCTTTGCTAGTGCAGCTACATTTGCAACCGCCTGGCTACGAGGGTAACAAATGTCATGCACTGATAGAAGGAGAAAATCGAAGATATGCTGGCTTGACAACGCACAGCATGACTTGCGTGTCAATGGTCTCACTTCCAGGGAAGCAAGACGTCATATGTGTGGAGAAGAAAAACAGGAAACCTGACTCTGGGCTCCGAGGCGAAGGTCTCGTATGCAATCGGGACATAACGCTAAGAGAGAAGAAGAGAGATCGGCTCTGCATCCAGAGCCAATCTCTAGTCATCATGGCATGAGTAGAATTTGATTTATAGCTACCTTATTATATCACAAGCACCATGCATCCTTCATGATAATAGATATTAAGCCAACTGTATCAGATACCGCGATATGGTACTTGAACAGTACTTCTTAAGCACAAACAAAGCACTCGATCACTACGCTGGCTGGACAACTCGACCTCAGCAATAGAACGTAACAGCCCCTCTAGACAAGTAGCAATTCGTCGGCCGGCGTTTTGTAGAATAGAATGCCAAATGTATGAGATTTGACGTATATGACAGGCGTCAACGAATGTCAAAAACGTCAAATCCCGTACATTCGTCATTCTATTCCATGATACGCCGAGCAACGAATTGCCACTTGTCTAGGGGGGCAGCAATAGAAGGTAACAGGCTATCTATACACATCTCTCATTTATTACAAAGCGTAACATTTTGTAATGTTGAAGGTGATTCGAAATAGATTGGTATTTAGCAATAAATTATGCTAATTTAATGCACCGTAAATGTTCGTGATAAGGATGATGATTGCACTGCAGATTTCGAAAGACTTGCTGAAGTCTGCCACGAAATCTACATAGTTAAGTTAATTATTTTTAGGGTTCCGTTTTGGACCTAAACTGTGCTCAAAATCTGCTGCAGCAGTACACGTTTCTTGGGTGCCTTTTGAGAATAGCACGCGGTGTTTCTGCGGTGGATGAGCTCCATTCACCAAGCATAGATTATTACAAAACAATCCGCGGGCACCAGGACCTCATTTGTCTCGCGATATAGGTCCAAGATACGTGTCCTGAGGTATACGTCAATCAATCCTTGATTATACATAAATTAATAAATATTCTACTCCCAGCCATTATCTCCAGTGACCATGGCTGCTGAAAAGCATTCGAAACGTCGGGATGGGATAAACAATAAAAACGTTAAAAATATTGTAATAATAAATTACTTAAACATTTCTTTGGTGTGAATAGTTAATGTAGAAGAAGAATAAGGCAATAATATATAGACGTGATTTTGCTTGTGCCTCACTACAAACAATATCACGTCCATATACGTACAACGTATAAGTTGGCTTTGATCATCACTTCTGGCTTATTCCATTTATGTATAATTTATCCTTTATTATTAGTCCTATTCACCCTTTAATATCCACCCCATTTTATGGTATCTATACCTACCTACAGTTAGAGGATTCGTTTACTGTCATGGGTTACAAAGGAATGGCGTCGAGCCAAGTCCTTGACCTGTGAGATACGTTGCTCTGTATTTTTATTGTAATATTGACGGTACTTATTAATCATTGAACTGAACTTGGTAAACAGATTTAATGAGATCTAATTGGATTTCAACTGTTAGAACACAAAATAACCGATTTCAAAAACCAAAAAGCATCAAAACAGGTACTGAATTGGAAAAATTAATGATTTGCAGATTTAATTTAGATACCTACACAATACTCACGGTTGTAAATCCCCGAAGGGGTAGGCAGAGGTGTATCATTATTTAAAAGATAAAATGAGTAAGATTTGTCTGTCTTTCTGAAGTCGGTGCTAAGCCAATTAGGTAGATATAGGGTAGATCCACTCTCTAGGTATATTTATCCGCGTTAAGGGATGATGTTGCCATTCGCGGTGAACCAGAATTACCAAACGACAAGTGGACCTTGAGCTCTAACGTTTGGACGCGACTGGAAATATGCTATAATGATGACGATAACGAAGAAATACGAGTGTTAATATCCCTCAAAGAACAAGGATCCTTTCGTCAGTAAATATAAGAAAAAAAAAACATAAAACCCCTAAGACATGTTACATTATACTTGAACGCCTCCACACGTCACTTCAAACAACTTCGAAAGTAGGTATTACAAATAGCTCTTAACATAAAACATTATTCATGCAAAGGTTAAGTGACCAGTAATTGAATACTATTTATAATAAGAATGGTTGGTAGACCAGGTATGGCGTCAGGCATCCTACGCAAGCTAGATACGGCACGCGTTGACCTCAGGCCTTTGTCTGCAGACAGACCATGACGCATATGTTAGCTTTCAAGTATGTAAGCCGGTTGTATCTACAAGTAACTGAATTACTTTTTAATACTAGTTAAAACTCACGGTGCGTTTTGTGGATTATTTTTTATATGGTGACCGTCTATTGACGGACCTTTAGATTTGTTTAAGCCGTAACTGTAAACGGCATAGTCGTGATACTCGTGATTCCCTAATCCCTTCTATTTATGTTTCATTTTGTAATCATTTGCCACTCTTTTTTTTTTCAATAATTTCTACCAGTAAGTAGCCTGTGTTGATGTGTAGGGCGTCTCTTGACGTTCAACTTGTTATTTGGCCTATGTATTTATCCAGGATTTATGCTATTTTCGTTCCAAATTTCACTTTAATTCCTTTCAATGGTCGAGAAAAATACTATAGGTACCTATTACATACATATTATAAATCATACATACATTATATTATTATGTATTACTAATGGATTATATTAGATAGTACAATCCATGGCATAATGAGCGATAGTATGGGAATTGAACGTCATAAGACGTACTTAACCTAACCCTCACTCGCCGTGTCAGTGTCTGACACTACACAGGACACTACGTAAAGTTTGACCGCGGCCTAAATCTTACGCAACTATAACTAATTTGAAATAAGCTTCGAAAACTTTGCAGGGCTTCCGTTTAGACGGGCACTTAGTTTATCCACCTTTTTGTAAGTTATTGGTCTTTACGTTAATCGCTTTACGCTTATCCTTCCAACTACGGTGTTATAATAAAGCTTGCTTAATCTAATAAAAGGTCATTATGGTAGATCCTTTGCTAAGCGAATTAAACTATACAATGTATCCTACTTATGAACGATTTTTCAGGTTAGCGTTAGGCCCAAAAGCCCAAAGCAAGCATACTTATGTACTACTCAAATTGAATTTGTTTTTCCAAATTTAGATTTTTGATTTTGACTACAACTATAGAAACTTGTAGCTTGTAAGGTGGGTTCTAGAATGTGGAGTTGAAAGGTTAGATGACAGCCGCTCTTGCAAAAGCCGAGTTACCAAGTCATGAGAAAGAGTAGAAAAGCGGAACTGAAACTCAAAAGTGCATGCTTTGGATGGATGTAACCGTGGCAAGCGCTGTAATACTGATGAACATACAAGCATTACAAGTTAAATAAAAGTTTGTAAAAAGAATGACACATTCCAGTTTAACTTCAAATATGATGAATGATGAGTCACAATATAAAGGCATTACTGGTTCGCCTACTGTGCACCAACGTTCGCCTTGACCTAGACGCGGTGGGTATGTGTCACCTACATTAGGGCAGTGCCAGTAGGTAACAAAGTGCCCCACATGTCGTTTACACTAATATTATAGTATTCATTATGTGTGTAAATTTGTTTAGATAGCGAATTGAGGGTTAACATGCTAAAAGGGTCTAAATTAGTGTCGTAAACATACAATTAATTAGAGGTTCCTTAGTTTAAAATAATGTTTGAACAGTTTCACATGAAATTTATTTATTTATTTCATTGTGTTGTGATTTGATTTTTTTTTAAAATCTATTACAATATTTATTTACTTTCATTTAACATTAATATAGGGTTATAGTCTAAATACAGATGAATAAAAAAATTAATAAATAAAAATATTTACAAGATTAAAAAAAAGAAAGGGAAAGGAAAATGGGGTCAGGTATAATGTTAATATAATGTTTTGGATAAGAAATAAAAATATTCATAATATAAGTGTTAGAAATATGAATTTATATTTTGTATCAAATCAAGTGCCTGAAAATTCTATTTTTCTTTGACTCAATAACGATCAAACGGTTGGGTATGGTGGGTATATATGTATATGTTCAATACACATACCGGAAACCGGATGTATACTGGGAAAATAAGAGTATCTAATATATAAAATTCTCGTGTCACAGTTTTCGTTGCCATACTCCTCCGAAACGGCTTGACCGATTTTGATGAAATTTTTTGTGCTTATCCGGTATCTATGAGAATCGGCCAACATCTATTTTTCATCCCCCTAAGTGATAAGGGTGCAGCGGGAACGGGATTTGAATACCACGCGGGCCGAAAATATGGCGGTACGAAGTTCGCCGGGGCAGCTAGTATATTATAATTATACATTACACGGTATACCTTTGCCTACCTCTTGTATACCTACTCACGCATAAATGTATAAGCGAGGGTAAAAACAAAGTAAAACTTATATTCGTAGATGTTACCTAGTCGTCAATTATGGCGTCGCAATACTTATCAACTTATGAAACTTTGTACTTATCATGTACTTTTGAAACTTTGTCGCAATACATACTTTTGACACTGCAAAAGCGCGACCCGGCTATTACAAATAGAACTGATGAAATCCATATCCATACTAATATTATAAATGCGAAAGTAACTCTGTCTTTTTTTCTGTCTGTCTGTGTATTTGCCTGTTACGCTTTCGCGCCTAAACTACTGAACCGATTTTGATGAAATTAGGTACAGAGATCGATTAGACCTCGGGACCTTGGGAAAGGAGGCTATGTTTGGTCGGGGGCAACAGCTAGTGAGCATATAAGTATGTAATACACCTTCACTATTATCTGCCTACCCCTTTGGGGATTTACAGAATGTATGTGTAAGTGTATTAAGATAATAATAGTTGCCTGGAAGAAATCGCTTCCAGCGATAAGGCCGCTCATTGTACATTAAACTGAATACATGCTACCTACTTCTTGTCCTACTGTAAAACTGTTGCTGTACAATAAAGAATTATCTATCTATCTATCTAAATATGCCAGACTTATGTGCTTCTGAGGGGCCATCTTGAAATGGCCCTAGGTCAACCGGGGTGAAGGATATGTCAGAGGCAATCTAACCCTGAGCAACTGAGAACACAAGACGATGTGAGTTTTAGTCAGATCGAGTCCGATATAAGCACCCCGCTGGCTCTGGGTTAACCGTGGGGATTACCACACTATTAAAAAAAGGCCTAACTATGTGTTTAGGTTAATTCTATGTGTCTAGAATCAGAATCACCTACCAATCTGACCAATCCAAAAAATTCTTAAAATATTGTTTGAATACCCGTCCTATCTTATGTGCCTTTATATGGGTCAATAAATAGCTCTGATGCCAAATGTATTACATCAGTATGAGTCATAACTAATTTTATTCCCTGCTTTACATTCCCTTGATAACGGAAAGGGTATTGAATGACTCGAAATTGGGGTGTTTTAATTAATTAATTAGGTTGTTGAAGTACACAGGATTGGACATAGGCCTCTCCTATAGTACGCCATAGCTCCCTCCCTTTTCTCTGCCTTCTGAATATCTGACTAGGCGTCAGTTCATCTTCCAGGGATGTTTTCCACTATATTGGGGTGTTTAATCCTATTTTTAAATGCAATTGTATTTGTTCCACCGACGCAGAGCCGCGAGCCACATCTAGTCAGCCCCGGATCTTCAGTTTTTTTAAGGCGGGGCAAAAACTGAAAATGCCGCCCCTGCCCTTTTTTCGCCGTGCGTAAATTCCCTCGGATATCGGGGAGGGGGGGGGGGGGGGGTGTCTTACCGCCGATAACACGGCTTGCCTTGCGCTCGGTTGCCCAAGTCGTTCCTTCTACTCCACCATGACGTCCTGGTGGAGCTGGATTTCTCGAGGCTCAGGTTCCCGTCCCTGCTCTCACGTCAAGCTTCACTACTAATATAGCAATTTCGAGACCAGACTTCGGAGATGCACCCTGAAGCTTTACACCTTATTGCGAACCGAACTTATTGCAAAGCACCCAGTCGTATCCGATGTTCCACAGGAGTTGACACGAGCGACCCCTGGGGTCGACCCAGACCGATCTCTGCAGAGTACCGCATGACATTTGATGACGACCAAGGCCGGTCACTGTTAGGTAGAGTAGATGATGGCTCTCTCCGTCAGATTATACGCCCCGACTAGGCGGCAAAGGTAGAGATGCACTTCATAATACACGAGCGCATCCCTGAGGTAAGTCTAAGGCAAGGTGTTGAACGCATTGGCGATGTCCAAGGACACCGCTTCGTTCTCCAGAGCCGTCATGCGCATGATGGTATCTACGGTGGAGCGCCTCTGGCTGAAGCGATATTGGCCATTCGCCATCTCCGGCCACAACCTGGAGAGGTGTCCGATGAGGCAATTCCCTATAACTCTTTCAAAGAGTTTGCGCAGCTCGTCCCGGGCGGTTTTATTACTTCTTGGCTCTGAGCATTGCATCGCCAGCTCTAGTTCTACCCAAGTGACCTCGAGTCGTCGTCGTCATCCACACTGGGCGCCATAGGCGACCGAGGCTCAGTAGTTTGCGGTGGAACGTGTTTTGTCGGCTGCACTGGGAACAGGGAGCCATCAACTCCTCTGAATAGCACTGGTGGAGACATCGTTTATACGGGGTCCAGGGTACTTTTTTATTCTCTGCACCACCTATTAGGTTGACTGGTAGAGAATGCCTATGGCATTAAGTCCGCCTGTGTACTTATGTGCATGAAGTTTTAAATAAAATAAAATAAGGCAAGGCCGCCCCCAAGGGGGCGGCCTTTCATCTGCAAAATTTGATTTTGCCGCCCCCTGTTGCTGCCGCCCGGGGCACGTGCCCCGGCTTGCCCCCCCTAGATCCGGCCCTGCATCTAGTCATACTAAAATTACAAATGTGAAAGTTTGTAAATATGTGTAGATGTTTGTTATTCAATCACGCCTTAACGGCTGATCGGATCTGGCTGAAATATGATACAAGGATAGATTATAGTCCGGAATAATATAAAGGGTTTTTATGCCAAGAATAGGTTCCCGTGGGTAGCGGGAACGGATTAAAAATTACATGCGAGCGATAGATACATACTGAATAAAATTGTCATAGTGATACAGGGAGTCCTAAAAATTCCAACAACTGTGGGGTGAGCACGAACAACTATCGTATTCGTATCGTGAATGTAACGAGAGCACGGAGCATTGCGATTGGCCGCCTGCCTGAAGCCTGCCAATCGCAATGCTCCGTGCTATCGTTACGTTCACGATACGAATACGATAGTTGTTCGTGCTCACCCCACTGGTCTAGCTGCAATGCTTCGATATCGCCCAATATCGCTATTGGGTTGTAGAGGTCAGATGGCAGTCGCTTCACGTAAAATATCGAAGTCCAGCCAATTCCGCAGTTAGACTGGCAAAGCGGACTTCAGACATCTTCAGACTCCGAACTGAAAAGCTTCGGATGCGACTGGAATTAACGCTAGGATGAAGAAGAATTGTTATAGTGATAGTTCGAAAGACTGAAGGTCTTATGTGCAAAATTAAAAAATATAATTCCTGCTGAATCGTAGTATCGAAGCGTTATAAAGATTACGTATCGATACGATTAACATTTCAATATGAATTGTAATCGCGTTTTGTAATGTTATCAAACATATTTGGTGAGTTGCCTCATTAGTATGCGCACGAGACGTAGATCAAAAGATAGATGGATATGTTGCGAATTCGATTTAGATATAAGTATGTGAGTTATTGTTGACGTGTATGTCAAGGTTGATGGACTTATGATGCGGAGATCGACGCAATGCAACGGTGACGTAATTGCTAAGAAGTCTTAGACCATTTGTGCAAATAATCCGTAAGAAAGGCTAAATCATTGCCAAACAGGCGTCTGCATGCGTGCACAAAGCAGTCTTGATTGAGTTTTAACGTGAATAACTTTTTTAGGTTAGGTCTTTGATAAGGGAAATGTTCGCTTAAAACTATATGCTAAGGTTAAATTGTACATATATCCAAGGCCAAGTGACTTCGGCCAGTCAATATCGAGGTGAACCCATTCCTATTATCGTGAATATTAATAATTTCGATTACCAGGTATTTCTAAAAATAAAACCATTTCCTAGGTACATGGTTTCTCTGGTGAAATAGAATCCTACTTTCCTAAGGAAGATACCATAGGTATCTGTAGCCATATTCGAAGTAAATGAACTATTGAACTCTTGAAGGGTAGAGTTCCTCATCCGACAGTAAAGTTCAGTCATCATCAGTGTCTGGTTTACGTTAATAGGATCGCTGCAAAAGGCAACGATGACCGCTTGCCAACAGGCTTTCCGTTTGTTTATCATCTAATTATATCAAAAAATTGCTACAACTTATAAGTATAACAATGATCTCAACAGTTCATCATTCTATTTAACCGAAAACTTAACGGTTACTTTTCTGAACGAGTTCATATCAACAATAGCTCTCGAGAGCCGAGATCAACTGCCGATAGAGGAGGCGTGACGTCATGATCTGAACTCTCGAATTATTATGCTAATTTACTGTCTGTTATGGGTAGAACAATGATTTGTAATTGTATGTTTGAGAGCGACATAAAAAATACGTCAATGGTGTTTTATGTTTTGGGAAAAGTCAACACTGAGTACACTGCGAGAGTTTCACTAATTACGAAACGAGATCAATTCTCCTTCTGTGACAGCCTCCGTGCGTAGCGGTAGTGAACGCGGCCGCTACGCAGGAGGCGCGGGTTCGATCCCCGCTCAGTGCAAATATTTGTGTGCATTAAATATGGGTATTTGCATTGGTCTGGTCGTGCCTCGGAGAGCACGTTAAGCCGTCGGTCCCGGTTGCCATAAGAACATCTATGGCAGTCGTTACGGGTAGTTGGTGCCCTAAAAAGTCCAAAAACAACGGTCTAGCTGCAAAGCTTCGATATCGCCTAATGTTAACATTGGGTCGTGGAGGTCAGATGGCAATCGCTTCACGGAAAATATCGAGGTCTAGCCAAATCTGTAGCTATGACTGGTAAAAGCGGACCCCAGACTCCGAGCTGAAAGCTTCGGATGCGACTGGGAATTAACGCTAGGAGAAAGAAAGATCAATTCTCCTTCTGTCGAGTCGACGACATAAATTGTGTCATATTTTGTATACCCAGTGTGCAGCCACTCCGATAGCGTTCTCAGAGGCACTCATGCATGAGCTTCGCATTCACACAGTGGGTCCATCTCGTCAGAAAGACCCCACATAATCCAGTTTTCGTTACAAAGACGACCTGCAACTTCCAGGTGATCTTTATTAAAGTTCCCGGCATATATCTTAGCCCTAGCTTGTAAGAGAAATGAGGTCCTGGCACGCGCGGATTAGTTTGATGTAATTTATAATGATTGGTGGATTGGTGAACATGCTGTGCTATCCCACATATAGAGAACATTTTGTGACGTGACTAGGGTCAAAAAATATATGCTGGCACTGGCAAGTAATGACTCAAGTAACAATTTATATCGATGCTGGCAGGTAAGTCTGGCAGCTACATCATATTTTAATCAGGGTACTTATTTCTTGAGTAAAACGTGATGATAACACAGTTTAGTTCGTTTTAATTGCAAATTCATGTCATTAGTGAAATTCATTCTAGAACGTGAGAACCTAGTTTCCCTAACTAGAAGATCTACAAAATACAAACGGCAGTTTATTTATTTATTTTAACTTTTGCACAAAAGCAAAATGAATGTAGAAAGGCGGACTTAATGCCATAGGCATTTTCTGCTAGTCAAGCTTTGGGTGATGCAGAGATATGCCAATTATGGTCGGTGCATGAAGTATTGTGATGAGAATTTGACCTAGTTTGAGAATTTAACAGTTGCTTCCATGAGGATAATATATCTTAATATATTATCCTCATGGACTTATCAAATCAAGAATAAGGATGGAAAAGCGGACACCGGTCTCCAAAGTGCCGATTTTGGAGGTTGATTGCAATCGGGACTAACACTGTGATAATTATGATGACTGAATAAGGAAGATATAAAGTATTATAAAATGTCGTTAGAGACGAGGTCAGCATCTTCAATTAATTATCCTTTGTAAAAAAGTGCAGCGAGTAATAACCACAGTAATAACATTATAGTCAATGTCTTGATGTAGAATTAGTCGAGTCGTCTTATGTCGCCTTTCCACGGCATGTGATTTTACGGATGCGTGCGCGATTTCCCGGACTACGCACCGTGGAATAGGCCTCGTCTGTAATACTGCAGAAAAATTTGTCATAATGAATGTGTCCGTGCCCGTCTTCACGTCCGTGGAACTTCGCACCCAGTGGGAACCCGGTGTTAGCCACTGCGTAGATGACATCGCGCCACCTCGCGCCTGTATGATGCTCATAAGCCGGCGTATTAAAGAATAGAATAACGAATGTATGGGTTTTGACATTGACGACTATCATATACCTACGTCAAATCCTATAAATTCATCATTTAATTCTACAATTGCCACTTGTCTAGTTCATATCTTGTTCATGTCATATCGCAGGTATATTGCCCACGTCGCGAACTCGTCTTCGCAGAATCAGTTTTCCTAATGATAAGCTAGGCATCATAATCGTTCTTGATGACTGGTCAGCCTTGTATGCGCCTGCGTTTCATAAACGTTGAATGGTTCTTACTTTTTAAGGTAACACTGATAAATGGTTGAGAAAAAAATTCCCAACGAGTCACAGGTGTTACTGAATGCTACACTTTTTGTCCCAACGACTGATCACCGCAAAATGTTGGTGTTACTGGTTGGGAAAAAAAAATCCCAGCGTGTCACAGGTGTTACTGGATGAATGGCATCATTTTTGAAAGAAAGAAAGAAAGAAAGAAAGAAAGAAAGAAAAGAAAAGAAAAGAAAAGATTTTTTTATTCAACATAGCTATTAACACATGAATATAGACAGTTCAGCAACCTAATTTTTCATTAATACTAGCGGACCTATGTGAAGTTCGACTGTTACCTATCGTTTCATTGGTTCCTATTGTTGACTTTGTAAGCTACTGTTTACTTGTAAGTAGTTATTAAGTAATGCGTGTTTATAATTATTAAGTTCTACGAAGCAATTAATTAATTATGGCTTCAGTAATTACTCTTCACCAATTGTAGATAAGTTAATATCTATTGTTAACTAATTTGTTTGTTTTATAATTGCATATGCTTTAAGGACGATATATATAGTTGTCGGCGAATATGATGACCCCAGGGCCCAGTTTTTCATAAGTACCATGCGCAAGTATACGTTTTCAGGGTCTCTATTGAGGAAAGTGCGGGGTGCGACGGCGGGGGAGGCGTACCAATCCACCAATCATAGATTATACGAGTGTTAAACCAACCCGCGCGGTCTCGTTTGGGTTTCTCTTGCGACTAGGGGTCATCATGTCTCGAATAACTATACAAAAATGAGTTTCATTTAGGTTTTTGAAATTGGTCTTAGGTTGGTGGGTTTACTGTATGAGTTATTTTCTTAGGATATAGCCAGGTTCTCTTTGTAATAATGTATGTACTCGTGACGTGACACCGAGGGGTTTTACCCGGTTCGATTCCGTCATAGACACTTCACCGCTAGCCCGGGGAGGTGGTAGTGGTACTATTGGAGTGTCTATAAAAGGCTTTTCATAGTTTTCATACTACATATTTGTTACTTATGTAGATTAATCGGATATAACCTACTTTATGCAGGTTTTCAAGATCAAATTTTATTCTTCCGATTTAGATACTTTATTATAAACATTTAAAATTCTATTTATTTGTAGTACTGTCGAAAGTTTACCTGAATATTATTACTTAAGTATTACTTATCTAATCTATTTTCCGACGTGTGTCCTCGTAACAATGGCTGCTGAAAAACAACGGAAACAGGAAATATTTCTATTTAGATAAAAAAATTGCACAAGTAAATCGCGATAAAATTATTGAGGTAAGTACAATAATTTGCAACTATCTGATACCCGCGGCTTTACCAGCATAAAATTTGGTACAGGGACAGATAGATGGATGTTTTAAATCCCGCAAAAAAATTCTCATGGGTAGCAGAAACCGATCTTTTAAAAAAAAAATTGTACAAATGCGAAATGATTGTACAAAGGCGGACTTAATGCCATAGGCATTTTCTGCCCGTCAAACTTAGGGTGGTGCAGAGATTTTTATGTCAAAGGTATTGTAATTTTGTGATGAAAATTAATAATACCGCGCCTCGCAATTAAATATTGGTAGTGTCAGTCTAAACAGAATTTTCAAGCAATAATCGTTTGTGACAGACCAATTATATAGACGATATGTTACTTGCGAATCTTGTATGATATAATCGTTAGCGAATTCTCGACTCGTATGATATAATAGAATTTTAGTGTTTGTCTGTGTGTAAAAACTTTGATTCGATAATATGTAAGTAGTATGACGATTATTGCTAGTGATAATCGCGTTCGATTCTCAAACTGAAACGTGGGAGAAACTCTTTCCGTCTAAAATGAGCCATAACTCCTAGCGGTAATTTTTTCAGAAATTGACATTTAGCTACTCATCTAAAACGACCTTAAAGTCATTCGACCATTTTTACAGTCCCGTTTAAATATAAACTCGAGTCAACCGGTCAAATTCGGAGCCACTCTATCTCCTGCGTTAGTAGCTCTACTACGGGACATTGGCGGAATTGATTGATGCTATAAGCACAGAGCCATTCATTTAAAAAAAAAAAAAGAATTGCAATTAGGTGAGTTCATAACGCATGACACGCTCGCGATTGACGTATGGTGAAAGCGGCCATATATTTTTACAGTCCGTTTATCAGATATCGATTCCTTATCATTTCGAGTTATTTATAAAAGTCGGCTTTTAATATTACGCTTTGACAGTACGGTAATAATATCCATGATTAAAATACTGCCCTGCGAAATTGGTTGATACTAAGGCCCTTCGGGAATGATACCTTAGTCCTGAATCTTGATTTATAAATTAGATCTGACACGTATTTTGATATTTTGACATACGTTGACTACTGTCATAATATTATTATACGGGTGAATTTCCCAAATGGCTTTTTTTTTTGTCTTCGGTGAAATTAGTATTTGAAAAAAGGAATATTGTTCTGAATTATTTTTTTTAGTATTCAATAGGTTGTTAATGGGTTGTGGCAAAAATATATTTTGGCTAGGACTATATATAAAGGAAGAAATAAATACATAAACCTCTATTTTTTTCAAATCGGTGCTGTCCCTCTACTTTTTTTACAAACAAAAAAGCTTATACACTAATAAAAATAAGTAAGTTAAGTATATAAATTATTCTATTTCATAGAATATTAGTTTTATTATTAATCTAAGGCATATTTTATTACATAATTAACGATTATTATTACCGAGAGGCACAAACGTACTTGTCCTGCAAAATGTTCTCAAATCGGTGACCAAAAGTAATTTACACATAACTTTATATCGACGAGTCCGACAGTGTCCCCACCCCAATTTTATTTCTCTCGTTAGTGCCTGCTAGTACGCAGTCAGGACGGACGTATGTCAAATCGCTGCATATTCCCGCCAATAACGTAAGTATGCCATTTTAGTTGCTCCCGGACAATTATTTTATACTATCGGTGGTTCCATATTTCTAGTGTAATAAGCAGTTTTATTATTGTTGTTTGGTTCTAATAGAGGTAGTAAGTGAATTAGCTTCATTGATTGTTATTGAATTTAACCTAGATATTATGCATTTTTTCTAATTTTCTAAAAAGTGTGTAATTTCTCACGTCGGTGTTCGCATATCGGTGTAATCGGTGGTCTTTATTACCACGGATATGATAATTTACACCGAAAATGATAAGAAAAGACGAATCGGTGTCTTACATCTAATATCGGTGTTTTGATTCATGATCAATGCACAGTTTTGTCACATCGGTGGATTGCTTTATCATATCGGTAGATATTTTATCATCTCGGTGAGTCGTTTTATCATATCGGTTGATCCCGTGAGATTTCGTTAAGTATACAAAGAAAAAAATGGAACATATATAAACACATACATACATATGGGGGACTTCAATGCCAAAGTGGAAGTACAAGAACGTGACGAGACGAAAATCGGATCTTATGGAGTGGGATGCAGAAATCGCAGGGGGCAAATGCTAGTCAGCTTCCTCGAGTCACAGGGGCTCTTCTTAATGAATAGTTTCTTTAAGAAAAATCCCCACAGGCAGTGGACTATGATAAGGAACGATAAAGACTTTTTTCATAACGGTACCTAAGCACATATTTAGAGATCAACAAGTGTGATCAACAAGTTTAATACTGGAAGCGATCACCGACTTATAAGAGGCTCTCTAAATATCAACATCAAGGCTGAAAGATTTCGAATGATAAGGTCAACCCTCCCACCCACGCCGCTCCAAGTAGCTCTAGGGTCCGAAAAGTTCCAACTGGAACTTCAAAATCGTTTCGCAATACTGGAAACCTCTAGGGAGGCATTGACGAGAAGGCCGACATAGTAAACCATTGCAGGTAGTGTCTCGAAAGATGTTTCCCGTGAAACGCAAACTGCAAGAGTTCAAGCTCTCTCCTGAGACTCTCGAACTCATGAGAAAGAGGCGTAAACAACCATCCACACAGTCGTCTTCGTCAGATGGGAGAGCCTTAAACCAGCGAATCAAAAAGCTGATATGACGTGACCTCCGCCGCTCCAACACTCGCACCATTCAGGAGGCAATAGAGCCTAATAGGGGGTCGGAAGTGTTCGCTCAGCAGTTGAGGAGGCCCCATCTGACGAAACTTGAAACTGGAAATGGCAAAACGAATACCTCAAAGTTCGAGATACTCAAAAAGATCGAGAAATTCTATGAGTAAAATTCTAATTCGACGAGTAAACCGACGGGACACAGCGATGAAAACCACAGAGCCCCACTTACGCGCCACTACACCGAGGATATGCCAGATTTCGAGCAGTGCGGGTAGGATGTGGCTCTCAGGCAACTAAAGAACAACAGGTACCCTGGTGATGACGGAATTACTACTGAGCTGCTGAAAGCAGGTGGGGCTCCAATCCTGAAAGAGCTAGCAAGCCTCTTTAATTCCGTCATCCCGCAAGGGCTAACACCTAGGGCATGGAGCGAGAGTGCGGTGGTACTGTTCTTCAAAAAAGGTGACAAGAATTTGCTGAAGAACGCAGGCCATCTAACTCCTGAGTCATGTCTACAAGTTGTTCTCGAGAGTCGTCACAAATCGCCTCGCAGGTAAGCTCGACGAGTTCCAGCCACCTGAGCAAGTCGGGTTTTGAAAAGACTATAGTATACAACGCATTGGAGGACGTCTTCATGACTCTGGGCTGGACTGGGCGGGGTATCAACATCAATGGTGAGTACATCTCGCACCCTCGGTTCGCCGACGACATCGTCATAGTTGCGGAGTCGCTGGAACAACTGGGCGAAATGATGCACAGCTTGAATGGAGCAGACGAGTCCTAGAGTGGAGACTGCGAGGAGGAAAACGGAAGGTGGGACACCTTAGCCAGGTGGACTGACGACCTACGATAGGTGGCTGGGACGGACTGGATGCGGAAGGCGGAGGATCAGCAAACGTGGCGCATATTGGAAGAGGCTTATGACCCGCAGTGGACTGCAATAGGCTAATTGATTGATTTGTGTTACCAGCTTATAAACGTTCTTTTTTTAAATTAATTATGTATTATAAAAAAAGTAAATATAATAAAATAAGTACCTATATAATTCCAAAAAAATATATTTTAATTGGATCTCCAAGAACTCAGTTCTCGTTGGATATGATCTTCTTCAGGTCAGGTGTTCAGTTTTAAGTCACCCTTGTAAAAATAAGGCACCTACTATTTCCTTTTTGATGTTCAAAGGTGGATAGATTATATCATTTCGGTGGATATATTATCATATTGGTGGATATGTATATCATTTCGGTGGATAAACTTATCATATCGGTGTACAGAAAAATAAATCGGTGCTGGTTTGTCATGTCGGTGGAAACCAAAATTCAAACTGAATTTTCTCCATAATCTTAAATGATACGTTGATGATATTAAATTTGGGGATACATGATATCATAAAGATCACATAAAACCTGAAAAATATACAAAAAACATATAAATGAAAATGTTCACCGATATGATAAAAAAAATGGCATTTGTTGAAATTCACCCATACGTTAAATCCCATACATTCTTTATTCTATTCTAAGTACTATATGTCGGGCAATGAATCGGTTGTGATATCGTATAATGATGGTAGAGGAAGCTTGTGAAGTAAAAAAACGGTGAAGTGTACCGGTCTACCACAAGGTAGTATATTAGGACCAACGATATTTTTAATTGATATCAACACGCTATCAGATATAAGAAACCTCAATGTGATGTTTACTAATGACATAATATTCAGTAAATTATAGTAAGAAAAAAAAACTATAAATCAATTAAATTTCTAAACGGTTTTAGATATGTAAATGTTTTCGTTTATTACCGGTTTATTAATTATCACGAATACATTTATATTAACTACGTAAATGGGAGAATTAGAAGCGTCGTCGAAAGAAAGAGAAGTCGGCCTTACGACTGAGATATCCCGGGTTCGAATTCTGGCCTTAACACTATCGATACCGTAGACGTGAACCCACTTCTAAAGTTGCTGATAAATGAGCATACGTGTGAGTGTTACATTACAGAAAAATGTGTGAGAGTGAGCATTCTGTCCAGCGTTCTGGCGCGCATTTTAGCGAAAAGACAGTAAACTGAATTGCTCAGAGCGTTCGCTACAAAGATCAACAAAATATTCGTTTGGCTTTATGCTTGGCTCGTTTATTTCTACAAATCTGGATGTTCTGTAACAAGATTCTCAAATCGATCAGCACACAAACAGAAGCATTTTAGTTTAACTGGAGGAGTTATGGAGAACACTAGTGGGTTTGACGCAGAATGCGCACTTCGCAAAATGAGCACTCGACGCAAAATGTGCATTACGCGGAAGGAGCACTTCTCACAAGGGGCATTTCTCATAATGTGCATTTCGCATAATGAGCACTTCGCAAAATGTGCACTTCGCAAAATGAGCACTTCGCAAAATGAGAACTTTTCTAGGGTATGAGTGTCAGCCCCCATGGTGGGTCAGTTAGTCACAAAATAAAAATGATATGACTTGTATTTAAAATAAAATAAACACTTTTACAATGTAATCATTTATTTAAAAAATAATAAGTCTAGACTTAGTTTTTATATATTGTCAGTTAAATAATTAAAAAAGTAAGGAAAAATAAGAAAATGTAAAAAAAAATATTATCTTTATCCTATTGTTACAAAAATAGTGTAAAGATTTAATAAGACAAGTTATATAAAATAAATAATATATTAAATAATTATTTAACTGACAATATATTATTATATAAATGAAAACTAAGTCTAGACTTATTATTTTTTAAATAAATGATTACATTGTAAAAGTGTTTATTTTATTTTAAATACAAGTCATATCATTTTTTTTTGTGACTAACTGACCCACCATGGGGGCTGACACCCATACCCTAGAAAAGTGCTCAGTTTGCGAAGTGCTCATTTTGCGAAGTGCACATTTTGCGAAGTGCTCATTATGCGAAATGCACATTATGAGAAATGCCCCTTGTGAGAAGTGCTCCTTCCGCGTAATGCACATTTTGCGTCGAGTGCTCATTTTGCGAAGTGCGCATTCTGCGTCAAACCCACACTAGTGATTTAGGTTTCTAATATGCTTCAATAACAAAAAACATAAAAAGAGAATCGACTTTACCCGTGCATCTCGCTCCAAAGATGTCGCTCGGCGATGCAAGAAGATTGCTGATTATGACACTGATAAGAATGCTACTATTCTTCAACGTTTGAATAAATACAATTCATAAAACACTTCATAAAAAATCCATTTCGACTTGCACTATGAATAATTTATTTAACACATTTATGCAAAATGAAAATAAAAATGTTTAGGTACTACTGAAAGTGTTGAAAGAAACGTAGGTAGGTACATAACATTCTTTCAAAATTTAAAATTAATAGAAAATAATTTTGATCTAAAATTATTTTTTAAAGATTCTTTCGCGATTTGTTTTGCGTATTTCTTAAATTACAGGTCCTCTAATACTAAAATAAAGACTATAGGTACTTCGACTTCACGAGTGCAATTAGGACATACACTAATTATTGAGTGCGAACAGGAACAAAGTATGACTTCTGTCATACAATGCGTTCATGGTATTTATGAGGAGGCTATGGACAAAGGACTCCTTTTCTTTTCCTATAACGCGGCACACTTATATTTACACTGATCCCGACGTTATGCTTACTTCTCAGCAGGGTTGAGAAGCTCCCAGAATAAATCGCGATAGAAATAATTAAAAATAGTTTTATTTCTACTATTATTTTGTTTTGTGATATGAAACCAGCCTTCTGTGACGGTAGCTGTTCAACTGATTTGAATGAAATTCAGTATTAAAGTTTATATGCTAAATTAACACATAATGATTCTACTTTTTATACTAAAACGAATTAATGTTTATTCGTTTGTTCGTTTCGTATGTATACATTATTTGTGGGTTTATGAAGTTTTATTTGTATTTTATGTTAAGCAATTTAAGGGAAAAGGGAGAGATTGCGAATATTTGAGGCGCGGGTTCGATTCCCGCTCAGTGTAAATATTAGTACCTATACGTGAATAAGTTGGTATGACTATTGGCATTAGTCTGGGGTTTTCTATGTATAACAGTATAACATGTATAAACGAAATGGAAAAAAAAACCTATGTAAGCATGTTTATGTACTTCTTGGAAGTGGAATCCATATTACAAGCTAGGCTTAGTTTTGATCTAGAATCTAGTACGTTAAATAAAATATCCTATAATATTTATATAGTCCTACTTAGGTAAGTACTTTACAAATAAACTCAATCAATCTTTCATTTAATCACTCCTGTAGACTATTACGTGCTAAAACAAATTCATTCATAATTATGCAGTCGCGTTTCAATCAGCACATACCGTTTCATATTTTCTGAACTTCTCCGATCAATGTCCAATACGCGTCGCGACAAGGTCACGTCACGTGGAACGGATAGCGGTTTTCTATGCGTGTATTGTGATTCTGAAATTCTCCACGTCACTAGATCGATAGTCTGCCCCCCTAGATAAGTGGCATTTAAAGCGTCGGTAGTTTAGTGGTTAAAGAGTCGGCCTCACGATCGAGAGGTTCCGGGTTCGAATCCTGGCCTACGTAAACCCACTCCTAACATAAACAATTTAACTTAGCTCGAGGGGTTAGAGGGAATATTTAGTAACTAGCTTTTGCGCGCGGCTCCGCCCGCGTGGATGTCGGTTATCGCGACCAAACATAGCCTATGTCCTTTCTCAAGGTCTAAACTACCCCTATACCAAATTTCATCAAAATCGGTTCAGCGGTTTAGGCGTGAAAGAGTAAAAGACAGACAGACAGAGTTACTTTCGCATTTATAATATTAGTATGGAATATGGATTTTGGTTGCTAATATTCTATTAAATATAAAAAAAAACCTGGGCGAGCGTATTGAAGAATAATAGAACGATGAATGTATGGGATTGACTTCTGTTACAGGTTTCTTCCCGGGTGAAGCCGGGACCTCTAGTAAGTATATATTAATTGATAATAAAAACAAATATACTAAATATAGCTTGTAATCACAGTGATGTTTGCTGTCGCCGTCTAAATGGCCTTGAGGAGCGAGACCTATCAACGCTATGGGTGCGTATGGATCACGGTGGCAACACCCGTGTTTATGCGTGCCTGTACAGGTCTCATAGCGGTGATCTGGGCACGGCTCAACTGTTTGAGCATCTGCAGCGGTCGGCGGACACGGTAATCGAGCAGTACCCTACCGCGGACTTAGTGGTCTTGGGGGACTTTAATGCTCACCACGTGGAGTGGTTGGGGTCCACCGAGACTGATTTTGCGGGAAGGGCTGCATACAACTTCGCCCTGACCTATGGACTCTCGCAACTGGTGCATTCTATCACTAGAATACCAGACATCGAGACCCATAGAAGCTCTATACTGGACCTTCTGCTGACTACGCGCCCGGATGAGTACTCCGTGAATGTGGAAGCGCCATTAGGCACTTCGGACCACTGCCTTGTCCGGGCGCAAGTGACTCTCGCGCGGCCTGAACCACCGCGGCCACCACAGTGGCGGCATGTCTGGCACTATAAGTCGGCAGACTGGGATGGTCTGCGAGAATTCTTCGCGTCGTACCCGTGGAGGCGGCTTTGTTTCACTTCAGATGATCCAAACTCCTGTGCAACAGCAGTCGCTGAAGCGATCCTATCGGGCATGGAATGTTATATTCCTAACCGCTGGATCGCGACAGGAGCGAGCAAACGCCCGTGGTTTAATAGGCCTTGCAGAGAAGCTAGAGACCGCAAGCAATCTGCCTATAAGGCTTGGACCACAGCTCTTGCCAATAGGGATCCGGATATCGCTGAAGTGAAGCGTAAATTGAACGCCGCCTCGAGGTCCAGTAAAAAAGCAATAGCCAGGGCTAAGTTCGAGTTCGTTGGCGGAATTGGCGAGCGGCTTGCGCGGTATCCGTCAGGAAGTCGTGCTTTTTGGTCGCTCGCCAAAGCTGCCGAGGGAAACTTCTGCCAGTCCTGCCTTCCGCCGCTGCAAAAACCTGACGGTAGTCTGGCCCATGGCGCTAAGGAGAAAGCCGATCTCTTGGGTCGTCTCTTTGCGTCAAACTCGACTATGAACGACGGGAACGCCGAGCCACCTATTATTCCCAGCTGTGGTGCTTCCATGCCTGAAGTGAAAATCACGCAACGGGTGGTCCGGCGTGAACTTAAATCCCTAGATGTTCGAAAGTCGAGTGGGCCGGATGGTATACCGGCGATGGTGCTCAAGCACTGTGCTCCTGAGTTGTGCCCAGTGCTTACACGCCTTTTCGCGCTCTCCTACTCCACAAGACAGGTCCCGGCTTCGTGGAAAACTGCATTCGTGCATCCTGTGCCTAAGAAAGGCGACAGGACAGATCCGTCCAACTATAGGCCTATCGCTATCACCTCGCTGCTCTCGAAGGTGATGGAGCGTGTGATTAACACACAGCTCCTGAGATACCTTGAGGGAAACGATCTACTGAGCGACCGACAGTACGGTTTTCGCCACCGTCGCTCTACCGGTGACCTCCTAGTGTATCTCACTAACCGATGGGCGCAAGCCATCGAGAGCCGGGGTGAGGCTTTAGCGGTCAGCCTAGATATAGCGAAGGCCTTCGATCGGGTCTGGCACAGAAGTCTTCTTGCGAAGTTGCCACGCTATGGACTCCCCGCGGGATTGTGCGCATGGATTGCCAGCTTTTTGTCCAACAGAAGTATTCAAGCCGTCGTCGATGGCAGCTGCTCGGACCGCATGGACATAAACGCCGGTGTTCCGCAAGGCTCCGTGTTGTCCCCGACCTTGTTTCTGCTGCATATCAATGACATGCTGTCTGATGGCTCCATCCATTGCTATGCAGATGACAGCACCGGTGACACGTATTACACGGGCCGTGCAAATATGCCTAGGTCGGAAGTGGAGGAGAGTCGCGAACAACTTGTGTCCGAAATTGAGACTACTCTCTCTGGAGTATCCGATTGGGGACGACTAAATTTAGTCCAATTCAACCCTACCAAGACACAAGTATGTGTATTCACCGCTAAGAAGGCCCCATTTGTTGTAGCGCCGCAATTCCTGGGCACACCGCTCACCATCTCCACAAGTATCGGGATTCTTGGTGTCGATATCTCCAGCGACGTCCAATACCGAAGTCATCTGGAAGACAAGGTCAAGTTGGCATCAAAGAAACTTGGGGTGCTCAACAGGGCGAAGCAGTACTTCACTGCGGGGCAACGACTACTCCTTTATAAGGCACAGGTTCGGCCCCACATGGAGTACTGCTGTCACCTTTTCGCCGGAGCGCCTGCGTGCCAGCTTGACCCTTTCGACTCGGTACAAAGACGGGCGTTGAGGCTTGTCGGCAATCCCATACTCACAGGCGATGTGGAACCACTCAGTCTCAGGAGAGACTTTGCTTCACTGTGTGTGTTTTACCGCCTATACAATGGTTTGTGCTCAGATGAATTGTTTGACATGATGCCCACAGCTACATTCTATCATCGCACTTCTCGTCATAGGCGGGGAGTTCATCCTCACACATTGCGACCGGAAACGGTGCGCACTGTGCGGTATGAAAGGAACTTCATCCCTCGCACACTCAAGCTGTGGAATGAACTCCCCGCGATGGTTTTCCCAAGCGACTACAATATGGGGTTCTTCAAGAAGGGCATTAGAAGGTTTCTTCAGGGTCGGCAGCGCGAGTGTGACGCCCCTGGTGTTGCATACGTCCATAGGCCACGGTAACCACTTTCCATCAGGTGGGCCGTGTGCTTGTCTGCCACCTAAGTGGTATAAAAAAAAAAAAAAAAAAAAAAAAACCTACATAATATTTAATTTATTAATTAGATTATGTAAAAATGTAAACACATTTTAATTCACAACTTCTTAACAACAGCTGAATGTTAATTATACTGTGTTTTTAAATATAATTATATTCTGACCCACACAGAAATATGTAATACACCTCTAGAGATGATACTTATAATATAAAATTACTTATACCGACATGTGGACTGACTGATTCATAAACGCTAAGCCTAAACCGCTGGACCAAATTTGAAATTTTATGGTGTACGTATATAAGTATCCACTAAGAAAAGATTCATGCGGTTATGTTGAACTGGAACCGATTAAATCCGCACGCCGTCTGGAGTCTACACATGCCGGCCGGGTGTGAGGTGGCTCTCAAAAGACATTTCCCTCACCCCCCGGTAGACCCAAGGTTATCGCCAGTTTCGAGATGTCTCGGGTGTTGGAACCAGGGTGTCTCCTAAACAAAAAATACCTGGTAGTAGTGTACCTCGCGACACGTATCTTGGACCTAAATCACGAGACAAACGAAACCCTGACGCGCACGGTTTTTTTTTGTAATAATCAATGTTTGGTGAATTTGAGCTCGTCCATCACAGTAGAACCCATGTTACCCTCAAGATACACCCAAGAAACGCGGATAGAGCATATTTTGAGTACATTTTAGGTCCAATTTATGTCTCCAGCAATAGATACCTAATAAGAGTGTACATAAAAGTAACTATTGGATTAAATAATACAGAGCAGACTCAGCCGCAGATATATGGCTCGAGTCAACAATAGTGCCCGGATTACGGCAATACGTTCACCCCCTATTACCTACGTGGGACCGAAAACAATTTTGGTGAAATGTGGGTGTTAATTCACCTCTGCCTAACCCTTCGGGGATAAAGGCGTGATTATATGTATGTATGTATGTTAAATATAACCTATCGGTACCCCCTAGAGCTGCCCAGCCTTGAACTGCAGCTCAAAACAACACTATAAGTAGATAAAGTACTTACGTATTAATTGAACGGAATCCTGTGAAGTGCGTTAATTCTTTAGTGTACTGTAGAGGACAGTCACGTGTTTTTAGCCGAGTACAAGGGACATATCAAGATCTTCGGTTTTCAAGCCAGCCTCACCTACAAGCTAAACTTACTGCTTGATAGAGGAAGATCTTGCGAAGACTTTGTACTCGGAGTTGGGGGTTATATGGCAGTCACTTTAATGCCAAGTAATTTAAATCGTAAAGGAGTAGGAGACCAAACCCTGGGCTCCAAAGTGCAAGCTCTGTATGCAACCAAAATTGGCGCACGAGTGATGAAAATGGCAAAACAAATTATAACTTAAACTGAATGGGGATTGAACCCGCGACTCACGACCCTTCTTCTTCTCTGTCGTGTCGATGCCATTTTATTCATCAAACTTTATATTACCAATGAGACCTTTAGGCCCGTATTCCACAACAACGAGTGTGAATCGATTCTCACAACAACATTAGAACTGTCATCTAGAATACAATCGGTCCACAGATCTAGTTATAAATTGAGATTCAGAACTGAGTATCGTTTTAAATACGGGCCTTAAAGCAGCAATCGACCCCACTACCATCACGCTACACAGGTAATTGAAATACAGACAGATTTCAAGTGGTACCTTGCCACTTTGGGTTACGTTGACCTAGCCTTACAAGCTGAATGTCACTGACCAGCCTTAGATGACTAATCGGTTGAATGACTAAGTAATTGTTTTAGCTCACGTACCTTGAATCAATACAACACTGATTTATATGATCATGGCCGAACTTGTTAAAGCTTCTTTATATTCTATCTTTTAATCTCTGTTGTTTCATATCCAGAGTAACACGTGAAAGGTTCAGGTTATAGGAACTGTGCCAATGATTCCGATTGGAGCGAAAACATAAAAAAGCCGATTATAATTCGCATATACGATACCACAGTAAAATGACGTAATTAGGTAGGTATACCTATTATTGAAATTTCAAAAGAACCATTATTTGAAATGAAATGAAAAAATATTTATTGCCAATAAGAGTACAGTTTTTTAACAAAGTGTCCGTTGGTCCCACACTAGGCAAGCCTGTCCTGTGGGTACCTCTTACGATTACACAAGTTTGAAAGATGTGATACATGCATTTAGTGATGATTAACAAAAGATATTTTTGTAGTATCAAATCATCAATTAAATACGAATTGTATAGAGTGATTTATGTACTTAAGTAAATTGAAAAAATAAATAATAGATTTTGTCGACAGCTTAATTCCTTTTTTTGCTTACCATGCTTACCATGGGTCTAGATAGCGTTGTGTAGAATGTTGTAGAATATTTATTTATTTATTTTCTTTTTATTAAAAAGAATATGAGTAGGTAGCCGAAATTATTAATATTCCCTCTCAGCTTAATTGCTTATGCTAGGAGCGGGTTCACGTCGATAGTGTAATGGCCAGGATTCGAACCCGGGACCGACAACTTAACCACTATGCTACCGACGCTTCTTTTTACGACGAAATTTATACATTTATTTGAAACCTTTAGACCAAGATTTCAGGTCAGGTAATAAACCGAGCGGCTTACCATTTTCTAACGCGACGATTTACAATAGTATACATCCGATAAAGAAAGTAACACACAAGGGTCAGGACATCAACGGCGATGGGATATAACCGCACCTTGCGGGTGCGCCGCGACCTACATCCGGCATCCGGCGGCAGACGCGAAAATGTGTGACGTCATTGTACCCCGCTTACACGACGGGCTTGGTGCATTAGCGGGTGTTTGCTAATATTTGACTTTATACCTATCGCGAGCGATAAGTAAAATAGCTGTTACTCGCGGCACTGTAGTCGTGAAAAACTGTTTCCGCGCAATTTTTTTTAATTGTTCCTTTCGTAACAAAGTATAAACTGTCTACAGAGTATTACAAACTTAAATAATGTCTAAAAACAAACACACGAGTTTCAGTCGGATACGTAAAGCTTTTTGATGCATAATTGAATTAATTGAACACTAATTATTGCAAGCTTTAGTCACCTATAACCATTTGTTTATTATATGACATCATAACTCCATAATGTAAGTAAACTTTGTGACATGGAAATTGCAGTCTTTGAAGCTTCTCAGCATCAATAATGCGAAATAATAACCCAGAAATTTCCTACGACAAACTAGACTAAACAAAGAATATGCTGTCATTTAATATGTTCAAGCAATGGCAATAGCAAGCAACCTATCACTATCAATTAATCAACTAAACCAGAGCATTCTTTTTACCTGTCTGTCTGTCAATCTGTCACTAACCGCTAGAGATTTACACTCGTGAGAAGGTATTAGATAACCTCAGCAGATAACTAGATGTTTCTATACCAAATATTGTTAAGGAAAGGCCAGGTCACGAGGGTACTTGGCAAACGGCGTGCATATAATTATGAATACAATACAATTATGAAAGTAGGTAGAAGAAGCGAAACGCGTACCTACACTACCTACTTATGATAGGTTGTAGCAAGTGTAAAGATAATTAGGGTCATTTACCAACTCGCTAGCGTCAAATTCGCTAGCGCGCGCGAGTTGGCACTTTTCAATTTGAAATTGTTTTTTGTCAACCTACCCCAATGAGAAAGAGGTGTAAGTATAAGTATGTATATTTTTGTTTTTATACCTACAGCTTGCTTGGCCTATAGGGGATTCTTAGGCCCTTATTCTAGAACGGTACTCAGTTCTGATTCTCGATTTATCTGAGGACAGATATACAGACAATCTATCAAATCTGTCAATCTGTCCTCAGATAAATCGATATTCGGGACTGAGTGTCGTCCGATTTTTTTTTGCAAGAATGTTACTTACGTACTTTTCCCTCATCATCATCCTCATACCGATTTCCCAGAAACTTGCGTCCAAAGCTTGCATTTTGCCAGAACCAGTGGGGTGAGCACGAACAACTATCGTAATCGTATCGTGAACGTAACGATAGCACGGATCATTGCGATTGGCAGGCTTCAGGCAGGCGGCCAATCGCAATGCTCCGTGCTCTCGTTTCGTTCACGATACAATTACGATAGTTGTTCGTGCTCACCCCACGGGCTTTCAGTTTTTGATTGGTACTCGTATGTCCGTTTTTTCGAAGGTATTCACGGTAACACTGGTCCACAATTATCGCTTGTGTGCCATAAAGTTGTGAAGATGTCCAGTATGACGTACAATTGACTTTTCCTTTCAGGTTTAATCTCGGTTGAAGATTACGACTAATTATTAACGTCCCTGTCTTGTGTGACGTGACTGACGTGAGACTTGTCGTAATAATGTGAGAGACTATGTGAGAATTTGGCGACAATAGTTTCCATATTAACGAACTTTTTCTTCATTATATTCTGTACCCGTATTCCACAAATACTTAGTTAGCAAACTTACTCTCCCTTTCTGGAATGCTGATAAAACTATAGCCAAACGCAGTGTATTGAGTACCATATATCGTCTGCAGGCTTCAGGATCTTGGCTGACGTCATCATTATTCTCTCAGCATGTTTGCCAGTCGCAGGGGAAACTTTCACTGATGACTAAATCATCATCATCATCGTCATCTTAGGATTGCGACCCGGTGATCCGAAACCTTCACTTCGGAACAGGGAATACGCTTTCGAGCTTTTCCTTCTCGACTTCGCACGATTTTAGGCATTCATGGTAGTGAGACGATTGGTACGCATGTCATCCCTTACGACGTCAATAACAATACTTCTTGGGCCTCATACCGGGGGCCCTAGAGAACCCCCTGGGCCTCATAGGGAACTCACAAGGCCAGACTTCTGTTACCTATGTGATCAGGCGGCTGAATGACTGATAATTATAACCCTGGCGGGTGGCGGGGGTTAGACGAGCACACATTTACACTGTTACGGCTGTTACCTAGCCGTTAGCGCACTGTTACTTAACGGTAAGTGCAGTGACGGTGACGAAAATGACATCGTGGTAATTACACGCGTCGTCTACTTCGTGTTGTGCTAATTTAGTGCAAAAATACATACAAACTGCACGAAACAGACGATGTTAAGGTCAATTCTGATAAAAAATCATTCAAAATCATTCTTTATCTGTCAAAATTAAATGAAATGACAAAAACGGTTTTTTGTATTATAACACAATTTTCAAGAAAGAACATTGACATCGTGCTCGTTCTTAATATTAGATTGAGGTTTAATTATGAAAAAATGTTATTACGAGAATTGGCCCTCTTTTCATTGAAATCGTGATGGTTTTTGACATTTGAGAGTGATCGAGATTAGATTTTTATTAGGAGAATTGACCTTCAGTTCAACTTTAAAGTAACCGCTTCATCGTACCTACAGGTACTTATTACTTGGGAGCCATACGGAAAAAACTACATTTTAAACTGAGGTTACTAACAGGAACTATTTTTTAAAAGTGTGTAACCGTCATCTTAGTTCGTTGATCAGTGGATGTTATATTTTTTGCACTTCCATCCATTTAGTATTAAGCTGCTAGTACACGTTGGGCCAACTATTACGGGAACATTGAACTGCCGTCATTGCGCAAAATTTTGCTGTAATTTATACATTCTGTGGACAATTGAGCATGTTAGGCCAATGTGTACAGTCAGCTTAACGATATCAAAACAGGCCAAACACTTTACTACTCACTAATGTATTGTGGTAGTAGGTAATTACGTATTAATAGACAGATATAATGTAGATATATGTAATACTGAAAGTCTTCATATTGCAATAAACTATAATCCCGACAAGTAATTATGATGATTATCTGCCGTATATCCGTCTAATAACTCCGTCTTGCTAAATTAAAAAAATATATTAAAAAAAGTAACTGTTAACGAGATTATGTTAGTTTCTGATTGGGTTTATGGAATTCATCAGTACACGTGTTTCCCTCTTCCTACAGTCCCGGGTCCTTTTCGAGCGTGAAAAAGCATCTGATGAGGCCGTCAAGCTGAGTGCCACCATTCTAACATGGTTGACTCTCTTTTACGAGACATTGCCTTCAGCATAACTACAGTTCAGAAGTATTTTGAACTGACGAGATTTTTATGACAGTTCGACAGTCTACTGATATCATTTAGTTTCTGATGATTCAAAGGCTGAATAACGTAAACCAGCGTGTTTAAGGTGTGTTACAACGATAAACATGTAACAAAACTTTCATTTTAAAGGATATAAACCCGAATTCACGTGAGTCATTGTTGTACACAATGATGTCACTAAATCCTTCAAAGAAACGTGACAGGTTAACAGATTACCTGACCTAAGTTGGCAAGTTGAACAGTTTTTTTCTTTATGTTGGTCAGTTTGTATATATAAATGTGAGTGAAGGTACTGTAGCTCTACATCTAAATATTCGCATACAAACTCAAACTGGACTGGCGATGTCGTATTTCTCAGTTGGGTAATTTCACGATGCCTAATTTTTTGCTAATTTCGGTGGTATTTTTCAATCATAGGTTTTCCGATGAAAAAATTTAATGGAGTGTTCTTTTAAACTCATCAGTATTCTAGATATTCTAAAAGAACTCCATAAATTTTTTCATCGGAAAACCTATGATTGAAAAATACCACCGAAATTAGCAAAAAATTAGGCATCGTGAAATTACCCAGTTGGACAGTTGGGCCTCGATTTTGATAGAGCAAAACCACAAACATTGCAAAAATATTTGATTTAATTTTAGATTTTAAAGTAATGCGCTTAATGTCTAAAAATTAAACTGTGTGTGAAACTTCATCTAATTTTGGACTTTAATTCTATAGAAATAAAGTCTATAATTAAATGGAATTTTTTGCAGTGTCTGTGGTATGATAGTGGTTTTGCTTTGGCAGAATCGAGGGCCAGCGGCCTTACCATAAACCTTAAAACAGGTCAATAATTGAACTGCTGTCATTCTGCCAACTGCAAATGTCACTTTGTAATGTCATATAAACATATAGGATTCCAAAGTGACATTTGCAGTTGGTAGAATGACAGCAGTTGAATTATTGACCTGTTTTAAGAGTTCATGGTATGGGCCCTGGTTGTTGGACTGTTTAGGATGGTCGTGAGGTAATCGCTGTCGCCGAGTGATGGAGGTGTTTTACTATACCTATTAAGAATGGTCACCTATCCTAAGGTTAACCTGGCTAGTTTTGTTAAACCTTGCAATGTGCTAACTTGCTCGGTTATCGCTTATGCCTTGATCACATGCATCGAGTTGCGTGGCAAGACAGTGCACTCGGCCGAGTGCACACATTCGGGCACGGGATCAGTAGGTATATCATGGGAGTGAAGCTGCGGGAAATAGCACTTAGTATTATTGACGTAATATCTGGAACAATTATGTATTTTCTGCATAATTATATGTCTAACGTATATGGTTTAGTTTGCTAGAATTACTAAACATAAATGTCGTCAATTACTCATTCTGTGCAAAGAATAATACCATTGTATCAATATTTAATTCAATTATTAAATACCAATGTAATTTTATATTCACAAGTTCAGGAAAACTTCAAAATACCTACCATATAAGGAAACAATTCTAATGAAGTAAGTAGCCCGTATTGTATTTCCCGTTAACGTATGATTATTTACTGAGCTATACATCGGAATTACTAGCCTTTTTTTAATTTCCCATAATTGTTTGTATGGGAACAGAGCTGTCAATTAAATGTCACTTTGACAATAGTCAATAATTTTTAGTTGACAGTTCGCTTCGCACGTATGAAAAACAGTGTTGTATGCGGTGTTGTATTGTGTCATTGTGTGTGAATGATCGAGTAGGTATAAGGTATGATTCCGTAGGTGATCGCATCGACAACTGCCGACGCACGCAGCATACGCGTAATTCATTGCGGCTTCTCAATGGTCCCCTTTATCCGTATCGGAGTTTAGCAAGTAATGGGTACTGTATCTGCTGCATACGTCAGTAGTTGTCGTATGCAGTCAGCTACGGAATTATACATCAATGGTTCAGCATACAACACTAGGTATAAAATTAATTTTATGCTTCCGTACCTTAAAAGGAAAACGGAACACGGCTGTGGTTTGTGTTATGTGGTGAAGTTTTTGAATTTTCAGTAATAATTTTGTGTGAATGAAATTCTGGGCTGCCTTCCGAAAAATCTTTTTTTTCATGTAACTTGTCTTCAAGCTTCGAAAGCTTGGGTGCACGGGTCAGAATAGGACCTTTCAATTGGGTACTTTCCTGTAGTTAGCATAAATTATTATTTAACTGTGCTTATTATATTTAGAAGGCCGAAAAAGAACGGTAAAAGTTAAGTTTATTCTTATTTTATAATTTTTATTTATTTTTATCATTCACCCAACCTATACGTAATAGAAAATTATAAGTATGACGTCATACTTGTTATTTTTATACAAGTTTTCTTCCGAGCTTACCATTTTGACGTTTAGTTTAAAGTAACTAATTCAATAACTTATTATTTTTTTACACTCATCATTGAAATTATTGGCATAAACTTCATAAACATAATTTCTTCTTCAATTATATTTTTCTTCTGTATTATGTTACTTTTATTATACACAATTTATTGCACCTATAACTATACCAGGTACAATCACATCGTCGCGACATTGACCTGATAAATGCTTCAGCGTATAAACAGTTATGTACATTCGGCAACAATATCAATTAATTATAAATAAAATAATAATAAAATTAATGCGTACTGTAAGAATTTTCATATTCCCTAGAGTATAAAGTTCTTCATAATTTATTCATTATTTATACATATATTCATAATTTATTCATTATTTATATTCATATTCATTATGAGAAGAAAGGTTTTCGAGTTAAATTGAAAAGAGTTAAGTTACCTCCTTTTGTTCATGTGCGGTTCCCATTGTAATATCTCAGTGTTTTTTCCAGTTGCATGTGTGGTGTGCTTGGTCCCGTAGATCTCGGTTGTGGTTTAGTCTTAATTCCCCCGTTCTCGATTCCTCCGAAAATATTTCAATTTTAAAATAGCGTTTTCTTCTTCATCCTAGCGTTAATCCTAATAGCATCTGAAAATTTCACCTCGGAGTCGCTTTTTCCAGTCTAACTTTGGGTTTGGCTGATCTTCGATATTTTTCGTGAAGCAACTGGCATCTGACCTCCACAACCCATTGGCGATATCGAAGTAATGCAATTAGACCAGTTTTTGGACTTTTTAGCGTTCCAACTATCCGTATTTCGCTGTTTTTCGGGTGTTTTCACGCTATCAAACAATCGCGGAAATTCGAGAACTTAGAAATCAAGACTAAAGTCTTGTTGGTGCCTCATACATTTCGTTGCTGACTGTACCTACTTATAAAATGTACATCAGTGACATTGGGTTAGCAAATAAGAGAGCCTTACTATATTGTTTAAATATTTATTTAGCTGAAGAGCTAGTGAATCATATTACCAACATAATTACGATGTTTTGTTCTTCGCTTCGTGTACATCGACAGCCCTTATTTATTTAATTTACGAAGATTTATATCTTTATGTCTCTACCTATATCCCTAAAAGGGTGGGCAGGGAAGTACCTAGGTACTATACGGTAACTATATTTTTGATAGAGAGGTCCTCATTAATGAATGCTACGGAATGATGGTCTTATGACAATTGGAAACGTGCTCACCGGGGCACCCATCCTATGACTAACCTAGCTAGAATTGCTTCACTTTTCGGTTTCCACATTTAGACACAAGCCACTCAAATATGTACACTATACTAGTTGCTTATCGCAGTCCACTGCTGGATATAGACCTCTCCCAATGTACGCCATTCACACGCCTTTAGTTCGGATGCTAATGCAATTTAAATCAATAAAACAGTTTGGTATTAACATCATTAGTAGGTATTAAAATCTTTATTTAGTCCTGAATGTACCTCATTTGCAAGTCGGACTTCATCTCGAAGTTCTTGGTAGGGTGGGCCCATAGAACATACTTATATTTTAATATTTTTTTATACATAACGTGAAAGTCTAATTGCGATCATGACTTTGAAAACCGTTCACCGTGACGATGTTTATTTATTTATTAAAATGTGGCTCTGTATTATGTTTAAGTTATAAATATTTTATGATATATTAATAGTAGTAGATTTAAAATAAAAAAAGTTAAAGTTACAGAAGGTCGGATACGGTTGAACTTGATTTTTGAATGACTCATTGGAGAGCTATTGTGCTGTCAGTGGGAAGACCAAAGGCTTGTCCTGCTTTGTCTTGAAACTGTCTGTTATTACAGGTTCGGCAGCTCGAGTGTGCTGTGACTCTCCTGGTCTAAGCACACGTCCGTAGAGAGGGGCCTTGTGTCTTCCACTCAAGTGGTAGGTATTAAAAAAATGGTAACTTCGGACGCTGAGGTGAAAGCTTCGGATGCGATGGGATTAACGCTAGAATAATGATGACTTAGGATCTACATTTCCTTAAGACTTTTACTTTCTACCCTTTATACCTTGGATGTCTTGAACACAGCCCCCAATCAATTTTTCATGTTAAACTACTTCAGAATCTTCCGAATCAACTGATATGCCAAGATTATTGACATGCTCAAGCACATTGAAGTTCGATAAACTGTTAAATCAAAACTGATAAGTCTGACCTAATTTTTCTTTGATAAGCAACTGAATAGACTAAATCATAGTTTCTTTATATTTATTTATGTCTTTTCGTAGCGTGAAATATGGTTCTTGGTGAGGTATATCCCAAGAGGTCGATTTTTGTAATCTTAAACCATCACAGAACAAAAAGTGATTAAATTGAGATTGAAATAAAAATTGACTGAAAACAGTCACCTATGTTATGTAAAATTCGTATTGATATGGTTTTAGGTTAATCTCGTTGTATCTCAATTCATTCATATGACGATCACACAAATATGTCAAATTTGACGTAAGTATTTATAAAGAGGTGAATACCAATTGCGTTTCGTTCACTTTACAATATGAAGTCTAGCAGAAATCATATTCCAGACAATGTTAGATAATGAAAACATTATCTATGTCTGTTTCCGTGAGTATTGTATGAGGAGATTGCAAAAAACAAATATAAAAGTAAATATCAATTGCGGTGCTAATTAATGATGAATCTATTTACACTATTGTCATTGGGACATAAGCGTCGTTTACACGAGGAGAGTCTCTCGCCCGAATGCTGAGTACGTTAAGCCGTCGTCGGTCCCGGTTGCCATAAGAACATCTGTGGTAGTCGTTACGGGTAGTTGGAGCCCTAAAAAATCCAAAAACAACGGTCTAGCTGCAAAGCTTCGATATCGCCTAATGTTATCATTGGGCTGTGGAGGTCAGATGGCAATCGCTTCATGAAAAAATATCGAGGTCTAGCCAAATCTGTAGTTAAGACTGGTAAAGCGGACCCCAGACTCCGAGCTGAAAAGCTTCGGATGCGACTGGGAATTAACGCTAGGATGAGAGAGTTTCTCGCCCGAATGATACGATTATCGAAAGGACAGAAAAAACTTGCGGGCGAGGAACTCTCCTCGTGTAAACGACGCTTTAACAGAATTTTCAAGCAATAATCGTATGTCAAACACAGGCGATTACGTCACATGCGAGTCTCGTATGATATAATCGTAGGCGAGAATGTAGTGTTTGCCTGTGTGGAAAGACTTTGATACGAAAATGGTATGGCGATTATTGCTAGCGATAGTCGCGTATGATTTTCGGACCGAAACGTGCGAGTAACTCTCCTCGTCTAAACGAGCCTTTAAAAAGATAGCTCCGGGCTCCGGGGCTATTGGTATTCATGGCTACGCAAACGCATCTCGGGCATTAACAAGCAAGCAAGAATAAATCAATTGAAGCTAGAAACATTTATTATCATAGTCAATAGTCCATTTGCGAAGGTTGGGTGGCGTTTCGTGCCAATAATAATAATTAGTAGCATCACATTCAAAATTGACCTTAACATACTTAGGGAAAAGGTTGAAAATGATGTAACATTGCAATTAAATTGGAGAATCGAGTCTCTATCTAAATTGTTATACCTTTTTTTGATTAGGTAAATAGGTATACCTATCATATTTAGCCCACTTGTACTTTTTGACCGTCTATCTTTTAGTCTTAACTTAATCTTGGAAATGGTTGAGCTGATTTCGACGGCACTCTCTCTGCCTAGCCGTTGTTATAAGGCATAACTTACGCTACCTACTTACTTTTAGATAAATAACTAGGATTCCGTGTAAAACAAATTAAACCGAGATTGGTACGAAAACGAAGTTGCGAACCTAGCTAATGTTTCAAACTCCAGACTGGCCGGCTTCTTAAAATAGTGTCCGTATACCTGTAAGTAGGGTTGCCACCCGTACTATATTATATAGTATTGTACTATATTTGAGCCCGTTGTACTATATACTATATAAAAATAATATAGTACGCAAATGTACTATATTTTCATGGCTAAATGTCGCGATTTTTTTTTTCGAACATAATTAAAGGTAATGTCAGATGGTTCACTCCAGTGATTATTGACTTAGGTGAATGCTTCATTAGAAGGAATGTTATAGAAAAGAACATTTTTTTTTGATAAAGCTCTACGATCGCATAACTTGCTGTGTAAAAGTGAACAGAATTCAGTTTTTCTCAGTCACATTGTGGTGTTAAACAGGGGTGTGAGCTCGCGCCTACACTTTTTGCCATATATTTTGCTGCAGTTATTAAAGAGTCGCTAAGAGACAACACGAAGGGAATTTGAATCCACTTTCATACGGATGGCTACTACCATCCATGCACTTTAAAGATACGGTGCGAGAGATATATCTCCGGCAATGTCATCTCCGGCAACCTACGACCCACTGACAGACGGCGCGCGTTTTAGTCATTTCGAACATTCGACTTTAAAAAAAAGTGTTCAGATCGATCATTTCTCGTTCATTCGGATGACCAAATAAACGCAGGGAAAATAAATAAAATATGAAAAAATAGATGACAAATAAATGTGTAGGTACTATATTTTTTCCTAAATTTCTCAAAAGTACTATATTTTTATGACTTAAAGAAGAAAAATACTATTTTTTCATCAAAAAAAGGTGGCAACCCTACCTGTAAGGTAAGCCATTGTGCACTTTTACGAGGTTCAACAGAGTTCAACTAAATAGCGAGCATAAACTTAAACACAGCAACAAAGCCCCATAGCGAAAGTACCTAGGTACCTCGATTAGTACTTCGGTTTATCGATAAAATTCCCCTTTGACTAGGCTAAAGGTCCAACCCCACCAAACGGACGGCATCGGAACGGATTTTACAATCTTTAAACAAAATAAATCTTATATAACAGCATTTAAAGTTTATATTACCAAGTCACGCAAGACAGCTTGACGTGCGTCATGCCGCCGCACGTCGCTGTCAAGCTGTTGTGCGTGACTTGGTAATATAAACTTCAAACACTGTGATAATAAGATTTAATTTTGTTTAAAGATTGTTAAATCCGGGCCGATGCCGTCCGTTTGGTGGGGTTGGACCTTTAAGGTATGATTCCGAAGCCGACCGCACACGACAAGGACAGACGCATGCAGCAGATACAGCGTACCCATTACTTGTTAAACTCCGATACGGATAAAGGGGACCATTGAGAAGCCGCAATGAATTACGTGCATCTGCTGAGTGCGTCGGCAGTTGTATGCGGTCGGCTACGGAATCATACCTTCGTAATAAAAATACGATTGAATTTTATTCTTCTATCGATAAAAAGTTTCTAAGAGAGGATTAATACACGTAATCAATACAACCGACAGGTGGATTGGAAAGAAAATAGAATGAAAACACATTTATTAAGGACACGCACACATAGCAATAAAAATAATAGTACAACAATAGTTGTCCATTGAGATGATTATTAATTCTTACTTCTTTATTGTATACAGAAAAGACATTATACTAAATTAGCCTGCTGTCCCGGCGAACTTCGTACCGCCATATTTTTCCCGTTCCCGCTGCACTTTTAAACCTTCCCTAGACATTCACGAACATTTCAAGACTAAAATTAGCCAAATCGGTTCAGCCGTTCTTGAGTTATAAAATAACAACGAAAATTGGCATTGATTTTTATATAAATAGAGAAGATGTATATTTCGCAGCCAATGAGCAGTTTTCCAGTAGGTATAATAATCAGTTGGTTTTTAATTCATCAAGAGATGGCGCTAGCATAACTTTTGGTAATTTTAATGTAATCTGTGGTTTGTTGTTGTTCTTTTCGCGTCGGTCTGTAATTTAAAATAATAATATTATAATTTAAAATAATTTCATCAGAAAACATGTCAAAACATCTATGTAAAGTAAATCAATACAAAACCGAAGATCATTTTTTTTCCATAAATTAGTTACCAAAAGTGCCGGCTGCGCCATCTAGCTTGTCTTCAGGAACCCTATAAATACCTACTGGAAAACTGCTCATTAGCTTAATCAGCCGTTTAATTAAATGCCTTGGCTGTTAACTAAACGGCGTCGTTCAAAAGTAACGGCCTTTGTTACAACGTTTAACAAACTGGCTGGCTAATGCTGAGGCGGCATTCGTACGATGGGGTTCCAATCAGAAATTAATCCCACCCTCTCCTTTCCTATATAGGACAACACGTGCAGGGCTTAGATGCCACCCGCATACGGTGCAGAATATTCCATCGAAAACCAAGCGGTTCGGCGACTCCTTCTTCTGCAGCACCATTAAGTCTTGGAATTCCTTACCAGTTCACGTGTTTCCCTCCTCCTACAGTCCCGGGTCCTTTAAGCGAGGCGTGAAAAAGCATCTGATGAGGCCGTCAAGCTGAGTGCCACCATTGTAACATGTTACGTGTCTGTAATGGTGACCCTCTTTTCAGAGACTTTGCCTTCAGCTTACCATCAGGCGAGGCGAAGTCAAATTGACGTGTCCTACCTATATAAAAAAAATAAAAAATAAGACAGAAAATTAGTGATTGATGTATAAGGTTTTATTTCCAGTTTTCCTTCTCTTGCAGTGATATCGTCTGGCGTATTTTAACCGACTTCAAAAAGGAGGAGGTTCTCAATTCGATGGGTTTTTTTTTCCGTTAGTCGTTCTCTTACGACACCTTTTGGATGAGATGGGGTGGTGATACTTGTATTCATTCTCAGTCACCACACGTCATTTGCTATTATGTATATCTACAAATTGTAATTATTCAGTAAAACAATTAGGTATTATTTTGTTACACGTTCGATTATTTAATTAAAGAATTATGTAAGGTATAATACTTTGCATTCGACAATATTTAAATAAGTACTTTTAGTCAAATTGCTATAGTAACCTTTTCAATCGATTAATAAAAGATGGATATGCCAATTTACCGACATACTTTTTTGAATCGTTACTCTGCCCAGCGATAAATTTTACAATGTTTCGCAATTCTTTTTGATGGGCTATTAAAGCGTAAATGGTAGGTAGGTACCTCATGGTCCTCCAACATCCATGGGTGGTATGACAAGTCGGAGTCCCAGGAAATCCCACGTTCACCGGCAATATTAGGCAGACGATAGCTCCTTAATCTGCGTCCGTTGTGTGCGGTTTTAGCCGATTCGATCTCAAAATTTTCCGCCTCGCCATTAATTTTGGTGACATGGGGTCCAAAGTGATATTCGCACGTAAACATAGCAAGAAATATATTATGTACAACAAACTTATAGATGATTTTTTCCCTAAGTATGAAGGACGGGAGTTATTTCCCATTTAGTGCCTACTCGTAAATAATTATCCTTGGGATAATAAGATGCCACAAACATGCACCTAAATCACTGGCAGAGGTGTCACTGGCACTGCAGAGGCAGATACTTTGTGGTTGTGCAAGCAATGCTACGCAATCCAGATGTGATATATTATTTGATATGATATAAGTAATTTTGTAACGCGGAGATTTCTCTGATAACGTCATAAGTGTCACAAATCTGACATTTTTAAGAGCTAGATGACCTGACATTTCGGTCAGGATTTTATCCAGAATTTGACGATTATGAAATTTAACAATTAGCCTATGAATTAAGGGTCAGTGAAACCTGTTTAGCCGTGTCAGTATGCGAGGAGAGAGTGATTGTTGGTAATTTAGTATTTTTGAAATTCATTATTAACGAACGAAATGTCCTATTAACTGCTTCTATATTGTAAACAAATGGATATAAATCCAGAAAAAGGTGGGAAATGTTTGAAAAGTTTGGAAAGGTTGAAGGATGATTACATTCACAATTGGAGTTAGCAGGCAATGCTGTAATCAGGTTCAAGGATATATTTGTCAACAAAACAACCAATTTAGCCCTTGCTAAATTGGTTGTTACTCCTTAGTAAGCATGAAGGAAATAGGAGGTATTGAGGTAACCAACAGCTATTTATATCTACATTTGCCGCGCAAACAAGAGTCAATCACTACTTCTAAGATGGACTGTTCTTAGTCACAAATTATTTCCAACACAGTAAGGTGACAATAGAACGTAGCCGTAAGTATGACATCAGTAATTAAAATATTTACCGACGCGCGACGAGCTATAGCCGCGGTTGAATCACACACTGTATTGCCGATCAATTCATTTTATAATTTATGGATTGAGAAAATGGTTTCCTGTTTGACTGTTTGTGGCTATGACTGACTGCGAGCTTCCGTTAATAAGGAAGCGATGCTTACATTAGTTAGGTGTCAAAGGTTTTGCCTGACGACTTATCATTTCTGGTTTGCTCGCCAATGACGATGAGCTTAAGGTGGTACAGCAGGCTATGAAAGAGATGGGAACCAAGACCGAGACCGAATACCGAAGATTGAGATGGAAGATCGAGACCCTTGCATGAATATAATAGGGCTTTGTATGTGCGTTAGTTTGCGCTATGAAAAACATGGAAACCAACAACCGAGGAATGAGACAGTAGAGCGAGACCGAAGGCTGAGACTGGAGATCGAGACCGTAGCTTGATTATAGGGTTTTGTATTATGTGTTAGTTTGCGTGCAAGCCTTATAGAGGATAGACCGGGACGTGAGACAAAAATCGTGAGTCGCCGACCTTGACCGGCTCCGAAAGAAAAGCCTGAACCAAAGCTTCGACGGTTAATCAGCAGGGTGTAGGTACTGATTTGCAGATGACATGGGAGGAGGAGTTCCTGTTGATTGAAAGTCGAGATTCTGATGGAAAGTTTCCTTTCAGAGTTGATCTGAGACGGAGACTCACAATTTCTTCTCTCACGTGAGTCCATCCACTAGGACTTTTCAGAAAAAAATTAGTAGACAACTAGAATCTAGGTATTTAGATATCAATCTTCTCATACGCAACCAAAAAATAATTTTCGTTTGTTGATTTCACACAAAAAATATAACTACATAATTAGTGATTATTACACTATCTTTCTAAAAAATACAATCTTCAATGTCAATGTTCCGTGGGAATTTTTTAACAAGGAAGTGTACAAAGACGTTTCCTTTCTCCGAGCTAATAGGCAGGTACTTAATATTTTTAATACCAGCAGGTGGCACTCAGGCGCAATGACCAATACAGAAAGATGAGAATAAATTATAAATTCACCTGCTTAGCAACTAGGCACGTGTACTTAACTTAAAGCCTAGTGTCCATTAGGCAACATAGTTTGTGTTGCGCAACGTTGCGCTTCACGTGTTGCGCGACAAATGTTGTCTAGTGACTTGACAAATTCCAAGTTACCGATACCCATTACTGTGTTGTGTCGATTACCTACTTTAGCTCTAAAACTTTACATAAAATAATTTTAAAAAAATGACAACTGATAATACAACAAATAGGTACCTAGGTATAACACAACAAATAGGTACGTGCTACATAAAAAAATGATTTATTTCAATGTAAGGTGGGTTGTCACTTTCCTAGTGTTCAGAAACTTCTGAGGGCGATAGTACAACCTACTTGATAAATTTATCTACATATTAATATATTTTTAATTTATGTATGAATAATAAAAAAGTAAAAAAACTACTCGTTTTATAAAAATGTTTTACCGTTTCAATTAAGTATTTTACTGTACATCCTATGTGAGAACTAAATTAATTAACAGACAGTAAAAATCAAGTCTCAGAAAATATAATAAAATGATAAATTACACATACTATACTATTAGGATATAATAGTACATTATGGTACAAGTGAGCAACGTTGGTGATTACCGCCGAGGCGCCATTGAGACCCGAGCCGCCAGGCGAGGGTCTTAAGACAGCCGAGGACGGTAATCATCATGCTCACACGTGCCATACGACGTTTTACAACACACTTGCGAATAAAATAATACTACAAATACTAAATAAACAATACTACAAATTAATTCGTTTTCCTATTTAACAATGGCGGTCGACCATATTTAAAAAAAATGAGGTTTGAACTTAACTTTTTTTTACTCTGTTTTTTTTTTCTGTACTTAGAGAAAAAAAAAAGTTAAATTTGAGTGAAAATTTTGTTTATTATACAAGTAGGTATTACAAGTTGAAATTATTTATTTAAATACGAAAATGCATCAAATGACCATACAATAGGCGTATTAATTTATTCGTACTATTGAACACGTTATTTTTTGTATCAAAACTTTTTTAAGAACATAGACAATTATAGACACTTCCTATAAAATTTAAAAAAGAATCTATAACTCACTTGTGAATATTAGCAATGAAAAAGTCACAGTTTGATAATAGGTGTCATTACGTGCCTAATTGCGGTAAAATAATATCACTTTTATAAGCAGGTGTGTTGTAAAAATATAAACTAATATGACAGATACGAATTTCGGCATCTCAAATAAAGTAATAAACCTAATCTCGACTAAGCATCAACTATAATCGAGATTACTATCGATTCCATTATTGCTGCTAGCATCGCCTGAAAAAAAAAGTTCCAAGTCATTGACCGCCAAAAAGTGCACTACTCACCTTGCTCAAAATGAAACTTGATTTACGAACACATTCAACGCACACATCCCTCGGTGCATCACAACACGAAAAATAACTTACACAACACGTGAATATCGATTATATGTTATCACTTCTTATCTTTCACTTTACTAGAAATAAACATTCACTTATAATTTTGTTAGAATATAGGTATTGTATTCACTTGTCACTTTTCGCGGTATTTTCGGTTGTTTTTTTTTTCACTTATTTAAGTTCGAAGTTTAAAAAGTTTGTATCGTTAACGGCCAGTGTTGTGCCGACCGACATGGAAACTCTGCGGGAGTTAGCGCCGTACTGAACTGACATGGCTCGGTTCGGTTCTGTTTCGGTCAAGTGAGAGCTCGCATTGTGACATCAATGTTCTAAGTTTTTCTGCTACACGCGCTGTGTGGGTGAGATGACTTCTAACTTATTTGACAAAGTGGAATACCCTACATGAGTAGGAGTTAAACGCATTCAAATTAATTCTAATAAGATTCATATTAGACGCCTTCATTTAAATATGAATACCTACGGATAAACAAACAGCAAGACATTATCTAATTAACAGATTAAATATTTATTTTTATTGAAGTGGTAAAAGTGTGAATCAACAGTTTTTAATTCTTTTAAAACTTTCATAACTTTTACTTGGATAAAAATAAACAAAAATCAAACTCTAAAATATTATCGTGATTAATTCTTGTGGTCCTTTTCCAATTCATTCTTTACCAGCACACGTTTCCTTCTTGCTACAGTCCTGGATCCTTTAAGCAGGACGTGAAAAAGCATTTGATGAGACCGTCAAGATGAGGACCATACTTACAATACAGTTAGTATCTGTGATAATGACCATCTTTTCTGAGACGTAGACTTCAGTTTACCATCAGGCGAGTCCTATATAAAAAAATCTAGAAGGAATTTGGCAACACAGCCTTACTATATTTTTTTTATCAATGATTGTATTCATCTAAACACTTGACTTGCTGAAAATATTATGTTTCGGTATCTACTTATCTGCAGCTGAGATTAACATCTCTCAGCATATCAGGTTACGATTTTAAGATAAAAAAAGAACTGGTGACTTATCCCCCATGACTCAGAATCCGATTTAAAATTTTGACACATAAAAATATCTGCACTCTGTGAGACACATATTTAGTCAGACGCACACTCAAATTTATTTAAGACAGTTTAAAAATTATACATAGTTGCAATGATTTAGTTTTCCATTCAGAATATTTAAAAAAGCCGGTCAAGTGCGAGTCGGAATCGCGTACGAATGGATCTGTACCATTATCTGTACAAAAAGTTCATTTGTTGTAGATATGGAAGCCCCACTCTTTATTTTATTCTATTTTTCTATTTATTGTGAGAGAGATACATCATCTGTGAAAATGAAAATAAACTTCAACTGTCTAGCTATCAAGCTTCATGAGATATAGCCTGGTGACCGACAGACAGACGGACAGCGGAGTCTTAGTAATAGGGGAATCCTAGGGTTTCTTAGGATTTGGGTACGGAACCAATATTTATTGTTATACATATTTGGTTACATCACTATTTTCAGTAAGTTGACTGAGGAGGTTAGAGGTCTAATTTGTTCTCTTTTTGTGAATATATATTTCTACGTAGTATGTACCGCATTAAAAACATGATTTGTAATAATATTTTCCTCATTTATTTCTTCTTTCAAATTACAATCCTTAATATACAACCATCCTGGCTTCGCTCATGGCACACTTCGAAATATTATGCCCGTACTTTTTTGGTTTTCAAAATACATATTTGGTTTGTATTATAACTAACTAGTATAAAAGTATTTGGTAACTGCCAGATTTGTTGACATTTATGATTACTGCTCCGCTTCCTTGAGTGGCAGCGTGATGATATATTCCTATAACCTCACCTAATAAATGAACTATTCAACACAAAAATAATTATTCAATTCGAACGAGTAATTCCTGAGATTAGCGCGTTCCAATAAACAAAAATTTCTTCATTTTTATTATATTAGTACATAATATGCATGGTGATACATATTTCGTGATATTTTCCGAACTACACCCCCTCCTCCCCTCCCCCGGTTTACCCTCCTCCCGTGATTAGTGGACAGCCCCTGCCCCAATAATAAAGTTTTAAAATATTTAACTTATCAAAGAATTAGGCTTATTGCTTATTCCATAAACAGGTGTTCTCGCTAGGTATAGACAAGTTTTTTAGCTAATATCTAATCATGGTGGCATGTCGTATCAAATCTGATCTTGTAATCTCTTGATAACGAGCTTTGGTAATTAAGGCCGATAGATAGCAAAAAAAACTAATTTACATGTTGAATTAATAGTTAATTCTGCCTATGTATGACTAATTTGAATTGGTTGTCTTGTCTATGGTAGATTTCAGGTCATCTTTATAAAACCGGCCAAGTGCGAATCAAACTCGAGCATGAAGGGTTCCGTACAATTATCTAGGTCCCAACATTTGTTTTTGAATGTTTTTTTTAAAGCATTTAATATGCTAACTATTCAAATCGAAGATAGAAAATAGCGAATCCAGCTCAGGCGGGACTCAAAACCGCGATCTTTCTATTGAGGGATAATGATCTGTCCACTAAGCCACCGAGGTTCGCCGGAACGTTTGTTGTACAGGAGCCCCTACTTATAATATTTATTTTATTCTGTTCTTAGTATATCTATTTGTTGTTAAAGCGGCAACAGAAATACATCATCTGTGAAAATTTCAACTGTCTAGCTGTCACAGTTCATGAGATAGCCTGGTGACTGACAGACAGACGGACTGACGAACAGTGCCGTTTTTACCCTTTGGGTATAGAATCCTAAAAATGGCTGGTCCGAGTCATTCAAAACACGACGGACTCGCAAAAAAGGTTTAATTTCTGTAGAAGAAGCTCCTAAAGAGTGAACGGACAGGCTGTCGTTTCTGTCTACACCCAAGTAAGAAAAGCGTGCGTTTAAATCCAATGTATGTAAACATCAGTCGGAATTTAAACACAAATAACTGCTCATAAAACTGAATGTTTCATAATTAGCTCATTTTAGTATAAATACTCTTTTACAGCGAACAATAGACATTTTTAACTCGTGTCGTTCTGAAACTCACGACTGGCATAATAAATAAATACCAGTACCCGTACCATACAGTAAATTATCTTCTTTTTGGCTTTTGTTTAAGGAAATTACGTTTAATTATTTTGGCGGTAATGATTTACAGAAGGCAGTGATGGATATTGGGCATGTTTCTTAAAATATTTGTGTCCAGTGAAATAATTTTGGAAAAATACTTGTCTTTTAGTCGTGATAGGTCTGTACCTACGTACTTATACTTATGCTATCCTGGGTGGGCGTTATTAGGTAATCTGTGATATGGGATCCCACCAAAACTTTTGGAGTTAAGACAACCTCACCTGTAAGTCGGTAAACCAGATGAATGACGGACGGGCCTTTGGCATAGTCTTTCAGTGGATTGGGAGGTCGGACCTCCCATTCCCGAGTGGAAAGCCGCTTCCCATAAAAATCTTTATTAGCTAAACAAAAAGGAGAAGGCCAGCGAACCGGGAACAATGCTAAGATGGGGACGATGATAATGATCTGGTCCTCGATTGCTAAAGTAAAACAACTGTCATGCCACTGCCACTGCAAGAAATTTCCATTTAATTTTAGTCTTAAAGTATTGCAGTTAAAGTTTAAAATTAAATGGCTATTTGTAGAGCAAATGAGAGAGTGTAATGAAACTTTTTTCATTTAATTTTGGACTTTGAGTCTGTAGCAATAAAGTCTAACACCCGTATTCACAAACAATACTTCGCTATGCGTACTAAAAAAACTGTGCAAATAACGACAAATTCTCAGTGCGTTCGTTTTGGCAAGCCTTTTTATTCATAGACAACACTTAAGTAATACTTCGTTGAGGGAACGCACTGCGTTAGATACTGCTCCGTGATGTTTGTGAATTAATTTTACCAGCCCTATGCGCTCGAGCAGACTATGAGACCTCACAGTATTGTTTGTGAATACGGGTGTGAGTCTGTAGCAATAAAGTCTAAGATTTGTAGCCATTTTTTGCAGTTTCGGTGGTATGACAATGGTTTTGCTTTAGTAGAATCGACGCCCTGGATAGTGACTTTGTCAACCTGTGTGGCGTATCGGTAAAGCGTTGAGTTTGACTCCGAAGGTAGAGGTTGTGGGTTCAATATCAGCTCAGTGCAAATATAACAACAATATACTTAATGCTGATGGCAGGCTGCTATTTCTGCCAGCCTCCCCTAGAGGGAGAAAGACGTGAGTATTTATATGTTGATATGTTGTGTTATTTTCAACGGAATGTCTGCTGCATCAGAGGCGCCATGACACCTCAATCGTATTGAATGATCTTCTATTAAAATAAATTGCTTTCATTAAGTACACACTCAATATCGGGTACACAATTGTTGCGTTGTACGTTTTGTGTTCCTAATTAATATCAAACACAATGTCCGATTAATTTATTCCGTTCGATATATCGATATATTTTTCGACCACTGTCACTGATTTTATTTTACATACATACCTACATACATAAATACTCACACCTGTAAATCCCCGAAGGGGTAGGCAGAGGTGCATTAAGACCCACATTTTGCTAACTGTGATTTTCGGTCCTATGTAATAGGGGGCGAGCCTATTACCGTCAAGATACGAGCCCAATCCCTTAGTCGCCTTCTACGACACCTACGGTAAGAGATAGGGTGGGCCCTATTTTAATCCACTAGGACCAACACGGTTAAAATAATATTAGTTCAAAATTTATTGGAAAAAAGTTAATTATAAGTTTTCATTCACTCTATAAGATGGCAATAAACTTTAGACTTTAAGAACCTTCCAGTTAAGTCTAAAATTATATGGCATTTTCTTAAAATTTTTCCAATAAATTATATTTCTTATATATTTCATTTCTTACTTATATTTCTCAATTCTTTACACAGCATTGTTTCCCATCAAGATCTTTGGAGTCAAGCCAACTTCATTTACAAACTGGGTCACCGTACACTTTTTGATTAATGGACGATCCCTTGGTACAGTCTTTCCTTTCGGGGTTGAAAAGTTAGAAGGCAGTCCCTCCCACAAAGGCCAGAAACTACGTCAAATCAAGAGTAAGATTAGGAGAGAGGAACTTGGGCTTCAAAGTATGGAATATCTACAAGTGCAGGGAATGATGAATTCTGTTCTCAGCATTCATTTGTATCATGATTCCCTAACAAGGTAATCAAACGACATTCTGTGATAGAACTCGTTGATATGTAGTTGCTTTATGGTACATTATCGCTTACGTAAGTGTTTAGTTATTTATTACGATAAATAACATTTCTTCAGTGATAACAAACAATTATAACAAGATTGTCAACGTAGCTCAAGGCTGGTCCAAGTGGTGTTTAATAAAAGTGCCACTCAACATTTGATTATTATTAATTAATAATCTTTGTTATTGCTGTTGGTTCCTTTCTGCGTTTTGTATTCCTTATTACCAGTAGAAAAATCATGTAGGTGGGTGAATTTCCCAAATGGCTTTTTTTTTTGTCTTCGGTGAAATTAGTATTTGAAAAAAGGAATATTGTTCTGAATTATTTTTTTTAGTATTCAATAGGTCGTCAATGGGTTGTGGCAAAAATATATTTTGACTAGGACTATATATAAAGGTAGAAATAAATACATAAACCTCTATTTTTCTCAAATCGGTGTTGTCCCTCTACTTTTTTCACAAACAAAAAGGCTTATACACTAATAAAAATAAGTAAGTTAAGTATATAAATTATTCTATTTCATAGAATATTAGTTTTATTATTAATCTAAGGCATATTTTATTACATAATTATCGATTATTATTACTGAGAGGCACAAACGTACTTGTCCTGCAAAATGTTCTCAAATCGGTGACCAAAAGTAATTTACACATAACTTTATATCCACGAGTCCGACAGTGTCCCCACCCCAATTTTATTTCTCTCGTTAGTGCCTGCTAGTGCGCAGTCAGGACGGACGTATGTCAAATCGCTGCATATTCCCGCCAATAACGTAAGTATGTCATTTTAGTTGCTCCCGGACAATTATTTTATACTATCGGTGGTTCCATCTTTCTAGTGTAATAAGCAGTTTTATTATTGTTGTTTGGTTCTAATAGAGGTAGTAAGTGAATTAGCTTCATTGATTGTTATTGAATTTAACCTAGATATTATGCATTTTTTCTAATTGTCTAAAAAGTGTGTAATTTCTCACGTCGGTGTTCGCGTATCGGTGTAATCGGTGGTCTTTATTACCACGAATATGATAATTTACACCGAAAATGATAAGAAAAGACGAATCGGTGTCTTACATCTAATATCGGTGTTTTGATTCATGATCAATGCACAGTTTTGTCACATCGGTGGATTGCTTTATCATATCGGTAGATATTTTATCATCTCGGTGAGTAGTTTTATCATATCGGTTGATCCCGTGAGCTTTCGTTAAGTATACAAAGGAAAAATGGAACATACAAGAACATACATATATAAACACATACATACATGGGGGACTTCAATGCCAAAGTGGGAGTACAAGAAGGCGACGAGACAAAAATCGGATCTTATGGAGTGGGATGCAGAAATCACAGAGGGCAAATGCTAGTCAGCTTCCTCGAGTCACAGGGGCTCTTCTTAATGAATAGTTTCTTTAAGAAAAATTCCCACAGGCAGTGGACTATGATAAGGAACGATATAGACTTTTTTTATAACGGTACCTAAGCACATATTTAGAGATCAACAAGTTTAGTGTGATCTACAAGTTACTGGAAGCGATCACCGACTTATCCGAGGCTCTCTGAATATCAACATCAAGACTGAAAGATTCCGAATGATAAGGTCAACCCTCCCACCTACGCCGCTCCAAGTAGCTCTAGGGTCCGAAAAGTTCCAACTGGAACTTCAAAATCGTTTCGCAATACTGGAAACCTCTAGGGAGGCATTGACGAAAAGGCCGACATAGTGGTCAAACCATTGCAGGTAGTGTCTCGAAAGATGTTTCCCGTGAAACGCAAACAGCAGGAGTTCAAGCTCTCTCCTGAGACTCTCGAAATTATGAGAAAGAGGCGTAAACAACCATCCACACTGTCGTCTTCGTCAGATGGGAGAGCCTTAAACCAGCGAGTCAAGAAGCTGATATCACGCGACCTCCGCCACTCCAACACTTGCACCATTCAGGAGGCAATCGAGCGTAATAGGGGGTCGGAAGTGTTCGCTCAGCAGTTGAGGAGGCCCCATCTGACGAAACTTGAAACTGGGAATGGCAAAACGAATACCTCAAAGTTCGAGATACTCAAAGAGATCGAGAAATTCTATGAGTAAAATTCTAATTCGACGAGTAAACCGACGGGACACAGCAATGAAGACCACAGAGCCCCACTTACGCGCCACTACGCCGAGGATATGCCAGATTTCGATAAGTGCGGGGTAGGATGTGGTTCACAGGCAACTAAAGAACAATCAAAGGGCTCCAATCCTGAAAGAGCTAGTAAGCCTCTTTAATTCCGTCATCCCGCAAGGGCTAACAGCTAGGGCATGGAGTGAGAGTTCGGTGGTACTGTTCTTCAAAAAAGGTGGCAAGACCTTGCTGAAGAACGCAGGCCATCTCACTCCTGAGTCATGTTTACAAGTTGTTCTCGAGAGTCGTCACAAATCGCCTCGCAGGTAAGCTCGATGAGTTCCAGCCACCTGAGCAAGTCGGGTTTTGAAAAGACTATAGTACTGTGGACCACATCCATACTGTTTGGCAGATTGTAGAAAAGACTCAGGAGTACAACCAGCCGCTGTGTATGGCGTTTGTGGACTACGAAAAAGCCTTCGACTCTATCGAAACCTGGGCAGTGCTGGATGCCCTGCAGCGGTGCCGTCTCGATTGTACATCGAGGTGCGAGATGCTTGTATGACACTGCCGAAGAAGAAGACGAAACCCATTAGCCTCCAACGTGATGTGAGACAGGGAGATGTTATATCTCCCAAACTATTTACCAACGCATTGGAGGACGTATTCAAGACTCTGGGCTGGACTGGGCGGGGGTATCAACATCAACGGTGAGTACATCTCGCACCCTCGGTTCGCCGATGACATCGTCATAGTTGCGGAGTCACTGGAACAACTGGGCGAAATGATGCACAGCTTGAATGGAGCTTCTCGACAAGTCGGCCTCAGTGTAAACTTGGATAAAACCAAGATTGTGTTCAACGAACATGTTGTACCGAGAGCGATTGCCATCGAAGGAGCGACACTCGAAGTTGTTAAAAAATAGGTATATCTATCTGGGGCAGGTTATTCAGCTCGGTAAAAACAACTTCGAGAAAGAAGTAGCCAGAAGAATTCAACTGGGGTGGGCAGCATTTGGCAAATTACGTCGGGTCTTCTCCTCCCCCTTGCCACAATGCCTTAAAACAAAGGTTTTCCGACCAGTGCGTCCTGCCTGTTATGACTTACGGTACCGAAACGTGGCCACTGAAGGTGGGGTTAGTCCGTGACTTAAAAATCGCGCAGCAGGCTATGGGAGCAAGCTATGCTTGGAGTTTCTTTGAAGAATAGAATTAGAAACGAGGTCATCCGACATAGAACCAAAGTTACCGACATAGCTCGCAGAATAAGCAAGCTGAAGTGGTAGTGGGCTGGCCACATCTGCCAAAGGACTGATTGCCGTTGGAACAGACGAGTCCTAGAGTGGAGACCGCAAGGAGGAAAACGGAAGGTGGGACACCCCCTAGCCAGGTGGACTGACGAACTATGAAAGGTGGCTGGGACGAACTGGATGCGGAAGGCGGAGGATCAGCAAACGTGGCGCATATTGGGAGAGGCCTATGACTAGCAGTGGACTGCAATAGGCTAATTGATTGATTTGTGTTACCAGCTTATAAACGTTCTTTTTTTAAATTAATTATGTATTATAAAAAAAGGAAAGCAAATATAATAAAATATTATATCATTTCGGTGGATATTTAATCATATCGGTGGATATGTATATCATTTCGGTGGATAAACTTATCATATCGGTGTACAGAAAAATAATCGGTGCTGGTTTGTCATGTCGGTGGAAACCAAAATTCAAACTGAATTTTCTCCATAATCTTAAATGATACGTTGATGATATTAAATTTGGGGATACATGATATCATAAAGATTACATAAAACCTGAAAAATATACAAAAAACATATAAATGAAAAAGTTCACCGATATGATAAAAAAAATGCCATTTGTTGAAATTCACCCAGGTAGTTCTTTTTGTATTAGAATTTAAAGTACATCATACCAACCATACACAGTAGTATTCTTCAATAGAAAAAGGAATTTGGTCGTGTGGTTCCATTCGGCATAAATTCTGACAATAATTTAATAATTATTATCAGAATTTATGCCAAATGGAACCGCTCTGGTGGGACGGCCCTACTTGGCTTCATCAGCCTATAAATGAATGGCCCTTAAAATTCATCCCAGCTGAGTGCGAAACATTACCAGAGTTGAAATCCAAGGCATTTGTGGCCGAAACTTCAAAGGCTGAACCGCATGCTTTAGCTGCCATAGCTGATCACATCAGCTCATGGAATAAGCTATTGCGTACATTGCATATGTATTCTTAAATTTATGAATAGATTATGTAGTCCGTATAACTAAACCTACATAACTAAACTGAAACTGAAGGACAACTGCTGCCAGTAGTCTTTGTTCGGGGTAGAACGAGATAGTCTGCACCCTTACAGTCCTTAAAAATATATTTTTTCACTAAGAATAGTTTGGCATTTGGTTTTTTGACATCTTTTGCTACCTGGCGTCTAGAGAGAGCACTTTTCCTGCTTTGCGTGCCTACGTGCGTAGATAATGTAAAGATTTCATAAAGACGCCAAACAAATTATGTCACTGTAATATTAAGTGTAATCATTACAACATAATATAAATAATGTCATATCTAAATTACCTAGATGTCACAATAAAACCAAGCCGTTGCAATACTAGGTATATTGCTGTAATACTGTCATAAATAATATCTATCAATTTAAAAATAGTGCCCGTGTTTAAGCAGAATTCCATTCTGCTAACATGAGCGCTATTCTGCTACACACACGATAGAGAATGGAACAGTGGGGTGAGCACGAACAACTATCGTAATCGTATCGTGAACGTAACGATAGCATTGCGATTGGCAGGCTTCAGGCAGGCGGCCAATCGCAATGCTCCGTGCTATCGTTACGTTCACGATACGATTACGATAGTTGTTCGTACTCACCCCACAGTTAGCAGAATGGAACCATACAGTACGACTACACATACGAGAATGTAATGGTTCCATTCTGTTTAATACGGCCAATTATAAGTAGGTACTCACTCAGGTTTAAATGTCGCTGGATCGGCATTCTCGACCACTTTGACGATATTCCGTAGGTCTGCCACTACATCTGCAGCTTCAGTGTTAATGTTTGGTGGGTCTTTTTGTTGCGTGGCTGGTTCGGGTTGATTCACCACTTTCACTGAGTCCGGTTGGGACATTTTGAAAACAAATGACAGTTCGAATCACCTATTTTTGCAAAAAGGAACTATAATTTTTTGGCAACGAAACTTTTTTTTGAAGGTTGTCCTCAAATAGCCGGTTTTAGTATCTATATAGCGAATTTATATCTTCACTTTATAGATAATAATCTAGTTAATTAGACTAATTGAAGATAATGGACATATTATAAAGATAGGTATGTCTAAGTATATTTAAAGGTCAAATTCGAAATAGAAAAATTTGCCCGAAAAGAATCGTTGCCAAAAATAAAAACACACTCGCGATTTTCTTTGATTTAAACTACACTTTTTGACGCAAAAATTATAATTTAAATGATTATTAGGATAAATACTAAACCCGATATATTAAAAAATGTCAATTTCACTAATATTTATGAGGCTAATAAAAAAAATAAACAGCGATAATTCCTTACAAGATTCCGATACCAAGTGGACGGGCGAATACCCACTTATCAGATACGAAGAAAATTATCCTTTTATCATATCTTCGATTAATTGTTTGTAATCAATAAGTAGGTAATTCACGTTTTTTCCTCAGTACATTGCGATAAGGGAATGTTATAATATCTAGGTACTTAATTGTAAATTATTCCACACTTCACCGTTAAGTACCTACCTAGGTGCTGTAAGACTTATAGAATTAGCTACGGCTTCTGATTTCGTATCTGTTTAATCAAAATATGGCGAGAATTTTTTAGAAGCCTTCTTCTTCATACTAACGTTAATCCCAGTCATATCCGAAGCTTCACCTCAGATTCTGGGGTCCGCTTTACCAGTCTAACTGCAGATTTGGCTGGACTTCGATGTTTTCCGTAAAGTGGCTGTCATCTGACCTCCATACCCGACGGCGATATTGGGCGATATCGAATTTTTTAGAAGTCTGCTAAAAATTTATAAGCAAAACAAATCACGTATTATAGGTAGGTACATTTAGATTAGAAACAGTGAACGTAGGACTTGATAGACTTGAATCCACGGCCGGTACCTTACAAGAGGAATGCTCTGACCAAAGGAGCTCTCAAACATTCGAAATTCTCCTATCACGCTCAGCATGATAACCTAATTATGCTGAGCCATTGATTATATTGTTACTAAAGTGTGCTGAGCGTGATTAGGTGATCTTAGCGTGGAACCTGAGCGTAGAAGTCGGTGGAAAAAATCTTACCTGTTAGGTATAGAATGACCATAACAATTTTGTATAAAATTCTCTCAATTTTAGATATAGAATTTCAGATACATTCAGTTTTAGATAATACTTTATGTAGTAGAGTAATAATAAATTTAAACATTTCTACCTCGGTTTCTCTCTGCAGAGCAAGTCGGCAAGAATCGAGTTATAAGGTAGGGTAATATCGCCACCACACGTTGGAGTCTGTAATGATGACCCTCTTTCCTGAAATTTTGCCTTCAGCTTACCATCAGGCGAGGTGAAATCATATTGACGTGTCCTATGTAAAAAAAATGAAAAAATAAGAATGGATACCTACTGTACACTACACCAATCATTTTGTTTCTATTAGCGCCATCTTTATATCATGTCCCAAAGCTACATCAAACTTAGGAACTATATTAGTTCGTAAGTTGTACATTAGATGGCGTTGTATTACACTATGTAAACCACCAAATTATGCTCCGCGAGGCACTTTGAACTAAATTAAGAATTTTTTATCATCATTATTTCGTCTGTTAATCCCGAAGGGCCCAAGATAATCATCTATATTTTCGGTTCCACATTGCACTCAAAATAAAACCTTGCACCAACCCGTCTGACCAGCGTGGAAACAGTAAACTAAAGCCTTCCAACATCGGGAGATGCTTCAATAGGCTAATTGATTGATAGACTGATTGATTGCAGTCTAACGGGCATTGAGATATCTGCTACAGACTGGCTCTGTAATAATTTGTGCAATTAGAAATATCTATTTGACCGGACTGCACAGTTTGCTGCATTTTCATTTAAAAAAGGGTTTGCACCTCGATAGGAGTCTAAGGTCTGCTATTTCCAGTCTCGGGTTTGGCTGATCTTTAATATTTTCTGTGGAGCGACTGCCATATGACCTCCACAACTCATTGACGATGTCGAAGTATTGCTGTTAGACCAGTTGTTGGGACTTTTTAGGCCTCGAAGTCGAACTAACCCGTAACGACTGCCATAGATGTTCGTATGACAACCGGGACCGACGGCTTAACGTACTCTCCGAGGTACGACCAGACCAATGCAAATAGCCATGTTCATGTATACAAATATTTGCAATGAGCGAGAATCGAACCCGGCCCTCTACTGCCAGGCTGTCTTTTATACAGAAGTATCGACATAACCTAAATATGGGTAGGTATGTAGGTAACTTATTATTATAATTAACTGTGTATTTCATATAGTAATTGCTCACATTATTCACATAATGGCGTGGGAAGGCTTCACGCGTAGAATACACTAACATATAACATTATGACCTAGGTTTGTCAGGTCGCAAGTGTCAGCTTACTGCTACCGACCTAATCGATACCATCTTAATGTTTTTAGCAAAAAAGAGAGGCAGATACACTATTGCAGTAGGTCACTATTATACACCCAGCCCAGACCAATACAAATATTCATATTCATGCATACAAATATTTGAGTGGGGATCGAACCCGCGCCTCCTACGTAGCGGCCGCGTTCACTACCGCTACGCCACGGAGGCTGTTTCACCTCGCCTGATAGTAAGCTGAAGATAAAGTCTCAGAATAGGTCACCATTACAGACACTAACAATGTTACAATGGTGGCCCTCATCTTGACAGTCTCATAAGCCCCTCTAGACAAGTGGCAATTCGTTGCTCGGCGTATGATGGAATAGAATGCCAAATGTATGGGATTTGATGTATATGACAGGCGTCAACGCAGGCGCGGTCGCAGCTTGAAGTTTTGGGGCGGGGTCACTTCGGAAATTCCTTAAGAAATTTAACCCCCCCTCCCCTCGTACTGGGACTTTTCAATATGACGTGCATGGTTTGGGGGGGGGGGGGGTCATGTCCCCTGTGACCCCCAAGTTCAGTTTTAATATAGGTTTTATTCAGTGGTGGTAGCGATTTTTGTCTGTTTTTTTTTTGCAGTACATAGACCTTTATATGGTGTATCTGTGACTACCGGCGTTTTTGGCTCCCATGTTTCGTTTATGCTATAGAAGAGAAACAATTTGTGAGTTCATTTTGACCACACAACGCACTGAAGATATCAAAAGGCTAGTGATGGGAAACACTTCTGTTAATATTCATATCGATAAATTGACGTGGAGCTATATTACTTATAGGTTATACTAATACCATTGGAATCTTAGAGGCTTAAAACGAAAAATCAAAGACTTAGTAACGGTTTATTTTAATATGATGGCACCTATGTCACGTTCCTCAACAGTGCTGCCCTTCTTCCTCAATAAACTATTCATATCAAAACATATATGTAAATTAAAAAAATTCTATTGAATTTGAGTACATGATCCATAAAACTATTTTATTGACTTTAAAATCAATCCCTATGATTAATAACCGCGTCTATCTTGTTCATTTTTAACAAATTTTTTTCGATATGCTGGGTTTTTCTTCTCTTCTATTCTGCTCTTCTCTTCGTTTTCTACCTCACTGTCATAATTTAGTTTTTTCTACTTCGTTTAGGCATTTCTAACACTTGCCGAGAACACCACGTTACCTAACGAGTATAAAATACTAAAATTCAACGATACAAGAAAGATCGAAAATGTAGGCACTTAAACGACGTGACATCTACGATGTCGCTCTTACAACACTACCCGCACAAAATGACGCCAGCGCATCGTTCAGTGCGGATGTGAGGTGCAGAGAGTGTGTGGTCATATTGAACTCACACCGCACTGGAATGAAATATTTTTCTTCTGGTGCGGGTGAGGTCATATTGGGTCACGACTATTTAAAAATGCTGGATTGTTCACATTAAAGCGGTGATCATAATGGTATATTCATCTCTTTCCTGTAAAATATATTCTTAAAGTTATCCCTCTCGCACCAGGGGAAAGTACGCTATTTTCGTCCCGCACCAGACAAAAGTTAGCTATGAGCCAAAATGACCTCACAACGCAGCGAACGTGTTAAATAAAAAAATGTAATTTATTTGCATTACCGTATTTATTGTTTGTACGAAAATCAAATTGATCCTATTGTTACAATAAAGTCAACCGCTATAAAATATAACTACCTACAAAACCTAAAACCCGACTGCGATACCTTTTAAAAACATATTATACAAGTAGGTACATAGAAACACCGCTATTTTTTTATGACGTCAATATATTAGTCCATATTCATGTTCCTAATTAGGGTACAAACAAAATTATTAGTAAAGAAATCCCCTAATTTTTTTTGTAGAGAATTACTTTACGAGTAATTTAGCTTAGTTGGCTAGAGGCAGCCAAGCTAAATTACTTTTAAGCTAAAAAAAAGCTTAAAAGCTAATCTAAGCTTATTAAGCAAAGCTTACTGAGCTAAGCTTACTAAGCTAATAAATTTTGTAATGTATGTATTGCATAATTTGTAATGACCATGATTCGAAACCAATTTATTATCAAAACCTATTCAGCTATTTAGAAATAGACACTACTCAAACTCATAAGCCTCTTTTTTCGCCGCAGTCAGGTAGAAATAAAACTAAGATGGCTGCTGAGTGGTCTCGGCCGTTTTGACAGTGACCAGTTCATCCTCCCTCTGGAACAGGTACGCTGTGCCAGGAGTTGTGCTGCTACTCTGGTAGCCCTGAGGGTACGAGTTCTGGCCGTAGTTGTCAGTTTGTTGGCCATAGGCTGGTTGGTTGCTGGACTGGTACTTATTCTGGTTGCGCGATTGGTTGTATTTCTCACGGTTTTCTAGGTTTTTGACGCCGCTGGAATTTGAGAGAATAGATTGTTAACATAATGAAAAATAGGTTAAGGCGCCGGGACTTTATAGGATGAATTTTTCAACTTGCTAATTCCGAAACTATGGAGAATAACGAAAAGTACTCAAAGGAGCCCGAGACGGCTTGATTTTGGTGAAAACTTGATTTGTATAGGGCATGTCATCATCTTCGCCATCATTGTCATCTTATTCTCAGTTGTATATACGAAACTTTTAGCCTCGAAGCAGGGTGAAATGGGTATCCAGCTATGTATAGAGAACAATGATCATAATGTTTAACAATTTTCATCACTTGTGGCTTGTGGTGTAATAAATGGAAGCTTAAGTTTGCCGTATCCTTTTACAGAATGTCCCACCCGAACCTAAAATAGACTAGGTACACACAATACACACATAATTATTATACACAGTTAGCTATCGTGTGGGGACGGAGTAAGAATACAAATATCACCACCTCATCTCATCAGAAGGGTGTCGTAAGAGGCGACTAACGGTAAAATACGCAGACTATATCACCGTGAGAGAAGGAAAACTCGAAATAAAACCAATCCGTCTGGAAACAGTAGGCAAGTAAAGCCTTCCTACATTGGGAGAAGCCTATTTCCAATAGTCGACTGCGATAGGCTAATTGATTGATTGATACAGTTAATACCTCTAAAAAGTCTTACCTCTCATCTCTATAAGGTCTCCGTTCTCCAACACTCTGCCATCCGCTACTCTGTCCACTGCCATATCCACCAGTGCTGCCGTATCCAGCACCACTCTGGCCGTAGCCACCACTGCCGTAGCCACCACTGCCGTAGCTACCACTGCCGTAGCCACTACTACCGGCATATCCTCCACCGCTACCTGGATACGCACTACTGCCGCCGGCATAACCACCACTGCTACCGGCATATCCACCACTACTACCGGCATATCCACCACTACTGCCGGTATATCCACCACTACCGCCGGCATATCCACCTCCGTAGCCAGCACTTTGTCCGTAGCCGGAGGTAGTTTGTCCATACCCAGCGTAAGGATCCCGGTAGCCACTTGCGTATCCACTTGAGTAGCCTAAATTTTGCCAGCCATTATCTTGTTGTCTGAAATAGAAATAAAGGATACATAAATATTGTTTTGTATGTTATAATCTGGGCACTCAGGCTGTATGGTCCAAAGCGAATGGGCGCGGGCTATTCCATTTGGGCCGTTTAGACTAAGTACCCATATGCTAGAACAACTACCTAGACATGGAGCCTACCCCAAAGTCCAAGTCCAAAGTCGTATTGGGTCACGTTGCTGGACATCGACCAATGACAATCTCTATCGAGCACAAAGTTGCGACTCGCATCGTTGTGCTTGCTTAGTGAATTGCACAGCAGAATGGTAGCCGCTAGAGTCGAGGAGAAGCGGGTGAGTGTACCCGGAACCCCAAATTAAACCTTGGACGCAGCCTTTCGGATGAAGATGAGAGGATATGAATTTACTGTCTTGAAAACTTTTATCGAAATCGGTTAAATTAGGTAGCGAAAAAGTAAGCGTAAGTAAAAACAGTAGTGTATAATGATACTCCTGATATTCTCATCACAGCCAACCTTTAATCAGGTTTATTTTTTGTCAAGGCCGCGTTCCGAACCGGTGCGGTGGTCCATTTGCTAAACCACCCTTTAATATAGTTTAATGTTGACGTTTTGTAAGTTCCGCTTTAATTATCTTTGCAGAATAAATGATTTTTGTGTTGCCACATTGGATATTCACCTCCGTATGTATCACATCAACTTACATTTTATCAGGCATACTTAGATACTTTCGGGCCCTCTGTAAAAGGGGATGCATGCATTTTGAAGTGAAAGCATTTTTAGGCACATTGGACGTTTTTTGAGATGGGAAAAAGTCATGCACTGTTATCGTTACCACACTGGTTTCTATCTAGAACGTTTCACAATTCAGTGGGGTCTTTAAAGACTAACAAATGAATGAAAGTATTCTTAAGGTCTGTTGCCTAATTGTTTTCGGTTCCACCCAAAAGAGGATGTGCCTATTGCCGCCTACCAGAAACTTTTTCCAGACGCTACAGAAAAATCGTCTCTTAACAAAAGGACTTAAATCCAGGACTTCAAGCAGTATTTTCTCTCGCCAACGCTGTCCCAATTATTTTTTAGACCCAGTGAAACATCTTATCTGCCGAGTTAACCGTATTAGGATGAGTATTCCCCTTAGATAGGCTTTAAATATGTTTGCATATTACTCGAATATCTAGAGTTACTCTCCCTAGCGCAATCTCTAAAATGAGACTGATGAAAAATAAATATAAACCTGGAGTACACAGGTCGTCCCCACCCTATGGCCGGAGCAGCGTCGGGTCTGCCAGATGCGAAGTAGTATCCTCTGCCTCCGGCATCCCACCCCGCCTGCCCTCGATACGTCTCGTCCCAGGGCCTGAAACTAACACAGTTTGCTTTGGGTATCATTAACGTCAGAGGTGCTCGTATTGAAAACAGTGACTTTAGTTTTTCTTTTGCTATTATCATTCCATGAGCCCTTTTCCAACTCAGTATGGTGGGGCTTTCCAGTCCAAGTGATGCGGGTGAACTACGATATTATTCATGATTCATGATGCGACTGCCGCCAGACCTCCACGATATCGAAGTTCTGTTGTAATACTTTTGAGGGTTCCAACTACCCGTAACGACTAGTACCATAGATGTTCGTACCGAGCAACGGCTTAACGTGCTCTCTGAAGCACGGAAACACCCAGGACAATGCAAATAGACATTTTCATACATGCATACAAATATTTACATTGAGCGGGAATCCAGCCGGCACGGATTCAGTTCAAATAAATAAATAATTGTGGAAAAGTACAAGTGATTTATTCAATAACTGTGTTTCTTTTGCTAATCTTTTTTTTTTAAATAATTATTTTCAATTTTATTAAGTACAAGATTATTTATTTTTCTATATCGATCTAGAAATTTTCAGACACCACCTCCCCACGGGCACAACGAAACGGTTATATCGGAGTCAGATCGCCTATAGTATGATATATGGACGGTACGTATAATATATACGCATATCATTAGACCCATTTGTCAGGAAAGGCCATACTTATTTGCTCGAGGTGCAGATTGCCCACCAGCCCCTAGCGGTTCTTAGCCGCCATTTCTGGCGACCTCGCCATTTTATAGGAGAACAGGAAACGCCCATCTCTCTGGCCTCTCCTAGCGTTTATCCCAATTGCTATCCAACCATTTAGGTCAGAGTCTGCTTTTTTTTGCCTAATGTACAACATGGACCGGATAGTCTGGTAGTCCTTTTCGAATACACCCTGGGTAATAGTATTGGCAAAGTCCCTTTTTTTCTTCGTGGTAAGAGGAGTCCTTGTTTCCAGTTTCAATTAAATGTTATCCCGAAATATTTTTCGAAAAGGGATGATCTCGCCACGAAATGTGACCCAACAGTAAACTTTAAGTTATAGCTAGGCAATAGAAAAAACAGGGGATTTTTGAAACGGGGCAGTAATAAAATTACTACTGTATGATTTTGCTAAAATCTGTGAATTAACTTCAGAATATCTTAAAAAGTTAGGTATAGTCCCCTAAGAACATGTTGCTGTAACTATAACGGTTGAGATTCCTACTATCAAAAATTCTTTTTGTAGGTATAACGCATAGTGTATAATTTACAGCTGTACTACTTGGCCCTTAATACACATAACATTACTAAGTATGTCCCATTTTCTTAGCACTGTAATTACCTACTTATAAATTTAACGGCTGCATAAATTATTCAAACGAGTCAAACGACCGCACTGCACAAAGCGCTATGACTTAATGGGCACAAAGCGAATAAACTGAAACCGATTTTTAACCGACTTCAAAAAGGATGAGGTTCTCAGAAGAAGTTGGTGCCAAGTTCATTCGCTGTAGCTGAGTTACTATGATGCAATTAATTGAGGTATGGCCAGTCGGTTGTCGAACTAGGCGCTGACTTCTAATAGATCAGTAAATTTGTAAATTCAGTTATTTTTTACTTTTCAGTGTCTCTTTTTTAATTCTTGAAGTCGGTTTGACTTTTTTGCAATTCTTACGAGGTAAGCAGCTAACTATCAACAGGCTCTACTGGTGGTAAGCGATTACCGTCGCGCGTCGCCTATGAAAACTTCGCCAGACAAAAGTCGCGTGGTTCCCGGCAGAGTAGCCGGCCAGCCACCCAATCTCTTCCCATGCGGTGTCGTACAAGGCAACTAAGGGAGAGAGCGGTTTAACATCAGACAAATAAATACAGTCCAGACTCAGCCTCAGATACATGGCTCGAGTCAACAATAGTGCCCGGAACACGGCAATAGGCTCACCCCTTAATACGTGGGACATGTAATGATTGGTGAAATGTGGGTGTTAATTCACCTCTGCCTAACCCTAAGGGATAAAGGCGTGATTATATGTATGTATGAACACTTGAAACACTATAGAGGTGTCATGTCAATCACCTGCACAATTGTATTACACCCTTTTACCAAAGCTTTTACGGTTTTCGGTCGTTGCTCACAAAGTATGACATGACGCACTGATTCAATCACACACACGTCATGCTCTGTCACCTGAGTTCGTGCAGATGACCTATGGCTGTTTATGTACCATAATTTATAGCTATGCTTCGAATATTTATTTAAAATGGTTGCGAAATTATTGAAATTAGGGACCATATTATAGCAATTCCACTTACAATCCTACTTCATAATCCATACTAGGTAATATTATAAATGCGAAAGTAACTCTATCTGTCTGTCTGTCTGTCTTTCTGTCTTTCTGTCTTTCTGTCTTTCTGTCTTTCTGTCTTTCTGTCTTTCTGTCTTTCTGTCTTTCTGTCTTTCTGTCTTTCTGTCTTTCTGTCTTTCTGTCTTTCTGTCTTTCTGTCTTTCTGTCTTTCTGTCTTTCTGTCTTTCTGTCTTTCTGTCTTTCTGTCTTTCTGTCTTTCTGTCTTTCTGTCTTTCTGTCTTTCTGTCTTTCTGTCTTTCTGTCTTTCTGTCTTTCTGTCTTTCTGTCTTTCTAGCTCATTCCCTATCACGTAGCACAAAATACAGGTGCACCAGGTCTCTGGGATTGACCCAGAAGCAGGCAGATGCAGATATTACGTGTGAGTTTAACGGTATATTTCAATTATGCATTTTAATTGTTACGCAGTCGTGACCCACGCCATTTGGTGTAACTCCCACGATACAAGCACCCATTCAAAACATTTGAAAACAAACAAATCAGTTAGCTGGTATGCTACTAATCTTATAATATTGCTTGCGACATATATTTTGAACTTAAAATGTGCTCAAAATGTGCTTTACACGCACAGTACACGTTTTTTGGGTGTCTTTTGAGGATAGTACGGAGTGCTACTGCGGTGGATGAGCTCAAATTCGCCAAGCATAGATTATTACAAAACAATCCGTGTACGCCAGGCGCGTTATCCTCGCGATTTAGGTCCAAGATACGAGTCCCGAGGTATACCTTAATGAATGTGGTTTTGTAACAGTATATGTTGTACTGTTACGTTCCGAGGTGCGATATATCTGATTGTTGTGCAAATTGGATAATTGTATGGGATTCGTGATGATAATGGCGGAATTAACTCGTTAGAGGTGATGGACAATGTGTGCGATGTTATTACAGCAAAAAACGCGTGTTAAGTTAACTGTATGGTGGATATTTTTGTCATACTGCTTCCTACTTATAATAATATTTTAATTTGGTTGAGGAATAGATTTATAGTCTGGACCATGACAAACTCACGTGCAACTTGCAAGTGCAGATAGAAGGACGAGGTCTTAACGGGGTTAGGACCTCAAATGGTGTTCACCCCCATAAAAGCAGCATGAGCCAAAGGAGGAGAAGAATTAAGCGAACATCAGGCTCTCAAGTGGAAGCCTCGGATGTGTCCAGGAACCACGCTAAGATGATGATGAATGCGCCCAGTATATTTCTGATTGTTGTTAATTGTAGACAAATATAATTTACTAAGTTCATTTAAAATTTCATTGATCGACCCCGTCGCCATTAGATATTTGATATCAGTAATCAAAATCGAACCAGGGCCATTACCAAAAACATTTTACAATCAATTCTACTATAATTGAAAAAAGAAAAAGTAGCAAATTACAATGGCGGCAAATCAACCCTTGCAATTTCGGTGACCGTTATGTCGATCGACATTTTCAATTTTCAAGTGAAAGCGTATATGTTGGAAATAATTCGAAGTTAACGGTCGATGTATTGTTGCCGTCATGTGTGAACGAACTTTGCAACAGTCCTGCAAGTACTTATTATTTTACAATAGATAAGTACTCGTTAACACGCTAGCTGGGGACAGAGAATACTTGCAATCGAAACCGAAAAAAAAGTACATCAAGCATGGCCCTATTCCATGTAATAAATAAATTGTAGGTACAGAATAGCAAGTAATAAGGGATAGCAAAAATCTCGAAGTCCTGCCAGATCCGCAGTTAAGACTGGTAAAGCGGACCCCAGACTCCGAGGTGAAAGCTTGGGATGCGACTGGGAATTAACGCTAGGATGAAGGAAGAATATCAAAAACCAAAGGCATACAGAAAAGGATGTAGAGGGAATAAGGACCACATCAGCTTGCGGGTATCTTGGCTGATTAATGGACGAAATTCAGTTGCAGAATTTACTTAAGATAAATTAATTTGGTAAGATGAAAGTTTCTTCCATAAAAACCCTATAAGTAAGATAAAAAGGAGATGGAGTGAGCGGATCCCGTACTCTAAGGTGAAAATATCGGATCCAACGGGAAATACGCAAAAATGAAGATGAATGTGGCTATACAGCGACTATATACAATTTAGCTGGACAACTCATTCGTTATTTGTTGAGATAAACCCACCAAGCTTAACTGGTGAGGAGCTAACGGATATGCCCAATAACAACACAGAGTCAGGAAAATACCTATAGTTTTTTAAAGGAACAGTAATGGACAAGATAATGGTCGATACACTTACCTATCATGAGGTCCTCTGCCTACACCCGGTCCGTAGCCTCCATAACCATCATCATAGCCTCTATCGTATGCTGGTCTTCGATATCCAGGATATCCGTATCCATCGTATCTTCCGTACGCGTCGTCGTAGCCCCCAGAATACCTGTCATAAAGCGGTCTTCTTTCTCTATAATAATCATCTCTATCATAATAGTCCCTCTCTCTAGGCGGGTCTCTCAGGAATCTATCATAGTAGTCCGGTCTATAGCGGTCTCTGTCATCGTGCCTATTCCTATCTCTGTCTCCCCCTCTCCGTTTACTGCTGTCCCTATCTCTATCACGATCTCCATCACGATCACTTCCTCGCCTACTTCCACTAGATTTGCTATCCTTATCATCATAGGGTCTTTTATTATCACCATTTTCATCTTCCGTACTATTATTTTTTCCTTTTCTATCTGAATATCTATCTTCGTCGCTATCTCTGTCCCTATCATAGTTCTTTTTGTTGTCGTATCTATTGCCTTGTGTTGGTTTATGCCCTCTCCTATCATCGTCGTAACGGTCTCGACGGTCGTAATCATCATCTCTGTCATCTCTTCCTCTGTCGTATCTATCATCGCACCTACCGCACCTTGGTCTGTCATATTCTAATCTAGCGTACTCTAGCCTGTCGTAATATGGTCTGGGGACGCCATATCTATAGTCGTAGTAACTTCGACTCTGACGTTTTAAATTATCGGTTTCTTCGGTGGGGGTTAGAACTGCAGATAACACAGTTTGTTTCTGTTCTAAATCTATCGCTGAGGCATACTGGAGGCAGATTACGCAGTACGTAAAAAAGACCTGAAACAAACAACACACGATTTTAGCGAAATAAATATACAATTAGGCCCGTTAGCAAGAACTCTAAAATTATAGGTATGTGCTGTAATTAAATGAGCTCAAAATTTGAATAACTATAATAATGGCTGACAGAATAAACCTGAAACTAGTGTGATCGGGGTTTTTATTAACTGCTAATTATTTATTAACTCAAGGCTGATAAATAATAATGTACTGAAGCATGATATTAAAATTTGTTAATCATTTGTAGCAATTACAGAGCGGACGCACTCTGAATAGGAAGATCCCACCAAAAACATAAATGTAAAAAAGGAAAGCCAAGTTCAATACAAAAATTATGCTTGGCTGTGGGCCAAGTTCTATGCAAAATCCAAATATAGGAACAAAATAACATTATGAACAAGTATCAAACTCTATTTCTTTGCTCTATTTATTGGATACCTATAACAGTTGCTGTTATTTAAAAAAAATGTGAGAGGCGCAACCATGTATGCTTTTTCCATTCATCTCTGATTGAAGACATCTCTACATTCATTCCCTTCTTAGATCTATCATCGGGAAAATCTAGAAAAATATAAGCCGCAAAGTAAACGACCTATAAATTTTCTCTAAAGCTGCGTTTACATACTCGCGGCAGAGCGAGGGAAGTGGCGAGAGAAGTGGGCAGAGACGTGATGTGAATGGTATATTCGTCATGCCGCGAGTACTGCCGCGTATGTTGCTGCGAATGTCGGCTTGGCGGCGCGAGTCAAAGGAGCGGCAATACTAGCGCGATGGACTATACGAGACCGCTAGATGGCGCTAATCAGTAAACACGACTTTCGTTATTGCTCCTCGAATATATACTTTTAAAAATATTTATATCGATCTACGGAAAGTGTATAGTAGTTGAAAGTGATAGTTTTTATTAATAATCTATTTAATTAATTCGCTATGCTGTAAAAGCATAATGCGTACACTGCTATAGCGTTGTCCTTCATACGTTTACGTCCGTCTCCGTTGCAGGGCGAATACTGTAATGCGGACCAACGCGATGCTGGGAGTGTGTGAATGCTAGGGCATTAATCGCGCGAATATTTCCGGCAACACGATGAGCAATGCGAGCGGCAGTATGTAAACGCGGGGTAACAGCTTATTTTGGAAACCTTAACAATACATTTAATTGAAGTCTGTTGCATAGGATTTTTTATATCAATAGGTCTACTTTATTACTATAACACCTGTTAGTAAGTGATGATGTGGTCAATGATGATTTTCACTGTATAGTTGAAGACTCCCAAGAGTCCCAAGCTATAACTTCTAGGATGCACCATAACGTCTTTCCAGAATAATTAATAAGTAGGTTTTTTTTATACCACTTAGGTCGCAGACAAGCACACGGCTCACCAGATTGAAAGTGATTACCGTGGCCTATGGATGAGTGTAACAGCAGGGGAGCCACACTCGCGCTGCCGACCCTGCAAGAACAGAGAGATTCTGTGCCATCTGCGCAGGAGATAAGAAGGAAAAGCCTTTGGTCTTCCCATTGATAGCACAAAACCCCTCCAGTGAGCTTTGGCTACCTTACTCACCGCCGGGAACACAAGACAAGGTTATTTAGCCGCGGTATTCTGTAGGGCGGAGGTACTTCCCCAGTCGGACTGCTCGATTGGAGCGGAAATACCGTATTTTTTTTAAACACACGTTTCAGGCATATATTTACTTTTAAAAATGTGACAACCTTGACTGATATATCTACGTACATGAAGTCATATTTACATTTATATAATTATACAAACTTTTTCACAATAATACTTAAGACACGGAACTAGGCGCTGAACAAAAAAACGTGGAAACAATTGTTCGTACAATTAAGGTAGTGTATTGACGAGTCCTTATGAGTTTATTTTGGTTCAGTCATAAATATGGATGAAAATGTTTATTTCTGTATCTACATATTTTTTTATGTGGGGAAACCCTCACGGATTACGGATTTCAGCGCGAATTAATTATCATGGAAGCGAATATCGTCACTTCAAAGTTTTGGACAGCACAGAATTGCGATGCTGACTAAAAATAAATCAGTTTTTTGAAGTGCTTTCATTTTGCCAGTGGGATAAAGTGGATATGTAAACATACCGTTAAGATTACAATATGTCCCACCAGTGATGCTTGATGAGGCAAAATAGAAGCATTTCTGCAAAAGGTTTTACTTATCGTTTTACCATTCTTTCCATGTTTCCCTCTGTAAGTAGCTTAAGTTCAAAATATTCTAGGAACTGTATAAAAACCTGTACCAGACTTCCACTTGAGATTAACTCGGTTCCAAAGGCCTTCGTGGACCCTATATATCCGTCCACCTAAATAGCTGTACTCAGTTGTTCACAATACTCACAAGTGATGAGGCTGAGGCATACTTACAATCATATTCCTATTTCTTAATTTTCCCAATAATATTATATCGTGAAGTTTGTGAAAATGTTTGGATGTTTGCCATTCAATCACACTCAAACAGCTGAACAGTTCTAGCTGAAATTTGTTACATAAACAAGGATAACACGAAGCCTGATCCCGATCAATCTGCCACAACCGCAACAGCCAATTACAAATAACAGAAACTCACATCATCTATGCATAACTTAGAGCCCCATAAAATTGCCCTATGACCTCTAATAACAATGGTATGATCACATACCTCCGTAACAAAGCCAAAACGTCCGAAATCAAGGCCCTAACCTAATTTGCCATTGTTTTGACATAATATAATGCCGGAACACGATTACTGACTGAATATTTGGATATGTTTTGTAATATGTGATATTATCAATGATTCTGAGGTTGAAATGGAAACTGTCCTTCAGTATCATGATAAAATCTCACGAGAGGAAAAACTCATGGGCTTGAATGTACTCATTGATCAGAAGTGGGATTCTTACAAACTTGAACATTTGATTGTGTCAGTTGTATCAGAGGCAGCGGTAGCGCCATTTCTCGACTAACCAAAGGACTTTTAGGATCTCTGTAGGAGTTCGTATCGTATTTGTGTAGGCTGAAAAATATTAGCCGGTGGAATGTAGATGTGAAATCACATATCTACCTTCGTTTTTGCGGAAAAGTACTTTGCAGAGGTGAGAGAGCAGCAGACACTGAGGAAAGAAGTCGGCCAGTAAATTGCATTTCCCAAAATGGTCTTCTATGATGTAGTCGAGTTCACAGCATTTGCTACAATATATGCAAGCGTTAAACTTTTATAAAGCCTTTTAATTTAACTTAACAAGCTGTAGAAAAGACTATACTATAACACCGGGTTATTGAGGTATTAGAGGTATTGTTATGGACTTATGGATAAAGTGTCCCACAGGGTTAACGGTAAAATTATTTCCCAATCATTACCTAGCTATATTTCAAAATTCAATATTTCTATCTCATCATCCTGCCCATAATATTCAAAGTCAGACTTTTTTCCATAATTTTCTTTAGAAGGCAATTCAGCATCCACTTCAGTTTTTGCCCTGTCATCTTCTTTGCTTATCCTGTCACTGTCTTCTTTAACCTTTCTATTGATAACTTTAGATACAACCGGGATCGGTGCTCGGATAAACAAGAAGAATTTTATTTGCTTTCATCCTGCAGAAAAACATTCATCACAACCAACACCTGTAGCTGCAGTAATTTAAGTTATTACACGACTCTAAATAGTCTAAATTTAGACTGCAAAGACGCATGCCAACAGCATTCCCCTAAACACCGTGTGAACTAGGACTGTAACACATATAATGTAAACATACAAATTAGTCACTTAGCTAGTGACTTTACGAGCATTGTCTGTGAACATCCGTTGTATAATCGCTTTATAATTGTGGTCGACCAGGTGACCATGGTCGAATGAAACAAAAGTGCCGCATTGTGCAACGTTATGACGTGGAAAGGATATGCGTGTGTGACTTAAAGAAATGTCTCAAATGCGTGTTTTATAACATACATAAACTCGTAAAAGATTTTTTATGCAACCGTTTATCGCCTATTATTATCCTCTTAGTAGAGAAATTTTGAAAAATAGCGATATAGGTAGAAATACATTTTATTTTGGACCAAAAGTAGCAATGTATATGCTTCTTATTTCAAAACGATGGATTTTCCATACAACTGTTTATCGCCTATTTTACCCCTTTTAGTAGTGAAATTTCCAGAAATCCTTTCTTAGTGGATGCTTCCACATTAAAAGGCATCACCTGCCAAAATTTCAAGTCTGTACGTCCAGTGCTGTGGTTTAGGCTCTACGTTGACGAATCAGTCAGTCAGTCAGCTGCATGACATTTTAAAAGAATATTTTTTCAGCTTCTATGTAACTTTTTCCTAGTGGCAAGCTCTATGTACAGTCAGCGTCAGAGAAAACAGACCCCCTCAATACTTAAAGAATATCGCCGCCTGCGCCGGCCGGCCGCGTCACATGACTCACGAATGACGTCACGCGATGCGATCGTCGCTGAACTGCAAACAGCTTCATTTGCCTTTTATTTGCATGTTCATATTTGTAATTTTCTGATATTTTTCGTCTTTCAGCTCAATTGTATACCAAGATACAACATACTCACAAAAAGATGCCACATTAATTTATGTGGCGTTTGAGGATACGAACCCGCATCTCCAGCGCCAGCCGATTACTTAGACCGCGCCTTACTCCACTAGGCTACGGTTCACTTGATAATAATGGCGAAAAAATGAATAACATTCCTACTCCTATTATCGAACAAAGTTGATTACGGTGTTATTTTGTAGACGTTAAGGTTTAAATTTCAACTACACCATATGTGATAATAATAACTGCTCAATTGACTGAAAGATAAGGTTGAAATTAGTATAGATTTCTCGTTTAGTTCAATAGATTACGCTTGATACAGCTTATTGCACTACCGTCATTTTGTTTTTTACTTCAAAAACTTATCTGCTGTATGAGCTGCGGCTATAGTATTTTAATATCTGTGAAAGCGCGCTAAGGTTGCAATTAGAATACTTCTTTGTCTTATTTACTAAACTGTGATTGAAGGTAACTTTATAATTCGTGGTAATTTGCATTGGTGTTAATCCTCCTCGTAATATTATTCAATTTATTAAGTTGTTGATCAGTTTTTTGAGTAAATTGAAAGTATGGTTCGAATAACAACATTTTTGAAAGCTAAAATTGTTATTCTCTGGGAGCAAGAATAGAGGCATAACGGTAAGAGTTACGATAAAAATATATTATATACCTATTTATTGCTTAATCATGTTACCTTTTCATTTACAAGTTAGATTTTTGGAGTTTCTTTTATTTATTATCATTTTCATTACAGAGAAATACAGTGCGTAGATGGATTCGAAGGTATCAAGCGACGGGTGATATAAAAAATGTGAACGCCAAGGACCTCGCCTAGTTGCTTACACTCATGAATCAGAACGGCACCATGATATTGTGGAAGTTCACTCAGTGGCACCCTTCAACCCTAAAAACATATAAGACTTAAGAACAAGCGGCGGTTAACATTAGGTAGGTAAGTAAATGATTTTAATAATATTCTTTAAAATAAAATCACAAAAAAAAACAGATTTGAAAAGGTTTATTATTTTAGGTTACTGGATATGGATGTCTTCAATGGGCCCAGGCGAGCTAGTGGAAATAGGTGGCCGCATGAACAGTGAGCGATACCTTGAAGTGTTGAAAGACGTAATGCTGCGCATAATCAGTGCGGGTCGCATATCCAGAAGGACAAATTTACCTGGTTCAGGATAACCCTTTAGTGCATCCCGAATTATGCAAGACTGGCTAAATGCACAAGAAGATATAACGGTGTTTGAGTGGCCGGCTAAAAGCCCGGATCTTAATCCTATAAAAAACTTGTGGGGTCAGATGGTTTTAAACTGGAACTAAGGTAAACAGAACTTGGGAACTAATGCGAAATAGTGTCCTAACATTCATAATAATAATATTATATTATTATTAATACCTAATCCCATTACTCTTGTTTACAAGTTTAGTAATCTTCTAATGTGTTAACGATGCACCATCTGACCTCACATATTTTTCTAATGCTGTGTTAAAAGGGTTACTTATCAGAAAATGTGATCAAAGAGGAAGATGTATATTGCTATACTGTTATAGTTTAGCATGTTGGTTCTTTCTTTGTGGTTCACAGGCATAAATAACATTTCATTTTTCAACCATTCTTTTATATTCAAAGATTATACAGAGTGTAAAAAATTAATGTTTGCAACTTTAAATAAATAAGTAAATAAATATTGTAGTTATGTTTCTAGAACTATGTATAATATTAAACATTTTATACTTCACTTAGACCCTAAGTGAAGTAAACATTTTATACTTAGGGTATTGTGTTTTGTCAATAAATTTACGTTCTAAAAATAAGTAAATCTAAAAATAAGTAACCCCAATTTAACTCAGATAGAAAAACTGTATACTCAACCAGGAAATGGACTCCATGTAGTCCTAGAAATGTAATTCGAGAAATAAATTAATATTGTTTATACAACAAGCCTATCTTTTCTTACAAACCTCATACCTACTATAAAATTTGATTCATTAAATAATAATTAACAAAAGTGCTTATGAGAATAAAAAAATAATTATACGAAATAAAAAAAGGACTTTGTGTCCGAGGATTTGAACCCCCGGTTACCGTATTCACAAAGCATAGGTCATAACCACTAGACCAACATGACATTTACACAAAGTTTCAAAAAACTTCAATGCTTTCATGTCATTATCAAGGGGGGTCCCTTTTCTCTGAAGCTTACTGTACAACCTCGCCGAGGGTCCTACAAAATGATTATGTCATAGTTCAAGTTCAACTGGCCGTGTGAAAATCACACGGTGTCTTCGACTCCGTCCATTACTTGGAGAGGTGAAATGCCCACGGAGCAAAGTCCCCACCAGTTTTCAAGAGGTTGGCGTTATTGCATGCAAACTTGCCTTTTGGATCCCCTTTTCCGTTTTATATTGGTTCCTTAAATAACGACGAAATAAGCTTAAGTTGGTTCACATTAAAGTTTATTAGATATTGAAATTAAAATACCTATATTGACCCTTATTGTGCAAAATATTATGTAGGTGTGACACACTATTGTACAAGTACTAACACAAAAGCACTGCATTCATTCAGTTTATTGCGTACACGAGACTTGCGTTTAGCATATTAAGTACAGTCAGCAAATTATTTATCGGATCGATATTTTGTACCGGGTTTGGAATACTGCAATGTGTGTGAAACAAATGATGTTTTGTCATACGTTTTTTGTCAAACAAGGGTGAACCGAGAATTCGCCCGGGCCTCGATTCTGCTAGAGCAAAACCACTGTCATACCAAAGTCTAAAATTAAATTGCTTTTTGTACAGGGAATGAAAAAGTGTAATGACTGTTTTCATTTCATTTTGGACTTTAAGTCTATAGTAATAAAATCTAAAATTTAATGCGGTTTTTGCAGTAAAAAAGAACCACTGTCATACCACAGGGTATGACAGTGGTTTTGTTTTAACAGAAACGAGGCCCTGTTGGGGTCTGGTCGCGGGTTTGAGTCCCGTCTTGGATGTTTACTTTCCCGATGTAAGTAAATCTATAGGAATAATTAGCTTATTAATTGCTTTAAATTTCATAAAAAATACATCTACCAAAATCGAATAAACACTGTATGCTGTCTGAACGTACATTGGGTTGGTTCGGTGAATGATGAACTAAGCGATACTTTTAGCTAAGCTTTAATTGTAACTATGTATTCTGGTAATGAAATAAAAATAAAATATAAAAAAAGTATTTCTTGGATCATGTTAGGTACCTACTAATCTTATCGTATCACGAGTATTCACGAGCTATTTATTGGTGTTTAGCAATTTTTGTCACTAACTCACGGAAAAATATCGAGGTCTAGCTAAAAGCGGACCCCAGACTCCGAGGTGAAAGCTTCGGATGCGACTGGGAATTAACGCTAGGATGAAGAAGAATCAATTTTTGTCACTGACTGTACCTCAGATGACCTGCTTATGAATGCGCTTTCGAACGATCAGTGATGGACGTTAAGAGAAGTAGGGCACAGCAAAATCGTCAAAATTCTAGCTCACCTGATAGAAAACGGTTACCAATTACCATAGCTATTATATTTTTTGACCGGGTAGAATTTTTTTATTTTCTCAGAAGCAATCAGTAAAGGTATAATTCAGAAGCCGACCGCATACGACAACGACAGACGCATGCAGCAGATACAGCGTACACATTACATGTCAAACTTCGATACGGATAAAGGGGACCATTGAGAAGCGTGCACCTGCTGCGTGCAGCGTGCGTCAGAAGTTGTCGTATGCGCTCGGCTACGGAATCATATACAGGGTGGAAGATTTTAACCTTACCTGGAGGGAAAGTACTTTAAATACTGGAGATAGCTAATTTCACCCAAAGGAAACATTCCTTTATTTTTAAAAAGAAACAAAACTGCATTCATAGTTTTTTGAAAATTCCCTTGCCATGCCCGGTAATCGAACCGACTAAAATCCAAAAAAATAACATCCTGTATTTTTATAGCATCAATCGATAGTGTCAATCATGAGGATCGAAACTCTCTAATAAACATGGTAAATTAAATGAAAGGAAGTCAATAAAATCTTAAATTATAAATTCCATTCCAACAGATACAGTACTTTTGCTCAACGTGCCATCACATAGGTACCTTATCAACAATAACGCCATTTATTTAGTAAAATGAGTACTAAATGACTAAACTTTGATTCCGATTTAGAATGTAACGTTATTGTGTGACTGCATGAGGTAGTCAAGTCTCCCGATTTTTTTTTTAAAGAATATTAGTAACCGAAATTACTTATATTCCTGTTAACCCCCCAAGTAAGCTAAATTGCTTGTACTAGGAGTGGGTTCACGTCTGTAGTGTAATGGTCAGGATTCGAACCCGGGACCTCTCGATCGTAAGGCCGACTCCTTAACCACTAAGCTACCGACGGCGACGCTACTATTATGTCGATTTAGGTCCAAGATACGTGTCTCGAGGTATACTTGGTTGGAAAGCACTTCGTGGTACACCGCATCGCACCCTGGGCAACGGAGATGACGAGAGAATTGCCTTATTGGTTCGTCTTATAACACTTTAATTGAGACTTTTGAATTAACCTGAGACGGCATGCGGTTTTAGTCGGTTTGAGTCGAGAGAGTAAATACCCCTGCTGGCCAGTGAGGGCCAGCCATGAAAAACAGGGACAAGTAATTTAAATATGGAATTTTATTCTTAATATGATAGGATTGATAGGTGATGGATCCTTGAGTTAAGTTCTCTATTTTGTTAAATCGAATTTGAAAATTGAGTTTTCAGGGATTTCCTTTCCTTTAATTAACCATGTTTGTTAGACAGATTTGATCCTTATGATTGATACTATTGATTGATGTCATAAAAATACAGGATGTTATTTTTTCGGATTTTAGTTGGTTCGATTACCGGGTGTGGCAAGCGAATTTTCAAAAATCTATGAATGCAGTTTTATTTCTTTTTAAAAATAAAGGAATGTTTTCTTGGAGTGAAATTCGGTAACTCCAGTATTTAGAGAACTTTCCCTCCAGGTAAGGTTAAAATCTTCCACCCTGTATATCTGAGCAGTTGGTAAGGGCACAGTCTGTTATGCTTGTAAAAGTGGAGTACGTAAGCTGCTATTTGAATGGCGAAGCATATAAGCAGAGTGGCGCAGTGGAAGCGTGCTGGGCCCATAACCCAGAGGTCCGTGGATCGAAACCACGCTCTGCTATAAATACTTTTTGGACTTTTTACAAAATATTGTTATTTACTGCAAAACATAATATTCGCAGACGTTTTTATTGTAAGTGAATTATAATACATTAAAGGATGATGGGCACAAATGTATGGAACTTGGTCCCACCCTCCAATCGGAATAAATGATACACCATTGGAAAGGTATTTTTGTGTGGATTACGAATAACTATGGCGCTAGTCCTGATTTGCTGTCCGAAAGCAGTATTTTTTTGTTTTTTTGTAGCATCCTGCATACACTTCTATTATTATTGGTCTCGATTATGGCATGTTATAAATATAATAATAATAATTACAATAAGTAAGATTTTCGAGAAATAAGTGAATATACACTTTATTTCTTGTTTTATTTTATACCACTTAGGTGGCAGACAAGCACACGGCCCACCAGATGGAAAGTGGTTACCGTGGCCTATGGACGTATGCTGCACCAGGGGCGTCACACAACCCTGAAGAAACCTTCTAAAGCCCTTCTTCTTCTTATTATTATTCACACTAATATTATAAATGCATAGTAGTAATGCCAAGTGAAAATCGCTTGTCTGTCACTTAAGTGGTATAAAAAAAAATCAAGCACATAATTTCACAAAACCGGTGCCAACTTAATGCTTATCTGCTTACGTACACTTAGAGTTAATAAGAATAGTATCATCATCAAAATCGGTCAAGCCAGATATATTTTTTTTTTAAATTCTATTTCGAAGTAACTTCTGAGGAGTATATTACAAAACGGACAATAGATACAGGTTAGCTGCCATAATCGTTTTTTATACTCTTGACAAGAGCTATCCAACGATGGTAAATTCATTTCGATTGGACAATATTCTAAGTGGGCCCAAAACGCCCATCCTCCTTTGTAGCGGCAATGCATTCCACAGATGCACAATGCATACAACATAATTAACATTGAGATAGTGCACTAAATAGGTCGATGGGGTCCATTACACGCTCATGCAAGCATCATGCATCATGCCGTCAATCATGAATATTATTGGTCAATCGGTTATTAGACGTTATGTTATTGGTCAATCACGGCGTGATTGATGGTTAAACCATGGCAAAACCTACAGTGTCATGGACCCCTATGAAATCATTCATGTTTCATAAAAACTTGGGAGCATTGTAAACTGCAAAACCAGTCCACACTCTCAGACAAGTAATTAGGTGCATACGTGCATATCTGCTACGTAAATACCTACCAAACTACCTACATAATTGAGACAAAAATAACTTCGGATAGAGGGACCAATCAAGTAGATACTCAAGTACAATCAATCAAGTAGGTACCTACCTAGCACACGAAAATCTGCAAGGGTTTAGACTACTTGCTAACAATCATAATAACAATACAATAAATTATGTGGTGTAAAATAATGCTCATGTGGGCACATTTTAAAAACTTAAAACTGGTCTGAAAATTAAAAACAATAAGTATCTACTTAAGCAAGTAAAATTAAATTTTCTTTTTTAACCTTAACAATTTAATAAAAATTAACAAACAATTCCTAAAAGTCGATGAAAATTTACTATACTATAAAATATTTCTACTTTTTGTTATATTACTAGTGCATAAGATCAATTGTATCTATATCTTATCTTATAAATAAATAAATAAATAAAACACTTACCAAAATCATTTTTCTTTCCATTTTGAGTTTTATAAAACTATATTTTCGAAAAGTTCATTATTTAAATATATCACTGATCTTCCCCTAATTTAATTAACAGTTTCTAAAATAATAATTTAATAAAATTCAATACCTTTACATTATTTATTTCTAAAATACGAATTTAATTTGAGTTGTTTGAAAGCGCGGGAGAATACGCGGACGCGTTATGGCGGACTGGCCACAGCGCATGCGTCCCCCGCTTATAAAAATAAAATTATAGTCGATGGTTACTTTTTTGTTTGTCCATCCGCCTAGGGCCTGGGTTCGTGTGTGAAGGCTACTGTATGCTATGGTGTTTTACTTGTACCTATCTACTTACTCATAACAAGCACAATTGAACGAGTTTTTTGACTTGAACAAGAGTTTTTTGACTTCATTTCAAAACTGTATTGTGTTCACGGAACTAGAGTTAAGTGTATATATTTTTTACAATGCCGAGAATCGTGTGTCCATGAATGATTCTAGGCATTGTAGTGAATGATAAAGTTTTAAATGATGTATTGTCATGCATGACATACTTAGGTATAGGTACTCTTAACTAAGAAATGCTCCAGGTGACCACCCAGCAGCGTGATTTGAAACCATTGCACAAATAACAAAAGGTGCCGAATTATACTATGGTTTTAAATTACTCCATTACTGTGCTTTTATCTCTATTTATTTTTTATAGACTTGAGGGATGAAATTACCTACTTGTTTATCGTATACAAATGGAATCAGACAAATTAAACGTCACTTACAACTTTATTTCATAATTTTTAGCTTAGCGGTGATGTTATATTGATCGTATACCTAAAGAAGTTCAAATTCCACGCGCGAGAAGTAGATCTAGATCAGGGGTGGCGAACCTTTATGCATCAACGTGACATCATTCTAAGTTAATTGAAGCCCTAGGCGTGCCCGTGGTTGGGTGCGCGCTGTCCTGCCCGAAGTGTAGTAAAATACACGACAACGTCGAGAGTCGTCCCATGCCATGGTGCAGTAATCCTGTTTCAAACCATTATACCAAGTTCCGAGAATTAATGTCTTTACACCTCACCTATTATAGAAAATAGACCCTATTGCTTCGTAGCACTCAATGGTAGAGTTAAAATTAATTAAGTGACAAGGTGCCTATCTATTAAATTATTCGTTCAAATTAATTAATTTACAGCTGATTGGTATTGTAATACAATGCTTTCAAAATACGCCAACCGTTACTTTCCCATATCGTAAAACTGTATTAGGCAGGTATATGGAAACTGGAGAGGTCAAGGTACATAAAAACCGCCACGCCTGTCAAATTAATCCATCGATTGTCAGGATATATAATTAGTTCATAAGTATCTTCACTGTTTTAAAGCAAAATTTCTATACAATAACCTCTATTTGCTTTAGGTAGGTACCTAATTAAAAGATCCTGTCGTTTACAAAGTTTTGAATAAAGTAATCATCATCATCAGAGCGTTAGGTTGCATCAAAGCTTCCACTACGGAGCCTGGAGACTACATTCCTACTTTATTTTTGTACCCAGGACCAATTTGGGCAATAAAGCTGAGCTACTAGAACAATCCTACGAGTACGAGTCCATTATGCAATGGAAGTTCACGTGCAAAATATAATTTGAATGATTTTTTCCTACACAACATCCTAACGTAAACCGCTGAACTGCGACCTGCCAGAATCACCTTGCCTGGTCGGAAGATCCTCTCTATATGTAGAAGGAAAGATCCCTGAGGTAAATTAGGGCTTGAAAGTTCACATTTAAGCCCTAATTTACCTCAGGGTTGAAAGTTCACACGCTAAGTATAGGAAAGTTCACTTTTGAAGAAAACAGAACTATCGTATGAGCACCTACTTCTAGTTAAAATAAATATACTTACAGGTGTTAGTAGATATCGCCAATGAAAAGGTGTAAAATATGAAAGGTTAGGTCGCTATCCAGCATTGGAGTAAGTATAAGGCAATCAGTCTCTATCTTTTGTTTGAGTCTAATTAGTACGGTAGACCTATAATACATCCAGGGGCCCATTCTTCTTCCTCTTAGCGTTAATTCCCAGTCGCATCCGAAGCTTTCAGCTCGGAGTCTGGGGTCCGCTTTTGCCAGTCTTAACTACGGATTTGGCTAGACCTCGATATTTTCTGTGAAGCGATTGCCATCTGACCTCCACATCCCAATGGTAACATTAGGCGATATCGAAGCTTTGCAGCTAGACTGTTGTTTTTGGATTTTTGAGGGCTCCAACTACCCGTAACGACTGACATAGATATTCTTATGGCAACCGGGACCGACGGCTTAACGTGCTCTCCGAGGCACGACCAGACCAATGCAAATACCCCATATTTCATGAACACAAATATTTGCACTGAGCGGGGATCGAACCCACGCCTCCTGCGTAGCGGCCGCGTTCACTACCGCTACGCCACGGAGGCTGTCATCCAGGGGCCCATACCATGAACTCATAAAACAGGTCAATAATTGAACTGCTGTCATTCTACCAACTGCAAATGTCACTTGGTAATCCTATATATTTATATGGCATTACAAAGTGACATTTGCAGTTGGCAGAATGACAGCAGTTCAATTATTGACCTGTTTTAAGGTTTATGGTAAGGCCGCAGTCCAGAATAAAGTGAGAATGATTGACATCTAAGGTGTCTGTATTCAAATTAAATACCCGGGAACAGTCTGCACAAATTCAGAAGCAGGAACAGGAAACGCCATTGTCTAAAACTATAGCCGTCTGTTTCCATTGTCTCCGCAGTAATTTATAGTATTATTCATACAAAAAAAAATTTTGTGGATTTTTTTTTTAATAATTTAAGGTTATTTTTTATCAGTCGTTTAGGTGTTTCCCGCGGCTCCGTCTACATGAAATATTAATCCCGTTCCTGCAATAGATGTAGCCTTGTTGCATACAGATTTAAAAAAAGCTATGAAACTCACTGGATATTATTTAGTACATGCTGCTATATTCATGCTCTAACCAGCTTCTTCAAGAACTTAAATGGAACCTTATGGGAAATCATTGAGAATAGTGGGTAAAAATATTCCTGGACACTTTACATAGCGCTTTCCAGACCCAAATTTACTATTATTCATCCTGTACCCAAACTAAGAATAGCTTGTAATAGGTAGGTACTTAGTTTTTTGCGATATAGAAACTAGAAAACCTTCAGAAAACTAACAAAAAAAATACAAAAAAAAATCTAAAATATTTTACATAGACACCAACGCGAATCGAATAGACAAATTCATGCTCATTATGCACGTTTACATTGGACAGGAATCGAACGCACAACTTTTGATGTAGCGATCGTGTACTCTACCGCCATTTATACATACCGTAACACAATGGAAACCGTCTAATTAAACCACAACTAAATCAAAAACCGTCGGGCACCGAACCGCAACTGACACGTCATTGTGTGTTGCAGATCAGCCAACCGTACCACTACGTACACGCCATTATCAAATTATTTCAATAAGATGAGTTAGCACCGTCCTAGTCGAAATGCCGTTCGTTTCTGATCGGTTCCGGGTCGCGAACTGTGTAAATGAGAGTCTTTGACGGCCATTGCTCTTTTAGCTACAGATTTCTTTGCAATTTCAAAAAGGTACCTTAGGAACGTTTAGTTACATTATTGCTACGTGGTCTGTAGGGTTTTCACGAGCCAAATGGTCCATCCCGGCATTTGAAGACTCGAAACGGCGTGCGGTTGGAGTACAGGTAGCGGGGCTATCGGTGGGGATTTCAGCAATTAAGAAAAGTGCTGTCACGAGTCTGTTTAGTGCTAAATTATGGACTATATATCCAAAACTTCAAAAAGATAAATGCAATTTGGTGATTAAATTCAAAAAGAATAGGCTATTTGACAACATTAAAAATATACTACAAATTATGGTCATCCTATTAGAAAATAACGTTAAAAGACCTACGAGACTACAATTTACTCTCAAATATGTGTATTTTATGAGAATTTCGAGTATAAAAATGTTATATTTTGTTGATTTATTGACTATGGCAAAAACGCTCGTGATTGGTCAGAGCTCTGTGTGACGTCATTCCTACAAAATATCTCCAGTTGTATGAACTATTATTGTTTGTTTCGGTGTTATTATTTGCCTTTTCCTTGATTATCGCGAGTTTTATGGACATATTTTGTGATTAAGTTCGAAATGGATACAAATTTTGTGCGAGCTGATGATAACAGCAACTTACAGTGACGTCAATACTCATACGCATCGCCATTTTGATTAAATATAGCGTTTTTCGCGCTCTTTTGAAAATCTAAACTTTATCATTGATTTTTTAACATAATGCATTGTTTTTTTACAGAAATATTAATGTGATAATGGTTATACTGTAATAAGCAATCATTTAAAGTGGTTTTTGAACATTAGTCAAATAGCCTATTAAGTTATCTCGGTGTTATCGTGTATTCGCCTTCACCTCCAGAAATTAGTTTAATTTAAAAATAATATTTATCACAAAATCCTATTACCTATGCACCATTATACCCGATCCTCCACGTTCATCCGCATCCAGTTGATTCCAGCCACCTTCAGAAGGTGACCTTCTTCAGGTCCGTTCAATTTACTGAAGGGCGTCCCTTCCCTTTTCCAATTCGCGTTCTTCACTCTTGGACTCGTTTGCTTCAGCGTCCATCGGCCCTACGACAGATGTGGCTAGCCCATTACCACTTCAGCTTGCTTATTCAGCGAGCTATGGCGGTAACTTTAGTTTGGATGATCTCATTACAATTTTATCCCCAATTTATAATTTAAAAAAAATCCCAGGCTAGCTCGCTCCACAGTCCACAGTCCGACTTTTCGGCACGTCCACGTTTCAACACCGTTAGTCATAAAAGGTAGGACCAATAGGTAGGTACCAAAATAAAGTAAAGATAATACCATAATACCAAGGCTTTATTCCTTATTTATGGTTTACACACACATAATCATACCGCGAATATTTAATACTAGGGTAATCTAGGCCTTTAATCTGACCATAATGAATAGAGTGACATTGATAAATGAAACCCAACCATTGGAAACTGATATTTACTTACCTAATAAATCCTCAACAATGGCATCGTTATACTAATATTTATCGCAAATTACGAGGTTTTTTTCGATAGTGATGAGTATGAAGAAACGAGGACATTATTATTTGTAATTCGCGGTGTTGAATAGGATGACAGATGTCCGCCGTTCCCGCCCAAAGATTTTGTCATACGCATGCGCGTGACGGACAGTGCCCCTTTTTTTTCTTTTTATAGCGTGCGGAAATCACTCTAGGTCTCACCTCACCGGAGCCTTTAATGAGGACAGTATGACGGACATGATCCTGTACCTGTGCAACCGAACAGTAAGTACTATTATCTGTTCTGTGCCTGAACACTCAGAAGGATTCTGCATGTAGGATTCCTACATGCAGATGAATCCTTCTGAACCTACAGTAGGAATTACGTACTCAGAAGGAATTATACTTTATTTTAGTTATTTTACGTGTTAAAACCAAAAAACTACAACATTCTTTTCGATACACAGTCGTACATACATAAGTAACAAGGTAAGTATTTCTTTAAAAACGTTTTACAAATGAACCCAATATCTTATTTGCACCAATGATATATTATAAACTATAGATATGTTATCCACACTCTAAAATGGCGACAAAAAAATGATGACTTTTGGTCATCATTTCATGCACCACTCAGAATCGCGACAGTGCGCCACCCAAAAAACAAACGTTTTTAATAATAAATACGTAATAATAAAATATTATTAATGTAAATAATAATTGATTCATATAAATTAATAACATTGACGTATTTTTAGTAAGTAACTATAATTTTTTTATACTTAGCGTTTGCGCCATTTTTGAAAGCCGCCATTTTCAGTATATAGTATAGTACTCTGTGGCCGCCATCTTCTTGTAATGACGTATCTATGAATATAATACATCATTGATATGCACCAAGTAAATAAGTACATATGGCACAGAACTAACAATATTAAGAGTAGTTCTGTAGTTAAAATACATTACTTTAACTGAGCTTGATAAATTAAGAATAGTAAAAGAGCGGTAAAAGTTGCGCATGTTCTTGTTTTATCGTTTTTATTTATTTTTAATCATCCACCCAACCTAGAGAATTAATTGACAATTAGGTAAAAATTATGACTTGTTAATTGATGTTTAGTAAAAATCGCAAAAAGTATCTAATTTGACTAGACAGTCAAATACCGAATTGCCCTAAAACAATTTGCCCAAGTTTTTAACCCTTTATACCTTTCAAAGTATTTCAGCCTTAACCTCGTCGTTTTTTTTTAATTAACCCCTAGGTACGCCGCCGCGCGACCCAGATGTCAGCAATTTGTTTTGACGAATCAAAACGTAGTCTATAGTCTATTATACGAACGAATGAGTGACGGCAAATCGATAGAAAATAATCGAATGCCGACCAATTACTTCGAGGGTTTTGTTGATACAAATAAGTATGTAGGACGTAGCTACTACATTTTTGCAATAACATTTTTGAATACGAAACGTAGCGGGTTCAATTCCCGCTCAGTGTAAATAATTGTATGAATTTCTATGTATAAATATGTATTAATAATAATAATAATAACGTGTCGGCTCACGGGTTGATTGCCAAGAGCCTCGACCAACATCTCAAGAGGCTCGCGTTAGATAGTTGGGTCAAGGGCCTGATGCAGAAGGCGGTATTGTGAGGAGGTTCCTCTCCCTGGAGCCCTAACCGCCGGCAGCTTGGTCCATGTACCCTATGCCGGTGGGGCACTATTTTTTATATTTTTAAATATATTTTTTCCCTTCGGCCACGTACGAAACCAAGTTTCGAAACTAGTTTCTAAATAAGAATAATATTTCTTCTTTTGAAACTGATTTCCAAATAAGAATAAACTCGTTGCCAATTAAGAAAAGTAATTATTCTCCCGAAACCGGGCTTTTTACTGTTTTTGAAACCAGCTTCCAATTAAGAAAAAAATTTCTTTCGAAATGATGATGTACCAAAAACAATGATGTCATACAAACAGTGGTTTGATCAAACTGAGTTTTCCAAAGTTTGCTGTTGTAGCAACTAAACAATTCGAACTACAAACCACCTCCCTTTTTAACTCTTTTAAATTTTAAAATTCTTTTACAATTGTAATTTAAGTTTTAAGTTAGTTAATAAGTGTAGTTTGTGTTTATTCATTATTTATTTTCTTCCTAAAATCAATTTGGTACATTATTTCGAAAGAAGATTTTTTTCTTAATTGGAAGCTGGTTTCAAAAACATTAAAAAGCCCGGTTTCGGGAGAATAATTACTTTTCTTAATTGGTAACTAGTTTCAAAAACAGATTTTTTATTCTTATTTGGAAATCAGTTTCAGAAGAAGAAATATTATTCTTATTTAGAAACTAGTTTCGAAACTTGGTTTCGTACGTGGCCGAAGGGTATTCTTTTTATGGATGTATTTAAAAATGTAATTTATAAATGTGATTTTAATTAATAAAGAGAGAATAATAATAATATACGTTTATTTCAGAATTTCTTCCATCGATTCGTTAGTAGATAAATAACTTACAACTAATGTTAGTAGCTAATACAATTTGAAATTCAACACACCTGAAGCTTTCACATCGGAGTCGAAACTACAAAATTTTCCGTGAAGCGACTGCCATTTGACCACCACGACATAGATGATTATGCAAGTAGTGCAGTTAGACCTATTGTTGGATGTTGCAAATAGATATTATTTTTTTTTTTTAAGAATATTAGCAACCGAAATTACTAATATTCCCGTTAACCCCTCCAGCTAAGCTAAATTGCTTGTGTTAGGAGTGGGTTCATGTCGGTAGTGTAATGGCCAGGATTCGAACCTGGGACCTCTCGATCGCAAGGCCGACTCCATAACCACTAAGCTACTGACGCTTCAAACAAATATTTACACTGAGCGGGAATCGAACGCGCCCTCTGCTTAGCAGTCGAGTTCACTACCACCACACCTTAGAGGCTTTTTATACTGTCTTCTGAATGATAGATACAGAAATTCAAGCATTAAGTATTTTAATTTTATATATGGTTAATTTGACCACCTTGCCTAATGAGACTTTCAGCTTACCATCAGGCCAGGCGTCAGGGTCACCATTTTAGACACGTTACCATGTTACAATGGTGGCACTCAGCTTCACGGCCTCATCAGATGATTTTTCACGCCCCGCTTAAAGGACCCGGGGTTGTAGGAAGAAGGACTTTACTTGGTACTACCTAGTGCTACCTATTACTACCTGCTTCTACTACATTAGGTAGTTACAATGTGTCAGTATAGCAAACTTTATCACACTACACTTGAACTTGTTTCCGATCGTTCCACAGCTAAGTGTTCTGTTATTGATACCAATATGCACCACTTTGGTCTATATTCGTTTGACCTGATTTTGACCTCAATCGGCTATTCAATAGGTACGTCACTATTCGATTGAGTGCACATTGGACAGTTTCCTTGGTGGCCCATATTTTAGCGCCATAATTGGTGGCTTTTGAATGTGTTCGGGGAAATCGGACAGTGTAAGTGAAATCGATAGTAAAAATTTTAATAACTATATCCTCTTGTATACTTACTACTTAGTTAGATGGAATTTTGCGCCTTTTGAGACAACATTTGTAATCCATATCCATACTTATTATAAAATAATGCGAAAGTAACTCTGTCTGTCTGTTACGCTATCACGCCTAAATCACTGAACCGATTTTGATGAAATTTGTTATAGGGGTAGATTAGGCCTTGAGAAAGGACATAGGCTATGTTTGGTCGTGATAACCAACATCCACGCGGGCGGAGCCGCGGGCAACATCTAGTACAATATATTTTAACCTATCTAATGCAGATCTATGTCAAGCACCTTCCGTATACAAAAAAGTATTCAAATAAATTGTCACCTCAAAATGTCTCCTTTATGTTATAGATAAGAGCATGTTATGTGTTCTGTCCATACGTTTATAGGAGGTCACAAGTGTATTAAAAGTGAGTGGACAAAAGCTTCACGCATGTCAATAACCTTCCACCCTTCCTGTTCGCCGCGTATCCGCCTGTGACACTGAATAATTTATTTCTATCTGTAAACATTGCTATAACTAAATGTAGCCATTCATGATTGTGGTTTTGGAAAAAAGTTTTTAAGGAAAATAAATAATTCGGAACTATTTTCTCCGTTTCTTCTCCATCCGAGCCCTGTCAACGGCCTAGCATCGTCCTACTCCCGTAGGTATAACCCGCGCCACGTATCTTGGACCTAAATCGTAAGAAAAACTAGGCTCTGGCGCCCGCGGATTGCTTTGTAATAATCTTGGTGAAAGGGCACATTTTAGGTCCAAGATACGTGGCGCGGAAATATCTGGAAAGAAAAGTAGCATGTTATTGTTACTTCTGAATACATACATGCATATAATAACGCCTTTATCCCCGGAGGGTTAGACAGAAGTGAATTATCACCAGATGCGAAAAAATTTCCAAATTGAAGCCGGTGGAAAAAAATCTTACCTGGATCTAATTTGTCATGGATCATGCGACCTATTAGGACGCGACAGGAATCGGGTTGTAGGGACCCCTTGCCACTGATTAACACCCACCTCTCCACTTTCCATCAGGTGCGCCGTGTGTTTGTCTGTAACATTAGTGGTATAAAAAATAAAATCCTGTGAAAAATACATTTTGCTACGTACCTACTACGAGTATTATAAAATGTAGGTACACCCAGGTACACAAGTGCCTGGTCGTGACGTCACACAGGTTCAATGATAAGCTGTCGAATTTGCTAATAACTGTCACCCGTATCAAGCTACCTATGTTGTGACAAGTATAGACATAAGACCGATTTATGCCTATATGCCCATATTCTTTTGTTATTTATTCAGGAACATTATGAAAACTTTATATAAATATGCGCATATTATTAGAAAAATCGACGCGATGAGGTCAATATCGGTAGGTTATTATCTGGTGCATTATTCTACTTGACAGTTTCAAATGCATGAAATGCAGTCGTAAATCGTAACGCCAGTAGACGCGTTATGGTTGGCCAAGCCTAATGAGGGCAGTGATTGGTTAAGGTAGGTACCTATTAAAAAAATAGTACATTATGGTACAAGTGAGCAACGTTGGTGATTACCGCCGAGGCGCCATTGAGACCCGAGCCGCCAGGTTAACTGTACAATAACGTCATCAGTTGGAGCACGGGACCTTGCAAGTCCTCGTGCTTCACCTAGGTGGAGTACCTAGGTGAAGCACGGGTCCGGACCCTCTCTAATCTTAATTATGAAACTAGTTATATACTATCGCTCTCAAATTAGTCTTCTCAACATTTATCATAATCGTCATCCTCATGGAGACGTATGTTCATGTGAGGCCGAGGTGAACTCGGAGCTCAGACACAGAACAGATAAATCCTACTAATATTATAAATGTGAAAGTTTGTGAGAATGGATGTGTGGATGTGTGGATGTTTGTTACTCTTTCACGCATAAACGGCTGGACCGATTTGGTTGAAATTTGGTATGTATATAGGTTATACCCTGGATTAACATATAGGCTATATATCAGCGATGAACGGGATCAGAATTCCACGCGGGCGGAGCCGCGGGCAACAGCTAGTAAATAATACTTAGTACTGCTCAGGGTCCGTCTACCGGCTTTTCCTCCTTAGCCCCTACTCTATATTGTTTTACTTTTTAGGTTTCTTTTAATCAATCTGGTAAATGTCTGGTAAAATCCAATTCTGCATATGACTCCTAATTTCCATAGGGGCAGCTTGGGGGGTTCAACATGTTCAAATTCACCCTCGAAATCCTCCAATGAACTGTATCCATGAATAGCAAGGTTAGGAAAGGCCCTTCAAATTTATTGGACTAGGCTAGGTGCTATTCGCGCAGGAGCTATTCACCTGGGAGCTCAAACTTTACAACACCACCTTCCTTTTCACATAAGCTATTTCGACGACATTCAAAGGACCATAAATAAGTAATCCGTACAAATTCAACACGATAAGAAACAATAATTGTAGTTAATATTTAATATTCCGTCAAATTAGAACATGAATTACAGTAATTATATTGACAAAACAATTATATGGAATCCTGTCAAAGACCTTAGCTGACCCGAAAATTATTTCAATTGATTCTTTATTATATCGAACTGTGCAACGAAAAATAATTTAGCCAATGTTCTTCTACATACAGGTAAAAATAAATGAAATATAAAATGTGTTCGAAGTAAAATATTGCCTGCCTACCTATATATTCGAAATAACATGCTTCTGTGGCGTGGCGTGGTGGTAAGTAGTGAATTTCATTCCCCGCTCAGTGCAAATATTTGTATGCATACATACAATTACGCCTTTATCTCCGGAGGGTTAGGCAGAGGTGAATTGACCTTCAATAAAGCGTGATTATATGTATGTATGTAGAAACCATAACAGTAGCTAGTTAAGCCACGCTAAATTTGGGTCTAGATAGCGTTGTGTAAAATATTCTACAATATTTATATACCTCGGGACACGTATCTTGGACCTAAATCGCAAGACAATCGAGGCCCTGGCGCCTGCGGATTGTTTTGTAATAATCTATGCTTGGTGAATTTGAGCTCGTCTACCGCAGTAGCACCCTGTGCTATCCTCAAAATACACCCATGATACGCGTATGTAAGTGTTCTACAAGTGTTCTACAAGCGTTCTACAAGTCTTCTACAAGCGTTCTACAAGCGTTCTACAAGCATTCTACAAGCGTTCTACAAGCGTTCTACAAGTCTTCTACAAGCGTTCTACAAGACAGTGTTCTTCAAGTGTTCTACAAGTATTCTACAAGTCTTCTACAAGACTTTCTACGAGTCTTCTACGACTCTTCTGCGATTCTTTTACGTGTCTTTCTACGAGTCTTCTACGTGTCTTACTACGAGTCTTCTACGTGTCTTCTACGTGTCTTCTACGAGTCTTCTACGACTCTTCTACGAGTCTTCTACAACTCTTCTACGAGTCTTCTACGTGTCTTTCTACGAGTATTCTACGAGTCTTCTACGACTATTCTACGAGTCTTTCTACGAATCTACTACGGCTCTTCTACGAGTCTTCTAAGAGTCTTCTACGTGTCTTCTACGACTCTTCTACAGGTCTTCTACGTGTCTTTCTACGAGTCTTCTACGACTTTTCTACAAGTCTTTCTACGACTCTTCTGCGATTCTTTTACGTGTCTTTCTACGAGTCTTCTACGTGTCTTACTACGAGTCTTCTACGTGTCTTACTACGAGTCTTCTACGAGTCTTCTACGACTCTTCTACGAGTCTTCTACGTGTCTTTCTACAAGTCTTCTACGTGTCTTCTACGACTCTTCTACGAGTCTTCTAAGAGTCTTCTACGTGTCTTCTACGAGTCTTCTACTTATCTTCTACGACTCTTCTACGAGTCTTCTACAAGTTTTGTATATTACCCGTTTACAACTTGTTTCTTGGTGAAACCGAGGGTTAAGAGTGTACAGTGCACAAAAATTATTGACGTAACGTACGGTTTAAGGACAGATTGTCCTTAACCCAAAAACATGTCAGTTGCATACGTTACAAAATATATCACAACGTAAACATCTACTGACATTTAATTATGTTTTTATTATCATTATAATACATATTCGTCGATATTGGAAGTAAACAATGACTAATACTATTTAATTGACAAGCTTTTTAGACCAAAAATTGTGTCGCAGTTCAGGGATGATGGGATGGCGGCAATTAATTTTGAATTTGGAATATATTACTAGCTGTTGACCGCGGCTCCGCCCGAGTGGATGGCGTTAATCGCGACCAAACATAATCTATGTTCTTTCCCAAGGTCTAATCTGTCTGTGTACCAAATTTTATCAAAATCGGTTCAGTGGTTTAGGCGTAAAAGCGTAACAGACAGACAGAGTTACTTTCGCATTTATAATATGGATTATATTAATTAATTTTCAAAGTTTCAGGAAAGAGGGTTACCATTACTTATTATTACACCTACACACCTACAACCTACCATGTAACCATGGTGGCATTCAGCTTGACGACCTCATCAGAAGCCTTTTCACGCCCCGCGTTAAGGACTCGGGACTACAGAAAACACCGAAAATCAAAAACAATTTGTTTTACTTTCATGTGTTTTATACTTACTTAAATAATATGTTATCTACCCAAAGTTCACGTGATAGTACCTATACTTCTAAAGCTTGGTAAGTGGTGTAACAATGTGAATGTAAATATTTTATGAGACAAAATTGTAGCGTAGTTACTTGCCTAAACACTTTTTCACATATTTAATTTTTCTTTGAGGTAAAACCTATGTTCACGGGTGAAATAATACTGTATTGGGGAAATAGTGACACGTTGTGATTCAATAGGTACCTATCTAAGTATTTATATTATTTTTATTTTACTTCGGAGAATACTGTGGTGTCGAAAAGAAGAGTAAATAGTTGAAAGAAGAGGAATGAACTCCATACTGTGGTTTTCCCAAGCGACAACAATATGGGGTTCTTCAAGAAGGGCATTAGAAGGTTTCTTCAGGGTCGGCAGCAAGAGTGTGACGCCCCTGGTGTTATATACCTCCACGGTAACCACTTTCCATCAGGTGGACCGTGTGCTTGTCTGCCACCTAAGTGGTATTAAAAAAATCGTGCACTGAAAAATGCCGTCACCGTCCCTGCAATGTTGTCAAATAGTGATGATGTGCGTTGATGTCATTGATATATAATAACATTTCCAATAATTTTGTGGATTAGTTAGTTTAGTACCTACTTACTTATCTTTGGTAAGTCCTGTATTTGGAAATGCATACACAATCGTATACGTTAACTTCTTTTTATTTCAAAACTCTTTCTCTATTTCTTTTAGGCCATTTTAAGAGCCATTTTCAATATTATTCTAGCTCTTCTCGATATAAATCGGATAAATATAGCTACAGCTGTATTTGCTATACAATTAGTAAAGTTCTAAATCGAAATCTGACCACTACATTAATCACCGTAATAATCCACCATATTTCAAAAATAAAATTACTATTTATTAAAACTTCATGATTTATCGCTTCCCTATGACTGATGTCCAACATTCCACCATATGAAAAAACTTTATAATACACGTGTAGAATCCTACACCCCTGTATAGTTAAATACAAACCCCACAAATTATTTCTAACAACCCTTGGCTGAAAGTCCTTCAGTCTGTGCCTCGCGCGCGTAAGTGACTGTTGCGTCGCCATATTAAAAAAAAAATCCCGCTTTACGTTCGCGCCATTAAACATCACCTTACTTTTTTCATATATAATTTTAAAATAAATAGATAATAAATATTTGTGAAGTGTAAAACTCGTATTTAAATTAAATAATCAGTTTAGAACTATAAATATTCACAATGACTGATGGACATTGATTATTATGACTGAAAGAATACAATTATTGTTTAAGTAATGAATTGGCGCCAACATAACTGTGTCTATCGGAATAATATTTGAAAAATCGATGTTCTTTTGTATTAAAAACTAAAACTTTCTACATTTAATACACTTTGTAAGCCCGCATAATGTGAAATGTTATCAAAATAGCACTTGTTTGTACTTTTATCGCCATTTTACCGCCAATACGTGTCCTGCAAGCGTGAATACACGATCAAAGAGTCATAAATGATGTTTTTAATTGAAAATGGACGTGAAAAGATATGGCGTTAAAAAATCTTCAGATATTTCGCCCCATGAAATCAGATACTATGGGGTACCAGCGGCGGCAGGCGACCCCGATGAGGGCTTCTCCGACTGCTATGTCCAGAAGCATTTCGAAGTCTGCTGAAACCTTGGTCGGCACTCCTAAATATAGTAAGAAGTTAATAATTTATCTATTCAATAAGAATAATACTTATCACACAGTTTATTACTGCGCCTCGGAGGAGCACGTCGATCCCAGTTGTCATACGAACATTTATCATGGCAGACGTTACGCGTATCTGGAGCCCTAAAAAGTTCAATAACTGGTCAAACTGCAAAACTTCGATATCGCCAATGGGCTGTGTAGGTCAGATGGCAGCCGCTTCACGAAAAACTTCGAAGTCAGATACGGTGTCGCAGTTTGACGGAAAAAAAGCGGTCCACGTAGGTACTTAAAGTACCTATGGGGCCCGTATTTAATTTGTGGGGCTAAGACCTCTGATGAGACCGGGGCTACCGCAAGAATGATAACCATGACTCAGTTTATAAAGTATCCTACTAGGGATTCAGGCAAGCATCCTCCCAAGTATTAAGTATTGTAACATCATCATTCAGAAGGTTGCTTGAGGGTCGGCAGCACGAGTGTAACGCCTCTGGTGTGGCATACGTCCGTAGGCCACGGTAACCATTTACCTTCTGGTGGGCCGTGTGCTTGTCTGTCAGCTAAGTCGATTAAAAAAAATCATCCCTGTAACATCCAAAATACCTACTTGCACTTTAGTGCCCGGTGCCAACTCTTCTATCTTTCTCCTGATTTGGGTTATCTTGGTCTTTGCGGGAGCGACTGCCGTCTGACCTAACTCCAAGAGGAAAGCCAGCTCCAGAGCCTCACCCGTCAATCATCCGCCTCCAGCAGAATAGAATAATCAATGTATGGAATTGAGACATGTTTGCAACTGTCATAAACGTATTGATTGGTGTGCCATCTGCAAGCGAGGTTAGTTTGGACCCCAACAACGGGCCCAAAATACCCTATGTAATCGACACTTCTAGAACCCAATCTAGCAGCTAAAGAATCTACTTATGTATTATTAGCTTTAAACTTTCGCCACGGTAAACGTGTGCTTTCGCGTTCCTTGATATAGGTACGTACAATAATCCATACAGGGAGATCCGATTCTCAGCACTCCATGGATTCACCGTGCGGTCGCCGGGTCCATAGCGTGATACAGAGAGGAACACCGTGACGGCGACTGGGACTTGCGACCCAGATGTAGGTTTAGGGTGGCCACCTTGTGATGCATCAGCGCTCTGCGCATACTAATATCATAAATCCGAAAGTAATTCTGTCTATCTGTTTGTTACGCTTTCACGCCTAAATCACTGAACCGATTTTAATGAAATTTGGTACAGAGATAGATTATACCTTGGGGAAGGACATAGGCTATGTTTAGTCGCGATAACCGACATCCACGCGGTCGAAGACGCAGGCAACAACTAGTGTTAAATTTTCCATGATTTTGTAAATAAGATGCGTTTTTTAATCTCTACCTTTCTACCCAGGCAAAGAGTTGAAGAGCCGTAAAGCAAGAAGCACTGACCAGCCAGGCGGTGGAATTATCAAAGGCAGCAGTACAATAGGACTACCAGCGTTGGGCAAGAGTTGGCTGAAGGATGACGACAGCATACTAAGCCGCTCAAGGAATGGCAGGTAAGAACATTCTAGATTATTTAACTTGACTAGGCATGCTTAGGAGTTCGTCTGCGTGGACTTTGAGTCGAAATTTATTTTTTACGCGGAACTCTTATTCATTTTTTAAGGTATAAAGTAAGTATTTGAGTAGATAAACTGTGGAGTTTAACTCTTCTACAGAGTAGGCCGTAGATGGCCAGAAATCAAGTCATGCTGAATAGAATACGTGAAAGAATTTTCACGTTATCATAATGTAGCATATACATCAGGATCAATATTAACCTACCTATGTAAGCTCAGTATTTTCCCAACACGTTTCGTGATTGGCAGATAAAATAATGAGACTATCGCGACGCAGCAGACTGGGACTGCCGTAACCAGACCTTTCTACCCTGAAGTTGGAAGATTGACATGAATACAAAAAAGGCGTCTTTTTATACCACTTAAGTAGCAAACAAGCACACGGCCACCCTGAAGAAAAGTGGTTACTGTGTGGACAAGTGAAACACCAGGGGAGTCACACTTGTGCTGCCGTCCCTGTCCCAGAGAGATTATGTGCTGTCAGCACGTAAGACAAGCAGGATAAGACTTTGGTCTTTCCACTGACAGCACAAAACCATTCCAGTGAGCTCTGGCTACCCTACTCATAACCGGGACTTTTTGACTACAAATGACATTGGTCACGGAAGACCAGTGTCAGGTCGTGCTAAATAAGCAAAATCTAATAACACCTGAATCAGCTCTGTAGAAAACAAAGACACAAATTAAAGAAAAAGATTAGATGTTTTACGCCTTTCGTAGCTGACTGTACAGTATCGATTAATACCGATTGACGTTAACTATACGAGTTATACCCCACCAGTATTGTTTAAAGTTCTTATAATACACCAAGGGCATCCCTTAAACCTACCAGGTGCGCATAAATTACCACCACAACACAGATTCACACGGTATTTCTAAGGGCTGTCCATCAATATAATCTTGGCGATTGACACGCTGGCCTGACGTAGACATTGAGTAATTACTATGGTTTAATTATGTATGAAGAATTTGTGACGTAAAGCGGTGGATGATATAGGTATCTATTAGGTATGTGGAGAGGCCCCACTTGTCAATTTTAATATGAGCGATAGGCCCGATGGAGTCAGGTCAATTTTCCGTTAAATTTATTGAAACTTATAAGAAATCGGACTTTCCTCTTAGGACTGGGAAATTAAACGGCAGTTAGACATGACAATCAGGCAGGACAGCCTCCGTGGCGTAGCGGTAGTGAACGCGGCCGCTACGCAGGAGGCGCGGGTTCGATCCCCGCTCAGTGCAAATATTTGTGTTCATGAAATATGGGTATTTGCATTGGTCTGGTCGTGCCTCGGAGAGCACGTTAAGCCGTCGGTCCCGGTTGCCATAAGAAGATCTATGGCAGTCGTTACGGGTAGTTGGAGCCCTAAAAAATCCAAAAACAACGGTCTAGCTGCAAAGCTTCGATATCGCCTAATGTTATCATTGGGCTGTGGAGGTCAGATGGCAATCGCTTCACGAAAAAATATCGAGGTCTAGCCAAATCTGTAGTTAAGACGGTAAAGCGGACCCCAGACTCCGAGCTGAAAAGCTTCGGATGCGACTGGGAATTAACGCTAGGATGAGAGAGACATGACAATCAAAGATATCATCCGTGTGGTGACGGAGAAAGAATACTAAGTATCACCACCCCATATCATCCGAAGGGTGTCGTAAGAGGCGACTAACGGACAAATACACAGACGATATCACTACGAGAGAAGGAAAACTCGAAATAAAACCAGCCCATCTGACCAGGCAGCGTGGAAACAGTAGGTCAAAGCCCCCCAACATTGGGAGAGGCATATGTGCAGCAGTGGACTGCGATAGGCTTATTGTGTGAATAAGCGGATCTCGGTTTCCAAAGTACAGATTTTGGACGCAACTGGGGACTGATAGCCTTAAGCCTGAAAGAGTCAAAGGTCGAAGCTAGTATTCTTATACCGCAAAAATACTCTAATCTACTGAACAATCTAAGGCTCGATCTTGATATAAGAAGCACATCATAAAGTGAATGCATGTCGCAGATCTATTAGGTATAAAGTAAGGTGCCTACCTACCTATTAATTTTAGCTACTTATTCTCAACATTACCGAGCAATTGCACAGAACTATCAATAAATTGATCATATTATATTGCACATCACATGAAAATGTTAATCAGCACCAATTTAATCAACTTTGCAAATATATTTCGTAAAATTTAAACAAAAACATTTCAATGAATAAAGTATGAATCACTACGTTCTGATTCAACGTAACCGTTGCAAGTTGTAATTTCTTTCATTCCTAGAAAACCTTAGTGGTCAAAAACCATTACGGTAATAAACGCGCCAAATTGTGACCTTCATAAGGTTAAGGGTGGAAGGTTAAGGAGCAGTGGCTTCCTCAAGAAACCTTCAAGTTGTTAGTCACTTAATACATCATAAATAATAGAACGTGATTAAAAGGAACGACGCCATTAAATATTACGTGACTTGTCCGTTTTCGTTAATAACTATAACTTCACGCTATATCGATAAGGTTTATGAGTAATATTTCATATGAGCGTCTATCCTCTGGTTGAATCCAAGACTTGCACTGACTGCTGACAGAAACCGCTCTTGTCAAGTACTCCTCCTTTCCAATACTTAGTTTTATATACTCACCAGCGGCGAAGGCTGAAAATTTTGAAATGAACAGAATGATATTGACCATCAGATGGACTGTGCATTTATTTCCATTAGTCAAAAAGTAAACCATTTTCCCACCAACTTGGTAATACAATATAGCAAAGGGTTCGATAAACTGTGGTATAAGTTATGAATTGCATGACCGGTAATATGCGACAACCATGTTTAATATGCTATAGGAAATTAGGTAAATTAGCAACCTCGTTTTATTTTAACCATACTAATACATAAAATATGAGTTTGCAGGTAGGTGTATCATTTATTCTACCATTCAACAGACAAAAACCAATTACGAAAAAAGAAACGAAAAATAAGTAAGATATTTTTTTCCTCAATGTGTTTTTATTAAAAGAGGATATAGGTAGGTATTGTGGTAAGGAAAGGAAGGAAGCGCCTGAGAAGATGACATTTGACAGAAATGTGAGGAGAAAATTGGGATGTGCCGATCTCAAATAAAAACCGCTGCAACTAAGCTTGCTTCACGATAGTAGTGTCAAGCAAGGAGCTTTAACTCCGATCCGCTATCTTGCAAATCTTGTTTGTTTTTGTACTACCACTGTTTCATAACGTCAAAATTGCCGCCATTCGCTGCAGAAACCATTAAGAAGAAGAAGACATAGCTTAACACATTATTTGGGTAATTTCACGATGCCTATTTTTTTTTATAATTTCGGTGGTATTTTTCAATCATAGGTTTTCCGATGAAAAAATTTAATGGAGTTCTTTTAGAATACTAGAATACTGATAAGTATGTGTTTAAAAGAACTCCATTAAATTTTTTCATCGGAAAACCTATGATTGAAAATACCACCGAAATTAGCAAAAAATTAGGCATCGTGAAATTACCCATTTATCAATCTTTGTACCTAATTCTGAACTTCACGCAAACAAAATCACGGACAGAAGCTAGTAGTGAGTCGTAAAGTAATCTAATAACTTACAAAGTGTACGCAATTTCCACTTAATTCCAAGATTGCAGGAGAATGAGTAATGGAGTAGGCGTTCACCCGGCTTCCTTCGCCCGCTAAGTGTAATGAATCAGTGGATTGGTCTACGCACGCGATGTGGTCAGCTGCTTACGATTTCTTTACACTCGTGTGTATTAAAAGGTGTTATTTTATAGGCTTTTAAGCGTGACATGGCATGACAAGCATGATGGGGTTACAATGTAATTCACGAGATTTTTGAAAAGGTGGAGAGTTGTTGAGTTGACACTCTGAAGACTTCTAACGTAGGTAGTCATATCCCCAACTGAATAGTCCGACTGGGGAAGTACCTCCGCCCTACAGAATAACGTGACCATAATAACCTACTCACCTACCGGGGCTACCAGGCTACCCTACTGACGGTGAGTAGGGTAGCCAGCTCACTGTAGAGTGCTGTTAAGGCCCTGAATCAGATCAGCATCGAAAAATCGGTATTTTCGAAACCGTTTTTCTTTTTAACTATAAAACCTACAGATCTGGAATTTACATGCCTGCATACTACAGGAGAGTAACTTCTTCTTTTCATAAATTAAATAAAAAGAAGGAAATAGTTGAAAAGAGGCTCTGAACATCGTGACTCTTTCTTATGAACATAACATAACATAAACTCACGCCTGTATCCCCGAAGGGGTAGGCAGAGGTGCTAGCACCCACATTTCGCCGTTTATGTTTAGGTCCCAATGTAATAGGTGGCGAGCCTATTGCCATTACCCGGGCACTTATAAACCTGCGATAAATACACACATAACTTCGAAAAGCATCGAAAAGTCATTGGTGTGTGCCATGGTAAAACCTGGGATAGAATCCGAGACCTCGTCTCAGCAGTCCATTACCCATACCACTAGGCTACCGCGGCTTTCTTATGAAACCAAATATTTTCTAGAATATGTATCCAAATAATCTAAAATTTCACATGTATGTTAAATACGTGTATTAGCATGACGTGATCTTCTTAGTTAGTAACCGTCGCCTATAAAGTTATCTATTAAAATTAGTTTTACTGATTTTTACGGTTCAAATATGAGCGAATGACCTTGAGCATTTGTATGGTCAAAGTCATTCGCATATGTAATCACCTAAATGGGAAGACCAAAAGCTTGCCCTGCTATAACTTCTACGCTGACGGCACAAAACCTCTCTGTTCTTATAGGGTCGGCAGCACGAGTGTGACTCCTCTGGTGTTGCACACGTCTATAGGTCACGGTAATCACTTTCCATCAGATGGCCCGCGTGCTTGTTTGCCACCTAATTGGTATAATACTTTTTCCTTTCAATATTTATACTAGTTACTAATTATTACATCTTGTAATCTAAAGTGCCCGGTTGATGCTATAGGCACGCCGATTATTATGTGACCAAAAATACAACTGCTGAAATATGGAATGTATATTCCTCTGTGTAACGAAGTTATACAGATGACATTTGTTGTATTGTTAAAACTTCTAGATTTAAATGAGGTAATAGAGTAAAGTCATAGTTTCCCCAGCGCACTCGCATTTCATTGTTCGAACCGAACCTGGTTATAGTGCGTTGTTAAAATAATGCTTCGTTTACATACTCGCGGCAGAGTGAGGGAAGTGGCGAGAGAAGTGGGCAGGGACGTGGTGTGAATGGTATATTCGTCATGCCGCGAGTAGTGCCGCGTATGTTGCTGCGAGTGTCGGCTTGGCGGCGCGAGAAGGAGCGGCAATACTAGCGCGATGAAGCATTCACATACTCGCGTCGCGCACACTTCGCATCGAGCGCTCGTTGTGTACGCGCGTGTCACAGTCACAGGATTACTTCGAATTTATTATCATGACAATGACGCAACCAATCGAATGGTCCAACGAAAAATCAATAGAATTTATTGAAATGCTTGCTACGGATCTAATTAAATAATATTATAGGTAATACATATGTATATAAAAGGTAGGTAGGTAGGTACCTACCTACCAAACTAGAATAGGTAGGTAGGTAGGTACCTACCTACCTACTAAATTAAAATAGGTAGGTAGGTAGGTAGTACCTACCAAATTAGCCTGATTACCTACCAAATAGGTAGGTAGGTAGGTACCTACCTACCTACCAAATTAGCCTAATTTACCTACCTACCTATTTTAATTTGGTAGGTAGGTAGGTACCTCTACCTACTAAATTAGAATAGGTAGGTAGGTAGGTATCTACCTACCAAATTAGCCTAAGTATACCTACCAAACAGGTAGCTAGGGTACCTACCAAATTAGAATAGGTAGGTTGGTAGGTACCTACCTACCAAATTAGAATAGGTAGGTAGGTAGGTACCTACCTACCAAACTAGAATAGGTAGGTAGGTAGGTACCTACCTACCAAATTAGCCTAATTACCTACCAAATTAAAATAGGTAGGTAGGTACCTACCTACCTACCAAATTAGCCTGATTACCTACTAGCTAAGTATCTAAGTAGATAGCCTAGCCTAATAAAATGCCTATACTGCATTCGGTTAGGTGTCCACTTAACTAAAGTCGTCCATCTCCATCGCAAGGCGAATACTGTATGCGGGGCAACGCGATGAACATCGCGATGATGCGAGTGTTGGGCAACGCGATGAACATCGCGATGATGCGAGTGTTTGAATGCTAGGGCATTATTCGCGTGAATATTGCCGGCAAGGCGATGAGCAATGCGAGCGGCAGTATGTAAACGCGGGGTTATGTAGTACGCAATGATGGAAGCTCCATCATGGCTGCCAAGACCGCAGAGGGCGATGTACAGACTATCCACCTTTGGAACCTCTACATTTTCATTATCAATCAATCAATTAGCCTACTACAGTCCACTGCTGGACATAGGCCTCTCCCAATATGCGCCACGTTTGTTTTATTAATTGTTTTCGAATGTTATTCGTCAATGGTACAGTAAAAAACTAATATCTCTAAAAGTACTTATATTATTTTTTCATAACTTTCGCGATGGTTCAATTCCAGTAACATACGCATTAGCAATTAACTTTCGACTGTGACTATACTTTATTCAAATGTAAACTATAATTGTATAAACATATTGAATAGACAATTTAATGGAGTATTGACGCGCGAAGCCTTGAACCAAATTGCTGAACTAATGATGCCACTTTCCATTCATTCATGGAAACGAAATTTTTAAACGAATGTGGTACGCCACACTTAGATATTGTACCTACCTATCTGTTAAATTTAGACAGGCATAATTTCGTTGTTCACTTTCGTAAATCTATAGATATTTTAAGCAAATCGTATTAATTAATGTTTAAGTTTTTTTTTTCACTCTGAGTCGCCTTATACGGTATACCTAACTGCTGCGTGCGTTTAAAGTTGTCGTATACAGTCACCTTCGGAATCATACCTATAATGCAATCCGATCCCATTCAAGAAAGCAATAATAACTAATAACACAAAATAAGGTTTTTACCCTCAACCACTTTTACCCCAATTATCGCAAAGTAGAAAACTGGAAGGTAAACTAAGTAAGTAACAATCCAAGAATAAAGTCTTTAATGTATTCCGCCCTGAAACTCCATGCATGAATTATTTCACATCAATCCACCTTATACGGTTTATCGACTAATATTTGTTGAACCACCAAAATAAACTAATTAAAAAATACTTATACAAGAACCATTACTGGCTATATAGAGCCACTTGTAATTAACGATTGCCGTGTGTAAAACTCATCAAGTTATAACTATGACGTCACTTGATAGTAAACATCAATTACTTTGGAGCATCTTAAAGTTATTTACTGATTAATTATGATGACAGCCTCTCTGGCGTGGTGGTAGTGAACGTGGTCACTAGGTGGAAGGCGCGGGTTCGATCGTAAATGTGGCTGTTTGCATTGGTCTGGTCGTGCCTCCGAGAGCACGTTAAGCCGTCGGCCCCGGTTGCCATAAGAACTTCTATGGCAGTCGTTACGGGTAGTTGGTGCACTAAAAAATTCAACAACTGCCCCTCTAGACAAGTGGCAATTCGTCGGCCGACGTATATGACAGGCGTCAACGAATGTCAAAAACGTCAAATCCTATACATTCGTCATTCTATTCCATGAGACGCCGAGCAACGAATTGCCACTTGTCTAGGGGGATTGGTCTAACTGCAAAGCTGCGATATCACCAATGGGTTGTGGCGGTCGGATGGGAGTCACTTCGAAATTTTACCAAACCTGTAGTTAGACAAGAAAAAGCGGGCGCAGAGTGAAAGCTTCGGATGTGACTGGAATTAACGCTAATTACGACACATATCCGCAGATTGTAAATAGATGGCAGAGTCACAAAGTATTCCTATTATCAGCACTATCATCTTTGCGCTAGACCCGATCGCATCCGAGGCCTTCGCCTAGGAGTCCGGGGTGTGGCTGTAGCTTAGTATACCTATTATGTGAACGATGGTATTGTGACGGTGCCATACTGAGTGGGTTTCAGATATTATCTTAGTATTATTTTTAAAAATTGTTATCTCTACTAACATATTTGGGATTGGGTCCCAAGTCAACCTCCCCTGCCAGTATTTAAATGGTGCGAACGGTATCAAAAATTAACAAGGTTCTGATGCAGGCTTTCCTCTCGAAGTTGGGAGGTCAGAGGAGAGAAGAGAGGCAGCCATTGTCTGGAAAACCAACAAACAAGTAAAAAATAATAAACGGAACCCTGGCTCCAAAGGGTAAACTGCGCTTAAGCTCGACTCTCGAGTAAACTAGATACTACAAATCTTGAGCAAATGAATTTTCATTCTTTTTGTCCACTGTCCTTATGCTATTGCTAAGTATTAGTTATGTAATAGAGTGGTGTTTTTTCGGGACGATTGATGCTTGACTGTATCAATTATTAATTTCGGCATTCCCTACAATCATGAAAAACAAAATTATTATTATTATTTACGCCGCCCGCCGCGCGCCGTGTTGGTTCCCGGTTGAGTAAAATGGGACCACCCCATTTCTTCTTTATAAGTCGACTAAGGGATAGGGCTATTCTCCATCCAACAGTAAATATACAGCCCATGACAAAGTGCCTGCTAGACGGCAATAGGCTCTCCCCCTATAACGGAGGATCGAAAATCATAGTTGGCGAAATACGGGTGGTAAACAGACCACGGGCAGTAAAATGTTAACCTCGGATACAACCGAGAACAACAAGACAATGTTGACGATTCATAACTTTGAATTTAAACGTATCGAACACTATAAATTATCAAGATCATATACGATCTCACTCACGAACCTCAATCACGACATTAACTAACCACAGACTAATAGCTCCAATCAAAGTGAAAAGAGTTGATACTTCATTAATATTGCCAGCGGTCAATAAGAGAGCCCTTGGCATTTGGGCGGGCGGCTCGCAGCCCAACCGTCACTCACTCACCGCGGCTATTTGAATATTCTACTATTTTCGTGGAATGTTTTGTTTTTCGGTAATTTAAAACTAGAATTAGAAGGCTACCTGCGTTCATTTGATTTGTTTTTGATATCCTTTTTATATTTTACTAGCTGACCCCGCGAACTTCCTACCGCCTAACAGTCAATTCTTTTTTTTTCAATTTTTCTCTCCGTAAGAACCATCCCCGTACTTTAAGGAATGTTCTAAAAAAAGAATTAGCTAAATCGGTCCAGCCGTTCACGCGTGATGGCGTGACCAAGGGAAATAGGAATTCATTTTTATATATAGAGATTATCATTGGACGAACTATCGCGCCCGCATTTGTATACAGATTGGATACGACATATAGGCAATAATTGAAACCATATACTTGGTACCCCCTTAGCTTGCAACAGGAAAAGTCTGTATGTGTGTGCATGTACGAAGGTGTATGAGTGCTTGTGTATATGATTAAAGGTAAAGTAACATAAATGTGTCTTACAAAAAATTGCGATTTGATGAACCTAGATCAGAGTGGATTTAGCCAGGAGCCTGAATGACTTCAAATTAAATTCCGAAGAGATTTTCATTGGTGAAATCTCTTAAGTGTTGTGTTTTGGTCCAGTTGACGATACCACCACCCCCTGCATACAAGGGTTTCACGGAATAAATGCAAAGTGACATACGAATACCGTATATTCTAAGCTCATCGGTATAAAATCAATCAATAATAGCATGAAAAATGCACCAATATTAGCACAGTATGGCTTCAACGTATCGGCAAATATGTCGCAAGGTCGATCGCATTATCGACTCATAGCAATCGAAGGCATCAAGTCATTATGTGACATCGTGGTCAAACGGTCGATAACTACGTCAGACTCCGCTATCTCTCACAAGCTAGTTAAGCTATACCTGCTTACTTTGGGCCTGGACATCGTTATGTAGAATGTTCTACAATCCATATCCATACGCCATCTGGGGGCACGGCCGTGCCCCCGCCAAGTCGAGCAAAAAAGAGCGGCACGGCCGTAACACTATTTTCTTGAAGCACTTCAGGCCATTTTCGACCCCCTAGAACTTCGTTGTGGATAAACCTAGAAGCCTGAATCTTCGGTTACCAAGTGGGCTCTGTATACACTATGTATTTCAAAAAGATCAAAAATTCACGCGGGCTGAAAAAATATGGCGATACGAAGTTCGCCGGGACAGCTAAGTAGTATAATGTGTATTATAAATGTGAATGTACCTAACTTTGTCTGTTACGCTTTCACGCCTAAACCCCTAAACCGATCTTGTTGAAATTTTGTATAGACCTTGGGAAAGCATTTATCACGAAAAAAGTGGATGAATGAGGAAATGAAAGAAAGTGAGCAAAAAACCGATCTAACCGCTAGTTAGGTGTTCCTTTGAAGGTTTGATTTCCATCATTCTCAAAAACAATTGACAATGGTTCCTATAGAATCTCATTAAGAGGAGAGGGACTGATCACGGCAGCCAGCTGCAGCAGATCTCGCCACATTTTATGAGAACTATTATAAATTTTGCCTGGTTTACCTTATATGCGTTAGCCCTATCCACTAACCCTCTCCTTTCTTACAGTGGCAGCAGTCGAGCTGGGAGCCTGGACCGCAGCACCAGGGGATCGAGCACCACGCTCAACTCCGACGAGGACAATATCAATGTTGTTGTCAGGTACTAACCATTATATCAAAATACTAGCCTTCCGCCCGCGGCTCCGCACACGTGGATCTCTTATCTCCAGTTCTACTCAACCGATTGCAATCAAACAAACGTAAGATTTTAAGTCTGACCAAAACCTTTCTAACAAAAAAAACCGCATCAAAATCCGTTCAGTAGTTTTTGCGTCCATCGCGGACAAACATTTTCAATTTACAATTATATAATAGTACTAGCTTTCCGCCCGCGTGCATCTCGGTTAACGCGACCTTTGCTCATATCTTCGGTTCTACTCAACCGATTGCGATCAAACAAACGTAAGATTTTAAGTCTGAGTAAGCCCTCTCTAACAAAAAAAACCGCATCAAAATCCGTCCAGTAGTTTTTGCGTCCATCGCGGACAAACAGACAAACAGACAAACAGATAAACAGACAAACAGACAAACAGACAGGAAATTAAAAAAAAATATTTTCGTGTTCAGTATCGTTAACCTAACATAACCCAAGTATTTTTTTTTAAATAACTCCAATGTACAGACACGACCACTTTACAATTATATAATAGTACAGATAGATTTCAGCCTTATTAAGAACCCCTTTGTACAGATATTGAGTTGTGTATTGGTAGGGTGCATACTGTGTATAGGGTTCACCAAGATCTCCGGGTCAATCTAAACCAACCTCACCTGCTGCGAGGGGTACACACCTGCTAATTAATGGACTGAGAGTCGGGGCATACCTCTCGGGGTTAAGACCGGGTAGTGTTCGGAAACCCCCTCATTTTTTAGCCACCGGTATAACCGACCCCGACGTGTTGTTGAGGATCAAAATCCCCACTCTACTGCGAGAGGTGCGCGCAAAAATACGAAGCTCCGCTAACCTGGGCCTGCTTCCTTGCCAAAGAAGGCCTGAACAGGGTAGGCTATGTGTTATATCTCTGCCAAAATTCATCCGCTTAGGCTCTCTGACATAAAATAAATAAAATAAACATCCACATATCCATCCATGGAAATTTTCGCGTTTTATAATAGCAGTAAGATAAGTATAGCTATCTAACGTTTATTTAACTAACACACAAACTTCCAAACGACTGTTTCTAACAACTACGTGGCCAGGTAGTTGACACGTAGCTAAATGACACAGCAATCGATTGTCATACACCATTCAACACCTCAGCGGCAATATTCTGAGTGACATCGAGTCGTAGACGCGGTTGTAACGTGAAAGACGAGAGATTTCAATTGGTTTAACAGAGTACAAATATTAGTATGCATGAATTTGTATTTGCATTGGTCTAGTCTTGCCTTGGAAAGCACGTTAAACCGTCGGCCCCAGTTACCATACGAACATCTATGGCAGTCGTTACGGGTAATTAGAGCCCTAAAAAATTCAACAACTGGTCTAACTACAAAGCTTCGATATCACCGATTAGTTGTGACGATCAGTGCCTCGAGCACGAAAAACTTTCGGATTCGTAACGTAAACCGAAACGTATCGAGAGAACGAAGTTGCAGTGCAATTGACCGTCTGCCTACTGTGAACTTGTGTGTGTGAAGCCGCTTCACGAAAAATATCGAAAAAGCGGACCTCATACTCCCCATCTTCGGATGCGACTGGGATTAAAGCTAGCGTTAATCCCAATCACATTCACACGTATCACCTCAGAAGAAGACAGAACAGCGGCCTTACCATAAACTCTTAAAACAGGTCAGTAATTGAACTGCTGTCAATCTACCAACTGCAAATGTCACTTTGTAAAGTCATATAAATAAATAGGATTACAAAGTGACATTTGCAGTTGGTAGAATGACAGCAGTTCAATTATTGACCTGTTTTAAGAGTTCATGGTATGGGCCCAGGGCTAAAACTAAACCAGCTTATTGAACGCGCGTAGGTACGAAACGGTTTGCCACTCAGACTAAGGAGCCAGCTGTTTAAAAACCTCTGTATTATAAGTAATTGTCAAAATTAATTGTAACTATTCTATATTATAGTTACCGTTGGTTCAGTGGTCTAGACTCATTGTTTATAATATGCTTGTAATACTTACCCCAATTTTAACAAACAGTAATATTGACAATTCGCTAGGAAAATATCGAGGTTCAGCCGCGTCGCAGTTAGATTGAAAAGCAGACCCCAGACTTTGAGGTGAAGGCCTCATATGCGACTGGGACGAAAAGATGATGATGATGATGATGATATTGAAATACAATTATATTTATGGGAATGTACTATCGTAATTAAAAGTGCATTAGCACCGTAATGTTTATAATGGCTTGTCCGTTTAAACGCGTATCTATGTGTATGTAATGTTTAACGCATACATTTATACGTCACACAGTATCGATATGAGAAAATATAAATGTGTGTGATGCGAAACAAAGAAAACGTTATGCTCGCCTTTTCATACTATTATGTTCGAAGCATGCATGTATATAAAGTAATGCAAAAATTCGTGATTCTACGTAAGGCAGTGCGTAGCCTGGTCGGTAACATGGCTGCTTCGGATAGTGTTGAAATCGAATGTTGTGGGTTCGGATCTTAGTTTTTCCACTTTTTGTTGTTTTGTTTTCATGAAATTTTAGGAACAAATTAACAGAATTAGAAATAATTATTTACAAATAGAAAAATATTATACTTAATTTACAATAGATTATAAATAAAACAATAGTTTAAAAAAAAAGTTTATTAAAAGAATTATCCAATGTTAATTTGTGGTTATAATAATTTCATCCAAAAAATATACTTTTATAATAAAATTAATATTGCATATTGAGGTTATAGCTTAATTATTCATTTTCTCGAAAGTTTTTTTTCGGAAAAGAGGATTGAAACTTAACCTCAACCATACAGTCTTATACTAATTACAGGCCAGCACGTCCCTTGATAGGCTCAGTAGTCTCAATAGGCTCAACTGAAATTAAATAATAAAAATATTTAAACAAGGGTTCAAATCAGGGGATCGTGCTGGCCAAGGAAACAGTGGCGAGGAGTACTCATAACACGATTCCTGCCGGCTTGCTCTGCAAAGGGAAGTCATGGTAGAGATGCTTAAGTTTAATGCATTATTACATGTATTACACCTAAAATTCAGTACCTATCTAAAATTTGAGAGAATTTCATACAAAATTGCCATGGTTGTTCTTTGGGATTTGCCACCGGCTTCCCTTTTGAACATTTTCACCCTTCGCTACAGCAAGGAATAAATTTACGTTCACTAAACCATTCGCGAAGTATGGTGGCTCGATGGATGGGAGAATTATCATGCACAAAACTTATATCATTTTTTTATACCACTTAGGTGGGAGACAAGCATACGGCCCACCTGATAGAAAGTGATTACCGTGGCCTTTGGACGTATGCAACACCAGGGGCGTCACACTCATGCTGCCGACCCTGAAGAAACCTTCTAATGCCCTTAAACCTTCATTTATATCTGGATAGACATTTCGCACTGTGGGCAACATTATATCTTCTAACACTTTCACATAATTTGCACTATTTGCACGCGTAGATATTGGGTCTAATTCCCCGGCCCTTGCGCTCTAATCCACCCCCACATAATTTACACTTAGATTCAGTGTTCGGTACTATGTTGTTTTCACACCACCGTGTGTTATCCTTATGCCATAAATGTAATCTTCCTTTTTGAGATGATTTAAACGTTTTTTCATCAGAAAATATTGTTGATTCCCAGTTAAAGTAAATACTCTTCGTTATTCGTTTCATATTCTGCTACCATATAACGCCGCTTCAGCAGGTCTTCCATTTCTCCTCCAACTCTGCAACTCTTCTTCCTCAAATTGTTTCACGCAACGACTCCCAGTATTTCTCTAAAAAAACAACAACCATATTACACAATTGCAACCAATGAACAAAATTGCACTACAACAATATTAATTAATTAATTAACTTACAGATAAGCCCGTCTCATTAGAAATTTGAGATATATTCAGACCATTCGAATATGGCCACAATATTAGCTTTTGCTTCAATACTTATATTTGACATATTGATTTATTAAAAAAGAAATGTAATCGCTCGAACAGTAATTAACACAAACAGTCGTAACCATAGATGATATAATATATAAATAGGGTAGTCGTAACTGACTTCACCAACCAACAACTTCACTCATAGCCAATGAATCCATTTTATTTCAAATGCACCCTCAAATAATTATTTTCTCGCTAAGTTTAAAATTCTACCTAAGAAACATTTTTATATTCGTATCAACATTTATAATATCATAACTTTTAAATATAAAACACAAAAAGTTATATTAGTTCCGGTAGGTTCGAACCATCACCGACAGGTTTCATACTATTCGTCAAGCCGCACGGTTAACGACTCAGCTACGGGGCGGCTTACGTATGATATTGAAATTACCAATATCAATCAACGAGTGAACAATATTAATGTGTGTGTATGTGTGTGTGTGAATTATCTTCAAAGATTAAGGTCATAACTTCAAAAGTTTAGTAAGAGTACTGTACGACTAGTGTTGTGTATGTGTGTGTGAATTGTCTTCAAAGAATAAGGTCATAAGTACGATTAATGTTGACGCGCAATAGTTGCGTCAGATTGGTACTGCACTTATGATCGCGATAGTACCTGATAGGTACCTATAGGCATGAATATACAGGTCTTTTTTTTATCGTGCGAAAAATCCCCACGGATACCCCTCCGCCGCGCCGGAGCCGATGGAGGAGGTAATGTCGGACTTAAACCGACTAAAACGCACGCCATCTGTGGGCCGTCCGTCGCCGGAGGTGAAGTAGTCGTAGTAAATCCCTCGCACCCCGGCTGAGCAATATACAGGTCTAAGGTGCCATCAAAATGTTCGGAGCCCAAGCCAAAATCACTTGCACTGGCACAGACTTTCCTCTCAGGGTTAGGTTAGACAGTAGTCACTGCTCTGTATCAAACGGCTGAACCTATTTGATTTTTTTTAATACTTGGGTGGCAGACAAGCACCCGGCCCACCGGAAAGTGGTTAACGTCGCCTATGGACGTGTGTGTGCCAGGGGAGTAACACTCGTGCTGCCGACCCTGTGAAGACAAAGCATTACAAGCCTTTGGTCTTCCCAGGAACCGCACAAAATCTCTCCAGTGAGCTCTGGCTGCCTTAGTCATTGCTGGGAACTGGGAACACAACATGAGGTTATTATTATGGTGGCGGTATTCTGTAGAGCGGAGGTGCTTTCCCAGTCGAACTGCTCAGTTTAGATGAGAATGCCGTCCTCCCTCAAAATAGAAGAATGAATGAAAAATGGAATGGAAGAAAATATTGAATGTTTTAAGATGAAATACAATTAAATACTATATTAAAACCAGGCAGGTGTTGCTGCAATCAAGTTTCAGTCAGACAGAAAATTTGACTAGTCCGTTATTCTATTACATATTTTATAACTTTCAAATTAACTCGTCTACAATAAACTATTGAATTTTCAAGGTAGCTACTAGCTAGTCTCGCCATTACATACATTAAAACTTCTAAACACTGAAAATTATATACAAGCCATAACAAAGAATATTTTCAGGGTTGTTTTGTATTTTAATGAAAGGGAACGTTAGCCTCCCTTCAATGATTGATTTCTTCGACACCTATTACTGACACTAATGTATGAAAAGTGATAAGATGCTGACAGGAACCTCGCTAAGTAGAAGTATAAATAAAATCGGCCAAGTGCGAATCGGACTCGCCCATGAAGGGTTCCGTAGAAGCAAAGGCGAAAATTGCGGTTTATGACGTATTAAAAAAAACTACTGACTGGATCTAGTTCGAACCAATTTTTAGTGGAAGTTTGCATGGCAATTTACATCATATATTTTTTTTAGATTTATCATTCTCTTATTCGACTCCTTCTTCTACCGCACCATTAAGTCTTGGAATTCTTCACCAGTTCACGTGTTCACCCGGGACTGTAGGAGGAGGCCTACAGTCCCGGGTCCTTTAAGCGGGGCGTGAAAAAGCATCTGATGAGGCCGTCAAGCTGAGTGCCACCATTGTAACATGATACGTGTCTGTAATGGTGACGCTCTTTTCAGGGACTTTGCCTTCAGCTTGCCATCGGGCGAGGCGAAGTCAAGTTGACGTGTCCTATATAAAAAAAATAAAAAATTTAGAAGTTAGAGGGGAGGGGGGGGACACATTTTTCCACTTTGGAAGTGTCTCTCGCGAGAACTATTCAGTTTAGAAAAAAATTATGTTAGAAACCTTAATAGCATTTTTAAAGACCTATCTATAGATACCCCACACGTATGGGTTTGATGAAAAAAAAAAATTTTGAGTTTCAGTTCTAAGTATGGGGACCCCCAAAATTTAATGTTTTTTTTTTTATTTTTGTGAATCTATAAGGGTTCCGTTTTTTGCCATTTGGCTACGTTGAAGAAGTAGGTACTTATACCTCGGGACATTTTATAGCTTGGACCAAAAATGTGCTCCATACTTGCAGTACACGTTTCTTGGTTGTCTTTTGAGGATAGCAAGGGGTGTTAAGACGGTGGACGAACTCGAGTTTACCAAGTATAGATTACTAGCTTTTGCCCGCGGCTCCGCCCACGTGGATGTCGGATATCGCGACATTCGCGACCAAGCATAGCCTATGTCCTTTCCCAAGGTCTCATCTATCTCTGTACCATATTTAATCAAAATTGGTTCTGGCGTTGGAAGCGTAACAGACAGACAGACAGTTACTTTCGCATTTATAATATTAAGTATGGATGGATTAGAAAACAATCCGCGCGCCAGGGTCTCGTAAAGTCTCGCGACTCAGGTCTACGATGTTTCCCAAGGTATACGGTCTGCAATATTCTTTCAATCAGTAACGTGATTCAGTATTAAGTAGGTATTAAGTATTCAAAAGAATCGGTTAATTATAGCTATTCATATTTTCACATGGCGTTAATTATTTCTCAATAGTTAGAGATAGGTAGGTAGGTAGAGGTACCTACTATAATTATAATGACGTCAAACTCAAATAAATGTAACTAATAATGCCTGGCATATTGTGACTGAAATACTTATTAAAACAGGCTTTATAATTTACTCCTACTATCAGTGCTTGCCAATGACTGAGACTGAGATTTTAAATAAAAATCTTCTAGACATTAGGTACATAGCGCTATCCAGACCCAACTTAAGCAGACCTGCAGCCTTAGCATGGCGGACATCGTCAAAATCGAGATATCTGTTTGACCAATGAATTCGCTGAAAAAAGCAGCCAAGGGACGAAATGTCATAATGTAGACATTACCTCATCAACGTCATTGGTCGAAGAGAAGCGGAGAGACATGTTTCCGCTGCCATCGCCAGGCTAAAGCTGCTGGTCATATAGGTGCCGAGAAACATACTAAGGAGATCCAGACCAATGCAAATATAGGCACTTTAATAATCTTGTACTTGTTAAATATCTCAACAGTATGTACATCTGCGGGTTTTTTTTAATTCGTAGAGTCCGACCAATAAGCGACAAGGAGCGGTCGCACGGCGAGCGAATGCTGCTGGAGTTCCCTGGCAAAGGTCAGGTCATCTGCCACAACACCACGCCCAGCCAGAAGTCCAAGGTCTTCTCCTACAATGTCGTCTTCGAGCCTGAGGCTACGCAAGTATGTTTATTCTTTAGATTTTTTGTTAGGAATAGTGTAATTAGTTTTAGTTTAAATATTCCCATAAACGCTGGACATTTCAAATCACTTTCAAATGAGTAGTCTGTCTATGTTAGTACCTGTAAGCCGCTTCATCAATCACGACCACAGCTCTATAGAAGGTATTTTGATTAATGAACTATTTGCATTACGAATACCATAATCCACTCAGGGTAATACTGATGACTATACATTTACACGATAAAAATATAAAAGTATCTTAATTGAAAGAGTTTTCTGGGAAATGGTGCATGCGGGCATTCAAATAAGCACTTAGATAGACTAATAGATAGCTGAATTTGATATATACATACTACGTTGGAGCGTATACAACGTCGTATAATTATAGAACTTCGATATCACCACTGGATTGTGGAGCTCAAATGGCAGCCATTTCACGGAAAAATATAGTTCAGGCGTTTTGTAGTTAGACTGAAAGTCGGACTAAATGAGTTGGGAATAGGCTTGAAGGATGATGACTAGAGAAAAGCAGCCTCAGTGGCAAGGAATATAGAAAATGTGACAACACTGACAACAGAACTGGGCTGGCTAAGTACCTATTTATGTTGGGAAATTCTTAGTAGCAGTCAAAAGTGTCCCGTTCTTGTAAGCAGTTCTCTGAATGTGTGTGTGAAGTGTGATGCGGACATCACCGGCTTCCGTGCTCCTGAGGGTATGGTTCCACATATGCGAAGGCAAGCGAAACGAAGCGGAGACATGCACAGATCGAGCGATTATAATAGTTTTAATCCGCGATATCTTTCTCTCCCCTTCAGTTAGAACGCACCCTCAAAGAACTCATTTATACCTACATATGTCCCTAATGGAACTCGCTCTTACCACCAGTAATAATCTCTTCTTTTATTATCAGGAAGACGTTCTGGAATTCTCTGGAGTCAAGAGACTACTGGAGATGGCTGTCGAAGGATTCTCCTGTACCGCATTCTGCTACGGGCAAACTGGTAGTGGGAAGACCCACACATTGACAGGACCACCAGGACTGGTAAGACTCTATGAACGTATTCTTCTTTTCAGTAATCAATCAATCAATTAGCCTATTGCAGTCCACTCCTGGACATAGGCCTCTCCCGATATGCGCCAATAAAAAGTAAATCTTATCCCATATACACTGTCATTCCTGTGACTTTTGAGCACTAGTGTCAACACCGAGCACGATCATATAGTTTTTTCATTACTGTCTCTATCAATTCGTTCAGTACAATAAATCGCGAATATAGTTTTTATAATACATTTACAACACAACTGTGTTACAACACTAAAATAATATCTTAATCTTTACAATCAGTTCAGTATCTTAGGAGCTACATTGAAACACATGTAAATACATACATAATACACTGCTAACCATATTATCACACCTACAGTACATTACCTTTTAGTTTGTTCTGGTAAAAAGAAGAATATTGCTTTTTCACGTCTCTTTTAACTTCTATTTGCCTCTGCGTGCTCCAATGACTTAATTAATATGGAAAAACATTTACTATCTCTTACATTAATTTGGTCCTTCGAGCCGGATATCCCACCAAAATAATCTAAACTGCATTGGAACCCGCATCCACATTAATTAGAATTAAATGCAGGCATTTGATATAGCTACAAACTAAAGGCGCATACACATAATATGTCATGAAACTAGATAGTAGTGTGGTGGCGAGTTTACGCCCTAACACTTCCAATAAGTTTTATACTAGAAGTCATCGATATACTCTTACTATGCTAGGGGTAGATACTGACACCTTGACTTTGACAGTTTTTGTCAAGATTTTTCGACAATTTCGATCATACGCGGTCCGACAGAGAGGTGGGGGAAGGGGGTCACAAGGACATGAAAAATCGTGCACGTCTAATTGAAAAGTTTTCCAAAAAGGCACAGGTTTTTCTGAAGGAATTTCCGCACGTGACCTGACTTCTATATTAACCTGACCCACTGTGACTAAATATAAGGCTGAGTGGTCAAGGTTACTAGCGCGTCCAGTCTATCATTACCATATACAATGTCGGTCTTTTATAGCATTAATGATAAGCTTTAATGGACCTTATAATAGCAGGTTCTCTTGACAAACAAAAGATATATCAGGAACTGATCAGTCAGCCAATTTTCCATCGGATACAAACAATATTTTGAACGAATTCCTGTAGTCATTACCTCGTTTTTTTACTAATAATAACTCAAAATTATCATTTACCTATAATTGCATAGTAAAATAATTTCTTAGATTGTTATTTTAAAGATTTAGATTCTTTAAAAAGGGCATTTTTACTGTGATTCCAACTTTACTCCTAAGATCATAAACAATAATCTACCAAGATTTAAGGGGCCCTCTCTCACCTGCAAGCCGGTACTCCTGCTGATTTGTGAGGTTGAGAGGGCAGACGGCAGTAGTCTCCATAAAGCCCAAACTAGCCAAGAAAAAGCGGACCTCAGACTTCGAATTGAAGGCCTCAGATTTGATGTTTGATGTGCTGGGGCTAGCGCAAAGATTATAATGATATGCAGCTGCTTAAAAGAGCAACCGCTAAGTTCTAACGAATTTCATCTTCAATTAGTTGACCATAATTATATCATCTGGCTCTCACGAGTAGCGGGTCATGAAGCCCCTGTCACCCTAGCAGAAGCAGACCAAGACGGTAGTGCTCAGAAGTCGCCATGTTAGGGCACGTCGTGTAGGCTACGGTAAGACCTATTCCGGAGGCCTAGCTAGATGTCGCTCGACGACCTCCGTTCTCCATGAGCGCGGACTTGAGGACAGGTGGAGCTGCCATAAAAAAAGGGGCCGCGGTCCTGAGAAACTTTGAGAAACCATGTCCTCGTTATTAGCCGTGGTCCGACCTCGAAGCTCTATCGACCCATCGCATGTCCGACGCGACGCGGTGCAATGATGACTTGTCACTGTCACTGATTGAAAGATAACCGATTGATGGCATTGTTGGAGCTATTTTTTGGAATTGCTAGTGTAGTTTGCATTGATTTTTGTATTACAGCTATTTAAAAATATGTAGTTCATGCATTGACATAGGTATGCAGTTATGTCTTTGCAATTATACGTAGTAAACAGAGACCTTGCAGTAGTTGCAATCTACCTGCACACAATGTTTCCTTCTTCTTACAATCCTGGGTTCCTCAAGCGGGTCGTTAAAAAGCTTCTATAAAGACCATCAACGTATCAACCTTTTTGGTAATGACAGTATCTGGAATGGTGGCTTTTTTTTATACCACTTTGGTGGCAGACAAGCACACGGCCACCTGATGGAAAGTGGTTACCGTGGCCTATGGACGTATGCAACACCAGGGGCGTCACACTCGTGCTCGTATCTTCTGAACTTCTCCCTAGCTTCTTACCATCTAATAGGGTACAGCCGCTTACTCTAATAACTTACTTACTTGGAGCTAGTTTGTACTAGTATCGATGATAAATAGCTATATAGCCCGATACACACCAACTACTTACATGACATTAAGTTATTATTTCATAATTACACAAAAAACTGCAACGGTCCATCAATAATTAAAGCTATAATCGCAGTTATACGATCGCATGACGTGTCTTAGTCACGCTACATGCATTGAAAAGCTAAATAATTTAGCATACCATCACAGATTTTGAAAAGGCTAGATACAGCGTGATGCCCCGTGCCAAAAAGTACTTAAGTACCTACATGCGTTTAGGATACAACTGGGTTTCTTTGCTACTGCTACTGCGCCGTTGACCGGACGGGTGATCAGACCTGTATGGCCCATTTCACCCTTTTCCCCAATAGAACTACTGCCATAGATGTACGTATGACAACCGAGACCGACGGCTTACCAATTTTAACATGCTCTGGTCTCGAGGCACGGTAACACTCAGACCAAACATATTCATGCAAACCTACAAATATTTGCATGTCCGTGCTCCTCCTGAGCAGCTCGACTGCCGCCACACTATAGAGGCTGTCCACCTCGCCAACATACAAACTTAGTTACTTATTTTACCTACTAATTATACTCGTAAGGTGTTCCTCACAAAAATATAGGTTGCTCAGGACATACGAGTATATCTTGGACCTAAAATGTGCTCAAAATGTGCTCTAAACGCGCAGTACGTCTTTCTTGGGAGTCATTCCACCGCAGTAGCTGTGTAGCACGGGGTGCTACGTCGGTGGACGAGCTCAAATTCACCAGGCATAGATTATTACGAAACAAACCGCACGCGCCAGGGCCATGTTTGTCTCGCGATTTAGGTCCAAGATACGTAATCCCCTGGTACCCATAGGTTTTGAAAGATCATAATTATACGGAATACCTAAAGATTTTTTACGGTTTTCTTTCTTATCGATTGTCATGCGTTTTGAATATGTAGCGATAAAAAAACCAGTCTATGCTGTACGTTTTGTGCTTGTGGTGTCTAGCCTTTTCTAAATCTATGTTATAGCATACTGCACTCAGGGGTGCCAATACTCACCCTACGCTATCTATGTGTGCCGGGGGCGATGGTCAGCCCCAATCCGTAGTGTTGACAACACGCAAGGGAGACGGATGTACGACGATTACGTTAATACCCTTCATTTGGTAGATTTTTTTATCATAGTCATTTATAAAACTGACAGTCCTTTTAACGGGGCGTAAAAATGGTTCGACTGCTGTTTGCTAGTCGTAAAAATTTACTTAATATGGTACTGGCAGTCACTATTCTTTGCTTTGGGCCACAGCCCAGCTGTGCAATTCACTAACAAGCACAACAATGCGACAACGATGCGAGTCGCAACGATGTGCGCGATAGACACTGTCATTGGTCGATTTCCAATGACGTGATACAATCTGACCAATGACAATCTACGTTGCGCCTCGCATCGTTGTGCTCGCTTAGTGAATTGCAGTGCAGGTTGCACCCGGCGCGGTGCAGTCAATTTGACCACCTTAATTTTAAAAAGTTATTATCTAAGCTTGGTCAGTCAATAGAACTTAAAAAAAAATGGAATAAGACTTTTGTACTTTTCCACAGTAGGTACCTACCTACCTCTTTTTGTATCGTGCGAAAAATTCCCGCGTATACCTGCCTCGTCGTAGCCGGTGGGGAAGGTTATGTCGGACTCGAACCAACTGAACGCTGTCTGTGGGCCGTTGGTTGACCCTATATCTGGCAATGTAAATTTATACCAAATAAATCGCGATACAATCCGTTTTAAAGAGTAGGTAGTTTTATTTCAATGAACTAAGTAGGTAAATGTTTGATTTCCAGGTAGAAGGCGGCACAAGTCCGTACTCTCCGGAACACGGGCTGGTGGTCCGGTCCTTCGTGTACCTGTTCCGACTGATTAACGAACGGCCCGAGTCACACTTCATATTGAAGGCGTCCTTCTTAGAGATTTATAATGAAAAAGTAAGTCATTGAAATGAATAATCATGAGTTCAATTGAACAAACTGTTCAGTAGATACCTAGGTACCCGAACCGTTTCTTTGTGATTATGGAATGCTTTGCCCGCAGGGAGAAAATGTATCTATATGTAATCCATATCCATACTATGTAATATTATAATCACCAAATTAAAAATTTAAAAAACCGACTTCAACCGATTTTTGTCGATATTTCATAAACTGCTTGAACGATTTTGATAATATTTAAATTGGACCACCTGGGAAGTATAACCTATCAAACAAAAAAAGAATTTTGCGTCTTTGAGTAATCGGTGAACATACTTAAAAAAATATAATCCGACGAATTGAGAACCTCCTCCTTTTTTGAAGTCGGTTAATAAATGCGATAGTAACTAGTCTGTCTATCTGTCTTTCTGTCTGTCTGTCTGTCTATCTATCTGTCTATCTATCTATCTGTCTGTCTATCTATCTGTCTATCTGTCTCTCTCTCTATCTGTCTGTCTGTCTGTTTGTCTACCTGCTACGCTTTCATGCCTAAACCACTGAACCGATTTTGATGAAATTTGGTACAGAGATCTGTACCAAATTTCATCAAAATCAGTCAACCAAAATATGTCCTCTCCTTAGCAGGCAACAGCTAGTGTGATATAAAAATAAAATGTTTCTAGGTAATAGACTTACTGAACCCGGGCAGTGCAAGGAAACCTCTACAAGTGCGGTGGTCCAAAGAGACCAGGGGCTTCTACGTGGAGAATTTGTTCACGGTGGACTGCGAGCAGATCGACGACTTGTTCGCGGTTTTGGAAGAGGGTAAGCTTTTTATAAAAGAAGAGGCATCCTTTCTAGCAATGCAAGGTTCGACTTCGAATTCTCGTTCAACAAAAGTTTTCGGGAGCAACCTACGGGAATGGCGTCTGATCCTGCTCCACCAACTTCGAAGGAAAAGTATGCGTCAAATCCTCGTCCGTTAATCACCAATTAACCAGTTTGAAAGTGAAGTCAGCTTGGGCCCTCAGTGGGGCTCCATACCCTCGACGAAAGCACGCAGAATATGTAACACTTATGTAACAGCACGCACATGCAAAATTTATTCCTTATTGATACCGGAATTCATTGATTTAAGTATATTGTTATCTAAAGTAACCGGAGTTGGGCGAATCGACTAAAACGCACGTGGGTCGTAGGTCTCCGGAGGAGAAATTGTCTGAAAAATGTCTGTCGCAACCCGGTCGACACATCTCATCTCTTTTGAGCTGGCTTTCTTCCGGTGTGGGGACCATGGAGTCTTCATCTAGCCTATGTATGGGGACGCCCTCATACCCGGGGGCTCGCGGGTCGCACCTGTTGAATTTTTCAGTTAGGATTTTCTCAGATTCATCATTTGGTCGCTAAATGTGCCCATGTGACTGCAATTATAATAAGCTCGTGTACAAAAGTTTCTAATAGTAAAAGACTCACTCTTACTTACCAGGTATGCGAAACCGCGCAGTCGGAGCGCACGCAATGAACGCGCACTCTTCTCGCTCGCACACGATCCTATGCGTGCGAGTGAGACGGGACTTACGCGCGGACGCTGACGTCACATGCTCTACACACGGCAAGATCAACTTCGTGGACCTGGCGGGCAGTGAGATGACCAAACGGACGCATAGCACTGGGAAGACCTTGGAAGAAGCGAATAATATTAATAGGAGTCTTATGGTGCTTGGTGAGTATTTTTTTGGGGTACTTGGTCATTGTCAGATTCCTCATTTAAAAGTCTGAAAAATGACTTCACCTACGGGGCTTTTTTCTACAAATGCTGGGGACAAAACCTCCTTTTTCTTCGTTAGTCCACGTTTCTGGTATTTGTGTTCATGAACTCATGTCTCTGCTTATCCCCATTTGCGTGGGTCTGATTTCATATGATGTATCCACAGGCTACTGCATAGCCCAACTGAGCGACGGCAAGAAGCGTGGCCACATCCCGTACCGGGACAGCAAACTGACCAAACTGCTCGCCGATAGCCTCGCGGGGAATGGCGTCACGCTCATGGTAAGGGAAAAACTCAAAGGGCCCTTTAGCTTCAGTCCTCAAAAGATAGGGTGTATGCAGCTATACCTCTGGCGTCAAGACAATCTCACTCACCTGCAAACCTCACATGGAATGACGAGGCTCTAGCGCAGGCTTTCCTCTCGGAGCTGGTAAATCAGATATGACACCGTCGTTCGTCAGTCAGTAGGAGCTCTAACTGAATGCCTGGAGGTGACAGGTGGAGTCGCCTGGTAGGTACTCTAGCAGAAGTAGGCTGGGGCGACGACGTTGCGATGCACACCCCCTTTTTCAGGGATAAGATGGTATCACTAGCAATTATGCTAGACGTTAGAGCGACATCGACGTTTTACAAAGTGGACACTAGTCCACTTTGTAATACGTCGATGTCGCTCTAACGTCTTGATTTTTGAATGCCATAGTTAGCTAATAAACATGAACGCTAAATACCTTAGAAGCAAAACGTCTGGATCGTAAACATGGAACACGTTATCGTGGCTCTGGGTCAGCCGGGGTGCGAGGGATATGTTTTAGGTATTTTTATAATTTTATGTCTGAAGACTCAAGACGGCGTGCTGTTTCAATGGATTCGAGTCCGACATAACTTTTAGACGGTGGGAGATGTTTCCGAAAGGATTCACACGAATAAAAGGGCTCTAGTTGGCAGACGAGGTTGACCCCAAAGATCTTGATGTTTTACATACACCTCTTTCTCCATTTTTGGTTGTTGACCAACCAAGATGTCTATATCTTTTTATCGGCAGATCGCATGTATAGCTCCAACGAGATCGAATCTGAGCGAGACCGTCAACACGCTGCGATACGCTGCGAGGGCCAAGAAGATCAAATCTAAACCTATCGTCAAAATGGTGAGTAAAGCAATCAGCCACTTTTATGTAGCTGGAATTTACTCTCATTTAAAAAGGGTAAATCGACAGCAAGAGGTCCTCACCTATTTACAAGCAGTTCGTAGGTAAACATAGCCTTGACACTGAAAACTAGGCAATAATTAGAGCACATAATAAAGGTTTCTAATGAGCCCATAGATATCTTATAAATACAGTTCAGTGAATGAGCCTTATTACAACCATCAAAATCATTTAAATAGTCCGTAATTTTTCGAGAACATGGCTATTGTCTATGATGAGGCTAAGATAGGTTTACATGGGTAAATCAGATACAATTAATGTAAAGTAACGTGTCTGTCTGTAGGACGCAAGAGACGCCCTAATAATGAGTTTGAAGAGAGAAGTGGAAGCTTTGCACGCAGAGAACCAGCACCTCAGGACTGCTCTGCACGTGCAGACAGACTACAACCTGGACCCTTATAATAGTAAGTAGCTGGACTTTTAGCAACCCTCAACTAGGTAGGTACTCCGGCCTCAGTCGCCCAGGGGGTTACCCAGGGTGCACTGCGTCGAGATCCCCAACCAAACACTCCAGAATGGCTCTCTTCTTTCTCCTAGCGTTATTTCCCAGTCGCATCCGAAGCTTTCACCTCGGAGTCTGGGATTCGCTTTACCAGTCTTAACTGCGGATTTGGCTAGACCTCGATATTTTCCGTGAAGCGACTGCTATCTGACCTCCACAACCCAATGGTGACATTAGGCGATATCGAAGCATTGTAGCTAGACCGTTGTTGTTGGACTTTTTAGAGCTCTAACTACCCGTAACGACTACCATAGATGTTCGTATGGCAACCGGGACCGACTGCTTAACGTGCTCTCCGAGACACGACCAGACCAATGCAAATACCCATATTCATGCATACAAATATTTGCACTGAGCGGGGATCGAACCTGCGCCTCCTGCGTAGCGGCCGCGTCCTCTACCGCCACGCCACGGAGGCTGTCCAAAATGGGTGGTAGGTACCTAGAGGAAACTCTAAACTCTCTCTACCTTCTACATCCAAGCACTAATCCTGATCACATTCAAAGCTTGCACTTGAAGCTCATTCTCCTCCTTTCCATATGTTTCTTCATCCTCCTCCTATTTGCACTAAGCGGCAAGCAACCTTGCGGCGGCTGCGGCTTCTGAATTAGTAGTCGAATTCAGTCAGTCATACATAAAAAAATGAATTGCAATTCTGTTAGTCGGCAAACGTGGCGCATATTGGGAGAGGCTTATGTCCAGCAGTGGACTACAATAGGCTAATTGATTGATTGATCGATAGTCTCGCTAAAACCCGAGAAAGACTCAACCGATTTGGCTAATTTTAGTCTTAAAATATTCGTGGATGTCCAGGGAAGGTTTAAAAGATGAGAAAATATGGAAAAGGATCTGAATTCCATTTGCAATTCTGGAAAAAATATGGGGGTACAAAGTTCGTCAGGTCAGTCAATAAATTTTCTTTCTTCCCAGGCCATCGGCGCACTCCAAGTCAGATCGAACCAAATAAACTATACCAGCTTCCCCAACCAGAACTGGTAGACTTAGTCCAACTCCATATGGAGGAGAACTCCGCGCTCAGAACAGAGAACACGGAGTTGTTCAGAGTGAGAGACCAGATGCTGAGGGACCACGAGCTGTTGAGCAGAGAGAACGAGAGGCTGCTGAAGAAGCTGGAGGATGTCAACTCGTGAGTAAGAGCTTTGAGGTGTCTCTTTTAGAGTAATACGTGTTCTTTTCATAGTGTGGTGATTGGATTGTCCTGGATCCTATTCGTTAGTTGGGAAAAGTGTTTCTGGTCTTCTCAATAAATTACAACCGTTACTGGCAGAATTTAGTTTTTAGTGACTGCTGATTCCCCGCAACCCTGATTTGAGCTTACTCCATCAATCAGCAGGTATACCTACCGGCATACAGGCGAGGATCTTGCTGAATTACTATACAGAAATTACATAGAGAATTTAAATAATTAATGAGACGTCGTTGGGATTAATTGAAAGAGCTCATCAAGTAGAACATCCGCCATGGTAGAAGTGGTAAAATATTGCCTAGGAGACAGCGTTTCTACACAACTGTAGAGAATCGAGATTATTAAGTGATCTCAGGACTACTAATGATAAGAACTGCAAGTCCCGGCAATCTGTCAAGGGCGTCGAATGAGAATAAACCCATTCCAACGATGAGATCAGGCCCAAAGGTGACCTGACTGGCGGGGCTCCTAAGGAATTCCTTTCTTAGGGTAGGTATACCCGGGCTTCCCCATTATAGTTGGATTTGGATATCGGTGACGGGAGAACCGATTAAAACCACACGATATTTATTATGTTACACCGTGAGGTTTTAGTCGGTTCGATTTTGCCATAGACACTTCACCCTCGTCCGAGTGGACCATCGTAAACCTGAAGATAGCCCAGGGTCAAATGGAGTGCCAGGCCTTATTGGATGACCACCTCATACTCCGGCATTTGAGACCCTTGCGATTATAGTTTGTGATGGCGTGTGGTTTTAGTCGGTTCGAGTCCGATATAACCGCTGCTGACCGGGCGGAGGGTATCCGTGAAAAAAAGGGTACCCCTGGGAGTGACGTCACGTAATAAAGGATATGAGAGCAGTATTCCACGCCTGCAACAAATAATTTTTGTAATAATTTTTATAGGACAATTTTCGGATTCAGCTGATATTCCAGCAAGAGTTTGGGGAGGTCAGTTACAAAGTAAAAGCTGAATCAATGCATGCTTCACGCTGTACACTGTTTTATTAAAACGAACATCTAAAGGCATGATGACAAATTATTTAAATAATACCTACATTAAATAATGAATTATGGAGCACTACACACCGTGTGAATTAGGGTCGGGGCTGTATGACGAAATATTGCAGGCTTTTTGGTTTAATGAATTATTTGACACCTAGTTAATCTCGAATTACGCAACACATCTCATGTGAACTTAAAGTTATACAATATGCTAATTCAGAATTGGTGTCTGATAAAATAGTATTATTGTTGTCTAGGTCTTGGACCTTGAATCTATTCTGTGCTATTCTGTCGCGATATATTTGGTCCTTCGAGCCGGATAGCGGCTTTCCTCTCGCTTCATCTGAACTCTAAGTGCCAATCCCAGTTGCATCCAAAGCTTTCACTTCCGGGGTTGACTCTCCTACTTCTCATTTTCATAATTTTATTTGTTCTTACGAGGATATTTCTCGTAACAGTACAGGCAAAAAAATTCCTGCCGGTTACAAGTTAGTCTGGCCTGGTGGAATTCTGTTTCAGATCATACCCAATATACCCATCTCTCCAAGAGAATAGCATAACTATCCGAAACTGAATCCTAGCGTTTATAAAGATGATAATTCATTAAATTCAAACACCAATGCCTTAATTTGCCTTCTACAGTCACCGACCCTTACGACAAGCCCAACACGTGTACAAAATTTAAAAACCCAATTAGTACAATTTCTTCGTAATGTAATGGCAACTTCGCAATTGTTTTTTTCATGTGTACAACACTATTGAGCAAAGTACAACAATTTCTCCATTACCTACATACTGTTGGATATTCTCTATTTAAAATCTAATACCTACGTTATGATTTTCCAGGGTTTGCATTCGATCACCAATAATACCGGCGCGGCCAACGTACTCGGGGTCAAACGATACAAACATTTGGACCAACCCCGTGACGTCATCGGCCAACAGTGTTGCCAGTGGCAGTAGTAGGTAGCTCATAGTAGTTTATAAAACGAACTGAAATCTTTAAAAGATAGTTGTGTTCTTTTAGTTATTGTGTAAATGGAAATTGGAAGTTCTTAGAACAATGAATATATGTAGTAAGGATACTACAACAATCGGCAGATAGCTACGTCTAATACGTCTATGAGTCATTCCGTAAAAATTTGCACCAATGCAAAAACCACAGTCACAACACTTTCGAAATTATTACTACTAATTGACTAATCCGATATTTTATAGACTTTATTTTAGCTAAAAGATGGATTGATTAACTTTAAAAACAAATATATAAATAAGCAATTACTATACGATTTAATTAATTACAAATAAAAGTTAGCAAAAAAAAATATAATTTTAGTATGTCACACGTAATATGTAAATTTTAAGAAAAGAAATTTGCCCTGTAGATTTCAATGTGAGCTCTTTGTTTTAGTGTATTTTTAAAGCTTGTAATGTCTATTTTAACTTAAACTCCAAATATATATTATAATTATATTAATTTAGAATCAAATTCTTGTGAATATAGTCAACCAACTTTTAGGTACACATGGACATTCCACTTTAGTCACGGCTCTTACTCTGCTTCTAAAGTTTGAAACTACCCAAACATCTTTATTTTTACATCCAGGCACCATTACCAGTCGAAAGCTACCATTTTATTTCATTAGGCTACTTTCAGTTAAGTAGAATCCGTGACGACGAAACACGTTTCTTCAGGAAGATAAATAAGATGTCCAGTTTAGTTGCGAATTTTACGTCAGATTGGTAAGTTACTTTATAAGTATTGTATTATTATTAAAAGCTTAGTATATTTGAATATGCAATAAAGCAATTTGATGTTCATTATAAGTGCAAATAATGTTTTTTTTAAGCAAATTTTTAGGACAAAACAGGATTCGTCACGTCCATTTAGTCATGTGACATATTAGTGGAACAATTTTCGTGACTAAATGGACACGTAAGGCTTAGTTCATAATGTACTTTACCCAAATTTGATAAATAATAAAATGTTTTGACAAATGTGATGTGTGTACTAATAATTGTAATTTTTTTAAATGTTTTTAATATCTAACAAAATATAAATATTATCCTATTGTATTAAACGAACAATTACTTATTATTACTGTATTTTTATTTTATTTTCAGTGATGGTTCTAACAGCGGCTGAGCGTGCTAAATGCTATAGGGATAAATTAAAATTAAATGCAGAAAAATATGAAGAACAAAGAAAAAAACAAATTGCAAGAGTGAAGAAAGGACAAAAGAAAATAAGAGAATTAAGCGAAACCGAAAAAGATGAAACAAGAAAAATGGTTTTTGAAATCATAAAATATATTCAAATTGCTTATCATGTTGATTTATAAAATTTGTAAAGATTACAAACTTTATAAGATATATAGTAACTAATTAAAATTAATACCGGGTATGGTATTAATTATCTATTTGTAATAAGAAATAGGTAGGTACTACCTAATATCCACATTTATTTTGATTATTAAGTGTTATTATTTTGTAAGGATTTTTCTATTTTTACGTGAAACAAATTATTACCTAACTACGTACAAGACTGTTGATCGAATTTAAAAATATGAATTGTTTTATTTCCCTAGCCCGCCTAACTTTGCTTACGTTCTAAATGAAAACAATTAGCTTTAAACTATAGTAGGTATAGAACTAATTAACTACAACCTACAACACAATCTGATTATTTGGCAGTACCTACATTATAATGCATATTCAAGATTTATTTCATCACCTTTTGGCATTGTTATGAACACTGCCTAAGTATCTATTTAGTCACGATAGTATTTCCTATTTAGTTACGGTCACAATTTTTTGTCCACCATCGTTATCGATTATGATGGAATATATTAATAAACTGTACTTTAATTTCATAAAATATTGATATCACTAGCATGCTTACATCCCATGCAAGTTTGGTTTTATTGAAAAGCTTTTGAAGTAGCTAAAAATGAAAAAAAGTAGTCCTTTTCATTCAAAACGTCACGAAATGGTTTTAACATATGAATATAATAACATTAATGTTGCAAAAGGTAAGTTTATTATTTTTTATCGGTAGAATAACATATTATGTTCACACAGGGTGCATAAAATAAAATTTAAAAAGACCTATCTTTCCAGAAAAAATAAATCATTTTGTCACTAAATGGACACAGTTTAGTCATGGCGCCTAATAAAAATGGCAATATCTAGTAAAGAAAACATTTTCCAAAGTAAAGTAAAGTTTTTTCTAGAACTTTAAGATACAGTGCGTCGAATAATAATATAATCCGAAACAATAATTTAAAAAAATGTCCGCTTTGTCCACATAGTCACGGTGCAAATTTTCACGGAATGACTCCTATCTGTCTTAGGACTAGAGAACCAGGTCCAACCTTTGCGTCACCCATATGGCAAGACATTTGAAGTTTTAGAAACTTCAGATAGTTTCGAAAATTTCGGTAAGCTCGCACACGGGCCACACGCGTCAGCTACAAAACGCCACCACCGACATATTTTCTGCAGTTTCCATACATTTCTTATCCACAATTTCCACAAAGAACTAAAGTTACCGACACAGCTCGCAAAATGAGCAAGCTGAAATGGCAATGGGCTGGCCAAGGCCACATCTGTCGAGGGATCAATGGCCGTTGGAGCAAACGAGTCCTAGAGTGGATACCGCGAGAAGGCAAACGGAAGGTAGGACGCTCCCAAACCAGATGGATTGACGACCTGAAAAAGGTGACTGGGACAGACTGGATGCGGAAGGCGCAGGATCGGCAGAAATGGCACACATTGGGAGAGGTCTATGTCCAGCAGTGGACTGCAAAAGGCTAATTGATTGATTGATCATATAAACTCGCTGTACGCAGTTGAAGCCGCGCGCCGGTGGCCGCCACACGCTGTAAATCTTCATCTGCTACAAAATTTTAAAAAATATGCCGATGATGGCGTTTTGTGATTTTGGCCGGTGGCGCGTGTGCGGCGGCCCTAGAAGATATTTTGGAGAACTTCTTAAAACAATAAAACCTGGTAGTATTAGCTAGTAGGTGTAGGTGATTATCACAATGGTAGTCATGCTTTTCTTAACAGAACAAATACAGAGGTGTTGTAATTAGCTTGCCTGATGAAAGAACGCGACACTGAGGGTCCACCGTTACCACGGAGGACAGAATATGATTTCCTTCTCCATGACCCTTACGTTTTAATTTACTACTAGCTGTTGCCCGCGGCTTCAACCGCGTGGAATTTAATTGTTAAGAGCTCTGCCTCACTAGGACGCCATGGCATATCCAAGCAAATATTGATATGTATGGTACCTAACTCACTTGGCGATGGCTTGGCAACATCTCCAAGATGGAAGCTTAGCCATCAGCTAGGTACACCTTACGTGGCTTCTGGATGCTCTGGCTGACTTGGCGGCCTACGGATGCCAGAAGTAGCCAGGCCTGAGCCGCTGGCGACGTCGCCATGGCATCCTAATGAGGCAGAGGTCTGGTCCGTCAGGACACTGAGCTAATTCTATGAATGGTATGAGCTAATTCTAATTCACTGAGCTAATTTCATTTGCAAGCCCTAAGTCTTGCAAATGAAATCCAGTAAATTTGGTTTACCTTCAATATGTAGCTAACAATGTAAATAGTTTGTATTGATTCATATTTCGACAATTTGTATAAATATAAGTTGTAAGTGTATCAATAAATGAGTGACGAAGCTTTCCTGTTGGTCTTTTATTTTAATATTTCAATTAACTTGATATTTACAGTCTTACCCAATTTATTCTTAAATTATTACAGTGAGCTATATCTCAAGACAAGGAGGAATGAATAGAACCCTTACTAATAAAAATATAAAAAAATACACAGGGTTTATACAGTTAAGTCAAAATTTTGACATAACTGTATAATTTTTATTAGTCAGAGTTTACTATGGTAGATGTAGTCTTATTGTAGAACAAACATCAAAATAAGTTTGTCCATAATTTTTACTTATCCACGATAAGCACTGAGTTCTTAATTTACTAACAAAAACATCCAATATCAACATCCTTCACAAGCACTGTAATTAAAAAAATAATTATTGTCCTAAAAGATAAGTTAATGCTAGTGTCTTCTGAATCCATATTTCTTCCGTTCATAGAACAAGTCAGTCTTTGAGCTTCCAAGGTTCACAATCTTTGGACAGCCATCTCTCTGAAAAATATAAGATATACAAAAGATATAGAATCCTAACAAATAGGGTTAGGCAATGAAATAATACTATTCTGTCAGTTTCCTGTATCAGAGACACTTAAACCTTATTTTTTTGTGTTACTATTTAAATCTGCGATCAGCCAAAGGCTGATGCGGATCTGGTAAAAGGTTTCACTTTTCAGTCTAAACTTACGACTATTCATGAATTATACAGTTATTTTCCGTTTAGTGATTCAACACACAAAGCTCTATACAGGGAACTACTATGCCACCTTTTTTTTAAATATTAAGGTCGACAAATCGACTACACCCCGCCTGAAGACAAACTGGGGTTTAGTTTAAAGAATAGTGGGTGTCATTACAGAATCTGTTTCGAGAATTGCTGTCCCTACCTTGATGGCCCCTACAAATGTCCCTTGGGGCCCAGGACTGTAGGCCTTATTAACAGATAGTAAGGTATTTACAATACAAGAATACACTTACATCTTTTTCCTGTATTGTGCACTCTTTACAATAGTATGCGTCAGATACGCCGGGTCCTCCGCATATAACGCAACGGCCCTGGTACGACCCATAGTTACACTCGTCGCATATCCTCACCAGCGTGCACGGACGCACGTACGAGTCGCAAATTACACATTTACCGTCGCATTTCTCGCATAAGCGACCAATAGCTGAAACAAAATGTAATTTGTTAGTTTTGGGTAGTTGTGATTTCGGATCCTGCCTGAATAGTAGCTAGACTTACCAACACCTGGTTGCTTTCTGCAGAAGATTAGATCTGGATGATGCTTAGCCATGTTTTATGGTATACTTTCTTTTCTAGTGTTATTTGTAATAAATAATTAAATACACAATAACAAATCGTCGATAACCTCAAAAATTATCGCCAGACGCTGTTTATGGTTGCGTTCTAAAACTCACTTTACTCTTTACTCAGGTAATACAATGAAAATTAATTTGCAGTATACATACGTCTCTCCTTTTATTTTAAGATATAAATGAGATTTACATTCTGAAAGACTGTGGTTCTTTGACTTCTACGAAAAAATAAAAGTATATAACGTTCTACACGAAATAACTTCTTCCTTTGTTTAATTTATATTTTGTTCATCAAATCAGTGATTAGGTATTTGAACAGCTACTTAATATTCCGAACTCCGAACGAAAAATCTGAATCTAATCAAAGTTATTGGAAATAATTATGAGCAATAGCAGTACATGTATTTAAACATTGGTGATCTTAATAAAATAAATCAATCACCATTGTATTTTTATATGGATAATAATAAGATGACAAAATGAAAAAAAAAAGAATACATATTCATTGATTCATCTAGTATTCACTGTTGAAGATTGAAGCTTCGGAATGTTGAGGCGTTGACAGTTGACAGCTGTCGTTGACAGACAGAATACGAGACGAGTTTGAGTTTGACATTGTAAAAGTACACATGGCTTTGGTTACAAGCTCGTAGTTTCTATTATTTTGTGAAAATGGCAGCGGACCCTGATAGAGAAAGTAGTGATAACGATAGCGAACAATCTGAAAATGAGGAACAGTCATCTGAAGCTGAAGCTGCTCCTGAGCAGCCAGCAACGGAAAAAACAAACGACATTGAGGAGGATACCACAACTTTCAAAGATTTGGTAAGTATTTATACACTGCTTATGAGATATTATATTGTAGTTGCTGATATATTAACAGAGCTATCGGCAACCAATTAATATTCACGTATATATCTAATAGCCTGGTAATTATTTGCGCAAATTATTTTCCCGAATTTGAGGTTATGTTCACGTTTGATTTTTGTTTACAGGGTGTAGTAGACGTATTATGCCAAGCTTGTGAGGAATTAAAATGGAAGAAACCCTCAAAAATTCAAAAAGAGGCAATACCAGTGGCTCTACAAGGCAAAGACATTATTGGTTTAGCAGAGACAGGTTCTGGCAAAACTGGCGCTTTTGCTCTGCCGATCTTACAAGCGTTGTTGGAGAACCCACAAAGATATTTTGCACTGATACTGACACCTACGAGAGAATTGGCATTCCAGATATCTGAACAGTTTGAAGCTCTTGGTGAGTATACCAGAACGAGAGAAAAGAGAGAAGAAGAAGGGTTCTATACCCAGAGGGTATATGTCATTGAGTAAAAATGGAACACTATTACTAAGACTTGGCTGTCTGTCACCAGGCAGTATCTTCCTCACCCAACTAGCTTGATAGCTAGACAGTTGAAATTGTCGCAGATGTTGTATTTCTGTTGGCACTATAACTACAACCCTTGGCAAATGTCTGACTCGTACTCGGCCAGTTTTATCAACTACCTATAAAAAATTAGGAATGGCTCCCAACTCAACTGCAATTAGCAAGTATTTAGTTATATTTCTATTTTTATTTAAATAATACATAAACATGTGTTAATTTTGTAGGTGCGAGTATAGGAGTGAAATGTACAGTAATAGTGGGAGGTATGGACATGGCCGCCCAAGCCCTCACATTGACCAAGAAACCTCACATCATCATAGCCACACCGGGCAGACTGGTAGACCACCTTGAAAACACAAAAGGATTCAATTTGAAGGCATTGAAGTTTCTGGTGAGTACCTACTTTGCTGCTACCATACTTTACACTTTCTTTCTTTTTTTTTTCTTTTCTAGCCAGGAGACTAGGTACTATCTTTTATAAATATTTATCTTTTATTTTACAATTTGTTCTTTAAGTTTTAATACCATTCAGTGAACAAGAGAAAATTAAGTTCAGAAAAAGTGAAATACTCAAACAAGCCTAGAATTTGCAGCCAGTTGATTAGACTAATTGTTTGAAAATTTCATTCTTCATTCTAACGTTCTCATCCCCCCGAACATCCCAGTTACATCTTAAGCTTTCATCTCAGAGTCTGGGGTACGCTGCACCATCCTAACTTCAGATTTGGCTGACCTTCTATATTTTCCATGAAGCAACTGATTGTGGAGGTCAGATGGCACCTCCACAACCCAATAGCTCTCGCCAACTTCCCGTAATGACCGCCATAGATATTGATATGGCAACCAGGACTGACAGCTGAACATGCTCTCTGAGGCATAACCAGATCAATGTGAATTTCAAATAGTTTTAAAATAGTAGATAGTAAGAAAATAAAATACTTTCAACGCAGGTCATGGATGAAGCAGATCGAATACTAAACATGGATTTCGAAGTGGAAGTAGACAAAATCCTGCGCGTGATACCTCGTGAGCGACGTACATATCTGTTCTCTGCCACCATGACGAAAAAGGTGCAGAAACTTCAGCGCGCCTCCCTGCAAGACCCCGTTAAAGTGGAGGTGTCCACAAAGTACCAGACTGTTGAGAAACTGCTGCAGTACTACTTGTTTATACCAGTCAAGTATAAGGTGAGTGAGACATTGTAGTTGATACGAGAAAAACATGTATTTATATTAATATAACTAAAAAGATATATACAGGAAATTGAGCATTGAGTGTTTTGAAAGGCAATGTATAAAGAATTGGCAAATTTGCAAAACATCAGTGGCATTATGTCCGCCTATGTACTTGTGCATGAAGTTTAGTAAATAAAATAAACAAAAAAATAAATCAGTGAAAATTATAGTATAGTTATAGTATATCTTTATTGTGTACACCAAGGAGAAAACATGTTTTATTAGGTAGTATATTGTGGGTATAAACAATAGGCAAAAGATTGCCACTAGGTGATAAGGCCCCGTTATCGCCTAGTGGCAATCTCTTACTCACTATTATAGTCAATACACCTCCACTCCACGCCATCTCTTAAACTGCCTTGTAGAAAAGTGTGTGCAAAAGGTTGCCTGGTCTGGTAGAAATTGCTTAAAGCGATAAAGCCGCCCATTGTACTGTTTCTCTGGTTTTTAGATTATATTGATGTATTTCTTTTCATTGGTGTACAATAAAAGTATAATAAATAACAACTCTATTCCCAGGACGTATACCTAGTTCACATCCTGAACGAGATGTCGGGCAACACGTTCATAGTGTTCGTGTCGACGTGCGCGGGCGCACTCCGCGCGGCGCTGCTCCTGCGCAACCTGGGCGTGGGCGCCGTGCCGCTGCACGGACAGATGTCGCAGAACAAGCGCCTCGCCGCGCTCAACAAGTTCAAGAACAAGAGTCGCAGTGTGCTCATATGTACTGATGTCGCTTCTAGGTACGTTCAACGATATGATGTAATATAAACCGCGCCACGTATCTTGGACCTAAAATGTGCTCAAAATGTGCCCTATACGCGCAGTACACATTTCTTGGGTGTCTTTTGAGGATAGCATGGGGTGCTACTGCGATGGACGAACTCAAATTCACCAAGCATAGAAGCTATTAAAAAGCAATCCGCGGGCGCCAAAGCCTCGGATGTCTTACGATTTAGGTCCAAGATATGTGGCGCGATTTATACCTATATTATTTAAGGAAAACCCGACGGTATTTTCGTCTCAGTCGAGCAGTTCGACTGGGGAAGTACCTCTGCCCTACAGAATACCGCGGCCAAATAACCTCGTGTTGTGTTCCTGGCGGTAAGTAAGGTAGACAGAGCTCACTGAAGAGGTTTTGTACTGTCAGTGGTAAAACAAAAGGCTTGTACTACTTATCTTTTGCGCTGAAGGCACAGAATCTCTCTGTTCTGAAAGAGTTGGCAGCACGAGTGTGACTCCCCTAATGTAGCACTCGCTCATAGGCCACGGTAACCACACTTACCACCAGGTGGGACGTATGCTTGTTTGCGACCTAAGTAGTATAAAAAGCGAATTATGACTTTTCAGATTGGTCATATTGTCTTTAGATTTAGTTTAGTTGTTTTAGTTCTATTATCCTGATCGATTTGATTTATTCATTTCATTAACAATTTACATTGTGTTTGAAAATTGATTGCATATTTCTATTCCTATTAATTTCTTTCGCAGAGGTCTGGACATTCCACACGTGGACGTGGTTATAAACATGGACATCCCGCTACACAGTAAGGACTACATCCACCGCGTGGGCCGGACCGCGCGCGCGGGCCGGGCCGGCAAGTCCATCACGTTTGTGTCACAGGTGAGAACTACATACTCTCTATAAAAGATACAATAAATGTTCAATGGAGTTATGGAAGGAAGATCGGACGTTTATTGAATGAACTGGAAAGCAACTACAACTGAATTTGAAAAAGCTAGGCGGAGAGTGTGGCTTGAACGAGAATGATGTGATGAAGGCGAATGGGATGAATAAGTACAAATGGACAAATGGAGCATATAAAACAAATAAATGCGGGCGAGTCGGGGTTTACGTCGCCGAATATGAAGGCAATTGGTATGGTGTTGGTATATGGGCGTTTACCAAAAAAAATGACCACTCGAATAATGGCATGCATGTCCTACGACTTGTAACTAAATTTTGTGAACTATTGATATGAAAAGCTAGTTCCTTTAAACAAGTACATTATAAAACGAATTCAAAGCTAATAATTTACATAAGTAAAAACCAAAAAATATAATAATTTCACATAAATTTTGATAAAATAAAATGAAAAAGTAGTGATTTTTATAGTGTCCCACCATACTTTTCCAAACTTCGGTACGTGATTTTTACAAGTTAACTGTCTCTAGGTTATGAACTATTGTGTTTTTCAGAAAGATTATATCAACCAAATGTCATTTTATAGCTTGTTGGCATAGATTTAGGGATCAAACTATAAAAAAATACGTGTTTTGACGCAGGCGCGGATCCACTAGGGTGGGCAATATGGGCATGCCCACCACCTTAATAGACCTGTGACGTCACTTTTTTATGGTTTATTGAAAAAAAACCAAACAAATGAATCATGAATCACGCGTGATTTGGAACACAACGTATAGTGCAATAGACGATATACCAGCATTTGTTCATACTGTTACAATATCAGAAATTATTGCGGCTTTTTTGTACGCCTTTTTAAGGAGCATAGGTCTGAAATGTAAGTACATTCCCCTCCGAATCAGAAGGTCCATAAGGGAAAAATGTCATTGTTTGCAGAAGGTCCACATGTTTAAATGTCTATAAAATGAGAATGTCTAGAGTGACAAAACGACTTACTAGTAAAACGTCCAAAATGTGAAAATGTCATTATTGCGAAAGGCCAGGTACAATCAAGAAAACAACAGAAAGGTTCATGAGAAAGTTTAAAGAAACAAAAGTTAAACGTATAACTTACGATTACAAACACAAAATTTAATTCCTCCGACACGTATTTTATTTATATTGAATAAATCACTTGTACTTTTCCACAATTATAACAATTATATTAATGTGAAATTCACAATTATATGATTGTGGAAAAGTACAAGTGCTTTATTCAATATGTGTAGCAAAGTCCACCAAGTGCCATCAATCTCCAGTATAAACAGTCGTTTTTAGGGTTCCGTAGCCAAATGGCAAAAACGGAACCCTTATAGATTCGTCATGTCTGTCCGTCCGACGCAGATAGCACCTATTCGACGCAAATAGCAGCACCTCGACGCACATAGCACCTCTCCGTCGGTACTGTACCTGGATATTACTGCACCAGGCCACGTGGCCGGGTACTGTACCTGGATATTACTGCACCAGGCCACGTGGCCACCTCTCCGACGCACATAGCACCTCTCCGACGCACATAACACCTCTCCGACGCACATAGCACATCTCCGACGCACATAGCAGCACCTCGACGCACATAGCACCTCTCCGACGCACAGAGCAGCACCTAGACCCACGTAGCACCACTCCGACGCACAGAGCAGCGCCTCGACACAAATAGCACCTTTCCGACGCACATAGCACCTCTCCTACGCACATAGCAGCTCTCCGACGAACATAGAAGCGCCTCGACGCACATAGCACCTCTCCGACGCACATAGCAGCGCCTCGACGCACATAGCACCTCTCCGACGCACATAGCACCTCTCCGAGGCACACAGTAGCGCCTCGACGCACATAGCACCTCTCCGTAGCACATAGCAGGGCATCGACGCACATTGCACCTCTCCGTAGCACATAGCAGGGCCTCGACGCACATAGCACTTCTCCGACGCACATAGCACCTCTCCGACGCATATAGCAGCGCTCCCACGCACATAGCACCTCTAGACGCACATAGCAGCGCCTCGACGCACATAGCACCTCTCCGACGCACATAGCACCTCTCCGACGCACATAGCACCTCTCCAACACACATAGCAGCGCCCCACGCACATACCACCTCTCCGACGCACATAGCAGCGCCTCGACGCACATAGCGCCACTCCGACGCACTTAGTACCTCTCCGACGCAAATAGCACCTCTCCGACGCACATAGCACCTCTCCGACGCACATAGCTCGTCTCCAACGCACATAGCCCCTCTCCGACGCACATAGCAGCGCCCCCACGCACATAGCATTTCTCCGACGCACACAGCAGCGCCCAACGCACATACCACTTCTCCGACGCACATAGCATCTCCCCGACGCATATAGCAGCGCCTCGAAAAACATAGCGCCTCTCCGACGCTCATAGCAGCGCCTCGACGCACATGGCACATCTCCGACGCACATAGCACCTCTCCGACGCACATAGCAGCGCCCACACGCACATAGCACATCTCCGACGCACATAGCAGCGCCCCCACGCACATACCACTTCTCCGACGCACATAGCATCTCCCCGACGCATATAGCAGCGCCTCGAAAAACATAGCGCCTCTCCGACGCTCATAGCAGCGCCTCGACGCACATAGCGCCTCTCCGACGCACAAAGCAACTCTCCGACGCACATAGCACCTCTCCGACGCACATAGCATCTCTCCGACGCACATAGCACCTCTCGGACGCACATAGCACCTCTCCGACGCACATAGCACATCTCCGACGCACATAGCACCTCTCCGACGCACATAGCAGCGCCCCCACGCACATAGCACTTCTCCGACGCACATAGCAGCGCCCCCAAGCACATACCACATCTCCGACGCACATAGCACCTCTCCGACGCACAAAGCACCTCTCCGACGCACATAGCACATCTCCGACGCACATAGCACTTCCCCGACGCACATAGCAGCGCCCCCACGCACATAGCGCTTCTCCGACGCACATAGCAGCGCCCCCACACACATACCACTTCTCCGACGCACATAGCGCCTCTCCGACGCTCATAGCAGCGCCTCGACGCACATAGCGCCTCTCCGACGGACATAGCAGCGCCCCCACGCACATAGCACCTCTCCGACGCACATAGTACCTCTCCGATGCACATAGAACCTCTCCGACGCACATAGCAGCGCCACGACGCAAATAGCACCTCTCCGACGCACATAGCACCTCTCCGACGCACATAGCACGTCTCCAACGCACATAGCCCCTCTCCGACGCACATAGCAGCGCCCCCACGCACATAGCATTTCTCCGACGCACACAGCAGCGCCCAACGCACATACCACTTCTCCGACGCACATAGCATCTCCCCGACGCATATAGCAGCGCCTCGAAAAACATAGCGCCTCTCCGACGCTCATAGCAGCGCCTCGACGCACATAGCACATCTCCGACGCACATAGCACCTCTCCGACGCACATAGCAGCGCCCACACGCACATAGCACATCTCCGACGCACATAGCAGCGCCCCCACGCACACACCACTTCTCCGACGCACATAGCATCTCCCTGACGCTCATTGCAGCGCCTCGACGCTCATAGCGCCTCTCCGACGCACAAAGCAACTCTCCGACGCACATAGCACCTCTCCGACGCACATAGCATCTCTCCGACGCACATAGCACCTCTCGGACGCACATAGCACCTCTCCGACGCACATAGCACATCTCCGACGCACATAGCACCTCTCCGACGCACATAGCAGCACCCCCACGCACATAGCACTTCTCCGACGCACATAGCAGCGCCCCCACGCACATACCACATCTCCGACGCACATAGCACCTCTCCGACGCACAAAGCACCTCTCCGACGCCCATAGCGCCTCTCCGACGCTCATAGCAGCGCCTCGACGCACATAGCGCCTCTCCGACGGACATAGCAGCGCCCCCACGCACATAGCACCTCTCCGACGCACATAGTACCTCTTCGACGCACATAGAACCTCTCCGACGCACATAGCAGCGCCACGACGCACATCGCACCTCTCCGACGCATATAGCAGCGCCTCGACGGACATACCACCTCTCCGACGCACGTAGCAACTCTCCGACGCACATAGCACCTCTCCGACGCATATAGCATCTCTCCGACGCACATAGCAGCGCCTCGACGCACATAGCACCTCTCGGACGCACATAGCACCTCTCCGCCGCACATAGAACCTCTCCGACCCACATAGCAGCGTCACGACGCACATAGCACCTCTCCGACGCACATAGCAGCGCCTCGACGCACATAGCACCTCTCCGACGCACATAGCACCTCTCCGACGCACATACAACCTCTCCGACGCACATAGCAGGGCCACGACGCACATAGCACCTCTCCGACGCACATAGCACCTCTCCGACGCACATAGCAGCGCCACGATGCACATAGCACCTCTCCGACGCACATAGCACCTCTCCGACGCACATAGCACCTCTCCGACGCACATAGCAGCGCCCCCACGCACATAGCACCTCCCCGACGCATATAGCAGCGCCCGCACGCACATATCTACGACACTCACGGGAAGAGATGGGGTGGCATCATGGTGTTGTCCAAGTTTACACCCAGGCCAACTTGTCGAGAAGCTCCATTCAAGCTGTGCAGCATTTCGCCCAGTTGTTCCAGCGACTAAGCAACTATGACGATGTCGTCGTCGAACCGAAGATGCGAGATGTACTCACCGTGGATGTTGGTACCCCGCCAAAGTCCAATCCAGAGTCTTGAAGACGTCCTCCAATACGTTGGTGAATAGTTTGGGAGATATAACATCTCCGTGTCTCACTCCACGCTGGAGGCTAATGGGTTTCGTCTTCTGGTCTTGGAGTAAGATGGACATTGTGGCAGTGTCATACAAACATCTCAGCATCTCGATGTATCGCCAATCTACACGACACTGCTGCAGGGCATTCAGCACTGCCCAGGTTTCGATTGAGTCGAAGGCTTTTTCGTTGTCCACAAACGCCATACACAGCGGCTGATTGTACTCCTGCGTCTTTTCACCCGTGGACAAGACCTAAACGAAGACATGCTGCGCCGACTCCGTGAGATGCAAATCGAGGATTTAGAAACCCCTGGTGACGCCTATATTGGATTTGGACAGCATAACCCCCTCCTTACTAATGTTAGACTAGGTGAAATCGCATATGTACCAAAAAAAGACAGGAGTCGGTCGCTCAGCAAACGAACGACAGCTCCACGTCCCCATAAATTGTAATTAGGTGTAAATAGGATAGGGCAATATAGAAAAACATTATAAATTTATATAAATTCATACTATGTAATACATACTAACAAGCGCACAACACACACAACACGATACTTATACAGATCTCTTCCAGACAAACATAAGTAGACTGAAGTAGCTGACACACCCACAGGCCGAACACACCATCGACTTGTGGACATTTTGTAACATATTATGAACTAGTGAAATAAACACCTTTCTATTCTATTCTATTCTATTCCTGCGTCTTTTCTACAATCTGCCGAACAGTATAGATGTAGTCCACGGTACTATAGCCTTTTCGAAACCCGGCTTGCTCAGGTGGCTGGAACTCGTCGAGCTTATCCGCGAGGTGATTTGTGACGACTCTTGAGAACAACTTATAGACATAGCTCGGGAGTGAGAGAGTCTAATCACCTTTTTTGAAGAACAGTACCACCGCACTCCCGCTCTGTGCCCTAGGTGTTAGCTCTTGCCGGATGATGGAATTAAAGAGACTCGCTAGCTCTTTCAGGATTGTTGCGCCACCTGCTTTCAGCACCTCAGTAGTAATTTCCGTCATCACCAGGGCATCTGTTGTTCTTCAGTTGCCTGAGAGCCGACTATTCGACATCTGGTATCTCTTCGGTGTAATGGCGCGTGAGTGGGGCTCTGTCCAGGTGTGTCTCTGCACAGGTCTTCGTCGCTGTGTCCCGTCGGTTTACTCATCCGTGCTGCGTATAGCTCAGTAAGTAAGTTTCGTCAGATGGGGCCTTCCCAACTGCTGAGCGAACACTTTTGACCCCCCTATATAGCTCGATTGTCTCCTGGATGGAGCGAGTGTTGGAGCGTTCAAGATCGCGTCGTATCGGCTTTTTGATTTAAAGTTCGGAAGTCTCAGGAGAGAGCCTGAACTCTTGCTGTTTGCGTTTTCCAGGAAACAATTTTCGAGACACTTCCTGCAATGTTTTGACCACTATGTCGGCCTTCTCGTCAATGCCGCTAGGTTTCCAGCATTGCGAAACGATTTTGAAGTTCCAGTTGGAACTTTTCGGACCCTAGAGCTATATATCATTCGGAATCTTTCAGCCTTTATGTTGATATTTAGAGAGCATCGGATAAGTTGGTGATCGCTTCCAGTTTGAAAATTGTTGATCACAAAGACATCTCTAAATATGTGCGTAACTACTGTCCATTATGAAAAAGTCTGTCTCGTTCCTTATCGCAGAGTCCTGGCGTTACCAAGTCCACTTCCTGTTGGGGTTTTTCTTAAAGGAACTATTAATGAAAGCTACTCGAGGAAGCTGACTTGCATTTGCCCCTGCGATTTCTGCACCCCACTCCATAAGGTTCGATTTCCGTCTCACCGCGTTCAATTCAACAAATCAATGTGAGACCAACACCGCCAAAGACCCCCCCCCCCCCCCTCCCCCGGGCGTATTTAACATGCTTGACATGAGTTCGCACTACGACTCGCACTTGACCGATCTTCAGGTACCTGTGCCCACAACCTAGTTCCGCGTCTGGATCCGCGCCTGTTTTGACGTGGGTCAAAAAATGATGTCTGTGGAAAAATTCCGCAACGCTACTGTAAAATGACTTTTTACGACAAATTTCTTCTAAGTTTGACAATTTTTATGAATGGCAACATTTAACACTATAAAACACGCGCCATTTCAATTTTTTTAGCGGCATAGCTTCAGAAAGTCTATGGAAAGTCATGTACAGTCCGTTCACAGTTATTTTACCTCTAGCTGTAAGGTTGGCCAGTCTGACCGTTGTGTTACCATAATAAGCTTCCATTACTGGACTGTCATGCCATGTACTCTATCACCTAATCGAAACTTACACAATTAAGGGAAAAATAATTATTTTGTAGTACCGTTCAGTTGCGAAACGGTTCTTGGGCTCCGAAGCGAGCGAATAACGCTAGTTAAGTGACTACATTTGTTGTACGTTAATTTTTGACTAACTTTTAACTGCAGTGAAACGTAAGCATAATATGCCTTTGCCTATGGTAGGCAGGCTTATGTGGGGAAAAGTGTGTACATGTAAATGTACCTAAATAGAAGTAAATGTAATAAAACATTCTGCATAATAAACATTTATTTAGAATAGGAGTGATCTAAGCGAGTCGCTAATGTTACAGTATCACTATCAGATGAATCAGAATAATCGGAGCTGCTGTCAGATTCTGTATCCGACTCGTTCAACTCTATTATGAACCTGTCTATTTCGGCGTCTATGCAACCATCTTTTTCAAAAAGTTTATCTTCAATGTGACGCACATGTTCGCACTGTTTTTGCCAGTCTTCTGAAGTGATACTCTGAAAAGCTTCTTTTGTTAAATCCACGATATTGGCTGCCTCTTGTCCAACATTTTTATCAGCTACGCGTCTTTTGGCAAGACTCCACATAAACTCAATTGCGTTAAGCTCGCAGTGGTATGGCGGTAACCTAGCCACTGTGTGACCATGAGCTTCAAGCACTTGATCAGCTTCATATATTGGAGCTTCTTTATGCTCTTTTATAATTTCATATAATTGAGCTTTAACCATGGTAGGCAGATACGATAACCCCTTATTCGTAATCCAAGTTTGCATTTCTGCTTTGGTAGAGCTTAGGGTTGGTGCCTTGTTTAGTTTAACTGTGTGATAGGGTGCATTGTCCATAACTATGAGACTATTCGGTGGCAAATTGGGGATAAGCATTTCTTGAAGCCATTTCATAAAATTGGTCTTATTCATGTCGTCATGGTAATCACCTGATTTTGTTTGAGATTTAAATATTAATAGTGCGTTTGGTATAAAGCCCATTTCACCACCAGCGTGAACAATAATGAATCGTGCACCAACAGAATCGTGTTTTAAAACTCCTTCTTCATTTTCGGCTTGCCAGCATTTGTTCACACTATATGATGCATGAATGTAGGTCTCATCCAGGAACACAACAGGTCTACCCTCTGCACGGTTCTGTATTAAAGTGGTTAAGTACCTATGTCTCCAGGCTACAATATCATGCCTTTCCATAAGAAGCTTTCGTCTTGACCCACATTTTTTAAAACGAAAACCAAGTTCTCGGATAATTTTCCATAACGTGGTTCGACCTCCACTATAATTTATATCAGCTCTCAACTCTGATAACAGTTTCCCTAAAGTTGGTACTTCCTTTCTGACTGTATACATTTCATGTATTTTATTTCGCACTGCACACAAATCAAAATCATCTAAAACTACTTTCTTCTTTTGCTGGCGTTTTTTTCTGGGCGTGGAAACTTTTTGAGATGAGGAAGCAGCAACTTCGCCCTCCTTGGTGATGGTACTGACAGTTTTTTCAGATATCCCTATAAATAAAAATAAAACTTAAGTACAAATCGATTTAGAAAGAGAAAAGAGAATTGACCTCGGGCGAGACTCGATTTTTGAATAGTTAGCATAATAAATGCCTCAAAATTTCATTAAAAAAAAACTTAAGTACAATCGTATGGTATCTAACAGGACCACTATTTTAGTAAAGTGAGTATATTATGACATGAAAAAAATATTATTAGTGCTAGCTTGGCTAATAAAATCTCAACTAATATTAGGTAAAATGTTTTACACTGGTATCCCTATTTCACATACCTGTCATGGCGGCAACTCTCTGACGAACATTTGCAAATGGAATTAGAGGAGCATTAATGCCTTTTTCTCGTTCACAAAAATCACGCACTGATAATACAATACTTCTTCCACTACTTTGAATTCTCTTCGGCATGATACTAGCTAGAATAATAACACAAAATGATAAAAAAAAATACGACAACTCAAGAGCTACACAGGGCGACACGACTGTGATCCCAACATACAGAAAAAAATATAATGACAACCTGTCAGAGGTAAAATAACTGTGAACGGACTGGTCACGCTTGTCCACTTTTATGTTTTTTTTTTTTTTTTTTTTTTTATTTATATACACTTTTTGTACTTACACCATTTAAAATATAACATTTAAAACATAAAAGTAATCACTATGGCAATAGTACAAGGGTTGTTGCTAAGTATGGATATCTTTGCCTTACAGTTTAATAAAACTTACTGCGTATGTTTTATAGAAAGCGATTCAATGCTCTTATTTATTAAATATGTATTAAAACAACAACTTTTTTTGGATTTGGTTATGTACCGGCATCAAACGTCACATCCACCACGCGACGTAATGTACGCGACGTAATGTACGCGACGTAATGTACTAGATTTCTCTATGTATTTTTTTCTCCTGGGTGGAATTCCATAACGCGACGGTCATTTTTTTTGGTAAACGCCCATATATCTATACATCATACAAAAAGGAAGTTATCATTACAAAAATTGGCAATATCTTGGAAATAACTCAATTACAATACATATTAAAACAACTAGAGGAAACTCGTGAAGTGAATAAGAAGAACAGAAGACTACCTGGCTGTGGTCTCTACCTACAGTACCTACCCTTGAGAGACGGGACTATATATCTAATATTTATTTTTAATTCCTTGTGCAGTATGACGTGGAGCTGTACCAGCGCATCGAACAGCTGATCGGCAAGCAGCTGCCTCTGTACAAGACGGAGGAGGCCGAGGTCATGGTGCTGCAGGAGAGAGTCGCCGAAGCTCAGCGACTCACGAAAATTGTAAGTAAACAACGTTCTTGTTATATCTTATACCTTGTAGTATAAACGTTAAGAACTATTAAAATCGTTTTAGTTTGTTATGATGTTGAATGCAATAACTGAATATCGATTTATGTGTGGGCAGATTGTATAGACAGATTGACTGATTTGAATCTGTCCTCAGATAAATCGGGATTGAGAATTGAGTACCATTCTAGTATTCGGGCCTAGGCTAGGTTACTCAGTATCTTTTTCTTATATACCTATGGGCTAGAAATCGCGTGTGCAGCAAAATGTACGAATACCTATTTTTTCACCAATAATACCCTCCCTTAGTAATAATATTCACCATAAACAATCATTTCCATCGTTACGTGCCAGTGTATACAATTACAAGCTATGCTTAGTTTGGATCTAGATATCGCTGTGTAGCTTGTCCGGAATATTTAGTAGATTATGATGATGATGGAGAGTACTAATGCTTTATTATTGACCAGGAAATGAAAGAACTAGAAGACAAAAAGAACACTAAAGGCAAGAAGCGCGGCGCGGCAGACTCTGACGATGACACAGAAGAGGCGGCGGGGGTGCGGCGACGACTGAAGGGTGGCAAGGGGAAGGGCCGACATGGCGGCAAGAAGAGACGATGAATATACTACATATTTTATATATACTATTGGTTTTATTTTTCTGCTACCGAGTAAAACTCCTTCCTCTGCCGCATTAATTCCTGAAATTCCTTGCCAGTTCACGTGTTTCCCTCTTCCTACAGTCCCGGGTTCTTTGAGAGGGACGTGAAAAAGCATCTGATGAGGCCGTCAAGCTGAGTGGTCAGTATTGTAACATGGTATGTATGTTTGTGACCATTTTATTCCTATTCATCTCGTTTTACGGTTTTGTAGTGTATTTACTTATGCCAGTACTATACCAATAGGACCTCGAAATAGCTCTTAGATATAGCAGCAGTAGTAGTTATAGGTACAAAATTTGAAACTGAATTATAGTGAAAAGCGTTCAAAGGGAATCTCGAGCTCAATTTTCAGGAAAACTAAAACAATGGGCATCATTCTGGGATCAGTTTGTTTGCTAATTCGTTTCTTATTGGCGATACTAACGGCAATCAAAGGGTTCGATCCTGGCTAGCAATATTGATTTTTGAAAATTCCAATGATGCAGGTTTAAGGTTTAACCGTATTCATAAGTCAGACACAAGTTTGGCCATCCACGCCCACTTGTTTCACCTGCATTACTTACTATTCTTGGTGAAATCCTTTCCACTCTTACCCCCTCCCTCCACAATCTCCCTTTTCTTCATTGGCAATTCCAGTTAGATCATAAAGCTTGCACCAAGGTCTCATACATCTGGTACCACAGTATACCTCATAAAATATTAGTTCCACTTGTCCCATGGAACTACTGGGATGTAATCGTCTCAGTTGTCCCATGATAGACAACTCTTTCATATGTACGGTGATGACGGCAATGGAACTACTGGGACAACAATATGATAAAATACTAGTTCCACTTGTCACATGGAACAACTACTGGGACGTAATTGTCTCAGTTGTCCCATGATGGGACAACTCAATGGAACTAGTGGGATAGACAGATACCTTGGACCTAAATAATATGCTCTATACGCGAAGTAGTCTCTTGGGTGTCTTGAGGATAGCACATGTTGCTACTGCCGAGCTCAAATTCACCAAGCATAGATTGTTACAAATTTTGCTCAGAAGGAAAACAATCCACGTGCGCCAGGGTCTCGTTTGTCTCGCAACTTAGGTCCAAGATATGTGTCTCGATGTATCTAATATTACATGACTCTGCAATGATGTAGGTACATTGCTGAAATCAGCCCTGAGTGGCATACTTACCGATACTTACTTCACTGCATTCATGTTATTTATACTCGTAAGCAAGCAACATTTATACCGATTGCCATAACTAAAAACAGAAAGTTGCCTGTATTTTTGCAATAATACTAGAACAAAATTAAATTTTACTGATAAATTGTTATTTTCAGTTACACTACCAATCCGTCGTTATTAAATAGACTCGCAATACAACTTATCCTTAGCAGTTTATTGGAAAATGGTTGTTTAGAAACAAAAGGATACCATTAAACACAATTTGTTTTTCATTTTGTTAACGGCCACCACATCGATTAGGTCAGGGGTTTGATGCCCGCGAAGGACGAAATTGATTTCTATCGATATATTGCTATGTCCTATTACTGGCACAGCATTAACGAGTACGAATAGCGTATTTGAGAATCCGGATTCGATTTCGGGCCAATTTATTAAAGAAATTCTCATTAGAAAGGTAGGGAGTAACGAAAACACGCCCGATTAACGGTAACAGGCTCGCCTTACATTGCGGAACAGCGATAAATGTCTATAACCAGTGGGTTAGGCCACGCTAATGGACAAATCCCTAATAGTAGTGGACTAAAAGCCATAAACAGAAAAAATACTGAATATACGTCTAAAAAAATGATATCAGAATTTGTTTTACGAATAACTCCGACCAGAGTTTGTTTCAGGAAAGTAATGTACTTATGATCTATGTGTTAAATATTGCAATATACATATTAACATGTCACTGACGACAGTAGAATTCCACAGGAATCAAGAATTTAGGTGCAATTGATAAATAAAATAGATACAATTTAAATAAATATCGGGACTCGGAGCGATCCTCAAACCAAACAAAATAGTTCAATGCTTTCTTACAGTTTATTCTAAAAGTAAACAGTCATTTCTTTCTATAAAAAAATAAATTAAAAAAAAAGAAATGCGATAAACTGCGGCCGCCCAAAACTGGGCGCGCGCACTTGTATAAACCGACGCACTTACAGCTAAGCGTTTAGGAAGAAATCACAACGTTGTTTTAAATTTTTTTAATCGTTATTTATTATTTCTATACAAATAGAACTGTACAGATAATTTTTTAAATTATTTACCACATCTCATCTGCTCTCACGATAGACTTTTTACAAAAGTGAAAACTATCAACATTACGCACGTAATAAACGAGATCGTGCGTGTACCGCTCACCGGGACTCGAGCGCAGTACACAGTACACAGTACACAGTCAGTACACACCGCCGGTACACAGTACCCACCACTCACCGCGCCCCAACCCGCAACTCACCGCGCCGCCTCACCTCACCTCACCTCACAAGCGGTACGCGTATCTAATTGAGCTGCGCGAGGCGTTTGCAACAATTATGATTTACATTTAAATACGAAATACAAAATTACACTATGGTCTGTCGAACAATGGAAAACATGTTTTGGTGTTATATCAATGATTGTACGATGAAGGCATCACCATCTGGCAGTAGAACTGTTGCGTTAGTTCGCACGCGATCGGTAATACACTCTCTCACCCCGTCCGAGCCACCGCTATATATCACAAACAATAAATAAGTACAATTTATATATATTTATGTATACCGTATAAACTATCCAATAATATAATACATTGGCAGTGTGACATGCATGCTCTCACATAATTTTTTGTTCAAATTTAAATGCACTAACTAAAATATACATAAAATCGGGGGTGAAAAAGTGTATTACATAGCAAACTAATGAAATCGCACTGGAGGTCCTTATGTGTAGTTATATTTAGGTATCCAACGCGCACGCAACACGCTCATGCGAGTTCGCAACTCGCGCGGAACCCGACAGGGCCCACCAACACTCGCCGATTCACTCTCGACAGTGTCGATCACAATTATAAGAAAACTAGTCAGTCTACAAAAAATTAAGATCACAAATGCAGTGTGAGCGTGTTGCGCAAGAGTTGGCACTTAAAATAATTTCAAACTATTCCAATGTCTATACACAAGTTAAAAACAAAAGACCCGGGGCGTCCTCGAGTCGACTTAGCGGCCGACGGGTTCATTGTTCGCTTTTATTGACTCTTTACAACGAGGCAGTTTCTTGAGCACTCGAGTCACTTCAGTACTTCAATTATATGGAAACAGTCAAACTATACACTAGGAGCCGGGCACTCGAATACAATGGTGGTTAGACTGTCAGCAAATGGTAATTCAAGTACTGTTATACATAGGATAATATATTCTTTATTGTATTGTACAATTGACAGCCTTATCGCTAACAGCGATTTCTTTGGGTGGATAGAAGCAACAAATGATAGGGTATTTATACAATTATTTTTCAAGATGATAGGACAATGATGACTCGTGCCAAGAAACTGCGTTCGTACAGAGCTATAATACTGGACTATAAGGCATTTAATAACTTATTACAATGTGCGTTACGTTGTCGTGTCGGTCCCGTCGCGGTCGAGGTCGTGGGCAGCTCGTCGAATGCTCTATGACAATAACGGCTACAACTATCGCTCAGTACAAATGAAGGCACGCCGCCCACGACGGGTCGAGTTCGCCCCGGGCGCCCTATATCAATTATCACATTGTTTCGCTACTAACAACCGACGTATGGCTGAAACTAATCGTATTGCATCACAAAATCTTTCGCTTGTTCGTTCTTGTGTACAGTAATTTAACAAACACGTGGGCTTGGCGCCCTACTGTCCTCTCACAAGCCATGCCATTATAACAAACTGCCAGAATCCGTCCAACATTCGCGTGTGAAATTTCATTTCATGTCCGCAGTCAGCGTCCGCCGCGTTCCGTCCACGTCGTAGTACGAGCAAAAGTTTTAAATAAGTCTTTATCCGTTCACCGTCGGGCCGGTTCACACTCTATACTTCACACATAAAAATAATATGTACCAGACAACACATCATTCAATATCATCCAACAGAGTCACATACATCAACATACTGGAATACTCAGATCGGGTTTGGGTAACTTTTGGTCGTAGTACAAGTTGGCTGCTCTCGCTGCGGGCTGTCCGGCGCAACTACAATACTGTCGTCAAGGAATGAAGCGGGCCGGGCCGGCCGGGCCGGGCCGGGCCGTGGGCCGGGCCGTCGGACGGGCCGGGCCGGGCCGGGCGGCGGGCGGTCGCACTACTGCACACTGTCCCGTCTCAGTTCAAGTCACGATCCTCTAAGTACTTATACTCAAAAGTGAAGCCCTCCTTCTTGCGCTGGCCCCACTTCTCGTAGTCGAAGTAGATATATGTGCCCTGGAAGTATTTACACGCTATTAGACGATACATAATCATTTATACACTTGAAGAGAAATAGTAAAGTGTTGTAGGACAATGTGTAAATGTACAGGGCCCTTAACACCTATGAGGCTGAAGTCAACCTCACTTGCAGGACAGCGCACTTTTTAAACAATGGACCAGGCTCAGGCGCAGGCTTTCCTCTTAGGTTTGGGAGGTCAAACTGCAGTCATTTTCAGAAAAGCCGACATATCAATCAAAAACAACAAGCGGACTTCGGACTCCCTAACTTTGGACGTAACTGGGAAAATGCTAAAGATAAAGAAAGAAAGAAACGATGTTATTCTGTACAAAAAATCATAACTTATGTAGAATAGGTACAATGTTTCGCACACAGCCATACAGAAAAACGGCCACCTCTCAGTTTAATGCTGTCCGCGTTTTAATGCCAGAAAGTAGTCAGCGCTGGTTTTAGGATAGTTAGATGATAGGTTGCGGTGACCACTTCTCATCAGGTAGACCTTACATACATACAATCACGCCTTTATCCCCGGAGGGTTAGGCAGAGGTGAATTAACACCCACCTATTGCCGTATTCCGGGCACTGTTGTTGACTCGAGCCATATATCTGAGGCTGAGCCTGGGCTGTATATATCTGGTGGACATAAGGCATATATTCACGCCTGTACACTCCCAAAAGAGTAGGCAGAGCCGTATTAACACCTACATTTCGCCAGCTATAATTGTCGGTCCCAAGTGATAGGTGATAATGAGTAATGAGTGTCGTCACCTGTTCGTACTCCTCGTTAATGACCTTGGGCTCCTCGTGGCGCTGGAACCACATCATGTACTTGGTGTGGAAGCGCCAGCTCTGCTTCTTCAGCGCCTTGGCGGCGAGGTACTGCGCCTTCGTGCCCTCCATGTAGTAGAACACGAAGAACAGCGTCTCCGTCGACAGCCGCTGGAAGAACTCCACCGAGTCCGAGTGGGGTAATAGTACCTGGAATACCATGGGAGATACCGTGTTAGTCGGCTGTAGTTATGGCTATAATTCCCACAGATGTTCGTATGGCAGCCGGGATTACCGTAAAACGGGGTGAATAGAGATCAATAGGTGAATAGAAATAAAATAGTCGTTAGATTTTTTTTATTTACAAAATTTTGAGTATTTGGCCAGATATTTGATAATTCTATTGGTGAGCGCTGATGCATCACGCGGTGGCCATGGCCACCCTAAACCTACATCTGGGTCGCAAGTCCCAGTCGCCGTCACGGTGTTCCTCTCTGTATCACGCTATAGACCCGGCGACCGCATGCACCATCCATGGAGTGCTGAGAATCGGATCTCTATTATATTGAACTAGTCTACAGTTTCACTTGAAAGAAAATAGCTACAGACTTTTGCTGACCATTTTATTTGTATTCAGCCTTTGATTTCTATTCACGCCGTACGTTAACGTGTTTTCCGACGTACAAAGCGGTCCTATTGTGAGGATCTTCATCTTCTTCATCCTAGCGTTAATCCCAGTCGCATTTGAAGCTTTCACCTCGGAGTCTGGGGTCCACTTTACCAGTCAAACTGCGAGTTTGGCTGAACTCCGATATTTTACGTGAAGCGACTGCCACTGAACTCCACAACCCACTGGCGATATTGGGCGATATCGAAGCAAAGAATCAAAGAATCAATCAAAGAATCAATTTCGTTTATTCAATTTAGGCACATATAGAGCACATATGAACGTCAAAATATTACAATTGTGTCAAGAAGTATGTAAACAAAAAATAAAATATTAAATAAATTAAAGTAAACCATTTGAAAATGATTCTTTCGCTGGTTCGGTAGTTGGTTCTACTGAGAAGATACCAGCAAGAAACTCAGAGAACTCAATTGTCCTTTTTATTTATCTATTTATTTTTTAATACGGTTTTTATACAATTTACAATGTGCGGGCAAGAAAGTGATTAGGTTGACCATGCATTTTTATCATTAAGATATTCTTCTACTTTATAATAAGCTTTTTCCATTAGACTTTTTTTCACGTTTATTTTAAAAATATTAAGTGGCATGTCAACCAAATCCTGAGGAATTTTATTGAATATTTTTATACTGTTGCCTACAAATGAATTACCAACCTTATGAAGCCTGAGTATTGGCACTGCTAGTTTATCTTTATTTCTCGTATTATAATCATGTGTGTCCGAGTTTTTTTAAAAAGATTTAAGTTCTTCCGTATGTATAAAATATTATCGTAAATATATTGACAAGCAACCGTTAATATATTAATTTCTTGCATTGCAGCTACACCAGTTGGACTATCAGAGCTCCAACTACCCGTAACGACTGCCATAGATGTTCGTATGGCAACCAAAGACCACAACAAAAAGCCCGCTGAGTTTCTTCTTAAAGACTTCTTAGATCGGAGCCGCTTTTCAAACAAGTGGTTCATTTGCTAAACAAGTATTTTCTTCTTTTGTCCTTTTGTAAGTTCAGCTTGAATGGGTACAGAATAAATTATTCTTGACTTTGACTAATAATGGGAATGGGAACACTGTGGTCCCCATACCTGAAGAGGGTCGACCGGAATGAGATGTCTCCTGCAACCGAAGACCCAACGATGGCGTGCGTTTTAGTCGGTTCCAGTCCGACATAGCCACCCCCGTCGGTTCCGGCAGGGTTATCCCCGAAGATTTTGCGCACGAAAAAAAAAAACTAAGAATGGTCACCCATCCTACTAGAAATGCTTAACCTAGTGTCCACTAACCTGATTGTAATAAATAGGCGTCTGGCAAATATTTCTGGGTAGGTAGACTCTCGTTCTTTCCGAATCGGACGGGTGTGGCATGTGGTAGAACGAGGATTCCAACATTTGGAATTGTAGCTGGTGTTCCTGGAAATGTAACATAATTAAAAGTTAGAGTTATATCGAGATAAACGAGCGAGAACACTAGCGGCTAGCGGGATCCTTTACCATGAAGTCTTAAAACAGGTCAATAATCAAACGGCTGTGTCATACTAACAACTGAAAATGTAACTTTGTAATCCCTTCTAAATATGTAGGATTACAAAGATACAATTGCAGTTGGTAGTATGACAGTCGTTCAATTATTGACCTGTTTTAAGAGTTCATTGGTAGGCTTGATGTTTATTTATTTATTTATGTACATGTTTCTATATGAAACGGTGTGTAGACGTGCGGTCACCCGAATTTCGGCTAGTCAGCCCATGCGTTCAACCGCAAGTGCATATAAAAATACACGTGCGGTTAACAATAGATTTGACTAGTGAAAATCAGTCCTGTTTCACTCAATAATTTGCTCATACAATCACGCCTTTATCCCCGGAGGGTTAGGCAGAGGTGAATTAACACTCACATTTCACCAATCGTTGTATTAGGTCCCACGTAATAGGGGGGAGAGCCTATTGCCGTATTCCGCGCACTATTGTTCCAGCGTTCGAGCCATGTATCTCAGGCTGAGTCTGGGCTGTGTATTTAGTAACCAAGACATTATTTATAGGAGAATTTGGAATATACAGGATGTGTCCAGGTAGCTCAGTTCATTCACCCTGTAAAGAACTGGTCATGGATTCAAGTTAGGTCCTGAGTGTTGACTTCTACAATCTAAACCTGTTAAAAGTGGGGAAACTTATGTAAAAAGGTTCTTACCGAATTAAGTGGTAATGGGCCTAAAGGCGCGACGCCCAATAATGGAGGAATGTGCGCTTGCGCCAGGGCTGCCCCTCTCCTTACGTTCTGTAACAGTACCGATATAGCTTTAGTGTTGGTACTGATAATACAATCTGAGTAGTACCTGTGAGTGTGGGTGTATAGTGTGTCGCGGCGCGTACTGCCCAGTGCGACAGTGTACCTGTGGGTGTATAGTGTGTCGCGGCGCGTAGTGCCCAGTGCGACAGTGTACCTGTGGGTGTATAGTGTGTCGCGGCGCGTACTGCCCAGTGCGACAGTGTACCTGTGGGTGTATAGTGTGTCGCGGCGCGTACTGCCCAGTGCGACAGTGTACCTGTGGGTGTATAGTGTGTCGCGGCGCGTACTGCCCAGTGCGACAGTGTACCTGTGGGTGTATAGTGTGTCGCGGCGCGTACTGCCCAGTGCGACAGTGTACCTGTGGGTGTATAGTGTGTCGCGGCGCGTACTGCCCAGTGCGACAGTGTACCTGTGGGTGTATAGTGTGTCGCGGCGCGTACTGCCCAGTGCGACAGTGTACCTGTGGGTGTATAGTGTGTCGCGGCGCGTACTGCCCAGTGCGACAGTGTACCTGTGGGTGTATAGTGTGTCGCGGCGCGTACTGCCCAGTGCGACAGTGTACCTGTGGGTGTATAGTGTGTCGCGGCGCGTACTGCCCAGTGCGACAGTGTACCTGTGGGTGTATAGTGTGTCGCGGCGCGTACTGCCCAGTGCGACAGTGTACCTGTGGGTGTATAGTGTGTCGCGGCGCGTACTGCCCAGTGCGACAGTGTACCTGTGGGTGTATAGTGTGTCGCGGCGCGTACTGCCCAGTGCGACAGTGTACCTGTGGGTGTATAGTGTGTCGCGGCGCGTACTGCCCAGTGCGACAGTGTACCTGTGGGTGTATAGTGTGTCGCGGCGCGTACTGCCCAGTGCGACAGTGTACCTGTGGGTGTATAGTGTGTCGCGGCGCGTACTGCCCAGTGCGACAGTGTACCTGTGGGTGTATAGTGTGTCGCGGCGCGTAGTGCCCAGTGCGACAGTGTACCTGTGGGTGTATAGTGTGTCGCGGCGCGTACTGCCCAGTGCGACAGTGTACCTGTGGGTGTATAGTGTGTCGCGGCGCGTAGTGCCCAGTGCGACAGTGTACCTGTGGGTGTATAGTGTGTCGCGGCGCGTAGTGCCCAGTGCGACAGTGTACCTGTGGGTGTATAGTGTGTCGCGGCGCGTACTGCCCAGTGCGACAGTGTACCTGTGGGTGTATAGTGTGTCGCGGCGCGTACTGCCCAGTGCGACAGTGTACCTGTGGGTGTATAGTGTGTCGCGGCGCGTAGTGCCCAGTGCGACAGTGTACCTGTGGGTGTATAGTGTGTCGCGGCGCGTAGTGCCCAGTGCGACAGTGTACCTGTGGGTGTATAGTGTGTCGCGGCGCGTACTGCCCAGTGCGACAGTGTACCTGTGGGTGTATAGTGTGTCGCGGCGCGTACTGCCCAGTGCGACAGTGTACCTGTGGGTGTATAGTGTGTCGCGGCGCGTACTGCCCAGTGCGACAGTGTACCTGTGGGTGTATAGTGTGTCGCGGCGCGTAGTGCCCAGTGCGACAGTGTACCTGTGGGTGTATAGTGTGTCGCGGCGCGTACTGCCCAGTGCGACAGTGTACCTGTGGGTGTATAGTGTGTCGCGGCGCGTAGTGCCCAGTGCGACAGTGTACCTGTGGGTGTATAGTGTGTCGCGGCGCGTAGTGCCCAGTGCGACAGTGTACCTGTGGGTGTATAGTGTGTCGCGGCGCGTACTGCCCAGTGCGACAGTGTACCTGTGGGTGTATAGTGTGTCGCGGCGCGTACTGCCCAGTGCGACAGTGTACCTGTGGGTGTATAGTGTGTCGCGGCGCGTAGTGCCCAGTGCGACAGTGTACCTGTGGGTGTATAGTGTGTCGCGGCGCGTACTGCCCAGTGCGACAGTGTACCTGTGGGTGTATAGTGTGTCGCGGCGCGTACTGCCCAGTGCGACAGTGTACCTGTGGGTGTATAGTGTGTCGCGGCGCGTACTGCCCAGTGCGACAGTGTACCTGTGGGTGTATAGTGTGTCGCGGTGCGTACTGCCCAGTGCGACAGTGTACCTGTGGGTGTATAGTGTGTCGCGGCGCGTAGTGCCCAGTGCGACAGTGTACCTGTGGGTGTATAGTGTGTCGCGGCGCGTACTGCCCAGTGCGACAGTGTACCTGTGGGTGTATAGTGTGTCGCGGCGCGTAGTGCCCAGTGCGACAGTGTACCTGTGGGTGTATAGTGTGTCGCGGCGCGTAGTGCCCAGTGCGACAGTGTACCTGTGGGTGTATAGTGTGTCGCGGCGCGTACTGCCCAGTGCGACAGTGTACCTGTGGGTGTATAGTGTGTCGCGGCGCGTACTGCCCAGTGCGACAGTGTACCTGTGGGTGTATAGTGTGTCGCGGCGCGTACTGCCCAGTGCGACAGTGTACCTGTGGGTGTATAGTGTGTCGCGGCGCGTACTGCCCAGTGCGACAGTGTACCTGTGGGTGTATAGTGTGTCGCGGCGCGTACTGCCCAGTGCGACAGTGTACCTGTGGGTGTATAGTGTGTCGCGGCGCGTACTGCCCAGTGCGACAGTGTACCTGTGGGTGTATAGTGTGTCGCGGCGCGTACTGCCCAGTGCGACAGTGTACCTGTGGGTGTATAGTGTGTCGCGGCGCGTACTGCCCAGTGCGACAGTGTACCTGTGGGTGTATAGTGTGTCGCGGCGCGTACTGCCCAGTGCGACAGTGTACCTGTGGGTGTATAGTGTGTCGCGCGTGTACTGCCCAGTGCGACAGTGTACCTGTGGGTGTATGGTGTTGAGCCCCGCGCGTTGCACGGCCTCCTGCGCCATACTCTTGAGTGACGCGGTGCCGCCCGCTGGCCCGCCGCTGTGTGCGCTGAGCGTGGCCGTGCTCGACGACTCGCTCACTCGACCACTGAGTACGTACAAACGAGCATTGCATTACTGTAACTTGCCAATCGTCCGAGTTTGTTATGCGTAACAGCACTACTACTAGTATGACTACGCACTTCAAACTCAATCAGTTTAACGACACACGATGCTTACTGATTTACTAGCGATTTTGTTTTGGCTTATTTCCAGTTATTTTTGCAAATATATACTATAAATATATACTGGCCATTCGGCAATTGAATCCCATTGTGAGTGACCATGATAGTTTAAATATCTATCAACTCAGTATTTGGGAGTGGGCAGATTGATATTGCAAAAATACCCGTCGAGCCGCCGGTAAGATTGGTCCTGACATATTTATCACGCCACGGGTGACCCAGAGCCATCTAAATGGGCCCTCGGGTTTGAGGTTCATGTTGAGATTCTTCACGGTGTTTCGCAAGCAGGAGGGACGAGTGGTGGTGGTGGTGGTACGTACTTGTTGGCGACGTGCTGCGGCGTGTGGTGCGGCGGCGGCTGGCTGGGCCCGTTGACGGTGAGCGGCGACGGCGCCGTCTCGCTCGCGCTCGCGGACGAGCCGAGACCGACCGACGAACTTTTTGACGTCTGCCGAGTTCCATCAATATTGGGTTATTTTCATATTTCATACATACGGGTACACTACATAAATACGAAAAGCCTTATTCCGAAAGTTACAATCACGAATTTCAAAATTCCGAATTTCATAATTCCGAATCATTCAAAATTCCGAAAGTCAGATATCCGATGTATCATAAATCCTATTTATTGAAAACCCGAATTTCAAAATTCCTAACGATTATAACTGCGAATATTAAAATTCCGAATTTGAAGATACCGAACCATTACAATTCCGAATTATTAATAATCCGAAATATCATAAATACGAATTCCGATTATCAAAACTCCGAAACAACACAAACCCGACAATCTAGCGCCTTGTAAACCTGCATTAGGTAAGTAGGATAGTTGCTATTTTCGGGGTACACGAGATAAACAGGAAATAGAATTATTGAACTATTATTTTAATTTATCTAATGATTACAAAATACACGTTGCCATACAACTTTCAGTAACAAACATGCATGCAGGCAAGCATGCAGGCAAGCATGCAGGCAAGCATGCAGGCAAGCATGCAGGCAAGCATGCAGGCAAGCATGCAGGCAAGCATGCAGGCAAGCATGCAGGCAAGCATGCAGGCAAGCATGCAGGCAAGCATGCATGCAGGCAAGCATGCATGCAGGCAAGCATGCATGCAGGCAAGCATGCATGCAGGCAAGCATGCATTCAGGCAAGCATGCATTCAGGCAAGCATGCATGCAGGCAAGCATGCAGGCATGCATTAGTTTCGCTCTTCTGCGGCGCTACGGGATGTGCAGTCCTTCCGCTCTTGCGTAACAAAGTTCGGGCACCCATGCTCGCTTCCGCAGCTTCGGCTTGCTGGTCGCCTCTGGCGACCAGCCTCAGCCGCTCCAGCTCGCCCGGGCGCCTGAGCTTCGTTACTGCGGGCGAGGACTGCCCTCCCTCCGCGCCTCCGGTTTTTAAATAACACTCTAGTGTAGGGCAAACAAGTACCACGGCAGTAGGACCACGGCAAGTCGGGTTTGGCTTAATTTTTATACGTAATAATTGGCGAGAAAATTAATTTATTATTATAAAAAATCAACTCTAAAATGCGCAACATGTCAAATCAATTTTAACTTTTACCTATTTTTGATACAAATTTTCAATTTGAGCAATGAATTTTCGGAAATTTGAAATTCGGAATAACGTTTTTCGGGCCAATAATACTACGGATTTTTAATTATTCGTAAAAGTGAAATTCGGAAGAATGAACATTCGTATTTATAACTTTCGGATAAATAACTATCGTGTTTTTGAATACTCGGAGTTTTGTTTCTTAGGAATTATAATATTCGGAATTTTGAAAATCGGAATATTGAAATTCGGAATTAAGTATTTCGGAATTGTTGGGTGTTCCCCATACATACATTTACTCACGCCTGTAAATCCTCGAAGGGTTAGGCAGAGGTGTATTAACACCCACATTTCGCCATATTATGATATTTTTGACATCGTACAAATTGCGCGCGGCTGCCTCGCGAGCCAATGTTTGATATTCATTTGGCTCACAAGCCCGAATGTAGATATGAATTTAGTAGAGTACGGTTGCCACCGGCTGCGCGTGGCAGCTCAAACAGCAACATTTTTTTTTTAAGGAATGTACTTGTCGCGCAAGTCAATTCACTGACTAAACAAACCATCCAAACTGCGCGTGAGTGAATGACTCAAGTTCCTTTGATGCGGTTTCAAAAACCGACAGCGGCTGCCGCACGAGCCAAGTCCGTCTACACTTCGAGCGGCCTCCGCGCTTGTCGATGTTTGATTGTCTGCCGCGCGTAGATTGGACGCGGTTTTCAGCAACTTTTATTATTCTTTGTATATTTCAGTTACAAATAAAGCCCGTACCAGACGCACCAATTCGGTCGGGTCCAACCACCCAACCGCGACCGCAAGCCGACAAGTGTTGCCGTTTCGGGAAAAATAAAAAAGTCAGTGTTGCCGTTTCGGGAAAAATAAACTTTACCAAAATGTCACTAGATTGTAAGGAATAAAATAAAACCGCCGCGGACCTTAAAAACCTGTAAAAAGTAAAATAATAACCATTACATTAGAACCTACCCAAGGTATTAACCCTTTTGTCCTTTGTCTCATCGGGGGACCGCTAAGTACCTTGGTGTGCCCTATTACCCCCGAGCGACGGTCAGACGGCGGTCCCCCGACGAGACAAATTAAAGAAGGGTTAATACCTTGGGTAGGTCATAATGTAATAGTTATTATTTTACATTTTATAGGTTCTTTTTGGGTCGGGGGTTTTTTAAATTTAATTTTTTTTATTTTATGCTTTTTATAGGTAACCGCTTACCCGATTTCCATAAAACCTACTGTATCGTAATGTATAAATTATGGCCTTTCATTTGATACCCAACACGGGTTTATTTGGAAATATTAGATTTTGCATTGCCACTTTCACTCCTCATATCAGGTTAGAACTGCGACCAACAATGCACGAGTGAAAAACAAATTAAATAAAAATAACAACTTGTATATAATTTGCCTCAAATAAAAAAGGCATCCTTGTAAATAAATTTCTTCAAAATTTGATCGAAGACTCAGGATTGCAGTTTCCCAAAATTTTTTTTTCGAAATATTAATGTATGATTCCGCAGCCGACCGCATACGACAACTGCCGGTTTTTTAAATTTTAATTTTAATTTTTTTATTTTATTCCTTACAATCTAGTGACATTTTGGTAAAGTTTATTTTTCCCGAAACGGCAACACTGACTTTTTTATTTTTCCCGAAACGGCAACACTTGTCGGCTTGCGGTCGCGGTTGGGTGGTTGGACCCGACCGAATTGGAGCGTCTGGTACGGGCTTAACTTTTATCAGAACGTTAAATAGTAGTTAGTAAAGTAACGGACTTACTGGAGGTGGTAACGCTGGCGCCGGCGGTAGATGCGTTGCCGTATGCGCGGGGGTTGTCGACACCGGACCATTCTCCACTACTTCTGCAAAAAACAAAATAAAATACTATTTTAACAATGGACAAAAATTCCATGGTGGTTTTTCCGGTGTAGAAGTACAAAGGCGAAGGTTCCCGAACGACTAAAATCTTATTCGAAAGAGGTACGGTTCTCAATAACAGTACTAAGGCTCGACAGTTGACCATAGGAATAAGCTTACGTGAAGTTACGTGTGACTAATAAAAAAATAAAGTTTGAAAACTAAAACCCGACTACTGCAAAATCACGCTCTAAAAAGTATTAAATAAAAAAATATGGTAGTTGTATGCCACTATTCCCTAGAATGTATTGTTTTGTTAGAATAATTTCATACGACCACGGCTACTCTTGATATTGTCTTGTTTAATACTTTTTAGATCGTGAAAGGCGGGCAAAAACCATTGTATAGGCGGTAAAACACACACAGCGAGGCAAAATCCCTCCTGATGGTGAGATGACCCCATTACCTAGATTTTTCCTATGTAGTGAGCGTCGCTATTCCTCTTTTGCCGTCAAATGACTTAGTTTGTTTTCTACCGTAATTCTGCAATATTTTGGCTCATAAAGTCGCTAAGGACTACAGCTCTTTAAGCGGGAATTGCCAATAAACGTTCAGTGATTATAGTTCAATTAACTTTAAGCCTCAATTAATCATAGTAATCAAATTAACTGACTGACTATTAACCCTTTAAACGACGTCACACTAATTACTAACACTAATTATAGTTTGTTACGACCGTGAAATGAGCACAAACAAGGGAATTCTGGGTAATCGTAGATTAGGCCGGTATTATCGAGCGCGATCAAGCCACTAGCCGTATCATATTTACAAACACTAGAGTACACACAATATGTTATTCGTGACTCATATCTAGTAGTAATATTAGTATTACTACGTAGTAGGTGCGTAGTACAAATTCGAAGAAATGATTATGTAGATTGTAGACAATTCATTCATAAATGTATTTAGTTATATTGTAAACTGGTTGAACTAAGCAGTTTTGGGGTTCCGTACACAAAAGGGTAAAAATGGAACCCAAAAAAGTTCCTAAGAACCCTAAGACGTGGAGTACGTCGTGTCCGTCTGTTTGTCGGTCTTTCTGTCACCAGGCTGTATCTCATGAATCGTTATAGATAGACATTTGAAAATTTCACAGATGATTTTTAAATAAAATAAATGTGTAAGGGGTGCTATACAACAAACGTGTGCGAGCCCTACTCGCACTTGCCAGTTATCTGTAGTTCGTGTAGTGGTTTAGCGTTATTTTCTATTATATTTTACTGTCAATTACACTATTCTTGCCTACCTTTATAGAAGTCGGTGGAGAAGTTAGGAAAATAAATAAATATTTTAATCCATTAAAATTAATATTAAATATTCTAGAGGGCATTCTACATAACTCTATCTAGACCTTAAGTAAGCATAGCTTTTGTTCAAATTGTTCGGGTATTGAAACAGCAATCCCTGATTTAGCATTCCAACGCTCTACCACTACACCACATAGGTCATCACATCGAAAACATTTTTAGATTAGATATCCTAATTTTAAAACATCAGTCGCCACCAACATCTGGTCACCCCGAACCGGGCCCAGTCGGCCTGAAAAATCCGCCCCTACTTTGACGGAAGCGAACGGTAAAACATTGTACAAAAGGATAAAATATAAATTACGTAACAATGTTTGTATACAAACAGCATAGCATGTAATACCTACGTAATTAATTGTAAACGAGTTGTATACGTGACTCATTGATCCGTAGTACGTGATTACGTATTACACAGGCCAATAAACTATCAATATGATTCATATACCTAAAGCCTGCGAAAGGTTACCTGCTTGCATAATGACTTGTATTAGACTACTCATACTATCAATATTATTGTGAACTCTTACTCAATATCGCTCAAACGGCTGAACGGATGTAGGTGAATTTTTGTACAGGGATAGATTATAGTCTGGAATCCATACTAATATTATAAATGCGAAAGTAACTCTGTCTGTCTGTCTGTTACGCTTTCACGCCTTAACCACTGAACCGATTTTGATGAAATTTGGTATAGGGGTAGTTTAGATAACCGACATCTACACGGGCGGAGCCGCAGGCAAAAGCTAGTAACACATAAGCGGGAAATGGTTCCCAAGAGTTGCGAGAACGGGATCAAAATACCACGTGGGCGGTGTCGGTGTATCGTAATTCAGCCGCATCACAGGCTGGAAAGCCGACCCCTACAAAATTGGGTAATGGTTCATAGAATGAGAGAAGGATGATGTGCGGCGTTGAAGCGTGGACATTCACAGCACACATGCCATGTGCAAGAAAGTGGAAGTGGATATTTTGGACAGACAAAATAAGAAACGAAGTGGTGCTTGAAATAATGTATTGGAAACTGCAAATCTTACAGACCTTATTGGGAACCTGGAATATATCGTGTACAATATGAGAAATTCTAAATACAATTTGTCAATCAATCAATCAATTAGCCTATTGCAGTCCACTGCTGGACATAGGCCTCTCCCAATATGCGCCACGTTTGCCGATCCTCCGCCTTCCGCATCCAGTCCGTTCCAGCCACCCTTCGTAGGTCGTCAGTCCACCTGGCTTGGGGGTGTCCCACCTTACGTTTTCCTTCTCGCGGTCTCCACTCTGGGACCCGTCTGCTCCAACGGCCATCAGTCCTTCGACAGATGTGGCCAGCCCACTGCCACTTCAGCCTGCTTATTCTGCGAGCTATGTCGGTAACTTTAGTTCTATGTCGAATGATCTCGTTGCGAATTTTATCCTTAAAAGAAACTCCAAGCATAGCTCGCTCCATAGCCCGCACGTTTCGGCACCGTAAGTCATAACAGGTAGGATGCACTGGTCGAAAACCTTTGTTTTGAGGCATTGCGGTAGGGGCAAGAAGAAAACCCGACGTAATTTGGCAATATGTGACACCTCGTAATCGAGGGGAAGATACAAAGAAAATGCAGTGCTTATAGGAGAAGAATATCCTTGTTGAATAACCTACACCAAGAGGATCTGTTTCCTCTACAAAGCTCTACATTGCCTTGATGATCGTCGACCTTCATTATGAAGAAGGTTCTAGTAGGTTACGGGAACCAACTCAGGGGTATTATTCTGAGTGACATCGAGTTTCAAACGTAGTCGTAACGTGAGAAGGCAGTTACAAAAAATTGGATATCATAAAAAATATAACTAGGCTTAAACTAGACCAACTTGTGTCGGCTTTTACGAACGGGCGTAGTTAGGAAGCGGTTTGTCACTCCGAATAGTATTGGTTGACGAAGAAAGAAGAAATACGAAATTTTCGAAATGGAGAATGCCTCAAAGGCGATCATTCAGATTGGGCTAATTTTTATTTTGCCGGCCACTAAAAAAAAGTGCTTGATTTTGATAGAACACAACATTGTTAGCATTTTTTATTACTACACCAAAGTTCTTAATCGATTCCTTGATATTTTATTTAGGGTTCAATATTTAGTATAAAGTGTGACTATTTATTTAGTTCAAAAATTGAAAGTGCCAGTCAAAGAAAACAAATATGATATTCCGCTAGAGCTTGTCCTCATTAGCATTTTTTATTATGGTATCAAAGCTGAAGGACAACTTCCTTCGGTTTTATTTGAGTTCAAAAATCTTGGATGTATACATTTATTTATACGAATTATTGAAAATGAATGAGAAATATTGATTTATATTGGTTAAAGGTGCATTTCCAATTGAACTTAGTAAATGAGTTGATCATATTCCGCAGTTACAAGGCACTAATGGCAATGCCTTATGGATGATTCGTGGATGATAGCAGTCACGTCATGTCCAGGTTCGTCAACATTATACATACATTATCATAGATAAAACAAGAAGGGTGAAGTGCAATGAAACATTATTATTGCTCGTGTATTTTATTTTTAATTGCTTATTTTTATTGCTTTATTATTTATTGCTTTTATTAACTACTCTTCCAATATAATACGACATTTATCATTCCTTTTCAATTATTTATTTTATTGAAAATGTACGTTTCCAAGATTTTTGAACTCAAATAAAACCAAGAGCAATGTTTCCTCAGCTATGACGCCATAATAAAAATGCCAATAAGGACAAGCTCTAACGGAATATCATTTTTCTTTTCTTTGGCCGGCACTTTCAATTTTGGACCTAAATAAACTAATGAAAAACAGCGATATGCAGTATGGGGTTTATTTGTTATTGCGTTTAATAACTATTCTTCCAATATAGAACAATATTTTTCATTCATTTTCAATATATCGTATCATAAAAATTATATGTTTCTAAGATTTTTGAACGCCAATAAAACAGAGGGCAGTGGTCTCCCAGCTTTGACGCCATAATAAAAAGTACTGATGAGTACAAGCTCTAGCGGAATATCATATTTGTTTTCTTTGACCGGCACTTTCAATTTTGGATCTAAATAAATGGACGAAAAACAACAATACGCAGTATAGGGTTTATTTTTTATTGCTTTTATTAACTATTCTTCCAATGTAGAACAATATTTTTCATTTATTTTCAGTAGTTCGTATTATAAAAAGTGTATATTTTTAAGATTTTTAAACTCAAATAAAACCGTTGGAAGTGGTCTCTCAACTTTGACGCTGTAATAAAAAATGCTAGTAAGAACAAGCTCTAACGGAATATCGTATTTTTTTTCTTTGGCCGGCACTTTCAAAATTAGCCCAGATATGTATGGAGAGTGAATGTTCTCCTTTCTGAATTAACTCAAAGGGCACGCAAAGCACAGCTAGTTTTAAATGTTAAACATTTATAGAAAAGTCTTCGGGAAAGTTGTCGTCACTGCTGAAAATAGGTCATGGTCGGTAGTTACGGTCCCATGACGGACATAATGAAGAAACATGTTGATAAAAAATTGTATTTTAACTAACGTGAACGACAAAAAAGACTTGTTCGGAAACAAACCTAATTAACTGATCGAAGGAGAGCAATTATATTGAAAACTAGCGTTTGCCCGCGGCTCCGCCCGCGTGGATGTCGGTTATCGCGACCAAACATAGCCTATGTCCTTTCCCAAGGTCAAATCTAGCTCTGTACCAAATTTTATCAAAATCGTTTCAGTGGTTTGGGCGTAAAAGCGTAACAGACAGACAGACAGAGTTAATTTCGCATTTATAATATAGTATGGATATGGATAATGGAGTATGGATATGGATACCATGGTCATGTTCACGGCAAAATAATGTTGTAAAAGTAACCGTCAAACGAACCATGACGTAAAATAGAAAATGGATATTTATGTGCCAACAAGGAGTTTGCTATGGGATGCCAAATATTATTGGCGCGAAAAGTGGAAAATTCATTGCGACACATCAGTTTTTTGGTCTGTGTATTGAATGCTACCTACACCTATAAAACCTGACTCATTGGTTTTCTTTGCCAGATATTTAAAATAAAAAAAGTATGTACTTACTTGAAAAAAGAAACGTGATGATTGATAAATTTTAGTTAATGAATCTTTTGTTTATGTTGTGAAAGTCACTACGTGTGTTTCTAAAAAGCTAATATTATAACCTAAAAACTACTCGCAAAAACCTTAGGTTTCTGCTCACCTTACAAGTTTTATAGTCGTGAAAATACGATACGCGATTTCAGTCAAGTCACGGCACAACACAACAATGTATTATATAATCGACATTGAACTTCAGAAACCATACAAAACACGAAACTACGCAGTTCACAACATACTGAAATTATTTCTACCACTCCAACACATTTGTTTTGTGAAAATTACATGCACACAAACACACTTGAGAACAATATTGTTACCATCGTCCATATTTATCCTACATTTGCGCGGGAAACCATTGTTTATAAAGTTTTTCCTTTTATTTCTAAAGTTAGGCACAGGTATCGTCGAGTACAGCCTAGTGACTGAGCCACGGGCCATGTCATCGTGTTGGCTTGGCGCCAATTTTGAGGAAACTTTTACGAATGTTGGCGGGATGCCAGATATTAATCGGTTTGGTTACGAGTCGTGTCGGCGTGTCCCATTCATTCTGTAGATAGTTTTGTTTATTTTGTAAACAATGCGTTGTACGATATCAGTTGTTGATAACGGTTCCATTTATATTCAGTGTTGCCATTATCGCTTACATAAAAATACAGTAGCGATGAATGTGCGTTAGTAATTTTAAATTTGTGGTGCTTCTAATCTAATAGATGCCATGATATTAAGATATTTTCGTAATACAAATATTTTAATGTTGTAATACCCTTCTTTTGGTATGTATTATGACGGTTACTAGGAGCCGTATAGTAAAGAAATTTGTTCACTGACTACCAGATAACATGAGCATTTTTGATAAAAGTTATGTTACCAAAACATACATATAGAAGTCTCATAAAGAAGACTCGGGTAACTGTACCAGCCCTGAATGTTTGACATGTCGATAGCTTAGTGGTTCAGGAATTGGCCATGATAGGTCTCTAGTCCGTATCCTGGCCAAAACACTGCTATCGTGAACCCACCGCTAACGTGAACCAATGAGTTCACGTTAGCAGTGCCAAACACAAGCAATTTAGCTTAGCTGGAGGGGTTATCGGGAATATTAGCAATATCGGTTACTAATATTCTTAAAAAAAAAAGGTATAGTGGTACTCACCAGTATTGTTGGGTTGTCTGACGTGATGGTGGGGCGGACTAGGCGGCGGTGGCAGTTTGTTCGGCGTCGACGAGCCCGATAGCCCCGTGTTGTTTATACTGCACATAATTAATACTTCACTATTTTGTCCACTTCACTCGATGGCATACGTCACACGTCACATTTTGACTACGCTAGCCACACCTCTTCAAATTTCTAGATATTATTTTTAAATTTTTATTTATTGTACAGAAAAGAATTACTAAGAGTTTATATCGTGAGCAATGGCGCGCATTGGGAGCGGCGTATGGCCAGCAGAGGACTGCAATAGGACAATTGATTGAAAAGGCGATATTTTGGACGCGCGATGTTGTAGGTACTTCGAGAAATAAATATGGAAAAAAAAATTGTTGATTTGAGTTTTAGGAGATTGGATTCACAGATAAACACTACTGTTTGAAGTCCTCACAATAGTTCGAACAAACAAGAAAATAATTACACAAGATAATAAATTACTATCATAAGTCTACCGAAATGCACTGTAATATTGATTGGAAAAGAATAGCCTTGAGTTTTTGTTGCCAAGCGCTTTTCCATCTATGGTGTATACCAGGCATTAAATATGAATTATGACCTTTATTTAGATCAGTGTTATGACCTAGTTAAATCGGACAAAGAAAATCGAAAAAAGCATAAAAGATATGTTTCATAATCAACTCATAAAACTTATATTGTAAGCACAGCTTATAATTACTTCTTCCTCTTAGCGTTAATTCCCAGTCGCATCCGAAGCTTTCAGCTCGGAGTCTGGGGTCCGCTTTTTGCCAGTCTTAACTACGGATTTGGCTAGACCTCGATATTTTTTATATATTTACAGATATTACTATTAAACACTGTATTCTGGCTGCAATTCAATATTTCTATGCTATTATTGTGCAGAGACATATTAATAAAACAATCGCCAATATGCAAAACTTAACTTCTATAGTACAATAAAACGTACTAAGCGAAATCGTTCCAAAAATTAGTCCAGTATTATTCCACTTTTACTAAAGACTATATGCACCAATATAAACTATCAAATGATTTAGTATGAGGCTGAGAACGCGCGCGAAACAGCCACAGGTCGCTATCATTATATAAATAGAACTGGGAACTGATATAAAATCAATAACAACGTGTACAAATTATGAGTACGCACTAAGTTGTATTGGAGACAAATTATTATGAAACTTGTTGCATGGAATGCAGGGACTAGAATCGAATGCAACGGTTGTCAGCTGTCGTGAGGAGAGTAAATATTTCAACGATATTTGAAGAGATGTCGCTATCAATCGGTTACTAAGCTTATAACTTTACAATGTGTCCGACGTCGCTTTGTATTGCGTTTGTATGCAACTTCGGTACGCTGAGTTCCGCTTGCTAAAAGCGAATTCCGCTTAGAGTTCGCGTTGCCCGTCTTTGGCGGCGGTAATTTCGATGAACTGTAAAATTATAAGCTTTAAATTGAGATAATCCAGATTGTTGGGATACATTTCAAATTATGTCTATTTTTTCGTTATTCTAAATGAGTCAAGCATGCGTTTTAAATGATAAGAAAAAACTGTTGGAAACAGTTTTTTATTCTCATTTTGGGTATATTTAAAATTAGATACTTTTCTTATAGTCGAGAACAATTTCAATGGTGAAATTGCTTCTTCATATTGTTATTTTTACTTGTGAAAACCTCCACATTGAGATGGCTATATCAAAATCGAACCGATTAAACCCACCCAACGTTGAATTCCAGGAACTCAGGTGCACCCTGGTCAATCCGACCGACTTGAGAATGTCAGCCGTCAGTCGACCATTGGTAAAACGACACGGAGGATATCGTGATCTGTTATTCGGTGCCTATTGCGTATTCTTCGAGGCGAGAGAGTACTAGAGCTCTTCCATTACTTTTGGCTCCGTTTCTTTGTCGTGAAGTAAAACAAATATGGCGACAGAGTACTACCCATCAAGTTGGAACGAGCAACCGACCCATAGTAAGGGCTTTCTGTCCCCAGCGATTCTGCGAACACCACTAGGTTGCGGAATGGAATATCCTCACGACAGTCCTCAGTAGATAACCCAAATAAACTGAAAATATCGAGGTCCAGCCAAATCCGCAGTTAAGACTGGCAAAACGGACCCCAGACTCCGAGGTGTAAAGCTTCGGATGCGACTGGGAATTAACGCTACGATGAAGAAGAGAAGCTGAAACTTACGATATACGCTTGCAAAACTGAATAAATATTGATACAATTACCTATCAAAATTGTTCTCCACTACGTGTGAGTAGGGCCTTCACACATTAGCTATGTTTTGTCGATGAAGCTTTAAATCTTGTGTACAATTTATTAGTATAAAAATACTTTTTAGGTTAAAAAGAGGAACCCACGACGCTTCCTTGGATTGTCAATCACCATAACAGCAACAGTTAACTATACAAGTATGTTAGACTCATTCTCAGTCATATAATCCTGAGAATCAGTATGTTTCTAGCTAGCAAAACTTTTCAGTTTGCCTGTCAGCTTCATTAAACAAGCTTTTTCCTTATTATAAAATGTTTATTTGACATTTCTACGAGAATATCTTAGCTATTGCTATCATGAGATTGAAAAACCGGTGATACGTAATGGATTTCGCTTCTAAATTATTATTTTTTATGAGAAATCCTGGAGCTTTCTACAAAGTCATAGCTAATGTACGAAGCTAGCGTATTAATATAGTGGGTATTGCTCGGGACATAAATCTTGGACCTGAAATTTATTCTACACGCAGTACATGTTACTTGGGTGTCTTTTGAGGATAGCAAAAGCTCATATCACCAAGCATAGATTATTACAAAAAAAAAGACGTGTGGCACTCGGGGACTGCCGCGGTAAAGCTATTGCATAGCATTTTTTATCAACTTACGCAATTATTACTTACGTTAAGCGGAGCTACTTCGGAGCAGCTCGGCTCGATTCGTGCGAGCTTCGGGGTGTTAGGTTTTTTTCGTTACGGAATTTCTGGATTCGGTCTCCACGCTCAAGGCCCGTGATAGAAGCTATGCAATGGCTTAAAAAACAATCCGCGCCAGGGCGTCGTTGGTCTCGCGATTTAGGTCCAAGATATGTGTCCCGGGGTATATAAAGAGGTAGTCAGTGGACTGACCTATTGGTGGATGCTGCGGAGTTATTGAGCAAGGAACTAACGTTACACGTGCTGATAGTGACCGCGCTCGCGTTCACCGCGCGCAGCGGCAGAGGTTTAACCGGCTGCAAATATAACAATCATTGTTTCAAATATGTGTAAGGTTGGTTTTGGGTTCTTGGGGGTTATGAACACTAGGTTTACTGGTTTAGCCTTGAGTATATGCTGTAGAGCGCGCCTTGCTACGTATGAATAGTAGGCACGAGTATGAACAGTACCGAGGATCCTGGCTCAATCAGTAGCAAAAAAATACTCGTCAAAGTGACTTCACAAATAATATTTAATTTTATATTACATCGTATATTTTCTAGTATTTATTATTTTCGTAATACATAATATTCGATATTTTTTGTATCTTGGTTCTCATCTAACCATAGCAAATCGAACAAAAAAAAAATAGTTTTTTCTCACGCGGAGACATAAGAACCAATTTTTTTTTATTCGACTTAGGTAGGTGGCAGACACGCATACGGCCCTACCTGATGGATAGTGGTTACCGTGACTTGTGGAAGCCAAATTTATTTTCTTTATTGTACTTTATGAACCGGAGGGAGTACTTTTGTGAAGTTAGCGAGAATATACTCGTAGCTTAATTTTGCGTTCTAAAACATTGTATTTTGATTTCTGTTTTTAAAAGCGAATTCAGAGTCAAGCTAAATCAAATAAAGAGCGATGTATTCGACAATCGCTCATCCAATCAAATTAAAATAATATTTTTTCTATTGTGAGATTTTTGTGTTATTTTATGGCGTTACACAGCTATTGCATGACTACCTATTATATGAAGTATTTTTACATTTTTGGCCTGTACCCAAATATTCGATTTTGTAACGTAAACGTATCGAGAAAACGGAGCATTACGATTGGCTTCGCCTACACACAGGTTCACAGTAGGCAGGCGGCCAATCACAATGCTCCGTTCTCTCAATACGTTTACGTCACGAATTCGAATATTTTTCATGAACTGATAATCACCCCTGCATACGAATCGTGCGAGTTCAGAATTCAAATTGTGCATAAAACGTTTTTTACCAGTATACCTTTATTTAATTTAACATTTTTAATTAAATTATTTTCATGACGTGTTTACAAGACTAATATTTTAATCTCATGCAAGTAAACATGTTTTTAAAGGCATTTATTCAGCTGTTTTCGATATCGATAGACAAGTACAGTTGATAAAGGAGATACCTTTACATAGGACTTTATATAGTGCACCGTATAACCTTTATCCACTGGACCTATAAGGTCCAACCCCACCAAACGGACGGCATCGGAACGGATTTTACAATCTTTAAACAAAATAAATCTTATATCACAGCATTTAAAGTTTATATTACCAAGTCACGCATGACAGCTTGACGTGCGTCATGCCGCCGCACGTCGCTGTCAAGCTGTTGTGCGTGACTTGGTAATATAAACTTCAAACACTGTGATAATAAGATTTAATTTTCTTTAAAGATTGTAAAATCCGGGCCGATGCCGTCCGTTTGGTGGGGTTGGACCTTTACTATAAAATTCAGTTTTATAATGATATTATAACCTGCTTAAATGCTAGATTGTTTTCAGTTGATTTGGAAATAGAAATAATGTTAATAAATACCTCAAAAGGAAAGACCTTTAAAAAAGAAACAATTTTTGAATTAGTATACATGATAAACGGCATGCGATGTTTTGTAAGAGTAGTTTTAATAGATCTACAACCCTATCGCCATTTATTACCCACGCAAATCAAATTACAAATACGATAAAGTTACTTTATAAGATTTTTTTCCTATTAGACCTTGAATGAATTACTCTTTTCATTTTTAAAGAACCCAAAACGAACCATCTACAATAGAAAATTTGGAAAATCCACATCAAAACTCCACGTAGCAATACATTAACAAGTTAATGATATATATGTGTGACTGTTGGGCGTGTGTGTGTGTGTGTGTACGGTACTTACTTTTGCTATGATTTCGTCTTTATCCCGTTTTTTCTTTTCAATGTCTATGGAGTCTGTTGAGTGGTTGTGGACCTCTAACGTTGGTGACGTTATTGGACTTGTACCTGGAATGGGATAAAAGGTTTGTTTGTAATGATGACGTCACGGATTTAAGGCTACTAGCGCACTGTATCCATTACGCAGTGTAGTGCGGCAGTGTGTGAGCTTATATAGCTTCTAAGTAGCTCTCTTTGCATTGAAAACACGCTTAGTGCAACATTGAAGATGGATTCACGCCCTCTGCAGGGCCTCGTTTATTTATTTATTTTATTTTATTTTATTTATTTATGTACACACAAACAAATATAGACAGATACATAGGTGGAAATAGTAGTACAGAGGCTCTGCTTATTTCTATAAGAAATTTCCTCCAGCAGACCTGCGAGAGGAGAGAGTGAGAAGTAGAGAACTTAGTGAAATGTGTGTAGGGAAGACGAAAGACAGATATATAAATATATAAAGATATATAATATATAATATAATAAATATAAAACTCGTCCTGGTATTTGGCTTGGGCCAAGATCTTGTTGAGTTTCTTTCTTTCTTTCTTTTCATTCAAAAAGCTTAACAGTACGGACTCATCGCTTTAATGCAACTGGGATAACAGCTAGTGACTAGTTGCTAGTATGACTAGTTGCTAGTATGACTAGTTGCTAGTATGACTAGGTGCTAGTATGACTAGGTTCTAGTATGACAGTTACTAATACCTATGTCTAGCTACTAGTATGACTAGGCTACTAGTATGACTAGGCTACTAGTATGACTATCTGCTAGCATAACTAGCCTGCCAGTATGGCCAGCTGCTAATATGTCTAGCTACTAGTATGACTAACTCCTAGCATGACTAGGTTGCTAGTATGACCAGCTGTTAGTATGACAAGCTGTTAGTATTACTGGCTACTAATATGGATAGCTGCTAGTATGACTAGGCTGCTAGCATGACTAGCCTGCCAGTATGACCAGCTGCTAATATGTCTAGCTACTAGTATGACTAACTCCTAGCATGACTAGGCTGCTAGTATGACCAGCTGTTAGTATGACAAGCTGCTAGTATTACTAGCTACTAATATGGATAGCTTCTCTTATAACTGACTGCTAGTATGACTACTTGCTAGTATGGCTAATTGCTAGTATGCCTGACTGCTGAGTTTATGGTAAAAAGAAAGGTATCATACCTGAGAGCATACTAGTGGGCGACCCCGCAGAATCATTGCTATTGTTGCTGTCCGTGGTGGCCGAGGAGGGCAGGCCGACCCCGCTGAGCTCGATCTCGTCTAGCCCGCGAATGTCGTCGTATATGTACTCGTTCTCTTCGAAGCCCGGCTCCAGTGAAGAGTCTATATAATATTCTACGTCGTCTTTTATCCTTTTTATCTGAAAATTGCAATTTTTTGTTCTTATTAGTTATTATAATTTAGCTACTAATTATTAGAATTTGGGCCATCCCATCTCCTCCGACTAACGGCCGTTCCCAATAACATATCTACAGATAATGTAAAGGTAGAATAGTTCCTGTGTCAAATCCTATTGTTATTGTGCTACTATGAATTGCGTTATCATAGAGATTGATGACGTTTTTATCCTTTCTAATGTCAAAACTGGCGATAGATAGGTTATTGTGAACGGCCGTAAGGTATAGGGCTATTTAACATCCAACAGATATAATACAGCCCAGACTCAGCCTCAGATACATGGCTCGAGTCAACAATAGTGCCAGAAATACGGCAATAGGCTCACCCCCTATAACGTGGGACCGAATACAATGATTGGTGAAATGTGGGTGTTGGTTCACCTCTGCTGGCCCTCTGGGGATAAAGGCGTGATTGTATGTATGTATTAGTACTATTACTACTTCTTCCATTGGGGACGTTAACCGGCCTTTTCACCCATTTCCCCTAGATAGCGACTGCCATAATGTTCGTATGGCAACCGGGACCAACAACTTAACGTGCTTTCCGATTCATATTCTAGATCCTCTATCACAAACTAGTTAAGATATGCTTATTTTGAGGTTACAAAACACTTGCAAAATATCCTAGAATGGTAGAAATTACGTCTTATTTTATCGCTTTTAACCATGCACTTAACCACTAATTGACTTGACAATAACAAAGCATGACGTCACACCTTTTATCTCATTCGAGTTTTTCAGTACTTTGTTCGTCAAGATCGATCTCATGATGACTATACATGCGGGAATGGGATCAGTATTATACGCGGGCGAAGCCGCAGGCAACAGCTAGTTTTTAATAAACCTTGTCATGAGGGTTCACAAATACCATAAACAATAAATCATCGAAATCGCGAATACTCGATTGTATTCATTTGACGAGCGAATAGAACTAGATCGTAAAACTAGGTTTGAACCTCCATACATCTAGACCTAGACCTACCACAATACGCAACTGACCTACGTCAACAAACCTGATTTGAATTGTAATGTGCGAACTATTGAGGCGCTACGGGTGATTTTTGATAACTAAAATCTTAAGGATCACAGATGCTAATTCATATTAAAGATTAACACAGTGCAGTTATGTTATATTATACTAAGGTTGCAAACAAACGTAACACAACCTGATAGTGATTAGTCCTATTAATAGTGGAATTTTTGTAGGCCAATTTTAACGCATAAAAGGCCTGGTCATATCTTATTAGATGCACTATCGAATGGCCGTAAAAGTGTCATCATCATCATCATCATTTCAGCCATTGGAAGTCCACTGCTGGACATAGGCCTCCCCTATAGATCTCCAAAAGTGTGCAAAGAAATATTTATTAATTTATTTATCCGACAGTAAACATAAAGCCCATGACAAAGTAAGCCACACGCTAGGGGGAGACCCCTATTACTGTGTCCGAAAATCATAATTGATGAAATATTGGTGTTCATACAACTCTGCCTATCCTTGCAAAGACTTATAGGTGTGAGTATATTGAAGTGTACCCACCTGTTCAACCTCTACGGACATGTTGTCGAGCATTCTCAGCAACGTTTCTAGCTTTTTTATGTGGAACCTATGCTTCTCCAGTTTACACTTGAGCTCCTCCATCCGATCCTGTTTCTCCTTGTCCAATCGTTTCTTCTTACCAACTAGAAGCGACTCTACTTCAGACTCAAATTGATCAACCTGCAATTGGAGAAAATTTGTATGATTTACTAAATCTCATAGTAGTTATTTAATAAAACAAAAACAATAATAACTAGCTGACCCGGCGAACTTTGTATCGCCATATTTTTTTATTTTTGCCCTGGACATCCACGAATATTTCAAGACTTAAATTAACCAAATCGGTCCAGCCGTTCTCGAGTTTTAGCGAGACTTACGAACAGGCCCTCGATTCTGCTAAAGCACAACCACTGTCATACCACAGAGACTGTAAAAAATGGCATTATATTTTAGACCTTATTTCTATAGAATTACAGTCAAAAATTAAATGATAAGAGTTTCATTACACTCTTTCATTCACTCCACGAAAAGCCATTTAAATTTAAACTTTAACTGCATTGTTTAAAGGCTAAAACCGAATGGAATTTTCTCGCAGTCTCTGTGGTGTGACAGTGGTTGTGCTTTAGCAGAATCGAGGCCCAGGTCGCGAGCAGTATCGGATACACATACAAACACTTTTTCTGGATGCCAGTCATCGCCACCAAACATATGACTATGTTCTTTCCCAAGCTTAGTCTATCTGTGTACCAAATTCCATCAGGTTATCTTCAAAAATGACGAATTTTTCTACAAACTTTCATCCCCAGTCCATATCTGTACCAAATTTCATTAAGATCGGTTCAATTTTTTAGGTGTGATAGCGTAACTGATAGACAGACAGAGTTACTTTCGCATTTATAATAATATTAGTAAGGAAGTATGGATTTGTTCTGTGGTTAAAACAAACGTAGCCAACAGGACTCGCGACACAGCCGTCGATAAAGCGTCTGTATGGCAACCGGGACTGATTCCTTATCGTTGAAAGCCACACGTAATCTAATATGGTCATTATGTTGCAGTTTCCAACCATTTGACAACAGCATTATTACATTATCCATTGATTGTTTTATCACGGCATATGCGGCTACTAAACCGCTTCGCCCTGGAAGTGTAGACCACGAGAAGGCAAACGGAAAGTGGGATGATCCTAGGATGGAGACATGGAACCTTTGGTTAAGACTGGGATAGATGTTAAGATGGTGACTTTCTGGAACCTTGATGGTCTGATAGTGGCGGATGGAGTAGCCTGTCACCTAATTTTCGACTCAAAGGGAGAGGCGCAATGGCATACTAAGTGGACCAGAAGCACGGCTTCGCCCAAAAGGTGGTCAAGACCTCAGGACAGACCTCCAGCCGTAAAGGATGTGTGTTTGTTACTCTTTCAAGTCAAAACGGTTATAAGAATCTGAAAAGGTTCATGTTCTGGTCGTATGTCCAGCCCAGGTGCTCGTGCACTTCGGTACTGGTATACCAAGTGGACCAGAAGCACGGCGTCGCCCAAAAGGTGGTCAAGACCTCAGGACAGACCTCCAGCCGTAAAGGATGTGTGTTTGTTACTCTTTCAAGTCAAAACGGTTATAAGAATCTGAAAAGGTTCATGTTCTGGTCGTATGTCCAGCCCAGGTGCTCGTGTACTTCGGTACTGGTATACCAAGTGGACCAGAAGCACGGCGTCGCCCATAAGGTGGTCAAGACCTCAGGACAGACCTCCAGCCCTAAAGGATGTGTGTTTGTTACTCTTTTAATGCCAAAACAGTTATAAGAATCTGAAAAGGTTCATGTCCTGTAGGCATGGTATGGTATGGTATTACGGGCTAGTATCCGGAACTCCACGTCAAGGCGCGGTTTTTGCGTGAGGGTGGAAAATTAATTCGATCCACCCCAAAGCAGTGAAGAACGCCAGCTTACTGTTTACGCTGCTGGTGATCTTCTGGAGCGTACCTGTATCTTTGAAGTACTTAGCCCTGTATGTGGCGGTTGCAGGGCAGTGTAGGAGGACGTGAGTCGTGATGTCCTGTAGGTCGTAAGTATGCCCAGCCCAGGTGCTCGTCTACTTCGGTGTTTCTGTTTCTAGTGTCAACAAAGTGTACTAACTTGTAAATTAAGTGCGTCGATAGACGAGATGAGCCACGAGGACATCTCCTCGCGCTCCTTTTGCGCAGGGTCCAGTTTCTGCGCCGCGCCCAGCCCCTCTTTCGAGTATGCCTTCGTTTTCGTCTCCCGCTCAACCACTTTGAACCTTTCCATTTGCTGAAATACATAACACATTTATATTAATAGGTTTCTTATTTAAATTGCAATGTTTGTATGATACTGATGATTTTCAATGTGGTCACAGGTTCAGGTCCCGTTTTGGACATTCACTTTTGTCAATCTAAAGCGATAGTATTGATTTTGGTGTTTCAAAGGCTTCTTCCAACGTCAAAGGCTGGTACATCTGTTGATTGACGGATGAGACTATCAGAGAGACATATCCTGGATATGGAAGGTCAGACGACAGGCACCCGACAGGCACCCAGTAAAATCCGTATAAGTCATACCAAGACCAGCAGTAGGAATAAGCAGACGATCGACCCTGTGCTCCAGGAACCATGCTAAAATGATGATGAATGTTTTTTTTTATGTGCAGAATTAATCTAGTAATTTAAATTAGGACCACTTCCTCTTATCCAACGAAGTCTTATCTATCTGTTATTTTCTGTACCGTGGTTAGTAAACAGAACCTGAATCAAAACGGCCAGTACCTACAACTTTAGCGACGCAGTTTGTCTTCTCGAACCATCACTTAAAAACCTTCCATATTTTAATTAATTCACAAAAACAATATAAAGTAAAACGGATACAATTCTAGAAACTAAAAACGTAATCTCCTAATTATTCAAACACTAAAATGGTATAATAATATCTAATATGTTAATTACACAAATAAAATATGGAATTATTATATTTTTTAGTTTTATATAAATATAAAACCACACTGCTTGAAATGGTGCTAACAATTTTGACCTTTAATCTTATGAAAAACAAAAATATAACTACTAGAAGATCTGAGTTAAAATTATCAAAAGTGACAGCTGACCAAGCTTTGTTTACATCTTAATAGTACAAAAACAGTTATTTTTAAACATAACAATATCGATATACTAAGATGGATACAACTTTCAAGTACCCTTCAGATATCACGATTATCCGATACTAATTAATGCCCCTGGGTTTTATACGCTTTACGTATTGTCCGACTACCTCATGGCGCAGTAGTAATGCGACTACTGTGTTTGAATCCATGGATAGATAAGTTTTTTTCAGTACCTAAATTGCGCATACACATTAATATGCTCACACCTATTTCCCTCTGACAACAGCCCGCCAATTGACTCTAGAAGTAATAATGCCTTTCAACTTAAATTGAACTTTAATTATTGGAGTACTGTTAAGGTTCAACCCCACCAAACGGACGGCATCGGAACGGATTTTACAATCTATAAACAAAATAAATCCTATATCACAGCATTTAAAGTTTATATTACCAAGTCACGCATGACAGCTTGACGTGCGTCATGCCGCCGCACGTCGCTGTCAAGCTGTTGCGCGTGACTTGGTAATATAAACTTCAAACACTGTGATAATAAGATTTAATTTTGTTTAAAGATTGTAAAATCCGGGCCGATGCCGTCCGTTTGGTGGGGTTGGACCTTTAAGGTATAATTCCGAAGCCGACCGCATACGACAACTGCCGACGCCTGCAGCAGACACAGCGTACCCATTACTTGTTAAACTCTGATACGGATTAGCACCATCGCTGCGTTTAGCGGGCGCACGGCGCCGTCCGCTTCGCGTGCTTGTTTCATGTTATTTCAAGAGCAGCGCTGCGTGAGACGGGTACCTGTCACACGCGACGGACAGGCGGACGCACTGCGCGCGTATCCGCGACCCGCACCCGCTAAACGCAGCCGCGACCCGCACCCGCTAAACGCAGTGAAGGCGCTAAGGGGGACCATTGAGAAGCCGCAATGAATAACGCGCATGTGCTGCGTGCGTCGGCAGTTGTCGTATGCGGTCGGCTACGGAATCATATCTTTATTATTTATACGGTTTGGGAAGTGCCCGAGACCTTATCGTCGAAGAATCGTATAAAGTCGAAAATTAAATGGTTTTTTGTAGAGTAAATGAAAAAGTATCGTGAAACTTGTTATATTTCATTTTAGGCTTTCAGTCTATAGATCAATCAAATCAATCAATTAGCCTACTGCAGTCCACTGCTGGACATAGGCCTCTCCCAATACGCGCCAAAGATATAAAGTCTAAAATTTAATGGCATTTTTTGCAATGTCTGTGGTATGACAGGTTTTGCTTTAGGTAGCAGAATCGAGAGTCTGGTGGTAAAAATATATATCTACCTACAACGAAATATCGGTGTATTTGACTAAATTCTTATAAATCGGCCACGCATAAACCAGTGCATTAGTGAGGTCAAATCATGCTGACGAGATGCGATAATGTTTGCACCGTATGTTTACTCAGAATATAAAACAGCTGTATCTGTGTCAATGTATCTAATACGTGAGAGGCTCTCACGTATTAGATAGAGAGCTTGTTTACAAGCAATGGTGGTACAGAAAGACGATACTGCGAGTATTCACTGAAATATGATGATTATTTAAATTGCTTTTTAAATAGGACATATCGATAAGTCTCAGAAAAGAGGGTCGAAATTACAGACACCAACAATTTTACAATGCTGGCCTTTACATTGACAGCCTTTTTCACACCCCACTTAAAGGACCTGGGACTGTAGGGAAAAGAAAACGCGTGTGCTAGTGAAGAATTCCAAGGCTTTACGGTGCGGTAAAAAGGAGTCGCGGAGCCGCTTTGGTTGATAATGATACAAAATCGAAAATTAGATGAACAGTTAAGTTTTTAAAAATCCATTTTCACTATCAGTATCTACCTACGTACATACATACACTCACGCCTATAAATCCCCGAATATATATTGAAGTGTATTAATTAATTGATTTGGACATTAGGTACTGATAATGGGATCGGTACCTAATGTCCAAATCAATTCATTAATGTTTAATTTTCTTTAATGTGTGCATCACAATCACATCTGTCGCTACCGGCAGGTGGTGGGTATGGGGAGTAAAAGTAGAACCATTTATTTAATAATACGGCTAGGGTAATTACACCGGGTAAGAATCTCGATCGACTATGACATACATACATACATACAATCACGCCTTCATCCCCGGAGGGTTAGACAGAATGAACACCCACATTTCACCAGTCGTTGTATTAGGTCCCACGTAATAGGGAATGAGCCTATTACCGTTTTCCGTGCACTGTTGTTGACTCAAGTCATGCAGCTGATGCTGAGTCTGGGCTGTATTATATCTGTCTGATGTTATACAGCCCTATTCCTTAGTCTCCTTGTACCACACCGCATGGGAAGAGATGGGGTGGCCCGAATTCTACTCTGCCGGGAACCACGCGGCGGGATCGACTATGAGGGCCTCAGTAAATAACTCTAGGGAGCTGGGGTCAGAGGGGGTGCGAGGTAAATGTCCTAGACTAGCAGAACCGCCTGCCCATACCCGGGGCTAGATGGGGGCTGCGTGGTCCCGAAGAGGGCCAGCTCAAAAGAGATGACCCTGGGTCTTGCAAGAGATATGTCTTTATGTCATAAGCGTCAAAATACATGTCATTAACGTTAAATCCCATACATTCATCATTCTATTCTAAAATGCGCCGGCCAACGAATTGCCACTTGTCTAGCGGAGCAGATATAAATCCAAGTTCTTTGGGACTCAAATCAATTACCCCTGTAAGTCGATAACTGCTAACTGACAGACAAGGCTCTTTCTGAGATTTTCCTCCATCGATATTATATTATTTCCTCTTTATTTCTTTTTATAACACCTAGGTCGCAGACAAGCATACGGTCCGCCTAATGGAAAGTGGTAACCGTGGCCTATGGACGATTGGAATACCAGCGTATCATGGAATAGAATGACGAATGTATAGAATTTGACGTTTTTGACATTCGTTGACACCTGTCATATACGTCAAATGCTATATACATTTGGCATTCTATTCCACAAAACGCCGGCAGACGAATTGCCACTTGTCTAGAGGGGCAGAGGAATCACACTCGTGCTGCCAACCCTTTAAGAACAAGTGATTCTGTGCCGACAGCGAAGAAGACATGCAGGACCAGCCTTTGGTCTTCCCACTGACAGTATAAACCCTCTCCAGTGAGCTCTGGCTACCCTACTCACCACCGGAGACACAATACGAGGTTATTATACCCTAAGTATTCTGTAGGGCGGAGGTACTTCCCCAGTCAGACTGCTCGATCGGAAATACCGTAGTGTCCTACCTCCTTCAAAATAAGAGAGAGGGGGAGACTTTTACGGGAGAGCCTGCCCTCCCGTAAAAGTCTAGCAAATTGTAGTGGAGTAGGATAGGGGACGCTGGACTCTAATGTCCAAGCTTTGATTGGCGCTCAGATGATAATGAGTAATAATGTCTTATTATGCAGATACTTTCGCATCGCGTGTTATAAATAATACATTAACAATACATAGTATCGACTGAACGCGATCATTATCATGCGTTTCTATATTAAATATACCTCGAGACTTGTATCTTGGACCTAAATCGCGAGAATACGAGGCCCTGGCGCCCGTGGTTTTTTTTTTTTTATATAGGACACGTCAATTTGACTTCGCCTCGCCTGATGGTAAGCTGAAGGCAAAGTCTCTGAAAAGAGGGTCACCATTACAGACACGTATCATGTTACAATGGTGGCACTCAGCTTGACGGCCTCATCAGATGCTTTTTCACGCCCCGCTTAAAGGACCCGGGACTGTAGGAGGAGGGAAACACGTGAACTGGTAAGGAATTCCAAGACTTAATGGTGCGGCAGAAGAAGGAGTCGCCGAACCGCTTGGTTCTCGATGGAATATTCTGCACCGTATGCGGGTGGCATCTAAGCCCTGCACGTGTTGTCCTATATAGGAAAGGAGAGGGTGGGATTAATTGGAAGAGCTCATCAGAACATTCACCATGGTAGAGACGGTAAAATACCGCCAAAGATGCCACATGTATCTCATATACGTTCGTTTTTTTTACATAGAACACGTCAATACACATACACCTTCACCTAGTCTAATGGTAAGCTGAAGGCAAAGTCTACCCTGTTACAATGGTGGCCTTCAGCTTGATGGCCTCAACAGATAATGTTTCACGCACCGCTTATAGGACCTAGGACTGTACGAAGAAGGAACGACGTGTGTTGGTGTAGAATTCCAACACTTTATAGTGCGGTGAAGAAAAATATTTATTAAAAGCCGCTAATAGATATAAAATATATACTTTGGGAGAGACAGATGTCTGTATGTGACAGCCTACGTGGCGTAACGGTAGTGAACGTGGCCGCTACGCAGGAGGCGCGGGTTCGATCGCCGCTCAGTGCAAATATTTGTATGCATGAATATGGGTATTTACATTGGTTTGGTCGTGCCTCGGAGAGCACGTTAAGCCATCGGTCCCGGCTGCTATACGAACATCTATGGGTATCTACAGTCGTTACGGGTAGCAGGAGCTCTAAAAGGTCCATAAAAAAACAACTGTCCAGTTCCAATTGTGGAAGTCAGATGGCAGTCGCTTCATGGAAAATATCGAGGTCCTGCCAAATCTGCAGTTAAGACTGGTAAAGCGGACCCCAAACTCCGAGGTGAAAGCTGCGGATGCGACTGGGAATTAACGCTAGGATGAAGAAGAGACCTATGTCCAGCAATGGTCTGTGATAGTCTCTAATTGATTGATTGGAAGTCTACAATCAGGAGAGTTGCAGTTATTCAATGCATATGAAGAAATTACCTAAATGCAATCATTTTCTTTTGTTGCAAATAATCTAATCAGCTTCGAAAGGCTGTAGGTATTATGAGCTAATAGTATATCTGCCTTGATAACGAATTACAACATACTCGTAGTCGGAACAGATAAATCACTTCTCACTTTGGTGAGGAAACTTTACATAGGAAGTTAATTTCCTATGTAAAGTAATCATCATCATCATTACGTTAGTCTCGGTCGCATCCGGGGATTTCTGCCTGTAGTATACCTAGGGACACATAGGTATCTTGAACCTAAGTCGCGCGCCTAACGAGGGTATGTTGTATTAGTCTATTCTTGGTGAATTTGAGGTCGTCCACCGCAGTAGCACCTGTCGTGCTATCCTCAAAAGACACCCACGAAACGTGAACTGCGAACTCTAGAACCCATTTTGAGCATAATATGTATTTTAGGTTCAGAATACAACAATGTCCCGATAGCAATATAAAAGGTTAAAGCGTCGGTAGCTTAGTGATTAGGCGTCGGCCTTACGATCGAGAAGTCCCAAGTTCGAATCCTGGTCATTACACTACCGACATGGACCCACTCTTAACCCAAGCAATTTAGCTTAGCTGGAGGGGTTAACGGAAATTCAGTTACTATGTAGTACTGTTTGGGGTAGAGTCAAGAAGTACACAAAATCTTCACGCCTGTCAATCACCAAAGAGGTAGGTAGAGGTGTAAACTATTGATATTCAGTCACCAAAACATTCAGAGCAGTAAATCGACAATCTATTGCTCTTTAAGCCTTCCAGAATCGTTTTGAACTGATGACGTCTAGTGATTGCAGTGACGTCAGTAGGGCCAGAAGCAGATTTCGGGGTTGTCCATGCCTACGTGGAAAAAGTCGTGAGTATAAGCATATTGTACAAATAGCCCTTGTAAATGTCAAAGCTGGTCTTACTATGTGGACACAACGTGTTTTGATTAGATAAGAACTCCATTGTGTGAGCACAGCTGCCAATTACAATATGCTTTGGAAATTCAAGAATTCTAGAGACTACATTCCTTGGTGCTAATATTATTATCACCATTAGGTATAAGGGGCCTCATTGACATATTTAGGGTCCAAACCAATGTTATTGCTTGGGGCATAGGTATATCTTAAACCTAAAATGTACTCTATACGCGCAATACACGTTTCTTGGATGTCTTTTGAGGATAGCACGGGGTGGTTCTGCGGTGGACGAGCTCCAATTCACAAAGCATAGATTATTACAAAACAATCCAGCGACAAAGCCTCTTTTGTCTCGCGATTTAGGTTCAAGATACGTGTTCTGAGGTATACCTGCTGTGTAGCAGCCTTTATAGAGATTGTCATTGGTCGATATCCAGTGACGTCACCCAGTCTGACCAATAACAATCTCTTTCAAGGTCGTTCGCAGCGTTCGACGCTGAATGCTTAGAGAATTCATGTACAGCTGCAAAGCGGTATACCTACTGATTGAGGGATGAAATTCTGGCGCAAGTTTTGGCCTTGGGATTGCGGGTATCAATCAGACGGCAGTCGCTTTTGTTACTACAGAAGTATACGTGAGCAAGCTGTTGTATCCAGAACGAATGACCGGGAATTACCTTCCTACACCTGGAGGAATAGGAAATCATTGGAGAAATTCGCTCAATTAAATCCGAGATTAATTAAATTGCGTTATCACGTAATGTTAGGTTGTCATGGTTTATTCATTTAAATTCATTGAAGTTCATTATGCGTACTGCTAAGGAGTGGAACTCCTTGCCTAGAATCAGTGTTGTCAATGGCATAGAAAAAAAGTACGACTGGTTTCACTGCTGGAATCCAGCCTTCCTAACTAATGTTATAGGGAAATTAGAAAGTGATATGACATGTTACATATGACAGCCTCTGTGGCGTGGTGGTAGTGAACGCAGCCGCTACGCAGGAGGCGCGGGTTCAATCCCCCGCTCAGTGCAAATATTTGTACGCATGAATATGAGTATTTGCACTGGTCTGGTCGTGCCTCGGAGAGCACGTTAAGCCGTCGGTCCCGGTTGCCATATGGCAGTCGGGTAGCTGGTGGTAAAGCGGACCCCAGACTCCAAGGTGAAAGTTTCGGATGCGGCTGGGATTAACGCTAGGATGAAGAAGATTCGAAAGTGAACTTGGTCTATGGTCTCACTGTCAGGGATGTCTAAAACTGTGTTTATTGGAATGGGAAAGGCCAGCAAGTGGACCTCAGGTTCTCAGGTGAGAGTCTCGGATACAATACTAATGAAGTCTGGAGGGTATATAAAAAGAAAGAAAAATAATTTAAATTAAGATTCTCACAATATATTATGGAATGTGTGTATAGGGGTTCTAGGTCTAGGTACAGTCATGAGTCATCTGTATCCAACTTTAGAGGCTGAGTGCAGACAAAAGTCTCCTTTCCATTCCATTCCATCCATACCCAAGTTAACCTCACCTTCCAACTGGCACACCTAATGATCAACAAACCAGACTCTGGTAAGACCAGACTCTTCTTGGAATACAGGTGGCAGTTGTTACCGTAATCGAATGCTACCAGGAGCATCATTAAGGTGGTATTGAATCAAATATATTATACTTTAGAACTATGTTAAACTTGGTATTTTCTCTTTTTATCATAGTTTTTTTATTCACTTTCTGCAAGCGAGAATGGGATTTATTAAATTTTTAATTCAGGTCTGATTGACTTAAATTTGGGTTGTAAGAACCAATTTCACCAATGATCACATACATTCCACAAAGAAGGCCCAATATGAAGTAGGTACCTTCATATTGGACCTATGACGATCATGGGTCCCAGTGGCGAAGGGTGAAAATTGTACATAGGGAAGCCGGTGGGAAAAAATCTTACCTATTATAGAACGACTATGGCATGTATGGGATTCTGGGCATTATGATTACCATGGCTTCCAAGCCGGCAGGACCTCTCGCCTCTAGCTATTCCTGCTGGCGTCCCAAAGGGTTGCATGGTGTATGAGAAACAAAACTGAGATAAGTTTTTCTGAAAGCTCCTCTTTGAAATTTTTGAGCCAGGACGACAGAAAATGCAACCATTGGGTCTGACTATCACCTATTACAGTCCACCATTTTCCAACATATGGACACAAGAGATACAGTCACAGTAAAATGAGTAAACAATGGCAGTGGACTGCAATATTTGTGTGTATGTGTTTTTTTTTTTCTCACTATGTTACCTCTTCATATAGACAGTGTGGTGTGAAGATGAATGAAAAATGAAAAAAACATAGTTAATCTATGATGAATATAATATAGCCCTTTTAATAACTAGCTCAATAAATTATTGCAACTCTCGTGAACTTGAGCAAAACAATGGCAGATAATTATTTTCCTTTATTTTTATGATATTCTTATTGGCTTTAGTACAAAAGTGAATGTCAACAATATGTAGATTGGTATTATTAGTGATACTAATTAGAATAGCAATAGTATTATTATTTTACTATTTATTTTGTTATTACAACCCTCATGAACTTGAACAACAATGGTTGATGAATTATTTTCTTTTATTTTTATGATATTCTTATTGACTTTTATAGTACAAAAGTGAATGTCAATAATAAGTAGAATGGTATTATTAATATTACTAACTAAAATTATTATTTTTTTACTTTATTTGTTTTTGACTAACTTTTTAGACAGTTTTTGACCTACACATACCTTTCTATTCAATAACAAAGAACAAAATAGAACTGCTAATACTATTTCCTAAATTTCATGCAAAATATTCATTTTTCTTTCGATAATTTTAAACTATCATAAATGTATTGGTGTCAATGACCTTTCGTTTTTTTTAATCAGTCTCACACCAAGATTATATACATATTCAGATAGTGTTTAAGTACAATGGAAAGCTATTTACAATATGGTTCGTAATATTTAGGGTGTAATACTCCCCACAAGGGTAAAAAAACTAATAAGATCCAATTGGAGTAAAAAAAAGATTTGATACACAAAGGTGGGTATACTAAAATAAGAAACATATGTTTCAAATATTAAGTATGGACAGTCTGTTTGCCAGAATGAATGGATTATTGATTATTCCTGTTACAAGTATCATCCAATTGGATGTGTATAGTGGTGTATAGCCTAAATTTAAGTAATATGTATGGGTATTGTCACCATACGGTACCATGTATTTTGTTTTTAGCCAGCACATTTCTTTCAATAATGGTTTCTTCATTATAAAATAACACTCTCTTATAATGGAATGGAAGGAGTCCTATTGGCATTTAGATTCTAGTTAGACTACTCAATAAATATAAATGAAGGTGGTTCAATACTCACTGTTTCTATTAGTTTCCTATATTCTAAAAGTGTACTCTTATCCTTAATCTCCCCGGAGGCGATCCACGACTTGATCTGATCCCGTAGCCTCTGAAGCTTTTTGATCTCCTTCTTGAGGTCTGCCTCATACTTCTCTTTTTGGTTACTGTTCGTCGCATTGTGTACCTTCTGCCAGATGTCATCAAATGTCTCCACACCTTCTGTTACTTTTTTTAAACACCTGTCTATTTCACCTGAAAACCGCATAACCACTTCAATGCAAAAAAAACCTGTTTTCTTAACGTATCGCTCAATAACAACTGTATCTTTCACTTTTTTGTTATTTATATTGAAGGTAGGACCGATAACACCGCTAATTATCGATGTTTGTCAGTGAATAACAATAAAATTCTGTTAGGAGTACTACGAATAGTATGTAACGCGGTAGTTTGGGAAGTTTTACCGACCACCTGTACGTGTTACGTTCTGTACGCGTGTAACTGATACACGTTTCACATATTCTGATCGACTTTAGTGGCTCCAACACGCCAGAGGTCTCATCAATTGACAATAATGCTCTAGAACACGTACCTACATCGGTTGGGGTCAATCAGTCTCTAACCTGATAACATAACAAATTACCTTGTAATTTCCTTGTCGCAGCCATAGCTATTTACACATATGGACGAACGTTCCGTACATATCCTAAACATACAAACTATTTACAAGAAAATGCACAAAAATTATTGATAAACAGACAAACTACACATCTGAAGCTTTGTTCGATTCCAAGATGGCTACCGTACACCGCTCGAAGTATAGTGTCTGAACGCATCCAGGCTAACCACCACAGTGAAATCCTGCCCCGCGCCTGGAATGGTAATTAGCACGGAGCTTTCATAAATAATTATGAATTATAAGTTGTCACAAATAACAACAAACTTCAAATTTTCCACAAAATGATTTTAGGTACGTCGCGTAGACCATCAAGAGCGCAGGCGCAAAATAATAGAGCAAAGCATAGACTAAATAATAGGTTATTAAAATAATAGATTTCTGTTTTTTTATACATTAAAATATATTAAAAGTTGTAGAAAATAAACCGGATCCCTAAACTTTTCAAAATATTTATTTATTTTCATAAAATATTTCAACTTCACTATCTTTCAAATATGACAAACACAAGCGTGCCATGCCGAATCTATGGTACAAAATAAAATTTATAGTCTATGAAACCACTAAAGCAACCGCGGAATAGTATTTTATGTTGGTTACAGCATAATGCTCATAGATGGCGTTAAACACAAAAAACTCAAAAAAGAATTCAAGGTTAGTCAGAATCTATGGTCAGAATCAAGGACTCAGGATAAATTCGAATTTCAGCTGTTCCTGTTAGCGCTATTTGCCCTATCTCTATCTCGAAAGGTCCACCGTGCCTAATGCTCCTATTATGTGGGCACAGCTACTATATTAAGTTACTCCACCCAAAGACTTGTATTCTTTTGAATTTGCCTCATCCAAGTTGGTAGGTAGTAGGACTGCCAGGTAGGTATAACACTACAGTCTCGGGTCATAGAAGCGGGACATGAAAAAAGCATTAATGAGGTCATTAACCTGAGGGCCACCTTTGTAACATTGTAGGTGTCAGTAAATGGTGACCCTCTTTTCTGAGACTTTGCCTTCAACTAATCATCAGGCGAGGTGGCTCAGGTGGCGTGTCCTACATCCTCCAGGTTTCCATCCACGATTTTTGTAGGTACCTACTTATTTGTCGAGCACTATAAAATTTCAGACAACGACCTTCGAATAAGTTAATGGTGTCGTTATTCGTTTAATGGCATCCTTTAGGACGTCGTAAATTACGGGGAGTTCTGATTCTCTTTGACCGTTGGTACGCTTGGACATTTCATGAATAACATCAACGGTATAGAAAGGTGTTTCTCAAAGTGGGGTACCTATGCGTACCACTTGGGGTAGGTACTCTAATTGTTTGTAGGGTACGCGGTATACGCACTATACCTACATTACATACGTACACGGAGTATAGGAGTATATTTCCCAAAAACGGCACGGAAATGACCACAGAAATGAAGGGCCGGACCGGACCCCATCTTCGGAAATGGAGACCTTGAGAGAATGGGCCGCAGCTGTAAGCTAGCAGATCTTTGTGCAACAGGTGTAGTTGTTTATGCAGGGGCAACAGTTGTAGCCCCCAGTAACGAGGGCAACTGTAGGTAGGAAGCCGGCTATAAATTTTGCGCGTTTACCATCATTCAACGATCGACAGCATCTGGAATGGTATCTTCTAGACTTCAACCTAGCTTCCTACCAACAGTCCCACGGGGTGCAGTCAATTGACTGAATATGTATTTTTAGTGAAAACCTTGTTACAGTAATATCTTAGAATCTAACACCCGTATTCACAAACAATACTTTGCTATGCGTACCACCAAAACTGCAAAGAACGACAAATTCTCAGTGCGTTCGTTTTAGCAAGCCTTTTTATTCACTGATAACACTTAAGTAATACTTCGTTGAGGGAACGCACTGCGTTAGATACTGCTCCGTGATGTTTGTGAATTAATTTTATCAGCCCTATGCGCTCGAGCACACCTATGAGACCTCACAGTATCGTTTGTGAATACGGGTGTTAGATAATTGTAAGATCGAGAACTAAATTTTGACCATAAATTTTTTAAGACGAGAATTTACCCTCTAAGCGGTCATCAAGTATTCTAAGGGGTCTAGTACACGCTTATGCAAGCGTCAAGCGTCATTCCATCATGCCGTCAATCGTGGTTGTTATTGGTCCATCGGCTATTGACCAATAACATAATATCGTCTAATAGCCGATTGACCAACATTCATGATTGACGGCATGATGGAATGACGCTTGCATATGCATGTAATGGACTCGGATTGGACTCTATAGGGGCACTTGATCTGTGAATTTGAGAAACTCTGGCATAGATAATAAAATGCAGCGAAACTGCTGCTAAAATATTTTAACTGGCAATATAATAACAAGATATTTCCTTGTTTTATGATTCTTTATTTTTTAGGTGGAATAAGTAGATTTTTCTTATTTTCCCTACATCCACAGGACTAACGGGGACGAACAGTGACGAACCAATGGAAACAACTCAGGATTTCGCCATATCCTGTCATGGAGGACTCAGGTATTAGAAAGAAAGTCATCTTTGTTCAAATTGGAGTACCCTCCAGCTAAGCTAAATTGCTTGTGTTAGGAGTGAGTTCATGTCGGTAGTGTAATGGCCAGGATTCGAACCCGGGACCTCCCGATCGTAAGCCCGACTCCTTAACCACTAAGCTACCAACGCTTTGTTGGTTGTTGTTTTGTTCTGATTTCAGATGGTACTGAATTTCGTATTTAAGTTTTATGTGTACTATTTATATTAGTATTTATTACTAAAATATAAAACATCTCTTCCACAGCTTCCCTTTGAAGCTTCCCCAGCAGGAATCGGATTATAAGGACACCTCGCTACTACTAGCAGGTGATCCCCGATCTTGGACGGGACCGGAACACCAAGAAAAAAATAAAATAGCCACAATGGAGCAAAAGGCACGCACATAAATATTGCGATATATAATTATGAAGTCGCACACTTCACACCGACAGTCGACAGAGTCAATAATGATTTTATGTTTATCGCCTCTCGCCGTGACTACGGTTTTAGATGTCGGTTTGTGGCTATACTTACTGGATATAAGTAAGTACTTCTTTTTATTTAATGTGCGTAAACGTAAAATCCCCTCGAATATCCCCCTCTCCCTGTCGTAGTTGTGGTTTCGTCGGACTCTAACCGACTAAAACGCACACCGTCTGTGGGTCGTACGAGGCTCTGAGGTACCTAGGTTTTTCTCTCGGCGTTGGGCTATCCCAATGGTACTATTACCACTTAAATAATAGCCGTATTCGCCAAACCAATAGGTGATGGAATAAGCGAAACCCGGACGCCATTGTGAAAGCTCTTAAACCGGGCATAACTTTTCGAGATGGTGAATCTGTTATAGGTTCAATGGCGTACTTATACCTTATATTATAAGTCTTAATTATTATAGGTACCACCTGTTATCCACACTCTTCGATCCCGTTCCAGCAATCCACAGTAGTTTCCAGGTGAATAATAATAAATAAATTAATATTCTACAACATTCTACACAACGCTATATCTAGACCCATGGTAAGCTTAATTAGCTTGTGTTATGGAATCTAGAATGCGGATATACATACTTAGATACTTTTTTTTTTGTAAATACATACATATTATACATAGAAACACCCAGACCAATGCAAATATTTATATTCATGCATACAAATATTGGCACTGAGCGGGGATCGAACCCGCGCCTCCTGCGTAGCAGCCGCGTTCACTACCGCTACGCCACAGAATCTGGTCCTCCTTCGAGCCAATGGCAATATCCAGCTGAACTAGACAAGTCCAGCCAAAAATTCGCTGACACAGCTACCTCAGTGACTTTGTTTAGGTCCTCAATTTGTGCATGTGTTGGGAACCAAACGAACGAACCAATACTATACAACTATACAATCCATATCCTTAATCTATACTATACTAATATTATATATGCGAAAGTAACTCTGACTGTCTGTCTGTCTGTTACGCTTTCACGCCTAAAGCACTGAACCGATTTTGATGAAATTTGGTATAGGGGTTGAGTAGACCTTGAGAAAGGACATAGGCTATGTTTGGTCGCGATAACCGACATCCACGCAGGCGGAGCCGCGGGTGAAAGCAATGTTATATTTTTCTAAAAAAAAAACAATCAAAACATTGCATCAGCATGTTTGCAGTGCTAATGCGTCACCAGCAATTAATCTACCGCCATGTCTGTCATTGATTCTCAATTATGTCCGCTCAAACGAACACATATATAAAGTGCCGCCATCACAGTCAACACTATAAATTCGCGATAACGATGTAGTTTCACTCGATAGTAGAGAAAATGGCACCATTATTCGCTAAAACGTTTGCTAATAGTTCTGTGAGGTTGTGAAAGATCAAAATGGTAATGAATGATTCTATGGCAAACGCAATAGGGGACCCTATTGCTTGTGCCCGAAAATTATAGTTGTCGAAATGAGGGTGTAAATATAGCTCTGCCAGGGGATGCCTCGGGGACACGTATTGGATCTAAATCACAAGACAAATGAGGCCCTGGCGCGCGCGGATTGGTCTACAATAATCTCTCTCTCATCCTAGCGTTAATTCCCAGTCGCATCCGAAGCTTTTCAGCTCGGAGTCTGAGGTTCGCTTTATCAGTCTTAACTACAGATTTGGCTAGACCTCGATATTTTTTCGTGAAGCGATTGCCATCTGACCTCCACCGCCCAATGATAACATTAGGCGATATCGAAGCTTTGCAGCTAGACCGTTGTTTTTGGATTTTTAGGGCTCCAATGTTCTTATGGCAACCGGGACCGACGGCTTAACGTGCTCTCTGAGGCACGACCAGACCAATGCAAATACCCATATTTCACGAACACAAATATTTGCACTGAGCGGGGATCGAACCCGCGCCTCCTGCGTAGCGGCCGCGTTCACTACCGCTACGCCACGGAGGCTGTCTGGTCTACAATAATCTATGCTTCGTGAATTTGAGATCGTCCACCGCAGTAGCATCTCGTGCTATCCTCAAAAGACACCCAAGAAACGTGTACTTGCGAACATAGAGCACATTTTAGGCTCAAGATAGGTATATGTCTCGAGCAGTAGCTAGTAAATCCCCGAACGAAAAATATGTTGTATGCAACCCCTTCGGCCAGATTGGAAACCGGTTTCATACATAAAGTCACGTCTCTTTCTCGGTTACGCAGAAACACCATCTTCCTACTTGCTGACCAAACCAAAGCAAATACCCAATTCATGCATACATACAAATATTTTCACTGAGCGGGGATCGAACCCATGTAGATACATATGATAATATATCATTTGGTAATCGATCGTCATGAATGAGGGGTGATAAATATAGCTCAAGTGTAACGTGCAATGCTTACTACAGTATAGTCTTCTCGTTGAATGGAATGGGCAATCAGCCAGCTGGTTTTGACCTTAATGGATGATGCGTAAAAAATACATAAAACGCATAAATACAGCAACCCATTGCTGTTTATGGGGGGCTGTTGAGTTGGCAATCAAATCAGACTGTATCCGTAAATTCGTAATATTTTCTGCTTGTATTGGATATTATGTATGTATGATGTTTGCTCTTTTATATGTATATATTTTTATTTATATGTATATATTTATATATTTATTTATGTATGGTCTGAGGTTATATGTATATGTGTATGTTGTTTGTGATGTTTGTACCGATATATTTGTATGTCTTCAATCAAAGTATGTATTATTATTTTCATCATACAATTTATTATTTGTACCTACCAATAAATAGTCCAAACACTCATAACATTATTTCGTGCTAGGTGCACGAAATAATGTTATGAGTGTTGTATAATGAATATCTCTGCATCACCCTAAGGTTGACTGGTAGAAAATGCCTTTGGCATTAAGTGCGCCTTTGTACTACAATTATTTTGTATTTGTGCAAAAAGTTTATATACTTACTTAACTAAATAAATAAAAAAAAAACGGGTTATCTACGTCAATGGTAAGCTGAAAGGGAAGTTCCAACGGAATGAAGGCTTTTTTTTAATCACTTAGTTATCAGGCAAGCACACAGTTGATGGAAAGTTGATGAAAAGTTCTTCTAGATGGGCAATAGAAAGTTCTTACGGGGTCGGCAGCGCGAGTGTAACGCCGCTGGTGTTGCGTACGTGCCGTGTGCTTGTCTGTGTCTGCCACCTAAGCTGTATAAAAAAAGTGATTACCGTGGCCTATGAACGAGTGCAAAACCAGAGGATTCACACTCGTACTGCAGACCCTGTAAGAACAGAGAGATTCTGTGCCGTCAGGCTAAAGACAAGCAGGATAAGCCTTTGGTCTTCCCACTGACAGCACAAAACCTCTCCAGTGAGCTCTGGCTACTACTTACTACTTACCACCGGGACACGAGGTCATTATAGCCGCAGAATTCTGTAGGCTACCATTTTAGAAGCCAAGCAACTGTTATATGACTTCCACCACCCATTGGCGATATCGAAGTATTGCAATTAGACCAGTTATTGGTTTTTTAGGGCTCCAACTAGTCGTAACGACTGCCATAGATGTTCGCAACCGAGACCGACGGCTTATGTTGCCCCTTCGGCGTACGGAAATACTCAAACCAAATGCCATTTAACATATTCAATCATACAAATATTTGCATTTAGTGGGAATCGAACTCGCGCCCCTGGCGTAGCAGTCACGTTCTATACCCCTACGCGCGCCCGCGCCCCAACGGCCGGCAGAGGCAGACATCTATACCACGTCTATACTCTATACTCTATAATCTATACTCTATACTACTTAACTAAACGTAAACAATCTGGATGTGTCTTTTTAATATGTTTTATTTAAAAACTCGGTTTATTAAATTTGTTCTGTTTAGAACTCATTTTAAAGACTAATAAAAACCGAAATCTAATTATAGTTAAGCTAGTTCATTGTGTTTTTACAAAATGTCGCTAATAGATTGTTTAGGTACCTTTTTATACCTTTTTAAGTACCTACCTAATCAAATGGACTGAGTATTACACATCGATACTTCGATACTAATATTATAAATACAAAAGTAACTCTGTCTGTCTGTCTGTTACACTTTCACGCTCAAACCACTGAACCTATTTTGATGAAATTTGGTAGAGGTAGATTAGACCTTGGGAAAGGCTATGTTTGGTCTCGATAACCGGCATCCACGCGGGCAGAGCGAGAGCCGCGGGCAAGAGCTAGTAAATTATAAACAGAACTATTTTGGGAATACCAAAAACAGATAAGTAATAAAACTTATTAATAGTTCAAAAATATTTAGATAATTCGGATATATATCTTGGCCTATAATTAAACGGAAGTTGTAGATAATACAACAGTCATTAAGTCGTAAACCCAAATATAAATTTATGTACAGTGTTGTAAGGACCGTGGCTATCCAGCAGTCGTTAAGTCGTAAACTGAATTATAATTTACGTACTATGTTAAGGATGACCGCAAATATATCATCGCGATAATAAAGTTCCCTACTTTCCCAACTAGACTTAATTTATGACATTAATTTCATTAATAACTTTTAAAATAGTGCTTTAAAATACAGTAACTGAGTTTTAATTGCCAATCATCGTCGGTAAAGAGAATCCGTCAGTCCGGTTATAGGCATACCTACCTACCTACTTACCTTTTTATTTCAGTCACTAGGCTTCGAAATCATTATAATTTCGAAGCCTAGTAACTAAAATCAAAAGATAAGTTTCTGCATGACGTATTACCTATGAAGATCTCAGTGATCTACCTTTTTAACAGACTTCCTCGAAGCCGACTCCTCTGTGAAGTCATTTAAATTGAAAGAGCAGTCGGAGTCTACATAAAATAGACAAAAATAAGTTCCTTAAAGTGAACTTCTGGATTGGCGCCAAAACTCACTGCTCACTCGTTCATAGTTCAATAATGATTTATTTTGTAATATTTATAACATTTATTCTGACGGTCTAGACTCGTAAGTAGTTGGCTATCAGTACAGAATAAATAAATTCTCAATAAAACCTGGAATTCCTTACCAGCTTACGTGTTTCCTTCTTTCAACAGTCCCGGGTCCTTGCGGGGCGTGAAAAAGCATCTGATGAGGCCGTCAAGCTGAGTGCCACCATTGTACTATTGTACGTGTCTCTAATCAAATGGTGACCCTGTTTCCTGAGACTTTGCTTTCAGCTTAACATCAGGCAAGGTGAAGTCAAATTGACGTGTCCGTGTCTGTAGACGTTGTCGTAGTGTAGGCGTCGTCAGACGTGTGGACAGAACGCTCTCGTTCGCGCCGAAACCCTTATTTTGATCTGTGCTACAAAAACCGACAACAAACGGATTAGTGCCGGATGCATCTGCCGACGCCGACGTTAAATACCTACCACAGACTCACAGACGAGCAAATCACCCCGTCTACATCTGCGGATTCATCTGTCTACGTGTAGAGGAGCTATTAGAGATATTAAAAAAAATACTTGGCTGTTTCTCTGTTCGTTTGTTTGTCCGCAATGGACGCAAAAACTACAGAACGGATATTGATGCAGTTTTTTGTCAGAAAGGTGTCTTGGTTAGACTTAAAATCTTGCGTTTGTTTGATCGCAATCGGTTCAGTAGGACTGGATATGGTGCCGCCGCGGGCGGAAGGCTAGTAGGTACATAAATATTCACGCCTTCTAATCCTCGGGTAATGAAAATAATGTATTTTTACCAACATTATGTTTACGAATCTTCCCGATGATGATGTAATAAGAATAATAACCATGATCCATACGGGTAACAATAAAAAACATGGACGGATAGTTGTATATCATCAATCATCACGACTAATATATACCTGCCTATATCTCACTCGTCAGTCACGCACGCAATTTAGTGTACTTCACTAAAAGTTAAATGTGTTATTAAAAATATAACAATGGTGTAAAATATCGATAAACAAATCGCATCTCTAATGGAACTATAACATATATTATTAGCCGTCAAACAGTAGGAAATCAATGAATCCGTGAACTTATGGAGGTCACCACTTCTTCTTCATCTTCCGACCCTTAGTCCTTAAAAAAACCTAACATCCTGAAAAATTCGCGCGGTTTTGAGGTTAGATTTGACCATTAAAATTAATTTGATCAACCTGAAAATGTAATAAGATAACGCAATCCAGACTTTAAACAACATTGAAACTTATTGCTTACTATCAAAGGTATATAGTTGAATGAGAGGGAGTAAGTCTACTTGATACGCTACGCCGGTCTACGTAGGGCCCCTACGTAGACCGGCGGCGTAGCGGTTTTTTTACCGTAACCGTTTTTAAGCGTAAGTTTTTAACCTATAAATAGGTTGAATGGATGATTAAAAATAAATGAAAACGATAAAATAAGAGCAGACGCGACTTTTACGGCTCTTTTCCCATTGTTACCCAATTTCAATTGAAAAGTGAGGTCAAATTTTGTACCTGTAATCATTAATCTTTAACCTGTAATCATTTTTCTTTTTGATTGATTAATCACAAAAATTTAACATTATCAGCCTAACGACAAACTAGCATATTTTGATATTTTTGGCATTATCTACAATCTACAATAATCATTGGTACCTATGTTATTAATAGCTCAGATAATGGGCTATAATTAAACCACATAAGACACTCTCGCCTTTGTGAGAGGCAAAGTGAAAGAGACTAGAATACGGTAAGTAGTTGATTGGCTAGTCAAATCAGCTATGATATGAATAAATCATTTCAATGTGTATTTCTGTGCCTCAGAGAGCACGTTAAGCCGTCGGTCCCGATTGCCATACGAACATCTATGGCAGTCATTACGAGAAGGTGGAGCCTACAAAATGCAACTACTGATCTTTGATATCGTCAACGGGTTGTGAGGGTCAGATGGCAGTCGCTTCACGGAAAATGTTGAAGCTCAGCCAAAAAAACGCATTTAGACTGGAAAAAACGAACCCTGGAAAAGGTGAAGTTTCGGATGCGACCGGGATTAAACTTCAATGAAAATAGTCAACATGCGAGATGGGACTTCAACCCGCAACAACTTCCACAGGGGAATGCCAGAGCATTGTCTGAACGACTGAGCTATAAAAATGTAGAAGCATTTTAGTCTTATCAATGTAACTAAACTATATAAAATCAACGATACTAATGGTGAGGTATGGTGAGATATATAAAAAGAGTTATAAGTATGTATGGGTACATTGGGTACAGAATAGAACCCCATTGTGCACGGAAAATCATTATGCATAGAGAAAAGTTCTTGGCGCGAATTTTCCCACGTTGTCAGTTGATTTTAGCAAGCCGTAGAGGATGCCCGCGTTTGTGTGTACCACAGACAACGTATTACGATAGTGTAACGATAATTATTATTTGATAAAATAATTTTAATATAGTGAATAACAATTAATAATAAATAAAAAAGTGTTGATTAAAAGATTTTGTAAAAAATGTGTTTATAGAGAGAGAAAGTGTTAACTTTAAAAACAAGATGTAGTGCTTTTTTTATATAAATAATAGGCACAGGACTTATTTTTTTAGAACCAAAGAACGAAGGATGGTCCGTGTATAGTGTTTGTTACTTTTTAAAAATGTGTTCTAGACTGGTTCTTTGGAATTTAATATTAATTTGTTTGGGTAAGTTTTTAAAATGTTTAAATTTAGAATAATACATGCATGTTGTATGCATGCATAATTTCGCTCATGAATACTGGTTTACTTTTAGCGCTAACACGTTCTATATTTTACAAATACAAAAATACCAAATTGATTGTATTTTTATAATAACAAAATAAATTATGTACGCTCGTCCACGTAAAAGATGAGCTACATTTATATTTATAAGCAAATAAACAATGTCGATTTCAGTAAACATCTGTTTTATATTTAGTCAAGATTTTTTGCGGTTTTTACGTTTGATAGTGGTAATCTCACTACCTAATCGGTATTTAATCGATGTAGGTATGTGTCTTTATCACCATCAATCACTATAACAGTAAAATTTAAGACACTATCTAATCTTAGACTTAAATTTGAAAGGCTGAGCACAATTTAAATTATTCCCCAGGACACGTATCTTGGACCTAAATCGCGAGACAAATGAGGCCCTGGCGCGCGTAGATTGTTTTGTAATAATCTGTGTTTGGTGAATTTGAGCTCGTCCACCGCAGTAGCACCCCGTGCTATCCTCAAAAGACACCCAAAAAACGTGTACTGGGCGTATAGAGCACATTTCGGGCACATTTTAGGTCCAAATATTCCGAATCTCGAGCTATTTAATATCTTAGATGCAATTTAATGAAATGTTAAAGCAATTATGGACCGGGATCCCTAGTAGGTACATTTCCAAAACTTGATTACTAACAAGCTAGTTTTCCGTGAATAGCTTCGTTTTGATGAGACGCCCAACAATAGCTTGTACGCAACTTTCGATAACAGAGGTAGCATGGGTCAAATTATGTCGATTTCATGATTCCAAAAAATGTATTACTAACCGGCTAGTTTTTGTTATACTTATCTCAAGATAATTATCTAAGTTATTTGAAAAAATATTTGTCCTACAAAAAATATAAACGAATGGGAAATTCCTTCATGCACTGTCTTACTAATATTATGCCTAATTTTACACATCTCATTACAAGTCCGTTGTGCTATTTTTGCATTAGAAATGTTCCCTAGGTATTTCTTTATTATATGATTCGTTGACCGAGATTCGGACTGAGATAATTTCAGATTGAGATTAGTAGGTATACAATTTATTGGCCGACTGTTTTATTATTTGTTTATATTTATATTTTAGATCGATTTATTGATTCGGTTATATTTTAACAATCGCCTACTTTTTTTTATCGCGTGTAAAATCCCCACGGATACCTCCCCCGCCGGAGCCGGTGAAGGAGGTTATGTCGGACTCAAACCGACTAAACACCCGACTAAACACACACACACACACACACACCACAGAATCAATCTAGAGTAAAACGCACGCCGTCTGTGGGCCGTCGAATGCCGGAGGTGTGATTCTTTTCGTAGTCATATCGGCCCTGGGTCGTTCGGGGTGCGAGACCCCGGCCGACCCAGGGCCATATCTCACGATCTGGTCCTCTTCCGGCGTGGGGACCGAAGAGTCCCCAACGCCCCCGGGTATGGGGATTGGGGAGGCACGCAATGCCTGCTTCTGGTAGGGTGACAAGTGCCTGGAAAGATCGCCCCCTAGAAGCGTATACACTGACATCAATATAGATTCAGTAGGGCATTGTAATTTGATGTCTCCAACTTTAATTAAAAAAATTATACCACTTAGGTGGCAGACAAGCAAATGGCCCACCTGATGGAAAGTAGCTATTGTGGCAGAAACTGTGCAACACCAGGGGCGTTAGATTCATACTGCCGACACTGAAGAAACTTTCTAATGCTCTTTTTGAAAAATCCCATATTATAGTCGCTTGGGAAAACCACAGCAAGCAGTTCATTCCATATTTTGACAAGCTCTAACTTGACTACTTCTATTTATCAACACATTAGTTTAACATTAAGATCATTGCCAACATACTCTTAAATCGTAGCAAGGTACCAAGTAATGTCAGTCATATCTTCTTCATCCTAGCGTTAATCCCAGTAGCATCCGAAGCTTTCACCTCGGAGTCGTCCGCTTTACCAGTCCAACTGCGGAATTCGCTGGACTTCGATATTTTCCGTGAAGCGACTGCCATCTGACCTTCACAACCCAATGAAGATATTGGGTGATATCGAAGCATTGCAGCTAGACCAGTTGTTGGACTTTTTTAGGGGGCTCCAAGTACCCGTAACGACTGCCATTGATGTTCGTATGCCACCCGGGTCGACGGCTTAACGTGCTCTCCGAGGTACGACCAGTGGGGTGAGCACGAAAAACTGTCGTATTCGTATCGTGAACGTAACGAGAGCACGGAGCATTGCGATTGGCCGCCTGCCAGAAGCCTGCCAATCGCAATGCTCCGTGCTATCGTTACGTTCACGATACGAATACGATAGTTGTTCATGCTCACCCCACAGATCAATGCAAATACTCTAATCGAACTTGCAGCTCCTGCGTAGCGACCGCGTTCGCTAAGTACCGCCTCGTCACAGAGGCTATCTAGAGTTTTAATATTAAGATCATTGCCAAATACTCTTGAATCGTAGCAAGATACGAGTGAGGTCTCTCTCGCCTCTACCCTAAGCAAATATTTCTGCGGGTACATGTGAATTACAGTTTAATTGTGGACTCACGGTTTAAGATCGTGATCCGACAGTTCTGCCGACGACACAACTATTTGGACAACTCGTTAGTTCACGATTGTAACGCCCGCATAGTACCTGACCTTATCGCAGGAGGTGTGGACATTTGTGAATGTTAGATTTAGTGTAGCAATGCTGAAATATGTGAAAATTGTTGGAGGTCGAAAATAACGGGTTTTCAGGTTTCAGGCACCACAGATCTGAAGTCTTTTTGGTTCTCGTGGGTTGAAGATGTTATCTTTTAACATTAAACCCTAAATTTCGGCTTCAATCTTACAGATACTTCTATATCTACAAGATACCTAATGATAATGTTGGACACATTCCTAAGTCACTTTATGCTTTATTGACAGTTCAATAACAATGTACTTAAATATTGATTTTAATCGGATTCTGCAACAACAGTCAATTGCAGTTAGATACTGACTGCTCTACACGAGTACTGATTCACTCCTAGTATTCTTTTTTGGGACCAATCCTACCCTCTGTTGTAATTGAAGTGTATTACTGTTGATCCTGGTGTACAGGAGACTCCAGAATCAAGTAATAACCCACAAAACATCAGCAGCTAAGTGGTTAAGAAGTCGACTTTGCCATCGATAGGGACGGGTTCGAGTCAAATTGTACGGAATAAATTAAATAAACCATAGTCACACCAGTGTGGCAATTTGGTGTGACTACGGATCGGTCGCCCGAATTTTGAACCCACTCCAAGCACTTTGACTATCGCTGTAATAATAATGAGTTGTATGCACATAGATTTAAACCCCATAAATTAGTGCTTATATCACTAATTGCAGTTTCATTTTTAACTCTATCAATAGCCTATTGTGTGCCGTTTAAAATTTTGGTCATGACAATTACGGCTGCATATTTTTTGATAGATTTAAAAACGGATATCTAGAAGCAACTGCCGACGTTGCCATAATGTAATAACGTATTACCCATTGTCCATGTTTAATGAGGCACCTTCCGATAAGGCTTGACAATGCCCGGGTTATGGCGTTAGCTGTTTATTAGTATTGGACATGAGCTCGTCTCCTAATGTATTTAATTGTGGACATGACAAGTGACACAGTAATGATTTATCTTGTCGTTTATCATCTGCAAGGGCAAGTGGTAATTCGCTGGCAATACGACATTGTAAAATAGAATAACGAATGTAGGTATAGGTTGTCAGTTCCCGTCAGGTGGACCGTGTGCTTGTCTACCACTTAAATGGTATAAAAAGTAGATAATAATAATTACAGTAATTTGGATGACCATGTGGTATTTTTGACATAATTTCCGGTCGGGAGGAACAATAAGTGTCATTATTATTGTTTTTATTTTAGTAAATTTGATGTCACTAGATTATAGAACCATTGTTATAAATCTATGTTCTATGGCTATCATCATCATCATCCAAGCTTACACTTTGGAATACGAGGTCCGCTCTCATAAAAATTCTAAAGGTTAATTCACACCAAACGAGCGAATGCTCATTTTATCCCCTCCACGTCAAATTCTATTAGTGTAAACAGCGACAGAACATTCGTTAGTTGTTCTTTCTTATGTAAACGCTGAAATTAAGGTTTCATTTACACTCAAATATTAAGAAAGAATGCTCTTAGAATGCTCTTGTTTTACCCAACTTAATACAGGCGAAATTGATGAATGTTTGTCCAGGCGCGGTCCGAGGGGGGGGGGGGTCACAGGGGACTTGACCCTCCCCAAAACCATGCACGTTCCTTAAGAAATTTAATCCCCCCTCCCCTCGTACTGGGACTTTTCAATATGAAGTGCATGGTTTTGGGGGGGTCATGTCCCCTGTGACTCCCCCCCCCCCCTCGGACCGCGCCTGCATAGGCCTCTCCTAATGTTAGAAGCCTTTGGCCAACTATTTCCACGCTGGCCAGAAGGTTTGGTTCAGGATTTTATTTCGAGTTTCCCTTCTCTCACAGTGATATATTATCGTCTGCGTATTTTTCCGTGTCGCATCTTACGACACCCTTTAGATGAGATGGGGTGGTGCTACTTGTATTCTTTCTCCATCACAACACTGCAAGAGGTCATTAACTACATATTTATGCCATGCCATTAATAAATACCTGTCTATTGTTTTCCTCGTCAGAGCCATCCGTCAGTTCTGTCACCGTCTCGTGGCGAGCACACATCATCACTCAAGTGGTTTGTTTGTACAAGCTAGCGCTAGGTTAGTGGAACATATCGAGTGTGTTTCGGAGTAAATGTGCTTGTAAAGGTTGATTTACATCAGACGAGCGAATGCTCATTCTATCTCCTTTACGTCAAATTTTATGAGGAGTAAGAAATTTAACCCCCCCTGGTTAAATTTCTTAAGGAATTTCCGAAGTGACCCCCCTCCCCCCCAAACTTCAAGCTGCGACCGCGGCTGGCTCTTAGAATGATCTTTTTCTAGCTCTATGTTCGTTTGATCTAAATCCACCTTCAAGATGGATTTCTGTAGAATTTGGCGTAGAGGAGGTAGAATGAGCATTCGCTGGTCTGATGTAAATCATCCTTAATAATCTTCACTGTATGTTTGAGCAGTGAATTCATTAGGGGATGAATATCTCCCGAAATGTCGTGCAGCACTCTGCACACTGCGCCGTACGAAAGGAACTTCATCCCACGCACACTCAAGGTAGAGAATGATCTCCTTGCGGTAGTTTTCCCAAGCGACTACAATATGAGGTTATTCAAGAAGGGCATTAGAAGGAGTGACCTGCAGGACCTGCTAAACCTCCCACGGTTTTCATTCGGTTTTCCCAGTCAAATGACTGGGAAGATTGTGGGTTTTGTAAGGTAAGGACGCGACCACGACGCGACGTGCCTTAGGTGACGTGTACACGCACATTTAGTGTAATGGAACATGCTGGGCATTAATTTCATCTGTGTTTGTGTACCTAATGCGTGTACCGTGAAGTGCCAACAGTAAATCAGTGTGTCGTAAATTGACTGTAATCTACTAAGAATGACTCTTAATAGTTGCCAGTAAAAATAATTGATTGTATTTTGTTGCCGTGCCTGCTTTTACTTTACTGGTAAATTGGTGCAGAATATGTCATTAGACTTATAAATCCATCTCGGATAATAATATAGCTAATACATCTTTCAGTAGGTACCTTTTTCACGTGAGGAACTCTCGCATCCGCAGCAGCCTTCATGTCATGACATCGCATATAAAATGCAAGAGAGCTGCCTTCGCTGGTACGGCCACGTCTTGCGGCAACCGCCAGGCTACGTGGGTAACAAATGCCTGGCAATTGCGCCCCCACCGGGTGCAGGTAGAAGGGGTAGGCCCAAGAAGCCCTGGCTTGACATCGTGAAGGGTGATATGCGTGCAATTGGTCTCACTACCATGGCGGCCAAGATCATGTGAAGTGGAGGAGGAAAAGCCGGAAGGTGGACCCTGAGCTCCGAGGTCATCTTGGCCACGGATGCAATCAGGAAAATGCGTCTTAATGAAGATGATGATCTTTTATTACCTTTTTTGAACCACCGACGAAAATAGAGGAGTGTTATAAGTTTGATCTGTTTGTTTGTGCATTTGTGCGACTGCGCGTTCATGTATCTGGGTGAATTTCAACAGGTCCATTAAAATCTTCATTCCGTGGATTTTTTTTACCTTAAGTTTTATAGTTAAAACAAATTGCGTTTATTATAGGTTTTGATACTATATGTATTCTTGCTATATATCTAGCAGATAGCTAAAAAAACCAACGAGATATACAAGATCAAAAATTACGCGCCACGGCAATGACACATGCGTGCACGGCAATGAAACAAGCGTCCACGGCCATGAAAGAAATATGCCAAGGGAATGAAAGAATCAAACACGGAAAGGAAAATACATATAAAACATAACATTTTATATACCTACTTCATCATCATTATCATCATTTCAGCCATGGGAAGTCCACTGCTGGACATAGGCCTCCCCTATAGACTCCAATAAGACTGGTTGGAAGCGGCTATACTTACTTACATGAGTAATTTACGTAAATTTACGTAAATTACGTAAAATTACGTACAATAAATACAGGCAATTGTGTATGAACAGTGGTGTCATTTATTTTTTCAGCGGTACTGTGTTGAATACGCGTATGAGTGTCATTATTTTCATTATAAGTAATATCGGAGCTGTGATATACAGGGTGGAACATTTCGAATTTACCTAGAGGGAAAGTACCCTCATACTAGAGATAGCGAATTTTACCCAAAGGAAACATATTACCTTATTTTTAAAGGTAAACAAAACTGCATTCAATGATTTCTGAAAATTCCACACCTGATCGAACCGCCTAAATTCTTCCTAAACCTTCTCTTTCATGGATTTCCCTTTATTTAATTTACCAGGTTTGTTAGAGAGATTTGAGTTCTATGATTAATCCTATCGATTAAGGCAAAAACACAGGATGTTATTTTTTCTGATTTTAGTCGCTTCAATTACAGGATGTGGTAAGCGATTTTTCAGCATTCGTTAAATGCAGTTTTTTTTTTCTTTTTAAAAATAAGGAAATGTTTAGTCGGTTAGACTACCGGGTGTGGCATTTTTTTTAAAACGTTGTATGCAGTTTTGTTCCTTTTTAAAAATAAGGTTATGTTTCCTTTGAGTGGAATTCGCTACAGTATATAGAGTACTTTCCATCCAAGCAAAGTTGTAAAAATACCACTCTGTATAGGTAGCTAAATTATATATAAGTTCCGATGGTTAAGAGAAGTTTGTTCATAGTAACTTTTGCTCACTATATACTGTACTTTCATATTATACCATTTTCATTCATGGCCGCTCAATTCCAAAACGACGCCAACCTTACCCAACCCTCTTTCGTAGATTAAAAATCTACAAAAGGAGTACAATTAAACAAAGACAATAGAATCAAAGCTGTTTATTTAAATTCTTTCACACAAAGAAGAAATTAACAAATTATGATATACTTTTGTTATTATTTGCTATGTCGATGAAAACATAAGTAATGGTAATGAAACATTTGGTCACGGCAATGAGGCTAAAGTGTTTTACAAGGCATGGCAATGATTTTTTTGATTGCCGCGTTTTTTTCTTCATCACCATAGCAAATTTTGGCCACGGAAACTATGGAAATGAAAGCACGGTTATGAAAAACGAGCCAAAAATATGAAATAACAAAAAATCTATTAATTATTTGAAGTAATAGATACTTCACAAAAATAAACAAGAGAAATTGCGTTCTATTGAATGTTTAATCAAGAGGATAAACTTATTGGAATAGAAAGTTATACCTATCCACGGTGATGAAAGAAAAAATGTCCAGTAACATAAAAATGATATACTTTTACTTATGGTGCCAAAACGCAGGCACGTAAGTACGTCCTTCCACGTCGAGCACTTAGGCGGCACCAATATGCAACGCTTAGCGCATATGAGGGAGGACACAAGTCCTTAGATAAAACAATATTCTAAAATATGTTTAGAACACGGCAATTAAAGGTAACTCCAGGACAAATGAACTTATATTAACCATTCGTTGTATTGTTTAAATATTTGAATAAATGTATTTCGTATCAATACTTTAACTATTCACGTATCAAATAAAACTAGGTTTTAATTAAAAAAACCAATAGATTTTTATCAATGAGGTATCACAACACAATAGGTGACGTGTGGACAAACACGGCAATGAAAAATTTCGAGGTTTAATTTTTTTTTTTGGAGAATTTATAATCCTATTTAATAAAATATTTAGTGCTACACATAGGTCACTATTTCACCTAACCAGAAAAAAATATAAGAGTATTGTAACTATGATTTTAAGTACCGATTTCATCGATGCCACGCAATTTTTGGTCCCGGGATATTCACCCATCTGTCTGTGCATCATAGTTCTCAGACGGAATGGATTTATTAATAATAACTAGCTAAGCAGTACATCTAATCAAATAAAATCACATTATTGGTTCAAACATGTGATACATTTAATGTGCATACAAGATGTTTAATATTTGAAAATTTGCATAGGTACTTACCACATGGAATGTAGGAACTCCTAATATTTATATTTGCACTAGGTACGTTATCCGCACCTGCATTTGCAAATAGACTATGATTACGGAACTAGTAGTACATACCTTTGTTTTAAACACAATCACAATTTATTTTATTAATCTTGGTTTCTTCTTCCTCCTAGCGTTAATTCCCAGTCGCATCCGAAGCTTTTTCAGCTCGGAGTCTGGGGTCCGCTTTACCAGTCTTAACTACGGATTTGGCAAGACCTCGATATTTTCCGTGAAGCGATTGCCATCTGACCTCCACAACCCAATGTTAACATTAGGCGATATCGAAGCTTTGCAGCTAGACCGTGGTTTTTGGACTTTTTAGGGCTTCAACTACCCGTAACGACCGCCATAGATGTTTTTATGGCAACCGGGACCGACGGCTTAACGTGCTCTCCGAGGCACGACCAGACCAATGCAAATATCCATATTTCATGCACACAAATATTTGCACTGAGCGGGGATCGAACCCGCGCCTCCTGCGTAGCGGCCGCGTTCACTACCGCTACGCCACGGAGGCTGTCAATTTTATTAATCTTAGTTTGCCGGATCATAAAGGTATGATTCCGTAGCCGACCGCATACGACAACTGCCGACGCACGCAGCACATAGTCCTGTCTGTATCCGTATCGGAGTTTGACAAAAATGGGTACGCTGTATGTCATGCAGCACATACAGCGTACCCATTTGCCCACATGCGTTGGCAGTTGTCGTATGCGATCGGCATCGGAATCATACCTTTAGGATTGTTTTAGGGACCCGGATTCATTACTCTCAAGTGTACTACCAGTGTACATTATAAGCTACAATAAAAAGTAAATTAATTAGACAGTTATGTTATTAGTGGTTATAAAAATAACACAACTATGTAATACAGTTCCCAGAAAATAGGGTACGTGGGGGGAAGGGGGAGTACATCTTTACAACTATAAACTCAAGAGTATTTTATATTGGAACATTGCTTTGCTGTACCACATTGGCTGGTCGGTCATAAATATGTAAAAATATCTACACGAGGGCGCCATACCGACCGACTTTTATATGAGTTGTACGCTTACATTCGATATTTTAGTTATTGAACTAAGATATGTAGGTACTACATTCTATCATCCCACCTCTCGCCATTGGCAGGGAGTCCATCCTCACACATTGCGTCCGGAAACGGTGCGCACTATGCGGTATGAAAGGAACTTCATCCCACGCACACTCAAGCTGTGGAATGAACTCCTTGTTATGGTTTTTCCAAGCGACTATAATATGGGGTTCTTCATCAAATGCTTAGGTGGCAGACAATCACACGGTTCACCTGATGGAAAGTGGCTACCGTGGCCTATGGACGTGTGCAACACTAGGGGAGCCACACTCGTGCTGCCGACCCTGTAAAAAAAGAGTTTCCTTGGATAAAGCAGGACTAGCCTTTGGTCTTCCCACTGACAGCACAAAACTTCTCCAGTAAGCTCTGGCTACTCTATTCACCGTCGGAAATACAACACGAGGTTTTTATACCCGCGGTATTTTGTAGGGTGGAGGTACTCCCCAATCGGACTACTCGATTAGGACGGCAATACCGTCGTGTGCTGCCTCCTCCAAAAATATGATATGGCTTGGTATTTCGGCTGTATTAGGACCAATGACGTCTTTACCATAAGGACACACAGGGCACGTGATGGCCCCCGAAAGGAACAATGTTAGTATAATTCGCTTTCTTAACTTACCAAAAGGGCCCCATATTGTTGTGTGCCTAGGGCCCACCTAATAGGTCAAGACGACTCTGATTAGGACCGACTACCGGCTAAGCTCCCAGCCTGTGTTGTGCTTACTTGCACAGTAATATCCTACTTAGCCTATCCAATATTTCCTTAGATAAAACACCCACAAAGGAAACCGGCAACATCAAAAACATATTTGCAATTTTCGTCTATGCGTCACTGTTCCGGTGAATGAGCGATAATGCAATTTGTTCGTTATCCATTATTTAGCTATCAAACAAAAGCATAAACAAGCTGGATTATCCGATCTTGTACAATTTACCGCCCGCGGAGTCATCGGCTGTCGCATTGTCATAATAATATTGTATTTGTTTCGTGTGTCTTATTTCCACGTGTTTACTATAAATAAGAGTTTATCTATACTATCTACACTAATATTATAAAGAGGAAAGATTTGTACCTATTTTTGTATGTTTGTAATGAATAGGCTCCGGAACTACTGTACGGATTTCAATAATTCTTTCACCTATAGAAAGCTACACTATCTGGGAGTAACATAGGCTATATAACATCACGCTACTACTAAAGGGAGCGGAGCAGTGAGCATAAATTTCAATTAATTAATTAATAATATTTTAAATTGTGAAAAGCTGAATAACATTAGGTATTTTTCTTCACCAAATGACTGGATATTTATATGGGTTTTGTGGCCTGAATTAAATGAATTTTATTTTTTATATTTTTTTTATTTAAATGTCAATAAATCGGGCAGATTTCCATACATTAAAGTTGGACCGGAATCCGAATTCCACGCGGGCGGAGCCGCGGGCAACAGCTAGTTAGTCTTAAAGCCATGTGTATGTCGCAGCGAACTAGTTTAATCAGCCGTTCAATTAACTGCCTAGGCTGCCGTATCATTTGTTACAACATTTAACAAACTGGCTGGCTAATGCTTTAGGCCATTCGTATGATGGAGTACCACACAGTATTAGGACAGTAAAGTGAGTGATAGGTTTATCGAGAAAAGCAACGTATTCCGACTTGGATAGGTAAGGTTAAAAGTGGTTATCTATACTACTTAACTCAATTGTCATTACGCGAAAAAAACATTATGCTAGTAACCCTATAATTGTAAAGTGGTCGTGTCTGTACATTGGAGATATTTAAAAAAAAATACTTGGGTTATGTTATGTTAACGATACTGAACACGAAAACATTTTTTTTGAATTTTCTGTCTGTTTGTCTGTTTGTCCGCGATGGATGCAAAAACTACTGTAGGTAACTGGACGGATTTTGATGCGGTTTTTTTTGTTAGAAAGGGCTTACTCAGACTTAAAATCTTACGTTTGTTTGATCGCAATCGGTTGAGTAGAACCGAAGATATGAGCAAAGGTCGCGTTAACCGAGATGCACGCGGGCGGAAGGCTAGTTTTTAAATAAAATGGCTGGATATCATTCAAGCCGTTAATTGAACGGCACCGTTTAGATAACAACCTAGGTAGTTAATTGAACGCCTGATTATGCTAGTTGGCTGCCACATCTTCTAAATATATATAACTCAAAGGTGACTGACTGACTGACATAGTGATCTATCAGCGCACAGCCCAAACCACTGGATGGATCGGGCTGAAATTTGGCATGCAGGTAGATGTTATGATGTAGGCATCCGCTAAGGAAGGATTTTGATTAATTCTGTCAAGGGGATAAAAAAGGGGATGAAAGTTTGTATGAAACTTTATCAATTTTAAACCGATCGGGCTGAGACTTTGCATGCATAAAGCTACTATGACGTAGGCATCCCCTAAGAAAGGATTTTGATTAATTCTACCCCCAACGGGATAAAATAGGGGATGAAAGTTTGTATGAAACTTTGTCAATTTTAAACCGATCGGGCTGAGATTTTGCATGCATAAAGCTACTATGACGTAGGCATCTCCTAAGAAAGGATTTTGATTAATTCTACCCCCAAGGGGATAAAATAAATAACGCGGACGAAGTCGCGGGCAACAGCTAGTATAGGTATAAGGAGAAACTTAGTTTTAGATGAAAACATGCACTACGGTGATTTATAACTGAAAATTATTTCTTAAAATCCATTTTCACATAGCGAAATCATAATGTAAATGGACGTTTAGTTTATGTCTTTCTGCATTTTGGTCATTCGTATCTAACCGTCCTAACGGCATGTAACGTAACCGACAGGGCTGGCTTGTCCGATTTGGCCTGGCCATGGCCTGAAACTGGCCTTATTACAAAACGTGGACTATTCAGATTATGATTCAAGAGCTCCTTCACACTAGTAATTCCAATTTTGATCAATGTAGGCGTTCGGCGTATGTAGGTACTAAGTATACGCGCATTGCAGACTTTCATTGAACGCCTACGCTGAACAAACACTAGTGTGAAGGGTTTCCAAGAGGATAAAGAGACTTATGGCTAAGAGGTAATCAAATAGATTAGCACATTGCAAGGTTAAGTAATACTAACCAAGTTAGTATTAAGATGGGTGACGATTCTTCACTTATTGTGACTTTTGTCTCAGAGAGCACGTTTAGTCTTCAGTCCCGGTTGCCATAATATGAACATACTTTCGCGATTATTTATTATTATGGAACTTACTTGTACCGACGTTTCGGGTAACAAGTAAGTTCCTTAATCGCGAAAAGTCCCAATATCACAAAAACTATGAGTTTACACCACGATATTCTTAGTGACTCCAGACACGTATATTGGACCTAAATCGCAAGACAATCGCGCCCGCGGATTGCTTTGTAATAATCTATGCTTGGTGAATTTGAGTTCGTCCACCGCAGTAGCACCCCGGGCTATCCTCAAAAGACACCCAAGAAATGTGTACTGCGCGTATAGGGCACATTTTAAGCACATCTAAGTCCAAGATACGTGTCCGGAGTAGTTTTAGTAGTGGGAGCCCTAAAAATTCCAATAAATTATCGCCAGTGTAAACCGAAATAGAAAGGATGACTATTTCTATAAATATTTTTATAGAAAGTTAATCATATCTAATACAACAGTGATAACTGCGGCTCCCTTGTACAGATAAGATAAATGAATTAACTATTTACATCATATTCTAACATTATCTGGACAATTGATAGTTGCAAAATAAATATTAGATCGAGCCGCTATTACCAAACTAATAGCTGATATCTAGGTAGATAGTTGTTATTTCATTGTCGCATATTGCATATTGGGAGAGGCCTATGTCCAGCAGTGGACTGCAGTAGGCTAATTGATTGATTTCATTGTCGATAGGAAAACACTTATTTTTAGACTTGTTCCATTGTTGAGTTTTAGAATTATAACTCATAATTCATTGTAGTACTTAGAAAATCGCTAATGTTTGTTGGATAATTCAAGAAAAGCAGAAATTGGGGCCATCTTCTCCATTCTCCAGCTGAATTCTCTCTACATTTTCAACGGTGTCCCTCGTTATCATTCGCAAAGGAGTAGCAGTGAAATATTGTAACGAAACGAGGAGGTAGTTTTATACAAGAAAATTGTAGATAGTGCAAACGGTGGAAGAATACATGCAGGAATTGATCATGATCAATCAGATAGGTCACATCTCTGTAACTATCCCCGTTTAATCAAACAAAGCATTGTAGGTAGGTAATTAGATTATGTAAAATGTTCGTAAAAAGTCCGCTGAGTTTCTTGCCTCCGTTTTCTCAGGACGGAACAGCGTTATGAACCAATGTTCAGGTTACAAATGTCTACAATACAAAAACCCTAGGCAGTAAAAAATTATCATCTCCGATTCTCTACTTCGCACCGCATTGGCGGCTACCAAAGGCACTCAGCTTAACAGCCTCATCACATGTGTACGAAGAGGGAAACACGTGTACTGTTTGTACACGGGGTACCAACAAATGCATTATGGGCCTTTGTCTATTTTTTGACCAAGACTTTGTAAGTGGTAAGTTTTTTTGCGCTCTCTCTCGAAACTCCATAACTCTCGTTATGCTACCTGCAGAGAAGAAACAGGCATACACAGCAATGAGTAACAGTGTAAATAATACACAATGTGTTAATGATCGTAGATTTCGTAATCATATTCGATAACAAACTACGATAGCTTGATAACGTTTGATAAATAGAAGTGGAATTCAATGGCGCTTGGTGCTAAGGCTGGGTGGAGACAGGCATCTCGTTTGTGCTTGACTAAGTATTGAAGGTTGCTGGGTATCCACTTTACAAGCACACGGTCCACCTGAGGGTAAGTGGAAGTGGTTACATTGGTATAGACAACACCAAGGGAGACACACTCGTGCTGCCGACCCCGACCGTCAGCGCAGAAGATAAGTAGGACAAGCCTTTGGTCTTCCCACTGACATCACAAAACCTCTCCAATGAGCTGAGTGAGCTCTGGCTTCCCTACTCACCGTCGGGAACACAACACGAGGTTATTTAGCCGCGGTATTCTGTGGGGTGGAGGTACTTCCCCAGTCGGACTGCTCGATTGAGACGGATATACCGTCGTGTCCTACCTCCTACAGCCGTTTGATCGCGATTGAGTAACAAACATCTTTACTTCACAAACTTTCACAATTATGATATTAGTTATAGTAGGAAGTAGGCTAGTAGGATAGGAGAGGATTATCTTTTCAATGAATATTTATAAACTTTATGGCGTACACCCGATTTATGGTAGGTATTTAAAATAAATTGCGTGTGATATGTTTATTAGGCAAGTTTACGAATTCCATGGTGTATAATAATACTCATAAAAGTTTTATTTATGAAATCAACATTTCACTCGACTTCGGTACTATAAAAACATATGAAAGTACTAACTGTTACCCACGGCTCCGCCAGCGTAGTAGTAGGTACTTGAATTTAAACTTGCACTCAAATTCACTCACTCACTCACTCAAATGGAAGTCGGTTATCGCGACCAAACATAGCCTATGTGCTTTGTCGTTTCCCAATCTCTAAATTTCACTAAATTTCATCAGGTTAAATATATCCAAAAATAATGAGCTTTCATTAACTTCCGTCCCCTATTTGAACCCCTTTAAAACCCCTGTTTTCGCTATAATAGGTAGCTTAGCTCCTGTCCCGAGCTCTAGGTATCTCTGTACCAAATATCATCAAGATCGGTTCAATGGTTTATGCGTCAAAGCGTAACAGATGGACAGACAGAGGTACTTTCGCATTTATAAAGAACAGCAAGGCTTAGCTCGTGAATTATATGCCGGCTGTTGAAATGGGGTTATTATTACAATTTTTATAAGCAGCTAATTCCTAAGTTTATGGCTAACAAATCGGGCAAACAATAAACATACTTTTATTTATGTAGCAATAGAATAAAAACAGGAATTTGATGAACAGTTTTCCGGGCTATCCTACTGAAAGACCTTAAGTTGATTACATACGCGAATGACTTTGACCATACAAATGTTCAAGGTCATTCGCTCATATTTGAACCGTAAAAATCAGTAAAACTAATTTTAATAGATAACTTTATAGGCGACGGTTACTAACTAAGAAGATAATGTCATGCTAATACACTTATTTAACATACATGTGAAATTTTAGATTATTTGCATACATATTCTAGAAAATATTTGGTTTCATAAGGGTACCTTCAGTTTTTAGGGTCACAAGTATAAATGTTTTTGACATTTAAGAGATTGACATTTGATCAATTAACCTATTGGAACCCAATACTGGACATAGGCCTCTCCCAATGTGCGCCACGTCGTCTGCCGATCCATATTAAATAGGTCCCGGTTAACATTGATGATTCCGGTTGCTGGGCACAGAAGAGGAAATGGAAGTCAGGATAATGAGACACAAAGGAACTAAAACTTCTGAGATCTATATGTATCTAAATTCAACTTCATTCATGCGATCATTTATGCGAATTAACAAAAATGATTTATTGATTTACTTAATTACTTATTAAGTTCAGCGATTTGCTATCTGTGATTGTGTATAGCAGTAGGTACCTACTAGAAGTCTATCGTGTGCCACGGGCTTTATCAAGTTTATTTACGAAATATACACTCATTACTACAGTAATACAATCCGCAGTTTCTCACAAAGGCTTAATTTTTTTGCTTGTAGGTATTAATAAACAAAGCAAACAACTAGAACACTGCGGTAAGGAAATTTTCGTAACGACGACGTCATCAGATGTTCTTGATAGTAGAAAGCTGCTAAATTCTTTTATCAGATATAGTAATTCGAAAATAGAACGTGTTGTAGCACAGATACACAATATCACTTGTAAACAAGCATAGATAAAAAATTCTCGCTACTGTACCTAATCTGTATTGGATTATTGTCAATAGGCCTATAGACTGCGGCCGGCATAAAATTGGTTTTAAACTGGTGAGGGACATTCATCATCATCTTCATGGCAGCCCCGGATCTTCAATTTTTTTGAGGCGGGGCAAAAACTGAAAATGCCGCCCCCGCCCACTTTTTTCCCGTGTGTAAATTCCCTCGGGTACCGGGGGGGGGGGGGGTGTCAATAGTCATTTTCCCACGCACTCACGCTCTGTCCCAGCGCGCTGGGAGCAAAGCGCTGAGCGAAAGGACTCCTTCTCTGAGGGCCCGTGTCAGCGCCTTCCATAACGGGCACCTCACCAGCGTGAGCCCTTGAGTCCTCGCTCGTATCACAGTGACGAAAGACGATATACAGACGTGGACTCCTTTCTGATCCGATACAGGTGGTCCACGAAACTCTCTCTCCCGGAGATCACCTACATCAGCCGGTAGGGCAGACTTCGTCCGTGTCGCGTCTCTAGCCAGTCCTCCATGATGTCCTACCGCCGATAACACGGCTTGCCCTGCGCTCGGTCGCCCAAGTCGTTCCTTTTACTCCACCATGATGTCCTGGTGGAGCTGGATTTCTCGAGGCTCGGGTTCCCGTCCCTGCTCCCACGTCAACTTTCATCATTAATATAGCAATTTTGGAGACCAGACTTTGAACATGCACCCTGAAGTCTTACACCTTATTGCGAACCAAACTTATTGCGAAGCACCCAGTCGTATTCGATGTTCCACAGGAGTTGACAGGAGCGACCCGCCCCGTCTAGGCGGCGAAGATAGAAATGCACTTCATGATACACGAGCGTCTCCCTGAGGTAAGTCTAGGGCAAGTGTTGAACGCATTGGCGATGTCCAAGCACACCGCTAGCATTACCTCGCCCCGGGCAACCGCGTTCTTCATCAGAGCCCTTATGCGCATGATGGCATCTACGATGGAGCGCCTCTGGCTGAAGCGATATTGGCCATTCGTCATCTGCGGCCACAGCCTGGAGAGATGTCAGATGAGGCACTTCCCTATAACTCTTTCAAAGAGTTTGCGCACCTCGTCAAGCATCACTATGGGTCGGTAGGCGAACGGTGAGTCCACCGGGCGCCCTTTCAAACGGGGACCATTTACCTCGTCTTCCACGATTGCGGAAATTGGCTCCGCTACAAAAGTGCGTTAAGAAGCTCTGTCAGTTGCGGACTTGGAGATCTTCGACTAGAGCAAGGACCCACTCTCGTCCTGAAATGCCGTCGCCATCGGGTCCCGGGGCGGTTTTGTTACTTCTTGGCTCTGAGTATTGCACTGCCAGCATTAGTTTGGGTCTGAAACATGACTCCGACAAACGTTTTTCCGCCGAATGAGCCTCCGACAGAACGTTTCGATTATCAGTTGTTCACCGACAGAACCTTTCAACTACGAACGTTTCGCCGACAGAACGATTAATTCATGAGTGAATCGGCGACAGAATCTTTCACCAAAGAAGAATTCGTCGACAAACATTATTAGGTAAGGCATGGTTTTCTACCCAAGTGACCTCGAGTCGTCGTCGTCATCCACACTGGGCGCCATAGGCGACTGAGGCTCAGTAGTCTGCGGTAGAACGTGTTTCGTCGGCTGCGCTGGAAACAGGGAGCCATCAACTCCTCTGAATAGCACTGGTGGAAACACCGAGTCAACGGGGCCCAGGGGCGCAGCTTGCCGCTTACCATAAGGCAAGGCCGCCCCCAAGGGGGCGGCCTTTCGTCTGCAAAGTTTGATTTTGCCGCCCCCTGATGCTGCCGCCCGGGGCACGTGCCCCGGCTTGCCCCCCCCTAGATCCGGCCCTGCTTCATGGAGACGTATTTTCCTGATTGCATCCGAGGCCAAGGTGACCTCGGAACTCAGGGTCCGCCTGCCGGTGCATTTTTTTGATGATGATGATGATACCGGCGAGGGGCGGTTTGAATCAAGGCCAAGTCTAATATTATAAAGCTGAAGAGTTTGTTTGCTTAGTTAAGCTCGCTAATCTTAAAACCTACTGGTTCGAATTGAAATTTATCGACGAAGATCAGGATATTTAAGTCATCACGATACTACTTATGCAAGCAGAGTAGAAGCTCATACATTATATGAAAACTAGCAGTTTGACTGCCTCTGTGGCGTAGCGGTAGTGAAAGCGGTTGCTACGCAGGAGGTGCGGGTTCGATCTCCGCTCAGTGCAAATATTTGTATGCATGAATGTGAATATTTGCATTGGTCTGGGTGTTTTTTATGTATAATATGTCTTAAACAATATCTATGTATGTTTATCCGCATTCTAGAAACCATAACACAAGCTAGTTAAGCTATGCTTACTTTGGGTCTAGATAGCGTTGTGTAGATTGTCGTGCAATATTTATTTATTTATTAGTTTCGAAGTTTGCCACAGGCGAAGCCGAAATGAGTCGGCTAGTCTTTAGTAGAAAAGGCTTAGATGAGTGTAAATAAGCGAGGTGTAAATTGAAACCCTACCCAACCTATAAACAAACCAAACCCAAAAACTTAATCAAAAATAATGATATAAAATACCTAACAATAATAACTATCCTTTTAACTTCCAAAGCTGTCAAATTATAGCTACTGTTCCGTCGCGAAAAAAAAAAACATTTTTACCGTACCTAATGCAAACATGTAGAAAGCCACTATGATTTCACTAAGTGACAGCACAGATAATATAATAATAGGGTAGTGACAGGAATAATTATGAAAATGGATGTCCGAGGTCATTATCTTCGTTGACAGTTTGTATAATATGAACTAATGAGGTAGAAAAACAAATTTGGTAGAAGCCAGAGGGCGGCTACTGCCCAGGATTTTGCGGCGTCACTTCTTACAATTATGGGTTAGGTTGGGTATACAACAGCGGCGCACGGCGTTGCAACCTAAAGGGCGTTATGAAATATATATAACAAAGCGAGTGTTATCAGTACAAGGGCGTACAAAGCCTAACGGAGCCGTACCAATACCATATTGTGTTCCCGGCGGTTAGTAGGGTAGTCAGAGCTCACTGGAGAGATTTTGTGCTGTCAGTGGGAAGACAAAAGGCTTGTCTTGCTTGTCACCTTCGTTGACGTTAAAGAATCTCTCTGTTCTTACAGGGTCGGCAGCACGAAAGTAACTCCCCTGTTGTTGCACTCGTCCTTAGGCCACGGTAATCACTTTTCATCAAATGGGCCGTGTGCTACACCTACTGAAGCAGTGATGATGCTTTGGCGTAGCTTTTCTTTTCAAAGTTAGTTTGTTAGATGGCAGTCGCCGTTAAAATGTTAAAATTCAATTCAAAGTGGTCAATCAATCGATATTTGACCTTGACTATATAATTTGTATATTTTACCACATGGCGTAACCACATACATACCTACTAGCTGCGATTGTAGAACCATTACGCCCGAAGTCGCCGGTCAGTAATCACCTTTATTTAAGTTGGGACTTTGTATGTAAATTATGTATGTAAGCATTATAACTATGTTTGTTTACTTAAATGTATTGCGGTTTGTTATTATATAATTGATACATATTCATTGTATTTCATTATTATACATTGTGCTTCTTACATCCTTGTCACCATATGCTCATAAATTAAAGTAGTTCTGGTCGTAAATGTACATTAGTTTATGAGGCCATTACTAAATACGTCATGCAGATCTCCCTATGAGCACGAAAAATATTCGTATTCGTAACGTAAACGATCGAAAAAACGGAGCATTGCGATTGGCTGCCTGCTTACTGTGTGTGTGAAGCCTGCCAATCGCAATGCTCCGTTATCTCGATACGTTACGAATACGAATATTTTTCGTGCTCATGACACTGGTGGGTCTAGTGAGCTGTCATCTCATATACGTATTTTAGAACGTTCCCTCAAAGTCATCATCATTAACATCCTTGCGCTAGTTCCAGTCGCATGCGTCTCTACTTCTATAGGTACCTAGTAATATGTGTAAGTGTGTCATTCTTCTTCCTCTTAGCGTTAATTCCCAGTCGCATCCGAAGCTTTCAGCTCGGAGTCTGGGGTCCGCTTTTACCAGTCTTAACTACGGATTGGCTAGACCTCGATATTTTCCGTGAAGCGATTGTCATCTGACCTCCACAACCCAATGTTAACATTAGGCGATATCGAAGCTCTGCAGTTAGACCGTTGTTTTTGGAATTTTTTAGGGCTCCAACTACCCGTAACAATTGCCAGATGTTCTTATGGCAACCGGGACCGACGGCTTAACGTGCTCTCCGAGGCACGACCAGACCAATGCAAATACTCATATTTCATGCACACAAATATTTGCACTGAGCGGGGATCGGATCCTGCGTAGCGGCCGCGTTTACTACCGCTACGCCACGGAGGCTGTCATTATGTAATACGTATTGCCCGGATATACTTATATCTTGTTCCTAAAATGTGCTCAAAATGTCCTCTATACTCGCAGTATGTACACGTTTCTTGTGTGTCTTTTGAGGATAGCGTGAGGTGCTACTACTATGTTGTTGGACTCGTTTGTCTCGTGATTTAGGTCCAAGATACGTGTCCCAAGGTATATGCACGTCACTGTGGACGTACTGCAACAAATTTCAAACTTTCAAAGCTATGTGCGAACAAATCAACATAATATTTATTTCAGTTTACTATCTCTTTTAAAAACTACATAAAACGGGTTTAACTGTCCGACATTTTTTGAAATGAGGCTACAAACAGACACTAGAATAATATTAAACATAAATATTTAAAGAATAAAAATATTGCGCACTATATTTTGTTTTTCTAGCTTTGAGCTATAGGAGGAAGTGAAAATAAGTTAGTGTTCAACACGCGATTGTACTTCGATTCAACAAACTGTGTAATCGAAATATGATCAAAGCGGGACGGACAAACAAATGTGTGTAAATTTAATTGATTCTGTAAGATAATTTATAAAAAAGTCGTATCTGTACATTGGGGATATAAAAAAAACTGAGAATAAAATCTCTCTAACATTCCTGCATATTAATATTGTCCGCGATGGACACAAAAACTACTTTTGGATTTTGTTGCGGTTTCTTTTGTTTGAAATATCTCGCTCAGACTTAAAATCTACGTTTGATCGCAATCGGTTGAGGAGAACCGGAGATATAATAATATGGGCAAAAGTAGCGATAACCAACAATTTCTCGGGCGGAGCCATGGGCATCAGCTGGTATGTCGAAACTGTCCGTCTAGAATTCTAGATAGAGATAGGATACTCTATTCATTCTGTATAATGATCTCAATTTCAGTAACCGCCCACACTCATTTGGGTATGCCTATAACAAGTAGGTATACCTACATTTATTTAGGGCTAGCAGGTTAATTCAACGACTTCATGTTTTTATATTGTCATGCTGCCACCACCTCAGCTTTTTACCATCTAGCGCGGTATAGTGTATTGACGGATTAATGTGAAAAAAGACACATACTTAATTAAACCGGAATATCAAGATTTGCACTTGAACCCAACACTTCCAGCAAAAAAAAACACACATCAAAAACCCCTTTTCGGTAGCCCTATGAAAATCCCAATTCGGTAATTCAACCCTCCACAAATGAGTTGTGCAAATATAAGACTTCGCGATGATTCAATCGAGTCTCTGCCTACATACCTACTGGCGCCAATGTAATGTAATTACTTAACAAACGTTTATTTTTAGCCCATTTGTGGAATATTTAATCGATGTTTACGATATGATTCCGTAGCCAACCGCATTATGACAACTGCCGACGCACGCAGCACATGCGCGTAATTCATTGCGGCTTCTCAATGGTCGCCTTTATCCGTATCGGAGTTTAACAAGTAATGGGTACGCTGTATGTGCAGCATACGTCTGCCGTTGTCATATGCGGTCTGCTTCGGAATCATACCTTTAGTCTTTCGAATCCGAATAGACCGATTGTGGAGATCGGACGGCAGTTTACGGAGATATCGAAGTTTTGCCGCACCACAGTTAGAATGGAAAGCCGACGGAGTTGGGAAAAGCTTCAGAGAATGTTCAGTGTTCCGATGAGCTCTTCCAATTAGTCCCACCTTCTTCTTTCTTAAGCAGAATAACACGTGCATATTGGCATCTCAGCCAATAGAGCAACTAATTCCATCCAAGCTGATTCTGGCACTGATTTTCTTTGCCGCACCATAAAGACTTGAAATTCTCACGTGTTACCTTCTCCTTGCAATCCCGGGCTCATAAGCGGGGTGTGTTAATGAAGATGTGGTCAAATTAAGGGCCACCATCGTAGCAATATAAGTAGTATCTGTAATGGTAGTTTTCACTCGGAGACTTTCTCTTTAGCTTGCCATCAATAGAGGTAGAGTCATATTGACGCTTCCTAGAAAATATTAAGTTCTGGAAGTTCTTTAGTACCTACCTACTTTTATCTATGTGTTCTGTGCCGGAGACCTTATATCCTTCATTTCTTTTTTCAATTCATCTGAATTCCATGGCAAATGGCAAATCGTAAGTGATGATCGCTCTAGTGTCGCAATCGTACCTTTTTATAAAGGACATACAATGTGCTTGTTTGCTAGCTACAATCACACAAACACAATCATACACTTAATAATTTTCCATTGCATATTCATTAATATCGCAATATAAGTGGTTTCTAAAGTGTTTATCAATTCTAATCGATTGTCTTTCTGGAATGTCAATAACATCGAGATAATCCGACTCATCGAGCGATTTTATTGTAGAACTTATGTTTATTATGATCGATATCTGATAAAATATGTTAAAGTTAGCTCTGGTTTTGATGCTTCTTTTTATTTAAAAATGATTAATGTGATAGGTATTTATGATTCACAATTTATTTATAACAGTAGATAGGTAAAAGGAAGTCCAAGTCTTTTCCAAGTCCGAGAAGAAATTTAATATGACTCTGAAGTAATTAGTAGGTATGTTAAATTTTCCTCCCACCGCAACACGAATGCATAGAATAATTTCAAATATCCAAGACGTGTCCTTCAGTTGGTCAAAGCATTTGTCCTCCTGTAAGAGACTGGCCTATCGCAGTCCACTGCTGGACATAGGTAATATGCCTCTCCCAATGTGGCTTTGGCCTACGGTTCCCACGCTGACCAGGTGTAACTATCATTGTAAATGTAAGAAAATCAATAAAATATTTTTTTTTTAAATAAAGATTAAGATTGCATACTGATTGTTGATAATATATTTGATATATTGGTATATTTCGCAATAAATAACGACGTACTGATATACCTATGAACATAAAAGAATCTACTTGATAGGACTCCTGCATAGTGTACCAAGCTACATGCAGTCATGCAGAGATGGTACTATCTACGATATTATTAGTTTGCGAACAGGTTTTACTTGTATCTTTGAATGAGATTGTAGAACATACTAAGTAAATAGCTATACATTGCATTTTAATAATTATGGCAATAGTTACCGGCATTATATTTGTTTTTTTTTTTGGGTATGTATGGGGATATGACGAATATGACAGGCGTCAACGAATGTCAAAAAGGTCAAATCGTATACATTTGTCATTATATTCCATCATACGCCGAGCAAAGAATTGCCTCTTGTCTAGGGGGGTTGTCCAGAGGGGCTGATGAGGATAGCACGGGTGCTACGGCGGCGAAAGAGCTGAAATCCAAACCAACCCGCACTCTGTTTTTTTAGACTATCTATCTATCTATTACTAGATATTATATCTATTACTCTATTTTACTATTATATAATTGTAAATTGAAAATGTTTGTCCGCGATGGACGCAAAAACTACTGAACGGATTTTAATGCAGTTTTTTTTTTAGAAAGGTCTTGTTCAGACTTAAAATCTTACGTTTGTTTGATTGCAATCGGTTAAGTAGAACCGAAGATAAGAGATCCACGCGGGCGGAGCCGCGGACGGAAGGCTAGTTATATATTATAGAATAGGATGTGCTATCCGCACTCCGTAATGGGTCAAGATATATGCCATGAACTATAGTAGGTAGGCAGTAGTGTGTACTTCACAACAGGTGAAAATTCCAAAAATATATTTTGAGAGCAGCATATTTGGAACACGCGAAAATAACTTGTTTATATATTGTAACGACGTAAAATGTTATGTAAACAGAAAGTCATGTTTTTGATTACATTCCCAGTATATGAAATTGAGACCTAACTCTCAAGGAGAAGATATACATGTGTTTAACCAAAAATGAGCTTAACCTTTACATACTCGAGCGTGGTCTGTCAGACCGATGATTTAAGTTCGCCTTTGTACATCAATCAATCAATTAGCCTATCGCAGTCCACTGCTGGACATAGGCCTCGTCTAGGTTTTGACCTACTGTTTCCACGCTGGCCAGACGGGTTGGTACAGGGTTTTATTTCGAGTTTTTCTTCTCTCGCAGTGATATCGTCTGCGTATTTTTCTGTTAGTAGCCTCTTACAACATCCTTGAGATGAGATGAGGTGGTGTTATTTGAATTCTTTCTCCGTCACCACATGGACACCACACGACCTTTTTACTTTTTGCGAAGGAATCAGATACGCCTGAGAGAGATAAATTATTATCACTCCAATCCAGGAATGATGTATTAAATTTATAGATACGTCATACAAGAAGATGGCGGCGTTCAAAAATGGCGCAAACACTAAATATAATAAAAATATAACTGCTTACTAAAAATACGTCAATGTTATTAATTTATATGAATTATATTAATATTTATAACAATAATATTTGATTATTACGAATTTATTAATTAAAGACGTTTTTTTGGGTGGCGCATTGCCGTGATTCTGATTAGTGCATAAAAATGATGACCAAAAGTCATCATTTTTTTGTCGCCATTTTTGAGTGTGGACAACATATCTATAGTTAATAATACATCATTGCTCCAATCTCGGTGCAGTCGGCGCCCATTCAGGACGACTAGCCCCTCTACACAAGTTAAAATACGTTTGTAAATTTGAATAAATTGATCAATCTATGGGATTGACATAGGTACGTTGACGACTGTCATAAATAGTTTAAAATACGTGTCAGTCCCACACATTTCGCAGGTTCGATCCCCGCTCTGTCCAAATATTTGTGTGCATAAATATGAATATTTGCATTGGTCTGGGTGTTTCTATGTATAATATGTACGTAAGTAGGTATAACTTTGGGTCTGGATAGCGTTGTGTAGAATTTCCTACAATATTTATTTATTTATCTATTTATCTATCATTTCATTCTAAAATACCGCGGCCAACGAATAGCCACTTGTCTAGGGGGGCAGGTCACAGAATAGATATAGTAGGTACAGAGCTTAAAGTTTGGTAACCGTAGAGTTCTACGTGCTACGCGAGAAATCAGTGCTACGCGTGGACTTTTTTAAATTAAACAACCGCAATTACTTACTGAATTTTCATGTTTTTGGCAGCAAAATTCAATGAGAAACATAATGATAACCCGGTCATATTAATTACATAGGCAAACCCGCATGAACCCGCTATACATATAACGACCCAGATTATAAGGAGAGCAAGTACGAGTTGCAGCATCAGCGCCCCGTGCAGCGAGCAGCCTCGTGCATTCGCCTCGTGCCGCACCGTCAGCAGATTTAAGAATCGATTGCAGCAATACGCGAACTGATTTAACATCTTTAATTAAAATAAATATAATTCACTTCTGTTCTAGCATCGAACGTAGTCGTTAGTATAGTTACTGTAGTTCTCATATCGAACTCATTCGCTTAGGTTAGTAAGGTGTAATGTAGTTCTAATATCGAGTACATTCACCTTTAGGCTAGTACGGTGTGATGTATTTCTAACATCGAGTACATTCACCACCTTTAGGTTAGTTAGATTTAATTAAATAAGTATAATAAATCTCGTTTAAGTGATTCTAGTTTCCTTCTTGTACCCTCTGGTTGCGGAAAACGTAATTGGCGCAGTCGGTAGGATATTCGAGGCAGTGCGCGGCGCGGCATAGGTTTCCAAAAATCGTTAACCTGGTGAGTGCTGACTCCGATAGTCGCTGTCGGTATCCTAATACCTCATCGAATATCCAGAATCTACGTGAAGCCGCAGGGGAGGTTATCCAAACATTGATAGCACAGGAAGGATCCGGAATATAGTATAAAAAAGAAAAAAAACTAGTTATATAAAACGAATTTAATTTACTACCTACGAGAGCTGCAGCCATCAAAAGAAGGGAGAATAACCAGCTATCGATACGCAAGAAGAATTGTATTTGTAAGTACTTGAAACTTTTCTAAACTGTTGCTTCCTTGTCTTTCCCTTACCAGTTTTACCTAGTATATCAAAATTTTTAATGACCAGTCTAATGTAAAGTTTTTTATCTATAAATTCCATAACCATCTCGACGATTAAATAGGATTAGATCAGTAAGATGGCGCTCAAATAGACCTTAAAGATAATTATTTAATTACTGACTGTACTAGAATCCCTATTCACCTGTACCAATATAAATTACCCAAGTTTCAGGAAACAATTCCTGGTAACTCTTCATCATAGTTAACAGATTAAAACCAATTTACAGCTCTGAACAGATTTTAGATCTAGACTTGAGAGAATGCTACTTTATAATAAAACCCGGTTACTATTATACAGGAAAAAGAATAGTTATTATTCAAATGACCAATAATCTCTCCCACCAAGTTCGATTTATACAGAATAACTATAGTTCCCAACAAACTAGAATATACTTTGATCCCTCCTTATCCCTTCCTAGCAACATATGGTAAAAGCTTTTGAGTACATAGAGGCTGAATGCCCGAAGTTGAACCAGTATCATCTCTGCGAGGAAGAGATGAATTATCCAATGGGAGAACTTCTCGACTGTATCCAGGGAATCATCTCTAATCAGCCCTCTAATAACTCATGCGCTCCAGTCAAGATCACTACATACTAGTCAAGATAAAATTATAACCCAGCCTCCGCTGCAACTGGAAAATTCCTCTGGAACAATTTATCACACAACTATACCACTCTATATTATAACTGGCACAATCATAGTTATCTCAAGCATCATAGTTCGCCGGTTCTGGAGAAAGAAACAACAAAATTCAACAGAAAAGAATCCCAGCGTCCAACAAAATGAGACACATGAAGAACCTGGAAAACCGACTATACCAGCAATATTTTCACTGAAAGTTGGAAAATAATTGCTTTTCTGAGGGTGGAGGAATTACATAGGCAAACCCGCATGAACCCGCTATACATATAACGACCCAGATTATAAGGAGAGCAAGTACGAGTTGCAGCATCAGCGCCCCGTGCAGCGAGCAGCCTCGTGCATTCGCCTCGTGCCGCACCGTCAGCAGAATTAAGAATCGATTGCATCAATACGCGAACTGATTTTACATCTTTAATTAAAATAAATATAACTCACTTCTGTTCTAGCATCGAACGTAGTCGTTAGTATAGTTAAGAATGTAGTTCTCATATCGAACTCATTCGCTTAGGTTAATAAGGTGTAATGTAGTTCTAATATCGAGTACATTCACCTTTAGGCTAGTACGGTGTAATGTATTTCTAACATCGAGTACATTCACCACCTTTAGGTTAGTTAGATTTAATTAAATAAGTATAATAAATCTCGTTTAAGTGATTCTAGTTTCCTTCTTGTACCCTCTGGCTGCGGAAAACGTAATTGGCGCAGTCGGTAGGATATTCGAGGCAGTGCGCGGCGCGGCATAGGTTTCCAAAAATCGTTAACCTGCTGAGTGCTGACTCCGATAGTCGCTGTCGGTATCTTAATACCTCATCGAATATCCAGAATCTACGTGAAACCGCAGGGGAGGTTATCCAGACATTGATAGCACAGGAAGGATCCGGAATATAGTATAAAAAAGAAAAAAAAACTAGTTATATAAAACGAATTTAATTTATTACCTACGAGAGCTGCAGCCATCAAAAGAAGGGAGAATAACCAGCTATCGATACGCAAGAAGAATTGTATTTGTAAGTACTTGAAACTTTTCTAAACTGTTGCTTCCTTTTCTTTCCCTTACCAGTTATACCTAGTATATCAAAATTTTTAATGACCAGTCTAATGTAAAGTTTTTTTTATCTATAAATTCCATAACCATCTCGACGATTAAATAGGATTAGATCAGTTAGATGGCGCTCAAATAGACCTTAAAGATAATTATTTAATTACTGACTGTACTAGAATCCCTATTCACCTGCACCAATATAAATTACCCAAGTTTCAGGAAACAATTCCTGGTAACTCTACATCATAGTTAACATATTAAAACAAATTTACAGCTCTGAACAGATTTTAGATCTAGACTTGAGAGAATACTACCTTATAATAAAACCCGGTTACTATTATACAGGAAAAAGAATAGTTATTATATTCAAATTACCAATAATCTCTCCCACCAAGTTCGATTTATACAGATTAACTATAGTTCCCAACAAACTAGAATATAGTTTGATCCCTCCTTATCCCTTCCTAGCAACATAATATGTCAAAAGCTTTTAAGTACATAGAGGCTGAATGCCCGAAGTTGAACCAGTATCATCTCTGCGAGGAAGAGATGAATTATCCAATGGGAGAACTTCTCGACTGTATCCAGGGAATCATCTCTAATCAGCCCTTAATAACTCATGCGCTCCAGTCAAGATCACTACATACTAGTCAAGATAAAATTATAACCCAGCCTCCGCTGCAACTGGAAAATTCCTCTGGAACAATTTATCACACAACTATACCACTCTATATAATTATAACTGGCACAATCATAAGTATCTCAAGCATCATAGTTCGCCGGTTCTGGAGAAAGAAACAACAAAATTCAACAGAAAAGAATCCCAGCGTCCAACAAAATGAGACACATGAAGAACCTGGAAAACCGACTATACCAGCAATATTTTCACTGAAAGTTGGAAAATAATTGCTTTTCTGAGGGTGGAGGAATTACATAGGCAAACCCGCATGAACCCGCTATACATATAACGACCCAGATTATAAGGAGAGCAAGTACGAGTTGCAGCATCAGCGCCCCGTGCAGCGAGCAGCCTCGTGCATTCGCCTCGTGCCGCACCGTCAGCAGATTTAAGAATCGATTGCAGCAATACGCGAACTGATTTAACATCTTTAATTAAAATAAATATAATTCACTTCTGTTCTAGCATCGAACGTAGTCGTTAGTATAGTTAAGAATGTAGTTCTCATATCGAACTCATTCGCTTAGGTTAGTAAGGTGTAATGTAGTTCTAATATCGAGTACATTCACCTTTAGGCTAGTACGGTGTGATGTATTTCTAACATCGAGTACATTCACCACCTTTAGGTTAGTTAGATTTAATTAAATAAGTATAATAAATCTCGTTTAAGTGATTCTAGTTTCCTTCTTGTACCCTCTGGTTGCGGAAAACGTAATTTATTTCTTGTAAATGAATAAACAAACAAACAAAAAACCCCGACCACTCCGCGACCATAGCTACTGAAAAGTAACCCAAATCTCGGGCTAAAAGTAAATAGTTAATAACAAATAAATCGCGATCATCATCATCATTTCAGCCATAGGAAGTCCACTGCTGGACATAGGCCTCCCCTATAGATCTCCAATAGGACCGGTTGGAAGCGGCTCGCATCCAGCGCGTTCCCGCGGCCTTAATGAGGTCGTCTGTCCACCTTGTGGGTGGACGTCCTACGCTGCGCTTGCCGATACGTGGCCTCCACTCGAGGACTTTTCGACCCCATCGGTCATCAGTCCTCCGTGCTATGTGCCCTGCCCACTGCCATTTCAACTTGCTAATCCGCTGGGCTATGTCGGAAACCTTGGTTCTTCTACGGATCTCCTCATTTCTGATTCGATCTCGCAGAGAGACTCCGAGCATAGCCCTCTCCATAGCTCGTTGGGCTACTTTGAGCTTACTCATAAGGCCCATAGTGAGGGACCACGTTTCAGTGCCATAAGTCATCACTGGTAACACACACTGGTCGAAAACCTTCGACTTGAGACACTGAGGTATGTCGGACGAGAAGACATTGCGCAATTTTCCGAACGCTGCCCAGCCGAGTTGGATTCGGCGATTGACCTCTTTCTTGAAGTCGGACCTACCTAACTGGACTACTTCGCGATAGAACCGTTAAAAAGTATAATTATTATAGTTAAATTAAATTAATTATTACCTCTATTTCGGTCTCACAAACCATACTCGGGCAGCCAATATTACATTATTTGACACGATTACAGGAAGGTTAACCCGAGCCAGTTGTCAAACAGCTGTAAACTGAAGGAATTGGGTTAATGCACCACTGCACGAACGAGTTCGCGGTATATTTACATTGTCATGTGAAGGTCTGTGGGTATTCGTCAGTCTGCATAATGTGTCATACATGTACAAGACTGTTTGGTACTCTGGCTAATGTTTAATTATTCAAATTGATTTAGATTGGAAAAAGCGAATACTCATATGGGGCTTAAACCCACGATTAGTCCGTTATAGGGGGAATGCTCTGAGCTCTGAGCTACTGAGGCACGATTTGAGCATTCGAAATTCTCCTATACAACCATCTTGGAGCGATGGTGGAAGCCTTCTGCCAATACGAACTTCTTCATCCTAGCGTTAATTCACAGTCGCATCCGAAGCTTTCACCTCGGAGTCAGGGGTCCGCTTTACCACTCTTGACTGCGGATCTGAGCTCCACAACCCAATGGTGTCATTTATTTCATGTTTTTTTAGTATTGTGTAAAAGAATATTAGCAACCGAAATTACCTACTAATATTCTTGTTTAACCCTCCAACTAAGCTAAATTGCTTGTGCTAGGAGTGGGTTCACGTCGGTAGTGTAATGGCCAGGATTCGAACCCGGGACCTCTCGATCGTAAGGCCGACTCCTTAACCACTAAGCCACCGACCATTATAGGCGATATCGAAGTATTGCAGCTAGACTGTTGTTGTTGGACTTGTTAAGGCTCCAACTCACTCGTACGTACTCGTCTTGTACGACACCATGGAAGAAGCCCCATCTTCTTCCTTAAGGTGTCGTACAAGACGAGTACGTTGCCCAAATTCAATTCTGCCGGGAACCATGCGGCGCATTGACGAAAGGATGAAGTAAAAAAAAAAAGACGTGTGGCACTCGGGGACTGCCGCGGTAAAGCTATTGCATAGAATTTTTTATGAACTTATACAATTGTAATAAATAATAATATAATTTGAATTTGAATTTGAATTTGAATTTGAATTTGAGTCTGAGTCTGAATTTGAATTTGAATTTGAATTTGAAAACTAACAACTTATATGCAATTATAATTACTTACGTTAAGCGGAGCTACTTCGGAGCAGCTCGTCTAGATTCGTGCGAGCTCGGAGTTGGGGGTGTTACCATTTTTCGTTACGGAATTTCTGGATTCGGTCTCCACGCTCAAGGCCCGCGATAGAAGCTATGCAATAGCTTAAAAATTTTGGGACGATATACCTCTAGCCTCTTTCGAGGCTACTACATAGAACCAAATAAACACGCTTCTGTTTACCAGTTTCACTTCAATAACGCGTGAGTACCTATGCGTAGGTATTTGAAAATTGCATCTATCCACTGTCCACGAGTCCACGAGTCTCGGCAATTCTCATAATTGTTTGTTTAAAACTTATTGATTGCTTTTATTAAATTGATTCGTAGTTGACGCCATCTTTATAAAACAGTCTTAAAGGTTCATCACAATTTAATTAGCTAAGTTCTTAAGTAATTATGTGCCGTCTGAAGTTACCTTGCAAATTATTTTTTATTAAAAGCAGAAAGTGATGACTCAGGTTTGTAGGCTGGTATTTAGGGTGGGGTCGTAAACTGAAAACAGACGTCTTATAGGCGGTGCGTATATTTTACGATAACAAACGGAACACTATTTCGGCAACACAAAACAGAATAATATATCAATCGTTGTAAAGCTGATGGGTGTAAGCGACAACAATAGTTGACAGAAAAATTTATGTGCTAATGCGTCTATTATGTCGTTTAGGGACCTTTTTCTGTAAAAAAAATATTGTTACTTGCACTCTTTTTCTATTCAACTGTTGGTTGTGTGTGTTAGATGGTGAATTAGCCTGAGCTTAGCCGCCTTCTATGAAACTCACAGGTAGAGAACTAGAAGTCAAAGTCAAAGTCAAAGTCTTTATTTCTCAAAATAGTGCAACACAGTTACAGCTTTTTGACGTCAAAAACTCCTTAAAACTAAGTTTACCACCGCTTCCTACCTAAGCGCTAATGGAGAAGAAACGGCGCAACAAACTCCACTGCGGCATTTTAAGGACGTCAGTTTACAAAAAATAAAAGGGTTTCTTAAGACTAAGTATGAACGTATGTACATTTGTCTCGCGTCAAGTAGGTATATAAAAAATAAAAATAAAACCTTAAAGAAGATAGAGTGACCTTATTCTGTTCCGCCGGGCACCAACACTTTGTTTTTCCTACCCCTTTTTTAGGGTCCCGTACTCCCGTACCTCAATTGGAAAATACGGAACCCTTGTCTGTCGGTTTTTTTCAGGAATACTGAAGGGTATATACATATACTAAAGGTTAAAGTCCGCGACGCCTTGAATCAACCTTCTAAGTGAAAGCGATTATAAGATACAGCCATTTATGTAGAAAATACAAATGCAAGGGTATCAAAACCGGGTACATCCCTCAATCCAGTGTTGTACGGAACCCTCCGCGTGCGAGTCCATCCATCATACTTTCGGTTTATTTCACTGTTGGTTAGGTACTTTTATATACTACTTAGGTCGCAGACAAGCACACGGCCCTCCTGATGGTAAGAGGTTACCGTGGCCTATGACGAGTGCAACACCAGGGGAGCACAAAATCTCTCCAGTAAGCTCTGGCTACCCTACTCACTATCGGCAACAAAACACGAGGTTATTAAGCCGCGGTCTTCTGTACTTTCCCAGTCGGACTGCTCGATTGGGACGAATATACTGTCGTGTACCTAGACTTATAAGACAATTTAACTTTTCCTGGGACTTCCATATTATTTTGTGTATTCTCAGTAGGTACTGTGATCCTGGTGTATAATAGTTACAGTAGTAGGCGTGTAGGATAAATTAGTTTCATGAAAAAATGAACGAAATACGCATAAACCTGCATAAACATCTCAATTTTTACACAATACTGTATATATTTATAGCCTGCTGTAGGACATTGGTTGTCCACATCGTGACCGACAGTGTTGACTCCGTCACTTAGTGCTGGGTATACCGTGACATTTCCATTATACCCCACATATCTACGTATTTGTTGGTACTTGTAGCCGTCAGAACCGTGGTTATTGTGTCGATTTTGAAGTACCTACTTGACCGATGGAGGTCAAACTATAAGATATTTTCCTTTGTTTTTTTAAGATACTATTTTATTATTGAAATAACTATACTCCATTTAGAACAATCTTGGTGTGTGTTTTTATTTTAATACGTTTTATTTAACGTGGTTTCCGGCAGAGGTGAATTTGGGCCACCCCATCTCTTCCCATGCGGTGTCGTACAAGGCGACTAAGGGATAGGGCTGTTTAACATCAGACAGACACTTATACACAGCCCAGACTCCGCCGCATGATTGGTGAAATGTATGTATAATAATTATGTAGATATATAGCAGTTGCTCACGAGCACGACAGCAGCTGAAAGCACTCAAAAGCGTAAGCCACTTATGCGTGTAAGTATGTCATCTGGCTACCGGATAGGTGAATCGATGCAGATAAGTGTGACTTCCATCTCGCGCCAAAATAACTCATATTCGCAATATTATGAAGCTTTTGGTTTATTGCCAAAATGAATATCACAGAATCTGGAGTCGACGGAGTAGTGATGCAGTTATTACAAAGTAATGATACATATTTATATCAACAGCTGATAAAATGTGTAGACAGTCGATTTAATTTTGTAGAACGTAGATTTTTATTTAACCTGAAACATAGGTTTAAAAAAACTTAGATCAAGGTATTTACATAAATATTTTAAATTTTAACTGTTTATAACTAGTTACTGGAGATTGATGGCGCTTGGTGGAACTTGCTACACATATTGAATAAAGCACTTGTACTTTTCCTTATGTATTTTATTATTTTGAACCTAACCGGTTTCACCTTACTTATCAATCAATCAATTTAGCCTACTGCAGTCCACTGATGGACATAGGCCTCTCCCAATATAATTTACCTTACTTAATATTGAATTAATTGGGTTCCTTTCCTGTGAACAGTGTTTTTGACCGACTTCTAAACAGGGAGGAGGTTCTCAATTCGGATGTTTATATTTTTTTATTATGTTCATACGCGCATAGATCCGTGATCTGTAGACGGATTTACAAAAATTATTTTTATGTTCGAAAGAAGTTTATTTCAAAATGGTCCCATTTGAATTTCGTAAAGATCTGATGAAGGGTTTCAGAGATAGACCTCGTTACTCAATAAATGTTTTGTTACTCTTCAATAAAAATTCGCTACAAGATTGGTTACCTACCTTTAGTTGTACCTAATCAAATGGACTATAATTACTCCAAATTACCCCAAGTAACATTTTTTGTACCTACAATCAATGATTGCCTACAATTAAATCTTGTACATTAGTGGTTACGCAAGTCGTGTAATGAACTAATTACAGCTTACTTAAAAATAATTGTTGCTCGTGATACAAATTAACACCACAGACGAATATAATATAATCGAATGATGGACACTAACCAGCAACCATGGTCAGATCAATCTAAGAAACCGGTCTGACTGCGGATGCTGAACCGATTTGAAGTGGACGGATCTAGCCTGTCTTGTTAAAAAAAAATTAGAAGAAAATTGAACCATACTAAGTAGCTTAGTTATAGTCGTGAAATTTTTGAGGGGAGAAATTATTGAGATATGAGACCTGTTGAAATTGAAAGGAAATATAGCTAAAAAACGGGAAAATATATTAAACTCAATTTGATATGAAACACGGCAGTGAAATGGGGTACATTTTCAGCTCAAAAATGGTTTTTCACGATATTCAGCGAAACTAGCCTTAAGTACTGCTGAAAAAATTAAACACAAAATTGGTAGGTAGGTACATAATAATAACGTCCAGTTTTTAACCGACTTCAAAAAGGAGCAGGTTGTTAATGTGAATATGTATTTTTATGTATGTACAACAATAACTCTAAGATTTATGAAACGATTTACGTGATTTGCCATTTGGTTCCATAAAAATTTTACTTATTTTGGCCCAATACTTAGTTTTTACTATATGAACATTTCTGTGTTTTTGCATGAACAGTTTTTAACACAACGTTAAAGCTATTATATTGTCCGTTTTATTAATTAAAGCTGTAGGATATGTTTTTAGAAGTCGGCCTCGACTGAATTGCCAACTTACATTTATTTTGCTATTACTGCTTCAACAAAAAATCTATACAAATAAATAAAATTGGAGTGACTGTTTTTGTTATACCGCTCAGGTAGCAGTATAAAGCATACGGCCCACCTGATGGGAAGTGGTTACCGTGGCCTATGGAGGTGTGCTACACCACCAGGGGCCAGGGACCTTATAATTGTAGTCACTCGATTGGGAAAACCACGCTGACGAAGTTCCTTTAACTCACTGTGCGCACCGTTTCAGGTCGCAACGTGTGAGGGTGATTTTTTTAATAATGCTGAGGAATACACGATACCTATTTCTGTATGTTTTATTTTCTATGACAGAACATTCAACAGACGTCCCGACCGCGAAGAACCTTGTATGACGCAAGACGCAAATCACTATTACTTGCTCTAAAAAAGTCATCCAAAAATTAATAATTAACCGTGTAGTTAGTAAAAACTTAATTAAATAATTTAAAGGTGGGTTTCCACGGTGCGTAAGTCTGCAGATGGATAAGTTCGTATCAGACTCTATTGTAGAACAAAATGACGAATGTATGGCAATTGACGCTTACGATAGGTATACTTTGACGACTGTCATATCAAATTTAATACATTCCTCATTCTACATATTTACAATACGCTGGCCAACGAATTGCCACTTTTCTAGGCAGTACATCGGTTCTAAGGCCCAACGCAAACAGGAGACGACACGGCGCAGATACGGCGCAGACGCGATATCTGTGCTAACAGCGTGGCGTTTGCGCAGATATCGCGTGGTAGGTACTAAAGGAACCTATTCGAAAAAAAAAACGGATGTGCATTAAGTATTATTTTCACTAAATAGCATCCTACTAATCCTATCCTACTAATATTATAAATGTGAAAGTTTGTGAGAATGGATGTGTGGATGTGTGGATGTTTGTTACTCTTTCACGCATAAACGGCTGGACCGATTTGGTTGAAATTTGGTATGTATATAGGTTATACCCTGGATTAACATATAGGCTATATATCAGCGATGAACGGGATCAGAATTCCACGCGGGCGGAGCCGCGGGCAACAGCTAGTCTTTTATAATAATAATCCGAGCCGTGCCATTTCCACGCTGTTTGCGCAGATATCGCGTCTGCGCCGTATCGCCTCCTGTTTGCGTTGCACCTAAGGTTTCAAAGCAGAGCGATATTCACCGTGGAAAGATATAGATGTGAGTGATGCTGCACTCGTACATAGGCCACGGTAACTACATGCCTGTGACCTAAGTGGTATTACAAAAAAACGCTAAATTTCAGGAATGTCAGATACTGAATTTTGGGTACCATATTTCAGATAGGTGTACATTCCGTTTTAGACAATTCATTATGTATATTATTTATTATAGTCTATACTATGGCTTCCGTTTGCTGAACAAACTGGCAGGAATCGGGTTATAGGGACCCTTGCCACCAATCTACAGAGCAATTGCGAAGGGTGAAAATGTCCAAAAGGAAAGCCAATGCAAAAAGTATTACCTCGTAAAGAACAACCATATGAAACACGGCCACGGCTTCCTTTGCAGAGCAAGCAAGCAGGAATCGGGTTTAGTTGGATGGGACCCTTCTCGCCACCAACCGCCGACAAAACCGCGTGCCGTGTTGAGCCGCCTTTATAGTAACATACGACGCAAAACATAATAGTTGTTCTACAAATAAAAAGTTATTTGACAGTTTAATTAAATAAAGTTAATAAACAGACTATAGTGCGTTATCACAAGTACATAATATATTATGTATCTTATCACCAGTTGATCTCTGTGCAAACATTCCAATGTGTGGTCTGTTAGCATAGTAAAGACAAGATTGTTTTTTTTTCAATGAGAGCATTAGGAAACATCACTTCGTTACTGAAGAGACAATTGAAAAATAAATCGAGTCCAAATAATTATAATGACCATATCAATAAATAAATCCAAATAGGTACATACGCGTACCTACTAATAATAAAGTTAAACAGCCTGTTTGTTTGATGCACTGAACCCTGGACTCCAGGAGTTTCTGTGTGGTATGGCTAAAATAAGTACTTACCGAGTTTAACGGGGTGAATAGGGATTAAGGGTTAGATAGAATAAAAATGGTTATTAGAACTTTTTGAATAATTTATTTTTCAACATTTTAAGTCGAAACTTACATTACCAAAATAACTTTTTGATGATTCTAATAATATATTGAACCATTCCGTAGTTTCACTTGAAAGAAAATAACTACCTACAGCAATTTAGCTGACCATTTTATTTCTATTCACCCTTTGATCCCTATTCACCGCATTTTACGGTATGTATGTAAATAGTTGAGTGTGTAAATGTAAATATTTTTAATAACTGTGCAATTAACATTTGAATGATGTTTCTACGCTAACACACGTCAGATATGACCGCGTGCTTTTTATTGTCAAACAAACAACAGTTAGTTGAACGAAAATAACGTTAATCTGTTTATAATTATGTTATGAAACCTGCAGTGCAGCAAAACTAGTTGTGTTGTTTCTGGTTTGTGGGCTACAATATCACTGAATATAAAAGAAGGGTAGGTGAATCTGATACGGATGTAATCGCCTTATCTAATTTTTTAGCCTGCTCTCTATTGTGGTATCTGCTAATCAGAGAATCACGTAGAGAGCTAGGAATATCGGTATTTGCAATGATCTGATCGTAGAGTATAGTCGAGAGCACGTTAAGCCGTCGGTCGCGGTTGCCATACGAATATATAAGGCAATCGTTACGGGTGGTCGGAGTCCTAAAAAAAGTCCAACAACTGGTCTAGCTGCAGTGCTTCGATATCGCCCAATATCGCCATTGGGTTGTGCAGGTCAGATGGCTTTCGCTTCACGGAAAATATCGAGGTCCAGGTCCAGCCAAATTCGCAGTTAGACTAGTAAAGCGGACCCCAGACTCCGAGGTGAATTTAACTGAGATTAACGCTAGGATGAAAAAGAATATTCATTATTTAAATAGTGTAATCTATGATACCAAATGAGTTCATTGTAAAATGATTTGATGTTTCATACAAAACACATAAAAATGCTGAAATTGAACGGCCTCCTAAGATGTGTGTAAGTACCTAAATCGTCTTGATCTATCAAAGCAGCCGCCGAGGCCGAGTTCGCACTATCATTATGATAACAATGTTTTTAATTGACAACGTTTATATTATAAGACAAACAAACTGTCTCAAGCGATACTTCACTGAAATTTTACGTATTTCTTAACTATTTTTCTTCATAATATTCAAAGTTGTATTAAGTAAGTATAACTCGGGACACATCTTGGACCTAAATCGCGAGACAAACGAGGCCCTGAAACGCGCGGATTGTTATGTAATAATCCATGCTTGGTGAATTGGAGCTCGTCCACCGCAGTAGCACCTCGTACTATCCTCAAAAGACATCCAAGAAACGTGCACCTACTGCGCGTATAGAGCATATTTTGAGCACATTTTAGGTCCAAGAAATATATACCTTGAAAGATTCTAGTAAAAGCCTGTTATACAATAACTGAAGCCCGCTGAAAGAAAGAAAGAAAGAAAGAAGAAAGAATTTATTGCAAAACACAACGCACATTACACAATACACAATTTACAATAAAAAACAACAGTAAAAATAAAACGCAACCGCCCAAAAGACGCATACCGGCATAGGTACCTACCCACTCTGGTATTTGTCATCTATGGTCTATATCATATATGGTCGCTGGTGCCTTTGTTACCGATAAATACTGATATACTTAGTTTCTGCATCCCATCAACCTAATCCCAGGATAAAAGTATCCATGGGTTATTTTAGACTACTATCTAAAGACAAATATAGCACAGCCAAATTTTTTCAGACGTTCAGCCGTTTTTACTTCTATACCCTACACACAAGCTCTTGAAGAACCCCATATTGTAGTCGCTTGGGAAAACCACTGTAGGGAGTTCATTCCATTTTTTCTTACCTTTACCATAGTCTACGGTACAAATAAGGTTATATCATCATGGTTACCTTACTCACCACTAAGCAGTGGTTAGTAATGAGTAACCTTGACGAAGACGGTAGGGTGAGTTTCAGGTCCATTAAAATCTTCATTCCGTGGATTTTTTTTACCTTAAGTTTTGTAGTTAAAACAAATCGCGTTTATTATAGGTTTTGATACTATATGTATTCTTGCTTAATATCTAGCAGATAAATAAAAAAGCTAACGAGATATACAAGATCAAAAATTACGCGCCACCGCGATGACACATGCGTGCGCGGCAATGAAACAAGCATCCACGGGCATGAAATAAATATACCAAGGGAATGAAAAAATCAACCATGGAAATGAAAATACATAATATAAAACATAATATTTTATGTACCTACTTACATGAGAAATTATACTTACATACAATAAAAATACAAAGGGGATTAGGCAATTGTGTATGGACATTGGCGTCATTTATTTTTTCAGTGGCACTGTGTTAAACACGCGTATGAGTGTCGTTATTTTTATTGTAAGTAATATCGGAGCTGCGATATACAGGGTGGAACATTTCGACTTTACCTGGAGGGAAAGTACCCTCATACTAGAGATAGCGAATTTTACTTAAATTAAACATAACCTTATTTTTAAAGGGAAACAAACCTGCATTCAAAGATTTCTAAAAATAACACACCTGATGATCAAACCGCCTAAAATCTTCCTATACCTTCTCTTTTATGGGTTTCCTTTTACTTATTTTACCAAGTTTGTTAGAGATATTTGATACCTAAGATTGACCCTTTCGATTGATGCAATTAAAATATAGCTTCATCCGGATTTTATTCGGTTCGATTACCGGGTGTGGCAAGCGATTTTTTTGGAAATCCTTAAACGCAGTGTATTTTTTTAAGATTAAGAGAGTGTTTCCTTTGCTGCTGCCCAACCTAGGTGGATCCTGGCTAGTTTTTTCTAGGAGTTGTTTTTACCAAGCTGGATAACTTATCCCAGGCAAATTTTTTCTTGAACAACTTCGAGTGTAACCCCATCGATGGCTGTCCGTTTGTCCCTGTGTATGCTCAAATCTTCAAAATTACGCATTGGATTTAGAATCGGTTTTTTTAATAGATAGAGTAATTCAAGAGGAAGATTTATATGCATAATATTGTAGAAAAATATTGATAAATTTAGAGATATGCAGCGGGAATGGGATCAGAAAATATGGCGGTACGAAGTTCGCTGGGTCAGCTATTATTAGATAAACGATACCGCGTTTGCATTGGAGATGTGGAGGGAAAGTACTCTAAATACTGGAGATAGCTAATTTCATTCAGAAGAAACATTTTCCTCATTTTTAAAAAGAAAAAAAAACTGCGTTTAACGAATGCTGAAAAATCGCTTGCCACATCCTGTAATTGAACCGACTAAAATCGGAAAAAAAAAACAGCCAGTATTTTTATTGCTTTAATCGATAGGATTAATTATAAGACTCGAATCTCTCTAAGAAACCTGGTAAACTGCAGGTACTTTCATATTATACCATTTTCATTCATGGCTGCTCAATTCCAAAACGACGCCAATTCTTTTACACGAAAAAGAAATGGGAAATTAACAAATTAATATAATATACTTTTGTCAATATGCTATGGCGATGAGAACATAAGTTACGGAAATGAAACATCTGGTCATGGCAATGAGACTAAATTGTTTTACAAGGCATGGCAATGATTTTTTTTTCATTGCCGCGTTTTTTTCTTCATTACCATAGCAAATTTTGACCACGGAAACCATGGAAATGAAAGCACGGTGGTGAAAAACGAGCCAAAAATATAATATAAGAAAAAATCTATTAATTATTCGAAGTAATAAACACTTCACTAAAATAAACAAGATAAATTTCGTTCTATTGAATGTATAATCAAGAGGATAAACTTATTGGAATAGACAGTTATACCTATCCACAGTAATGAAAGAAAAAATGTCCAGTAACATAAAAATGATATACTTTTATTTATGGTGCCAAAACGCAGGTACGTGTGTACGTCCTTCCATGTCGAGCACTTAGGCGGCACCAATATGCAACGTTTAGCGGATATGAAGGAGGATACAAGTCGTTAGATAAAACGATATTCTAAAATATGTTTAGAACATGGCGATTAAAGGTAACTCTAGGACAAATGAACTTTTATTAACCATTCGTTGTATTGTCTAAATATTTGAATAAATGTATTTCGTAACAATACTTTAACTATTCACGTATCAAATAAAACTAGGTTTTAATTAAAAAAAACCAATAGATTTTTATCAATGAGGTATCACAATACAATAGGTGATGTGTGGACAAACACGGCAATGAAAAATTTCGAGATTTAAATTTTTTTTTTGGCGAATCTATAATCCAATTTAATAAAATATTTAGTGCTCCACATAGATCACTATATCGCCTAACCAGAAAAAAATGTTAGAGTATTGTAAAAATGATTTTTAGTACCGATTTCATCGATGCCACGCAATTTTTGGCCCCGGGAAATTCACCCGGTAGCGTCTTCTGTCTATATTTTTTGTACATCGAAAGTTATAGGACATTTACCGAATTTATAGATGTTTTACAACGCGTCCGCTAACAACCGCAAGATCAACATCATTAATGCTCAGAATGTACTTTCTCGATAGCCTATTAAACACGTTAACGCCCACATTTAATTAACTAGCTGGTATATTTTTCAGTACTATGTAGGTGGAGTTGCTGTCAACTAGATACTTTCTTCTTTCATCTATCTATTACACATTTGAGAACAGAAGCTTTTGTTAATATCTGTTATTCTGGTATTGGCCATATTTGTCAATTAGTCGCTTCACGGAAAATATAGAGGTCCAGCCAAATCCGTAGTTAAGACTGGTAAAGCGGACCCCAGACTCCAAGCTGAAAGTTCCGGATGCGACTGGGAATGCGCTAGGATGAAGACTATTATATAATTGTAAATTGAAAATGTTTGTCCGCGATGGACGCAAAAACTACTGAACGGATTTTGATGCAGTTTTTTTTGTTAGAAAGGTCTTGTTCAGACTTAAAATCTTACGTTTGTTTGATTGCAACCCGTTGAGTAGAAAAGGAGATAAAAGATTCAAGCGGGCGAAAGGCTAGTAAATAGATATGAATGTAGATTAGGTAGGTATATAACTACTTATAGAGGTAGTGTTGTGTAGGCCCAGGCACCGACTAATAAACATGAATTTTTTAAAATCGCACCTGTCTTTCTGATTTGGTTAATACCTATCTGAAACGGTTGGACCGATTTATGAGATTTTCACCGGTAGATCGCTAATAAACTGTTACAAGGCATAACTTAAGACTATGTACTTTTATTTTAGAAATACGAATTACTCGTAAAATAGGTACCTACTAAATAAAATCCAGATTTAAATTACGTACGATTATTCGCAGGTAGATTTATTATAAATTTTCACTGGTAGATAGCTGATAAGCTGATGTTACAGACAATTAAGGCATAACTTCGACTTCTTTTATTTCAGAAAACGCAAAAAATAATAAAATCCATATTTTTAGTCCACGCGGACATTGGGTAAATGATACATACATACATACATACAATCACGCCTTTATCCCCGGAGGGTTAGGCAGAGGTGAATTAACACCCACATTTCAAAAATGATGAACCTTTGATTTAGTCCCTCATAAACAAACCTAACACTTAAATTAGAATGTTACGTATCTACAATCAGTAGTAGGTAAATAGGAAATTACTCACGCTCTGCGGTGTTTAAACTAGAATGTAGTAAAAATTAAGTGTCGAACGCCAATGCTTCCTAGAAGTGTGATGTGAGGGTAATCAAAGAGACGGGTCCCGTCTGGCATATTTCAAGTGCAAATAAATCGCTGGCTACAATAAATCAGTGGTACGAGTACATAAGACATGTACACTATGTACAGTCGACAAAGAAGACAAGGGTACACCTTTTAATATAAAGTTGTATGAAAATACTGTGCTGGAGGGTGCCACATTCGATTCAGGTATGATTTCGTAGCAGACCGCATACCATAACTGCCGACGCACGCGGCACATGCGCGTAATTTCATTGCGGCTTCTCGATGGCCCCCTTTGTCTGTATAGGAGTTTGACAAGTAATGGGTACGCTGTATGTGCTGCATGCGTCGGCAGTTGTCGTATGCGGTCGGCTACGGAACCATACCTTTCAGTGACATGTCATATAGCCTATAACCAGCGGACGATCTAGACGCTTCTAACGTTACCTCAATTGTCCAGCTTTAAGTTCTAATAAGTAGTTCTATATAGCTCCTCATAGCTCACAGATGAACATACATACATGTACATACATAACCAGTCAAAATCATAACCCTACCCTTACCGTAATCGGGTAAAAAGTAATACTTACTTAATATCATTGAATGAGATCGATTCCCTGTTCTCTCTCATAATAAATGCTTTAAAATGTCATTCAATCATTGAATGAGAAATCCCAATATTTTCATTCGAATTGCATGTTGTTATACGTCTGTTCAGGCATTCACGCTCAAACAATATTAGCACAGCACAACCAGCCTTGTCCAGACAGTCAAAATAATTATTATTTAATGTATTTACACAATGCGATGCAGTTTGTTTGTTCCCGCCGCTATTAGGTTAATGTTTGAAGTTCTTCCTGCTCCCTGTTGGCACCTGTCCAACATTTGTTGAGCTCCATATAGCGTTCAAGTCACGCAGTTTTGCTGAAATTGTCAAGTATTTCTGTGCTCTACAAAGATCTTCAAGGCACGTTGGCTATTTGCTAAACAACGGATGAGGCTCAGGCGCAGATTTCCCTCCCGGAAAACATTCTAAATTCTAATGCCCTTCTTGAAGAACCCCATATTGTAGTCGCTTGGGAAAACCATCGCAGGGAGTTCATTCCACAACTTGAGCGTGCGTGGGATGAAGTTCCTTTCATAACGCGTAGTGCGCACCGTTTCCGGTCGCAATATGTGAGGATGAATTCCCTGCGTATGGCGAGCGATGCGATGATAGAATTTAGCTGTAGGCATCATGTCAAACAATTCATCTGAGCACAAACCATTGTAGAACACACACAATTGATAATAGTTGCAAAATCTTGCTTTGTATCATAAACACATACATTATCTACTTCATTCGCATCTAAAAGGCCCAGCCCCCGTTTTCATGTACTACCGCGTGCATGATTTTTCTTAGCTTTAAAGGGAGTAACTGCCACCTGACCTCAACCTCAAGAGGAACGGACGGGACGTCTACATTGCATTTTGATTATAATCTCTCTTTTTGGTTTCTTGCCGGAATCCATTGGCTAAACTAACCTTTAATCTTTTTTTAGTTTTGACGTTTTGTAATAACGTTTTCATGGTCTGTACAAAATAAGGCTTTTTGACTTCGAACTTATTCCATTTGAACAAATTCTATCGCAATTTAATTGGTATTATTTTATTATTAACTGATCTCTGCTTGTTCCAGTTGGGAGGACAGTATGCCAGACTATGAACGAGGGCTCGTCGGTCGTGCTGCACCAGACCAACATCACCAGGCTAACGGCCCGGGCCATCCACCAGGCCGGCTACCATCTCCACAATGTGGAACATTTGTAAGTAATCCATTTCCATCCATTCAAATCTGCTTGAAACACGAGACGAACCATCACTTACGTTTCTTTCTTTCTTTCCTTTCTATTTCTCTTCATACCATGATATCCAGTATCCTTACTCATTAACTTCCAAAGAAGTGGTTCTTCTGAGTATTTCTCCAAATGCTGAACGATACAGCAATTTTTTCTACAAAGATTACCCACCCGAAGTTAGGTAGAGTTATCTGAACATCGATGTGCAAGACGAAACTGACGAGATTGTCACTGCAGAGTTTATCAATGCAATGTATGTACTCCTCACACACTATTTATGCGCGTACTGAATAAAGTTTCTGCTGAATATTCTTAATGATTCTTCCAAAAGTTTAACTACGGAGTCAAGTTTCTATGGAAGTCCCCCGTTGTCTAAGTTGCCTGTACGCAGAGTGCAAGAAGAAACCTTAACAAAATTGACACTGCAGAATTTATCAATGCCATGTATGTGGCTCCTCACACATAATTTAAATGATCCACACTATTGCTATAGTTACCGGCATATCTTGACCCCAGTCACGTCATAATATGCGCATTGTTTCTCTTCTTTGAGCTTCTTTTGAGGATAATACGGAGTGCTCCTTCTGCATACTTACTAACAATCCGCGCGCGCCAGGTCCTCATTTCTCTCTTGACTTAGTTTCATAATACCAGTAACAATACCATGAATCTGTAGACGGTTTTTAACTCTATCCGTTACATAATAATGGCTTATCCTATTTTTGGCAATAACAACAACAAAAAACTATACGATGCTCGTATACTTTGTAATGTAAAGCGAGTTCTTTTATCTTTTCGTAACAAACGTGAGGAATTCGAACGTGTACGGTACAAGAGTCCTATTTCTGTCGCAGATCAATCATGGACGCGCCATTCTTGGAGCATGTCGTAGTGGAAGACCTCACTAAAATGCCCAAACTGAAGTCACTGTGAGTATTTGATTGGAATTGACTTATTTTTCGAATACCTGATACTACCTATGTACCAACGTACCACACTCTCGGCCTCTGTGGTGAAGCGGTAGTGTACGCGGGCACTACGTAGGATGCGAGGGTTCGATCCCCGCTTAGTGCAAATATTTGTATGCATGAATATGAGTATTTAAATTGGTCTGGTCGTGCCTCGGAGAGCACGTTAGGCCGTCTGTCCCGGTTGCCATACGAACATCTATGACAGTCGTTATGTGTAGTTGGAGCCCTAAAATTCTAATAAGTGGTCTAGCTGCAATGCCATTGGGTTGTGGAGGTCAAATGGCAGTCGCTTCACGGAAAATATCGAAGTCCAGCCAAATCCGCAGTTAGACTGGTAAAGCGGACCCCAGACTAGTTAGTACCTATTTACTTCTGGAACTGTAGTGCAGATAATTAGTCCTGTGTGTAGACTTGTAGACTATACAGTGAGCTAGTAATATATGTAAGTGCAGTATCTAATCACACAGGTTCATAACCCAAGCGCCGCGGCTGCATCGTATCGCGCCCCTGCCTTCACTGCCCGAGCTGCGCACATTGTACGTATGTATTTTCTTTTTGGTTCATTTTATTTTTCACATTATTTTTATTATTAACATATTAACTATAATGTGTATGATATAACTCTTATTATCAGGGGCGTATTTAAAGATTTGGCGCCCCGGGCCACTTAGGTTTGCCGCCCCCTATGCAGGCGCGGTCCGAGGGGGGGAGGGGGGGGTCTCAGGGGAACCCCAAAACCATGCACGTCATATTAAAAAGTCCCAGTACAAGGGGGGGGGGGGGGGGGGGGGGGAATTTCTTAAGGAATTTCCGAAGTGACCCCCTCCCCCCAAACTTCAAGCTGCGACCGCGCCTGCCCCTATGTGACGTTCGCGTTCACCGTTAGCCTGCGCCCAAGGGGCTGACACAAAATAGGGGTCCGTCAGAAATTACTGGAGATTTTCATGCCTGATTCGTGAGATCTCTATCTTATGGTGCCAGGGAAGTGACTTCCATCGATCTCTCCACTAACCCAGGCTCCCAACCAGAATCCCTTCAAGGGTAAATATTTGCATTCCATTCCATTAAAGCGCCCTACGTAGAAGATGATATCGCAACCAAAAATCACTTGAGTACAGCAATAGCTTGTGAAGAATGATGCTTTATGGCTCAAAGGCAACAGCAAAAGCACCGCTTTGGGATCTGGCAGCACTCTAGGCTCTAAAGGCACTCGGATCCCGTTTTGAAGGGCTCTATAACATATGCCTCAAGTAGAGACGGATTCCGAAAATTTGAAAGACAGGAAAGCTGGTCCTCTTCTGCAAAGTTACCGTCCGCCTATCGGTGTGCAGTCATGCAGGTGTTTTAAACGAATTATTCCTCGTGAAGTACCACATCGAGCGCCTTACAGGAGTGAGGCCGAATTTGGTAGACAATAAATTTGGTTATAGTCGGGAGCACCGTGGATGCCAACACGCGCTTGAGGGCCCTGGTGGAAGAAGCAGTGGCACGGCGAGTTGATGCTGGCAGTGTCTATTGTTGCCTACGTCTTTAACACCTTGCCATGGAGCTGCATCAGAGCTGCACTCTTTCAGCACGGGGTGCCTCTCAATCCTCGCGTCATTGTCGGGGCTTACTTATCGGTGAAAGCCAGTATCTACCCATGTAGGACAGGGCTTGGTAAGTGAGATATGTGGCGGGGTGTTCCGGCTGGCGCGGATCTGGGGCCGCTTCTGTGGAACATCGGCTAGGACTGGATGGTGACGGCATGAAATCTGAAGCAACTAAGTAAGCCACAGCTGGAGTTACGCAAGTCCTTGGACGTATTTGGTGACTGGATCTGAAGTGGGCATACCTGGTTCTCTTACTTACGAACCCTTTCTGGCCAATTGATGTGTGGGGAGCACAGAGGCTCCCCCTACACCACCTGGCAGTCCTTAAATAGACTTCGGATGCAGGTCAGCCGAAGTAACGAAAACCGAATTAGATGGAGTTTCTCAGATAAGGTGGACCCAGGCACCACGGTGTGAATGCGGAACTACAGTGAGGTAGGCGCTAACGTGTGCTGCATGCCTAAGCACGTGTACACCGCAGGAACTCATGGGTGCCTCTGAGAACGCCATCAGGGTGGTTGCACACTGGGCAAACAAAGTATGACATATGTCGTCGACTCGACAAAAGGAGAAGATTAGCTCGGATGAGGTGATGCACGAAGGGGGTTCTCACACGTATTCGCTGCCGATAACGCGATAGAGGTATCACAGTAGCTTCTCCTACCAGCTGACGCAATGCGCCCAGCTATGGCTGCTTCGGTGAGTTCCTGAGACATACAGATCAGGAGCCGACCCCTGCAATGCCACCTCTGCCTGGACTCCTCTATGTATATGCCACTTCACGCGTTGTATTCTTTAAGCAACCGTCAGAGCGGGAAACCTCTCGCCGCAGGTTCTGGTGCTCGTTATGGCCGTCTGCGAGGGGTGATTATTCCTCGTGAAGTGCCACATGCGGTCTCGGTTTAAAACCGCACACCGTCTCTGTCGGGTCTCAATCATCGGGTGTAAAGTTACCCAATTAGATATTTCCCTCGCAACCCGGCTGACCTTTTAAGATAGCTCCTTCGGGTGTGGGTAGTCGGTGTCCCCATTGAACCCCGGAAAGGTACGGGTTTCACCGCCGCGTTACCGGACTGAATATATTGGAGTAACAGGCGACCACACCTGTCGCCCCCAGGTCTCGGGGAACCAGCCGCCCCTTAGCTGCTCTTATCTGTGCTCTCTGCTAGTCATATGGATACGTGGAAACCCTATGAGTAGCGAGAGAAAGGCGCTGCCGTCTTCGGCGCCCAAGCTGCTTGGCCCCAGTTACACCGTACTTGAACGCAAATGTTATTTAGGGTTTTCTAATTTGAATACAATAAAAATAATGAGTGACATAGTCATATTGTAACTAAGTAAGCTCCGAAAAATTGAAATAAAAAAAAATATACGTGATATTTACTCTAATAGGCGCCTAGAGACATAGACATTCGGGGCGGCAGGTTGCAAGGGGCGGCGGAACCACCCCGAGCGTCTATCTCCGGCGCCTTTTAGAGCAAGATTAAGGCGCCCAGACTCCAGAGATAGACGTTCGGGGCGGCAGGTTGCGAGGGGCGGCGGAATCGCCCCGAGCGTCTATCTCTGGGCGCCTTTTAGAGCAAGATTAAGGCACCCAGAGATAGACGTTCGGGGCGGCAGGTTGCAAGGGGCGGCAGAGCCGCCCCGAGCGTCTATCTCTGGGCGCCTTTTAGAGCAAGATTAAGGCGCCCAGAGATAGACGTTCGGGGCGGCAGATTGCGAGGGGCGGCGAAACCGCCCCGAGCGTCTATCTCTGGGCGCCTTTTAGAGTCAAGATTAAAGCGCCCAGATCAGATCTTCAGGGTCGGCAGCATGAGTGTGATGCCCCTGGTGTTGCATAGGCCATGGTAACCACTTTCCATCAGGTGGGCCGCACCGTGTGCTTGTCTGCAACCTAAGTGGTATAAAAAAAAATTAGACGCTCGGGGCGGCTCCGCCGCCCCTCGCAACCTGCCGCCCCGGGCCATGGCCCCCTTGGCCCTAGGGTAAATACGCCCCTGCTTATTATATATTTTATTTTCTGAAAAATGTACCTATAAGGGCCCTAAAATGCTACCCTGTGATACCCGTACCAAAACAGTTGTGTGTGTATATAAACTAATATCAAGAGGAAAGAGTGAAAGAGTACAGTTATAATTATTTATAAAATGCTCTGCCGAAAATCTTAGGGGCGGGAAGATCGGGAGCGGTTGATCGAAGATCAAAATAAAGTATTTTCTTGATTTTTTAAATGTTTTGTTCTATTGACAAAATAGAAACACCAAAGGGGAATTATTTAAAAATCAACTAAATATGGAGTGTGTGAAACATTTTGCACAACATTTAAGGTGTCTGAACAAAAGTGTTTTCAGTGTTTTCAGCAGACTAAGTATTTATTTTACATTATAAGGGTGAATTTCCCGGGACCAAAAATTGCGTGGCATCGATGAAATCGGTACTTAAAATCATAGTTACAATACTCTAATATTTTTTTCTGGTTAGGTGAAATAGTGACCTATGTGTAGCACTAAATATTTTATTAAATAGGATTATAGATTCTCCAAAAAAAAAATTTAAATCTCGAAATTTTTCATTGCCGTGTTTGTCCACACGTCACCTATTGTGTTGTGATACCTCATTGATAAAAATCTATTGGTTTTTTTAATTAAAACCTAGTTTTATTTGATACGTGAATAGTTAAAGTATGGATACGAAATACATTTATTCAAATATTTAAACAATACAACGAATGGTTAATATAAGTTCATTTGTCCTGGAGTTACCTTTAATTGCCGTGTTCTAAACATATTTTAGAATATTGTTTTATCTAAGGACTTGTGTCCTCCCTCATATGCGCTAAGCGTTGCATATTGGTGCCGCCTAAGTGCTCGACGTGGAAGGACGTACTTACGTGCCTGCGTTTTGGCACCATAAGTAAAAGTATATCATTTTTATGTTACTGGACATTTTCTTTCATCACTGTGGATAGGTATAACTTTCTATTCCAATAAGTTTACCCTCTTGATTAAACATTCAATAGAACGCAATTTCTCTTGTTTATTTTTGTGAAGTATCTATTACTTCGAATAATTAATAGATTTTTTGTTATTTCATATTTTTGGCTCGTTTTTCATAACCGTGCTTTCATTTCCATAGTTTCCGTGGCCAAAATTTGCTATGGTGATGAAGAAAAAAACGCGGCAATGAAAAAAAAATCATTGCCATGCCTTGTAAAACACTTTAGTCTCATTGCCGTGACCAAATGTTTCATTACCGTTACTTATGTTTTCATCGACATAGCAAATAATAACAAAAGTACATATATCATAATTTGTTAATTTCTTCTTTGTGTGAAAGAATTTAAATAAACAGCTTTGATTCTATTATATTTGTTTAATTGTACTCCTTTTGTAGATTTTTAATCTACGAAAGGGCGTTGGGTAAGGTTGGCGTCGTTTTGGCATTGAGCGGCCATGAATGAAAATGGTATAATATGAAAGTACAGTATATAGTGAGCAAAAGTTACTATGAACAAACTTCTCTTAACCATATCGGAACTTAGATATAATTTAGCTACCTATTAAAACAGAGTGGTATTTTTACAACTTTGCTTGGATGGAAAGTACTCTATATACTGTAGCGAATTCCACTCAAAGGAAACATAACCTTATTTTTAAAAAGGAACAAAACTGCATACAACGTTTTAAAAAAAATGCCACACCCGGTAGTCTAACCGACTAAACATTTCCTTTGAGATAATTTTAAAGCAATTAGTTTGCTAGACTAAACAAATTATAATAAATTGGAAAAAGCGAAATCTACCATCGCCGTAAGATGGATGTATTGGAAAAATTGGGTCACTCTCGGGCGAAGCTCGGTGGCTCAGTGGTCAGAGCGTTCCCCCTGTAAGGGAAAGATCGCGGGTTCGAGTCCCGCCCGAGAATTGATTTCGCTTTTTCCAATTTATTATAATTTGTTTAGTCTAGCAAACTAATTGCTTTAAAATTATCTCAATTGATTGTGCGGAGTTATCAAAAATCAATGTTTAAAAATGATTGCAACATCATTCATTGATTCCGATAGTTCGTACGAATATCGGTAGATTACTCCTACCATCGCCGTAAGATGGATGTATTGGAAAAATTGGGTCACTCTCGGGCGAAGCTCGGTGGCTCAGTGGTCAGAGCGTTCCCCCTGTAAGGGAAAGATCGCGGGTTCGAGTCCCGCCCGAGAATTGATTTCGCTTTTTCCAATTTATTATAAACACTAGCTTTTGCCCGCGGCTCCGCCCGCGTGGATGTCGGTTATCGCGACCAAACATAGCCTATGTCCTTTCTCGAGGTCTAATCTACCCCTATACCAAATTTCATCAAAATCGGTTCAGTGGTTTGGGCGTGAAAGCGAGACAGACAGACAGACAGACAGACAGACAGACAGACAGAGTTACTTTCACATTTATAATATTAGTAGGGATTTCCTTATTTTTAAAAAGAAAAAAAAACTGCATTTAACGAATGCTGAAAAATCGCTTACCACATCCTGTAATTGAAGCGACTAAAATCAGAAAAAATATCATCCTGTGCTTTTGCCTTAATCGATAGGATTAATCATAGGGAGATCCATGAAAGAGAAGGTTTAGGAAGAATTTAGGCGGTTCGATCATCAGGTGTGACATTTTCAGAAATCATTGAATGCAGTTTTGTTTACCTTTAAAAATAAGGTAATATGTTTCCTTTAGGTAAAATTCGCTATCTCTAGTATGAGGGTACTTTCCCTCTAGGTAAATTCGAAATGTTCCACCCTGTATATCACAGCTCCGATATTACTTATAATGAAAATAATGACACTCATACGCGTGTTTAACACAGTACCGCTGAAAAAATAAATGACACCACTGTTCATACACAATTGCCTGTATTTATTGTATGTAAGTTTAATTACTCATGTAAGTAAGTATAGCCGCTTCCAACCAGTCTTATTGGAGATCTATAGGGGAGGCCTATGTCCAGCAGTGGACTTCCCATGGCTGAAATGATGATAATGATGATGAAGTAGGTATATAAAATGTTATGTTTTATATGTATTTTCCGTTCCGTGGTTGATTCTTTCATTCCCTTGGCACATTTCTTTCATGGCCGTGGACGCTTGTTTCATTGTCGTGCACGCATGTGTCATTGCCGTGGCGCGTAATGTTTGATCTTGTATATCTCGTTAGTTTTTTTAGCTATCTGCTAGATATATAGCAAGAATACATATAGTATCAAAACCTATAATAAACGCAATTTGTTTTAACTATAAAACTTAAGGTAAAAAAAATCCACGGAATGAAGATTTTAATGGACCTGTTGAAATTCACCCATAATAATAATAAAACATTTTGAATTACTTGTAAATATGCAGCCGAAAACTATTACAAAAATAACTTTTTTAAATTCAAATAATGTTTTCACGCAAATTAATAAGTGGATACCTATACACTAAAAAGAGACTAAGCAGATCTAAAATGTAGTATCTACTATTTATTACGACATAAAGTAACCGCACTTTACAGCAATTTCATTAGGTTAGCCGTAATAGCAAGCCGCAATATCCGGCGCATTGCAAACGCTATAAAACATCCAAGCCATTATATGCCCGCACCCACTGTAAAAGCTCACCCCACTAATTCAATAGAAATTGAACTAAAATAGCATGAATTCCATGAACACAATCACACTGTTTAAACTGTCAAGATTTTGGTTCATGTAGGATAGTGTGATTACGTTACTTTGGGTCACTTCACTGGATGTAGGGAAAAATATTTGAAAAATTTCTAGACGTTAATTATTCACTACTAGCTGTTGCCCGCGGCTCCGCCCGCGTGGAATTCTGATCCCGTTCATCGCTGATATATAGCCTATATGTTAATCCAGGGTATAACCTATATACATACCAAATTTCAACCAAATCGGTCCAGCCGTTTATGCGTGAAAGAGTAACAAACATCCACACATCCATTCTCACAAACTTTCACATTTATAATATTAGTAGGATAATATTAGTAGGATAGTAGGATTTATAATATTAGTAGGACAAATAAAATTTGCCATGCGAAAATCTATAGCAGCCGTTGCAGGTAGTTGGAGCACTAAAAAGTCCGATTAGTTTAACTAAGAACTTCGAGGTCAGATGTTAGTCTCTTCACGGAAAATATTGAAGTCATCAGCCGCAACACAGTGAAAAATCGAGTCCAAATGAGTTCCAAAGAGGCTCAGAGAATGACGATTCATTTCGGTTTCTTGTAAAAATTGTCTGTTGTCTGTACAATAAACCTTTGTCTAAACAAACAATAATATTACCTATAGATACAAAATCTTAAGTTAATCTCTGACACAGAATACTAACTGATGTAAATAGATTAATTTTTCAGTCAATTATCCATCATAAATAAATGGAACGTTGAATATCTCATAAATAAAAATCAGAATGTTATTAATACAAGTACTCGTATTCTCCTAGAAATCCATCGTCACTTTTTCAAACTTGACGATGAAATATGGTTAGTAATAAACATTCTGACTTTTATTTATGAGATTTTCATAAACGTCCGATTAGTTTATCAGGATAAATCGCCATAGAATCCATTAAAAAACTGTTTTATTTTAATTTCCAAGGAAATAGTTTTATTCCATGGGTATAAATATCCCTACAGGGATAAATTATCCCTGTGCAACATTAGGAAATTGTAGCGGGAGTTTCTTCTAAAACCATTGAGAAAAATGCATTATGAGCTATTTTATGGCATATTAACGATAAGGAAGCGTATAACATTTATAATAAAGATGATTTCAACAGCATGATCACGACGTCTGGTCTTCTGGAGGTGCCCAACCTGAGCCGCGTCCACGACAGCAAGAACACTCCAACATATTTACAGGCTATGTGAGTATGGCCAGCTAGAGACCGCTAAAAGTGACTTTCCACGGTGCATGATTCTACAGATTTTACCACGACAGACGACCACGGACAGCCAAGCATAATGCGTCAATTGTGTAAATCAATTAGTCTATCGCAGTCCACTGCTGGACATATACTTCTCCCCATGTTGGGAAGCTTTGGTCCATCTGTTTCCATGTAGCCAGACTATATGATTTTATTTCGAGTTTTAGTTCGCTCGTTATCAATGAGTTTCTTCATGAGTGAAAATCTCGCAGTGATATCGTCTGCGTATTTTTCCGTTAGTCGCCTCTTACGACTACCTTCAAAGAAGATGGGGTGGTGATACTTATAATCTTTCTCCGTCACCACACGATCAATTGTGTTATGCAGACAACTGCTACGGATTTTCTTACTCTTGTAACAACGACACTTTTAGCGCTGCGTAGGTGCTCGCTGTTCCACGTCCGCCTGCACTAATCATGCACCGTGAAAAGCCGCCTTTAGCTTATAAGAATTATTTTTACTAAAATGTAACTTTATTTATACAATGCGGTAACGGAAATTTTAATGTAGATATAGCTAATAGGAATTATGAGTTCATATTTGCCAGATATTCCACGATGATCTTAAAATGTTCAATTGCTTCTGCTGAAAAATCGCAATTATATTACCTATTTAGTAATTAACGTATAAGAAGGATACTGTGATAATTGAAAGTCATAGGATTCCAGGTGTAAAATTCTCATCGGTTTATGTTTTTCAGAGATCTGGAAGGCAACCACATAACGCACCTATCTCCACACGCGCTGCGAGTGCGCGCCGATCAAGTGTAAGTCCCTAGGTACATACCCACATGTGCTATATTATTTATTTTCGCATCACCATTCATCATCACTGATTTCAAGCTTACTCTTTTTTAATGGGGGGACCCCATGGTATCCACACGTGACATCTTGTAACCGGACCTCGAGATACTCTTATGACACGAGACAGCGCGCGGGCGTGTGGTTTTAGTCGGTTCAAGGCCAACATAACCGCTTCCGCCAGTTGGTGCAGGGGAGGTATCCGAGGGATTTTCTGCGTACTCCTGATAGAAGTAGAGAAAGGGATGCTTAGATGGCTCGTACACGTAGAGCGCATATTATTTTACTTTTATATTGTTTTTAGGTTAATATTTTATTTTAACGCTATTTTATTCTTTTCATGCTTTTCATTATGCCATCAATCAATTTACCAATTAGCAATAGTTGACATCAATACTAATTGTTCATTCTGATGAAAAATTGTATCCTTGACACTACTGGTGGTGTCACGGGGATTACCCTTGACACTACCAATAGTGTCATTGGGTTGTGCTACGGGGTCGTCACGCAAAATTATAACTGTTGTTTTTCAAAAGTGTAGATTGACTAGAATTTAATTGTTTATTTGTAAATCTTTATTGTATTTTGCTCGCATGATGATATTTATCAATTCTTATCCACATTTTGTGTACCTCACAAGGTTGTATAAGAATATTATCTTTATTTTTATTGAATTAACTAAAACCACGTATCTCTTGAGTTTATTATGGCGTTGCTAGGTCTAAAAATATGTCTTTATACTGTTGCATTTCCTCTCAACTTCAAGAATACACAATATTACGTGTATGGTGTTTTATTTCAGGTCTCTGAACTACAACCTGCTTGAAGAAGTACCAGCGCATGCTTTTAAAAATGCACAGATATCTAAACTGTAAGTAAATTTCAAATTAATATACCTACCTATCTACGCCTGTGCATTTATGCCTATGCAGTTGTGTGGATACAGTGCCTTCTTGATCCATGTTGACCAGTGATCCATGGGTTATTTCAATTTATCCCACTCTCTTCTGCTATCAGATCAGAATAACACGTGTAGGTAGAGCTGAGGTGCAATGTTCCCCAAGCGGTGTAGTCAATTTTATCATTATATTCATCACATTTATTTATATCATTTGACGGCCTCTGTGGCGTAACAGTATAACGCTCGACTGCTACGCAGGGGGCGTGGGTTCGATTCCCGCTCAGTGCAAATATTTGTATGCATGTATATGTATATTTGCATTGCTCTGGGTGTTTCTATGTATAATAATTATGTATGTATTTACAAAAAAAAAGTAGTTAAGTATGTTAATCCGCAATCTAGGTTCCATAATTCAAGCTAGTTAAGCTATGCTTACCATGGCCCATGGTCCATGGGTCTGGATAGCGTTGTGAAGAATTTTGTAGAATAATTATTTACTATCACCCTATTTTATACCATATACCTAGGTGGCAGACAAGCACATAGCACTTCAGTTGGAAAGTGTTTTTTTTTCGCGCCGACCAACGCACTTGTTTCTATGTCCCTACATCATGCATCCTTTGAGCTGAAACATTTGCTCATTGTAATGCTTATTTACAGGAGCTTCAGAGGCAACACAAAACTGCGGCACCTACATGAGGATGCTTTTGCAGCTAACCTGCTGCTGCGACAATTGTAAGTTAATCATTATAATTACTTAGTTATTTATAATCTAGAAGCACTCATTCTTTGGCCAGCAATTGGTGACAAAAGGCAATTTTGATAAAAAAAATATAGTATCTGGGGGCACGGCAGTGCCCCCGCCAAGTCGAGCAAAAAAGAGCGGCACGGCCGTAACACTATTTTCTCGAAGCACTTCAGGCCATTTTCGACCCCCTAGAACTTCGTTGTGGATAAACTTAGAAGCCTGAATCTTCGGTTACCAAGTGGGCTCTGTATCACTACTGTGTATTTCAAATTTCATTTAATTTGAACCAGTAGGTACTTTAGGAATTATAACTAGTCAAAGTTTGCAAATTTTGCAAATTTTGTCACTCACTGACTGACCGATCATCAAAACTCTAAGGCACTTCTAGCAGACGTAGAAGCCTCAAATTTAGAAGATAAGTAGTGTTTAGTGTACAACTCAAGGGAAAATTAAAATATTCTTCAATTTCAGCAATTTCACCAACTGCATAAATAACTTTGTAATCTCATATAAATAAATGGGATTACAAAGTTACATTTGCAGTGAACGTTTCAGTGTACATGAATCCATCCATACTAATATCAGTCTAACGAAGTATTATAATAAATGCGAAAGTAACTATCTGAGCGTCTGTTATTGTGTTATTTTATTAGTTATTAGTGTTATTACACTTTCACGCCTAAAATCAATAAGTAACATTTCAATCAAAACTGAATAAACTTGATGACGAAAAGTGAAGAAGTGGGAGTGGGAGTGGGAGTGGGAGTTACATAGGATTACAAATTACTGGGACTGGGACTCGGACTATCTGACACAGAGAAACCAGAAAGGTAATCTACAAAAAGAACTGAAATCCCATCAAAAACAATACTTGTAAAAAAATGCCAAGCCTCGCCGCCCTCGGTTCTTCTACCGCAAAAAGTTGTGAGATCCATGTAATACCAAGTCGGTTAATTTATTTAGTCCCTACTTCAGTCTACTACTACCCCCTACTACTGTCCTAAGTTATTACGTAATAAGCTTTTATGTTTTAAATATAATAAATTGACTTGGCCATCGCATGAAAACATAATCTATCGCACATTAAATAAGATTGTTTAGTGCGATTGCCAAGACAGTTTATTATATTTAGAACATAAAATCTTATTACGTAATAACTTAGGACAGAAGGTCCCTGAAGTAGGGACTAAATAAATTAACCGACTTTGTATTACATGGATCTCACAACTTTTTGCGGTAGAAGAACCGAGGGCGGCGAGGCTTGGCATTTTTTTACAAGTATTGTTTTTGATGGGATCGCTTATTCTGAGCGCCCAATCCCGGCTATGATCAAAGCTTGTAGGTACTTTGGAAGCTGAAGTCCGGTCGTATAATCCTCCTCAATGTGATTATGTTGACTTTTACGAGAACATCTACCATGTGACCAGTGCCCCTGAGGGGGAAATATATTCGAATTCGTAACATAACGACTGACTGACTGCCTCTGTGGCGTAGCGGTAGTGAACGCGGCTGCTACGCAGGAGGCGCGGGTTCGATCCCCGCTCAGTGTCAATATTTGTATGCATGAATATAAATAGTTTGGGTGTTTCTATGTATAATATGTATGTATTTACAAAAAAAAAAGGTATCTAAGTATATATATCCGCATTCTAGATTCCATAACACAAGCTAATTAAGCTTACCATGGGTCTAGAAAGCGTTGTGTAGAATGTTGTGGAATATTTATTTATTTATTTATAAAGTTATCGAGAGAACGGAGCAGCGATTGGCAGGCTTCAAACACACAGGTTCATAGTAGGCAGGCGGCCAATCGCAATGTTCCGTTCCCTCAATACTATACGTTACTGACGAATTCGAATATTTTCCGCACTCAGGTCACTGATGTAACCTAACCTGACCTAGAAATTAACTTAGTTTGCTGTATAATACGACAAATCTTCAGTAAGAAGATTTCTTTTCCGTGTGGAGAATCGTGACTCTATACCAATCTGACAATCTACCTAACTGACGGTTCTTGGTTTGTTCTAGAGACCTAAGTAGTACAGCTATTACGTCCCTGCCGATAGCTGGCCTGCACCAGCTAGAAGTGCTTAGGATAGAGAAGACACCTTCACTCAAATATATCCCATCGATCTACGAGTTTCAGGTGAGGAATATTATTATTACTTGACTCCTGTGCATGTGTTACGAACCTATGGTCAATGTATTGTATAGTGTAGACTATTTCAAGGGCCCATCATCCACCGAAACGAATACAACTCGAGTTCAGCCCCCTTCCTTGCTATGATTTAGTTTATTTTGACTTTTATGGGAATGACTATCAACTCCTGAAGTAAAACCTACGACAAATTTCAGCGCTTAAAAATAGTAACCCAACCAACAATATTTCACCCTAAAGAAGATTTTTTAAGTAGGTATAGTGCCCTGCCCACACCACTAACATTCAATAACTTCGTACGTAACAGAATCTTCAGAAAGCGTACCTGACTCACCACTTCCACTGCTGCGCGTTCGAGTTCCCCGAGAGGCACAACCCCATCAGGCACCAGATGTACAAGAAGCAGATGGATCTTATGCAGGCGGTGAGCACCACCTACCTTTTTCTTTTCAACGAACTTGTAGGAAAAGGAGGAGATATCTAGTATCGTAGGTACTAGGTACTTACTGAAGGCCGCAGCCCGCGTCACTCAACGTGGGTAACTGAATCCGTTTCAGGAACTCATGGCAAGTAGTAATTTATTCCAGAGCCTCGATTCTGCTAACGTAAACCATTGTATAGACTTAAAAGTAATGCTGTTAAGGTCTAAAAAGGCTTTTTGTAGAGTGAATGAAAAAGTGTAATGAAACTCTTTTCATTTAATTATGGACTTTAATCCTATAGCACTAAAGTCTGAATTTAATGCCAATTTTTGCAGTGTCTATGGTATGACGGCTGTTTTCACTTCTATCGGTATAACCCGCGCCACGTATCTTGGACCTAAATCGTAAGACATACGAGGTTCAGTTCAGGCACCTGCGGATTGCTTTGTAATAATCTACGCTTGGTGAAATTGAGTTCGTCTACCGCAGTAGCATCCCGTGCTATCCTCAAAAGACGCCCAAGAAATGTGTACTGCGCGTATAGGGCATATTTTGAGCACATTTTAGGTCCAAGATACGTGGCGCGGGTCCCTAAGGCCCCGCATGTTTTTTCCACATTTCTATTTTAATTATATGTAGGTATGTACATACTTAATAACTTCTATCTTTTTACAGAAATGCGCTGAACACAAGACAGCTCGTGAAAAAAGGTTCTCAGAACACATGGAACCTATTATGGCAATTCCGGAGCACGATTACATCAGGAATACGGACAATCAAACCACGTAAGGCTGCAATTTATTTATTAGTTTAAAAAATATACCTCCTTTGACCACGTGTTGTGTTGCCAGGCGGTGAGTAGAGTAGCCAGAGCTCACTGGAGAGGTTTTATGCTGTCAATGGGTCAGACCAAAGGCTTGTCCTGCTTGTGTTCTGCACTGACGGCACAGAAACTCTGTTTTTACAGGGTGGGCATGTTGCCTACCCTAGTGACTCCTCTGGTACCTACACTCGTCCATAGGCCATGGTAACGACTTACCATCAGGTGGGCCGTGTACTTACCTGAGTCGTATAAAAAAACGGAAAATGTCACGTACACAAACCAAGTAGGTACCTTATCCTTATATGAAGATTTTTTTGAAACCACTGAAGAGTTTAAGCTCGTTATCATCAAAATGAGCGTAGGCAAAGGGTCCGGGTTTGCCGATTCACGAATCTATCCATACGCGTACTTCCAGGGTTAACTAAAATAATATCAACTTATTACATTCCTTTCCAGCACCTCAATAGAGGAAGACCTGTCCACGGTGACTACCAGCGAAGAGTATGACAATAATATAGACTACTTCGGGGACTCTGGCAGCTGGGAGGACGACGGGGAGTTCCACGAGCCTGTCGACAATGCCCTGGGCAACGGATTCGCTGTATCTGCGGAGTGCGGGAATTTTAGTCTCAAGTAAGAAAGTCTTGTTTTACCTATGAGAATTATGAGATCTGTGAATGGAGAGGGCTCTAAGGACAGAGGCACGCCTGAGAAAAGATCATGCGCGGTCCGAGGCGGGTGGTCACGGGCGCTCCCCCAAATCATGCACGTCCAAATGAAAAGTCTTCCAAAAAGGTATTTTCTGAAGGAATTTCCGCACGTCACCTCCCAAAATTAATTAAATGACGATAATCTCCAATTGTTACGGCACAAATCTCAAGTTTTTAGCTGAAGAATATACAATAAGTAAAATATTAAATTAATACAAAACCAATATACAAAATGTGAGTCGAGATAACTTGGTTAGGTAGGTAACTACCGGGTAGCACAAACCAACGGGATGAACAAAGATCAAAGGGTTTAGATAGATCGATTAGGGCCTTTTCACTGCTATCCTCACCATGGGCTATCAATGTCGGAGACGTGTCTCAATTTAAACATATTTTCTTTTCTTTACAGTCGACGCAAAGTAGAATGCACACCTCTACCAGACGCGTTAAACCCTTGCGAAGACGTTATGGGCTGGTCCTGGCTTCGAGCAAGCGTCTGGTTCGTCATAGCAGCCGCAGTCGTCGGCAACGTCGCCGTTCTCCTGGTATTGCTCACGAACCACACAGAAATGACAGTCCCAAGATTCCTGATGTGCCATTTAGCCTTCTCAGACTTATGTACTGGCATTTACCTCTTCATGCTAGCCGTCGTAGACATGAGATCGTACGGAGAATTCTTCAACTATGCCTACGATTGGCAATACGGTGCTGGATGTCAGATAGCAGGATTCCTATCCGTCTTTTCTGGACAGCTATCAGTTATAACCTTGACTATTGTAACGTTGGAGCGCTGGTTCGCAATAACGTACGCTATTTACTTAGAGAGGAGGATTTCTATGGCTGTGGCAGCGAAGATCATGATTTGTGGATGGTTTTTCTCGGCATTAATGGCTGGACTGCCGCTGGCCGGCGTCTCAGATTACTCGTCTACTTCGATTTGTTTGCCAGTTGAGAGTAAAGATGTGGGCGATGTTGTTTATCAAGGGTCTATATTTATGACGAATGCCGTTGCGTGGGTCACGATTGTTGTGTGCTACGTGCAGATATACAGGTCTTTGGGAGGTGGGGAGAGTTATGGAGGGAGAGGGGCGGCAGCTGCAGCTGAAAGACGTATTGCGAATAAAATGGCTCTGCTTGTTGGAACTGATTTACTATGTTGGGCACCCGTGGCGTTTTTTGGAGTAACAGCTTTGGCTGGAGTACCTTTAGTAGACGTGAGTCATGGCAAAGTTCTTCTAGTATTCTTCTACCCTCTGAATGCTTGCGCGAATCCGTTCCTATACGCCATTTTAACAAAGCAGTACCGAAGAGATTTGTTAACTTTGATGGCAAGAACTGGTCAATGTAACTGGTTGGTACAGAAGTATAAATTAGCGGCTACCCCCCCTCCGACTGCGCAAACCAACCAGTCGACTCCTGCGCAGCTGCTGCCGTTAGTTGACAACCAAAGGAGCCAATCGCAAGTTGGCAAAGAAAATGAGATAACGCTTTAAATGTACAGTAGAATAAGAAAATATACCTAATGACATTATTATACGATGATTTATTTATATCTACTGTAGTTTTATTATTCCGTCCTAGGGTTTTCAGTTTGCATTTATCGGTTTTACGTAGTATTCGTAAGTTTACGTACTTTCGGCCACGGGCGCTGCAATGCTTCCGAAACGTCGGCAAAAGTAAGTTCCACAATTTTTCCGAATCATTATAAAAACTACTCGTAACTCGTAGTGTATATTAGTGCCAGAGACCTTACCTCCCTTCCTCTTTGCGTTACTGATGTCGACCTCGTACTACTCTAGTAATACAAAAAAGTTCTCCGAAAAGTTGTCTAATTACTACAACAGTTAGCCATATTATTATGAGAACTGCATTTCTTTTTATTTTTCCTGCAATCAATCTGAAGTTAAGTGGTAACCATTGCCTGTGAACACTTCAAATACTACTTATAATATTACTTTTGTACTTTAGTTTTGCTTCTTAGATTGTACTTACCTACTTTAGTAAAAGTAAATTAATAAAGTTAAAAATGGTCAATCATGACAGCAATATAAAAATAAAATGTGTTTGTGCTTTTGTTTAACATTTTAATGAATAAGAAATGTTTGATAAACTTTGATACAATAACTAATAAGGTAAGTAAATAAATATGTATCTATTAAGAAATAAAATTAGGTAATTTAATTCTTAGAAACTTACAAGGAAACCATTAAAAAGAATTCATTTCGACCAATCATCAACTAAGAAACAATTGTGCAAATTCTTCTAATTCATTTAAAACATTAGAATCAATATACTCAACTACCAGCTTATCACCTTCAAGCAATACTTCATTTCTAATCAGTTCAGAAATTTCTACATCCATCCTCAAAGGACTAATACAATAATTATCCAACTGTCTAAAAACCCTTAGTTTCACAGCTGAGATTTTGTTATTATCATTTTTAATATTGCAAGAGTCACAAATGCTGTCAATGGCTCTGCCTAAACTCCATTTAGAGCTTATAAATGTTGGCACTGTGTCTTTTAAGTCAGGGTCTAAAGTAACACTTTCTATGTTTTGCAATGAGCCCTCTTCATGGATTATTTTGACAGATTTTGGTTCCATATTCAAAGGTTTTTTAATAGCAAAATATATCCGGTCTGATGGAGGAACAGTTTTGGGTCCAACTGCCTTTTGTTTTATCCTCATTAAGTGAATTTTTGAGGCAGTCTTCACTTTAGCTGATGATTGTAGGGCTTTTCGGATGTTTTCTGTTATCTGAAATAAAAAATACATCAATCTATAATTATATCTAATGGGTTGTGGTGGTTAGATGGCAGTCGCTTCTTGGAAATTGTTCAAATTCAGTAAAAAATGCAGTTCAATTTGGAAAAAGAGGACCGTGGACTCCAAAGTGAAAGCTTTCATTGCAACCGGGATTAAAAAGAATATTATATAGATTAGCATTACCTTCTCTTGTAAGTGTTTATTGGCCTCTCTAAACTGTCTTCTAGGAGCCTCAAACTGTTCAATCTTCTCTGCCATGGTTACATCATCTATCTCTGGACAAGATCTAAAAACATACAGACACTTTTACTGCACTGCTAACATGAAACCTTCTATAAGTGGGAATCAGACTGGAAAAGTGAGCTCAGTATTATGACAATAGCTTTTATATACATACATACATTATATTCATGCCTGTAAGTCCCCAAAGGAGTAGGTAAACATACGCCAACCATGATTTTTGGTCTCAAATAACAGGGGGTGAGGCTGTTACCATCAAAAGGGCACTTTGTAATGGACTGTATGTTTACAGCCCTATCCTTTAGTCGCCTTCTACGACACCCACTAGAAAAGATGGGGTCTATTTGGTCCACGGGGAACCCACACGGAATAAGAGCTTTTAGACAGTAAGCAAAACCATTTAACATTTTTTTTACACATTCGAAAATTAAGTCATGTCCATTAGTATACTCACGGATGGAACCTGTGCTCAATACAAAAGTGTTTATTACACTTTGCACACAACATTTCATGTAGATTCCCTTTCCTGCATCCTTTCTCAGAACATTTAAATATTTGATCGTCATTTTTTAGGTTAACTTCTTTTGGTTTTGGCGCCAATTCGCAGTCACCAGAGAGACAGTGCTGGTTAAAATGCTCTCTGCAAAATACCATTCCGCATTTGCACTGGAGTGGAAGGAAATCTGTTTGATTGCAGTCTTGAAACTGGCAGTGCTCGCCAAGGGTTGGAAATTCCATTGTTTAGTTGTGATATTTGAACCTTGTAATAAATTAAAAGCTCAATTATCTTAATTCTAGTACAGATTTATTTAGATAGTTAAATACACTATTTAGTTAAACTTGTAGTGTCATTTTCTATATGCATTGGGCAAATAAATAATAAACAGAAACAGGAACAAATGTCACATTCACTTTGCTACGGTAATCGGTAAGTCAACTTGTATGTATGCTCTTACTCTGTTTCTCTCACCAACTTAGGAATGAGTTAAAAAGAGAGACAAGAAAATGTTGCTGAAAATAAAACCAAATAAATACTGGAATGATCTCCTTCAAACGTCAAAACATAAATTTGTCAAAACCATTGTCAATGTCACTAATGTCAGTTTTCAAATGTTTACAATCATCATTATTCGTCCAAAAACATGTTCAACAAGCACGGAGGACAGAATAATAAATTATTCTAATATTATTAGAATTTATTCTGTGATTTACATGACTCTAGCTCTAGCAGACAGGCACTTGAGCATTGCTGCTTTGCAAACTCCAGCATAGCAATTTTTCTTTGTTATGCATAGGTGGCATACCTACAAGCACACGGCCCAGTTGATGGAAAGTGGGTACCGTAGTCTATGTCTATGAGCTGCGCCCTGGGCGGTCTACTGTAGCATGCAATGCCCTATGAACCTCATATTGTAGTCGCTTAGACAAAATATCAGGGATCAACAGCTTGTGCGCGCGTACCGTATTCGATCGCAACGCGTTTTAGTATGAATTCCCTACTTGTGGCGAGCGGAGTCCAGCCGTGAGCATCATGTCGAATACCTACTACTTCTGAACACAAACCATTGTACAGGCGGCAAAACAAACACAAAGAGGCAGAATCTCTCCTGAGACTGAGGGGTTCCACACTATCTGCGGGTATGGGATTGTAAGTAAATATTATAGTAGCAACAAAACTTACCCCATAAAACACTTTCCAAACATCGGTAGTCAGGCATTTTATTAAACTTAGATTAAATAGTTAAATACATATGAACATGTATGGAGCAAAAATCAAGAACGCCGTTATAAAATGCTTCCACCTCATTTTGCTAATCGCTATCGTTTTGAACTTTGAAGAGAGGGGCTAGGGCTATATATAACTTCATAGAACTAGAGTATAATAGATTAATGTATAAAAAATATGCTTAGGGATTAAAGAAATAAATCAACAAAATATAATAAAACATGAGGGTGACCATGATTATAGTCAATACTTAGGATACAATCCCTGGGTATTTTAATTTTATGACTACGATTTGCGACTACAGTATGGGGTTATTCAAGAAGAGCCTTAAAAGTTTCTTACAGGGTCGACAGCGCGAGTGTGTGTGACGCCCCTGGTGTTGCATACGTTCACGGGCCACGGTAACTACTCTCCATCAGGTGGGCCGTGTGCTTGTCTGCCACTTAAGTGGTATAAAAATAAAATGCTGAAAATAGAGCTAAATTTGTCCTATATCAGTTATTATCATTATGGTCAACGTACTAGCGACGTATAGAACAATCGTGTTCAGCTTAACAATACGATGTAGCTCTAACTTGTTCTATAGATTATTGTTTAATTAGGATACTGGACAGAGGTGAGAAGGTATTGTTTATTGTACAGCGTCTAGGCGCCGCGTAGATCGCGTCAGGTCAACATCAGAACCACGGAGTAGGTAGGTACGGAGTATACTAATTCTAGGCTACCTAAGATTACGCCACTTAGGGCTGGCACGGCAGGTAGGTAGTGCCGCGGCATCCCGTGGCGTGCATCGTGGTGTCGAAATAAAGTAACATGAATTCTAATAACATTGAAATAAGGTTCAAAATAACTTGATTAGTAATAAAATCCTTTGTCATGACACGCCGTGCCGTGCTTACGAACTGAACAGTGAGATGAGCAGGTGGAAACACGGACCACAGTAATAGCAGTGCCAGTAACCTGAAGCGAGCTACCTATCATACCAGGGACGTAAAATTATCGTATTTGGATAGTATATGAAATAAAATTATCGAGCTTTTTACCTGACTGTTCCAGTGAGTATATTATGTTATACCCGTATCTATGTATATGTATATTAATAGCTGTATTGTTAGTAGGTAAGCCAGAGCTCACTGAAGATTTTTTCTGTCAGTGGGAAGACCAAAGGCTTGTCCTGTTTTGTTTTCTGCACTGACGGTACAGAATCTCTCTGTTCCTAAAGGGTCGGCAGCACGAGTGTGACTCGCCTGGTGTTGCACTCGTCCATAGGCCACGGTAATCACTTTCCATCAGGTAGGTCATGTGCTTGTCGTGGTATAAAAAATAATAATACTCAAAATATTTATTTTAAGCATAATTTATTGCGGTAAAAAAAACAATAAATATTATCTTACTTAAACTAGAACAGTCATTTATTAAAACTTGTTACTAGAAATTCATTCAGTAAAATAAAGATGTACCAGTAATACAGCCCTCCGCTAGCAAAATCCATACAATTTGTACTAAAAGTTAGGGCAGGATTACAACATCTACAGACAATGTAAGGCTTTTAGAGGGTAACTTTGAACAAAACAGGGACTCGAGACTAAGATAATAACATGGACGGAACCATGCGGTAATTGGTACCCAGCTTTCGTTAAGGGATGGGGCAACAGTGGAAGGGGGGAATCAGATCGGAGGGGGGGAGGGGGGAGGAGCGTTTGCCCAAGATTCCCCCCCACCCACTTGGGTAAGCCCATGGACGGAAGGTATGGAACTACCGTGTGAAGCCGCGTAAAGTAATACTAAAGTAGCATTTCACTCGCACTCTTTTTGTGCACACACGAGTATTACTTTTCGCGGCTTCACAAGTTCTATGCATTCCGTCTGTTATTCTTTTAGTCTGAGAACAGGGATTACACAGTCAATCTATACAAACTGTTGTATTTTTGTATGTAACGAATAAACTCAACGCTACTGGACCGATTTTAAAAATTCTTTCGCCATTAGAAACGCTATTATGATCGGGATCAGAATTCCACGCGGGCGGAGCCGCGAGCAACAGGTAGCCTACTATATAGCTTCGCGATCTTATCAATAACTTTTTTATAGTCGATAGTGGGCTATTGTTTGACTAATATCTCACCTGTTGGTAAGTACTGTAAGTAGTGATGTGACAGAATACATACTAACACCATTAATGAACAAACGCGTTTCATATATTATTGACACTGATATCAAGAATTTCGATATTTACTGCGGCCTTACCATAAACCTTAAAACAGGTCAATAATTGAACTGCTGTCATTTTACCAACTGCAAATGTCACTTTGTAATGTCATATAAATATATAGGATTACAAAGTGACATTTGCAGTTGGTAGAATGACAGCAGTTGAATTATTGACCTGTTTTAAGAGTTCATGGTATGGGCCCTGACCGTTTAATCCCTGATTTAAACTATGTCCAGTCAGCATAAGATCGATCTTGACGAACAAAGCACTCAAAATGATCGTAATACTTTAGTTTTTCCCCTTCCTGTTGACTGTTTTAATATTTGGTACACAACTTTAATTCGGATAATAATACAATTTGAAATCAATATCGCTCTTATTACCTTGGTATTAAGATCATTTTGAATCTTTAAAGGCAAGATCGTTCTATCGCTACCACAAGTACCATTATTTAGACTATTATCGGAGCGTCGATTCCTCTAAAGCAAAACCACTGCCATACTAAGGACGCTGCAAAAAATACATTTAATATTGGACTCTAAAGAAATGCTGTTAAAGTCAAGAATCAAATGGCTTTTTGTAGAGTGAATGAAAGAATGTAATTAAACACTTTTCATTTTATTTTAATGTTAGACGTTAGAGTTCGTGCCAAGAAATAAGTCCTTTGGAGGCGGTGTAGCTAACCCAACTGTTGTCGCCATACTGTGTGTTGATTGGTTCAGGCCATGACAGTAACATGCAGTGTTGGCATTAATCGATTATATTTTTAATCAATTAATTAATTTGATTAATTTTAATCAGATTAAAATCATGATTAAAAAATATATCTTAATCATGATTATTGATTTAATCATTAATCATCAATTGATTAACTTGATTAATATTATTAATTCTACGTAACGAAAGTATACGAATACGACGTGACGTGACGTCATGCAAAAAGTGTCGTTACAACTTTTGCTCTTAATTTTTTCCGTTTAGCCCCTTTTCGCAACGCGCGATAAGGAACTTCGTTCCAATAAAGTAGCTGATAAATACCTAGTTAATCAAATAATCAAATTAACGATTAATGATTATGATTAATAATCATAATCATGTCAAATTTGATTATGATTAATTAATCATAATCATTTTTTTGATTATGATTAATTAATCATTAATTTTTAATCGTTAATCAGATTAACTTTCGGCCAACACTGGACTAACATGGCCTGAACCAATCAACACACAGTATGGCGGCGATGTCATTTTAGTTCTTAGTTTTGCCGCGGGACTTATTTGCTGGCGCGGACTCTAAGACTATAGTAATACAGTCTAAAATTCAATGCCATTTTCTGCAGTGCCTTTGGTATTACAGTCGTTTTCCTTTAGCAGAATCGATGGCCGGATGTTCTACATAAGTTTTAACGTTTCTATAGCCGCTTGCAACTTCTCAATCTCGCCTTGTGACTGCGTAAGCTTCTCAGAGTTGGTCTTCTGTACTTCCTCAGGCACTTTGACGGTGTAGTCTTCTGCAGCCATCGCTTGTTGCAGCTTTGTTATCGTTTGTGACAGGTTTTCTTTCTTCTTTTCTAGTTTTGTGATCTCTTTTTGGGGGTCGATGAGGCCCTGTGAAGATGGAAATGGTTTAGTTAAGTTAACAACTAAACGAACATACTAAATGGATACGAGTGTGTATATGACATACTCGTACCTACATATTTAATGTAAAAAGTATGGTGTATCAGGCCGCACCAAGATCTTCGGGGCCCCACCACGGTCTCCGGAGCCCCATCACTATCTCCGGGGCCCCATCAGTAACCCCGAGGCCCCATCAATATCTCCGGGGCCTCACCAATATTTACGGGGCTTGGCCAAGATTGTCAGGGCTCCCTCAATATCTCCATGACCACATCAAGTTATGTGGGGCTCCACCGATATCTCCGGAGCCCCACCGAGATTTCCAGGGCCCCATCAATATCGCCGGGGTTCCACCGAGCTCTCGATGACTCTGATATGTCAGACGGTAGTGGCTCTCACAAAAGCCCAACAGACAAAATAGGAGAGCAGATCTGAGCACCAAGGGCTGTATAACTTAAAAAACATCGGAAGCTACACAGTATCTCCCAAAGAATATAAAAAAATCATACCTTCAACACCAAATGTACTTCAATCTTATCATTCACAGTGAGTATAGAGCACCCGCTCGGAGGCGGTTCATCAGACAGCTCGCTGTTCGCCAGCGTCTGCATACTCCGGAACAGACTCTTCAGTTCCTCCACCTTCAGGTCCTGGGCGATGATGAGGTGGGCGGTGGTCTTCTGCTTGTTCGTTATGTTGTACTCTGAGCGAGTAGACCGGATGAGGTGCACGATTTTGAGGACTGTGTCTACGTCAGATTCGAGGTCTTCTGAACGCCAGGGGGTGTCGGCATCCTGAGGAATTGTCGAAGGAAAATTTATGGTTATTAATTTACTAGGTTTTAATCGTAATAGAAAAAAATTATAATAATATTATAGTTGGACGTAAAAGAGCTGTATTATAATGTAATTATTTAAATTTACTAGCTTTTACACGCGACTCCAGCCGCGTGATTGTCGGTTATCGCGACCAAACATAGCCTATCTCCTTTCTCAAGGTCTAGTCTACCCCTATACCAAATTTCATCAAAATCGGTTCAGTGGTTTAGGCGTGAAAGCGTAACAGACAGACAGACAGAGTTACTTTCGCATTTATAATATTAGTATGGATTTTGATACTCAGTGCGTAAAAGACTGTCATTGAGTATTTTTAATATTTTTGAAAGTCGGGGTGGAGGTGCTGTTAGCTGAAACACAGGTCAAAAAGCCTAGTTCAGCAGCAGATGCTAATACCAGACACAAATTGTAAAAAAGAAATTAAAAAATGTAAGATTTGCAAACATACACTGTGTTATCATGATATCTTTTCTGGTTAATAAAAATAAATAATTAAAATAGATCATTAAATCATTGAAGTTTTCTTTTTAATGTTTTGATTTTTACATTTCAGTATGTAATTAGATAAACCAATATTATAGCAATAAGTTAGCTTCGTTAGCTTACCGTAGGATACCCCGCAACACATATCGAAGGGCAGGAGCTGTCCTTCCTCGGCAGCCGCTGGAACAACTCCTCGGTCACGAAGGGCATGAAGGGGCTCAGCAGCTTGAGGCCGTACTCCAGCGTCGTGTACAGCGTGCGGCGCGCTGCCGACTTCTCGGCCTCGGAGCCACTGGCGAAAACTGGCTTCAGACATTCCTGGATAGCAACAAATACATAAATATTTGTAGGATATTGTATACAGCGCTGTTTAGACCCAGTGAGCTTAACTAGCTTGTTATGGGTTTTTGAATAATACATACATATACATAGAAATATAGAAATGGTCATCCGTATCTTCTGGACTGCCTCTCAGCTTCTTACCATCTAGCGGGGTGCAGTCGTACGTTCTACTACTACGTCACAGAGGCTATCTTGATGGGAACATTTCTTTCTAGCCGTTGCCCGCGGCTCCGCCCGCGTGGATGTGGATTATCGCGACTAAACATAGCCTATGTCCTTTCCCAAGGTCTAATCTACCCCTGCAGATATATAAATGATTTTGATTTTCATCAAAATCTGTTCAGCGGTTTACACTTGAAAAATAGGCAGAAAGAGTGTAACGCCCATGATGTTGCACACTTTCATAGACCACTTCCCACCACCTCCCAATAGGTGAACCGTGTGCTTGTCTGTCACTTAGTATAAAAAATAAAGAACTTACCAGATACACGTCACAAAGATCGTAGAGCCACAGGTTGTAGCAGTGCGTGGTGGCAGACGGGAAGTCATACGCGACAAAGCCAGCGTTCACCTTGTCTACTGCCAGAGCGACGCGAGACAGCATCCAGCGGTCCATTGATGACAGATCTGATGATACAGTGGGGCTGTGGACCTGGAAAATGGAAAATAGTAGTAGGTTCTTCATGAAGGGCATTAGAAGGTTTCTTCAGGGTCGGCAGCACGAGTGTGACGCCTCTGGTGTTGCATACGTCCATAGGCCACGGTAACCACTTTCCATCAGGTGGGCCGTGTGCTTGTCTGCCACCTACGTGGTATAAAAAAAAAGATAATAGAGTTTTTTTATCGCACGCGAAATACCCACGGGTACCCTATTTTTTTTCTTTTTTGGCAAGTAATAGATATAATATGCCAGTGTCAAGTTAAAATCAAGTACATAGTTATATTATAATCTCATTTTTTTTTTTTTTTTTTTTTTTTTATATAGGACACGTCAATTTGACTTCGCCTCGCCTGATGGTAAGCTGAAGGCAAAGTCTCTGAAAAGAGGGCCACCATTACAACACGTACCATGTTACAATGGTGGCACTCAGCTTGACGGCCTCATCAGATGCTTTTTCACGCCCCGCTTAAAGGACCCGGGACTATAGGAGGAAGGAAACACGTGAGCTGGCAAGGAATTCCAAGTCTTAATAGTGCGGCAGAGGAAGGAGTCGCCGAATCGCTTGGTTCTTGATGGAATATTCTGCACCGTATGCGGCTGGCATCTAAGTCCTGCACGTGTTGTCCTATATAGGAAAGGAGAGGGTGGGATTACTTGGAAGAGCTCATCAGAACATTCACCATGGTAGAGACGGTAAAAAACCGCCAAAGATGCCACATCTCTACGCAACTGCAAAGGCTCGAGGGTGTTAGTGACCTCAGGATTCCCAATAATGCGGACCGCACGTCGCTGCAACTTGTCGAGAGCATCTAGTAAGTACTTTGCGGAGCCATCCCAGAGATGCGAGCAGTATTCCACGCAAGAGCGAATTTGTGTCTTGTAGAGAAGACACCGCTGCTCCGGCGTGAAAAAACGTCTCACTTTGTTCAGGACTCCGAGTTTACGTGAGGCTGTTTTGATGATACTCTCGATGTAGTTTTTGTTGTTCAGTTTGCAGCGAACATCCATACCCAGGATATTGAGATTGTCCTGTAGTGGCAGTGGCGTGCTCTGAAGAGTTGGAAGGGGAAGGAAAGAAGATACCTTTGCTGTAAACGCGCATGCCTGCGTCTTCTTGGCATTGAACTCAACCAGGTTTTCAGAGCCCCATTGTGAAACGAGGCTCAGGATCCGGTCAAGTTCACTGACGAGAAGCTGCCTCCTTTCCGCGATATCAGACTGCTTGGCCGCAGGATGTCCGTGATAACTCCCGTGTAAGGTGCTATCGTCTGCATAGCAATGAATGCTGCCAGTGGACAGCATGTCGTTGATATGCAGAAGAAAGAGAGTGGGTGATAAGACGGACCCCTGCGGCACGCCAGCATTTACCTGCAGGAACTCCGAAGTTCGACCATCACAGAGGACGCGAATACGGCGCCCCTGCAGGAAGCTAGCCACCCAGTCGCACAGTCCGGAAGGCAGACCAAAGGCTGGTAACTTGGAAAGAAGCGACTTGTGCCAGACTCTATCGAAAGCTTTGGCGATGTCAAGACTAATTGCCAGTGACTCGCCATGCTTGTCCATAGCCTCACCCCAAAGATGGGTAATGTACGCCAGAAGATCACCCGTTGACCGCTTCGGTCTGAATCCGTATTGCCGGTCATTGATTAAGGAATGATCCTCTAGGTGACGCATGAGCTGTTTGTTAATTATGTGCTCTAGCACTTTGCACAGCACTGAGGTGACGGCTATGGGCCGATAGTTGCCTGGGTCCGAGCGATCCCCCTTCTTGGGGATCGGCTGCACATTCGCCTCCTTCCAAGCCGATGGCACTGTACCCGAGATGTATGACATCCGGTACAACCGCGTCAGCACTGGAGACAACTCCGCTGCACATTTTTGAAGAACCACCGCTGGAATACCGTCCGGTCCGCTGGCTTTCCGGACATCGAGTGACTGCAGCACAGCACGGACATCGCGCTGCCTGATACGGATCTCAGGCATTGCGTGGTCACAGGTGGGCATTGTCAGTGGCTGCTTACCGCAATCATCGATTCGGGAGTTGGCCGCAAAGAGATTGACCAGCAAATTTGCTTTCTCTTGGTGTCGATGATGATGATCATAATGGCGATGATGATGATTGCTGCCTTAGTAAAGTGGTGGAAACTTTACTAAAGGCTTCTATGGAGATTTGAAACCAACACGAAAAGTCACAATCCACTGTAATATTTCACTTTCCTACTCTTGTGCGCGTTTTCTAAGACGTTATGTCTAAAAATCCACCCTGTTTATACATAAAATCACAAACTCACATCAATTTCGGAAAATAAAATAATACCGCGATGCGTACTTCTTCGCGTTGGCGCCAACTCTCCAAACGAAATGTTCTTGTATCACGTGTCTATATAATAATACGTTATTGCCTTTGGCACGTACCTCGTACACGGTGTCCTTAGGGAAGTACAAGAGCGCGAACTTGGTGGCGTTCCACAGCTTGTTGCAGAAGAACCGGTAGCCTTGCACGCGCAGGATGTCCAGGTTCAGGTCGCGGCCTTGCGTCATCGCGCACAGGGCGAACCTAAGGCAAAATGTTAACTTGAAATATTTCTTTACCACTCCAGACAAAATGTGTAAAACTTGACTTAAAAGTTAATCAGCGTTTATTATTTTTTATTTAATCTTTATGCACAAATATAAAATAAGTGTACAAAGGCGGACTTAATGCCATGGGCAACATCATTCATCATCTGCATATAGACGCATTTTCCTGATTGCATCCGTGGCCAAGGTGACCTCGGAGCAGGGTCAGGGTCCACCTTCCGGCTCTTCCTCCTCCACTTCGCACGATCTTGGGCGTCCATGGTAGTGAGACCATTTGCACGCATGTCACTCTCCACGACAACATCATTCTCTCATAGTTTTTGTGATATATTATTAGGATTTATCGCGATTAATTATTATTATGGAACTTACTTGTGCCTACTCAGGGCACATTCTCTGAGCCTGTTCCCAACTCAGTTGGGGTCGGTTTTCCAGTCTTTTCCGTGAAACTACTGCCATCTGTTGTACACAAAAAGTTGGCGATAACGAAGTTCTGTAGTTAGACTAGTCGAACTTTTGAGGGCTCCAACTTCCCGTAACAACGACTATAGATGTTCGTAGGCAAGGATTGCGTTAGTAAGTGATTTTAACTTCAAATAAACAGCTTCGGAGTTCTGATCCCGTTTCCATAGCCCTTGGAAACCTATTCCAGGGATGAAAGTAACCTTAAGATATTTCACACTATAATCGATCTCTGCACCAAATTTCAGCCAGATCCATTCAGCCGTTGGAGCTGTTTGATTAACAAACATCTTCACAAACTTTCATATTTATAATATCAGGATTTAAGTATAGAAGTTACAATCTTACCTAAGAACATCAGTTCCACATGCCCCTCCGTCGCCTTGGCGATCTGCTTCACTGAGCAGTGACCTGGTGAGCTGTATATGCAGGTCACTGAGCGAGATGCCGGTGACCACGTCCACGGGGTCGATGACGTCACCCAGAGACTTGGACGTTAGTACCTATAGACCGAAGTAATCTTACCTAAGAGCATCAGTCCCACACTCCGGTATTCCATTAGGGTAGTCCTGCTTCTGTCCCTCTGTAGCCTTGGCGATCTCTGCTTCGCTGAGCAGTGACTGGGTGAGCTGCCGATGCAGGTCACTGAGCGAGATGCCGGTGACCACGTCCACGGGGTCGATGACGTTGCCCAGTGACTTGGACATCTTGCGGCCGTGGGCGTCGCGGACCATCGGGTGGAGGTAGATCTCTCTGGTGGTGGGGATTTGATTATTGATTGATGATTTTTATGAGTAGCTTTAGAGTTGAGAGGGTCATCTGGAAACTGGAGATGACCCAGCCAGCCGAGGTGTGAAGGTAAAATGGTGGAAGGTGGAAGTGGAAGGAGATGGTGGTTTTAGTGGGTTCGAGACATCTATAAAGTAAGTCCCCAGGGGGTAGGCAGATGGTTTCTTAACACCCACATTTCGCCAAGTATGATATCCGGTCCCACGTAATAGGGGGTGACTATTGCCGTCTAGCAGGTACAGTCAGCGTCAGAGAAAACAGACCCCTCACGCTTTCATATCAATAACAAGGGGGGTCCCTTTTCTCTGAAGCTTACTGTACTTTGGAATGTATGTTTACTGTCGCATAGCGGATGACGAAATGAAGGAGAACAGCCGCAGAGCTGTTTTCCGATGTCGTAGACACCACCACCAACTTTTATCTGACTAATCCATATATTAAAGCTAAGCTTCATGTTTATAACTCACTTGAAAGGCAGCTTGCCCATTAACCGCTGCCCGAAGAACACCATCCTGGCTACCCAGAAGAACAGGATGTCGTGACCCGTCTCCAACAGTGTGCCAGGGTAGAACGCCTGACAACATTCAAGAAGATTATACTGTTAAGTGCACCTTCAAAAGGCCTCGTCGCATCCGAGGCTTTCCCCTCATATGATGTGGCTTAATTTTTCAACTATATTGGGAGCGACTGCCGTCTGACCTTCCAGCCTGAGCTGTGGTTAGTGGCCATCTAATGACAGTTGGGACTGATTTTTAACGTGCTATTTGAAGCTCTACCCAGTTATTTTTGTTAAGATATTTTAAATATATCCATCCAAAGGTTGCCTGTAAGAGATCGCTTGTAGCGATAAGGCCGCTATTTGTACATATCTCTTATATTGTCCCTAATGTACTGTAGTTTGTTTGTGTACAATAAAGAATTATCTTATCTTATCTTATCTTATCTTATGAAATAAAACTAAGTGGTCACCCATCCAAATAGTAACCGCACCTAGGTAGCTTAACCCACTGATCGTTAACCGAACAGCGCGCGTAACCTAACCACGAGTGCTTCTGATGATATTGACTATTCTACATTAGCTAGAGGTACCTTCAAATCGTCCGTCTGATCCGGCCAGCCGAATATCGAGAACGTGAACAGCCCGGCACTGAACCACGTGTCTAAAACATCGTCGTCTCTCTGCAGCTTGATGTCGCCTGGAGGTACTTTGTATTTAGCCGCTGCTTTGGACAAAGCTTCCTCTTCTGTGTGCCCTGATACCCACAGTTCTTCGGTACTCTAGAAGGATTAAAAAAATTAGGTATATGATTTTACTATATGAGCCGAGATGGGTAGAGTACAGAGGAATAACTATCATGGGCGATGTCTAAAGGTTCAACCCCACCAAACGGACGGCATCGGAACGGATTTTACAATCTTTAAACAAAATAAATCTTATATCACAGCATTTAAAGTTTATATTACAAAGTCACGCATGACAGCTTGACGTGCGTCATGCCGCCGCACGTCGCTGTCAAGCTGTTGTGCGTGACTTGGTAATATAAACTATAAACTTTAAACTGTGATAATAAGATTTAATTTTGTTTAAAGATTGTAAAATCCGGGCCGATACCGTCCGTTTGGTGGGGTTAGACCTTAACTGGCAAGATGTACCTAGCCCATTGGACACTCAGCAGTAAGGGCCGGTCCACACGGCGTGTTGCGTTGCGACTATAATGCAGTCACAACGCGTACACCTGCACCCGCTTCGTGTCGGGGGCTGCAGCTACATCGTGTGTGCTTTGCATCGCGCAACGCGCCGTGTCGACGCTATGATTATTAGTATGTAAAACGACGTAGTGGCACAGCGCTGCGTCAACGCAACGCAACGCGCCGTATGGATCGGCCCTTAAGCGTGGAAGAGGAAGGGAAAATGGTGAGAAGATAAGGTTTAGGATTACTTATACGTTAAAGTCAGATCAAGCGGAAAAATACTCGAACACTTGACAAACCAATAAATAATTTGCACAAAGTCGTGCAAAAAAAAGTCCATACAATTTGCACGACTGAGGCGGTAAGAGCTTACAAGCATGCTACTTTAGTTTTATATCCACAGGAATATGTGGAGTATATTTACCTAAACTTCACAACTAAAAAGCTTATAAGTTATTTTTAGGATCGATTACGTAGATTTTTTTAGTCGATTTATAATAATCGGAAGTTGGAATGTGCTCACGTGCCAATCCAAATGGTTGACTATATTTTCTTTGACTATTCATTTTCGATATTTCTCGGGATTGATAGGAATTTCATTACTTGAGTATTAGGTAAATATTCTCTGTCTATTCTGATATCTACTTTTAAAAACCTCACAATAGTTTTGTAGCAATGCATGTCAAACAAAAAAAGTCAACTTATTCATAATAGAGCTGTTTTACATAAAATAAAACAGTTATTATGGCCGAAAGAAAGACGGTATTAGTTTGAAGAAGCTGTCTGTGATTTTTCCCTTTTTTAAGCGTTAACATTGTTAAAATCTTACCTCTAGTCCTCTTTCGACTATAGTTACCCGTTTAAATCACCGCTAGGGGCGCCACTGTTTCCAGTCGCACATCTTTATGTCAATCATAGATCATAGTGTCTTCTCTCCAGCAAGGACCTTGCTCTAATACCGTCTTTCTTTCGGCCATAATAACTGTTTTATTTTATGTAAAACAGCTCTATTATGACCTCCGAAAGACGGTATTAGTTTGAAGACCTGTTTGGTTTCTGCTGGTGATGGTAACTATAACAACGCTATGTGATAATATAGATAACAGTATTATTTAGCATATGAGTTAAAATAATGCATTATTATAATTACATATTAATCATAATAGAATGTTTATACAAAACATGCAACCAAGATGTATATCATATCATATTTATAACATCAAACATTAATTAAAATTTATTACCAAATTGAGACTTCCAATTTCCTCAACATAAAACCTATGCCATGGGCATAATTACAAGTCAACCTTTGAAGGCAACTGCGGATCTGCAGCTACCTTGAGCCGCATAAAAATAGATCTTATCCATTCTCCTAGGAATGTTGTGGTAGCTGCTCTAATTGAGATAAAACAACTAGTTACATCAGTAACATAGACCGCAAGGTTGAGTGTACTGAAGTACCTAACTAGGCATTTTGGTGTTCGACAATTAGCACCGATTGCCTATGCTAGCTACAATCAGTTTTAGAATATATAAAGAATTCTGGCTTTCACTTAATTCTCTCTTCGACTAATACTTGAAGTCATGTACTCACCTGTCTGAAGCTAGAGACAGAATAATGGCAACTCTTCTAGAAATGTCTAAAATGAACTGTTATATGGTACTGAAAATAGTCAGATATTATTTGGGTATCCCATCACTTCTCGTGGTATGGGTTACCAAGGAATAGGGCTATTCCCCATCCAACAGTAGACATTAGTGATTAGTCATGACTCATGACAAAGCGTTTATCTGACTGCAATAGGTCTGGCCCCCGTCATGTGAAATCATAACTATCTGGCCAAATGTGGGTGTCAAATATTACACCTCTGCCCCATGGGGGGTTCACAGGCGTGAATGTATGTATCGCATTCAGGATAATTAATGGCCTGGGCTTTCCTTAGAAAAACTGTCTACATTTGTAGCACAGTACGGAAACACTGCAGATCTTATAGATCTGCAGGCCCTGCAGATGTTAATTATTAAATCAATTGAAATGTAAGCCCAAAATTAAAATTATATTAACATAATATATATTTTGATATGCAAAATACATCCTTGCCGTATGACATAAAATATTGCCATTGAATATGCAATATGTAACCCATAGTTGTATGGGTAGGTATCCCGTACACTTAGACTATACACAATCTATACAGACCCAGTAAATGGCCATTGCCGTCACGACGTAAAAAATAGTTACTACTTTGGAACAAGTTTGAGATATACTATAATCTCATAATATGCAAATTTGACATGCAACTGATACTTTGTCAATACAGTGTATAGTCAAAGCATTGATCAAGAGTGGTTGTCCGTTAACTACAACTTGATAACTCCAGTTTTCCTCTTTTTCGATTCTTTATTTCTAACCCCCCCCCCCTCCTTTTTTAAGGAGGATAGCAACTCCCTGCTGAGGAGTCTATTAGGATCTCCCGGAGATCTTTTATCGGCAAGGGGTCGATTAGGGCTCTCAATCTGAGATCAATCAGCCCAAAGTACTGACCCCACTACGGGGCTATGTTTAGAATTTGTGTTTCCTTGGCAATATATAGAAGGGCCAGCCACTGAAGTATTAAAATAGATGGGAGAAAACCTCCATCCCAACTGATTTATTAGGATCTTCCGCAGATCCTTTATTTGTCAGGGGCCGTTAGGGCTGTCAATCTGAGATTAATCAGCCCAAAGTACTGATCCCACTATGGGGCTATATTTAGAATGATTAAAATGGGTGGGGGGAAAACCTCCATCCTAACTGATCTATTAGGATCTTCCGCAGATCCTTTATTAGTCAGGGCCGTTAGGACTGTCAATCTGAGATCAATCAGCCTAAAGTACTGATAGGTATGATGTAGTTCCAGTTTAACTGAAAGCCTTTCATGTGGGCACTGAACCACCTTTGAGTCCCGCGTCATGCACTGGGGAACGACGGGTGAGTCCCTTTGATGTAAAAGGGTTGATATTGCATATGTCCTGATCTTTGATCGAGGCCATTGCGACTCCTAGCAGAAGTTCACATTCATGAACGAATCAGCCTCTTGAGACGAGGTCAAAGAATCCGTTTAACTTCTCAGGGAGATAACCGTCAGTATTATATTGAACTGCTCGGTTGATTGGTCAGCTCTAGAGGGGTTAAGGGGCAAGTGGGCCCATCATTTCAGTTGGCTGTCCGACTGAACCAGTAGTGCATTTTGTACATAAGCAATAATGCTTCATGCACTGCAAACAACTCCCTCACATTGGAATGCCGTTTTTTGTAGGCTAAACTCCATTTGCTGGACAACATAAAGTTGTTCAACTTCAGTCCCCAGCCCGCGTCCGCCGCGTTCTGTAGTGAGAAAGTGAGTCACATTTTGCCTGTGTATCACTTGTGCACTGTGGTTCCCATTCCTGAGCCGCCACTGCAATTTGCACCTCACTAAGGGATCCAGAGCCCATCTTTCTCTTAGCCTACCTTGTTTGAAGCAAGCAAAAATAAAATTGCATCCTGAGACAATGATATTGATCATCCTAGTCGTCAGGTTAACTTCAAGTGTCTTGCAACTATAGTACAGTCAACGACAAAAGTAGATTAATTAGTAGTACTATGTAGTTACTTTGTTTTCTAAATATTATACAACTACTTATACATCAACTTAATTGACACATTATTAAGCAATGTAATGTTGATTTTTTTTATTTTTTTTTAATTGATTTTATGGACTTTTGATGTTGACTGTATCGCTTGGAGGCAAGTCATAGTTTTTCAATTTTTTGGTAAATATACCAATTACCTAGTTTAGTTACTTTGTGGGCAAAGGCATCAAGTTGAAATCTGTGTTTCAAGTGACTCTAGGTGAATTGATTGGATTACCTACAGATCCAACTTTAACAATGTGACTATTTATGTTATACTTTAGATTTAGACATTTGACTTTAGATAAGTTCACGGATAAAAACATTATTATGGCATCATTAAGTGGGTATTAACCAAAGGCCCAAAACAAAAATTGTGAAGGAATTGTTTAGCAAATGAACCATGACCATGACTTGTTTCCAAAGGATTTCCGCAATCCAATTAGTCGCAGTTACAATGGTATAAGGTGAAGATGAGGCTGAAAGAGTGGGCTCTTAGAGAGACAATTTCTTTTCCATATTAGGTATTACTCGCAAGAGCCTCCTGTGAAATTACTTTATGCATAGATGAAGAAATGCCTGGTGCAAGTCTTGTCATCCAATCTACCTGTTGTAAGAACTGAATCCCAAATAATTGGAATTTCAACTGACATGTTAAGTTCAAACATGTTAATTTAGGCTTTTAAGTTTAAAAAGGGGTATAATGTCCCATCTGAACTTTTATTAAAGATGTTTATGAACAAAAAAGAGCTGTTCCTCAACATTTGACTTAATTCTTTTTTAACTACTTATGTGGGTATGTGTAAATTAGTAGTTATAAAAAAATGTTAAATTCTTTGCATCCTAAGATGACATGCATTTATGCCTACTACTTTCTTACAATATAGATTAGTATTTTTATAGATATTCTTGTTTTAACGTATGAATAACACGCCAACTAGGACACCCTCAAGAATTCAACTTGGAATAAACTTGGAATAAGACTTAAAATGCAGTCATTGGGCACTGGGTTGTTACAAGTCATTGGGCCTATTGTTTAATGGTATAAAAAGACTTGAAATGTTATAATATTGCTATTTTGTAAGCCAGATTTTAAATGTTTCTGATCCTGCAATACTATGTATATAAGTACGCCATTGACTGTTCAGTGCTGGGAACATAATCATACCTTTTATTAAGGTGATACATCATATAACTTTTTTATTTTTATTGGGCCGGTAAATCCAAGTGACACTACACTCATTATAATAGTCCATAAATCAAGTACCTCTCCAGGTTTCCAAGGAACGATCTTATTGTTTTCGTAACAAATATAATAATTTTATATTTTCCAATAAAAAAATTAAAGTACCTACATCAGTAACTAACGAATGTAAATGATTATTAATATAATTTTAACAGGTTGATTTTTGTAACAAACCTTACCATATTGCGGAATGAGTTCCGAGCGTGAGACCGAACTCTCAAACACATTTCGAAATGACTTGGTTAAACCGCTTATTTATTCGAGGATGGCGAGGCAAAGTCGTTCTGATCTTCCGAAGATGAGAACTATTTTTGTACTTATTAGTGCTTCGCTCTTCGCTCTCCCTCGGGAGCAACGATTCCTCAGCGGTATTCATTAATTAGTATGGTACAATCTACTTACCGTAGCTCACGGAAAGAAACTTCACTAAATAAGATACCTTGTACTTATTTATGTTGCACTGTGCACATACATACGGTAAAAACAATGTAATTACTATTTAATTAGTTATTTAATAACTTTTTTCTTGACTTGAAAATTTTTTCACCTTTACGCGGTAAAATCACAAAACGCTATGATCTATGATTGACATAAAGATGTGCGACTGGAAACAGTGGCGCCCCTAGCGGTGATTTAAACGGGTAACTATAGTCGAAAGAGGACTAGAGGTAAGATTTTAACAATGTTAACGCTTAAAAAAGGGAAAAATCACAGACAGCTTCTTCAAACTAATACCGTCTTTCGGAGGTCATAATGAAATGTTTTAAGAACGATATATGAAAATAATGGCCTAAACGCAAAAATGATAAGTGCCATTTAGTAAAATGAACAGTCATGACTAATTATTTGCCTAATTAGATGAATCGAATGATTAATTAATTTGCTTAGATAATTAGATTACAATTATTAATTAATTAGGTTGTTAAAATTGATCGCATAATATGAATATGAAATTGCAATCGATGGGCAATGAAACAACACATTTTTTTAAACTCGCCCTCCATAATTTTGATTAGCTAGCTGGACAGGTTATCAAAAATACTAATTAAATGATTTATTAAACGGTGCAGAAATTAAAAAGAAGCCTGAAACGAGAACTATTGCATCACACACATCACAAGACATGCAAAACCAAATGTGCAACAAGCTCGTGCGTCGCGTATATCGCCATCAGGCACCAACGTACGGTAGTGTGGGCGGGCGGGCCGGCGCCGGGCCGCTGCCTGGCCCGGATGCGGCGGCTCTTCTTGCGGCCCGAGCGCGTGTGGTGGCGGCGCGGCGCCGTCTTGCTCACTGTGTCCGCCACTTCCACCTTCATTTTAGAATCGATTGTATTCAAAATCGTTTTAGTCGATTTTTTATAGTCGACTAGCTGACCCAGCGAACTTCATACCGCCTAACAAATTCATTTGTTACAAAAATGTGATAAATGAAGAACCGCTCGACCGATTTTGGGCAAACTTCACATAAACCATCTACTAAATAGTCCCAACAAAGTGAGCCTGTTCTTGCGTTATTATGTTTTGGGCCTCAACAATTCTTTTTGCTTTTTATATTTCTTTTCTTATAAAATACAATAGAATGTTTTTCTTTCTATCAACTAAACTCTACATTATACTTTAGTGCTTTTTTTTTAAATTTGGCATACATTAATTTTCAATCCTAGCAACACCGAAATCTTTACAGTTAACGTCAGATTCAGAGGACAAATTGAAATAAAGTTTAACTAAAACTGAGTTCTCATGTTTTACCAAAAAATCATTAAGTAAAACGTGTTAACTTTGTTTAGATTTTAGGAGATAAGAATAATATTTGTTATTTATTTTTATTAAATATTTCTTTCTTTCTTTTCTCGGCCGTTAAACTATTTTTTCTTTCTTTCTTTCTTTCTGATAATGTAACATACTCTCATTGAAAGTGAACTCTCGGTGAAAGTCGTTCTAAATCATATAACTCACCTCTGTCTTAGCCAAAGTAACCCTATACGCTGGAATCCTGTGTCCCCACCACAGCTGCCTCGAAATGCACCAGTCGCGAATATTCTCCATCCAGTGATACCAGGTCTTCTCGTGGACATCTGGAATGATCTTCAGTTCACCGGTTTTGACTGCCTTGATGGCCTCCGCAGCCATTTTGTCACATTTTATGTACCTTTAAATATGAAACGCTAGTTAATATTTTATGTTATGGTAGCCACACACCTTCAAGCATACATTACTTGCGCAAATCTAGACTTGCACAAGTATACTTGAACGTGTGTTGGAAGATACTTGCGCAAGTCTCTAACTTGCACAAGTCTCAAAAAAAGTTCGAATTTTCGATTCCAGACTTGCGCAAACTCGCGCTAGTGACATATATTCGCTAGCTACTGTTCGCGACCGCGGCTCTGCCCGTATAAATATAATAATAGCCAATTCATTTCTATTTTTAATCAATCTCTCTTTGTATGCTATGATTATCATCTAGGCATTGTTTCGGCCTTTCGGCTTTTGCATTCCGAAGCTTTCGCCTCGGCATTCAGGGACCCCAATATGCACGTGTAACGGTGCAAAGACCCTTTACACATCCCCTTACATGTTTATACATCAGAAACTCACCACTGTGGCTTAAGTAGAGGCTCCACCACGTCTTTGGAGCGGCTGCAGAGCGGCACCACCATGGCATGGTCCTTAGACTCCTTGTACAGCTTTAGTGAGTCCAGTGTCTTGACGATGTCGCGTCGGACGTCGAAGCGTTTCGCACCCTGAGGGTTAATACATCACGTATAGGTATAGTACACGGGTTAAAAGTCCGATTACTGGTCTAACTGCAAAACTAGGATCTGGTTGTGGAGATCAGATGGCAATCACTTCACGGAAAATTTTGAATGAATGAATGAACGAAAAAATGAATGAATGAATGATCGAATAAATGAATGAAAGAATGAATGAACGAATGGGTGAATGAATGACTGAATAAATGAATGAATGATAATTTATTCGCAATTCCCCGTGTCGCATTTAGACTGCAAAAAGCGGACTCCGAACTCCGAAGTAAGTGGATGACGATGAAAGAGGCGATTAAAAAAGACATGATAAATAAGTTAATATTGTTCAAATTACCGCAAATGGTCCGCAATCCTTTGTCAATTTGCCGTCGTCGGTAAAAATGTTAATAAAAGGCAGGTTGTGTCGTTTGCCGATCTCGTAGTCATTGGGGTCATGCGCGGGAGTTATTTTAACAGCACCTGCAAATGAGATTAGGGAGTTGGATGGAAAAGAAATACAGTGACAGAGGTGCAGTGACATTCTCAGCTTGGAATTATTCTTCCCCATAGTAAAATTTTCGGAGGGTTTTCTGATCGAAATTCTTAGTCACATACCGACAGGGGCGGATAAGTTAACATCCATGTTTTCTAATACTGTTGGTGTCAGATAGAGGCGATGAGCTCATTACCATCAGTAGGACAAGTTTGTCTCACACTGAAAATTTTCTAAGAGAAAAGTCCAACCACACTATGCTTTAGACAGGAATCGATTATGTACTTCAAGTACAATAATCGAAGTAATTCAATAAAATTGTTGAACTAACCTGTGCCAAAGTTTTTGTCCACATAGTCGTCTGCGATGATAGGCAGCTTCCTGTCGAGGATTGGGTGTACTAGCTGTTTACCTATCAAGTGCTTGTACCTGGAAATAGAAAGTTTTGTTATCTAGGGTAGGATACAAAATCCTATAAAAATGTTTCGAAACCAGAGTGCTATATAAGTCCATAATTTTTATTTAATTTTAATAGTAAGCCCTCTCACCAGATGGGAAATCATAGGAATGGCCAAACAGGGAATTAATACCTGGCAGTGGTAATAGAGAGTCTAGGGCCCAATTCTGTTAATTTTCAACCACTGTTATACCACTCCAAAGAGTGTCATTAACTTGTAGATTTTATTGATATAGAATCAAAGAATCAATTTCATTTATTCAATTTAGGCACATAAAGAGCACATATGAACGTCAAAATATTACAATATTATGTAAAGATATAATGAAATGAAATGAAAATTTATTCGTAAGAGATATAGAACCTAGATCTGAAGTTCAAAATTAAATTATTTAAGACTTCATCATAATTCAAGTTTCTATTTAATTTTAGACTTTAACAGAATTATAGTTAAGTTTAAAATGAAATGGCGTTTTTGCAGTTCGTGGAATGACATTGGTTGACATTTTTTAAACCGTAGCTATAGTGTTATTTTTCATAAACAACATGGTTTTAACCACTCTATATAGATATCCAACTGTTAGTTCACTTTAGGATAGAGAGAATGCTCTACAAACACAAGTAAACGCATATCAACCAAACTCACTCTTCTTCCTCATGTGCTCAATCAAAAAATGAGTGCGGTATTTATTATTATTTATCGTTAAATATTATCTTATGGCAATACCTAGTGTCTTCGGGATGAACAGCCACAGCCACGTCTCCAAGCATAGTCTCAACGCGAGTAGTGGCCACCACGATCTCCTCGGAGGAACCTTCAACTTTATACGCGAAGTACACCAGCACACCGAATTCTACCTGAAACAGTTCAAAGATATTGATACTAACACAAGGGAGCCCCTTGTTTCGCAGACAGAAATTTCATAGAATTTCGTTTCCCTTCTTTTTTTCTATCGTGCGAAAAATCCCCACGGATACCTCCCCCGCCGGAACCGGAGGAAGAGGTTATGTCGGACTCGAATCGACTAAAACGCACGCCGTCTGTGGGCCGTCAGTTGCCGGAGGTGAGATTGTCGTAGCCATATCCCTCGCACCCCGGCCGACCCAGGACCATATCTCTCGATCTGGCCCTCATCCGGTGTGGGGACCACGGAGTCCCCAACTCGCCCCCGGGTATGGGGAGGCACGCAATGCGCGCCGCCGCGGCCTGCTTCTGCTAGGGTGACAGGCGGCTCCACCCGTCACCCCCAGGCCCGCGCTGTGCGGGGACGGAGGTCATTCTCCGACGCCCGAGTTGTCGCCGCTCTTCGCGGGCCACGCGGTTTGCGATTCTCCTTCGCTCCTCGCGGGCCACAAGTTCTGAGAATTTCGTTTCCCAGAAAATATTTCATATAATAATATTAATAATTGATCCTTGTATTTTTATTTCGAATATTATTGTTTTAAATACAATTTATTAGAATGAAACATATTTCACAGAAACACAATTTAATGAATTTTTAATCACATTTTATTGTTTAACTAAATTATCAAATACATAGTAGAATTATTTTTTAACGAATATTAAAAAAAGAAATTGTTAATGTTACTGTTCGAAATAAATGGTGGTTTACCATTTATTTCGAACAGTAACATAACATTAACAATTTCTTTTTTTTTTCGATTGCTTGAAGTAATTCAACTTCTGAATAATCTTGCTTATGCTGTCCAATACGATCGAAAATCTTTTGGTCTAACGTTTAATAATATAAAAACGTAATTATATTCTGGCATACGTATATCATGGTCTACGTTCATAATTGCTTTCATGCATGCTCGCCGGTTTAGTGTACTCTTGACATGTCCTTTCTTTAAAATGTCTTCGATATGACTGACATACGTATGTCTGGGTTGACCAAATATTTTTTTTAAACTGGATTTTTTTTGGGGTTTTTGTCTAAGCAGACACGTCAACCTAATCGTATCCTATACAGTATATAATAGTTTACATTTATAACTAACAAGTGTCTAAGCCCAGAGCAAGGTCTGAGTCTAACTCAAACCCTGGTCTGCGCCCCAGACACCTGCGTTGGGAACTATTGGCTGATATGATCAAATGATAATTTTCTGATAATCATGATAAACTCACCTTAAAGTCATAATTCGGTATCGCCAACAGTGTTCTCCCAGTGAGTTCCATCTTATCCACCTCAATGTCGGATATCGCGCTCTTGAGCGTACAGGACCAGTTGACGAGTCGGTTGGCCCGGTAGATGTCGCCGGCGTCGTGTAGGCGGACGAAGGCCTCGTTGACGGCGCGGCACATGGACGGGTCCATGGTGAAGCGGACACGGGACCAGTCGTATGACGAGCCTAGGGAACGGAGTTGTTCGTATATCCGGACGCCTTTCCTGTGATGATTGGAAGGAGAAATTTTAGATGACAATAAAAACGTGTCATACACACAATTTTTTATACCTTCTACTCGAAAAGTGTTGCTTTATTCCTCTATGAGAGGGAAAATAATAGCTCTTTTTCTTCAAGAACTTTTTAGCTGGTGGAAAAGTGATTTGAATTTGGAACATATCATTCATAGAAATAGAATGCAAATTGATTAAATTACTGGCTGGTACGTGTCGACCGAGGCGCGGAAAACCGCGCTCAAAAAAAAAAAAAAAAATTAACGCGGGAGCCGCGGGCAACAGCTGTTTTTGTATAAATTTCGCATTTAGTAACTCACTCTTCTTTCCACTCCCACACTCTCTTGATGAACTCCTCTCTACCAACATCATGGCGTGTCAGCTTCTCTTCTCTCCACAACTTCTTCTCTACTATGACTTGTGTAGCGATACCGGCGTGGTCGCAGCCAGGGTTCCACAGAGTTGTGCGGCCGTTCATTCTGTATGAATTAAAAGTTTATAATTTTTTTTTGTAAAGAAAACTATTTTTTTTTCATTGAATTTTTTTGAGTTGCTAATTCTTTGGCAAAGCAAAGGGCAAGCAGAATAGACCATATTGTAATTCAATGTATGATAACTTAAAAGTAACCAAATCAAAAGAAATGCAACTGTTGTATAGTCCGACCAATAAAATAAAAAACCCGTACTGGGGGCGCCAAAAACATCTATGATATGACAACACCAAGTATAGTGATACACATGTAAAATGCCAAGTGTACAAATATTTTTTCAACACACTTGCTTATGAACAGGCTTTTATTTCCCCGCAATTAAGCACGGAATGACACCTAATATAAAACTGTGACTTTTTCATTGCTTCTTCTTCCTCCTAGCGTTATTCCCAGTCGCATCCGAAGCTTTCAGCTTGGAGTCTGGGGTCCGCTTTTACCAGTCATAGCTACAGATTTGGCTAGACCTCGATATTTTCCGTGAAGCGATTGCCACCTGACCTCCACGACCCAATGTTAACATTAGGCGATATCGAAGCTTTGCAGCTAGACCGTTGTTTTTGGACTTTTTAGGGCACCAACTACCCGTAACGACTGCCATAGATGTTCTTATGGCAACCGGGACCGACGGCTTAACGTGCTGTCCGAGGCACGACCAGACCAATGCAAATACCCATATTTAATGCACACAAATATTTGCACTGAGCGGGGATCGAACCTGCGCCTCCTGCGTAGCGGCCGCGTTCACTACCGCTACGCCACGGAGGCTGTCATGTTTTTCATTGCTATTATTCACAAAAGTGAGTTATAGACTTCTTTTTTTTAATTTCATTGATTAAGTTGCTTTGTTCTTATATGAGGTTTTATATAAGGTTTTATTTTTATTTTTTATATACCTACTTGACGCGAGACAAATGTACATACGTTCATATTTAGTCTTAAGAAACCCTTTTATTTTTTGTAAACTGACGTCCTTAAAATGCCGCAGTGGAGTTTGTTGCGCCGTTTCTTCTCCATTAGCGCTTAGGAAGCGGTGGTAAACTTAGTTTTAAGGAGTTTTTGACGTCAAAAAGCTGTAACAGTGTTGCACTATTTTGAGAAATAAAGACTTTGACTTTGACTTAAAAAAGTTTCGATACAAAAAAGATCGTGTCCAATATTACAAACGAATTAATATACCTATTGCTTGCTCATTTCATGCAGCTTCGTATTTTAAAAGATAATTTCAACTTGTAGTACGTGTTTAATATACAAAACTTTCACTAAAATGTATTTTTTTTTTCTCTGTTAAAAAGTTAAGTTTTTCTCTGTTAAGTTTTCTGGTTAAAATAGAAAAATAGACGCGGCGTGTTATACTGGTTACAAGGACTGGGCACAAATCAAAACACAGTAGTATCCGTATAATAGTTTACTGCTTGGAATGGTAAATACAAGTTAGACATACAGTTACATTACACTATGTATAGAACAGGGACCACGCGATATCGGTTTTCGGACTGCATAAAATTCTTGTATTTTATGCCTAACAGCACAGAGATCAAAATAATCGAGCATGATTTTCTTTTTTGCGTTAGGCTTATTTTTCTTAGGCGTAGAAAATACATTTGACGTTTGACCTTCTCTTCGTATTTTTATTACAGAAGATCGGGATATACCTAAAAATGTGAATAATAATTAGTCACAGTAAAATCAGTAGTTTAGGCCAATTTCATTGCACGTACTCTATGATGTACCTACCTGTCATGTTGACAACAAGGTCTGTGATGTTATTTAGAGGAACAGAGTCCAATCCTTCCTAATTTTTATCCGACAAATACTTTGTTATATTATAAATTACTTTTCTTAACTGACTTTTAATAGTTTTCGGTATATTACTATAGTTTTGTAGTTTTGTAGCGCTCTCAAACTCAACAACACGCACAATTGACACCACACTGACAGATGACCATAATGACATTGTATAGATTGTTACCATATGAAGAAATTAGTTCCAATAGTTTACCGCAATATGGCAAGGTATTTTATTTTACTGGTCGGGCTTTAACTAAAATTTAAAGATAAGAAGAAAAAATATGATATTTTTTTTTAAATTTATTTAGTAGCAAATGTAACCCACAAATTCACCGTCATTTTAAATTATTGAATTTAAAAAATTAAGTTTTAGTTATAAATTCGAGTAGTTGCTGTCCAGATGATAAGGTCATAGGGCCATGAGCTCTTAATCTCTTCCTTACCTGTGCCACCTGGTAATAGAATCTTCAACAGCATTAGTGAGGGCATGTCCAAGATGCAGTGTGCCCGTCACATTTGGAGGTGGTATTACCATTACGAATTTGCCTTTTGGGTTTTCTTCCAACACAGATTTTCTCTGAAAAAGCCAATCAATAAATAATTTAGTTATTTGTTGTACACCCCTTTTTTTTTTAATCCTGCGAAAAATCCCCCATCTATCTATTTTAATATAACATTGTTTATGAACTGTGATTGTAAATTGGATGCATTTATAAATATATATTTGTGTTTTTTTTTGTTTATTCGCATTGAACAAAAATTACTGAATTGATTTTGATGGGACTTTTTTTTACTAAAAAGGTCTTGGAGACTTGGTTAGCACAGGTGCTATGACTAAAAATAATAATAAACATTATGTATTATCCTTTTCTTGTAGATGTAGGTTCCTTTATTAGATGAGCCAGTGTATTAAAATTACAATTAAGTATATTAATACACAACTATATCTATTTTAAATACTCTGCACTTACACTGCATTCTAGAACCCATAACACAAGCTAGTTAAGCTATGCTCACTTTGGGTCTAGATAGCGTTGTGTAGAATGTCCTACAATATTTATTTTATTATTTATTACTGGTAAAGCAGACATTAATGTGAAAATTAATGACAACTTACTCCATATTCTGGTTTGAAGAATCCCTCTTTCTCCCACCAGGAGTACCAGGCAGCTTCAACATATTTAGGACTGTAGGCATCAGGCATGAGCCCAGTGATGTCTTTCTTGTCACCCGGAGCTGTAGCTGCCGTGTACACAGCACTTTCTTTAACTTCCTTTGCTTTTTTCTAAAATTCATAATGAAATATATATAAATGAGTCTAACAAGTTTCATACATAAGTTGCCTAAGGTCTAACAAGTTTCAATACAAGAGTTATATTTGGGTTTTAAACTTGGGAGGTGTTTTTCACCTTGCCTGGTGGTAAGCTGATGGCAAAGTCTCGAAAAGGAAGATCACCATTATAGAGGTTTTTGTTCTTAATGGTATCTGCAAACATAATAATATAAACTACACTTTATTTAATTAGTTACTTAACTAAAGGTAAATAATCTTGTAGCGATTTTTATAAAAACACATATTAAATAAATAAACTAGACTAACATGCTAACTAAAATGCAAATGTTTAAAATGAGTGTCTAAACAGAAAAAATATTAATAAACTGAGTTTTATGTACTAAAACATATTATGAAGAGAATTTGTTTTACTGTGTCCCATTGATATGACCATCGCGCGATTAAGAATGATCAATTTATGACCATAAAAACATGACTCAGAGGTAGTGTATAAAATTCCCAATCAGAATTTGATTATTTTTTCATAGTATGTGATAACTACAGTATCTGGTTTTTGATATAGCACATCGGGAAGACCAACTAGGATTGGGATCAGCTTTATAGATAATTTTTCTCTATGTATACAATATCTCTATTAGCTTTAAATGAGATTTCAATCTACATCTTTTTAAACTAACTTTTAAACTCTCGCGTTCCATGATATACAATAATGTTAACGGGAATTAACGCGATCATGGTATAGGTACATACATACCTTTGATTTGCCTGACGTTTCGACCAGGTTACACCGGCCGTGGTCACAGGCTCCATGATCGCGTTAATTCCCGTTAACATTATTGTACATCTTTTTAATTTTGAAGTCCTATCTTGAACACTACCTTTTCATACATTAACATAATAAAGGTAAAGACCATAAAAATGACGCAACGTGTCTAATACTTGCAGTTTTACTTTCACTATTGCTTAATAACCTTAGAACAATTTGTTATAATAAGTACTAAAATTATTTTTTTTATACAATGTTACATAAAATTTTAGTTCTATACAGCTAGTTTATGTTATGTTATTAGATTTTATATAGACTTTAAATGCACCTCAGGTTTATCTTTCTGCACAGCTGGAACAGCGCTCTTTTTATCCAATTTAGCTTTTAGTTTTTCTAACTTAGCGGCTTTCTCTGCTTCCTTCTTTAATTGCTTAGCAGTCTTTTCTTGAGGCTGATCCCCTGCGGGATCATTTTGTACTTCGTTATCACCCATATTTACGCGAAAATTAAACGACTATAAATATTGAGCGGCCGAAATCACATTTGCTTTACCAAAGTCAAAATGTGATGTGGAAAATGTGCTTTGACATTTGACATTGACTTTGACAACGTTATTTGCGTTTAAAAATATCAGGCTTGAAAAAGATCTCTCGTTCAGAAATTTCTTTGAAGTGAGTGACGTATGTACAGATAATAATCGAGTTAATCGACTAATCGCATACTAATCGACTGTACGCTTCAGCACTACACTACAATCATTGCGTGTCTAGCACAACACTAGCGTACATTGCTCAACGCCATTTTGTTTTTCGTTTCTTGCGGAGCGACATCGAGGTGTGCTCGCGAAATTTTATTTGAACCTGAACAGTGCAATAATAGATTGAATTTGTTTTATTTTCTTTATATTGATCCGTTTCATCAAGTCTGAACATAATGTCGGATCGAGAGGTACTATATTTAAACATTGTTCATCACGCCCGTGTTGCATTCCCGCCGCGTGTGTTTTATTTTATAGTCGTTCGATCTATAATTATTGCTGAATTGTTTGCTTGGGCTATTTCAGAGGAGTCGTTCGAGGACTCGCAACGGGTCTAGGGATCCAGCACCCAAGCCAACGGCTATGTCGAGGGGTCACAGCCGAAGCCGGTCTCGGACGCCGCCCCCGCCAAAAGCATCAAGCAGAAAGTACAGAAGCCCGTAAGTGTAGCTTTTAAAATGATTAATTGATATTTCTTTTGTTTTTATGTTTGATACAGCTTGTACATTTTCGCATCGTATGTATTATATTGTCAAAATTTTTATAACCTCGACTTCAAGGGTAACGGACGCGTATTGCGCAATTACATATTGCAAAAAATAAACAGCATTGACACGGAAGAATACTTCGTGGTCATTATCGCAAAAAGTTCATATTAGCATCATTGGCATAACAAACATTGTATAATCAATAATGCTTGTGAAATTAGTTCGATAATACAAAATAACTTGGCAACAGTTTTATCAATACCAGTTTACGAGGGTTGCCGATATAGAGGCGATAAGAGAGTAGTAACTGTTATTTACTTGGTACTTGAACCTAACAATGCGTAACATTAAAACTTGCTTTCATAATGTGGTTTATTCTATTTAAAACTAGCTGACCCGGCGAACTTCGTACCGCCATATTTTCTGATCCCGTTCCCGCTGCATATCTCTAAATTTATCAGTGTTTCTTTACAATGTTATGCATTTATTATACGTATAAACCTTCCTCTTGAATCAACCTATCTATTAAAAAAAACTGCTTCAAAATCTGTGCGTACTTTTGAAGATTAAAGCATACATAGGGACGGACAGACAGCAACAGCGACTTTGTTTTATAATATGTAGTGATAGTGATGATGATGCACTTAATTAATTAATTTTTACCTATTTCTGATTGATATTGCATGGTAATTATGTAATTGAGTAGGGCCAACATTTTTTACCAATGGTTTTCACCTATATGAGATGTTTAAAATGCACTTAACTAATGAGCTATAGAATTTTAACCTATTTCTGATTGGTTTTGCAACATGTGTGGTAATTAATTGAGGAATCCCAACATTGTAACCAATGTTTTTGACCAATATGAGGTCTATTTCTTATTAGTTTAAAAAAAAATTACCACATGGGTGTTTTGCACCAAGCATGGTATTTAATTGCATAGTCACAACATTTGTAACCAATGTTTTTGTCCAATATAAAATCTATTTCTGATAGATTTTCTAATAAATTAACACGTGTCTAGAATAGAAATGAAACTCATGTTATTTTTGGTTCATATTCCACATCAAAGATGATAGATATTAATATTCAAAGTATACATGCAAATTTTAAACTAACATAAGGCCTACTTCCCTATCATCAATATCCTAGCATTTACTCGTTGCACTCAAAGCTCTCATCTCAAAGCCCCTGCTTACTCTTCTATTTAATTCCATGATAGCCATTATATGTCCACATGGTTTTTATGAACCCTGACGTCTGTCACCCCTAAACCCAAAAATGTGTGTCTCTGAGGTTGAACCTCATCTATCAATCAGGTGCACGGGCTTGCACGTGAAATTGCCCTAGCATTGAAGGTCTTAATCATACATCTAATATACTTAGCTAGCATAAAAACATTTTTTTGACAAGTATTTCCCTCTTACGAACCTGGGTTCTTCAAGTGGGGTGTGAAAGAGCATCTATCGAGCCTGTCGAGTTATGGACCACTATGTTATCAACAGCATATGAATTGGTGGTCCATATCTTTTGGACTGCACCTCAGCTTTTTACCATCTATCAGAGTACAGTCAATTGACAGACTAAATTGAATTAAATTTTAAAGCATTTAGTATGCTAACTATTCTTTTCTATATCTTAATTGATTTGACAGACTAAATTAAAAAAAAACCTAGCAGTATTATAAATGTCCAATGTCCATGTTGACTACTTTATCAGTTTTAAATTACTCATTCATGTAACAACATAGTTACACAAACTTAAACTGCCAATTTCAAATAAAATTTCAAGGTTCTTTTTTATGTTCACATTCAAAGTTAAACAACAAAATTTACATAAAATTGATATTATGTTTGTTTTAAACTTTTATACAACCGAAAATAGTTTCTTTTTGTATATTAACAATCTAGAAGGAACTTATTTATTTTGATATTGGAGCAATTTTTTTTTTTTTTTTTTCAAATACGTTTTGAAATTCTACATTTAATTAATAGGCTTTTTTTAACTAAGTATCCTGTCAGTATGGCCTGTGAACTCTGTCACTTATAGATGATTGGGCAGTCCATTTGAACAATCTATTTACAATTTTTCAATAAGTTCTGACAATGAAAGAGACAAAATTACATGCTACACCTTGCGAGTGTACCCTATAACTCGACAGCCAACTAGAACTGAAACCAAAGGTTTCAGCTATTATAGTATCAAGTACATATTATGTACATACTAGCTTTTGCCCGCGGCTCCGCCCGCGTGGATGTCGGTTATCGCGACCAAACATAGCCTATGTCCTTTCTCAAGGTCTAATCTACCCCTATACCAAATTTCATCAAAATCGGTTCAGCGGTTTAGTCGTAAAAGCGAGACAGACAGACAGACAGACAGAGTTACTTTCGCATTTATAATATTAGTAGGGATGTCGATCCAGTAATTTACCATTGAATTGAAAACCTTGCCAATAAATTACAATATTTTCAAAATAGAGGCAAAATTCAAAATTAACATACCTATGTTACAATATGAATTAAACATTTTGAATAAACCTTATTATAAAGTATAATTTTGAAGCTACTTGCTGACAAGAAAACAAAAAATATTAGGTAGAACGTTAGTTACTAAGTCTTTATTTACTAGAATATGTCGTAGGTTTATTGAACTCTTAATAGTTATTTTGAAGCCAAGTATAGTAGTAGTTGTCCCGACAGACTGTGGCGTGGCGGTATTGAACGCGATCGCTACGGCCGACCTTGGTATAACCCGCGCCACGTATCTTGGGACCTAATTCGTAAGACATACAAGGCTCTGGCGCCCGCGGATTGCTTTGTAATAGTCTATGCTTGGTGAATTTGAGTTCGTCTACCGCAGTAGCATCCCGTGCTATCCTCAAAAGACACCCAAGAAATGTGTACTGCGCGTATAGGGCACATTTTGAGCACATTTTAGGTCCAAGATACGTGGCGCGGGTTATAGAGTTTGTCATTGGTCGAACTGGGTGACGTCATTGGAGATCAACCAATGACAATCTCTATTAAGGTCGGTCGCAGTGCTGCGCTCGACGCTATACTTAAACTAGCACAGCTGAGATTAGCCTATGCTCAAGCCTTGTTTGCAGATGGGCATATGTAAGAGCTAGCAGGTGGGGCTGGCTTGGAGCCAAAGGATGTTAATACAACCCCAGGGAAAACTACTAGCAGAGACTTCAAACCTTTGGGTTGGAGTCAGATGCTCCCAACAAGCTGGACTTTTACACTACTTATGTTTATTGTTGCATATTATAGGGGACAAGATCATGACCGGTAGTCTGGGTTTTAGTCATGTTGTGACCTCAAGAATGTTTCAATTACCATATACTTGTCTTATGAAAAAATGATTTCCTGTCATTGTATGCCTAAATATATTGCTTGTCTTTTTTCACAATATTATGAGAGTATATATACGAATAAAATAGAAGTATATTTAAAAAAAACCCGGCGTATTTATGTGCTTCAGTAATAAGTTTGATTTGCGAGTTGGGTAACGTTTTTAGAATTTTCTGTAGACATTCTCAGTAGCGGAATGTAGTCCACTAAACTATTCATTTCTAATGAAAGCACAGTTAGTAGTTAGAGTGGATGTTAAAGCCACTGCTGGGCAACATTGTTGCGCAACAACGTGGAACAATGTCTGCAAACACATGATCAACGGTCAAACAAACAACAAACCGTGTTGATGCGGGTCTGCTGGAAACTACACGTGTTGCTAAACTTGTTGAGCGACTCATGTTGCGCGTTATTATGTCCCCTAGTGGATACGAACCTCGATACGTCTCTCTTAATAAACATCAACTAACACCAGTTAAAATCAAAACAGCCGTTGAGTTCTAAACATACTTCATTGTAATTATACTGTTTTCTGAATTCTAATCAGCCAAGCGGTGACTATTGCATTGTTTTTAATTACCTATGGTTCTGCAATATTAATATGTAGTGCGTTGCAATTGATTTAAAACACTAGGTTATTAAGTTGCAAACAATAATAAAGGAAATGTATGTTTATTTACTGTTAAAAATATGAACAGTGAATATGTGTGAAATGAATATACGAAGGATTTTAAGTAGGTACACTCGTACCCTCAGACCATTTCTCCATTAGTGTAATGGAGAAATGGTTTCTCGCTAGGGCTAATGCTTGTGCCATCGCCCGGCGAGAATACAATCAACTATTTTATCGCTCAAGAAACGAAAAATAGATACAGATGTCGATTCTCGCACCAGCAAGGTTCTGGCGCAGGCTTTCCTCTCGGGGTTGAGAAGTCAGAAGCAGTGTTGGGCGTAGTTAACTACAATTGTGTAATCTGATTACTAACTACCAATAAAAGTAGTTAACTACATGTAGTTATGATTACATGTAACTTAACTACATCAATCTAACTACATAAAGTAGTTGTTAATCTGATTGCTGCAATCTAGTAGTTATAACTACTGATTATATTTTAGTACTAAGAGCAAGTTTTGTGCATTAAATAAAATTGAAATGTGTTGTTATGTGAATATGGTGGTTCTATTTAATAAAATAAACGTAACAGGCCCTATAAAATCGACTACGACGCGACGTCAGGGCACGCATTGCTGCCGCGTGGGTCAGATGGCGAGAAATGACTGGCGCCACGTGTGATCCCAAAATGCCAGTCAGGTTGAAAGGACAGTTCTGTAAGACGATCATTAGGCCTGTCCTCCTACATGTTGTGAGGCGTGGTCGCTGCTGGAGCGACGCAAGCAAGAGCTGCGTGTCACGGAGATGAAACTGCTGCGGTGGATGTACGGCGTCACGCATAAAGATCGCGTGAGGATCTCTCGCATCCGCGGCACCCTTCATGTCAGTGACAATCAATCAATCAATTAGCCTACTGCAGTCCACTGCTGGACATAGGCCTCCCCCAATGTGCACCACGTTTGCCGGTCCTCCGCCTTCCGCATCCAGTCCGTCCCACCACCTTTCGCAGGTCGTCGGTCCATATGGCTAGGGGATGTCCATCGCAGGGGTTGTCAACAACACGGGGTCAGTGACATCGCAGATAAAATGCAAGAGAACCGCATTCGCTGGTGCGGCGACGTCTTGCGGTAACCGCCAGGCTACGTGGGTAGCAAATGCCTGGCAATGGCTCCCCCGCCGGGTCCAGGTAGAAGGGTCAGGCCCAAGAAGTCATGGCTTTCGTTCGCGGAGAGTGACATGCGTGCAAATGGTCTCACTACCATGGGACGCCCAAGATCGTGCGAAGTGGAGGAGGAAAAGTCGGAAGGCGGGCCCTGAGCTTAGGGTTGCCAACTCTTTTTTCGAGAAAAAAAGTATATTTAGGTCTGAGAAGAAAATTGAACAGTATTCTAGAAAATAGAACAGTATTTTACAATTACATGAATTAATTTTAACAAAAAAGTTTAACCGACTTCAAGAAACGAAAAAGAGGCACTAAAAAGCGAAAAATAACTGCGGTGCCTAGCCCGAGAGGCTTTTAATTTATTTTTCTCTTTTTAGTGAGTTATAATCGATCCATTCCCCATCCTTTGCTTAGGTTCCTATCATCAGCAGCTTAAAATCACGAGCAGATATTTTTTTAATGCAAATACTGAAATTAAATTATGTTAAAACAGCAGAAACAGTGTTTTGCCACCATTTTGAGGATTTCCCTAAATCCTGTTATTCAATCCTGACTCCCTTGATCCTGTCATCCGATTCTGACTCCCTGAACCAACTTTCTCTCTCCAACAAAACAAAGATCATAAAAATCCGTTTCACAAAATACGGTTTTACATACACCGGTTCGTCACCTATTTTGCCCCCTTAGGTCTGTCTGTCTTAAAAGAAAGAATTGTTTCGTAAACATCTAAAATGGTAATATGGTTCCCATCAATTTTTTTATGGATAAATTAAACATAACATAACATAAACTCACGCCTATATCCCTGAAGGGGTAGGCAGAGGTGCTAGCACCCACATTTCGCCGTTTATGTTTAGGTCCCAATGTAATAGGTGGCGAGCCTATTGCCATTAACCGGGCACTTATAAACCTGCGATAAATACACACATAACTTCGAAAAGCATCGAAAAGTCATTGGTGTGTGCCACCGGTGGATAAATTAAAAGATTTAATATATGACTGGCAAATAGAAGGTAGCTGTGAACTGTATTATATTCCATATTATGATTTATCATTAATAAATTTTGGATTATCATGAGACAATCAACACCTAAACTTATAAAATAATTGCAAATTGGTGCCCAATTAATTAAAATTGTATCAATTGCTGCACATTTTTGTAGTGTTATGCATTTTGATGCTGAAAACAGTATTTTGGATACTGTTTGTTTGTTGAACAGTAAACAGTATAATTGGGTGTAAAACAGTATAATACTGTTTTAAACAGTATGGTTGGCAACCCTACCTGAGCTCCGAGGTCATCTTGGCCACGGATGCAATCGGGAGAAAGCGTCTACATGAAGATGACGTTTAAGTTTGTTGATTTCATCAAAATATTTCAGTAAAATTCGCCTTTCAGTAAAAACAGAAAGCCCGAGTGAGAGTGAGAGAGGCGAATCACTGTTCGCTGGTATTTAATGGCAGTGTTAAAAGTTGTTTTAAATTTTTTACACTGTCGTAATAAAAGTTCAGATTTTTCTACCTTTACTAATTTTTCTTCAAATGTCCCGGTCTGGGTCCCCACGCATATGGCAACTCTATTTTGTTTACACTGCTATTGCACTAAAAACAACTCGAAGCAACATGCAGAACGCGACAGAGAGAGCGAAATCAGTACATGAACGACTCACGCGAGTAGTTATAAAAAGTAATCTCGTAATCGTGATTGTAACTACAATTTGTAGTTAGTAATCAAAATTTTTAACTACTTTTCACGATTACTTAAAGAAGTTTGTAGTTATGATTACTAACTACTTTATGTAATCGTAGTTAGTAATCAGTAGTTAGATTACATATTGCCCAACACTGGTCAGAAGGCAGTCCCTGCCATAAAAGCAGTAAGCCAAATTAAAATCAGAAGTTATGATGACAGTTATTTTTTCCATCTGTCGTCCGGTCGATTGAATAAAAAAAGGTATTTCCGTTTGAGTAATTTCCAATGTGCTATGCACCAATGCGTTCATGCACATGCCTTTATTGACATGCTAGCGGATGAACATATAACGGATACCGTTGCATGTTCGGCCGACTTAAAAAAAAATAGAGAATGTGAATCTTTAGTAACCGAAGTGTTTACTACTACGAGTAGTTGTCATATTCTCAATGTATGATGCCGACCGCATACGACAGACAACTCAGCCGCATGCAGCAGATACAGTGTACCCATTACTTGTTAAACTCCGATACGAATAAAGAGGACCATTGAGAAGCCGCAATGAATTACGCGTATCTACTGCGTGCGTCTGCAGTTGTCTTAGCGGTAGCGGTCACCTTTGGAATCATACCTTTAAGATCTGTGACATAATTGAAATTCTCACAATATGACACAATGACCCAGAGTTGTAACAATGATAATTATAATCACAACCTTTAACAAACAATAACAAATCTGAGAAATCCAGCCTCAGAAATGTTGGCGCGGAATGTTATGATGATCGTGGAGATCTGAATGTGGCCTTGACAACGCAGAGCTGGTATAGCACTTTTTAATTATAGCAGCTTACGAGTATTATCAGGTTTGGCAATGGTGGCACATGGCAGGAACAATGAGCTTACTAACAAATGTTACAAAGTAGGCAATATGTGATTATACGTGGATCTAATGTGATTGGCGAACTGTGGGTGACACCTTCTGGAATAATAGACTTTTTCTACCATCAAGACAGGTACTAGTTGAAAAAATAGACGTTGGCCGTCTTTGGTTGCGAAATTCATTCGGATCCAATCAATCAATTAGTCTATCGCAGTCCACTGGTCTGGCCTCTTCCTACTCGGATTCAAATCTAACAAATTAATCCTCCAGAAAAGAAGAAGAAATAAACCGGTCGTATTGAGAGGCCTTTTTCTTTTTTGAAGTCTGTTAAAAAATAACAAACAAACACAATGCTTGGTGTGTGTGCTACACTTCCATTCCATACTATGATTGTCTATAAAAATTGCCGTCATTTTAGTTTTGGAATAAAAACCTTGAAATGCGACTTTGGCGTCTCGCCATTAATAATTTTATAGAAATTTATATTAGCTTGACATTGGCGAAACGGTAATTTTGCTGCGGAAGCCATCATATAAATGCAGTAGAAATAACCTCGAGCGGGAAACTGTCATTTTATGCGATATTCACCTTGAAGTGCCCATAATACACCATTTTATATGATCTCCACTATCTCCAGAAGATGAAGTTAATATATTTCATGTTTTGTTTATTGTTTTACGAAAAGTTGCTGAGCTAAATTAGAATTTGTTAATCTACTTTTGTCGTTGACTGTACAAGGGCAGGCAGATAATGATATTAAAAAGATTTAGGTAATCTTAGCACTATTTACCATGTCATTGTATTGTTTGGAGTTTCCGATATTTCGGCGCTGTTGTGAACACTACGATCACTGAGGATATTGGCGGTAAACGGCGCTAAAAGAAGAGAAAATATCGGAAACTCCCAACAATACATTGTAAATATCCCGATAGTTCGAATAGTAATGTGAATGACCATGATAGTTTAAAAACCGATATTAAAAAGTATTGTTTTGTTCACAGGACGCGTTCGCGCTCAGGCTCCCCGCGCCGCGGCTACCGCTCGCGGTACTCCCGCAGCCGTAGCCGCTCGTACTCGCCGCGGGGCTCCTACTCCCGCCGCTCGCACTCCCATAGCCCTATGTCCTCGCGCCGCCGCCATGTTGGTGACAGGGTGAGGAGCGATGTTTATGTGAATACCTTTGATTGCTTAATACAATGTTTAAGATAATATCCTACCCACCCTTGTACCTCTTGAACGTCCGGTCCCTCAATATCTAAAGGGTCCTCTACACGTAGACATTTTCATCTGCAGATGTTAGCAGGGGCGCGTCCTCCGACGTGTGGACGGGGTGATTTGCTTGTCTGTGGTCGGTATTTAACGTTAAATAGCTAGCACAGACGAGCAACTCGCCTTGTCTACACGTCGGCGGACGTGTCCGCGAATGAAATCAACGGCTGAATCTGTCTACGTGTAGAGAAGTCATAAACCGTAGACCTCACAAAGTTGCTCGCATGTATACTTTCGAGTTGAGATTGAACAACATGCTGGGCTCCGCGGGCAACCGTAGTCCATTTGGTAGCCGGTATCCGAGCAAGTGCACTATGTGGGCCTTTTACGGTGATACTTAGCTGGTTTCGTACCTTTTCATACTTTGATTTACATCGGAAACTATAGAGTTAAACCAGCAGCGATTTACCAAATTTCACCAGTGAAAATAATCGCAATCAAAGTATGCCTACCAAAAATCCTGTTGGTGAAACCCGCCGTAGTATTCCTCGCCATTCCTAGTGTGACCTACGCTTGAAGTTCACATAATTTACTAACAATTTTAACTGAACTGAAACGCAAGTGTTCTATTCACAAGAGTTTTTCGGCTTGCTTCACATGTTTAGCTAAATAACGCATAACCAATGTTTTCCATTCGTTTTCTGATTTTTGAAAGGGTCAACAAACTCTGTAGAAACAATAGGTTACAAAACTTGTTGTAAATTTCAAAAGTATATTTAGGTGTTTGTAAAGAAATAATTGAATATGTACTATATCTATGCTAATTTATCGGCTATCTTCGAACTCACTACATTGTGTCCTTGCCAGTTGCTTCTTTTATACTAATGGTTTTTAAGTACAGTCTGCTATGAAAATGTTTCAAACACATTTATTTATTAGTCCCTTACTGCTAAAACACATAATAAAACTATGTTTAGTAGGTGTTAAAGCTATGCCGGTATTAATTATATCGACCAGGAAAATACATATTATCTAATTGAAAAGCAATGATTCATACGATTTGTGAGAGTGCCAGAATCATTGCCTCCCTTAAATTCCTTTGTCACCGCTGTTGCAAGCGGTAAATTATGGTAGCCGCTTACCAACAGCTTGTATCTGTAGAAAATGTTCTTAGTAAGAAATCTGAAATCAAATAGTAGTAAAAATTTGTGTGAAACAGAAAATTAAATCGTGTTGTTATTTTCTTAGCTGACCGTACTGTACTGTTGATTACAATAAAGCCTTATTCAGACGGGTGTAACACATAATTTAGCTTCAATAGTGTGGCTTTACATGTGGCTAAGGGCCGGCGCACATTATTGGCATCAGCAAGAAAAAAGTTTCCTCCGGCATCATCCTTACAGACATTGCAACATGCCAAAGCGTAGTTTTCAACAGTGCCGATGTACCGATCCTTTTCCTTGCCGAAGCCGATAATGTGCGCCGGCCCTAATGATTCATGTTTCATGACTCGATAAGTTACATTACATGTTACACTCGTCTGAACCGGGCTCGATGGTACCCTGGCTAGCAACAAAATGGAAGTTTGAGGCAAATTATTTCTATTGATTTCTTATCAAGGGGTTTATAATTGTAAGGAAATTACCCGTTACTGCATGCTTGTAACTGGCGCGTGCCGTTAAATTGATTTTAAAGTTATTAACTGTAGTTATGGTAATTTAAAATCTACAAAAATATCACGTCCTGTATATCCCTGATTTGTATCAACACTGTCCTACTCCTTCTTTTATCGATCTGCGACGGGACCTATTTGCCCTCAACTGGAGACCAGGCCTCGCACTGCTACTGAGAAACTAACAAAAGAATCCACTAACACTATTCCCACCTCAGAACCTTCGGTCCATATTTGTAACTGCAAACTCGTAACCAGCTACTAAAGAAGATTTGTATTTCAGTGTTTCGTAACTAGTTACGAATCAAGATTATTCAATCTAGATTCGTAATTACAATTTAGTGTGCTCTTCAAGCTTAGTTAATATTATTATTTGGTTTTTATTAGAAACAAAGCAATAGACAAAGATAGAAAGTTATGAAAAAATGAAATTTTTTTTAAGGTAAGACATGACGTAAAATAATAATAATAATATTAACTAATCTTAAAGAAGCAAACTAAATTGTATATACGAATCTAGATTAAATAATCTTGATTCGTAACTAGTTACGAAACACCATAATAAAAATCTTCTTTCGTAGCTGGTTACGAGTTTGCAGTTACAAACGTGGACCAAAGGCCTCAGAAATCTAATCCAGGAGGCCAATTCTTTTAATCAAAAGGTGTTCAAAATTCAGTCGACTTAACCTGAAGCTCCCGAATTTTAAAACTGTATTCTCGTAACCTCGTTATCACCAGCCCATCTCATCCGAAGGGTGTCGTAAAAGGCGACTAACAGAAAAATACGCAGACGATATCCCAGCGAGAGAAGGACAACTAGAAATAAGACCAACCCGTCGGACTGGCGTGAAGATTTGGGATATAGAGGTTAGATCGCGACTGAATTTTGAACATCTTTTGTTACGAGAATAGTTGGGCTTCAGTGCCCCTTCGAATTCGTATAAAAACATTTGAATTCGTAACGTAAACGTAAGAAGGGAGTATTGCGATTGGTCGCCTGCCTACTGTGAATCTGTGTGTGTGTGTGTGTAAAGCCTGCCAATTGCAATGCTCCGTTCTCTTAAGTTACGAATTCATATATTTTTCGTACTCAGGGTACAAGACTTCAGACAGACCGCATATAAAGCTGCATGCTCACCGGTTATTGATATTTTTTTAAGAAATTTTCCCGTGGAAAACCGGAACGCTTTAGTAAAATATAAAACGTGTTTATTTTATACTTGTTACAGCCAGAAGCACGGCGCGGCGTGAATCACCGCACGGGAGAGATAATTGTATGACTATATTTTTATGTTCACTAGTGATGTGTTTGTAGTACCCGGTTTTTGGTTTGGTACACACGGCAAAGGTGATACGCATACACCTTTAGAACAGGTGTATACTTATCTTCTTTGCTGTTTTTGCCAGGGGCGTCAAATCAAAGGCCGAGTATTTGATTTACATTACTGTTATATTCTTTTTAAGTGCTTTTAGTCAGATTTGGGTCTGATAAGGGCTCCAAGCCACAACCTCACAGTTGTTGGTCCGATTCCCTGACCTATATTATTGCTTTTATAAGTTTTTTTTTTTTTCAAATAGCCTGTGTATGTTTTTATACATATATGTTAAAACATAATATTATATGTTTTCAAGGCCGCAACTCCATTTGTTGCTTGTCAGTATTTTCACATTTAAAAAATTAAAAATCCATTTTTACTCCAGGCAATTTTGAATTATAAAAGAGTTAGTTTGAAAAGCTTTTCTTATTGCAATGGGATGTTAAAAAACGAAGTAAAATTATACGGCAAATAATTTCTTCAAATGTTAAAAATGTATAGTTAATGTCATTCAGAATGTTGTAAATATTCTAACAATACCACATACCTACATAAAAATACTATTCAGGCATTTCAATTGTATAGTGTAATAAACAACTCATAAACATCCTACCTTGAAAGTATTAAACTCCGTTTTAGGGTTTCAAACCCATAGGGTAAAAATGCGACCCTATTACTAAAATTCCGCTATCTATTTATCTGTTTACCAGGCTCTCATGAACCGTGATAGCTAGACAGTTTAAATTCTCAGACGATGTATGTCTCTTGCCGCTATAATAACAAATATTACAAGCAAAGATACGTAATGGTACGGAACTCTTTGTGCGGGAGTCCGAATCGCACTTGGCCGGATTTCATGTTTTTACACACTTATTACCTAAAAATAAAAATTTAATTGCCGTAATTACCAAGTACTGACAATTAATTATAAACTATTATTTTTTTAAATATTAAGATTTTATAACGTCTCATTGCATACATATCTTAATTTTAACAAAGTAGTTTAGTTGCCCAGTGTTTAGCTCACTAGGCAGCCAAATAGAATGTGTGTGTCTATTGCCAACAGGAAAACCCGACGCCATCTAGATGCCTTGGTGTGTTCGGCCTGAGTCTGTACACTACGGAACAGCAAATCAACCACATCTTCTCGAAGTATGGCCCCGTAGATAAAGTACAAGTCGTTATTGACGCTAAGGTAAGAATTTGTATACATTTTCTCTTAAGGTATGATTCCAAAGCCGACCGCATACGACAACGACGGACGCATGCAGCAGATTCTTCGTTCCCATTACTTGAAACTCCGATACGGATAAATGGAATTATTGAGAAGTCGCAATCGAAAGAAAGAAAGAAAGAAAGAAAAGACGTTTATTAAACACACACACACACACACACACACAAAAAATAAAAATAGAAAAAAAATACAAAATAACACCCACAAAAATAAAACTCAAAAACATAGTTAAATAACAATACTATATAGTAGCAGTAGGCAAAGTGAATAGATATTATTATGCGTATGTCGATGTCAACGACCATACAACCAACTAGACACCGCATTACAGGCGACGCACTTCTGGCAATGGTTACGGCGAGAACAGCGTATAAAAATCTTGCCTTAGAAGCACAGAGTTAAGTAATCAACCAGTGTTGACCACATACGTGATCCGCGAACACTTCCGCGTTTGTGTGTCAAATATTTCAAAAATAAATATAAAAATGCCTACTTGCTCAATAAAATTGTGTGGTATTAATACTCAGACATCAAACTTTCGCAGAGACGGGATTTCATTTCATCGGTAAGTTAAATAAATACATTATAATAAATTAACTACATTTAGTTCCGTAAAAGATTGACGGAGTTCATTTTATACTGGTTGGCGGTGAGTAGATGCAATGAATGGCAATATTCATATCTCTTTCTTACACACGTACATTTGAATTTATCTATTTCGTTCGGTCAATCGGTTCGGTTCGGTTCTACTATTTTACGATCGCGCGTTATCGGAATGAGATTTGTTAGACCAATCAAAAGCAGTTATTTGCCTCTCCCCGCGACTCCTACCTCAGCAAGCTGCCAGAATTTTTTGTTCGTAAAATATGAAAGAATAGGTGTCTATTGGTTGTATAGTCGCTGGTCGATGTGGAGTGTGTGTTCAAATGGCCACAGTTAAGCTAAATGCTACAGATTTGGTACAATCTGCAGCGCTGGTTTTCAACCGTAGCCTAGCCCAGCCAGGTAACTTGCTGTATCTACATTGAACAACACTATATTACTCACGTAGGCATTATGCACACAAGAAGTAGGAGGAATCAATTACACGCATCTGCTGCGTGCTTCGGCAATTGTCGTATGTGGTCGACTTCGGAATCGTACTTTTACATTACTGTATTATAAGAATTGTATCATTGGTTTGAGAAAAAAATGCGATTGTTATTACGATCTAGCCGTGATGGCGACTGAGGGATAGGGCTGTTCTCCATCATCTCTCGAAAAGCAGACATATCAATCAGTAACAATAAGCAGATCCCTCGCCATACGCCTCTAAAATGTCTAGATTGCATACTTCAATAGACTACATTGTCCGCTTTCCAACAAGCAGGTCCTGTCCTCATTTGCTATTTTACATTTCCAACAGTTACAATAAAAATTGACACTTGCCACATCCTGTAATAATATTTAAAAAAAAACTCCCAATACGAAGTATTTATGTGCAATTTAAGTATGGGTATATAACGTATAACGAACAATCTATGATAAGTGCGCCGGCGCAGCCTTATCAGTAAACATTAAATTTGATGCAATTCCATGTGTAATTTCACGTGTTGGCGAACGGTACAGGGTATACCTCGGGACATGTATCTTGGCCGTAATCAAATGACATGAAGGGACAAAATGAGACCCTGGCGTGCGTGGATTGTTTTGTAATAATTTAACCGTGGTGAATTTGAGCTCGTCCACCACCAAGCACCCTGTGCTCAAAAGACACCCAAGAAACGCGATTTTAGGTCCAAGATCCGATTTCTGATTAATACGCAAGAGGTTCCGATCAATACCCAATGCGAGTCCTACAAAAATGTTCCCATGACTTCACCATCTAGTTATTACTAACTTCCATGTATTATTTTTTAGACTGGCCGCTCTCGAGGTTTCTGCTTCGTGTATTTCGAGAACCAAGAGGACGCTAAAGTGGCGAAGAACGAGTGCACCGGCATGGAGATTGACGGGCGGCGCATTCGGGTCGATTTCTCCATCACACAGCGCGCGCACACACCTACACCCGGCATTTATATGGGGAAACCTACGTAAGTGTTTCAATCTATCAGCTTATTGCAGACCACTGCTGGACATAGGTCTCTTTTCGGACTAAAATACCTTTGTCTAGCAGTGGTCTGCAAAGTCCTTCTGCATCTAGTCTATCCTATCAGTATATAATGTCAACTATCTGCCATTGAAAGTTTCGTGTAGATCGGCTAACGAACAGACAGTAAGACAAACGCAACAGATATATTGGGGAACCTACATAAGTGTATTACTATGATGGTGTTTCAGTCCATCAATAAGTCTCTTTTCGGACCCAACTACCCGATTCTCCGCCTTTCGCGTCCAATCTATCTCGTACCCCTGGCAGTAAGATTGGTCCAGCCTTTATGAGATTAGACAATTCAAACAGACGAAAATCACAAAATACAGACAAAATTTTTAAATGTAAGTTAAAAAAAAAAGTCGTTCAATGTGCTTCTTCAAAAGAGGTGTCAGTGTCACATATTTTAATATTTATATTTTTGTTGGATTGACATGGTTAACATACGCAATTTTTGCCGTGAAATTTCTAGAACATTCAGTACATGATGTGTGGAAACCGTTTACGAACTTATGTTTATTCAGTAATTGGAAATCTATAAAATTTACACAATGAAACCAGTTCAATGACTGATAGTTGCCAACATTAGAAATTCACGCACATGTACCTATTGTGAGTGATGCCTAGATGTTGGCAGAACGAACTGAACAGTTACAGAGTGAATCGACTAAAGGCTTAGGCGACTTACTAAAGGCCTGTTCGTACAGTCATAAAAAACTCATGATTATTGTATTTTTTATTATGATCTTGATTGATAGACTTTTTTTCTTTTCAGTGTTAGCAGAGGAGACAATGGTTACGACAGACGCGGACGAGGGGATAGAGAGTGAGTGTTCCTTTTATTTTAATTCTTTTTATTTTGCCTAGCTGTTTCTGAGATTATGATGTAAAATTTTGAATGTTGAAGAAATTGTTACGAGAGTGAGATTGGATTGGAACTGAATTTTTACTTATTGTATACATACATAAGTCACGCCTTTATCCCCCAAGGGTTAAGCAGAGGTGAATTAACACCCACATTTCACCAATCATTGTATTAGGTCCCACGTAATAGGGGGTGAGCCTTTTGCCGTATTCCAGGCACTATTGTTAATTCGGGCCATGTATCCGAGGCTGAGTCTGGGCTTTATATATCTGTCTGATGTTAAACAGCCCTATCCCAATTTAGGCCAATTTGTAACCTTTGGACGTGTCAGACTCACCTCACCGACTAACCCAGTGGTGTTATGCACGAGCTCTAAAGAGAAAACCTCAGTGCGTGTTTTCGTCAGCAGAGAGTGTAATTATGGTGTGTCTGTGTATGTGGGAATCTCGGGGAACACTTCAAGGAAACACTCCTAACGATCACATCATCATCATCAATGATCAAAGGAAACACACTGCATGGGAGGAGATGGGGTGGTCAAAATTCTACTCTGCCGGCAACCACGTGCGGAACCATCGAGAGTAATAAATGCTTAGAATGTCTGCTGACAGCCTCCGTGGCGTAGCGGTAGTGAACGCGGCCGCTACGCAGGAGGCGCGGGTTCGATCCCCGCTCAGTGCAAATATTTGTGTGAATGAAATATGAGTATTTGCATTGGTCTGGTCGTGCCTCGGAGAGCACGTTAAGCCGTCGGTCCCGGTTGCCATGAGAACATCTATGGCAGTCGTTACGGGTAGTTGGAGCCCTCAAAAATCCAAAAACAACGGTCTAACTGCAAAAACTTCGATATCGCCTAATGTTAACATTGGGTTGTTGAGGTCAGATGACAATCGCTTCACGGAAAATATCGAGGTCTAGCCAAATCCGTGGTTAAGACTGGTAAAAGCGGACCCCAGACTCCGAGCTGAAAGCTTCGGATGCGACTGGGAATTACGCTAAGAGGAAGAAGAAATGCTTAGAATGTGTCGTAACCTTAGCTTGCCTATTCCAGCGACTACTACTACCGTGGCGGCGGCGGCGGCGGCGGCTATCGCGAGCGCGACTACTACCACCGCGGCTACCGCCACCGCTCGCCCTCGCCGCACTACCGGCGCCGCCGCTACGAGCGCGAGCGCTCCTACTCGCCGCGTGAGTACCGCCACTAGCCACCACTAGTGTACTACCCCACCACTACCCTACCCGTACTACCCCACCCGTACTATACCTACACCTGACCATAACCCGCACCACGTATCTTGGACCCAAGTCGCAAGACAAACGAGGCTCTGGCGCCCGCGTATTGCTTTGTAATAATCTATGCTTGGTGAATTTGAGTAGCATCCCGTGCTATTCTCAAGACACCCAAGAGATGTGTACTGCGCGTATAGGGCACATTTTAGGTCCAAGATACGTGTCCGGAGTTATACCCGCCTAGAGCCTAGCGACGACTACACCTGGCTACCCGACGCTTTATCTTGAGTCACTCACGCCCAGTTTTCGAAAGGCTGATCAACGTCAAATTAACTAATCGGCTGTTAATTTTTTTGTCAAGTAGCAATTGGGTTGCTATAAGTATGGTTAAATAGTATAATTTAATCAAAATTAAACTATTTATCCATGATTCTAGCATCCCAATTGCTACTTGACAAGAGATTTAACAGACGATAAGTTAATTTGGTGTTGATCAGCCTTTCGGAAACTGGGCGTTTGTCTTATAATGCCAACTATTCGAGTACTGAATTGCTGTAAATATTGAATGTGAAAATAGGGTTTATCATGGTACAAATGATGGCTCCTCTACGCGTAGATAGATTTATCTACGGATGTTAGCGGTGGATGCGTTCGCCGAAGTGTAGACGGGGCGATTTGCTCGTCTGTGGTAGGTATTTAACGTTAATTACCTGCCATAGACGAGTAAAACACTCCGTCTACAAGTCGGTGGACGCGTCCGCCGCTAACATCTGCGGATGAACCTCCGCAACTCTGTTTACGGTTTGTCATCTCTGCTCTAGTGCAGAGATGGCAAACCACTTTCTGTTTCTGTCCTTACATACTTGCCGAGCTTCCAACATTGTGAAAACGATGATGTTTTTCGAACAGAAATTATACCCACATTGCCCACGTAAACAATTTTGATACTTTTCTTCATATTATTGACAGAATTATATAGTTTTAGACCAGAGACCGATATTAACGGTAGTATCACAGTAAAACTTGATACTTTTAAATTAAATTGACCAATTTATCATTTAATTTGGAGATCTTGTACATAGCATAATCTGAAAGTAATTAACTAGTATATACAGCAATATTTAAGTGTCTTCTGTGACTCAACATAAAGTGAAAACGGTTCATAAATATTATGCACTTGTGTATTCAGTGTGGAATGTATAAAAAGAAACTGTAAACAAATTTCTAATGAATTGTTATTGAAATAATTAAATAAGTTTAGTGTGGACCACATTGCACCGTGCGACACAATAATGTTTAACTAACACGTCCAGATCGATCCACGCTTAGAGTATATATACATATAGAGAGCGCGCCTTACTTAGTATGAACAGTACCGAGGCTCCTGGTTCAACCTCAATAAGTAGCAAAATCCGTCAAATTTGTTCGCTAATAATATTTCATTCGATATGTTAAATCAATATTTTATATTACATCGTATATTTGTAGTATTTATTGTTTCTGTAATACACAAAATGACACCATTTTTTAAATTTTATCCATCTATATCAAATCGAACCAAAAAATTCATAACGTTACACTACATTCATAAGTGCAACTATAGATATCTTCGGTAATGCATGAAACGTCACTATAGCACAGATTAATAAATAGTTACTACGTAACAGATACATCACTCCCATACAAAAGTGAAAATATCTACGCTATATTCACCTACAAAATTTTAATAATAATACCTGCTGCTCAGAACGAGAAGAATTGTACCTTTAAACCCGCACGCATAGAGTCGAGACTGTGTTGCCCGCCGCGCGCCGTGCGGGTGACGTCATCGTAAGAATGCGCTAGGGTTATTATCTATGATGATTATTGTAATAAAACGAATTAACCACATTTTTTATTAGTCAATCCAATATGTTTTAGTTTTATATGATTTATATTTTTTTTCTCTTCTCGGAATTTATTACGTTTTATAGGTACCTAGTCGAAAATATCTTTAATCGCGTAAATAATTTGAATAAATAATATAAATCAACGGTTTATAACATTTGTAATACGGTGCTACTTTATAGGCCTTAGTGTACCTATAGGTAGGTATACAGTAAGGTACCTATACCTACCTACTGTATTTATAGTTTTCTCATAAGATTTTTTCCAATTTTAATGCATTTAGATTACCTAATCATTTTGTTCAAATCAGTTTGGTCAACCATTGGTATAAAATTACGAAATAATTTACAGTAGGTATAGCTTATAGACGCTTATTCCTACCCTAAAAATAACGGACATTACCTACTATTCTATTACGTAAGTACTAGGTAACTTCAGTTAGTATTAGAATTTTAGTAGTTAAGTAAGTAGAAAGTTAGTAGAAGAATATTATAATTTATTATAAAAAGTATTAGAATTACCTATAAAACAACACTTATATAATACCTGACTCAAAAAACGTTTTAATTTACGATTTACATACTTATTACTTAGGTACTTATGTTCAAAGAAATAGACTTAGGTATATACCCATCCACTGCACATTAATTACGTGGCATTTCGAAGCGTAAGCGCGGGAAACGTGCGGTGCAGTGTGATGCGAGCGCTCAGGCGCGCGTTCGGCAGCCCTCTGCCAGTTTGTACAGTCGACTGTACGCCAAGCTGTAGGTGTTTATCGCGTGGCCTTGAGCGAGTGACGGAAGCCTGACTATAGGTGCACTATACCACAGAATAAATATACATACAGTAACTTGTCTTCATATAAACGGACGAAACGCGTCCTATACCTACGCGCCTCGATCTCGGCATGCGCTCGGCAAGCAACCGGTCGGAACCGGCCAGGAATGTCCCGCAGTTTTAAACAGTTATTGCGCAATTTTTTTTACTAGAAATATAATAAATATATTTTATTATGAATGTTTGTGTATTCACACAAACATTCATAATATATTTATTATAGGTAGGTATATCAGAATACGGAATAAACGGTTTATTCCGTATTCTGAGGTGTGAATATAATAAATATAATATAAATATTATAGGTAGGTATAAAATGATTTTACTTATGTACTAGTGGGTAGGTACCTACGTAATTTGTGTCTTTTGATGGAATTCTTTTTCTCTTCCCGAATAAAAGGCCTGGATTAATAAATAAATTGAGTAAAGTGTTTGACACAAGTAAACTACCTATACTCCATTCGGTTAGGTACTTAACCAAAGGTAAACAATATTATTGTAGCCACTTTTTATAAAATCACATAATAGACCCGTTTCCCCCCCGAAGGGTAGGAAACGGATATTTAGGTTTCAGCCGAAGCTTGACCCACTTGTGAGATTACCCCCCCGAATTTTGCGCGGTTGCAGTGTATTCTACCCTCAGATTCTTATTGTAATCTACGTCGCCGCCATCGGTGGCTAGTGCCTTGTTCGTCAGTGCTCTCACAAGCCGGCTAGAATTGAAATTTTAGTGGGTCAAGCTTCGGCTGAAACCTAAATATCCGTTTCCTACCCTTCGGGGGGGAAACGGGTCTATTTAGGTGTTCGAGCCTTCGCTTGACCCACTTGTGAGAAGTGTTTATATTCTGCCGGCGATGGCAAGACGTACTGTGTTATCTAAGAACTGAGTAAATGAAATAAATAAAAAGTTTGATAAAGAAAAATAAAAGATGTATATTTCCTTATCTTTAAATCAAGTTACAATCACAAGTATTATGATATTGGCGTGAATAATGCGCTCAAGTGCGTCTGATTAACTTGAGGCGCTTTTTGTGGGATCATCTTAAAATAATGTTTTAGAAATGTGTCTTTGCTTTTCCAATTCCCTCTGCTGAGTACCTCATCTAATTTAAGGTTTCTATTAGTGAAATTGTCAGAGTTGACTGCTGACCTAAAACTACCAGGCGTGGTAACAATGCTTGCAATTTTAAAAAGATTACGAAGCCAACCTGAAATTATTGTCCGTGATGCTTCCTTAATCTTGCCTCTTGTCGAAATGAATAACCTGGTACACTTATTTGGCCTGCGAGTCTCTCCAATAGTGATAAGAGTTTTTATCCAGTATACCACGTTTAGTTTTTTAGAGTCGTTCTCGCCTAGTCTCCATCCAGACTGCCTAAAGGTTGGACGATCAGTCTTTGAACCGAATTGGGGCCAAAAGATTATGTAATCATCGTGAATTTCAAAATGTTCTGGGCTTATATCCAATAAGGTTAGATCATGAATTCTTCTCCCTGACATAAGTAGTAACAATGCTGCTGTGTGACGTGATACCTGGTATAGGCTACTTGTGTCGAAGTTATAATGGTTCAGGAATTCGATTAACTGACTAACTTCCCATGTGCACGGCTTTACCGGCGGAGGGTTAGTTGCAAATATCGCTTTCAAGGTTTGTCTTATCAACGGATGACCACTCAGATACTCACTGTTTTCTGGATTTGAAAACGTTACGATCACCGACTTATGTAGTGCAATTGTCCTTGCCGCTAGCTTGATATCTTGATGAAGGTGGCACATATACTTAGCAATATCCTCTGGCTTTGGGTCGTTTATTACTATTTGATTCCGGTCAGTCCATAACTTCCATCTTGACCAAACTGGTTGGTACGTTTTTAGGGTTGATTTTCGCCACGATAATTCTAATAAACTTCGCATATCCGTTGGCCACGAATCAGTTAATCGACACCAACCTGAATCTTCCAGACCTGCAAACACATGTCTTTTATCGATGGCGGTGGTCTCCCTGTTCTCAGATCCGTTAGATTTTTGTGTAATTTCGGAATCGTGAATGGTTGACATACTGCTATTTGATTCATCTCGGCTTTCCAGAATGTTCTGTCCCATTTCGGGGCTACAAAGAGGTACGTTCCCGTTGAGCGACTTAGGTGGCGTAGGACGCGTGGGATTAGCGCTGGTGGAGGGAACAGCCACGCTAACTCGAAGTTCCATATTTGGCTGAATGCATCGACAAATAGGCATTCCTTGTCGCGAGCATCCTCGCTCACGTAGGTGGGGACGACGGCCGATCGAGCACTTGCAAATAAATCCACTTCTGGAACTCCCCACATCTTGAAAATTCGTTGGCACATCTCCCTGTTTAGCGACCATTCTGGCAGCTCCTTCCATCTGGATAGGCTGTCTGCCAAATGGTTGTATTTTCCGGGTAAATAACGAGCCACTAAGTCTATTCTGTGTTTTATTGCCAGATTGAAAATCTTTTGGGTGGTGCGAAGAAGCCCTGGAGACTTGGTTCCTCCCTGCTTGGTAATATAGGCGACTACAGATCGATTGTCTGATTGTATCATAGCTGTTTGATCCCGCAGAAGATGGCCCATAGTCTTCAAAACTTCGAATACTGCCCACAACTCTTTTTGGTTGCTGTGCCACTTCATCTGTTTCTTGTTCCAGTGCCCGTTCAGATGAGTGTTTCCTACAGTTGCCCCCCACCCCTTTTTTGCAGCGTCGGTTGTGATGAATAAAGTTGCACCCTTTTGATGAATTGGGGATGGATGAGCTATATATTCCAGCCACCACCTCATTTTTTCTGAGACATGGTTTGGTAACGGAAACTTCTTGTGCTTCTGATCTTTTGGCAGTTTGTTTGCTGCAATTTGTATGGGGCGGCAGTGAAGCCTCCCCAGTGGAACGACAAAGGATGCGAAGTTTAGATTTCCGAGAAGTACCTTTGCTAGCCACCACGTCCAGTAGCGTTTTTCCAGCATGTCTTTGATCAGAGTTGCACATTTTAGGATTTTGTCTTCGGGCAGCATTTTGATGTTCTGTTCGGTGTTCCATAGGATGCCTAAGTAATTTACAATTTTGGATGGAGAAAGGGTAGATTTTTGGTAGTTGATGGACCAACCGGTCTTCAATAAGTGATTTTGTACAAACTGACTTTGACGGGATAGAATGGCAGGATTTTGGTGCAGTAGAAGGAAGTCGTCCAAGTACACGATGATTCGGATGCCTTTCTCTCTGAAAAAGTTTGCGATCCAGTTAGTTACTTTAGCAAATATATAGGGTGCCGTAGCTAATCCAAAAGGTAAGCAGGTCATTTCGTATATTGTTCCTTCGTAATTAAAAGCCAGAAAGCGTCTATGTTGAGCCACGACAGGTATATGAAAATATGCCTGTGATAAATCTATTTTAATCATAAAATCTGATTCATTTAGACACGACGGTATCCTATGATGGTTTATGAGCTTAATTTTTTTTGGGTTTTAGGTAATTATTCAACAGTTTCAGGTTAAATATGGGTCTATTAGAGCCGTCTGACTTTTTCCTTAGAAACATAGGTGATAGAAACCCTGACTCACTTGAACACTTTTCTATGGCTTTACAATTTAACATTTTATCAATCTCTGAAGACATTTCTTGTGAAGCTTTGATACGTAGTCTCTCACACTGAAATGTTTTGATTGGGGGTGGGCGGAGGAAGGGTATTCTATACCCCGAAATTATTGATAAAATGGATTTAGGAGCTCCGAGAGAATCCCACGCTTGTACATATTTGCTTACCTGACCTGCTGTAAAAGTGATTTCCCTATGTTTTGGTTCTGCCTTCGAATCTAGGTTTCTTTGGCTTCCCAGTCGAGGTAGAGGACGTAAACGGTCTTTTTCTAGATTGATCTGATGAGCGAAAGTTGGATCTCTTTTCATTGAACCTTGATTTAGTTCTCTCCTGGTTTCCAGAGCTTTTATACTGCGATTTGAACTTTGAGACATTGGATGGTGGCTGCTTACGAATAGGAAAAAACTTGTTAGCTCCTCCTTGCTCCTTAACGAGGTCAGACAGCTGAGGTTCTGAGAATAAGTGAGTGTTCGATGGGGGAATAGCATGAAGCAGTTCGTTAAGAGTCTTGTTAGTCGGTTTATAGAACGACCTCCGTTGTTGTATGACTTCGGCTCTTTTGCCGCATGTATATTGCAGGAGAGAATCAGACGTGCGGCGAAAAGCAGAGTCAGCAGCAAGAAAGTTCTTGCTGATATGTGACTTTATTTCTAAGGACGCTTTGCTATATATTTCTTGGAACTGCTTCCTCTGCTGTAGTAGTCCATGAGATATCGCTCCAAGACATGCGTCCATTTTCTCTAGTAAAGTAACAGTCTGCCAGTTGGGTGTAACTGTGGCTAAATTACTATTGGTTTTTAAGCTTGTAAAGACCGGAGTAGCTTGAAATTGTTTTTGGACGTCAGCATATCGAATATTTTGCCATGCCGAATCTTCTAGCCTTTGACAATGTGAACCCTGTTTTGACAGACCTTCGTCAGCAGTTCCAATTTTGGCTTCAGTCTACTTTGTATCTGGGCAGAAATCGAAAAGGTTTTCCTCCATTATTATATCGGGTGAGTCTTCAACAATTTCTGGCGCTGCCCAGTGATTGACCTCGCTCTCCCCATCGGTCTCTGATCTCTCATCGAGCTCTGAATCTTCGCAGGTGAGGTTAGGCACATTAGAACTATCGTAGGTTATGGATGCGTTCTTCGACTCTTTCACAGCCATCAACAATTCGCTTAAGATCTTATTCTGTCTATCCATGAATTCCTCAAGATTTATTTTTGATTCCGGAGTGTAAGAGTCTTTTCTGGTTGATGCTGCATTTGAGGGGCCCAGGTCTCCTGATGTGGAAGGAGTTGAGGGATTGTCCGGCCATGCTTCTTTCAAAACGAGCGCTGCATCTTTTTGTGATAAGAACTGTCTCTTAATTATCAGGATGTGATTGGCAAAGTCATTGTAAGCATCCGTCGGGTGTACCTTCTTCATCGTTGCAAACGGTGAGTAAATAAGGGCGCGCCCTAAGGGCCATCGCAACAATTTTCTTTTTATATGTTTGTATTTCCTTTCGCTAAGCGAGTTACATCCGAATGCTTCAGCAAGTCGGACTGTAGGGATAGCATATCGAAGCCGATTTTCGTCGTCGGAAGAGATGTTCTTACCGAAAAGGTCTTCGAACGAAACATCGTTCACCTCCCAGGACCTCCAGTCATCAGGATACACTTCATCTAAAATCTCAATGATTTTCTTAAAAGGCTCGATCTCGTCCGGGGGTGGATCCCAGGTCGTAAGTGCACCTAAAGTTGTGCGTTCCATGATCTGAAACGATCATATATTTGGTGAGATACAAGACAAAAGGAAGGCTAAGAAAGCTGAAGGCTAACAAAATAAATAGCCGTTACTTGTTCAATGTTGATAAGCGTCGGCTGTGCAGCCTACACGTGTTGGCTGTGAAGCCGACACGTCGGATGTGTAGCCGTTACGTCGGCTGACCGGTGTAAGCTGACGAGCCGTCAGGTTGTAATAATGATAATGTCAGCTGATAGCCGACGTCGGCTGCACAGCCGACAGGGTGTACAACCCAGCCATATCGGCTAATGGTAAGAAGGAAAGAATCTTCTTCACATTGAAGGCGTAGGAATTACGCACTATTGTTTTTGTAACGAGTCTGCCGTCCGGAGAGCGGGCATTCGTTGAAAACAAACATGAATAAATCATGATCCGCAATAATTTGTATCTTACCTTAGGGTTTATCACGAATACTTAGCACTTTCTTCTTCGATGCGTACAAAATATTTTATATAAAACTGAAAATATTAAGATTTTAATGTAATTATATTAATTTTACACTGCTTACAGCTCAAAATTCAAAGACGTACTGACGAACAAGGCACTAGCCACCGATGGCGGCGACGTAGATTACAATAAGAATCTGAGGGTAGAATACACTGCAACCGCGCAAAATTCGGGGGGGTAATCTCACAAGTGGGTCAAGCGAAGGCTCGAACACCTAAATATATGTATAAAACATTAAACAAAAAACTAGGCTAACTAACTTAACTGACTAACTAGTACCTACCTAGTTCGATTTCGGATTTCAGTCTCTTAGTCTAAACAGAATAGTCTTCTTCATCCTAGCGTTAATTCCCAGTCGCATTTTCACCGTCGAAGTCGCTTTACCAGTCTTAACTGCGGATTCGGCTGGACCTCGATATTTTCCGTGAAGACACTGTCATCTGTCCTCCACAACCCAATGGTGACATTAGGCGATATCGAAGCATTGCAGCTAGACGGTCGTTGTTGGCCGTTTTAGGGCTATCAATGTTGTTTACGTTTTGTTAAGTAGGTACTTAACCGAATGGAGTATCGGTAGATGGGAAGATCATGATACAGTAGGTAGGTACCTACACTTGTCTTTAAAACCTCGGGATATGTGTGCGTCACCTATGACCTTATAAACCTACCTAATAGAAACGTTAATAAACTATTCTATTCACAAAGTATTTAATTTGTTTAAATAAAAAATAATAAATATGTAGGTACCTATATATTTACAATCACATTAAACTAGATATAACATCAAAGTAGGTAGTAGGTTAAGCTATCAAAAACAATAATATGCATTTTTATTGAACACTTACTTACTATTCCATTCACAAAGTATTTGATTTGTTTAATTAAAAAATAATAGGTACATATTTATAATCACAAAACTATCTTATATATATATAAGTACTTGATAGAAAGTTAAAGTCGGCAGTTGTAATCAAATTGCTGTGGGTGGGCAGCCCTATCGCATGTGTACGTACCGCGCGGCTCTAGGCACTTATCTCTAAAATACGGCCGAGTTACAATACTGTATGGATAGTATTACCGTGACTATACCATCGCAAAGTATCTGCTTACACTCGGCGCCAAAGATCTGAGTGATACGCGCGCTCTTTATAAATAATATGTACTCTAAGGATCCATGGCATTTGAAAGACTGAAAAAAATAATATAATAAATTTCTTTTTTTTCTATTTAGTTATGATTTGTTTACAGTTCGCTTTGGTTCATCCAAAATCAATTACAATACCAGGCTATTTGAAACTTACTGCCTTAATGTTGTGAATTTTTGTAAATTTGATCCGATAGTCTTGTAAATTTACACCTAGATAGATAAGATTCTTAGCGATATCTACTATAATGAAAAGTCAATAAGTAGGTGCTAAAATGTTTCCAGTAATAAATTTAAGTTTCAAATAGGATAAAACAGAATTATTTTATGTAAAAAGATAACAAGACATGTGCAAAAATAATTGTAAATTTGTGACGAGAAATTGGTTTCTCATAGTTGATGTAATTTCGGGCGAAATACACCCGACGTAATGTATTTGAATAATATGTTGTACTATAAAGTTGCAAATATGGTTCCAGCCTCTATTTCACGCTAAAATACATTTAGCGGTTGTTTTAAAGTTCACACATAGTGTGTCAGACAATATTTTTTATTATTTATACCAAAAAGCTAACAGGATTGGTATGTTATTCATCCTTAGGCGCTATTTTCACAAGCGAATTGGAAGTTTTTCATTAGGTTTAGTGTGTAGTTAAGTACATTGTTATTGTCACCACTGTTTGTCTATCTTTTTATTCACAAAACTGTATAAGTTTTCGCGTATTTTGAACATCTGAGGCATTTTTTGTAAGTACAGACATTGGCTATAATGAACCCCTTATTTACTACTGGCCAATAAAACTAGTTCATCAGATATATATTGTAGCTTTATAATGAATTCTTTTGGGCCAAGCTGTTTGTATGTTGGACAGATATTAGAAGTCAAAGAACATTGTCAATTCTCAATTCTCAACAGAGAACACTCAAGTATCAAGAAAGTTTTTCTCTCATTTGTAGTGAGTAAATACGGGATCTATTATTGTTAAGAAAACTGTTCGATTGTGAATAGAACGGATAGAGTGTGTGTTGTCACCTCATTAGCCTAGCACCACATGTTTCCATATAACATATAGTTACTCCAGTCTTTGACTTTGCAGGTCGTTATTAGTAAGTTCGCCAAGCTGAGTCAACTTCAGGCATAGCATAGCATTTTGATACAACACCACTTCCCCCAAACATTGTCGACCGGTATCCTATCTATGCATTTATCTGTACTGTACCTGTAACGGTCGACTCGCTCGACAAGTTGTTATTTTGTATACAATATGCCGCGCCCGCAATATGCACGCGCTCGAGAGAAGCTCTTTATGTTAATTGTAATATGACGAGGGTCTATCTAGACATAAGTTAGCTGTAACTGCCCACGGGCACAGTTGCCTCTAGGATGTAAAACTAGTTCTAATAAAGAATTAACACTAAGTCTAATATTGATTTTGTTTGTTTGAAAAGGTATTGAAACAAGAAGTAAAGGATGAAGTTCCTTGAAACTAACTGTGTTGAAGTTTTGAAAATGTTTGATTGAAAAGTCCTTTCCGAAATGGCGGTCGCCGGGTCCGGGACCGGCGCGGTATCGAGCCAACGGCTGGCTTGTCGAAGCGAAAAGAATATGATCGAGCTAGCCGCTTTGTAGGAAGTAGGAAGACAAACAAGTCGAAGACCCAAGAGAGAAGTCGCGCGCACTGATCATATTCTTTATCTTCTGACTTTGAGCGTACACTCTTAGCGTTTTAGCGACGTGATCGGTTGCATTTTTCGAGTTGCTAGTTACACTATGTATTATTATGTATTCGGATGTATCCAGTCTGCCCTCCTAGACAATTTACAGATCATTGATCGACATATTGTAGAGTAGAATGATGAATGTATTGGATTTATACGTATATTGACATTTATGACAGCTGTCAACGTGCGTCTTATACGTCAAATCCCATACATTTATCATTATATTCTACAATATGCCGGTTGACGAATTCCTACTTGTCTAGGGAGGCTGGTATTCTCACGATAGCGTAGCGTTGTGTTGTGACAGACTTAATAAATAATAGTTTTGTAACGTCATTATGGCTCTTTCTTCATTCAAGTTGGTTCTCGTCCCACCTTTCTCTTTCCATCGCATCCTTTCTTTATCTTTTGATGACGCTACGTAAGATCACGGAATGTATGGATTATTGAATAGGAAATACCTAACTCGTGACAATCGTAAAGCAATGATTGAGGAGTGAAACTCGACGTCTGCAGACCCATAAGTGAAGTATGTATATTTTCTATTCTAGTAAAAAATTATAGCAATTTGTGAATTTGGTCTTTGTGTGGTCCAAGCATAAGCTTTGTTGAAAGCATATTACATTAAAAAGCAAAATGATAATCTGCAATTTTATAAAGCTATAAACAACGAATTCTAAACTAATTAGTACAAATTATGATAGTTGAATAGCAAATTAGTAATTTTTTGAGTATGTAATAATTACTATTAACTAGGAATAATAATTACTAGCACTGGAAAGCTAAAATTACTATAGGTAACTGAAAAGGTAATAATTACTATTACTAGAAAAATATAATTAGAAACAGTCTCTAGTAAATAATAAATAAATACTGATATAATAGGAACTTGCCCATAAAAAATGCAACAGGAATGCAGTATTCACCATCAATGGTAAAATAATTAATATTAACACTGATTCTCAAGGGAACTTCTTATCGATTTTACGCTTGCAATTTTATTACTAACATGGTATGTACAGCATGCATGACCCCTGTGCTAAAGTAAGATAGGAGGGTAGTGTAATAAAAAATAAGATTTTTTTAAATCAACTCCTTTTATTTATTACACCGTTGGTCACACTGATGGTTTATTATAATTAACATGAACTTGTTTCATCGGTATGATTGTCTATTAGTAACGTATGAGTTGCCTCCTCAACCATTATTTTACTGTAGTTTACTTGGAATTATAGTATTTATGTAGAACAAGGTATAGTACTTATCTATGTAGTAATTTAAATGGGAAAAATCATCGAACTGGGATTTGAAGCCAGGAATCTCTGTACCCACGCTATTCGGGCCTCTAACCAACGGAGCCACTGAAGCTTCTCACGGCAATCAGAATAAGAAATCTGATAAAACTCTATAAATTATAATGAAAAACTCAGAAAAAAAAAACAGTAGAAGTAGCAAGTTAATGGCCCGTGCTTACCCCGTACATAGCCTATTGTGAAAAAATCATAAATAGGATAAATAAAAGACGACTTTATTCTTTACTATCTAAAATCGATTTTCTTGCTCACTAAATTCGTTTGATGTGTAGGTACGAGTAACGACCTCGTTACGCAAAATTAATCTCAACAAAACGATAACATACAGCATTAAATTAAAATATGTACATTTATTACTATGACACCGTTTATGCTGCAAAACAAAAAAGGTAATAAATACGGGCATACAAAATCAGACAAATTATTGTCAAAGTAAGTTTCGGATTTCTTAAATCCACCAGTATAATCAATTTATTCTTGTAATAAAAATTTGTTCAAAATCTAGTCTCGATAATATCGAATACAGAATTAAGAATCGTTTTTGACATTGCAAGGTTGAGATTATATCGAGACTGAATATTGAACAGATTTTTGTTACGGGAATTGTGCTTTGATTACCTCATTTACAACTGAGAGGCATAATACTTGCGATTAGTCACAAGTGCGTTGTGGACCTCAGCCTTGTAGGTGCGGGTTTCACAAACGATGCACTATTTAACTGTTTTGGCGATTGCTGATTGTGTGAATGGGTCTTTCGAAACCTTTCTAAGTGCTCTTATTAGCTCCGTGTCCTTGTGAAGTCCAGATTTGTAAGGAAATACTAAATTCAGTTATTCTTCGACATGTGTTGGGGTATGCTGGATCTCTTACTAAAAATAGCTATGCTACTTCTACTGTTATTTCTGTACTGTGACGAAACCATAACTTATATGTTTATAATATAATAATATATTATTCCATTACCATTCGTGAGCGTTACTGTATGTTTGTATACACCTGCTTCTATTATCTGTATATAGTAAGTATATAATATAAATATAACAATAGGTATATATTGGTGGAATTAGAAGGTATATTTTATGTAATGTAGGTAGATTTATTATATAAGGCTGCATAAAAATGGTATATTTTTACAAATAATCTCAAATATGCGCATTAATCCTTTACTAGCATTGAATTAGAATTCTACTGTATAAATTAGCCATACGTTTTTAGTGGAAAATGTAGTAAAGGAACGTTGCGCATTAAGAGCCCTGCGCCCCGAGCACGAAAAACTATCGTAAACGTATCGAACGAATGGACCATTGCGATTGGCCGCCTGCCTACTGTAAACCTGTGTTTCGTATGAAGCCGGCCAATCGCAATGCTCCATTCTTTCGATGCGTTTACGTTACGATTACAATAGTTTTTCGTGCTAAGTGTACCTACTGCAAACTGCAGACTTTAACCGACCGATAGTTTGATCGGGTTGAGCTGCAAGCGCGCACACTCACCAACTAAACTGTCGGGTTGATTGTGTATTTGTTCGCCGATAGTTTAGTTTGAAGGCAGTCGTGATACACATCCAACTTGTCGACCGATGTTAAATCCGTGTAGTGTGCGCACTTTCATACAATGTGATTAACAGCTCGATTTAAAAATCGGCCATAGAAAGTCTGTAGTTTGCGGGGGGCTCTTAGTCTATTCTATACAGTTTTTATGCAATGTAGTTGTAGTGGGTACTTTAGAAATATATAAATAATAACACAATATTTCTCACTATCAGATTTTTATTAAAACTCTTAACAATTATTTATGTATACTTATTATAAATATACCACATGATTGTGTCGTATTGGCACTCCTAGTATGGCGACTACATTAACTGCTAATAAAACAAAATACTCGTAAAATATACAAATAACATTAAAACAATACATGCCAACATATATGACGGTTTAGATAGCATTACTTTTTGCATTGGACGCTTTCTATTATGGCGGACTTGTGTTTTCTTAAAGCTACAGGACGTGGAATGCGATAGAATATAGCTATTTATGATAAGCTACGTAGATATTGTTCGAGACATATATCTTGGACTCAAAATGTAGGAGTACGGGTGCTACTGCGGTGGACGAGTTCAAAAATTCACCAATTCATAAATTACAAAAACATCCGTGCGCGATTTACGTCCAAGATACGTGTCCCGAGGTATACCTGCTATGTTCTCGCATTGTAAATTTAAAATTATTATAAAATTCAAAAAGACAACACTGGATTTGCGAGACATTGGTACGATCTACGAGCTTGTTCTAATTCCGTCAAACAGATTCTACAATACAAACCCTAAAGAATATCAGTAAGACGGCTTATAATTTGACCTATATAAAGTAAATACAATATGCTTTGATTTCATATTTTATACGAAATCTTTCATTTGGCCCATTTCCACAATTACTATCATTTACTACGACTAGTATCCTGGCCAAGGCCAGGATATTTTTTAGAAACTAAAAAGTATCTGTCATTTTGAATCTTATAAAAATAACACGTTTTTCAGCTCATAATTCTTGAAATTCTTTTTAAAACTATTTCCAGTATAAATTATGCATGTAGGGTATTTGTAAAAAATGAACTTTGCACTATACATGCGAATGCATAAAAAAATCTCGCCATTCCTACCGGTACTTGGTATTAAGTGGTAGTAATTTTGAAAATAGGCCGTTTATTTCTCTTCAAATTGAATATTACCTTCAATGACCTAAAGAGCATACATATAATACTGCTAAAATAATTGTACATTTAGATACAAAGCGAACACTTATAGCTACCAAAAATAGAATACAAATAATGAGCGAACTATATTAATTTAATTCAATGCAACTAAACTAAATTGCTCTGCTGGGAATGTGTGCTCATCGCCTAAAAAAATTTCGTAATTATATGTAGCACAAATACAGTTATTGGTACGCCGAAAAAAATGTATACAATTTTTTTACACAATCTGACCCCGAAAACTCACCACACGATTGTCCTCACCAATCAACGTTTATATAGTAAATATTTATTAGAATTCACTTTTACACATATTGCACATTTTGCCCACGGATATAAAGAATTCTGTTTGACTTTTGTGTACATTTATTGGCAGTCACGTTCATTTGCAAATCTGCAACCAACGATTAATAACCAGGGTTCAAAAGAATAAAGCCAAGGGATCGGCTTAACTTTTGAATCCTAGGCCTCGCTTTCGTGACTAGTTAAAACAATTTAAATAATAGTGGACCAACGGGTCTCAATAGGCCACATTGAGCGATTCCGCTAAAAACAAGTAGCTTTATGAATTTCCAGTAGACATCAATAGATTCTTACAAAAATTGTATAATGGTCACTCATATGAGCAGAATCACAATAATACATTTACTAAGCAGATTTTAATTTCGTGTAAATATCTCCGCATGATAAAATATTATCCTAATAAAATTCCAATAAAGTGGCCTTTTGAGACCCGCAAAAAGACATGGTTCTATTTTTTGGCATACAAATCTTAACTTAAAATATTAAGAATAGGCAAGAGTTGGCAAGCTACGAAGCTTAGCTAAGCAACGACAACAGAGCTGGGCTCACCCAAACTTCATTTCTTCCCCGACTGTTTTGTGCGTACCAAGCTCGTACGAAAACAAAAACAAAGTAAAGAAACTGCTTCAGCCCATACAAAAAAGTTATTTAGTGGCTGAAATAAAATAGCATTTAAGGTGCACTAAGCTCTGCGTAAGTTGTCATTTCACTCTAGGAGGTAGTTATAAATCTCAATAATAAATTCCATCGATGTAGGGTATTTGTAAAAAACATTTGGCAACATAGTATTCGGTAAATAGCACACTAAACTAACTTATAACTAGTGGCAAGAATTGTATGAGCATGAATTTTGACTATATCTGCAGCTTACTATACTACTGTAATAAAATAGCAGTGTCTACGAGGCATGTAATGTATCATATAAATTACATGGTTCTGGGAAGCCACGGCGTAGAAATATTGACATACTCTACATACCAAGCAACATTCCATGCATTTTTCAATTTAATTTTTTTCTTAGACAAGCAATAAAACAGTAACATAGAATTATAACGACTATTTTGTAAAAATCTTGGCGTATAGGACACGAATCTACTTGTCATCTTTAGATGTTGAGTTCAAATGGATATTAAGAACAGTATATTAAATGTGTAAGTAACCTCATACTCATCAACTATATCACTGGGACAAGGATTGTCGTATATTTTGATCATTGATCAAAGATTTTTGTCGATCGTGTTGTTCTTTGTATGGATTTAAGTCTCGTTAAACAACTGTCAACAGCTGAATGAGTAATTACAAGTGAGTATTATTAATTTACAAATAAACTAGGATTCTAAAAGTCTTGGAGCTGATGTAGTAGCATCTGAATAACTGACAGAATGAATACATGTATGTTTCTTTACATAATATAGGGATTGACGGACGCTAAGCAGACTATATATTATTATATACACCTCGGCACTATATTTGGATCTAAAATGTGCTCTATACGCGCAGTACGTTTCTTGGATGTCTTTCGTGGATAGCACGGGGTTTTACGGCGGTGGACCAGACGAGAAAGTCATCAAGCATAGATTATTGCAAAACAATCTATGCGCGTCAGTGTCTCGTTTATCTCACTTAGGTCCAAGATACGTGTACCGATGCCGAGGTGTACTAACTGCTACTCCGTTGCTGAAGACATTCGCCTTCTGAGTCCAACAGTTTCAAAGCGAACCTTTCGAAACTAACCTAAAACAGGACGCAGATACATGAGCGTGTTCAAGGCAGTGAAAGTTCCGACATATTCCTTGGTTACAGATATATAAAACATATTCAAACAATAATAATACATGAGCATTTAGCTGCTATGTTATTTTGCTATTTATGTTATAACCTAAAACATTCAGTACGTACCTACATTATTATATTGGTTTTCTTATATAAAGGTACTATCGCATCGAGCATACAAGTTCGATCTTGGTTTTATCAGTGATCGACATACAGTTGCAGTTGTGCAGTTTAACAGACTCTTGGCCAATGACGCAAATATGCGTCAAAATTCTTAGCCAGGTCCATGACGCATATATGCGTCACAACATAACTATTACTCGTTGGATATATTGGATAAGATACTATGTTCCACTAGAATATTCAATAGAATAGTGGATTCCATGTGGAGCTGTCAATTTTAAAAACATAAAATCCAAGTGAGTCCACAATTTCGTAATATGCTCAACACGATAGCACTAAACATTTGGCAATATCTACAAGCGTTATGTATACAATATTAACATACTAAAGTCCCATTTGGAAGATCGTCCTTATATTAAAAAGTTCTATTTTTACAGAAAGCTTCGTATAAGGAAAAACATATCTTTTTAATCTGTGGAATATAGTGTTGCCATAGATTGGAATATGTTTGTCTGTTAAAAGTACATGCAAGCCCAATTATTTATATTCCACAACTAGCTGATCGCGCACGGCGTTACTCGAATGCCCTGGATTTCCCAACAACTTGGTAAGTTTTAGAACTTACCAAGTAGGTACTTAGGTACCCGTACCTACTTCTATTAAATCAAGTATCACGTTTTACGGGCATTCCTAAGGTGTCCTTTAAATATTTTGTTCACCATAAAATTAATAAAAATCTCAACATGTAACACAAAGAAGAAAAATAATAAATATAAACTATAACATTTTTGTTGTGTTTTCATGGATAAGACTCTTATTGGCTATCTTACACAATTATGGCAATTAAAAATAATTATCACAAAATAGGTGTGTAAAAAAATGGAATGTAATAATCGTAGGATTGCCAAAGACCACATAAATATTTATTTCATACACAACATAGGTAATGTAATCTTTAGTGAAATCTTTGGGTTGAATTGGAATTGGTAGATATGTAATATTGTACTCGTACACTACGAAATAATATTTTTACTGTAACTATCCCGTGTACTTTTACCATTTATCTTGCTTGCTGTATCATTCAACATCAATCGAACTGTATAGTACAGAATCACTGTACTTTATGAGAGAAGCTATCTAACATCATTTCAGTCACATTTTCGATCACTTTGTTCAACTTTTCCCAGCTTTTGTCTTCAACTTTTTCAGTTTTCTCATCCATAAAATTAAATTCGAGGCGTCGCGTTTCAAATTCCGACGACTACGGTAAGTTGCGTCGTCGGTTATAAACGATGTCGTCGACTTTTCAGGGGCCTAAGCCGCTAAGACACTAGCTGTGTATAGACATCTTAATTCTTCACTATGTCTTGACTATGCATTTCACGTGTCCGTTATTAGTAATGAATGACTAATAACGTATTGGCGTTCCAACGTGTAATGTCCCCGCAATTTTATCAACTGTAGGGTAGGTCTAGTTATTACATAATATTGTACAAATAATGTAAGTATAATAAGTTCACGCTTCGACCAATAAAGTTGTACTTACAAAGTAACATAATACGTGGGAGGATCTACAGCAGTAGCGTGGCGTGGTCCCGCTGCAGACGGCGGCGTGCCCGTAGCGGCGCGAGTGCTAGAGCGTCAGAAGGAGGCGGTGGTCCCGCGCCTCGAGCGCACTTCTCTTGGTAGTACACTTGTGCACCGCCCACTGTAGCGCCTAACACTACTGATTCGTCACTCCTGGGGACACCATACGGGGCTTGTTAGTCAATACAAATCGTCTGAAAAGGAATTCCTAAAACGCAAAGATTATAATGATAAGGGTGAATTAAAGTGTAAGGGTCATGAAAGTGAAACTAGACAATATTGTCAGATGGTAGTCACTAAATAGAGACAAAACATATTTTTGAAATCTTCAAATGATTATCTAGTTTTGACACGGCGGCGATCAACAAGTTGTGATAAACGTGTACGAAAAATTTAGTCTCAATCGCTTGAGGGTAATTTCTTATGTCCGTATGGATTGAGGAGCCACTTCAGATTTAAAAAGGAAACTTGCCCCATTATTTAGTAGGGAAGTAAATAATTTTGTAGGCCGATATCTGAAATTTGTAGTAAAATATGTCTAAAGTTATATCAATGTGAATGTGGCTCCTCAATCCAAACATTTGAATTGAGGAGCCACCTGAAACACGGAAAGTATTTCATGTACATATTTGAAAATTTTGTATCATTTAGTAGCAATTGTGTATAGTGTCTACTAAAAATCTGAGCCAAGTACTGTTTATATTCAAGAATATACAATACTTTTAATGTGGCTCCTCAATCTATACATAAGAGCGTGAATTGCCATGAAAGTTATTGGTCAATTTATATTCCACTGTAAAGACATTTAGTAGCAAGTGTGTTCGAATTTGTAGCATATGGACAAAGTAGTAGAACTGAGTAAATTTAATAAATAATCGCATTTCATTTGGCTCCTCAATCCTGACGTCTGCATAATAAATAATTGACTGTACCTACCTGAGATCAAAACGGAATAAAATACCAGAGACACTAACATTTAGTATAAATGTCTACTAAATACATATGCACAGATCAACATTGTAATGTTCGGTATCTGAAAAATAAATTACTTCTGAATATTCCTTACAAATTCGCTATTAAGGGTGACCATGTTATATGAATTAAACTAGGATGATTAATTTTTGAAATTTAATTTTTGGACTATATACCTATTCGGTACAAAGATTCTTCCTAAGTAATTTCTGGTACTAGACACTATAATGACTTCAAGTAGCTTATAATTATATTATAATAGGAGTTATAGAATTTATCCCTGCGATTAGCGAAGCTGGCATGGGCCACTATAAAATGTACCCAGCGAATGATGAGATGTTTTGTTATGACGACTATGATTCTCACTGTAAAATTCCTAAAAGCACCGACCAACCAATATTGATTCATTCTTTAACTTATGTTGAAATTGACTAGGTACAAAATATCCTAAACTTATGAAGAATCTTTGTACCGAATACCTATAGTCGAAAAATTACATTTCAAATATGAATCATCCTAGTTTAATTCATATAACATGGTCACCCATATAGCGAATTCGTAAGGAATATTCAGAAGTAATTTATTTTCAGATACCGAACATATACAATGTTGATCTGTGCATGTGTATTTAGTAGACATTTATACTAAATGTTAGTGTCTCTGGTATTTTATTCCGTTTTGATATCAGGTAGGTACAGTCAATTATTTATTATGCAGACGTCAGGATTGAGGAGCCAAATGAAATGCGATTATTTATTAAATTTACTCAGTTCTACTACTTTGTCCATATGCTACAAATTCGAACACACTTGCTACTAAATGTCTTTACAGTGGAATATAAATTGATCAATAACTTTCATGGCAATTCACGCTCTTATGTATAGATTGAGGAGCCACATTAAAAGTATTGTATATTCTTGAATATAAACAGTACTGGGCTCAGATTTTTAGTAGACACTATACACAATTGCTACTAAATGATACAAAATTTTCAAATATGTACATGAAATACTTTCCGTGTTTCAGGTGGCTCCTCAATTCAGATGTTTGGATTGAGGAGCCACATTCACATTGATATAACTTTAGACATATTTTACTACAAATTTCAGAATTCGGCCTACAAAATTATTTACTTCCCTACTAAATAAGGGGGCAAGTTTCCTTTTTAAATCTGAAGTGGCTCCTCAATCCATACGGACATAATTTCTTTTAAAAGTCGGTTGCAATATAACCGGTTCCTGGCCAAGCAAATATGCGTCAATAGAGCTTCAGCCAGGCCGATGACGCATATATGCATCACAACCAAACCTGTCGAATATCATATTTATTGGATACAATGTCCCGCCTAAACATAACAGCGATAATTTCCTGTGGGCCATCAAGTTTAAAAATATATTAAAATCCGTTGTTAGAAACAGTTTATGAATATTCGAACAATCTTTGAGGCTAGTAATTTGTAAATGAATCTTAAAATAAAAGCTTGTGGAAAGACTTGCCTCAGTATGAACTCGGACAGCTCCGGGTCGCCGCTGAACTCGTTGTGTATGAGCCCCATGGAGGCGATGTCGTGTGCCCTCCAAGGCCCGCCCTTGCGCACGGTGCCCCAGTCCGGGTCTAGCGTCAGGTAGCTGTAGTCGGTGGAGTCTGCGTCCGCAGCCAACGGCTCCATGCATTTTTGTTCGATAGGCCCGAGCGCGTTCAGGGAGGTTTCCCACTGCGAACCGAAGATATCATACGTATGTACTGGCAAAATGGTTGAACAAAAGTCGAGAACGTTCGCATAAGCGTCCTATTCAGAGTAACAAATTAAACGATTCTTAAATTAATGATGCGAGCCATCGCACTGCAACCAAATACCTAACAACGCGTTTTGCGCAGCTAGATTGCACTGTCCAAGTTTGTTTACAGTTCTGAATCTTGCTTAAGTGTCACCGGGTCTACAAAATAACCTATAGATTAAAGTCCATTGAGACTCACCAAGGCATTGATAGTGTCTGCGTCGTTGGCGGCCTCAGCATCCAATAGCGCGAGTAGTGCCATGTTATGCAGGCCGCTCACAAACAGCGCACACTTGACGGCGTGCCGACTGTACTCCGGTAGAAGCTCCAGGTCACTGTCGGATTCTTCGTCGCTTTCAGAGTCTTGTCGCTGGGCTTTTGGCCTGGAAACACATGTGATAAGAATATTGAGAGATTGTATGCATATGTCGTCTATTTGCATTGGTAACAGATTCGTGGTCAATGACGCATATATGCGTCAATAATATCAAGTCAGGTCGATGACGTATATAGGCGTCACAGCAGAACTATCGAAAAACACCTTGAATATTTTTTTTTATTAAAAAAATGTTGAGTATGCCAGCCTTACTGACATAAAGTAAATTCCATGAACAAAACCAAAGTCAGAGGTTAAAAACATTTTATAACGGCGGTCACGTCATGAGGGGTTTATCCACTTAGTTATAGTAGCCTCTGTATTCGAATATTTTTTGTGGCCGACTTTTCTAACACACTTCACGAGCTTCTTTTACTCTTATTAAACCTTTTATGCTATGTAATATAGCATAAAACGTTTCTTAGAATCTAATAAACCCAACATACCTATCAGCGAACGTGATCTGTTTTTCAGCCGCAGGCGTGAACTCCCTCAGCTCCAACGGAGTCATAACCCTGCTGCTATACCCGCTAGACTTGTCAGAGAACGCCAGATGACTCAGCTTCTCCATCAGAGGCGTCAACTGCACCCCCGTCAACTTCTTCTTAAAACTAGTCGCTTCCGACTCCGAACCTATCTGAGAATCCGTACTCTCGTTCAACGACTTCAAAGGTAACGATAAAGACTTTCTTCTAGATTGATCTATAGTCTTCTTATTAGTATCCTTTGCTAACTTCTTCGGAGTTCTCTGCGGAGATCTGCTCAACTCCGAATCAAAATCCTCGAATTTCGCCTGCTCACCCAATTTCAAATTAAAATTAAACATATTACTTTTTGTTTCTTTCTTCATTTCTGAATAATGCTGTTCTAAATACTGGTTAAACAATGATTCTGATATGGCAATACCATCGTTTCTGAACACTGGGAACAGAGGATCATTTATAGTCATGGTGCTTGGGTTTTTAGACAAATGCTCTGGGGAAGGAGTATCGTCATTTAACGAGCCTTTTGACTTAAGTTTGAATTTAGATGTAGAACGATTTGATAGTTTTTTGACAACTTCTTGAAGATCTGTGACACTCGCCAGCTTTCTTATCGGTTCAGGCTTATTGATATAATGGTCAGCAATGCAATTGACGTCCAAAACCATTTTGGTATCTCTTTTTTCGCCACCAAAATTAACTTTCGAACAATTTTCGATATTTTTAAGCACGTCTGGTTCTATTTTGTCTTGTTGGCTTTCGGGAATTTGACAGATTGACAGTAAATTGCCGTGAAGGCGTTTGAATTCGACCATAGGAGTTGAGCAGACGCTAGTTTGACCAGTAAACACTTTTTCATTCTCTTGAATATCTTCGTCCAAAGATTTTTGATTTTTGAAGCTAAGAGACAGCTTCGTCGGTCTCTGACGTGGTTTGTTCGTGAATGGAACTACATCAGGTATAGAAGAAGGCTTCCGTTCTTCGTCTGCTCGGCGTTCTTCTCTGCTAGGGGGTGATATCATACTGTGGTCTTCTTCTGGTACAGCGGTGAACAGAAGTGATTTGTCTCGTTTCATCCCAGTTTGTGGGAAGTCTCGAAGTTTTTCGCGTTCGGCGTCTTGGTTCTGTAAAATATTTGATTCATGGTTCATTTTTAATGTATCGCTAGCGTAAGGTAAGTGGTAAGAAGTCCACTAATATTCCTATATTAGTGGACTGTTTATACTCGAGGTTGATGGCTCTTCCTGGAACTTCCCACACATATTGAATGAAGCAAAGAATCAAAGAATCAAAAGAATCAATCAAGCATTTGTACTTTGCCACAATTTTTTATATTATTGAAATTGACTGGTTTCGTCTCACGCATTCTCAAAGGCATTTGTCGTGCCGTGTTCGTAAGCTTTGAGAATGCTGTCAGGCGAAACCGGTCAGGTCCAAAATATTAAGGAAGTGCGATTTGTCTATAAATATTAGTAATTTCGGTTACTAATAAATCTTTTTCAGAAATAAAAAAATAAAAATAAAATATTAGAATATTTGCGGCGCAGGGGTGACGTCGTTGTACACAGCCAGCTATAAAATAAAATAAGTGATCGTCTTTAAAGGGTCAATTACCTTTTTAAACCTAGCGATGACCTCCTCCCCATTATGGTAGAACTCCTGCAGCTTCTCCACCTGTCTCTTGAGGTTGTGGTACACCTTCCTCCCCACGTAGACCACCAGGAGCTGAGCCCCTAGCGGCAGAGGGGTGTCCGTGTCCAAAGTCTCCGCTGGAGACTTTATTCGGTACGGGTCTACCACTGACAGGTAAGATGTTAAGCCTGGAGGAAGCTGTGTGGAGATGATTCTGTAACATTGTATAGGATTATTATGGTTTTATCTGTAGTCTGTACAAATCTATACTAGTACTAGCGGACCGGACAGACGTTGTCCTACACAATTTCTGCAGCGCCATCTGTAGGGCAGATTTGTGAATCTAAACCATCCAGGGTGCCACCCAAACGCATACAAAAATAATAATTCAAATCGGTCCAGCCGTTTAGGAGGAGTTCAGTGACATACACACGTACAGTAGGATTATATGTATAAAGATTATAAAATTCAAGAGTTTGTTTGCTTGTTTAGTTGAATGTGCTAATCTCAGAAACTACTGAATCGAATTGCAAAATTATTTTGGTAGAGTTCGAGGTAGGTTAAAGGCTAAATTTCATCACGCTACTACTTAGGGAGCGGAGCAGTAAGAACAGTAGTCATTATGAAAAAGTGGTAAAAGTAGGTACTGAAACCATTTTTTTTTTTGTTTTCTAAAGGTAGAGTGGTAGTTTAGGTTCACTATCCATTTGCAAAAAAAAAATAACCATAACCTATTTCGGCATATGGTAATTTAGACTAATGATCTTTTGGCATAATTACATAGTAAAATTATGCCAAATTCATTATGCCAAAACATTTTAGGACAAAACGTATGTTAACGAAAGGGATCCCGGTAGTTCATATAGAACTCATTGGTCTCATACGTCTCTCTCTCTCTCTCTCTCTCTCTCTCTCTCTCGTCTCATAGAACTAGGAAGTCTTTATGGAGTCCCGAACAGTTTGTTCCTCGTTGGGAATAGGTAATATGAAAAGTTATGTTAGCCTAAACATTGGCCAACTGAATCATCTTGAATGGTTATTATCGATGTTTACTCGATTTTACGATTAGTGTAGTTTTCCTAACTGATATGGCGATAAGAGCAGGTATCTGTAGGTCAGTAGGTATAAGTAATTGTACTATAAGTACATCGCAGATAAACGCGTTAACGCAAGTAACTAGTCAAGATTACTTTTGTAGTATAATTTCTCTACTATTCAGTTTTCAATCCTGAAAAAACAATTGGTATAAACGTAATCTAGAAAAAAAAACCTGTCTTTATACTATAACTAGCTTTTGCCCGCGGCTCCGCCCGCGTGGATGTCGGTTATCGCGACCAAACATAGCCTATGTCCTTTCCTAAGGTCTAATCTACCTCTATACCAAATTTCATCAAAATCGGTTCAGCGGTTTAGTCGTAAAAGTGAGACAGACAGACAGAGTTACTTTCGCATTTATAATATTAGTAGGGAAGACATCTGTTTTTAATCAATGAAATATGCATTTATGTATCTTTTTTGACATAAAAGATACTGTCAAGTATTCAAAGAAAAAATAATTTTTAAAAATTCTCAAAACTATCAGACGTTTTTCCAGAAAAAAAAAAATAGCAAATGCAATTAGTAGGTAATCCTTGTTTTGTTATTCGCGATGAACTCAAAAACTAATAAGGGGATTTTGATGTAAACTTTTTTAATTTGAATCGTCTTGTTCCGACTTAAAATCTTACATTTATTTAATCGAAATTGATGGAGTAGAATCGGAGATATTACTAAAAATCGCGATAACTGTCATCGGCTGGGCAGAACCGCGGGCAACAACTAATCAAAATATAAAAAGACAAAACAAACATACTTGTTGTTATATAAAATAACGCCGCCGAGGACTCCTCTGCTTTTCCGACAGTGCTCCAATATCTGCATGGACTCCATATAAATAGATGTAGCACTCTGAAACGGTGAATATTGCATGACGAGGCTGTAGGCGGGAAACAACACATAAAATCTGATGTGTACGGCGATATAGATAAACACTCAGATAATGGGGATGTTTCTGTAGTTGTATATGAATATAGTGTAATGAAAGTCCATCTTTGGAAGCCTAAACAATATAATATAATAGACTAGCGGTTCGTTTTGCACGAGCAATTTTCGTAATTAGGGAATTGGGACAATACGTCAGGAGTTTAGGAGGGAAATTGCCAAAATTCATCCTTAACGAAATGCTTACAACATAACGCATTGATGTATCAGTCCGGACAGGTAAATATCTTGGAGGTATTTGATGAAATTACTTCTATCTCTCTTTCTATATCTCACTGTGCGGTATGAAAGGAACTTCATCCCACGCACGCTCAAGCAGTGGAATGAATTCACTGCAGCTATGATTTTCCTAAGCAACTAGAATATGGGGTTCTCCAAGAAGGGCGTTAAAAGGTTTCTCGTAGGTCGGCAGCACGGGTGTAACGCCCCTGGTATTGCGTACGTCCAGAAGCCACGGTAACGGGCAGGCGCGGTCGCAGCTTGAAGTTTGGGGGGGGGGAGGGGTCACTTCGGAAATTCCTTAAGAAATTTAACCCCCCCTCCCCTCGTTATTGGACTTTTCAATATGACGTGCATGGTTTTGGGGGGGAGGGGGGGGAGTCATGTCCCCTGTGACCCCCCCCTCGGACCGCGCCTGGTAACGGGGCCGTGTGCTTGTCTGCCATCTAAGTAGGTATGCTTCTATCCGTCAGGAGCAGGATTTTAAAGCACTTTTTAACTGCATAAGTATCTTGTTATCCATCAATAAAGCGGATCTTGGACTCCGAGATGAAAGCTAAGGATGCGACTGGGATTAACGCTAGGATGAAGAAGATCTTGTTATTCCTCAAAAAGATGTAGGTACTTATAGGTAAGTCAAATATATGGGTACAAATCAGAAGTGGGATACATAACAATCGTAGAAGAGACCACACCTGCGCGATAAGAAGGTGAATATAAACACTTTGATAACTATGGTCGTTGTGGAGTGTTTACGCAGTTTACGTTTTATACAGTTATCGAGGATCTGAATGAAATAGTATGTCATTGACTCTAACTTTATAGTTTCGCAATACTCGTAATTGTCTTCTGAAGTTATTACGAGCTAGATATAACAAGTCTTGTTCCATTATAGTAAGAACTGAAAATAAAGTTAGTCGCTAAGCCTATATCAGTAACGAGTAGGTACCTATCTTTACAAAAGGATTCGAGGTTACCTTGTGGCCACGGTACCTACAAGCATGACGGTAGATGTATAAATATTATCGATCCCACTTCTGGATTCAAACCATAATTTATTTACCTTTAAAGAAACTTATGAACTTTTCTTCGTATGGAAATCCTGGACTCGAACCGACTAAAACAGCATGTCGTCTTGGATCTTCAGATGTCGAGGTGTAAGATTGCTTTGGGAATATTCCTTGAACCTTAACTGACCCAGGGCCATCTCTGGTTTCAAGAGCGCGTGGTGTGGAAACCATGGTTTTGCCATATTGCCCATAGAAACCTCCCCCGGGCATCGCGATGCCGCCCCAGGATATTAGGGGGAGCCAGCCACCTAAATCAGCAGTGGAATGCGATAGACTGATTGAACACACAAACATTTTTTGTTACATACCTTTGGCAAACTTAACATTGGCACTCTCTGGAAGATATGACACCCGTACTGCAGAACTGGAAGGTAGGTCTCGAACACTTGGTACAGCTTCTCAGACAGCCGACGCTGGTCCTCCATCTGTCCAGCCAGGACTTGCAGATCACCGTGGTAGACTTTGATCATGGAAGTGAGGAGGTTCGCGCGGTTCTTGAGAACCCAGTCTGGGATGTTTCTGTCACTGCCGATGGCCTGGTTGAGGAAAATATATGTAGTTTTAGTTTTGGCACCCTGGATAACTTTGTCAGGTGTAAAATGAGACGGCTTGTGGCTGCTCTACACGTCAGCGAACGTGTTGGCCAACACCTGTTGGGAAACGTGCAGAGCAGGGGTTTGTGCCATTCTTGATGTGTGGCGGCGCGTTGGGAGTTTTGGTCAACGCGTTTGCCACTGTGTTCGCCAACGTGTAGAACGAACATTAGATATACTGTCCAGCATACCATCACTATCAAAGAAAAATATTGTTACTATATACTAGACTAGCTTTTGCCCGCGGCTCCGCCCGCTTGGATGTCGGTTATCGCGACCAAACATAGCCTATGTTCTTCAAGGTCTAAACTACCCCTATACCAAATTTCATCAAAATCGGATCTGCGGTTTAGGCGTGAAAGCGTAACAGACAGACAGAGTTACTTTCGTTTCGTATTTATAATATTAGTATGGATGGATACACGAGGTCTGCAAATCCGCAGTTAAGACTGGTAAAGCGAACCCCAGACTCCGAAATGAAATAAGGACGAACGAGGAGATTAACGCTAGGATGAACAAGAAGAAGAAGATCAATCAAATTATGTTTATTAACGCATTAACAAACCGGAATTAACGCGATTATTGAATGTATTGTACCTACTTTTTCGATGAGTTTGCATTGATTGGTACCTATCTGAGTTTGAGACAATAGAGTCGAACCGACATCGGACAGTTTCAAGATTCAACAAACTACTTCCTAGTGTCGATATTAAGCAAGATTACCTACTTATCCGGTTAGCCTAATTTTGCTATGTAAGGCATGGTTATAGTAAGAACATCAGGAGATCATTCGCCTATCCAAAAGTTTACACTTTAGAGCGCAGGCTCCTGCCTTAAAAACGATAAACTTTGGGGATGAACTAGTTTGGTATTAGTTCTTATTGAAAATGTCGGTTTCGGTTTATGAGCTAGATCTAGACAATAATTAGATATCTCTATATTCTTCTGAATTCTACATTCCGTTACATATTCTGCTTGATGTACCTAAGTCTCTGTAATAGAGCACTAAGATAATATTACATACAATGTAATGCAAGGTTGACGTACGATTAACAAACAGTAAGTAGTCATGATTGTTATAATATTGCAAACAGACTCGCAGTAGTTATTAGAGATAAGAAACCATACAGCTGAATTATTTAACGATAAACATCAAATCGCACAAGCAAGAACAGTGACGTTCTTGTTATACTGACGACCGACCATAAAGCAGGATGGAGTTATACATCAAATCATCTATTTAATACCTACTTAATTATTTGAAATGCGAAGTAACTCTGTCTGTTACGCTTTCACGCCAAAATCACTCAATCGATTTTGAAGAACTTTGGTACATAGAAACTAGAGCTTGAGAAAGGGCATCAAGCGCGGTCGCAGCTTGAAGTTTTGGGGGGTCACTTCGGAAATTACTTAAGAAATTTAACCCCCTTCCCCTCGTACTGGGACTTTTCAATATGACTTGTATGGTTTGGGGGGGGGGGGGGTGGTCATGTCCCCTGTGACCCCCCCCCCCCCCCCCCTCCCCTCGGACCGCGCCTGAAGGGCATAGGCTACTTTTTATAGCAAAAACGAAATATAGGTACATATGTATTTGGCACTTTAGAGAAAGAATACTTTCTCTTAGGTGCCAAACATTTAAAAACAAGGATCTTAGAGAAAGTATTATTTCTCTAAAGCATGTTCGGTCGAAGGAGAGAGGGGGGGGGGGAGTGTCACAGGGGACATGACCCCCCTCCCCAAAATCGTGCAAGTCTAATGAAAATGGCTTCCAAAAAAGTATTTTCTGAAGGAATTTCCACACGTGACCCCTCAAAATTTCACTATTGTTGACTCGAGTCATGCATCTGAGGCTGAGTCTGGACTGTATATATTTGTCTGATGTTAAACAACCCAATCCCTTATTCGCCTTGTAGTTGGGTTAATGAATGTGGCCGTTTATAGCTAGGCCGTCCACTTCTGTGTGTTTTAATAGCTATCGCAAGTTGAATCCACGAATGTTGCCCCAGTCTTAATCATACCGCATTTTATCACAATCAAAGGCGACCACCCACTAGCAGTTTATCGAACGACAACCGGATGATATAGGTCTGCGGCTAATATGTGTGTGGCCGCTTGACGATTTCGGTCAGCAAAGACAGTTAAAGGCCGGACAGTCTATGACCGTTGGCATTTTGTACGTAATAACTAATAACATCAGACTAAAAAATAAAATAATGTTATTGTTTTATTCTGAGGTAATAAAATTATGATGACATTGATGACATAAGGACTGCAGGCCGCTGGACAAACGAAAAACTGCAGGCGAACTGTAAGTGGGTGGCCGCCTTAAGAGTGGTTTATTGTATGACAGGTTTAGAAACAAGGACTGGTTATAATGAAAGATTCACATCGTTATCTTCAACCGGTTCTGATCACTTCCTAATTCGGCAGTTTTACTAATTGTTTCGCATTCCAGGTAAGCGCCTCTCTGAATTTGCCAGCCTCAAATCTCTATGAACTTGTTCTGCCGTAGATAAGATTCAAAAGGATTTGCAGTTGTTTGCATTCGCAACTGTGATTCGTAGCTTGTAGCGAATATCAAGAAATTTTATTCCTATTTCGCAACCAGTTGCGAACCAGAACAAAACTTTTTCCTTAACTGAAATTAGACATCAAGGTGATGATGGCCACTGCTCTCCGAATGGGGATTGACCCGTACCTATAGATTAGGGTACGATGTGGCTAGTATGGTTATCTAACTCAAATAAAAGCTCCTTAAGAAATAGGTAAAGACTAAATAAAATAACAGCTCTGTCTGATTCTGATTATGCTAAAAAAAATGTCAAGCACTGTCATATAACTCCGGACACGTATCTTGGACCTAAATAATACTAATTAATTTTAGACTTCACTGCTATGGTGTTAAAATTTAAAATGAAATGGCATCTTTTCGACTGACTGTAAAATGCAATGAACCCTTTTTCATTGAATTTCGGATTTTATATCTCAATCAATAAAGTTTCAATATAATGGTTTTTTTTTGCAGTGTCAGTGGTATGACAGTGGTTGACAATTAGAAGAATCGGGGTGCATCTAGCGTAAACTATAATCAATCAAACAATTAGCATATTTCAGTCCACTGCTGGACATAGGCTTCTTCCAATGTCCACTACGTCTGCCTATCCTTCGCCTAAAACTTACTAAATAACTCATCAATTCTTTTTTCGTAACCGACAATGTACTTTTGACAATGCCATGAGGTGAAACCGCTCAGGTTAAATAATATAATAAAGTGAAACAGTACAAGTGTCTTATTCAATACTAGCCTTCCATCCGCGGCTCCGCCCGCGTGCATCTCGGTTAACGCGACCTTTGCTTATATCTTCGGTTCTACTCAACCGATTACGATCAAACAAACGTAAGATTTTAAGTCTGAGTAAGCCCTTTCTAACAAAAAAAACCGTCAAACCGTCCATCGTGGACAAACAGACAAACATACAGGAAATTCAAAAAAAATATTTTCGTGTTCAGTATCGTTAACATAACACAACCCAAGTACTTTTTTTTAAATATCTCCAATGTAGAGACACGACCATTTTACAATTATATAATAGTATATAGAGTATAGATGACTCACCAATACATATCTGCCGTACTCCCGAAGGATGAACTTCCCGCTCTGCAGCGTGATGGCAATTGGCTGTGAGAAGAGGCTCTTCACGCAGTGTGCGACTCCAACCACCTGTGCATATAAAGAACGATGACATAATGTTGGTTGGTTCCTGGAACGCAACTACCATCTCCGATTCCACTCAATTGTGAAACTCAAAAACATACTGCTTATTTTAAGTCTGGTCTGACCAAGACTTTTCAATTAAAAGAGTATGTAGAAAGTATTGCAGTTTTTTTTTTAACTAGCGCCTTCTACCCCGTCGAAGCCTATCTTATAGCATTCTATTTATACCCTAGTCTAAAGACTACGCAACCCTCACAGGGTTCAGAGAATTTATATCACGCTTTCATTCCGTGCATCTTTATCATTCCAGTTCTAGCTTGTATGCAATTAGACCAGTTGTTGGTCTTTTTAGGGCTCCTAATGTGCGTATGACAACTGGGACCGACGGTTTAACAAGCTTTCCAAGGCGCGACCAGACCAATATACCTAATTAGTTATATTCATATACATACAAATATTTGCACTGAGCGAGATTCAAACCCGCGCCCCCTTGTACGACGTTCACTACGAGTCGCGTTCACTAATGCCACGACACAGAGGCTGTCTAGTAACAAACAGTAATTATTCAATGACTTGGTAACTTCAGGCTTGTCAGATGAGGTAAGTATTCAGTTAATTTGATACGTAACTTCTCTCCTGACATAATTATTCTAGTCTCCTGGGAATGCTGCTTGAACCTCGCAAATGGTCCTCGTGAATAATTAATACAATATTAATACCGGCTGTGCCTTGCAGCTTTATTTTGGGCCTAATTTCGGAATAATGTGCATTTTAATTGGTAAAGTAAATTCAAATAGGAATATGCAAGTAAGACATAGAAGGTCGGGTCCCCCTCCCCTCTCCCCAAGAACTCGAAACGTTTTTTCGAGTGCAGGAGCATCTTCTGTCCTCAGACTACGTCACTAGCCAGCAGTGGTGAAGGGTAAAAATTTTAGAAACGGGGGCTTCCGGCTGGTGGAAAGGAAAAATACTTCGATCTAGTCTGTCATGCACCATTCAATCTATTGGGGTCAGGAATCGGGTTATAGGAACCCCAAGACACTGCTAGCCAGGCAGTACACCAGTTGGCAAGTATGGCAAGACAAAGCCAACATAATATCAGAAGAAAAAGCGTAAGATAGTGGACCGGCTTATTGTTTGTTCGGCGATTGATCAGGCCCACGCCACAGTCAGCAAATGTTCTACATAGCTGTGCGTGTTTGTTATGCAATTGTTATGCAACGTTGAGCAACAATCTTGCGCAACATGATGCAAAATGTTAATTGTAATAAAAATCGGTTCATCAGTTTGGGAACTATGGTGTCACAGACAGATAGCTTACACAAATGTACAAAATATACAAACAATCATGTCGAAATTAATAACACCCATAATATTTATCGGGAGTGAAAATTGTAGTGTCCGACCGAATGTTCGGTTTCGGTCGAGTTTCGGCAAAAAACAAGTTTCGGTTATGTTTCGGTTTCGGCAGCAAACTTGCCGAAACTACGACCGAAACCGAAACTGCATTCGGGAGTTTCCGCGCTGTGCTCGGGTGTGTTCGGAGCGGTAAATGAGATCCAAGCGACGATGACATTTCAATTTAATAATTATTAAGTAGGTACCAATATAATAATTGTTTTTTTTTTACAAATTAACACTTATAATTAAACGAGTAGATACCTACCTGGTTATCCGTATAAAATTAACACTTATACTTATTTTGTAATACATTTTCTTTTTTTTTTTCTCTGAAAACATGATCCTTATAAGAAAGTTTCGGTTTCGGCCGAAACTGAGACCGTTTCCGAAATTCGGTTTTGGTTTCGGTCGTAAAAACCAGTTTTGGTCCGAGACTAGAAAATTGATATAAAACATATTCATAGATAAATTATTTTCACTGAGTGGAAATCAAATCATGTGGATTTGCTGCAGTCTGATAAATATTTCGACTGACTGGCCAGTGACATTTTTCAGACAGCAGCATAGCTTAGTTTCTGCATGACCTATTCTCCCAATGGATAAACTTACAGAATACCCTGGTGGTGAGTAGGGTAGCCAGAACTCCCTGAAGAGGTTTTTTGCTGTCAGTGGGCTGCTTATCTGTGCTGACGGCACAGAATCTCTGTTAACACAAGCACAAGTGTGATTCCCCTGGTGTTGCACTCGTCCATAGGCTACTGTAACAACTTTCCATCTGGTTCGCTGTGTGCTTGTCTGCAAACAAAGTGGTATAGAAAAAACTTCTTAACAAAGCCTTCTTTGGTGATTTACCTGTCCAGCCAGAGCATGTCTCTGTGTGTCGGACACCCATCCGGGATGGAAGTATAGCACCGCATTGATAGGATCATCTTCTTCCCCTGTGCAGCACAGGGTGTCATAGACAAACACTATCATCATCTCCCTGTTGACAGACATGAAAATAGTATTAGCATTAGTCTGTGGTTTCACTGTTTTAAAAGTGAAGATAAAAAAAAAAACTTATTATCTATGGAGTTTATCTAATAATAAATATTTTTTGAATTTACAGTCATTTCCAAATTTTTTCCTAATATTGAAATTTTAGAGTAAGTACCATTTTTCGGAGAGTGTCAATGGTGTCACAGTAATGGATGTCTAAAACCCTAAAACCAACAGACTCTATTGCTAGAAGTTGTTTACCCGGAAGATGCAACATAGTCATTACAGTTTTGATTAAAATAATATCTTTTCATGTTCAATAATATCAGACTTCTTTTTCTAGTTGCCTGCCATACCTTGCATTAAGGCACTAAAAGCCTATTCCATCTTACTAAGTTGCTATTTTTTTTTTTGCTAAAAAGCTATAGTTCTAAATAAGGTGTTTCCTACTAATTTAGTATCAATAGTATTCTTGAAACTTACAATCATACATAAACATACATCACCATACCCATACAGAGTATTATTTATCTGTTCTGTGCCCATGCAGTAGGAACTGAATTATATACACAAGACTAAAATATAGGCTAATAGGCAGCTAAAAAAATGTTTTGTTTATAGTTAGATAACAAGACCACTAGTTTCCTACATAAAAAAACATTAATTTATTACTATAATTTAATGTTTATTTTTTCTCTATATAAATATAGACAAACTTAACACCAGAAATTCTTACAATACACATCTGAAGATAAAGTATTCTCATTAGAAAATTTAGAAATGATGATTAGAAATTAGGATAATCATTTTATTTTCGTTTCATTACAATACATGAAGACATTATAAAATAGTAAATCTGTAGAAGATCGTGCACGTAAATGTTCTGAAATTTGATTAGAAGTGTGTAATCAACCGCAACGGTTGTAGGCCACAGCTTGTATCAAATTACAATTCATTAATCTCCTTATAATCTAAGACAATTTATTTTTTGCACTCACTTTGCCATTATGAACGGTGTTCTTGTCCCACTTCACAATAAAAACAATGTTATTTACACCATTTCAAACACACTTATTTACAATATTGATAAAAACGTTAATCGATTGGCAATGTTTCGTTTATTTTCATATTTTTATTGTTAAATATTATGCGACCGTCCGTGCTCGACGATATCAGATTTGACACTTGCTTGATGTTTTTTTAATGTTGCTATCATTATTGTAACTTCGTAATTTATTCTTTAGCATTTATAGTTTTATTTAAAGATAATTACTATAAAAGCTACATTCGTTTTTCATTACTATTATATACCTATACTTAAATTTACTAAAATATCTGTCATTTTTATCAGATAAATATTAAAAACTGTTTTAAAAGATATCCAGAAGATGGCGGTAAACACATGCTTTTTGTCAAACGTTGCTCCTTTATTATCGACAGGAGCATTGACTGATTTCTCTATCAAGTTCTTTGCTTTACTTATTCTGTGTTTATGCTTATCCACGACTACGACCACACTACCTCCGGTACATCTGACGAACGTTGGGAGCCCTCGTTGAAAGGATCATATTAGTAAGATAGATACTCTAAGATCATATGAGATTTGATTCCGTAAAAGTCAAGATAAACCCAGTTATGGGGAGGATGAGATGAGAGAATGCCTTGGATGCAAACGGAATTAAACGGATGACCTCTGGTATTCCCACTCATGAAATGACATGACATGATGGTACCTACCTATATTATGTATCCGGTTCTGATGAACCATTGCACATTTTTACTTCTGTTGGACATTATTGGCCTTGTGCCTACATTTGTCTGTGGACATAATGTAAGTCGTGCAAATCTGTAGTGACGTTCCGTATAGCGCAGTATTAGAAATGAGTGGGCAAAGTATTCGGAATATATATTTTTTTAATTACGAAATCTTATAAAATATTACTTACATTATTTTATACAAAATTATAAAAATGCAAATTAGGCACTTTCTTCATAAATATTGTCAAGTTTCAACGTTTCAGTGTTACTGTGAAAGTAATTATCTTTCTTTCTTTCTTCTTTCTTTGAAAGTAATTTCATTATCTTACCCAATTATTACCGGACAATTAATGTTATTGTCCGTTTGTTTATTTTTAAGTCTTGCATATATAATCCACACAACAGATGTTGATGCATCTTTTGATATTCCTCTCATGGAGGTATTCGAATTCGAAGTACCTCTCGTTGAGCTACCTCCAGTCATCCATCAACAATATGCACTTAAATATCTAGATCCTATATAAATGTAGGTAGATATTTATTAAAATACTTACTTGCACTGAGCGTGCATCGACCCCGCGACACCCCCATGACTTAGTAGTTAAATGTTCTACCACTATACCATTGGGGTTACTTACGCCGTGTTGGGTCCTGGTGGTGTAGAATAGGACCACGCCATTTCTTCCTGTGGGTTTTGTAGAAGGGACTAAGGGATAGGAGGGTTATTTTCCATCCAACAGTAAACATACGCCCTATGTCGAAGTACCCCGTTGACAGCAATAGGCTCGCGCTCGCCCCTATTACATATGACCGAAAATCATTGTTGATGAAATGTGGGTGTTAATACACCTCTGCCTACACCTTCGGAGATTTACAATCTTAAATCTCTCTCATCCTAGCATTAATTCCCAGTCGCATCCGAAGTTTTTCAGCTCGGAGTCTGGGGTCCGCTTTACCGTCTTAACTACAGATTTGGCTAGACCTCGATATTTTTTCGTGAAGCGATTGCCATCTGACCTCCACAGCCCAATGATAACATTAGGCGATATCGAAGCTTTGCAGCTAGCCCGTTGTTTTTGGATTTTTTAGGGCTCCAACTACCCGTAACGACTGCCATAGATGTTCTTATGGCAACCGGGACCGACGGCTTAACGTGCTCTCCGAGGCACGACCAGACCAATGCAAATACCCATATTTCATGAACACAAATATTTGCACTGAACGGGGATCGAACCCGCGCCTCCTGCGTAGGCGCCGCGTTCACTACCGCTACGCCACGGAGGCTGTCACATACAGACATAGGTATCTGTCTCTCCCAAAGTATATTTACAATCTTAAATGCACGTATGTAATCAAAATATAAGAAAAATGGTACAGTTTTGTAAATATCCAAGTTCACTGACTCTTTCAGAATTTCGTGTGATCAGTAACCGCAGCACGGGCGCGTGATTCAAGATGGCCGTCGGTGTTCCGCGCATGCGTCGTGCTCGGAATACTACAACTACGGACCACGGCCAATGAAAGTATATTTTGTCAATGAATTCACAAAAAATACAGTCTTTTGTTCGGAGAAATTACCTATCTGTCGCTACTAGTGTTGTAATTGTTTCGTCAAGTGAAAGAGAAGAGTCAGTTAATACGTAATTTTGTACGGGTGTTGCGGTGAAATGGCTAATATACATATAGATGTACTGTTCAACCTTCGTTTGCAACAGAATATTTACATTTATTATTTGTATACATGAATATATGCATTGGCATTGGTCTGTGCAGGTGTTCTAGTAAGTAATACTGTACGACATACTGCTCAGCGCTATCTAGATGCAAAGATGGTAAAATTAACTTGTAATATTGGTTTTAGAATACGGATAGACAAACATTTTCTTACATAATATTATAAACTGAGCTGGAATCGAAGCTGCGACCTCTGACTTAGCGGTCGATCGCACTAACGCTACGCCGCACTCGCCTCATCAAAAAAGTAATGCGGAAAGATTATTATACTTGGCGCTATGCAAATAGATATTTGCATTGAACGGGAATCGAACACAGTAGCGAAACCCATGCTCGGTTGGATACCTTTAGCTGGCACATGAAAGTAGAGTGAATGCAATGAGCAGTTTTCCAGTAGGTATTTATAGGGTTCCTAAAGACGCTCTAGATGGCGCAGCCGGCACTTTTGGTAAGAAGAGTGTGGTGTCACATCTAGTGTTCCCTAATTTATGGAAAAAATGTTCTTCGGTTTTGTAATGATTTACTTTACTTAAATATTCTGTCATTTTTTCTGATACAATTATTTTAAATATAATATTATTATTTTAAATTACAGACAGTGACGCGAAAAGAATTAAGCGTTTTATTATATTTTATCTATTATAATATGGGTAAATGAAATTAAACTTTGGCAACATCGCAAATTCATGAAAAAATACCACAAACAAACCACAGAGTAGGTACATTAAAATTACCAAAAGCTATGCTAGCGCCATCTCCTGATGACTTAAAATTTTTTAAGTTAAAAAAAGTTTTGTTTTTAAGTTAAAAACCAACTGATTATTATACCTACTGGTAAACTGCTCATTAAGAGGTCATTGCAGTCTCACCATGGAGCCTTGCAGTTGCCCCCCTCTGTTGAGTAGGGCACGAGACAGAGGAATGCCGACATGTATGTATGTAACTAGGTAATGTATCTATAGGGTAAAGGTTGGCTAATTGGTGATATATGGCAATATGGTGACAATTTTGGTTTTTCCTCTGCTTATATTGTCCAGCGCGATTGTTACGTTTTTTGAATGTACCCAACGCAAGCTACTGCCCCTCCCCTTCATTCAGCCGTGCGCTGTTCTCGAGGGCGGACGCCGTTCGCTCGCTTCGCGCGAAATTAAGTGCAAAAATGGAGGATAATCGGTACGTAAATATCACCATATTATTAACAACGTTATATAGTTTATAATTATTTTGTTTTTAGCACGATTTTAGTGAGTTTTGCAGGAATAGTGAAGCAATAAACATTACATAATAATATTTAAATAAAAAACAGTTATCATTTAAATTGTTCAACTTATGACCTTACGAATTGGTTGATTTTTCTTACAGAAACAAGTCGTTGGTGACACGAAAGCGCCATATTAAGGGCTACAAACGAAGAAATTATGACTCATCTAGCTTCAAAGCAGCTTACCTAAAGGTTACAAAGGATAAGTGGTCCATGTATAAGGCATCTAAAGAATATGGAATATGGCGTCCACTACTCCCAGGATGTGGCGCTGAGAAACGGAGCTGTATGGGTAGAGTGCATGAGCTGTGGCAAATGGATGTACTGGCATTGAGTCACCACAGTTTCTGTGTGATAACTGTGACAGACGTGAATTTTCGGGCTCCAATGACAGTGATTGGGCACCGGAATAGATTTGTCACTATATTGCCATATATGGTATCACCATATTGCTCCCGTATCTCCATAAAAGGAACTGAAGGAACTTTGTAGTCTCAGTAGTTCCTTTAGTTCCTTCGAAGGAACTGTAGGGACAAAAAAGTCCCAGTAGTCCCTTCAAAGGAACTAGCAAAGGAACTACTGGGAATAAACGATATTGACAACGTCAAGAGGCTTTTTTAAATTTATTTTTTTTATTAAAGTATAAGATTTAGAGTCGCTGTGATTTATAATAATTGAAAACAAAAGTCTGATTAACCTATTAAGTAAAGTTCCTTTATAATAAATGTTACTTTTTGTACATTTTTTTCATTTTATTCCTTATTATCACCATAAAGCCAACCTTTACCCTAATAGGTAGGTATATGAGAATGAAAACTGAACGAATACTGGTAGACAATCCCCTGTAGCTCGTATCTGTTCCGAGTACCTACAATTCACTGTGCGGTAGCTCTGTGGATCTTGATATTTTCAATGACTCTATCAGCAAGTTCAAGAAAAGCTTCTTGGCACCATCCAAGGGGCCAATTAACACTGAGGGTTGCTAAAGCTTCGATTTCTATTTACTTTTTGTTTTTTTTTTTAGAATAATATTAATGTACTTATTTTTTATTTTATTTTATTTTGTGATGTATTTTGAATTTAAATTTAATTTAATTCAACTATAATTTATTAAATTTCATAATTGTCAATCAATTTTATAATTTCAATAAATTTAATAAATGTAATCAATGTTCATCTCATTATTACTTTAATGCATGCGAATGTTGTGTACGTCTCTAATGCGTATGCATATTGGAATATTACACGGATGCAAACTATTATAGAAAATGTATATTGTATGTTGATGTACCTTAATAAATAAATAAATAAAACCCATTTTGGTGTAAACTAATTATTTAGGTAGGTATTGAATGAAATTTTGAAGCACTATAAACTATTCAAATCGATTTAGAAAAAGACGCCCCCAATCGAAGTATAGGTAGAGGAATTTGGATTGGCTTCGTGCGGTCTCGGTGGCTTAGTGGTCAGAGCATTTCCCCTGTAAGGGAAAGATCGCGGGTTCGGTCCCGCCCGAGGTCGATTCTCTTTTCTCTTTGTAAATCGATTTGAACTAATTATTTAATTACAAACAGTTTAGGTATAAAAGGACGTTCGACTACCGATGAGTGATTGAATTAATAAATTGTATTTTCGAAGCCTGGGAAGATAAGCATGATGCATTGGGTGTCTTCTGTGATCTATCCAAAGCTTTCGATTGCGTCCACCATGACACATTAATCAGGAAATTACAACATTACGGAATAAGGAACAAGGCTCTCGAGCTTCTGACTTCATATTTAAAAAATAGAATTCAGAGGGTCGATGTTAACGGTACACTAGATGTGTGGTCAGTCAGTAGAATCTGTGGTTTCAGGGCTAGATACTTGGGCCATTTTTATTCATAATATACATAAATGACCAATGCTAAACGTCGGAATCATTGATTTATTCAAGGTGATAATATACATACGTAGGTGATCTAAAAACAATAAAATATAGTTGTCACTTCACTTCCACAGACCTAACCTTCCTTGCTTCCTTACATACGGATATAAAAGCAGATAGTCGCAGCAGATATAAACTCTTATAGGTATCAGAATCGAATGCACGACCACCACATACCTATCGTAGCTAAGCGCCCTTCTCCATATAGGCCTTCGACATGTCCTAGATCTCGCGTGACTCGAGACTGGTTATAAAAAGGCTTCAAGAATGTCACCAAACTAGATAGCCCCGCCTCACGAAAACATATCAAGAAATAATTAATTCTAATTAATTATGACGTCAGATTTCGTGTATATAATTATTGGAACATAAGAATCAATGTTTTGTATGTTTGTTCGTAATTTATGCGCTGTTGACCATCGTACGCGTTCTTTCGATTGCTATGAAACTTATCAAGTTATAGCTTCCACTGTTGGAAGGTATTCCAGTAGCTGTAATCGGACATGTCAAGAGTAGGTAAGTATCTACCCGAAACCGGCGAGCATATATGAAAACATATTCAATAACGCACTTGTACTTTTTCACAATTTCTTTTTATTTTTCAACCTAGCCAATTTCGCCTCACGGCAAAGAGGCGTGATGCGTATGTGTGCAATCGGTTTACAAGATCTTTTTATGAAGTTTGCCTACAGGACGGGACAGCTAGTTAGAATTTTCGAAAACCCAGAGTCTCTGTATACGTATCCACTCGCTAATCACAGAAACAGCTTGATTTTCACTGATGATGATGAGAGTTTCCAAGATAGGCTTATAATTACAAAAGATCCCGGATAAACACTTAAAAAAATTCATTATGACCCTCTTTTCCGAGTCTTTGCCTTCAGTTTACCATCATGCAAGGCGAAGTCAAATTAACGTGTCCTATATTAAAAAAAGAAAAAAAAAAGAAATGATCAAATATCTACTTACAAGTTACAAGCGCTGGTTCATTGTGAAAGGAACCTCTTTGGAATGTAGTTGCCGCCTTTTTTTGACAACGATTGCACGCTATACAGCCTTGTACTTAAAAATCTTTTCAATTTATAGCGTTACAGCACGCTCATAAAAATATTAAATTTTATTATCGACAGAAATATCAACGGTCATGTATTTCTATTAAAATTAAAGAATTAAAAAGTTACTTTATAATACTTGGCAGTTTTACATACCTATTGCCTATTCTTCATCAACTCGCTTGCGCGAAACTCGCGAGCCTAGCGCGCGCTCGCGAGTTTCGCAACTTCTGTGATGTTTAGGTACGTAGAGGAAAAAAAGTCAGTGGTGTAGAGATGTCGGTGACGAGTTTCATTTACTTCTCAGCTTATGATTTGCCTAACATTTTAAATGACCGAGTCACATCATTCATACTCTCTCTCTCTCTCTGTCTGTCTGTTATGCTTTCATGCCTAAACCACTGAACCAATCTTGACGAAATTTGGTATACAGGTAAGACATAGGCTATGTTTGATCGCGATAACCAACATCCACGCGGGCGGAGCCGCGAGCAACAGCTAGTAATTAATAATCATGACTATCAGCTGTCTACGATACATCACGCAACTAGGATTTGAATTAGTTATAAGACATGATACAATAGTTGATGTAAGACATTTTATTGAACTCTAGGTTAACACCCGCCAGGCATTATTGCCATTTTCAAAATTTAATTATTTACAAATGCATTGAAGTGCATTGCTATTGACAAATCTATAAAGTTTCTTAACATTATTCATTGAAATAAAACTATTTTAATGAATTCTATCGCAATTCATTTGGACATTATTGTACCTACTATTTACACTTTGCCCGACATTTCGGTTGATACTCATTTTCAGCAGCCTTTGAAAGAAGGCACTGAATACCGAAGATTTTCAATTATTTTCTTTTTAATCGAATCAAAATCACACGTTTTCCAAACTTGTGATGTTAGTTTGATAAAGGCGTGATAGGTAATTATGTATGTAGGTATGTTTTGAAAACGTGGCGTTACAAAATTGGGTCTGGGGCCCGATGCGCTAATTTTACGTTTAAGTGGAAAGATTTCAAACACAGAATCAATTTGTGTTTACAGCTAAGTATAAAACAGCTGTGATATTTACCACGATAAGAGTGATAATTCTTCATTGTTCATGTTGAACAATCATCATCATCATCATTTCAGCCATAGGAAGTCCACGGCTGGACATAGGCCTTCCCCATATGGATCTCCAATAAGACCGGTTGGAAGCGGCTCGCATCCAGCGAACAATATACATACAGTACTGTAGTAAAATGTGCGTTTTCTGACTAACTTTAAATGGAAAGTTTATAGTTACTCGTACAAATCGCACAGAAAACAACAGAATGCTTACACTCAGTTAGATCTTTTTGATGCCTCCAAGAACCAGCATTCTTGGAGGCATTAGGGGTGCAGATGCCATTGCAAAAGCAGGGTAAAGGTGGTGGCATACAAGTCTCGCTTTTTTATAGGAGAGGGGCTGTCCATTAATCACGTGATGTTTTTTTAGCAATTTTCTAACCCCCCCTCCCCCATGGTGATACGTGGTGAGGTTTTAGACTAACCCCCCTCCCCCCTCCAAGCCAAAATCATGTGTATTTTTTAATTCATTATTTAATGCTATAAAACTAAGAATCGTGACAAAAATCGCCAGTTATAAGAAAAAATAAATACACGTGATATCTCAATATACCACTCCCTCCCCCCTGGTGATATTTTCTGAATTTTGCCAGACCCCCCCCCCTCCTCCTCCTCCTCACGTGATTAATGGACAGCCCCAGAGATGGAGATTTGAAATGAACACAATGTCGATGAAGACAACCTATTCTAAGGGGTACCTACATCGGTAGCTTAGTGGTTAAAGAGTCGGCTTAACGATCAAGAGGGCCCGGGTTCGAATCCTGGTCATTACACTGCCGATGTAATACCACTTTGAACACAAGCAATTTAGGTAATATAACTGAAGGTTAAATAATAACCAAAATAATTAAATTTCGGTTACTAATAATTTAAAAAAAACTAAGTAGAGCTTGTAAACAGAGTTCTACTCGTAGCTCGCGGGTAAACTATGGAAATTTTAGAGTTAATTATACCAAAAAGGAGAAAATGAATCCTTTCGTAGGAATTTGATTCCTTTTCTGCAATCCATAGGAATACATAAGTATTCCAAGGATAATCGGTTTCAGCCAGGGTCAGCTGTTTAGACGTGTTTAAGTAACAAACATCCAAATCGAAGTAGTCGAACGCTTTTCAACTACGCCAAAACAATTTCGTATTATCTTTTCAAACAATTGTGAAATTTTTATTTCACAATTGTATGTAAGTATTCAAATACTTTCGGTACAATGCTAAATGTCGATGAAGAAATTTTACTATTATGTCTTGGAGTTTTAATTATTCTATTATCTATCCAAATATGTAAAATTGAAGTGTCTTTTCGTAATTTTAAAACAACAGCTTTTTAGTAAATCTATAAGGAATGTTTGTCTGTCTGTCTGTCTGTCTCTCTATCTTTCTATGCATTTGTTCCTACTGATCGCTGAAATAGATAGGCCGACGGCATTTCTTCTAACAGATAGCTAATCTTTTAAGCCGTAATTTAGCCTTTTTATCAGAAATGTTGTGTTAGGGAAACCTAGATCAAGTTCAAATAGACGAAGTCGCGGGTACAACTAGTGTTTAATAATAAATATAACATGATATCGGTGTATGTCACGCCTCTATTGTAACGTTCACTCAGCCGGATATAGACAGGCTGGTTCATAAGGTCGGGAGCTCCTAACAATAGGAAAGAGTGAAGCTATATTATTTATTTTTATTCTGTGCGTAACAATAATAATAAAAAAAGCAAATTGAACACAGGCTCACGCATTGAGTTGATTTCTTTTTGATGTTGTCGAAAGTTTTCGCGAATTATTCATTGAGAAAATTATTTTTTAACGGATTCTATCGCGATTTCTCCAGTTATTTATATTTTGACGGATTCTATCGCGAATATTTTAGTTAAGTATGTATTTATGTTTTGATGTTTCAGTTGCTCTACAGCAGCCATGGTTACAGAGGGGCATGGTATCCTTCAGTCTCCCCGTACCACCCCCGTGCAACCATAGCTACTGGAAAGCTACTGAAATGTCGGGAATGGTTCAAATATCAAAATAAATCATGATAAAACGCTGAAAGGGTTCATTTTCTTCGGATTTCAGGATAGGTGCTAGCTTTTAGTAAATGGTATAAGTTCATATCTCGTGTTATATTTTCGGTTACGAACCATTTCTATAATCAACTAAATTTTAATTTCTAGGTAGGTGCAAGTACTAGGGTAGCAGTTATAAACAAAAAGTGTCAATTTCAGTAGGTAGTCTGCCGTTTCAATCAATTCACAATCTATCAGCTTATCACAATCCAGTGTCCACCGCTGGATATACTTACTGCCTGGGGGGAGAATCTTTTTGTAAGTGTCGGTAGCTTAGTGGCCTTACGATCGAGAGGTCCCGGGTTCGAATCCTGGCCATTGCACTACCGACGTGAACCCACTCCTGGCACAAGCAATTTAGCTTAGTTGGAGGGGTTAACGGGAATATTAGTAATTTCGGTTGCTAATATTCTTTAAAAAAAAAAAAACACTGCTGAAAATAAGCCTCTCACAATGTACTTCAAACAGTTTGAGGCCTCCTTCCTCTGCCGCATGACAAAGAGCTGGAATGCTCTGCCCGCGCACGTGTTTCCCGCTCAAAAAAGCCTCCTGGGGCGTGAAAAATCATCTATCAAGGCTGTCAAGCCAGGGACCACCATTTTAAGACCAATAGCATCTTCAGGACTACACCGTTTACGATCTAGCGGGGTGCAATCAATTGATGGTCCAAATAAATATATTAAAGTCGTTCATCTGTATACAGTTCTTCCCAGCCAAGTCGCAGTTCCGTTGGGCGATTCGCCATCTCCACTCTAAAACTAACCGTGCTATATAGGACCTACCTATATTCACTCTTGTAAATCCCTGAAGGTATAGGCAGAGGTGTATTAATACCCAGTTACCTACTGCCGGCAGGGGACACCGTTGACTGGACGGGTGATCCACCCTCAAATTTTTCCCACGTAATAGAAGGCGAGTATATTGCCTTGAAGCAGGCACTTTGTCATAGGCTGTATGTTTACTGTTGGATAGAGGGATAGGATGAAGGGTAGGGACCCTTAGTCGCCTTCTACAACACCCACGGGAAGAGATAAATGAATTTTCAACAAATGTAAAAAAAAAAATTAAAACTGTATTGTCTCCGGGAGTAATCATGTCTTCGGAACATTACTTATATGGTGTCCTATAATGGTAACAAATATTCGCGGAAATTTAATTTTGGCATGGGTTACATCGTAGGGTTACGTAAATCTTTATGCTTAATTACAAGTCGTATACGCCGTAAGGTCGTAGAAAGTGAATCGACTCGTGTGAACCGTCAAAAAAACCACCGCCATGTTGGCAGTCTGTGGCGCGCAGTCCGCGCGAGTCGACGCTTCCCGCCGAAACTTTGAAATCCGAACGCGACTTTAATTTTTTTCTCGCGTGTTCTTTGCCAGTGTCAATAAAGTTTTTTTTTATTTTCCAATGTGCATCGGATCTTCGCTTGTGATGTTGTGAATAATGTGAAAAACAGTTTGTTAAAAAATAGTACAATCTAAAGATACTTTGTGAATATTTTTAAAGGATGGGGAACTTTGACAGGAAGCGGTGGTCTTATTCAGCATTTAAAATGGTAAGTCTTAATTTTTTATAATAAAAAAAGAGAAAAGTTTTAATATTTCTGCGTTGGTAATATTTTTTAAAAATAAAATCTTTATTTTTTAAATTGTATGCAAGAAAGCGTCATTAGTGCGATACAGCCTAATTAATTTGCAGTAGGTATAAGTTTCGTAACGATATTATGATTTTTATTTCCATAACTCGTACGTAATCATTTGAAATTGGTCACTTTTACGAAAGGCGTGGAGACTCATCTGCGTCCGCATTAGTTGGGTAACAAACTGGTTAATAATTTAATCGTTGTAATCGTTGTTTACTTTGGAAAAGGTTCCACTTTGGAATTTCACTCGAGTTGTTTTTGCGATTTCTCTGACTTATTATGCGCGGGTAGTAAATAAATTGTTTCGTTTTGTTTCTTTTGTCAAGTAGGAAGGTATTTACTTACTGCTTTAATGCTAAGTTCTGAACTTGAAAAAAGCTCTACCGATTTAGATTATTTTATTCATAATACTTAATGAGAAAATAGGTACTTTTTGGGGAAATCTACGGGGAAAGCTTGTCATTCAGGTGATCACAGGCACGAACTACTCGCGTAGAAAAAAAAAGTTACAGAACTTTAACGTTTAAGTTCCAAACATATTTTTATAAGTCTGGCTCCGCGCCATACATGTTGCTGCGGGAAATTCCCTAACAGAAAACCCCAATAACACTTTGTTCACCCCGGAAGCAAACCTTGGAACTCATATTCGCACCCAAATATAAGCGTGAAGTTAGGAAGTCGTCAAAAAGCTCGCACTTCTCGTTTGGGTAGAAAATATAATCGCTGAAGTATAGTTTTTGGTGTGAAATATATTCCCGCCTATAATTACCCGAAGGGGTAAGCAGAGGTATATTGATACCTCCATTTCACCAACTTTGATTTTTGGTCCTACGTAACAGAGGGCGAGCTTATTGCCGTTAAGCACTATATATTTTCTGATGGATGAAGTCGTATTAACATGTCCTATACTTACTATCCCTACTAATATTATAAATGCGAAAGTAACTCTGTCTGTCTGTCTCACTTTTACGACTAAACCGCTGAACCGATTTTGATGAAATTTGGTATAGAAGTAGATTAGACCTTGAGAAAGGACATAGGCTATGTTTGGTCGCGATAACCGACATCCACGCGGGCGGAGCCGCGGGCAAAAGCTAGTAATATATAAAAGCGAATTACCACTCACTAGTTAATCATGAAAATTCAAAAACTATAACACCGACAAACTTGAAATTTGGCAGGTAGGTTCCTTAAAGGGTGTAGACATCCGCTAAGAACGGATTTTACGAAAATCCACCCCTAAGGGCGTAAAACGAACTCCACGCGTACGAAGTCACGGGTCGCCACTAATAGACATATAAAAAAATTTGCAATGCCGAGACCTCGGCTATTCAACCGAAGATTACCATAAATAATCGTTCATTCTTTAATGGGAGCTTCATTCTTTGGATTAACAGCCCACCACAAGACGGAATGAAGTCATACCGAAGTGCTATATAAACAAAAACAACTACCTAACTCACTGAAAACAAAATGGATATCAATAGCTGCAAAAGAATTGTATATCAGCCTTCCTAGACAAGTGGTAATTCGTAGGCCGGTTTATTATATTATAATGCTGAAGTATCTGTCTGTTTATCACCCTTAAACCTTTACTGGAAATAGCAGTGATAAAGGGTTTCCTGCCCGTGCCTCGGAGAGCACATTAAGCCGTCAATCCCGGTTGCCATAAGAACAACTATGGCAGTCGTTACGGGTAGTTGGCGCCCTAAAAAGTCCAAAAACAACGGTCTAGCTGCAAAGCTTCGATATCGATGTTACCATTGGGTTGTGGAGGTCAGATGGCAATCGCTTCACGGAAAATATCGAGGTCTAGCCAAATCCGTAGTTAAGACTGGTAAAGCGGACCCCAGACGCCGAGCTCAAAGCTTCGGATGCGACTGGGAATTAACGCTAGGATGAAGAAGAAGAAAGGGTTTCCAAGTGAACAGAAACAGAACTTTGCATTACTGTGCGTGTTTTACTCCTGTACAATGGCGTGTGTTCAGACAAAAAATTTACATTCAGAGCTTGTGTTAGAATCGTGTTTCCTTCAATGTTATTAAACGAATATTTCAATTCTGTTCGCGTACATCCTTAACACCTGTGCGTTAGGAGAGAGTTATTGAAATCTTGCCATATACTTAGTTACTTAGTTTCAATTTTTTCCGTTTTTTTTTTTTACATTCTGCCCGTTAATTTGACGGACGGAAAAAGTTCAGGTGTACTCCATATGGACGACCACTCCTGATACTGACAATCCCAATATGGTGGCCGACCGATAAGAATACTGTTCAACCTGAGATTCAAACTTAAAATCTCACAATCACATTACTATTAGAACTATCGGGATATTTACCATGTATTGTTTGGAGTTTCCGATATTTCAGCGCTGTTGCAAGCACCATGATCCCGATAGTTCTAATAGTAATGTGAACGACCATGAAAGTTTAACTATATCACTTATATTTATAAGCGATCTCACAATCACTTATATTTATAAGTGATTGTGAGATTTTAATTCAATAAAGCACTTGTCAAGTACTTTCCACATTTTTTTTTGAACCTGATCGATTTTACCTCATGGCATTCTCAAAGGTTAAATTAGATTAAAAAAATGTGGAAAAGTACAATTGTTTTATGCAATAATATGTGTAGCAAGTTCCACCGAGCGCCATCAATCTCCAGTAGAAACTTATAAATATACCTAAGCGTAAACTATGCCAAGCGAGCACTGATAGATGGATAGATAAGTCTTTATTGTACGCCAATAGATTTACAGTATTTAAGTAGGTAGCATGTACCTATACAGTTTAATGTACAATGGGCGGCCTAATCGCTGCAAGCGATTGGAAGTATTCATAAATATATTTGACGAAATGAGTGATTGAAGAAAGTTATTTTTATACACATACGAGTATGTCACCAATCTTCCTCAATCATTGTCTTGTAATGCTTAATTACAAATAATTGCTATTTCTACACAATTAAACATAGTTATTTTTGCCGTTGGCAACACATGGTGTTACGTAAAGGTATTTCACCAGGAAAGTACTAACTAGTTATTAACTTGTGAGTTAGATGTACTGAAACTGATAGTACCTACAATGGCCAGGATTCGAACCCTGAACCTCCCGCAAGCCTTAATCAATATACTGCCGACGACTTTGACTCTGGATTTTCATGAAAATAGGATGAATCTGGAGTAGATATTTATAATTTTCAAATTAGTTCACAAAATGACCGAGTTATATGGTAAAAAAAAAATTGGCCAGATGCGAGTCGGTCTTGCGCACAAAGAGTTCCGTACCAATCTATTTTTAGTCATCATTATCCTTATCGATACGTATTTTCCTGATTACACCCGAGGTCAAGGTGAACTCGGAGCTCAGGGTCTGCATTCCAGCTCTCCCTCCTCCATTTCGCACGATTTTGATAGTGAGACCATTGGCATGCATGTCACCCTTCACGACGACTCAGGTTCTTGGGACCAATCTGTTTTTAGTATTTATTGTTATAGCGACAACAGAAATACTTAATCTGTGTAAAATTAAAACTGTCTAGTTATTCCAATTCAAGAGATACAGCCTGTTTACAGCATACAGACAGACTATGAAGTCTTAATAGTTTCCGTTTTTACCTTTCGGGTACGGTAACCTAAAAAAACGACCTCCTTTTTCGAAGTCGGTTAAAAAGGAAATTGCTTCAATAATTTCCTGTTGACAAATTATCTTTCTATACACGAAACATACAGTCAGATGTTAGTAATATGACAACATAGTTAAATATACAACGTATGAATGACTTAACATTCATTGTGATCGTTCTACTACTTATACACAAAGTTAGTAGCCTAGATCACACGGCACACTGCCACTTAAATTGTTGTTAATAAATAACAACAGGAATTGTAACATTTTTGAAATTGTTACAAAAATTGTTACATACGCAAGATAACGTACTATAGTTATTTGATTACGTAGGTTTTACTATTAAAAAGTAACTTGTGGAATCTAGAATGCAGATAAACATACTTAGATACGCTTAAAATAAGTAAATACATATTCTACTATATAAAAATAAATAGGGTTTTCCTTCCTGACGCTATAACTCCAGAACGCACGAACCGATTTGGCTAATTTTAGTCTTGAAATATTCCTGGGTGTCCAGGGAAGGTTTATAGGTGCAGCGGGAATGGGAAAAATATGGCAGTACGAAGTTCGCCGGGACAGCTAGTTATACATAGAAACACCCAGACCAATGCAATTATACCTACATATTCATGGATACAAATATTTGCATTGAGCGAGAACCGAACCTACGTCCCATACGTAGCAGTCGAATGTTCTATCTCTACGCCACAGAGGCCGTCGTATTGCCTTCAACCGGGCACATTGTCATATAGGTATGTTTACTTTCGGATGGAAAACAGCCTTATCCCTTAGTGGCCTTCTGCGATACCCACAGGAAGAGGGGTACCCCATCGGGTAGCCTTATTTTACTCCCCTTACCGAAAGATAGTGATGAAAGAGAGTCCGTATGAAACTGTATGTCGGGTGAACCAGCAGGGCACAGTGAGCAAGTTACTAAGTTCTTTATTCGAAATCATAAAACTTTACCATTTTCAAATTCTTATTCCAAATGTTATTCGACCACTTCTTACATAACTATTTACCTATTAGTCAACCAGTTCTTAAAAATAAAACTAAGCTAATAATATTATATGGAAATTTATTAGTATTGATTATATGTAACAGGTTTATATCATACTAGCTGTTGCCCGCGGCGCTGCCCGCGTGGATGTCGGTTATCGCGATTAATCATAGCCAAGTCCTTTCCCAAGGTCTAACTCTCCTGTACCAAATTTCAATAAATTCGGTTCAGTGGTTTTGGCTTGAAAGCGTAACACACAGATAGACAGATAGACAGACAGACTGAGTTACTTCCGCATTCATAATATAAGTATGGAGTATGCTATGCACTAGCTGACCCACCCCGGTTTCGCCTGTGACATACTTTAATCCCCGTATCACCCCTTTAAACTATATAGGTATACCCGCAATTTATTAATTTTCTAATAATGTATGGGAATTTGTCGGATTTGTTGACGTTTATGGTTATTGCTCCACTCCCTTAATGATATTTAGCCTATAACCTTCCTCGATAAATAGGCTATTTAACACAAAAAGAATTTTGCAATTCGAACTAGTAGTTTTAGAGATTAACGCGTTGAAACAAACAAACTTAAGCTTTATAATATTAGTATAGATGTCTAACAAGTTTTTAATACATAAAGATTTTTAAATAAGTTTGGTAAATACCATTATAATGTTACGTCAGCAAGTGGACAGGTTTAACTTCTTAAGTAATTTTAGGGTTTCGTACCAAAAGTGTAAGAATGGAACCCTATCACTACCTGTTGTTTCAGTCTGTTCCAAAACTATATCTCGTGAACCGTGGTAGCTAGACAGTTGATTTTTTTAAAGTATGATGTGTTTCTGTAGCCGCTATAACAAAAAAAACTAAAAACCGAATATCCTATCCTATCTTACTTCCTACTTATTATATATATATATATATATATATCCGGTTAATGGCAATAGGCTCGCCACCTATTACATTGGGACCTAAACATAAACGGCGAAATGTGGGTGCTAGCACCTCTGCCTACCCCTTCGGGGATATAGGCGTGAGTTTATGTATGTTATATGTTGTGAGAATGGATGTGTGGATATGTGGATGTATATAGGTTATACCCTGGATTAACATATAGGCTATTTATATCAGCGATGAACGGGATCAGAAATCCACGCGGGCGGAGCCGCGGGCAACATCTAGTAATTTATATTTATCGAAATAGTTGTCGTTAAAGATACATTTTTATTGCATCAATTTGGGGTAGAATCCGTAACAGGTCACGCAGTGGCAAAGAACTAGTGTGGTAGCCAATTAAACCACTTCGTGATCTGTGCAATAAAAATCACGTATCATTTACAATTAGGTAGCTTCCTGTAGTTCAAATAAATTATTTAACTGAGCTTATTAAATAAATAATAATAATAGTTAAAGACCGGTAAATATTGCGTGCGTTTTTATTTTATCGGTTCCATTAATATACCAACCACTAATAGTAGATTCTAATGGATAAAAGAATGTAACCACATAATTCCTTGCTATTTCATGCAAGTTTTTATATAACTAACCGTTTTAGGACAAGCTGAAAATTAAAAAAAAAAAAAATTGATTTCGGTCAATTGGGTACTAATAGTACTACGGGAATCGAACCCCACTATTGTGTAAATATTACCCCACTGCTGCACAACCGGCAAGCATGAATAACAAAATCTTATTTTAATTTTTATGAACAATTTTATTTTGGATACACATTTTTAATTCACTGGATAATTTAACAATAAAATTAAATTATCCGATAAATAAATTTTATCGTAATTATCCTGTGAATTAAAATAATTTTAATTATTTTGTATTCTTATATTTGTGTTATTCCCAATATTCTGGCTGCTTATCAGCATCCATGGTCACGGAAAGACTAACACCCGTATTCACAAACAATACTTCGCTATGCGTACTACAAAAACTGTGCAAAGAACGACAAACTCTCAGTGCATTCGTTTTGGTAAGCCTTTTTATTCATTGATTGACACTTAAGTAATACTTCGTTGAGGGAACGCACTGCGTTAGATACTGCTCCGTGATGTTTGTGAATTAATTTTACCAGCCCTATGCGCTCGAGCACACTATGAGACCACACAGTATCGTTTGTGAATACGGGTGTAAGACTAACATCTTGAAGTGTATAGTTATCTTAAAGTTTTCAACCTTTGGTCGAACACAGCTTCCGTGACTATTATAATATAATAATAAATTTAAAAAAACAACAATTTGGTTAAACATCACTGCCTGAATACCAATTATGTTGTTTTTAATAATTTATATTTATTTACAGTTGACCAGTTACATTAATAACAAAACAAGAAGTACGATTTTATTTGTTTTTAATGTTAATAAGTTTGTTTGAATGAACAAAATACAATGATTATTATAATATGGTAAAGTTCTGATGACCATTATTTATTACTTACCATATTGTAATACATAATTATATTGAGATTGTCTTGTAAAATTTAAAGCTTTTTTTTTTCTTCATTTTTCATTATTTTTCTATCTTTTCCTTCTTCATCTTTTTCATCATTTTATATTTACTGGGGGGCTGTCCATTAATCACGTGAGGCTCAAAAGGGGGGGGGGGGGGAGGGGTTCGGAAAAAATCACGAAACATCACCAGTGGGGAGGGAGGGGTATATTGAGATATCACGTGTATTTATTTTTTCTTATAACTCGCGATTTTTGTCACGATTCTTAGTTTTTTAGCATTAAATAATGAATAAAAAAATACACGTGAGTTTGCCTAGGGAGGGGGGGGGGGGGGTAGCCTAAAACCTCACCACGTATCACCATGGGGCCCTCCCCCATGAGGTAAAAAATTGCTAAGAAAACATCACGTGATTGATGGACAGCCCCTGGTCTAAGTCTTCGGTTCTGCTTGCGTAAAATACTGACCTATTATTATGTATAAAATTATGTATAAAAATACTGATCTATTACCAAGTAGCTGACCCTGCGAACTTCGTACCGCCTAACAGTCGATTCTTTTTTTTTCTTTTTTCCTTCCGTAAGAACCATCCTTAAGGAATATTCTAAAAAAAGAATTAGCGAAATCGGTTCAGCCGTTCTCGAGATTTGCGCTTAGCAACACATTTAGGGATTAATTTTTATATTATCTCTAATATATAAAATTCTTCTGTCACGGGGTGCGTAATCGAACTCCTCCGAAACGGCTCGACCGATTTTGATGAAATTTTTTGTGCTTATCCGGTATCTATGAGAATCGGCCAACATCTATTTTTCATACCCCTAAGTGATAAGGGTGCAGCGGGAACGGGATTTGAATACCACGCGGGCCGAAAATATGGCGGTACGAAGTTCGCCGGGGCAGCTTGTAGAAGATATAATCGACTACATAAATGGGGTTAAATATATCTCTACCTACCTCTTCATCCGCAGACATGATTTACAAACCTATTTAGTATACAATATCAAAACTCTATATAAGACCAAGCTCTACCTTATATACGTACGGTATGTCTCTACATTCGCGCGCATGTCCTTGGCGCGAACATTCCCCGTCGCGTCAAGCATTCCGCGTCGATATAGCTCTACGTAGAGCTATGTTGAACGTGTTATTCATTGATATATTTTAGCTGTGCAATAAATGTAGAGTCATTTTTGTAAAGTGCTAAGTTATTTAAGTTTTAAAAGCTGCGTTTTTTTGCAATTTTTTTTTTATTTTTTATATAGGACACGTCAATTTGACTTCGCCTTGCCTGATGGTAAGCTGAGGGCAAAGTCTTGGAAAGAGGGTCACCATTACAGACACGTACCATGCTACAATGGTGGCACTCAGCTTGACAGCCTCATCAGATGCTTTTTCACGCCCCGCTTAAAAGACCCGGGACTGTAGGAGGAGGAACCACGAATTCAATTCTTAAAAGCAAAACGATATAACCTAACCCTAGTTCCCCTAATCTCGAAAGAAAACCCTGCTTATCTGGGGATTAGGGGGTCAGATAGTAGTCACTGCCGTAAAAGTCAAAATAAATCTAATATATAAAATTATCGTGTCACAGTTTTCGTTGCTATACTCCTGCGAAACGGCTTGACCGATTTTGATGAAATTTTTTGTGCTTATCCGGTATCTATGAGAATCGGCCAACATCTATTTTTCATACCCCTAAGTGATAAGGGTGCAGCGGGAACGGGATTTGAATACCACGCGGGCCGAAAATATGGCGGTACGAAGTTCGCCGGGGCAGCTAGTCAAATTATAAGAATGAAAATCGAACCCTGGGCTCCAACAAGCGGGATTGGTGCTCGGAATATTAAAATAATAAGATAAAGACGCTACACATTACTATATAAAGTCGTCTCTACTTCAAACTTTCGCTTTCTATGCTCTACCAGTGAGAGCTATTATAAAATTCAGCTAATTTTGAACTAGTTTCATTTTTTCGTACAAAAGACATCAACGCGTTATGTGTAACGAGTTTTGTTCACTAATTTGTATTTTTAATATCATTTAGGAGAAAACTGTGAAACTTCAGTAATTATAGCCTAATATATATAAAACAATATTATTCTGATAAAAATCAGCCTATTGATTAACAAAAAAAATGTTTCTGAAGTATGTTTATCTGCATTCTAGAACCAATATAACTGCCCAACTGAGTTTGAGTCTAAAACGTACTGTGTTATATATACTAGAATATTTCTAATGTGTATTATTTTTCCAAGACTATCATAATTTGGTTCACATACCTACATAATATACATCCATATACAATCTGATTAATTTTAATGTACATAATTTGTAGCAAATATTTGCACTGCGAAGGAATCGAACCACCGACCTCTGACTTCCCAGTCCATAGTTTCAAATAAAGCAAAAAAAAAACTCTTTTTAAGATTGTTATAAACGAACGCAGTCATTACAGCCGCATTCCAAAATGATGTATGAATAAACATACGCCCATACAATGTATGGACGTCATACATTTTCTACAAACAATTGAATAACAACGTTTACTAGTAATATTTACACCATTATATTTGTTACATAACTTCCCAATATTAGAAAGTAATTGCTAAATGGTCATACACCATTGATTTAAATGTTACATATACACACACTGCACAGGGGTAATGCATATACAACTTAATTAATTTGAAATTATACTAATTAACAAAAAATAAACTAATTAATTAATAAAATAAAAAAAAATAATGAAATTTTGAAGCATTTATAATGCTAACTTTTTAAACCGATTTAGAAAGGAAAAAGAATCGACCTCGGGCGGGACTCGAACCCGCAATCTTTCCCTTACGGGGGGACTAAGCCACCGATGCCCGCACGAAGCCGATCCAAATTCCTCTATACTACCGTCTTTGGGGCGACGGTAGAGACATCTACCGATATTCATATGAGCTATCCGGAACCAATGAATGATGTTACAACCATTTTTAAACATTAATTTTTGATGACTCCGCCCAAACAATTAAATGAAATTTTGAAGCATTTTTTTTATACCACTTAGTTGGCAGACAAGCACACGGCCCACCAGGGGCGTCACACTCGTGCTGCCGACCCTGAAGAAACCTTCTAATGCCCTTCTTGAAGAACCCCATATTGTAGTCGCTTGGGAAAACCACCATTTGTTATGCTTTGTGTTGTGTCTTTTCTAAATCGATAAAAAAAATGTTTGTTAACGGTAAAATTATTTATGTCACGGAAAATATTACTGAAGTTCACCCATTTCGTGGTCAGATTTAGTGCTGACCGCAACTGAATTAGGAAAAAGCTCAGGTTGAGTAGAATGACAGGAGCGCATAGTGTCTTTATTAACGTACTAGCTTTTGCCCGCGGTTCCGCCCGCGTGGATGTCGGTTATCGCGACCAAACATAGCCTATGTCCTTTCTCAAAGTCTAATCTACCCCTATACCAAATTTCATCAAAATCGGTTCAGCGGTTTAGTCGTAAAAGCGGGACAGACAGGCAGACAGACAGACAGGCAGACAGACAGACAGGCAGACAGACAGACAGAGTTACTTTCGCATTTATAATATTAGTAGGGATTCGGTATTAGTCTTATGGCGGTTGTCGGATCTGCAGACGGGGTACGATAACATGTTTTACCGGGTTACCTTACACCCCGGTAATTGAGGCCCGGGATGACCTGCCGTGTGGTCGGTTCTAGACAAAGGTATCTGTGAGGATTCCTCCTCGAAACTTTTGAGTCCTACTATTGTAAACACCGCCGCTGCGTGGTTCCCGGCAGAGTAGAATTCGGGTCACCCCATCTCTTCCCATGCGGTGTCGTACAAGGCGACCAAGGGATAGGGCTGTTTAACATCAGACAGATAATACAGCCCAGACTCAGCCTATACATGGCTCGAGCCAACAATAGAGCCCGGAAAACGGCAATAGGCTCAGCCCCTATTACGTGGGACCTAATACAATGATTGGTGAAATGTGGGTGTTAATTCACCTCTGCCTTACCCTCCGGGATAAAGGCGTGATTGCATGTATGTATGTATGTATGTATGTATGTATGTATGTATGTATGTATGTATGTATGTATGTATGTATGTATGTATGTATGTATGTATGTATGTATGTATGTATGTATGTATGTTGTAAACAGATCCCGTTATATTAGTGCGTATGCTACTCCTCAATACCAATTTTTTTTTATGCCAATTAATATGTTTTTTTTGTTCGTGTTCAAATCTAATCAACCTTCATGTTTTTTTTATTAATATTTTAAGACATTAATGGTATCATTACATATTAATCTATGTTCGATAAAATAAAAACTGGTATGGTCTGTGTCAATTATGTTTCGTACAATCAACAATGATATATTATTAAAAAAACACTATGATTAGTTGATATTCTTGATTTGTCACAGTTCGTAATAATTTTTTGTTCGAAATACGATATGCTTTGGTTTATAATAACCAATTTACAGGAGCATATTTTGACTGTAATCCATATCTATATCCATATCCGTACTAGTCCGTACTAATATTATAAATGCGAAAGTAACTCTGTCTGTTTGTCTGTTACGCTTTCACGCCTAAACCACTGAACCGATTTTGATGAAATTTGGTATAGGGGTACATTAGACCTTGAGAAAGGACATAGACTATGTTAGGTCGCGATAACCGATATCCACGCGGGCGGAGCCGCGGGCAAAAGCTAGTAATCAATAAATATTAATACTTCGTCGCCACTGGTATGTTCTTTCTCAGATATTTCAAAGTTGCAGCAAGTTCCAACAGAAAAATGCATACATATAGGGTTCATAAACTTGCACATATTGATGCAAGAAACAGGTTTGCAAGTAAAGGGTTATAGTGGTTAGTGGTCGGCCTTTGAGGTACCAACAGTCGACGGACGCAATGTCAACAAGTGCCAATCGAGCGTGGCGAGACGGACGCTTGATAACGATAACGCAACTATTCATTACTAGCTGTTGACTGTGACTCCGACTGCGTGGATGTCGGTTGTCGCGACCAAACCTAGTCTATGTAAAAGTTGCAGCGATCAAATTGATCTTCACTTTGATTCTTTGGGTAAAGTCAAGTCGATTCTCATGAGTTTAGCTGATTTTGAATGATGGTTTGGTTTTAGTATAAGATACTGCATTGACTTCGGACACTCTTTTGTTTAATACTAGTCAGAGTGTATTTGTATACGTCTTGAAAACTTACTTATTACCTCTTTTGTGTTTATTTATAAGCGGTGTTTACCTATAAGTGATTGTTGCATTATGATTTGTATCGTTTGCATGAATTTAGTGTAAGTTTTTTTTATGAAAGCAATTGATGGTAAACCTTATTAAAAAAAAATATATGTCCTTCGATTCGGTCCGACTAAAACAGCATACCGTCGCGAGTCCCACAACTACCGGAATGTGAAACCTCACATTCCGGTAGTTGGGTTGGGAGCCAATGTATTGGGCAACCGCTCAATACATCGCACCCCAACTCCTCTAGGCAAGTGGCAATTCATCGGCCGGCGTTTTATAGAATAGAATGCCCAATGTATGAGATTTGACGTATATGACAGGCGTCAACGAATGTCAAAAACGTCAAATCCGATACATTCGTCATTCTATTCCATCATACGCCGAGCAACGAATTGTCACTTGTCTAGGGGGGCAGATGACATTGAGCCATCTCTTTTAAGATCCACATAGAACCTCAGAAAGGGTTGGGTGAGTATCGCACCGCACTGGCGAGGTCATTAGAGTTACAGGGATGCCAGAATCCTATACCTTTTTCTTTCCAATTTCTCGTCTCCTTTTTCTCTTAGTTGCCTGTAAGAGATCGCTTGTAGCGATAAGGTCATTTGTACATAATTTCATGTGTTTGTAATTTCTTGGTGTACAATAAAGATTTATCTACATACATACGTATACTCACGCTTGTAAATCCCCTAGGCAAAGGTGTATTAACACCCACATTTCGTTAACTATGTTTTTAGGTCCCACGTAATAAGGGGCGAGCCTATTGCCGTTTAGCGGGCACTTTGTCATGGTTGTCAGATTTATCTAAACTAATCTTATCTAATCTTTGCCGGAGGTAACAAGCAATTTTAATTTCCACAGCGTTCAGAGGCCACGGTAATCACTCGCCATTGTTGACTTAAAAATCTATCAATTTGCTACAATTCGTAGCTTATCGAGCCCTTAAAAAACTTTCAAAAGAGTTTAACACTTTCTACTAACAGATAATACAACTGTCTATCTGTTATGATACAGCCCAGTCGGGGGCGACAGCGTGATACAATGCGATTCAAATGTTGGGCAAAAAATTGTGGATCAGTTTGTCAGTCGATTGGCGCTCGACAAAGGTCCGTGGTGACGCAAGCTTGTGGTTGAACTTTTGTACGTTTGTGTCCAAATTAAGAATGTTGTTTTATAGCTGAAAGCTTATTTATAGGTGTATTTGTAGTTAAGGTTGACTAGGATACAGTCTATAATAATATTGTCAGAAATTGACGCGAATTTATACATTGAAAATAAACTATTTTGAACACAAATTCTATCACAATGAATTTGGTGTTATTATATTGATCCGTTTCGTTTGGTTTTGAACAGCAATGGTCTCTCCGGGGCAATAGTTTCATACAGAGGTTATAAATAACTAAATATGCAACGCGGTTTCAGTTGTATTACTTGGTTCTTATTAGGCTGTTAGTCTATCGCCTGGACGTTTTTCCACGGTTTTCTGTACTTTTTCCATGTTAGTCGGCTCCTAAAGGTGACAGCGTATAGCGTTTACTTGCGTAAAGAACTGGACTATAATACTGTTTTCATTGCTTTTTTTGGATGCGTGCTATTACTGACATTACTGACAAAATCTGAATTTACATTTTATAAATCCAGATTTTGTCAGTAATATTTATTGCTTTCACGTAACAATGGGCGTCTTCTGCTTAAATGATTGTGACACATAGATTTGAGTATTGTAATAAAAAAATATATGGATATAAAACGCTTCTACTTGTAATATTTGAGAATTTGAGAGGCTTTGTAGATGCCGCAGCCGTACCGGTAGAGCTCGTTGCCCTGGCGCAACTTGTGTCGACATACGTTGCAGAAACGGCACCGTGTCATTTTTGTAACTTGTCGAGTTATGAAGTTTGTTCTTTTACCAGGAAATTTTAGTACCATTAAAAGTTAGTTCCAGAAAGTGCTCTTGTGTAAAGGTGTGGTCGCGTGGCGTTAGCTTTTGAACGTTATGAGCACTGGTTCGATGTCCACCCAGTGCAAATGTATTGATGTATATATCTATATGCATTTATTTAGGTGTTCCTATGAATGATATGTAGGTAGGTATTTTAATCAAATAAGCAATTAGTCTATCGTATTCCTCTGCTGGTAAGGCCATGTAATGCTTATATGTAGGTATTTATATAAAATACTGGAGGTTTACACATTTACATGATAATTTTTCATCCTAAAAAGCTTTTTAAGAACGGATTGCATCAGTACGAAGCCAGGCCAGCTCTCTACTTATATTATAAAAGTTGTCTTAATAACAATTTTGTCGCGGTCTGCGGTTAAAGTTTAAAAGCCTACCTTCAATAACATCAGACGGTAAAACACTTAAATGTACGGTATTAAGATAATGTGGACCTAACCGACTTTGGTACATATAGAGCTTTTCATGTAATTGAGGAAAATAAAATCCAAGATTGTTTCTATTTTTTTATATTCCATCATTCACATCGTTAGCTCTAAAGCTTGTATTTGAGAGCTCGGGATCCTAACTCTTCTTTCTCTTGATTTGATCTATAGTGACTTTTACGGGAGCGACGCTTCGCAAAAAAAGAATAGCGGGGGAATGGTTTACCCCAATGGATTACGCAGAAATATGTTAGAGCTGCATATTCTTGCCATCAACCGGATATTTTGACCTAATCTTGTGGTATAATTTTATACTCCGAGACTGTGCCATCAGGCGAGGCGAAGGCAAATTGACGTGTCCTATATAAAAAAATAGGGTCACATATTCAGGCTACTTGCGTGAAACTACCTAAAACGACTACCCTCACATTATACTGCATCACCAAGGATTTTTTTAAAAAACGCCTACACTACTGTGAGTGGACAAGATAAAAACAGTGAAAAAAGACACCTGCCATCGAAATATATGCGATAAATAATTGCCAAATAAAAAACGAACGAAACAAAAAACCGATAATCCAATACAAGAAGTATTATGGTTAAGGCCCCGAATCAGATCAGCATCGAAAAATCGGTATTTTCAAAACAGTTTTTCTTCTTAACTATAAAATCTATAGATCTGGAATTTACATGCCTGCATACTACAGGATATACAGAGTAACTTCACCTTTTCATAAATTCAATAAAAAAGGAGGAAATAGTTTAAAAGAGGCTCTGAACACCACTCTACTCTTTCTTATGAAACCAAATATTTTCTACAATATGTATCCAAATAATCTAAAATTTCACATGTATGTTAAATAAGTGTATTAGCATGACGTGACCTTCTTAGTTTGTAATCGTCCCCTATAAAGTTATCTATTAAAATTAGTTTTACTGATTTTTACGGCTGAAAAACAAGCGAATGACCTTGAGCATTTGTATAGTGAAAGTCATTCGCGTATGTAATCACCTTAAGGAACTTTATTTTTAAGGTAGGTATGCGACGAGGTATGATTTCTCGTCTTCCTTGAGAGCCTTTATAAGGTGGACCTTACCAGTATGTTGTGATCAACGACCTGAGCCGAGTCTACATTAATTATAGTTTATTATATCTCTTTTTGGGGTTATGTTTTCCTGTAAGATGAGAGGTATTATTTTCTTTGTCGCACGATATTTTTTCTTTGTCGTACTATAAAGAAATAAAATTCTATTTGTGGTTCCTTCTTCGTATAATCCTTAGTTCTTTAAGCGAGGCGTGAGGAAGTATAAATAGAGGCTGTCAAAGTAGAGGTCATCATTTTAGAACCGTCAGCATCTTCTGGGCTTCACCCTAGCTCCTTACTATGAGTAAATATAAAAAAGTCTAATCTTGTCGCTGTTTAGTATGTTATTTGAGTCAAGATAAGTGTATAAATGCTCCTTTTAGTCTCAGTAGTTCGGTTGCTAGTCCGGTTGATCGGACTACTGCAACTTTTCAGTAGCAGTAGTCCGGTTGTCAAACGGAATCGAACTGTTGCTACTTGGATTATTATCGTACTTGGATTGCATCTGCAATCCGATTCATCTTGCAAGTTGAAGTAGAGACTTCAACTGCAATACTAATAATAAATATAAAGATATTTAAGAAAGATTAAGTTGGCAATTTCTGACAGAAGACTCGTAGGGCTTATTAGAAAGTGATCTGAAAATAGTTCGTATTCATATCTATTTCGCAAGTTTCACTCCAAACGTAAAGTTTAATTAGCAGATCTATTTCATCCATACAAATTGATTAGAAATCTGCTAACGACGCTAAGGACCACAGCATCTTACGTAAGATGAAGGTAGGCGCTGTTGTCTAACACCGCAACCGTGTTAATTGTGTGAACTAATAAAATTAAGGCCGGTGGTACACTGAGAACTAAAACTAAAAATTTAATGAAATTGCAATATTGTAATGAATAAATGCAATGCAATCCAATGAAAATGCAATAAGTATGCTAATAATTCAAATCCATTTTTATTGGAAAAAGTCAATGCTCTAGACGTGACTTGAACCCAGTTCCTTATAGCCATTCAGTATTTCCTATTTGACTTTTTGATTAAAACTCAAAAAATTTAAAGTAAGAGAAATTTATAAGTGGTTAAGGAGTCGGCCTTGTGGAGGAGAGGTCCCGGGTTCGAATCCTGGACGTTACACTACCGAAATTAATATGTACAAAAAATCTAAGGATTATAGTAAGTGGAAACTAGTGACTGTGGTCTTTGCCTACCCCACTGGGAGAGAGGCGTGACTGTATGTATGTATGTTATACTCGTATTGCTGCGAAAGGATGTTGTTTGTCCGCATATGCTAATGTTATGTCAGTCGGGGCGACGTGGACAGGCGGCACTTTTGTTTGATGTGACTGTTTCTCAGAAGCGAAACGGATGTACAATCAAATACTAAAGTTTTACAACAGTAATTTAAAAACGTTCTTCACAAGTCTTAGGGATCAAGTGAATATATTTATTAGCCTTTTGCTCCACGATGAGGAGTTAAAACTTAGACTTAACCTACCGGCACAATATATAATTATACAATACTTTTTATACCGCCCAGGCCACAGACAAGCACATGGCCCTCCTGATGGTAGGAGGTTACCGTGGCCTTAGGGCGAGTGCAACACCAGGGGCGTCACACTCGTGCTGCCGACCCTGTAATAACAGAGACATTCTGTGTCGTCAGCGCAAAATGGAATTGACATACGTTGAGGACTGTAATATACGTCAAAGCAAGTGTCAATGTCATACATTCGTCCTTCTATTCTACATTACGCCTACGAATTGCCACTTATCTAGGGGGGAATAACCATAGGGTACCGGTAGCCGTACCTATTAGCCGCTGGGACAAGTTCGACGGTCTCACCGTAAACGATTTATATAAATTGCATCGAAACACGCTTGCATAGTTTCTAACCGAGCAATCATGCAAGGCATTGGACTTTCGCTGCCACCTCTGACCTCGTAATAGCGTGCAGATATTCACGAATTACAGGTTTGACTGTAAACCTTCATGCATTGACTAGACAGTTTTACTTATAGACTTGTTTATTTTATTAAATCCAGAAAGTAATCTTATAATCAGAGAGATAAGATGCATGCAATGGTGACCCTCTTTCCAAGACTTTGCCCTCAGCTTACCATCAGGCAAGGCGAAGTCAAATTGACGTGTCCTATAAAAATAGCATTTTGTAATTTCGTGGTCGTTTAGTTTTCAATCGACTTGCAGAAGATTTTTGATTCGTCGCGTATGAATTACAATATTATTATAAACATTATCGTATTCTTGATTGACACTGGCTCTAAATTTTTTAGTTTTTAGTACTGTTGTGCATCGGAAAATGGCCCCTTTAACCTATAACCCGAGCCACAAATCTCGGGATCCTTGGGTTTCCCTCTCTGCTACACGTTGGACCCGGCTACAACGGTGAATGCATGGATAGCTAAGAATTTCATCTCAAAACAGGTCATGTTTTTAGAGAATTCGAAGTTTCTAGAATATAAAATATCAGCCACATTACAGTTAGACTGGAGAGACAACCCTAAATGTGTTGGGAATAGGCTCAGAGACCGATGAGTAGGTCAGGTGGTTTTCAGGTTTTTAATTCTCCTTTCAGCACGGATTTAGATATCCATAGTAGTAAAACCATGGACATCCATACTAATATTATAAATGTGAAAGTAACTGTCTGTCTGTCTGTTACGCTTTCACGCCTAAACTACTGAACCGACTTTGTTGAAATTTGGTACAGGGGTAGATTAGACCTTGGGAAAGGACCTAGGCTATGTTTGGTCGCGATAACCGACATCCACGCGGGCGGAGCCGCGGGCAAAAGCTAGTACCCACATAAAACCCAAACTTCAATATTATTAAAGCTTGAGAAACGTTGCTATGGTTATACTATGTATTTACATTGTAAAGGAAGAGCAATTAACAAACATTACATGCATACACTTCCGATATTATATAACACCAGTATTTATAATTCCTGCATTGAAATTGGGTTAATAACAGGAGGTATTTGTCAGTGTATTGGCAGTAATCGTACGGACGTTGGCTCCGCACGCGATTCTGTCAGGCTACGCATCGCGTGTCATCATACTCATCGCTCAAGATGCCAGCGTAACATTCTTCGTATCATAGCAACATGTAATCTACATCTACACTAATATTATAAAGAGGAAAGATTTGTACCTATTTTTGTATGTTTGTATGTTTGTAATGAATAGGCTCCGGAACTACTGTACCGATTTCAATAATTCTTTCACCTATAGAAAGCTACACTATCTGGGAGTAACATAGGCTATATAAAATCACGCTACTACTAAAGGGAGCGGAGCAGTGAGCATAAATGTCAATAAATCGGGCAGATTTCCATACATTAAAGTTGGACCGGAATCCGAATTCCACGCGGGCGGAGCCGCGGGCAACAGCTAGTGGATTATAATAGACTAGCTAGAGAATATTGTTCCCGTTCCCGCTAAGCTTGGAAACATATTCCCGGAATAAAAAGGGTAAAAACGATATTCCAGACCGTAATCTATCTTTGTACCAAATTTTGGCAAGATTCGTTAAGCTGTTATAGCGTGATTGAATAAAAAAACATCCAAATATCTTCGCTAACTTTCACATTCATAATAATTATATGTATGTGCTGTAGGATATCTTATTTCCTTTTTTTTTCTCTGTATAGTAGTAGTAGCGAGTACAATTGCTGGGTAAGTCCCAGGAATTGACGGCATAGATACTTCTTCTTTTAACATATCGATGACATGTCATTTCTAATTTTATTTGCCCAGTATGCTGCCACTATGATTGCGTTCTCAGAGGCGCTTATGAATTTTTCCGGTGTGCATGCGTATGGGCAACCGACACGCTACCAAGTGGACTGTGGAGTAACTCCACACTCACACTCTAAAAGGTCATGTTCAGGCTGTAAACTCTTCGATAGCAGGATGAAAATGGGACGAAAATGGCCACTTCGTCCCCCAAAAGGCACTAACAGTAGCAGTTAGTCCGGACCGCTCACCATCTCAAAAATAGATTCATAACTTATTTCGAATGATGAGCGTATTTAAAGTATTGCAGGCGTTTATAAGCTACGAACACTGGCATTGTTTGCTACCTTACTAGCATATAAAAAAGCAAACAAACAGTTCTGAAATCTCGCTGGTATGCAGGTTTCATCACAATATTTTCCTTTGCCGTCACAGCAAGTGATAATTACCTCATTTCTAATACGCACGTGAATGGAGCGGAATCTGAAATACGTGACTAACACTTTAAAAAGTAACGGGTTTTGTATGCAACTGTATCTTTTTAGTATTTTCACGTGTTACGCAATATTTTCGTCTATTATGAATCGATTAAAAAACACTTTTACAAATAGGTTATACAGTTTTTTTACAAAAAATAATTTTGTGATCTCTCTGTATATGACGGTGTTAGGTTCAAACAATAACTTTAACACAAACAATTTTAAAACAAAACAAAGCTTCAAAAATTTTAAAAGAAAAACTAAATAAAGAATTAAACATGTGAGTTGTGAAGCTCCTGTGTTGAAGTTGATTAAAAAAATAAAAAAATATGTTCTGAGTTTTCGAAACCATGGTTTTTCCAAGCGACCAAAGCATGGGCTGTGTGTCTGTCTGTCACCTAAGTGGTATAAAAAACCCTTAATAAGCATATAATAATAGTTTAGGTACTTCTGTTATTGATTCTTAAACACGAATAAAATACCTCTTTACATATTTTTAATTATTATAATTGAACCACGAGCCTGGCTATACAGTCGAATAATGAACCACCTTGCCCTTTTTCTCAAGATGTCACCATTTTATTCACCGAAGATTCATGATCGACCTCAGCTGACCTGCGGCCTTACAAACACTTCCTTCACAACCAAATTTATAAAAAAAAACAATGCATACCGCCTTCTTTAGATCTTATATTGCATAGCCATGGGTCTCTGATGTAATAATGACCAAAGTACAATAAAATTCAGGGCCAGTCCCACAGTAAACAAACGACGTATATACATCACGTCTATTATAACTAGAGTCTTTGAACCATTGCTGCCTTTGCACAAGGTTCTCCTCTATTTTACAATAGAACTTCGCATGTGATAAGAAACAATGCTGATATTATCGTTTAAACAATAGTAGCTTCTAAATACCTCTTAATTGTGTTGGTTTATTCGGTGGATTTAGATAAGGTTTACGACCTTTTGATGTTGGGCGATAAAGATGTGTAAGTGTTCTTGAAGACATATGTGACATGTGACCCTAGAAGAAAAAGGTCATCCGATCACTTTCCTGTTCTCCTCACCCTGCTGCGGGCCTTTTCGCAACTCATGTTGAATCGGCTACAGGCTAGGCTAACCACGAAACGGCCGGTAGTCGATGTTTCCTTAACTTTGCAATGTGTTACCTTACTCGCCTTCTATTTAGTTAAGAGCCCCATCCTATTATTTTTTCGTGAGCGATGTAATAAGAAATATATAGACAGAGCTATTTCCAATACGTAATTGTCGTCTCGAATGGTTAATTACCATTCTCTAATTGCCGCCATATACGTTCGTACGGCAAGAACAAATTTAATGAATAATCGATGGTTTGAAGAAATAAAAATTTGATCAAACTATTTGTAACTGCCAGTTTGATCAAATGATTTGAACATGTAGGGCCGCCATTAGAGTCAGAGTTAATATCCACTTCCATCGTAGACGGCTAGCTATTTTTCAGCGGTTTTGAGAAATATTCCCTTTAAGAAAAGCAAACCTAAACAATTAAGTCGTATTTTGGAAGCTGTATTTAACGTCTGAACGCAGCATAGAACACATGCAAACCCCAGTGGCAGCAAATAAATAGCTTTTCAGTCGCTTGACGTAGCGACTGAACGCTCCAGTGCACACGCATCCGAATGCCATAAGCATCTAGCGTATCTCCTCGTGCCGATATTGATGAGATTATATCGTTGAAATGCGTGATCATAGCTGATATCTTAAGCAGTATTGACACTATTGACACAGTTGCTAAATCAGGCGATTTAGTTGTAACAGACAAACGTAGAAAGTCGACAAACGCGTAATATTGATGCCGTCGCTTCATGTGGGTGAAGACGAGAAAAAAAATGGTTTTCATACACCTTTTCTATAACACGGCTCACCTGATGGAAAGCGGTTACCGTGGCCTATGAACGAGTGCAACACCAGGCGAGTCACACTCGTGCTGCCGACCCTTTAAGAACAGAGAAATTCTGTGCCGTCAGCGAAGAAGAAAAGCCTTTGGTCTTCCCACTGACAGCACAAAACCTCTCCAGTAAGCTCTGGCTGCCCTACTTACCGTCGGAAACTAACACGAGGTTATTATACCCGCGGTCAGTCAGATCTCTAGTCAGTCTTGCCTGCTAGCCGGTGTATCTGATTAATAAAGGCACTGGTGTAGGTTCACGGAGTTGAGATGTTAGAGGAACTGAATTAAACCAATATGAAAGGAGGAGTGGAGACCGGACCCTTGAATCTGAAGTGCAAGTTTAGTCAATAGACAAGTGGCATTTCGTTGGATGGCGTATTGTTGTTGTTGACAAATGTCTGGTATTTGACGTATATAACATACGTTGATGACTATCACATACGTCAAAACATACGTCATTTTATTCTATGATACGCCGACCAACGAATTGCTAATTGTCTAGGGAGGCTGAATGCAACCGGGATTGCTCATTCATAGCAAACATTATGTATTCACCCGAGGTTCATTCATAGATTAGAAACTGTATCACCCCGTGTTTCCGCAATGGGTGTTTGCTAGAGAAAGTGCAACGTGTGCTGAGTACTCAATGATAGAAATATTCTTTCACTTTGCAATAGAATTTTGCGACATCGACGCAATGTCTGTGATTTCTACACTGCCGCCTTATCTATTGAAAATGAAAGTGGCAACGAGATCTGAATTCTGATACAGGCTGTTCTGTAATTGTTTGTGTAAAAGGTGTGTTTAAGTGAAAGAAATGTAATAATAAAAGAATTAAAAATCTTGATGACAGTGGACAATGTTACCACTGAAAAAAAAAGTTCGCTAGACAAGATAATGGTTTTAATTAACTCATATCGAAGTGGATAAAAAGGTGTACTCTTGTAGATAAAGATCTGCATGCTGTTTATCCCATATGCTGACTGCGAAAAATGTTGAGAAGGAGACGGCGGAGCTAGCCCAGGAGTCATTCAGGTCTCTCCCGATCCGCAGAGCTCGCGAGGCGCGGAGGCGACTTGAGACGTCGGAGTCGCTCGACAACCTCCATTCTCCATGAGCGCGGGCCTAGGACTGATAGGTGGATCTCGAAACTAGAGATGGCTCTGGGTCAGTTAGGGTGCGAGGGAAATGCATTAAAGGGCAACCTTACACTCGCAACCTGAGAATTTCCACACGAAAAAAAGAGTCTGCGCAACATGAGTGCTTTTCCATTCGTCTCTGCTTGCATCTAAACATGCACTCCCATTCTTCTGAACAGTCTATGCATCTTCTCTTAAGTCTTCCTTTCCTCTGGTAAAGTAGCGCCATTGGGTAGTACCACGGGGCAGTCACCTACATAATTACATAATTATCTACTACATAATTTATTCTATTGATATAATTATATGTTGTGTTTACTAATTATTAGATTCATCGTAGCGTCAATCAGAGACCCTGTTCGCTGATAGAAAAAGATGAGGTACATAATGTATTCCCCCAAATGAGTGAAATGATCTTGATTTTCAAGTTCATAGCTCAGTGCATACAACAGAAATATATTGTAATACATAGTAGTAACTGAAAGCTGTTTCGGGTATCACGAGAAATTTTTCATCTAATAACTTACACAGATAAATTTATTTTGCATGTTTTCTACCGTAATTCTATTATTGATTTCATAGGAATTCTAGTCATAGACATTATTCTTCACCCACACTCATTCACAAACATCTCTAACAATAGCCCCTACCTGCCTGTTAGCATAATTAACATAACACCAGTTTCCAAATCCAAAACCTCACCATAACAAATATTGCATGACTCTTGAGCACTCGTAATATTTGGGCATCTCACACATGCACGGTATTCTGATCTTTATTGTGACACCACAGAAAACCCACTTTCCCATAGCTGTGATATCATGATGCGGTGAACACATCGGCCCAGATCGTTTTTGGGTTAAAATGTGTGTGACAATTGGAAATATTTGCACTAATATGTGAATTTCGTGTGTAAGGTACCCGGTTCACTTTTAAGTAATGATTAGTGGGGGGAAGGGAGGGGTCACAGGGGACAAGACCTTTTTAATTAAGTTACACTTTCAGAAAACTTTTACTATTGTAATCGTAAGATTAAAACGTCTGACCAGTTACCGAATATTTTAATTCAATAAATACAAGTTTTTGCAGAGTACAATTTAGGCCGCCTCATCTCCTCCCATGCGGTGTCGTACAAGGCGACTAAGGGATAGGGCTGCTTAACATCAGACAGATATATACAGTCCAGACTCAGCTTATTTATTTATTTATTTATTTATTACTTTTAGGAAGGCTTACAGACTAATAACAATAGTGTATAAATTACAGTATGTAAAACATATTGCCAATTACAAGCCCACACATATTATATTATTAGGTATATTAATAGGTAAGTACAATCATAGTTATGTATATCTACTAATTACGTTTGCTATAATAACATAAATAAACAAAAGATGCAAAACATGATGCGAAATTCGAAAAAATACAGGTAACAATAGAAAATATAAATATATAATAGAAGATACAAAAATATAAAAGTACAAGAATAGTCTGCAGTTGGTGCCACCACACTATATTGACTGAGTTCTGCGACGGCGACGGTGAATAGAACCGAAGAACTCGTCACCCATACGTCTCTTAATTATATTCGAGCTTGTGCAGAACAAATCTATATCCAGGGGTATCGAGACCTCATTAAACTTTTTAAGACTGCGAATCAAAAACCCACCGCGTCTATAATTAGTTGAAGCTACAGGGATACTCAACACTGGCCGCTGTCTGAAGCCCAGTAGGTTGGTCCGCAGTCCCACATTAGCGAGGAGTTCTGGGCAGTCAACAGTGCCATTAGCTATGCCAGCCAAGTAACAAAGGTCACCCACATTACGCCTATATTCAAGCGGAAGAAAATGATACCGCTTACATCTAGCAATATAGTCAGACGAAAATTGTTTGGCTTTAAAATCTAGGTACCGTAGGAATTTTGCCTGTACCCTTTCTATACGGGATATATAAGTGTCGTACTGCGGGTTCCACACCTGGGATGCGTACTCAAGGTGGCTACGTACATATGAACAAAATAGTATTTTAACAGGTTTCAGGGTACGAAAACATGCTGAAGCCCTCATGATAAATCCCATCGATCTTAATGCTCTCTTGACTATATATTCAACATGCCTGTCGTATATGAGTTTACTGTCTTGGATCACTCCTAGGTCACGAATATGATCCAGTCTGCTAATAGTTTGGTTGTTTAATGTATACCTACTGTCTATGCTTATAAGCCGCCTCGTAAAGCTCATATAGTTGCATTTCGAGATATTTAACTGCAGCTTATTTCGAGAACAGTAGGCAACAAATCTGTTGAGATCTTCTTGGAGCAGAGTAGTGTCATCCAAACTTTTTATTACTTTTAAAATTTTCATATCATCCGCGTATAATAATATTTTTGAGTTAAGGAAACAAGTTTTAATATCTGCTATAAATATATTAAATAATAGAGGACCTAGAAGCGATCCCTGCGGCACGCCAGAAGGTACTGTACTCCATCCAGATGTGTACCCATGCAGCACAACAGCCTGTGTACGATTTTCGATGTAAGAGCAAAACCACCTATACAAGTCACCGTGTATACCAATCGCATGTAACTTTATACATGGCTCGAGCCAACAATAGTGCCCGGAAAACGGCAATAGGCTCACCCCCTATTACGTGGGACCTAATAGATTGGTGAAATGTGGGTGTGAATTCACCTCTGCCTAACCCTCCGGGGATAAAGGCGTGATTGTATGTATGTATGTAAGTAAATACAAGTTTTCTACCAACCAGTAACTAGTCGATTGCCGCTAAAACATTGGTCCTTCGAGCCGGATTTGGAGTAGGTATTGCTTGAACCTAGTATTTGGAGTGAGAACGCATGAGTCGTTCTGAAGGCGATAAATTAAAAGATTTTTATTAAACTGGTTTTATCGTTGACTGTACATAATGGCGGCATTTCCTCCCTTTATTATCATCAAGTTTTCAGGATCCCCCCACTATGCAAGCAAATATAAGGACGTATTTACGTCAGTAAGGCGCAAGTACTTCCGTCAACTTGTTCATTGATTTCTCTTTGCTGAATCTAGAACTCGTTAGTATTACTGAGAGCAGTTATCCAACCTGCGCCTGCGCATATTACGCACGCGTCGACGCGTGACCTTTGGTTACGTGATTATTTATTATATTGTTACGTTTCCTTCCCATTTCATTATATTTATACCGAGTAGGCTTAAATTATAAAATACAGAACAGAAATTTTGTAATACAGTTGCAAACTGTAAAAAAGGTGTTGCTGTTCTTTCAGCGTAGGCAGCACGAGTGTGACTCCCTTGGTGTTGCGCTCGTCCATAGGCCACGGTAACTTTCAATCAGGTGGGCCATGCGCTTGTCTGCAACTTGAGTGGGATAAAAAATCAAATCTAATTTAATGTTACAAGAAAAGTCAATTACAAAAAGTGTCAAATGGCCAAAATGTCGACTTAAAATATTGTAATCATTATTTTTGTAACTGTAAATTGCAGTGGCGAAAGTGGAAAATTTTTAAAAGAAAATTTTGAAGAATTTCTTGCTTCGATCTAGTTTGTTAAACATCTCGGCCTCCTCTGCATAGGGAACCCTGCAGGAATTGGGTTTAAGGCCACTGGTACATTGGAGATAATTACAAAGTCTTGGGTTGGTTACGTACAAATATTTACATTGAGTGGGAATCGAACTCCAACTTTAAAATTAGCAGTCTGAGTGCCACCATTGTAACATGGTACGTGTCTATTAATAATGGTGACCGTCTTTTCCGAGATTTTGCGTTCAGCTTACCATCAGGCGAGGTGAAGTCAAATTGAAGTGTCCTGTATAAAAAAAAGTTGTGCACTCTACTGTCACGCCACACAGATCGTTATAAAAATGTAAAAATCTAATTGAGTCGGCTATATACTTATCTCGCTCTACTACTTTTTTAGGTACTTCCCCAAAACAAGAATCTCGGAAGTGTCGTTATTATGCAAGTTCATTTATTTCTTTGTAACATTTCATTTAAATTATTGTAATTGAATGTTCGACCTAGAATATTCAGGCAACGAAAGTACTGGGTCATTTTGCAAGTTCACTATTGCCAACCTCTGTTTATGGAACAAAATTGCGTTAATATAATAATTGAAAATGTAAAAAGCAGTTTGAAATCTAAATATTTAGTTTTATTTTTTTATGTAAGTAATATTTTTTTGGTTTGTTTAATTTGACCTAGTTTAGAAAGGAAATGATTTTTTAAACGGTCATTAACCGGCGACTTTGTGAGTGTTAAAAACTAATTAGGTCAAGGTATTTTTCCTTGTGCAGCCTTGATACCAATTCATATCTTCTTCTGTCGAACGAATCTACGGTGCTTCTACTCTCAAATTGTATTGCTGATCCCTGGATTGCGTTCTCGGAGACGTTCATAACTTTTCTCTGGTGCACAAGTAGATGGGCATGCAGCACACGTTAGCAGGTGGGCCATGGTCTGTGAAGCGACTACATACTCACACCGCAGGTCCGCATCATCTAAGAAACCCCACCTAGACCGATTGTCTCTGCTTCGGCCGACCTGTGTTTGTAGTCTATTTTAACTTCCACCTCATCTACGAAAGGTAATGCCCGGGGGGAAGACTCTCTGATAGTGGGACTCTTCTTCTCTTGTCTTTCCCCGTATTAAGCAAATGTCATTATTATATTTCAACAAAGGATCAAATGATCCACAATCCACGTTTCCACGGGGTCAGAATTCCACTCACACGGAGCCTCATTATTTGTACTTGTATTTGTATATATAAATTTGTACACCAGAGTGTCCGTATTAAGAAATGATCGACAATATTGCCTGTCTATTATACAGTGTAATATCTTTATTTCTCCATGAGTCATACTGTTGCAAGTATTACAACTATATGCCGGATATAACTTTTCCTATATTGCGCTCTATTTTCCGGTGCAACATTCTCTGCTGACTTCAACTGTGTCTAGTGTCTACCTTCTAGTATCTAGGTCATTACTCTGTATGTCTTACGTCGGGTTTCAACGGTGCGAGGTTTTGCGGACGCAGACGCAGACCTCGGGACACAAAGAGGGACTCACACGAGAGACAAAGTTGAGGCCCTGGCGCGCAGATTGTTTTGTAATAATCAATGCTTGGTGAATTTGAGCTCGTCCACCGCAGTAGCATCTCGTGCTATCCTCAAAAGACACCCAAGAAACGGGTACTACGCGTATAGAGCACATTTTGAGCACACTTTAGGTCCAAAATAGATGTTCCGAGGTATACGCAGATACATTTACTCTGACAATCATGTCTGCAGTCCACGTTCCGTAGTCCGCAAAATCACGCACGAGTCTATAAAATCGCGGATCGTGAAACTCCGCCGTCAGATGTTACAGTACTCGTACATACATACAATTAAGGTGATTAAATACGCGAATGACTTTGACCATACAAATAGTCAAGGTCATTCGCTCGTTTTTCAGCCGTAAAAATCAGTAAAACTAATTTTAATAGATAATTTTATAGGGGACGATTACAAACTAAGAAGGTCACGTCATGCTAATACACTCATTTAACATATATCTGAAATTTTAGATTATTTGGATACATATTGTAGAAAATATTTGGTTTCATAAGAAAGAGTAGAGTGATGTTCGGAGCCTCTTTTCAACTATTTCCTCCTTTTTTATTGAATTTATGAAAAGGTGAAGTTACTCTGTATATCCTGTAGTATGCAGGAATGTAAATTCCAGATCTTTAGGTTTTATAGTTAAAAAGAAAAACGGTTTCGAAAATGCCGATTTTTCGATGTCAATCTGATTCGGGGCCTTGAGCCTTTATCCCCGGAGGGTTAGACAGAGGTGAAATTAACACCCACATTTCACCAATCATCGTATTAGGTCCCACGTAATAGGGGGTGAGTCAATTGCCGTATTCCGGCACTATTGTTGATTCGAGCCATGCATCTGAGGACGAGTCTGGGCTGTATATATCTATCTGATGCTAAACAGCCCTATCCCTTAATCGCCTTGTATGACATCGCATGGGAAGAGATGGGGTGGCACAAATTCTACTCTGCCGGGAACCACGCGGTATATAATACTAGCTGTTGCCCGCGGCTCCGCCCGCGTGGAATTCTGATCCCGTTCATCGCTGATATATAGCCTATATGTTAATCCAGGGTGTAACCTATATACATACCAAATTTCAACCAAATCGGTCCAGCCGTTTATGCGTGAAAGAGTAACAAACATCCACACATCCACACATCCATTCTCACAAACTTTCACATTTATAATATTAGTAGGATTACATACATTATTTTTTGTATCTAATAATGTATGTAATGTTATTAGATCACGTCAACAGTCTTGCATACTTAAATTTTATCTGTCAATACTAAACAGAGCCTTTTGTTTGTAAATAATATAGACACAAGCATTTGGTAACAATAGGAAGTATGAGGTCTTTTGTTTATCCTAAATGTAAATTGAAAAGGCATAGCATCATTGTGTAATACTAGTTGTTGCCGCGAATTCACCCATGTAATAGACTGTTTCTTTTTTAGAGTATTGCTTCGATTGATAGAAACCCGAAAGAATAAAGAAATTTTACATACATACATACATACAATCACGCCCTTATCCCCGGAGGGTTAGGCAGAGGTGAATTAACACCCACATTTCACCAATCATTGTATTAAGTCCCACGTAATAGGGGGTGAGCCTATTACCGTATTCCGGGCACTATTGTTGGCTCGAGCCATGTATAGGCTGAGTCGTGGCTGTGTGAAATGTTAAAGCAATTGATATGATAAGGAGGGTTCAAGTCCGTTCTTCACGATTCACTTTTTGCACTTTCCGTCAGGAGGGCCGTGTGCTTGTCTGCGTACCAAATATAACTTCAACTTACCATCAGACCGGATGCAGTCTATTGAAGAATCAAAGTCGAGACTGCAATTGGGCTCGGCCTTGTATGACGCGACTTATAATCACAAAAAGTCAAAAGCGTCGTTTTTGCAGTTCTGACATTAATGAGCGATCTCTTACCCCACTCATCACCCACAGACGACACGTAGCTATTATCTAAAGCATTCTGGCATTAAAAGTAGTTGTGAGCTAAAAGTCAGAGTCGTGTATTCTCTCACCTTTGACATTAGACGCTAATATGAACTGATTTATAGGACGAGTAGGCATTTAGCATTTTAGATATCTAATAATATCTTGACAAGTTGATTTGTGTACGCTTCAAAAACTCAAAAAAAAATCTGCATCGAATTTTGACACGATATGCAACCACCCGTTTTGCGATACAGAGATTTTTTTTTAAATTGCATCGATGGATGACACGGCAATCGAGTTAAGTTACTAAAGTAAACTTAGGATAAATCAGTTAAATAAATCAACATTAAATAAATATTCTACAACATTCTACACTATCTACACCCAAAGTAGAGCATGGCCTAAATACTTCTGTTATGGGTACTAGAATGCGGATAAACAAACTTAGATACCTAAGTATACACTTTTACACCAAGATCAATGTAAATAGACATATTCAAGCATACCAATAATTGCACTAAGTGAGAATTGAACACGCGCCTCCTGACGTCTCAGTCGATAGCACTGCCGCCACGCCACGCGGTATAGGTAGGTGCAAAGCTAATTTTTTAATTAATAATAAATTTTATATTACTTATTATTATCTAAAAAGATAAAACTAATGAAATATAATGTAAGTTGAATTAAAATAAATTAATTGTCACGGACATACCCGACTAAAATTAGAGAGGCGACATTTTTATGATAATGGGAAAATCCAAACATCTCTTATTACCGAACGATAATAAAATAACAAACAAGAAAAAGGAAAAGTAACCTTATGCTAAACTATTTAAATATAAATTCAAATGTCAAGTCAGCGTGCTTATAAGAATGTGGCCTTTTACAAGGCTATATACCTGTTTATGTCAACTTTGACATTACAAGAACTCGTTTAGGAATTGCAAAATGAGAAGATGAGTATAAAAGTCATCGAACAGGAGTTTCGTGCAGAAATACGAAAAAAATGTTGTCAATTATTTTAATTGTGAATATGTGTACACGTTTATAAGTTGATTTAAAATAAATATGGTCGTTATGCAGTAGGTACCTAATTGGCTGAATAATTTTATAGGCTAATAAAAATAACGAACTGTAAAGAGAAAATATTTCTCTCCCTCATTCCTTCACGTACAGAGGGAAAGAAAAAATATCTTTTTCTTCCTCTTAGCGTTAATACCCAGTCGCATTTCAGAGCTTTCAGCTCGGAGTCTGAGGTCCGCTTTACCAGTCTTAACTACGGATTTGGCTAGACCTCGACATTTTCTGTGAAACGATTGTCATCTGACCTCCACAACCCAATGTTAACATTAGGCGATATCGAAGCTTTGCAGTTAGACCGTTGGGCTTTAGGGCTCCAACTACCCGTAACGACTGCCATAGATGTCTTATGGCAACCGGGACCGACGGCTTAACGTGCTCTCTGAAGCACGCCCAACCAATGCAAATACTCATATTTCATTCACACAAATATTTGCACTGAGCGGGGATCGAACCCGCACCTCCTGCGTAGCGGCCGCGTTCACTACCGCTACGCCACGGAGGCTGTCAGGAAGGAAAGAAAAATTCTACCTACCTATAAATGGCAAGAGAGAAAAGACCTCTGACCTCTCATCTACTGTTCGAATTTAGTATTTAACGTCGATATGAAAGGAAATTATTGTAAAGCGGACCCCAGACTCCGAGGTGAAAGCTTCGGATGCGACTGGGATTAACGCTAGGTTGAAGTAGATAAGAAAAAAAAAAGATTCTAATTTGCCGGCCTGTATCACTGAAATAATATTAATAAATATTAATTAAAACGCATTAATTAGTAAAACGTATTATCTAATTATGCTAATTGACTTAAGATGTCCTCTAAATCGAATAATCAAGATTTTTACGGAACTCCTAAAGCAAGTTATGTAACTATTTATCGATGTATCGCGTGCGAATAGGTATCATTTAGACAAGTGTACTCCATTATAAACCGCATTTCAATTATCAAGTGAGATAGTGATCAAACAAGTCGATTACGAATTAAAACTAAATAAATCTTTTAACTTTAAAATTGACTCTAACTACAACGACTTAAAGTTCAAAATGATATGACATATGCGATCAATACCATAGAAATTTATCTCGTATATAATCTGTAGTTATTACTAATAAAGTTGATGTTACCAGCTGTCAAAAGTTAAGCAAACTTTAGTCGATTTAAAGATAGTCGGTTGGATATCGAATAAGTAATGCAAATGAGTTCATTCGATTTTTGTAATTTGTGAATGGTCGTATTTGGTAACATCCTTACGTGTCAAATGTTAACATATTTAAAAATGGAATGCAAATATTGCAACCATTTTCTTTATGATTATTCTTTATTACTCGGTCAAAGTATGTATGATTTCAATGACAATGTAAAATCATTTTAATTGATCATACGGGTGAATTTCAACATCTATGAATTTTTGCCTAATTTTATTATTATTATTATTATTATCGTTTAATCAGGCAGGCAGTTGCTACAACTGATAGTTGCCTGTATCCAGTTTCAGTTTCTAACACTAGATTTCTTTCTTTTTGTTCAAGTGTGTATCCAGCCTGTTCTTAAATTGGTTAATGGTTTGTGCTGAAATGACGTCATTGGGCAGCTTATTCCATTCTCTAACCACTCTGTTGCTAAAGAAGTGCTTGTGGGGGTTATTATTGGATAGTCTGGTGCAGAGTTTAAGGTGGTGACCCCTCAGCCGATCATTGGTGTTAAACACAAGCATTTTGTGGAGATCCGGCACATCATAGTGCCCGTGTAAGATTTTGTATGTTTCTATCAAATCTCCTCGTTCACGGCGCTCCTTCAGGGATGTCAACTTTAGCAGTTGTAGTCGTTCCTCGTACGGTCGTCCCTTAAGTTGTCTAGGAATCTTTGTAAAACTACGTTGCACCTTCTCTTCTTCTCTCTCTTCTTTTGGTCAGTTTTTTGTTAACACGTGCAGGACTTAGATGCCACCCGCATACGGTGCAGAATATTCCATCAAGAACCCAGTGGTTCGGCGATTCCTTCTTCTGCCGCACCATTAAGACCAGCTAAACCAATACTGAAATAGGTAGACGTAAAGTTTTCTGAAATTATCGAGTTATCTTAATTTTTCTTTCCGTAAGAATTGTCCACTTCTTTCCCGGGTCCTTTAAGCGGGGCGTGAAAAGGCATCTGATGAGGCCGTCAAGCTGAGTGCCACCATTATAACAAGGTACCTACGTGTCTATAATGGTGACCCTCTTTTCCGAGACTTTGCCTTCATCTTACCATCAGGCCATGCGAAGTCAAATTGACGTAACCTATATTAAAAAAAAACAACTCCGCTACATGGCGTTCCGTAATTAAAATATTTTATTAAAATATTCATATACCAGTGATTTTAGAAGAAACACATTTTTGAAAGCTAAATTCCTACATTCCGAACTGATTACTTTCAGTAGACGCAATAGTGGTGCTTAAGATCAAGCAGGAAGTGAGAGGAAATAATGAAAAGAGAAAATACGGGTTACTAGCATGATAGTATTGCAGGTGTAGCGTGCTCCGTACACTTGCATAGTGATCGGACAATTAGGTACTTAGTTGCGACGTGAAGTGATCACAGAACAGATAATAGTAGCGTGATGTAGCACATTATTAGTAGAGAATATACAGACAGACAAATATCAACAAGGTTACCGAATAATATATAAAATTATAATAAATTGGAAAAAGCGAAAATCAATTCTCGGGCGGGACTCGAACCCGCGATCTTTCCCTTACAATTTGTACAATATAATTTGTTTAGTCTAGCAAACTAATTGCTTTAAAATTATCTTAATATATAAAATGTTGCTGTTATTGTAAATGGGAAAGTTTTTATGGCTGTATGGACGGAACTGTTAAACCAATCTGGATGGAATTTGGAATAAGAATAGATTATAAGTAATCCAGAATAGCACATAGACTACTTTACTACGTAACTACGTAAGTATTCTGAAATTTTCGTAAAAAGAAAAGGAATTTTTAAAAACATCAGAAAAACCCCAATAACTATCTAAGTAAAAATTATTACCCATAAAATCGAAAAGCGCTAACTCGCGAGCGCTAGCGAATTTAACGCTAGCGAGTGACCAGCGAGTGAATGACTCTACAAAACTAAAACGAATGGAATCGGTAAAGTGATTTCCAAGTTAAGGCACACCAACTCTTGCAAAAGTTGTTTTACTCTGATCATCCATCCTATACCTAAATTCACGACATATAATTTCGAGAAAAATAAAGTAAATATCGTATAGCTCATAATTTGTGTCAACGAGCTAAAGTTCAGCTTCAAACACCTTTCAAATTTCCTAATACTATGTAATAATCTGTCAAATACAAAGAGCATAACGCTAAAAATATAATATTTAAATCATAATCTATTAATTGACAACATTGACCACTCACTGATAGATCGCGATTGATTTTGATTGGTAAAAAAATGCGGAACAGTCTTTCATTACGATTAAGAAAGAGAAAAGAGAATCGACCTCGGGCGGGACTCGTATCCGCGATCTTTCCTTTACAGGGGGAATGCTCTGACCACTTAGCCACTGAGGGCCGCATGAAGTCGATCCAAATTCTCATTATGCATTAGTCTTTCATTATTTGTCAAATAGGTCCTACTGCGGCCTTACCGTAAATCTTAAAACAGGTCAATAATTGAACTGCTGTCATTCTGCCAACTGCAAATGTCACTTTGTAATGTCATAATAAATATATTGGATTACAAAGTGACATTTGCAGTTGGTAGAATGACAGCAGTTCAATTATTGACCTGCTTTAAGAGTTCATGGTATGGGCCCTGGCCGTGTAGAATTTAAAAACTTTAACTTTGTATCGGCGCGAGTTCCATGTTTTTTACATAGATGCATATACTCAAGCCTGTAAATCCCCGAAGGAGTAGGCAGTGGTGTATTAACACTATTGTCGTCTAGCGGGCACTTTGTAATGGGCTATATATTTACTGTCGGATGGAAAACAGCGCTATCCCTTCCGTTCACCTTCCCTTCACCCAAAATTCACTTCAAAAATATTGATATATTTCAATGTGTACATAATTTGTGAATTTGTTACTGTTCAGCAACTTCTGAGTGCGACTGTACATCAAAATGTCCAACCTCTCCTCTTAACAAGATGCCCAAGGCCATACATTGTTGAGAAGAAAGTTTCTGCGGCGATAGATCAAAAATATATTTAAATGGTGGTTACATAAGTCTTCTTTTATAAACACGTGTATGTTTATATTTCCATTTTTATCTATAGCTTAGTGATAAAGGAGTTGATTTTACGATCGAGAGGTGAACCCACTACACTAATAGAAGCAATTTAGCTTCTTAACTTCACGCATCTTGGACCTAAATCGCGATACAAACTAGGCCCTGGCGCGCGCAGAGTTTTTTGTAATAATCTATGCTTGGTGAATTTGAACACGTCTACCCAAGAAACTTGTACCTACTTGTACTTGTCCAAGATATAAATAAGTACCGAGCAATACAAATAAAGTAATATTGAATGTAATAAGTAGATTACCAAACAGTAAACACTTTCAATACTACTGTATCTAATATTATGTTAAAAAACGTAACGGTCAATATTTACATCATCTCGTTCCAAAATCAAATCAAAACCATTCTCTTTTTTTGCCTAACCATAGACTATTATTTATACTTTCTTTGTTCTTCTTTTTTTTATACATTATTAGATTAATGGAAACAAATTGTCAGCGGCCAGCATGCTCCAATGCGCTCCAATGACCGCATAATTAAGTCGATGATATTCTCGGCTGGTTTCACAATCTGTCTCAAATTGATCGCGACTTGTAGGAAGTTGTATTAATGAGTTTACCTTATGTGTGTTAAATAATTCACAGCAGGATATGTTATTTGGATTGACCAGGTGAATTAGAGACAAAAATTAATATTTATTTGATTTATTAAATAACTTGCGACCCTTTTCTACAAGCCGTACCTACCTGAAAAGTCTCCACTGTCCTACTCATAGTTCTAGCTTAATTCATTCTTCTTTCCTCGTGCAAGCTATTCTACTCTTCCTCTCGAAATCAGGATGGTTACCAACCGCGGCACGTTCAAGTACAAGGTACGCCAGCTCTACAGCAATCCCTAGTGGCAATAATGGGTAAAACTACTAAGTATATTAAATTCTATCATTATGTATTCTCAAGGATGAGTAGGTATATATTATATATGCATATATATTATTTAGATATGTAATTATGTAAGTAATGTAATTGTATGTAGTGTGTATTGTATTTGTAATGTATGTATGTCTATTGTGTACAAATTGTATTAAATAAGGTAAATGTGTATAAATCTTAATAGTAATCCATCTTTTGCCTGCACCTACCTCAATGTATCTCTGCATCACCCTAAGGTTGACTGGTAGATAATGCCTTTGGCATTAAGTCCGCCTTTGTACAATTTTTATGTGCATAAAGTTTAAAAATAAATAAATAAATAAATAGGTATAAAATATCTAAATTTCTGTGAAAACTGAGTGAAAATCCGTAAAACTGACTTTATTTTATACCATGTAAGGATTGCGTTATTGGTCATTGATTGTAAATATCGGCAAGATGATTAAGGCTATTAATAAATTTCTTCGTATAAATACCCAATTCTGTATTCTGCACTTCTCTGAGGAGCTAAGTAAACGTTTCTATAAATCACCTTTTCATTAACTGTTATTAGGCGTACGTTACATGCAGCGAGTATTACCTACAACCAGACAATCTACTAATCTAGGATTCTAATATTAGCAGTATGATCTGCTAATATTAGAATGCTAGATTAGTAGATTGTCTCTTCACGAAAACAATATCCAAATTATGCAAATTCTTATACAGTAACCGTTATTACCAAATCCAAATAACACTTGTTTTCGAGTTTCCTACATCACTTTCACCGTATATAAGTACCTACAAGTACAATACAAATTACCGATAATACCGTATTCCATGTACACACATCCCAAATCCGCAGTAACAATGTAGTTGAATACTTCGCGTGTGAAAGCCGCCTCAGCAGCCGGCGCGGGCGCATTGCGACACTCCTGCGCACACCGACCGTCAGACGGACCCGCTTGTGAAACGAATCGATGGATTGTGTCCCGTTATTATTACTAATTACATGCTAATATTACTTGTGATGGTAATACTATTTGTCATTGTGTCTACTAAAATTGATGTGGGTCATTTTTTGCCGACTTCAAAAAAAGAGGTTCTTAATTAGGTTGCGGTTCGTTCGTTTGCATGGATCTCTGTCATTTATGAACTGATTTGTATATTTATTTTAAATAAATGACACTACGTTTTCCTAATTGTTATGCCTTATGTCCTTGTTAGTTGACAATGCGAGTTAGCTCTCATTTGTAAAAATAAATAAAAGTAGGGTTATCAGTACCCAAACTAAACATGGCTTATATAGGACCTAGTTTTAAAAAGTTTAAAATACACTTTTTTATATTCATTTTTCAACACATAAAACAATGTAAATATACATATTCATCCATATATCTGCACTGAACGAGAATCCAACCCGCGATTTGTAACACAATAGTCGACCAGAGTGGTCAAATATTCCTTCAAGCCATAAAACTTTTCTTTTATTTATATAAACTTTATGTAATAGCCCTAGGTCCAGATGAGAAGTTTCAACAAAGATTTCAAATAAATAATTAAAATCCTATAGATAAATTTCACAGTCAGTGGTCTGAGACGATCTGAGACGAGTTGTGAAGTAAAGAAAGAAAGAAATTCATTGTTCAATAGTAAATACTGTTTACTCTGTTTTACTCAATGATTTGTTCATTTTTTATCTGCGTTCTGATGTTTTTAAAACGTTTTGAAATTGTTTATGGTAAAATTGAACTTAACAAGGCGTTCGGATTTCAAAATTAGAGCACACCCTTTTGTTTACAAGTGACTTCTTTTTGTGGCTTTGTAAAATAAATAGACGTACGTAAACGACCATTCGGTAGGTTCTAAATATAAGTTACTCTATTGGGTATTATATAATTAACTTCCTCATGTTTACACAGTCAGCATCAGATCGTCAGCATCTAGACTAGCAAAGTACTCAATTAATAATGAGGCTAATACCAAACTGGTTCAAGTGTTTTTTTTCAATGTCATTTTTTTATTTGACATTATTAATCCTATTAAATATTTGTAAATTATATTAACGTCCAAACTAAAGGTGTGTATCAAATAACAAACAATCAGTCACCAGGAAGAAGTTCAACCAAGGTACCTATTAAGATCATTTGGCATATAGGTACATTACTTGCGCAATATTTCAATGAAGAACACACCAAAAGAAATACGTAAAACTTCAATAACAAACTACTATTTCACTTCAATATTAAGTAACACATGCAAACCATAAGGGCTACATTTTCTCAATAGCAACATTACAACAGCAATTACCGTGGCTGTGCTGAAACGAGTGAAATCCGTTATACTAACTGACGTGACCTACGCTAAAATCGAACTACGTCACGCACGAGACGCACGCGAAATCGTTTAGTATTGATAATATTGGCGATGGTCTGTTTAGTTTTTAAAGAATGGGCACAGAGCTGCAGTTTTGAGGCTTTTCATATTCAAAAAGAACAGAAAAAGACACACTTTTGTCTAACATTCAATGATTTCTATGTATTAGATTGACTGTACAAAAAGAAATGGTACCTACCGAAAGTCTACTCATGTGACCGAAAGTCTACTATTTGCCTAGCAACAACGCGCAATTCTTTGTAGCCATCATAAATATGAAAATCTTCTTCTTTATCGTGTCAGTGGCAGCAATCTATCTATCTATCTATCTATATATATAAAAATCAATGCCACTTTTCGTTGTTAGTTGAACTCAAGAACGGCTGAATCGATTTGGCTAATTTTAGTCTTGAAATATTCGTGGGTGTCCAGGGAAGGTTTAAAGGATGAGAAAATAGGTGCAGCGGGAACGGGAAAAATATGGCGATACGAAGTTCGCCGGGACAGCTAGTCTATAAATATAAAAATGAATCGCTGAATGTGTTGCTAAGCGCAAATCTCGAGAACAGCTGAACCGATTTCGCTAATTCGGTTTTTAGAATATTCCTTGAAGTACGAGAATGGTTCTTACGCAGAGAAAAGTTACGCTACTGCTTAAGGGAGCGGAGCAGTAATCATTAATGTCAACAACCCGGCTGATTTCCATACTTTGCGGGCTTGACGGGCGGGACTGAAAAAGGTGAGACGGAACTTCAAAATGTACCGCGGGCGAAGCCGGGGCGGGTCGCTTACCCACCACAGAACAGATAATAGTAGGTACTACTTAACATAGAATATCCAAGTCAGTAATATTACTTAACAAAATATGAGTGCATTTCAAAAGCGGTTAGAATCTATAAAATCAATTGGCTGATAGAAATCGAGGCCAATACTGACATTATAGCCGATATTATGTCATTCGATGTAAGCGATTATCGGCTTATTGACGTTAATTAACAAGTGTCATTATTGCTTGCGAAGTTACAGTTAGCTGATCTTATTGCGGAGATTTAGTAAGTTTATTGGCAGGACAATATAGAAAGGTATACTTTTGAGAAATGTAATCGTAATGGTTTCTGGACATTTATTCGAAATCGAATATGTACAGCTTATTACGAGTATTAAATATACAGTTAAAATATATAAAACCAGTTGAAAATATGTATAGGTATATAAAACTTATACAAAAATAAAAATAAGGAGAGACTGCTACTTTAGGCCTTGGCGGAATGCCAAAAAAAATCCTTCCCATAGATAATCTGCTGGTCCCATGCTCAGAAGGTTGACGGCATTACGGTACCACACTGAATGGCGATGCCAATTCTTTAAGCGATTTAATGTCCATCCCTGGATTGATTTTTCATAACATAACGGAATATTGAATGTTAAGTGGTACGCAGCCTATAAATAAATATTCTAAGACATATACGCCGCTCCCGGAGGAAAATAACAGGATATTAAAAAAAAACCGTAATTATGACTATGACATACATGCATAGACAGTCACGCCTCTTTCCCAATGGGGTAGGCAGAGACATAATTTCCACTTGCTACGATCCTAGCACAGGTCTTTCGCTTCTTCGACTTTAATAATTATTTTCATAACTAGCCAAGTAATAAACATAGAGAGATAAATAAAGCTCATAGATCAGCATTTTCTTATGAGCAAATATCACTAAAACTATGATAAAGTGAGAAAGTGGTACTTTTTTACTCGAGCCTACCTATTACATATGTATGTACATAAATATTTAAATTATTAATTACCATTGGCTCATAAGCTCTTTGATTACGCAACTCGAGCCAGCCATTTGTATTAATTAGTTGCCTGACATGTATTATGAGCCGGCCCTAATGCGCGCGCAAAGAAAACCAATGATTAATTTCTTCGAAACTTGGTAGTTGCATCTGTGGAACAAGCTATAAGAAGCGTGGTTTATAATACTTATACTGGAAAGAAAAAAAATTAAATCCTCGAAAGGGTAGGTAAAGCTGTCTCAACACCCTTAAGTATCTCACCAAATATGATTTTCGATTCTATGTAATAGCAGGCGAGTCCAGTGCCGTCAAGCGGGAATATCATGTCAAGGGGTGTTCATGTCAAGGGGGGGGTCAATTTTTTATTATAGCCATTTAATTCCTTAATAAGTCAGTTTACATTTGGTTTACACTAATAAAATAAATCATTGTTAACTTACATATCTGTCAATATTTTTCTTGAATGTCAATTTAATGCTTTTAGTTATTCTCTCTTAAAAAGCTTATTATGAAATCATATTTGCCGTGGTTGAACAGGTAATTACACACATAGTGAACAACCTCACTATGTGTGTAATTAGCGTATCGCGCGTCAACACAGCCTTCTGCGTCAAGCCTTTGATATCAACCGTCTAACGTGAGATGCTTCAGGTATTGAGTCGAGAAGGACTGCCTTCTGCATCCTGATGCAGTCCTTCTCGACTCACGTTGAACAGACTCACGTTGAACAGTTTTGCTAAGGTCCTGACCTTAACAAAACTGTTCAACGTGAGTCTATTACGGCAGTCTGTCGCAGGTTTAAAGCTCCTGAACTCCCCGCGATGGTTTTCCCAAGCGATTACAATATGGGGTTCTTCAAGAAGGGCATTAGGTTTCTTCAGGGTCGGCAGCACGAGTGTGACGCCCCTGGTGTTGCATACGTCCCTAGGCCACGGTAACCACTTTCCATCAGGTGGACCGTGTGCTTGTCTGCCACCTAAGTGGTATAAAAAAAAACATAATAATAGCTTAGGAATTTCATAGTGCGATTTGGTTAGTTATCAAAATATATTGATCGAGGGTCTTGGCAATCAGTCCATGAAATGATACAACTATTGGAACAATGATCGCCGAATCGACCTACTTTAGTAATTCAGCGATATTTAAATAAGCTTCCAGGATTAACCAAAATACCCACATAATCTAGTACTCAGTAGTCGCAAAAACGCTCATTCCAAATCACTTGTACCACAAAAGTGTCGTAATCCGACCTGCATATTGATGTCCCTACATCCGAGGACCAGATTTCATAAATAGACCTTATTATCTATGTATTAAGTGCCACTTCACTCTTATTTTAACGATAAACAACCTTCTACACTGCTAAGAAAAAGTTAAGTAATAGGTAGTAAATCCTTATATGAATGATCTGTCATTATTACGAAAAGGTAACTACTATGGCTTTTTAAGGGACAGTGACTTCTTTGCACGTGAATAATTACGTATATAAGGAGTTCCTTGTGTCTCTCGTTATAAGTTTTACATTTTAAATAGTTTTTAATTAATTAATTTTAAATAGGTACCCAATTGGCGCGCCTTGAGTTGACACCACTAACACTTCCGATAAAACAGTTAACCTTTTGTCAGAATCGAAGATATCCGACCATTACCATCAGATATGAAGACAAATCAATCAATCAATTAGCCTATTGCAGTCCACTGCTGGACATAGGCCTCTCCCAATATGTGCCACGTTTGCCGATCCTCCGCCATAAGTCAATATATGAAGACAATGCTTTAGTTTTTGCAGGATTGATCAGTTTAGCGATAGTGTTGAAAAAAAATAGACCAGACTTTACCAATGATAACATATATTCGACTAAATACTTCAATAATCGACTAACCTACTATTTTCATTCGTTTTTGACCTGAAGATATTTCCATTAAAAATACCAATAATTACATCATTTTATTGTATTTGTTTTGACAAAAATCAGGTTTCTATGTTCTAACACCTGTGGGTATGGACCGCGCCTCGTGTTAAACAAAATTACGTATACCTATATAGAAAGCGATATTACTTACTAGTGATGTAAGAGGGCGCGGTCGAGATGAGTCGACTGCGCCCGAACGAGCTTTCCATTTTCAAAATCGAAATATTCTGATTACCGGTTACGATGTATCGATTTGACATTGCAGCCATTGTTTTTAGCATTCTAGAGCATTGTATACTTTGTATTCATCTTGATATCGTGCTATTGTTTAAATTCACATCTCTACTTAATAAGTTGCGAAGTTACTAACCATTTATTAGACAATACAGTAGGTATTCGTATGATTGTGGTCGCAAAAATATTAAATTAGTGGATACATATATATTGGTTTGTTATTTATATACGACACGTTAATATCACTTCACCTTCACCTTCCGCTAGATGGTAAGCTGAAGGCAAATACAAAGTCTCCAAAAAAGAGGGTTACCATTACAGACACCAATAAAGTTACAATGGTGGCCCTCAGTTTGACGGCCTCATCAGATGCTTGTTCACGCCCTGCTTAAAGGACCCGGGACTGTAAGAAGAAAGAAACACGTGTGTTGGTAATATAAAGAATTCCAAGACATTATGGCGCGGCAAATTTTGATACTTCATTATTTTATATTTATACTTACTAATGTCCTAATAATCGATTTGTATTGTTTCAGGTATGTGAAGATAGTCCAACAAATTGGAAATGTTTATCATGAGAAGAAAACAGGAAAGTCTAGATTTTAGTTTGATCAAGTCGCATCACTAGTGACTTCACTAACTTATTTATTTTTTTAAAGAATTTTAGTAACCGAAATTACTAATATTCCCTTTAACCCCTGCAACTAAGCTAAATTGCTTGTGCTAGGAGTGGGTTCACGCTGGTAGTGTAATGGCCAGGATTCGAACCCGGGACCTTTCGATCGTAAAGCTGACTCCTTAACCACTAAGCTACCGACGACGATTCGTGAACATTAATAGATACGAAAAATCAAGGTCTAAAGGCGGCCACCCACTAACAGTTTATCGAACGACAACCGGGTGATATCGGTCTGTCAGTTCATCGCAATAGCCCACACACTTACAGTTTCGTATACGATTTTGGACTGACGGCTAATATGTGTGTGGCCGCTTGATGATTCCGGTCTGCAAAGACAGTTAAAGGCCGGACAGTCTATGGCCGTCGGCATTGTACACGTAATAACATCAGAATAAAAGAATAAAATAATGTTATTATTTTAATCTGAGGTAATGAATTTATGATGACATTGATGACATTAGGACTGCAGGCCGCCCGATAGGACCAGAAACTGCAGGCGGACTGTTAGTGGGTGGCCACCTTTACGCACTAAAAATTTATGCATAAAATACTAATTTCGTCATAAACTAGTGGCTCAATTAAACAAGTTTCTTTCCATTAAATTTAATCTTGACTTTGTTTCCAACCGCAGCTTTCTATATCCACAATAATTGCTTCTAGCGATTGACATTTGAAATGGAATTTCTTTGAAGTCTGACTTACTTAATTTAATAGTTTTTCGTTGCCTTCGCGGTGGAGGCCCATCTCTATTCAGAGAGGCAATGTGGCTACTACCCCCATTATACAACTACAAATTCGTTGGCTGGCGTATTGTAGAATAGAAATAGAATTGAAAAGTATTTTGACGTTTATGATATACATTGACGACTGGGATAGGGCTGTGTAACAACAGACAGATATATACAGCCCAGACTCAGCCTCAGATACATTGATCGAGTCAACAAGTCACCCCCTGTTACGTGGGACCGAATACAATGATTGGTGAAATGTGGGTGTTAATTCACCTCTACCTAACCCTCCGGGGATAAAGGCGTGATTATATTTATCTATATGTAATTTAAAAGTCATTACTTATAATAAATAGGCTAACTGAAAGGACAATCGCATTCATTTGAACATTTGTTTGTCTTTTGTGACCTTAGTATTAATTAATTGCATTTAATTGTGCATTCAGGTTTTGAAGAGGTTAGCCACGAGGTCTCGGAGACCTGTTTAATAGCTCATTCAGCATAATGTTATAGATATTGCGTAATTTCTCTCTTCTATAATGAAGTAGATACTGTATAAAATATCAGTTAAGGCATGGATTTTTGCAGTCACTAACACTTACTTAAGTAATTACATAATTTAAAAACAAGTCCTTTAATATTTGGTATGTGTAATTTACGTACTTGAGGTCATCTACTTTTTGAATCTATTGAGATAATTTTAAAGCAATTAGTTTGCTAGACTAAACAAATTATACTAAATTGGAAAAAGCGAAATCAATTCTCGGGCGGGACTCGAACCCGCGATTCGAGTCCCGCCCGAGAATTGATTTCGCTTTTTGAATCTAATATATAATTGAACTCGTATACCTATATGTATATTACATATATGTAGCATAATGTGTAAGCAAGTCAAAACCCACCTGTGCGTTTATAAACCTGATTTAGGGATACAGCTCTGCCCCTCTAGACAAGTGGCAATTCGTTGCTCGGCGTATGATGGAATAGAATGCCAAATGTATGGGATTTGACGTATATGACAGGCGTCAACGAATGTCAAAAACGTCAAATCCTATACATTTGTCATTCTATTCCATCATACGCCGAGTAACGAATTGCCACTTGTCTAGGGGGGCTGGTAATGAGGGTTAGAAAGTAGTCGTTCTATAAAAAATCTAAACAACCTAATTATGAAGAAGAGAAATCTGACAACCGATCTTAGTCGTGGAGGTAAGGTAGCAATCACTTCACGGCGTTCAGCCACTTGGCAAATATACTCGACGGAAAAAGGCTCAGATGACAATAAAAGGAGTATCTAGATACCTACCCCGGGTACACAGGGCCAGTTTTGGATGTTGGGATTGCTGTCCAGCATTGCTGTTCGGCTGAGAAAGATGATAAATACATATACGTATTCCAAAATTGTTACTAAATACATAGCATTGTATGGTCTCAGCTATGAGTATTCAGATTTTTGACCCAAATCCAGATCTGATTGAGCGGTATGATCAATTAGATCATTAAATTACAAGTTTTTGAAGTAACATGAGACCATTTATTAACCTCGTCAATCCCTTTAACCAAATATGAGAGATATCGGTTTACCTTTTTTTTTTTTTTTTTTTAATTTATTTATCATACAATTTAATAGCTATGAAGTTAACGAAAAGCCTGCAAAACTGTTCTAACAGTTTGACTGCAGGAAGTAGTCTCTTTTGAACTGTAGGTAAGTACTATCTAAATATTATATACTTATATCTATTTCTATATAAATATTACATAAGGGCCATCTCATTATTTCACCGTTAAGGGATTGTACTCAATAAATATTCCCTTAGTTTTTTCTTAAATTTATTGATGTCTGGCTCGAGACGAATGTTTTCTGGCAAACCATTTAGTAAATAGGGTAATAGTAGATTACCCAACAAGTGAAAAAAAGATGAATTCTTTTCGAGGCACTGAGTTGTATCCCGAGAGGAGCGAAGCTTTCTGCGGTAGAATCCCGAGCGTAGCGAGGGATTCTAGATAGAAAGCTGAGCGTATCGAGGGATACAAGAGCCGAGATGAATTCTTTTTTCACGTGTTAGGTACTCAACTTTTCACCATTGACTACGAGAAAACGATTACTCTGTGATTATGAATTACATTTTGTTATGGATAGTACACAAAAGAAGCAGCAAATTATGAGTAATAGCTACCGCTTTAGCGCGAAAAGACTCAGGAGTCTTTTCGCGTTCGAGAATATGAGTTTCATTTTCATCACTAGATGAAGTCATTTTATGATTATGAGACAAACATAAACTTTTACAAGGAAAATTACACAGAAAATGGCGGCATTTTTTTTTCTTAATTTAAACTGAGCCGCATTCCATCCAGCCAGTGATTACATTTAGGTGGCTTTTAGTACGTTTCTATAGTGAGAGTGTGCAACCTCTTTGCATGTTTCACTAGAATCCGTACATTCGCGCATGTTCCAAATTCAAATTTTTTTATTCACTCGGTGAAACAAAGAGCGTTTTATTCACTGTTTTTGATGAATCACGGGCCCTTTTTCGAGTGTCAATGGTGAAAACGTTTTTTTAATGTTCTGTCACCACCTTGATTGAGTGCCAGGTCAGATTTGAACCCACTACTTCCTGATCGGAAATCCGTCCTTTAATCACCTCACCGTTGATAAATGAACCATCATCATAAGGTTATCAGGATTACCAAATCCTGATGACCTTATGAGTGACTATGACCTGCTCTAGTTTTTCAATTTGTTTTGATGATGTCATCATCAATAATTTTTCAATTACTATGACATCACCAAAGCAAGTCGAGGTTACGAAATCAGAGTAAATATCAATATAAATGACCTTGACCTAAAAATAAACTAAGCAAAAGCACAGATTAATAAATAGTTACTACGTAAGCAAAAGTCTGTGGAAAGAAAAAATAGTGTATGGGGGTTGGGGGTTGTGTCCTTGGCGGTATTTTACCGTCTCTGCCATGGTGAGTGTCTGATGAGCTCGTCCACTAAGTCCCACCCTCTCCTTTCCTATATAGAACAACATGTGTAGGACAGTACAGTACAAAAGAAAAAGTGGAAGTGCGATCCCCGAGTTTCGAAGCGGGATAATAACCGTGTGATGATAATGTGAACTAAGGGCAAAGTAAAGTGTTAACAAGTAAAAATGACTCCATATACTATAATACTTAAGCAGGTATTACATCAGGAGAGTAACTATAAGCGTAATCGTTGACCTGTATTCATTACATCATGACTCATGAAACGCATCGAAATACAGATTATAAAACAATTATGCGTTCTGTTCAAATTGCAAATCGATTACACTAAAATCGAGTTGTTATTCTAATTTTAACTTTTAGTCGATTTGTTGTCATTGTTCGTGATCACGAACATTCGGACAGAGATAATAGTGTCTTTTTTAATTTTCTTGTCTTTGAGTATAAGTGATTATTAATTGTCATTCATGATAGAATTGTCTGCGTGTGAAAAATACATTGAGCAAATGCATGTTGTAACTGGCTGTTTGTATTGTCTGTGGCGTGTAGACGCTGTTCTAATTTTGAAACGATAATAATAGTATGAATTATGTTATTATTTTGCAATAAATAATTGTTAAAAATACAATGTTAGTTGCTTAATTTTTTTTACGTTTGGTAGTAAAAAAAACTATACTACAGTGATATGTAATTTTGAAACACTACGGATGCGCGTACGGTCATATCATATTACTTCATAGCTACTTTTTATACTGTTTACAACCAGAACTAATAAAATACAACATATAAGATCTTGAGATTGGAGATTTATGTTGTTAGAAATTTCAAGTTTTGATATAAATTTCGAAAGTCTTTAAATGAGACGCTCCAAATGTTTCAATTATAAACATTAAAGTTGAAAATCTAGATACTTATCAGATTAGGTATTTATTAATTTCTATCGCAAATTAGTACCTACTAATGATTCAGTTTCCTCTAATAATCATCATCTTAGTGCTATTCTTGGTTGCAACTTACATCCCAGGCGTTGCCCCGGTGCAAGGTCAGCCTGTACCTACTCCTCCTAAATGCGGCATTTTAGAGATTGGCGTAGGTAGGTACGTATAATGACGATCACATCTTGTCACCCATGTGTACTTACTACTATTAGATTAGCTGCATTGCGCCAATTTTTGTTTCTGTCATTCATTACAAACAATATTACATTACAAAGATGACATTACATAGGTGACATTACAAAAATGGCATTGCAAAAATGACATAACAAAAATGACATTACAAAGATGACATTCCAAAGATGACATTACAAAAATGATATTACAAAGATGACATTACAAAAAGGCGCGCTATGCCTATACCTACATAGGTGTCAAAATTCGTTATTATTTACTTTCTGCGTCCAGTTCCAAATTCAAATTATATTCCTGCCTCGCCCAGGAACCGTGACACAATTTCTGGTTGTCTAGTGTACATTGAAGTCTCGCAAATCACGAATAGGAAGAGATTGATATATTTCACACGCAATGTGCCGCATACCTTGCGAAGTGTGTATCCACATGGACACAAGTAGTATAAATGTACGAGCATATGAATGTTATGATGATTTATTTAGATGTTTGAACGCCACTCGCGTGAAAGTAGGGTTGTCGAATGCTGTTTAAATCGACTACTATTAGCATCGATTATTATGTTTTAGAAATAAATCTATGGCTTCTAATACTTGCTTTATAGGTATATGACTATGTACCTAATGGAATACAGGAAGAAAGAAGAAGCATATTATTATCTGAGTAAGCCCAAATGTTTACAAAAAATAATACTTATTCAAGAACATATTACTCTACGCTATCTAGAACTAAACTCGTTAACTCGCTAACTCGTTCTAGAAGGCATTATTATAAACTGTACTTGCTTATTACATGGTTTCTAGAACGAGAATAAAACAAATATCCATTTAAACACCTAGACTTAGATAAATTCATATTTAAGTTAAAATATTTACACAGAGCGGAAATCGAATCCACGAGCGCGCAGTCGAACGCTCTACCATCATGCCCATACATCTCATGGAATTCTATGGCGATACCAAAATATTTACCCAACGGCACTTAGAGAAGACAAGTCGACCGATTTTGCAATCACTGATCCTGTATCGCGATATGAATGTTCTCACGGTGGTTAGCCACCGGCCGATGTTGAAATATTGTATTATGTACAGTCGCTATCAGTGTTAGCTTAACGCATTCCATATTACCGACCACGTTTGCTCTGAAAAATACAATTAAAAAAACAAAAAAAACAGTCAAAAAAATTGAGACCTGGTGAGCGCATTATACAAAAAGCTTGTTTCCATCTTCCTACAGTCCCGGGTCCTTTAAGCGGGGCGTGAAAAGCATCTGATGAGGCCGTTAAGCTGAGTGCCACCATTGTAACATGGTACGTGTCTGTAATGATGACCCTCTGTTCCAAGACTTTGCCTTCAGCTTACCATCAGGTGAGGTGAAGTCAAATTGACGTTTCCTGTATAAAAAAAACTGGAAGTTCTAAAAAGGCTAAAAGTTAATTCACACTGAACCTTTGTTGCCCTCGCCCATAGGCCACGGTAACCTCTTACCATCAGGAGGGCCGTGTGCTTGTCTGCGACCTAAGTAGTATAAAAAAAAACATTCTTTAAGTATAAAAAAAAGTTAAGTTAAGTAAATATTTTTATTTACGGTGATTATTTCAAAAAAGAAATTAGCAACCCTATATGAAAGCGCGCGATAATTTATCGGAACATCAAGATTTCTCTAAAGAGACTTTGAATTATAATAATAATAATAATATATGAATTGTGGTTATGTGTAGTGTATAAGAACTTGTCAATAGTTAGATTGAACTAGAGAGATAACGCTTTTTCACATTGCCCTCTGACACTAGACAATTGAGTAAAAGGTGAAAATCGGTAAAAGTTGAGTCTGTTTCTTATTTTATTGTGTTTTTTTTACATACGTACATATATTATATTCAAGCTCGTAAATCCCCGAAGGGTATAGGTGCATTAACACCCACATTTCGCCACAGGAACAGATGGGGTGGCCATTTTCTACTCCATGGGGAACAACACGTTTTTTTAGTTATTTTTAATCATGCGCTCAGCCACTTTGTACTAAATTATTTGACAATATTGTATAATATATCACCGCATAGGACGATCCTATTGAAATTCACCGAGTTCGTTTTCAGACTTCCTCTTACTGGTCAAAGTTATTTTACAAAAGAAGTCATTAAAATGTTATGTAACTCAATCCTAGTACTTGCTTTAATATCTTGCGAAAATATATGATTATAATGTATAAAGAAACTGATAAAATTGTTAGTATAAATATTGTACGGAAGCGATGATACGCAAAAAAAAACAAATGACTGTGTTTTTTCTCTATCTGTATTATACACAATTATACATATGAATTCCTGCTTCATCAATCATTTATTTATGTGTATAATAGATATAATGAGACTCATTCATAAAAGTTAATGAGTGCTACTATTCCATAAAATATAGACTAAACGAAGCAATTAATAAGTATTTTATGAAGTAAGCTTTATATGACTACGCACAAAAATATCTATAGTAAAACATGCAATTATATAGTTTTTATAGTCTCAATATTTTATTACCAGGTAAAAAATCTATTAGGGAAGCACATAACAGAATATTTTTTGTTTATCTATTAAACTTCTCGTGGTTTATAGATACATACAGTCTCGTCTGTTTCCCAGTCCACCTGCTAAGTCCCTGATATATATTTTTCGCTTCTTCTACTTTTATAATTGTTTTCATACATGCTCGCCGGTTTCGGGTACTCTTGACATAGGTAGTCCTTTCTTTAAAATGCCTTCGATCTGATTGACCTAGGAATGTTTGGGTCGACCCATCGAATCATGGTATACCTATTTAACAAAAGTAAGCATAACTTTTTTTAATTTACCTATTTATAACTTAACTAGCTTGTGTTATGGAATCTAGAATGCGGATAAACATAACATACTTTTTTGCAATTAGATACAAACATTATACATAGAAACAACCAAACCAATGCAAATATACATACATATTTATGCAAAAAACATTTACAATGAGCGGGAAACAAACCCTCGTCACCTGCGTAACTGCGTAGCAGTCAAATTTTACCGCAGGCACACAGAGGCTTACAAAATATACCTACCTCATAAGATCAAAATAAGTTTTGAGCGTAAAACACGTACATTTCAGATAAAATCTAAAAATACAGACAACGTTGACATTTTCGAGCACAAAAACGTTTTAAAAAAACTGTGTAGGAACATAAACAATGCATCCTTATTTCTTTTTGGTAGGCCAAGGACGCAATTGTTATTCAGCCTACAATTCGGAAACGTGTGCATCTAGATTTATCGACTAAGTACATGCTCGCAATAGTAAAATCGACTAATTTGATATTTAGATCGGGCCTCGTGACCGCGACCGAATGTAATAGTGATGTAATTGACCTTCACGTTTAGGTCTATAGAACATTGACAAATTAAGGCATCGTTTGAATGATTAATGTTTGTTAAATTCAAAATATATTGTCATTATCAGAAGGAATAAATAAATTAACAATATTTTGTGTCGCCAACAGTTTTGTTGATATTTTTTTGTTATATTGTTATGCCGGCCGGCCAGCTACATGGTGTAGGCAAGAGTGAAAAAAACCGCGTCTCCTCTCTACTTCACTTGTAATTTTTTGAGTAGAATCGATATTGGAAAAATATTTATAGGTGCCCTTCTAGACGAGACTGGGTGTCATTCACGCAGGTGCCATTCCGATGGATGCGCTAGCTAGGTGAATTATTTCGCTAAGATTAGGTACTAGTATTTCGCTTTACATACTCTTGCAGTTAAGCTAAATTGCTTATGCTAGGAGTGGGTTCAACTCCTCGTCGGTAGTATAATTTCCAGACCCCCAGGACAAGTAGCCGGACGTATGTCATAAACGTCAAAATACGTTAAATCCTATACATTACATTATTAAATTCTATTCAACAATACGCTAACGAATTGCCACTTGTCTATGGGATCAGGGTTGAGACAGTACAGTCAACGACATAGGTACCTTAACAATTGCTAATTTCATTGATCAAATAATAAATAAAACGCGGAATATAATATGAACTTTGTCTTTGAGGGATTCTAAAACTATTTACCTAAACGCCTGTAGGCACGTGCTTTCAAATGTAAAAAGGATTTTTTTAATATTTTTGTGTTAATCAATTTTTGTACTTAAGTCATCACACTGACTCGTTAGCCAATCTATCGAAATAAATAAATAATATTAAAGAGTTATCATTGTATAGTTTGTGTTGTAATGTGTAATAGGGTTGTTTTCTAATGGCGATGGCGCTCAGGAAGTGAGAGATTTTAAATCATTACATCTATTATTACTTTCTCGTTGTTAGGGTTCCGTAATTGTTGCGAACGGACCTCTGTTACTAAGAGTCCGATGTTGTTTGTCTGTCTCTGTCAACTGCACCTCATTAATAGCAATATTTATACACCTGAAAATTAAATGTTGAGAGTTGAAAGAGTACAACCACTAAGCAACTATTTAGGTGATCAGTGATATTAGTATCTAACTGAAATTACTAAAATTCCACCTAACCGTCCAAACTAAGCTAAGCTAAGGTTAGGTGGAATTTTAGTTAGGCTTGTGTTAGGAATAGGTTTATGACGATAGTGTAAGGCCAGAAATCGAATCCAGAACATCGCGATTGTAAGACTGACTCAGTAATTACTAAGCTACTGACGCGTTGTTAAATGCTTAACAATGGCACATAGCGTTGTATCTTCTTAGCCTATTTGAGTCCACTGGAGGCCTATGTCTATCAGTGGACCGAAATTGGTTAATTGATTGATTAAGACCGCGAATCGGCAAACTGAAAGATGCTCCCCAGCCGGATAGACAGACGACCTGAAAAAAATATCTAAGATAAATTGTAGTCATATCTTGTATGAAAGTACCTACGGAACTCTTCGTATGCAATTCTGACTCGTACATGACTAGTTTTTTTTAGACTTTTAGGACATTGCAAACAATTTGACACCAGTAGGTAACGTGTGACGTAATCTTGTTATTTAATACACCTTTCTACAGAACCCACATATTTTGATGTGACAAGTAACTGCTGTATTATGTAATATATAAATAAATCAATAATTATTATCAATTTGCATAATTAAAAAATCTTCAAGGTGTGACAGTGTCGTGGAAACGGTATAGGTAGAGTGATTTAATTTGTAAGCTTGTATTTTTGGCCCGGGGACCACTCTACTATTCTAATCTAGACTTTTCCTGAACTTCTTCTTCTACATTCTAGCGTTAATTTCCAGTCGAATTCGAAGCTTTCACCTCGGCGTCTGGGGTCCGCTTTACCAGTCTTAACTGCGGTTTTGGTTGGACCTCGATAAATTCAACACACAACCGATTGACGATCTCGAAGCATTGCAGTCACACCAGTTGTTGGAATGTTGGCTCCAACTTCCCATAAAAACTGACATAATATATAATGTTCATATGGCAACCGTGACCGACGACTGAGGCACGACCAGACCAATGCAAACCATATTCATGCATACAAATATTTGCACTGCGCGGAAATCGAACCCGCGCTTCCTGCGTAAAAGTCGCGTTCACCACCACGTCACTGAGGCTACCTCTGCAATCCATCCATCCCATTATACTTATGTATTCTATATTCTATTACAATGTACCTACGTCAGGTTTAACCGTCTAACTGTAAGTGACGTCACGTGCGCTCGCGCAGGTGAACACCAGCCGATCTGGTTCCGGTATACGACTCTCACTTTCATTGCATATAGCTCGTGTGTAGACCGGTTTGGCTCGCAGTTATACCCAATTATGTAGTTTATTACAAGCTCAAGTGATAACACCTGTTGTGTTTAAATTTTAAGTGAAGAAAGTGATTTTTTTATTACCTTTTTTATTTATACCGTCATTTGACTTTGACTTTGGTTGTTAGACAACAAGATCTACGTCTCTCAAGTCCACCTCTTGCTAGCCGGTATAACTACTGATTCCAGGCTCATGCACGGGTCTTCCTTTCGGCGTTGGGAGGGTAGATTGTTGTCGCTCGGGTAAAAGCCGTATTAAACAAAACTTAAACGAGAAGAAGAAATAAGCGCACCTCCAGTTAACTTTGAGGTGAATGATTCGGATGCAGCCGGGATTAACACTTAGTCTGGAGGGTCTGTCTATCCGGCTTTTTGACCTCAATTTTGCACGATCTTCGGCATCATTGGCAGTAAGACCATTGGCACGTCTGTCATCTTTTACGAGTTCAAGCCAGCACTAAATACCCCTTTTACTGATACATAGCGGAGGCTACTTTGCTAGCCATTTATTACCAACGGAACCCGGCAGTGACTGCCGGGTCCTGACCGTACTACCTAAAGTGATACTCATACCTTTTATCTGCGATGTCACAGATATGAAGGCTGCCACGGATGCGGGAGTTCCTCACACGATCTTTACGCGTGACTCCACGTCTCCATCAAAGCATATTCATCTCCTTGACATACAGCTTCTGCTTGTATCGTTCTAGTAGCGACCACGACGATTCTCCTGCAATATGTACGCGATTAAATTAATTATTATATCGTAGTCCAACGCCGGAGATACGCTTCACTCAATTTGCGCAACCGAACCAGATCCTCCACCTTCCGTATCCAGTCTATCCTAGTCACCTTTTTCAGGTCGTCATTCTGTCATGCCTTTTCGCGACATCATAATAATAATATAAATAGTTAGAAATAAAGTATTGTTTACGACTTAATTATGTTAATAAGAGTACGTAACTATTTTATATGACTTCGGGAGAGTTATCTCTGCTCTCTTTGTTGTTATTTTTTCAAGCGAATTGTTTTATGTAGAATATGGACGAGTGAAAGGCTTTCTTGTTAAGAGATAGTGTCTTTCGTATACATTTAGCGCAATAAATTAGAAACTGTTAATTAGATATACGTAGAATATTTATCATCATCATCAGCGTCAGAGCGCCAATCCCGGTTGTTTCCAAGCAATTGTAGCCAGATGGATGCAACCTGAATAGGCTGTATGTATGTCCCTATACCATGATCGCGTTAATTCCCGTTAACATTATTGTAAACCTAAATAAATAGTCATCTTTTTAGAGCCTAATATCTCCCCTGATCTTGGGACATAATACATTGAGAGCCCTCCGTGCCTCAAACAGCATGTTAACCATTGGTCCGGGCTGTCATATACGCACATATGGCAGTCATTACGGGTAGTTAGAACCCTAAAAAGTCTGATATTCTGGTCTAACTACAGAACTTTGATGTCACCGGTAGGTTGTTGAGGTTAGATGGTAGTCTTTTCACAGAAAATATCGATATTCGGTCGTGTCGTAGTTAAACTATACGCCAACCCCAAACTGAATTGAAAAAAGATTCGTAGGACGACGACGTGTAGAGATAATGACTAACTTGTAGTAGTTAATTATTAAGCTTCAAACCGTACCAGGATATTGCCTACAACATTAGTTCCAGTAGTCAACAAGTTCGTATGAATTAATTTATAATTAGCATTCGATACAATGACATAACGATACAAAAATGTAACAGGAGACTCAGGGCAAGGTCTTCGACCACGGTCCAACGCGTCACACACAGACACACACCTTCTAATATACATAGTTATAGTACTATGTAATTTTGTAACATAACACTTGCGAACGACCTGCGAGGTGAGCAGCTTAATGATAGTGTATCGGCAATTAATCAAACCGAATACATCAATAAATCTGTACGTGTTTGCAACTACCGGAAAGCTATGAGCTGGTAATTTTTAGGTCTGGATTCCGCGTGTTTCCGGCAGAGTAGAATAAAATTTGGGCCACCCCATCTCCTCCCTTGCGGTGTCGTATAAGGCGACTAAGGGATAGGGCTGTTTAATATCAGAGAGATATATACAGCCCAGACTCAGCCTCAGATACATGGCTCGAGTCAACAATAGTGCCCGGAATACGGCAATAGGCTCACCCCCTATTACGTGCGACCTAATACGATGATTGGTGAAATGTGGGTGTTAATTCATCTCTGCATAACCATCCGGGGATAAAGGCGTGATTGTATGTATGTATGTAGGTATGGATTGAATAGGTTTCTTCCAGGCTAGCGTAAAAGAAACATCATCACTGTATCGTCATCTGCTGTAATCGTCTATAAATACAACAAAAAATGTGGTGCAGCTTGTCAAAGGGAAAGCCGGTGGAAAAATATTTTCACCTTGATCCACATTGTCAAATCTCTCGGCAATGGGAAGCCGACAGGAATCGGATTATAGGGACCCCATGCCACTGCTAAGTACGTAGACCCAGTAAAAAGAAGCAAATGATAAAAGAAGAGAATGCATGGGATTGAACCGCTTTCATATTCAAATTATTAATTTACTACAATAATGTTTAAATATTCATATAAACCATTGTTAGTCACAGGGCGGTAAGCAACCGAGTTATTTGCCTATAAACTCGGTTGCTAGAACTTGAAAGTAAATAAATAGAAAGAATATGATAACTACACCATATCGTTTATGTTGTCTCATCACTATCCATCCCAAGGTTGCCTGGAAGAAATCGCTTCCAGCGATAAGGCCGCCCATTGTACATTACATGTTACCTAACCTACACTTGTCTCTACTGTGAATCTATTGGTGTACAATAAAGAATTATCTATCTATATTATATAGGAGTGAGTGGTTATTGCTGGTTTTTCCTCACATTCACTTCACTAGTGACGAGCGATTTGTATGTGCAAATAAGTTTCAAATATAATTATGTATGTTTCTAACGTATTTTAATCCAAATTGATATTGATGTTTTTTTTTTTTGTTTTATAAATCATCGTTGAATGTGACAAAAAATTCGCACTAGGCACTAAGAATATTTTAACATTATTTAAGGTAGCAAACAAGTACTTGGTTGTTTCCATGGTCATTGATTTACATAATCTGTGGCGCAAAAAAGTGAGGATTTGCATGCAAACTATAAATTTCCTAACGTCTAGTTTCAAATAACCATTTATAAAGAATTAAGCGAATATAAACTACATTTATCCGTATTTTCATCATACTTTACAATCAATAACATAGTACATATATTGGTTACAAAAGCAATAATTGTGATAACCAAAACGCCTACTAACCTTTACAACTTGCCTCTGCTGATACAGTTAATTGACTTCCAAAAATTCATTAATACAGTTGAGAAACAGTAGTCGTAAATTTTGATTATAATACCAGATTATTTTCTTAAGACCGCTTTCCACGATCCTTCCTTCTGACTTCCTGCTGACGGATATAGCCCCTAGACAAGTGCCAATTTGCTGGCCGGTGTATTGTAAATGAATGTATGAGGTTTGACGTATACTAATATTATAAGTGTGAAAGTAACTCTGTCTGCCTGTCTGTCTGTCTGTCTGTCTGTCTGTTACATTTTCACGCCTAAACAACTGAACCGATTTTGATGAAATTTGGTATAGGGGTAGATTAGACCTTGAGAAAGGACATAGGCTATGTTTGGTCGCGATAACCGACATCCACGCGGGCGGAGCTGCGGGCAAAAGCTAGTATGTCAAAAACGTTAAAATAAGAAGTGTCATATACGTCTAATACCATACATTCATCATTCTATTCTTCAATACGACGGCCAACGTATGGCCACTTGTCTAGGGGGACTAGTCTGCTAGCACCGATGTCGTCGATGCACCGAGGAAAGAGTACATCCATAGAACGCACCGTGGAAAGCAATTGATGCTCAGCCCCCCTAGACAAGTGGCAATTCGTTGCTCGGCGTTTGATGGAATAGAATGACAAACGTATAGGATTTGACGTTTTTGACATTCGTTGACGCCAGTCATATACGTCAAATCCCATACATTTGGCATTCTATTCCATCATACGCCGAGCAACGAATTGCCACTTGTCTAGAGGGGCAGTATTTGGCTGTCGATTGCTACCATGCGTGGTAAATTCTGCAGAATCGTGCATCAAGGACACCCATTTTTAGTGATATGATAATTTGGCAGTAGGTCCTAGCATAAAAAGACATGCACGGGAAATATACTGCACTAAATGTCGCTAGCCATTGTGGGTGTTGGATCGACACTTTATTACGTGAGCATAAATCTTTGCCCGGTAATAGAATTAGTGTCAGAGAGCCATCATTTATGGTTATTCTGACATAACCGCTAATAATACTATTAAAAAGAATATGTTTGTTTGAGCATCACAAGAAACTACTGACCTGATTTTGATTAATCATACATCTTTAATTTGACAGTTAGTTCTTGACAAAACTACGTGTAATTTTTTGAATAAGGAACTACCAAAAATATAGCTCCACAGATACAATGCATTACATCACTACAAATGCTAGCTGTAACAAAAAAAAAAACAAGCCAAAACTCAATAGGCTTGTGTCCACTAAGAATAAATCGGGTTGATGTATGTTCCTAGCGACTATTCTTGTTATAAAGATAGCAAAAAGCATAATAGTTTGGTATATAAAATAAGGATTACTTTTATTTTTATAAAATAAATTTAGAGAAATTAGACATTCAGTCACGTGACATCAAACACCAATCAGAGAGCGTGACGTCACGCCTTGCGCCCTGTGTTGACAACGTAGGTGATTTTTCGCCATGTAGGCCTAGACGAAAATTGGAAAACAGTTCTTTAAATTAATAAATTTATAACTGGAGTGAAGTCAAAACAATACCTATAAACTTAAATTATAATACATAAAATAATCTATAGTACTAACTCAAAGTAAAAAAAAAAAAACTAAGTTTTTAGTTATTTTTTTACAGTTTTTAACTGTAAAATAACAAATTGTGATGATAACTTGAAAAAAAAACGTTTTATATTATATATACTGATATTTTGGCGTTTGGGCTACTTTAGGCTACTTTGGGAATGAAAAACGGCGATATTAGGCCAAGCGTGGTTGGCAACACAACACTGCTTGCGTTTGCGTTATTGTTTTTGTTTACGATACGTAGTACGTACCAGTATATATATTAATCTATGCACTACACATGAACTTGTTTGACAGTTTTGACACGGGGACACGGCGTGACGTAACAAAAGTCGCCATTACAGTTTGGAGTGTTTTTGACATAAATTCAAATCGACTTATTAAATCTCAAAATAAACCATGTAAATGATTGTTTTATATCAAAATAATATATTTTTGGGGTCATTTAGGTATAGAAGTATTGTATTAACCATTTTTTCAAATTTAGGACACAAGCCTATTCCAAATGCCATCTTTAAAGAAATGCATGATAGGTCTTTTAAAATGTCAGGTACATTTCGCAAACGGGGACTTACCGTACCATCGACAATGCCACTACGTTATGGTGTCAAGTGTGTGTTGTAATCCCAAAATATTTAAATTTAATCGGTCTATGGTGAAAGAAATGGCTTTTGGCACGCAATGACGTGTGACGCGACTTTTAATGGCAAATTACTATGCATTGGTGTCTTAGAGTATCTATCTATTGGTGTTCATTGTTGGCAATGATTGTTGATTGAGTACTTAAGGGACTGAACTGTCTTACTTTTTAACATATATATTAATATATTCACGCGTGTAAATCCCCGAAGAGGCAGGTAGAGATGTATTACCACCCACATCTCGCTATGATTTTTGATGCCACGCGGCACGTAATATGGTGCGAGCTTATTGTTGCTAAGCGGACACTTTGTCATGAGCTCTCTGTTCCTGTGAGATGTAGAAGAACCCTGTCCCTTAATTTCCTTCTACGACACCCACAGGAAGAGATAGGGTGGTGCTATTCTACTCTTATCTTAATATCTTACAGACCATCTATGAGTATTCCTAAAATCCTACTAATACCTATCTTATGTTACGTTTACATACTCGCGGCAGAGCGAGGGAAGTGGCGAGAGAAGTGGGCAGAGACGTGGTGTGAATGATATATTCGTCATGCCGCGAGTACTGCCGCGTATGTTGCGCAAATACTAGTGCGATGAACTATACGAGACCGCTAGATGGCGCTAAGCTAAATAAAACACGACTTTCGTTATTGCTCCTCGAATATTTACTTTTAAAAATATTTATATCGATCTACGGAAAGTGTATAGTAGTTGAAAGTGATAGTTTTTATTAATAATCTATTTAATTAATTCGCTATGCTGTAAAAGCTTATTGCGTACACTGCTACAGCGTTGTCCTCCATACGTTTACGTCCGTCTCCGTTGCAGGGCGAATACTGTAATGCGGACCAACGCGATGATGGGAGTGTGTGAATGCTAGGGCATTAATCGCGCGAATATTTCTGGCAACACGATGAGCAATGCGAGCGGCAGTATGTAAACGCGGGGTTAGACGCGAAAGTTTATAAGTATGGATGGATGAATGGATGTGTTTTACTCTTTCACGTAAAAACTACTGATGGGATTTCAATAAAACTTTACAATAATATAGCTTATACATCAGAATAACACATAGGCTACGTTTGGTCGCGATAACCAACATCCACGCGGGCGGAGCCGTGGGCAACAGCTAGTATTAAATAATCAAGTCATTACAAAAACTTTTATTTCAATTATATCTAACTTATTATCCAAGATATGTACAATGGACCTTGGATTGGACAAGCTTCTGTCTAATAAATTGCAATACTATCCGTGTTATAAGCGTTTTGTCTGTGACAATCAAAACCTTAAATAATTCAAATTATTGTATGTGAGCGTATAATGGCATTTAAAATATGTTGAGACATCACATTGTTTAAAATAGTAAGTATCTGTAAAGGTCTACAAATATCTTTGAAAGCTAGCCTCACTTAATAGTTTATTAACTACTAGCTTTTGCCCGCGGCTCCGCCCGCGTGGATGTCGGTTATCGCGACCAAACATGACCTCCCTATGTCCTTTCCCAAGGTCTAATCTATCTCTGTATCAAATTTCATCAAAATCGGTGGGGTGGTTTAGGCGTGAAAACATAACAGACAGACAGAAAGACAGAGTTACTTTCGCATTTATAATATTAGTATGGATGTTATTACACCATGCTGATTAACCAACGAGACTAATGATAATCACTGCCGTAAAAGTCAATATAATTCTGTAAGAGGAGAATAAGTAGGAGAATAGAAAGAGCAAGAGAGAAAGTTCCACTATCCAGGAGAAGTACAATAATCTGGCCCTCGATTCTGCTAAAGCACAACCACTGTTACACCACAGAGACTGCGATAAAATTCCATTTGATTTTAGCTTTTAAAGTAATGCGGTTTAAAATTAAACAGCTTTTTGTAGAGTGACTGAAAGAGTGTAATGAAACTCCTTTCATTTAATTTTGGACTTTGAATCTATACACTTAAAGTCTAAAATTTAATGCCATTTTTTACAGTCTCTGTGGTGTGACAATGGTTAAGTTTTAGTAGAATCGCCGCCAATTGCGGGTTTAAATCCAGCTAAATCTTCCTCGATAGCTGTTGATTTTTTTGTTTCAAATTTAAAGGAAAAATCTCAAAATGTTATTATTTACTTTTTATCTATGAGTGTCTTTTCAAATCGATGTATGAGTGTCTTGCCTGAAAATGTTGCTTTTGATTTTACAAAAATATGTGAAGTGCTATTGGTCGAAGTTCAATTAGTCAAATACTTTTATGTTATGTTAGTAAGATGATATTCACGAAAACCTTGAATTGGATAAGCATTAAGCATGTATCTATTATATTGCAATTCCAACAAATTACAACCATTTTGAAACTAACATACCTAATCAATTTACATACCTTAAATAATTCAAATTAGTAATTCAAGTATCGACGAAGTATGTAATGATCTTACGAAACATGTATTGAGACTAGACTAGGTATTGCTACATTCATACATACATACATATTAACACACCTTTATTCCCGGAGCGCTAGGCAGAAGTGAATTTGAAGGTGAAACCCACATTTCACCAATCATAGTTAGGTCCCACGTAATAGGGGGTGAGCCTATTGCCGTATTCCGAGTACCTACTATTGTTGGGTTATTCCCAGTAGCCCCAACTGTCCTCGCCACCACTGCTGACAAATGGGATTTGTTTCCAAAAAATGTCCCACTTGCCACCACTGGTGACGCCACCACTGGGACAAATGGGATTTGTTTCCAAAAAATGTGTGTGTATTTCCAGCGGTGGCGTGGACAGTGGGGGCTACTGGGAATAACCCAAATCATGACTCGAGTCATATATCTGAGGTTGAGTCTTGGCTGTATAATATATATTTGTCTGTGTTAAACAGCCCTATCCCTTAGTGGCGACTAAGGGATAGGTGCAATTCATAGTAGCAAAATAACAAAATTGGTTCGGCGACTCCTTCCTCTGCTGCACCATTAGGTTCTGGAATTCCTTATCAATACACGTGTTTCTTTCTTCCTAAAGTCCCGGGTCCTTTAAAAGGGAGCGTGTAAAAGCCTCTGGTGAGGCCTTCAAGCTGAGTGCCACCATTGTAACATGGTACGTGTTTATAATGGTAACCAAAATGGGACTGTAAGAAGAAAGAAACACGTGAGCTGGTAAAGAATTCCAGGTCTTTATGGTGCGGCAAATTCAAATCTAGAACCAATTTGCTGCTTCAGTAATTTAAAATATCCTAGTTCAGCATGAGTTAGAGCAGTCCCCAATGCAGTAGAATGAATCATAGTTTGATTAACTAAAACTAAACAGGTATTGTGACATTCCCCATATTTATTTTAACATAATCCTTACGGAGGTCGGCCACCCGTCTCAACATGGCTTTCTATAGAATGGTGGGCTGTTTATTATCAAAACAAAAATAAATATCTCGTATTCCGGAATAATACGGTCAAGCACGTGTTGAACTGCAAAGGTTCCGTATTTTGAAATGTTTATAGCCAGAAAATTCCTTGAATTTAAAGTTAAATATCGTGGAATTCAATTTGCACATAATTTGCCTTCCTGAAAAAGATACCATTCTAAGCCTCCATCACCACTCTGGCTATCCATCACCATCATAAGACGGACTAGATGTAGAAGAATTAAGACGACAGGACAACTGGGTGCACATTTGTGTGCACATTTGAAGAGGCCTAAGTCCCGAGCCTATTTTTCCTTTCATTTAATGCCTTTTTTTATTTATTTAAACTTTTTACACAAATAAAAATATAGATGTATAAACGGACCTAATGTCATGAGTCTGCCAGTCAACCTTAGGATGTTGCAGAGATTTGTCAAGGTAGGTGCTTAAAGTTGTGTTGTGAGAGTGTGTGATCTAGTACTGTTTATGTTATTTCCTAAACGGCTAATTCTAAAGCTGCGTTTACATACTCGCGGCAGAGCGAGGGAAGTGGCGAGAGAAGTGGGCAGAGACGTGGTGTGAATGGTATATTCGTCATGCCGCGAGTACTGCCACGTATGTTGCTGCGAATGTCGGCTTGGCGGCGCGAGTCAAAGGAGCGGCAATACTAGCGCGATGAACTATACGTGACCGCTAGAGATGGCGCTAATCAGTAAACACGGCTTTCGTTATTGCTTCTCGAATATTTACTTCAAAAAATATTTATATCGATCTACGGAAAGTGTATAGTAGTTGAAAGCAGGGGCGTATTTACCCTGGGGCCAAGGGGGCCATGGCCCGGGGCGGCAAGTTGCGAGGGGCGGCAGAGCCGCCCCGAGCGTCTAATTTTTTTTTATACCACTTAGGTTGCAGACAAGCACACGGTGCGGCCCACCTGATGGAAAGTGGTTACCTTGGCCTATGGACGTATGCAACACCAGGGGCGTCACACTCGTGCTGCTGACCCTGAAGATCTGATCTGGGCGCTTTAATCTTGACTCTAAAAGGCGCCCAGAGATAGACGCTCGGGGCGGTTTCGCCGCCCCTCGCAACCTGCCGCCCCGAACGTCTATCTCGGGGCGCCTTAATCTTGCTCTAAAAGGCGCCCGGAAATAGACGCTCGGGGCGGCTCCCTCGCAACGTGCCGCCCCGAACGTCTATCTCTGGGCGCCTTAATCTTGCTCTAAAAGGCGCCCGGAGATAGACGCGCCCCTCGCAACGTGCCGCCCCGAACGTCTATCTCTGGGCGCCTTAATCTTGACTCTAAAAGGCGCCCAGAGATAAACGCTCGGGGCGGTTCCGCCACCCCTCGCAACCTGCCGCCCCGAACGTCTATCTCTGGGCGCCTTAATCTTGCTCTAAAAGAGAGAGCCAGAGCGCCAGAGCCCAGAGATAGACGCTAAGATAAATATTACGTATATTTTTTTTTATTTTAATTTTTCGGAGCTTACTTAGTTACAATATGACTATGTCACTCATTATTTTAATTGCATTCAAATTAGAAAACCCTAAATAACATTTGCGTTCAAGTACGGTGTAACTGGGGCCATGCAGCTTGGGCGCCGAAGACGGCAGCGCCTTTCTCTCGCAGGGAGACGCTACCACCTACGGTTAATTCCGGCCGAGGTGGTTGCGGCGCTGTAAATGGCTACTCATAGGGTTTCCACGTATCCTTATGACTAGCAGAGAGCACAGATAACAGCAGCTAAGGGGCGACTGGTTCCCCGAGACCTGGGGGCGACAGGTGCGGTCGCCTGTTACTCCAATATATTCAGACCGGTAACGCGGCGGTGAAACCCGTACCTTTCCGGGGTTCAATGGGGACACCGACTACCCACACCCGAAGAAGCTATCTTAAAAGGTCATCCGGGTTGCGAGGGAAATATCTAATTGGGTAACTTTACACCCGATAATTGAGACCCGACAGAGACGGTGTGCGGTTTTAAACCGAGACTGCATGTGGCACTTCACGAGGAATAATCACCCCTCGCAGACGGCCATAACTAGCACCAGGACCTGCGGCGAGAGGTTTCCCGCTCTGACGAATGCTTAAAGAATACAAAGCGTGAAGTGGCATATACATGGAGGAGCCCAGGCAGAGGTGGCATTGCAGGGGTCGGCTCCTGATCTGTATGTCTCAGGAACTCACCGAAGCAGCCATAGCTGGGCGCATTGCGTCAGCTGGTAGGAGAAGCTACTGTGATACCTCTATCGCGTTATCGGCAGCGAAGACGTGTGAGAACCCCCTTCTAGCATCACCTCATCCGAGCTAATCTTCTCCTTTGGTCGAGTCGACGACATAATATGTCATATTTTGTTTGCCCAGTGTGCAACCACCCTGATGGCGTTCTCAGAGGCACCCATGAGTTCCTGCGGTGTACACGTGCTTAGGCATGCAGCACACGTTAGCGCCTACCTCACTGTAGTTCCGCATTCACACCGTGGTGCCTGGGTCCACCTTATCTGAGAAACTCCATCTAATTCGGTTTTCGTTACCTACTTCGGCTGACCTGCATCCGAAGTCTATTTAAGGACTGCCAGGTGGTGTATGGGCAGCCTCTGTGCTCCCCACACATCAATTGGCCAGAAAGGGTTCGTAAGTAAGAGAACCAGGTATGCCCACTTCAGATCCAGTCACCAAATACGTCCAAGGACTTGGGTAACTCCAGCTGTGGCTTACTTGGTTGCTTCTGATTTCGTGCCGTCACCATCCAGTCCTAGCCGATGTTCCACAGAAGCGGCCCCAGATCCGCGCCAGCCGGAACACCCTGCCACATATCTCACTTACTAAGCCCTGTCCTACATGGGTAGATACTGGCTTTCACCGATAAGTAAGCCCCGACAATGACGCGAGGATAGAGAGGCACCCCGTGCTGAAAGAGTGCAGCTCTGATGCAGCTCCATGGCAAGGTGTTAAAGACGTAGGCAGCAATAGACACTGCCAGCATCAACTCGCCGTGCCACTGCTTCTTCCACCAGGGCCCTCAAGCGCGTGTTGGCATCCACGGTGCTCCCGACTGTACCCAAATTTATTGTCTACCAAATTCGGCCTCACTCCTGTAAGGCGCTCGATGTGGCACTTCACGAGGAATAATTCGTTTAAAAAACACCTGCATGACTGCACACCTTGTCCATCAATACAATGAGCCGATAGGCGGACGGTAACTTTGCAGAAGAGGACCAGTTTTCCTGTCTTTCGAATTTCCGGAATCCGTCTCTACTTGAGGCATATGTTATAGAGCCCTTCTAAACGGGATCCGAGTGCCTTTAGAGCCTAGAGTGCTGCCAGGTCCCAAAGCGGTGCTTTTGCTGTTGACTTTGGGCCATAAAGCATCATTCTTCACAAGCTATTGCTGTACTGTACTAAAGTGATTTTTGGTTGCGATATCATCTTCTACGTAGGGCGCTTTAATGGAATGGAATGCAAATATTTCCCCTTGAAGGGATTCTGGTTGGGAGCCTGGGTTAGTGGAGAGATCGATGGAAGTCACTTCCCTCGCACCATAAGATAGAGATCTCACGAATCAGGCTTGAAAATCTACAGCAATTTCTGACGGACCCCTATTTTGTGTCAGCCCCTTGGGTGCAGGCTAACAGTGAACGCGAACGTCACATAGGGGCAGGCGCGGTCGCAGCTTGAAGTTTCGGGGGGGGTCACTTCGGAAATTCCTTAAGAAATGTAACCCCCCCCCCCCCCTCCCCTCGTACTGGGACTTTTCAATATGACGTGCATGGTTTTGGGGGGAGGGGGGGTCATGTCCCCCCCTCGGACCGCGCCTGCATAGGGGGCGGCAAACCTAAGTGGCCCGGGGCGCCAAATCTTTAAATACGCCCCTGGTTAAAAGTGATAGTTTTTATTAATAATCTATTTAATTAATTCGCTATGCTGTAAAAGCATAATGCGTACACTGCTACAGCATTCTCCTCCATACGTTTACGTCCGTCTCCATTGCAGGGCGAATACTGTAATCAGCCCCGGATCTTCAATTTTTTTTAGGCGGGGCAAAAAATGAAAATGCCGCCCCCGGCCGCTTTTTTGCCCTACGTAAATTCCCTTGAATGCCGGCGGGGGGGGGGGGGGGGGGTGTCTATCAGTCAAAAGTAACCCATCTTTCCCTCATCCCACCTTGAGTCCTCGCTCGCATCACAGTGACGACAGACTATATACAGACGTGGACTCCTATCTGATCCGAAACAGGTGGTCCACGAGACACCCTCTCCCGGAGATCACCTGCATCAGCCGGTACGGCAGGCTCCGTCCGTGTCGCCTCTCTAGCCAGTCCTCCATGATAACACGGCTTGCCCTGCGCTCGGTCGCCCAAGTCGTTCCTTCTACTCCATCATGATGTCCGGATGGAGCTGGAGGCTCGGGTTCCCGTCCCTGCTCCCACGTCAACTTTCACCACTAATATAGCAATTGCCCAGACCAGAGAGACTTGGGAGATGCACCCTGAAGCACCTGAACCTTATTGCGAAGCACACAGTCGTATCCGATGTTCCACAGGAGTCACTCCTTTGACAGGGTTACTCCTGTCAAATGAGTGACCCCAAGACAGATTTCTGCGGAGTACCGCATGACATTTGATGACGACCAAGGCCGGTTACTGTTAGGTAGATGATGGCTCTCTCCGTCAGATACACCCCGACTAGGCGGCAAAGGTAGAGATGCACTTCATGGTACACGAGCGCCTCGGGCAAGGTGTTGAACGCATTGGCGATGTGATGTCCAAGGACACCGCCCCGGGCAAACTCATCCTTCACCAGAGCCCTCATGAGCATGGAATGGACTGGAATGGAAAGGGGACTCTTTTGTCCGCACTTAGCCTCATTTTTTGGGCCATTGTGCATGGACCTCATGAGCATGATGGCATCTACGGTGGAGCACCTCTGGCTAAAGCGATATTGGCCATTCGCCATCTCCGGCCACAACCTGGAGCGGCGTCCGATGAGGCACTTCCCTATAACTCTTTCAAAGAGTTTGCGCACCTCGTCAAGCACCACTATGGGTTGGTAGGCTAACGGTGAGTCCACCGGGCGCCCTTTCGAACGAGGACCATTTACCTCGTCTTCCATGATTGCGGAAATTGGCTCCGCTATAAACATGCGTTAAGAAGCTCTGTCACTTGGGGACTTGGAGATCTTCGACTAGAGTAAGGACCCACTCTCGTCCTGGAATGACGTCGGGTCCCGGGGCGGTTTTGTTACTTCTTGGCTCTGATCATTGCACCGCCAGCCCTAGTTCTACCTCAAGTGACCTCGAGTCGTCGTCGTCATCCACACTGGGTGCCATAGGCGACCGAGGCTCAGTAGTCTGCGGTGGAATGTGTTTCGTCAGCTGCGCTGGGAACAGGGAGCCATCAACTCCTCTGAATAGAACTGGTGGAGACACCTAGTCAACGGGGTCCAGGGGTGCAGCTTGCCGCTTCCCATAAGGCAAGGCCGCCCCCTTGGGCTTGGCCTTTCATCTGCAAAATTTGATTTTGCCGCCCCTTGATGCTGCCGCCCGGGGCACGTGCCCCGGCTTGCCCCCCCCTAGATCCGGCCCTGACTGTAATGCGGACCAACACGATGATGCGCGTGTGTGAACGCTAGGGCGCGTAATTCATCGCGCGAATATTTCTGGCAACACGATGAGCAATGCGAGCGGCAGTATGTAAACGCGGGGTAAATTTATAGAGAAATCCAATTTAGCTGCGGAACTCTAACAATTCTTTATTTATCAAATATATCTCCCGCCTATGATATCATGCTTCTGGTTGTAAATACACGTCATAATCAACGTTTTTTAGAATTACCCAACATAATACTCGTAGGGTTAAGCCCTAAGATGGTTCTTAGGGGTAAAATTTGTATATGGTAACTACTTTCGTCTCTTTTGAATCAAAGTTTGTTTGAGTAGATACCGAGACATTCAAAATTGGAAAAATAATGACTCCTTTAGTGTTTTACTAAACATAGTTACATATTACCTATAACATAGACTACGAAGGCATATCGAAATCTCACGAATGACTTACAAACCATTTCAATTCCGTAATTCTATATATGAGCTCTGCTGCAGAGAGAGGTGACTACAAATTCCTCAGACCGAATATGTCACGGTCATTGCCCTACAGTTCACTCGGAGGCTGTGGAGAGCAATGATACGTATCTTCACGCTCTTATTCACGTAGAGAGCAAGAAGATTACACTTTGTTTATAGTTCACGAGATAGATTCGATAAGATGTTATGTAATTGTGGATCGGATCAGCTTAGTGTGTCACCTTTCGAGGGAAAAGGGTTGTGCAATTTTTTATTTATTATTTTAGAAAATGTTTTAGAGGATATTTATAATGTATACTCTAAGGATAGGACCTATGTCCAGCAGTAGACCGTGATAGGTTAATTGATTGATTAAAGCTAATACTGATAGCGACTGTACCATATACCTACAGGGTGGAATATAATAATACAGAATGTTATTTTTTCGGATTTTAGTCAGTTTGATTATCGGATTTGGCAAGCGAATTTTATAAAATCAGTTCTGTTTCTGTCAGTTTTGTCTTCTCTAATATATAAAATTCTTCTGTCACGGGGTGCGTAATCGAACTCCTCCGAAACGGCTTGACCGATTTTGATGAAATTTTTTGTGCTTATCCGGTATCTATGAGAATCGGCCAACATCTATTTTTCATCCCCCTAAGTGATAAGGGTGCAGCGGGAACGGGATTTGAATACCACGCGGGCCGAAAATATGGCGGTACGAAGTTCGCCGGGGCAGCTAGTCTTATATATATAAAATTCTCGTGTCACAAAGTTCGTTCCCGTACTCCACCGAAACGGCTTGACCGATTCTCATGAAATTTTGTGAGCATATTGAGTAGGTCTGAGAATCGGCCAACATCTATTTTTCATCCCCCTAAGTGATAAGGGTGCAGCGGGAACGGGATTTGAATACCACGCGGGCCGAAAATATGGCGGTACGAAGTTCGCCGGGGCAGCTAGTTTCTTTATAAAAATAAAGGAATGTTTCCTTTGAGTGAAATTTTCTGTCTTTTTCTCTAGGTATGGTTTTGTTGTATTGTCAAGTATTGTTTAATCCCTATCATTGCATTGGTTGTATAAACACCAACTTAATACGATGCTATGTGAACCGTAGTCATTCTAAGTAGACTTTCTACGACATAGGAACGAGGAAACGGTGAAACTGCCCATTAACTGTGGAAAGCGAGTCGTGGAACGTACGTGTCCTGTCAGTTCCACCATACTTCGTAACCGTAACTATAGTATGAAGTTTATCTAAACCACCAAGTGAGCCATCAAGTTTATTAGACCCTGATCCCATAATTCTTATGTTTATAGCAGGACCATACGTATTTTTAAACCTCTGAATGTAAATAAAGAAAAAAAAAGTTTAAAAACTAAAACCCGACTACCGCGAAATCACGCTCTAACCAGTATTAAATAAAAAAATATCAAGGCCCTTGGTCATATGCTAAAGTGAATAAAAATCAATAATTTAATTTTGAAAAAAGATTTTTTTTATACCATTTAGGTGACAGACAAGCACACGGCCCACCTGATGGAAAGTGGTTACGTGGCCTATGGACGTATGCAACACCGGGGGCATCACACTCGTGCTGCCGACCCTGAAGAAACCTTCTAAGGCCCTTCTTGAAAAACCCCATATTGTAGTCGCTTGGGAAAACCCTTGCGGGGAGTTCATTCCACAGCTTGAGTGTGCGAGGGATGAAGTTCCTTTCATACCGCACAGTGCGCACCGTTTCCGGTCGCAATGTGTGAGGATGAATTCCCCGCCTATGGCGAGAAGTGCGATGATAGAATGTAGCTGTGGGCATCATGTCAAACAATTCATCTGAGCAGAAAATTTATACACATTCAAAAAGTGCTCACATTTTCATTTGATACCAAACACGGCATGTTCATCTCAATTTTTTTTTTCAACATACTCTGTGACTACTAGAGGGTGCCACATTAGATTCATTGACACGTCATATAGCCTATGATAAGTGGATGATCAAGACACGTTCCCCTTGCATGGTAACTTGCCAGCGAGCAACAGGGACCTTTTGTAGTAACCTTTTCTGCAGTAACCTTGTCTATTCTCGGTAGTGCCTTGTGCAAAACTTCAGTCAAATAAAGCAGTCACTTCCGCGTCATTGATTAACAAACAAACGCCTAGACCTTTAAGGTTGCATAACATAACATAAACTCACGCCTATATCAGTAGGCAGAGGTGCTAGCAGCCACATTTCGCCGTTTATGTTTAGGTCCCAATGTAATAGGTGGCGAGCCTATTGCCATTAACCGGGCGCTTATAAACCTGCGATAAATACACACATAACTTCGAAAAGCATCGAAAAGTTATTGGTGTGTGCCATGGTAAAACCTGGGATCGAACCCGAGACCTCGTCTCAGCAGTCCATTACCCATACCACTAGGCTACCGCGACTACTAGGCACGTCAAATGATCGAATGCTCATTCTATCCACGCACAATGGCCCAAAAAGGAGGCTAAGTGCGGAAAAAAAAGAGTCCCCTTTCCATTCTATCCGCTCTACGCCAAATTCTATTAGTGTAAGTGACAGAACTTTCGTTCGTTGTTCTTTCTAGATGCTGAAAACAAGGTTTCGTTTAACCTAAAATATTAAGAAATAATGCTCTTGTTTTAGCTCGAGCTCTTTGTGCGTGTGGTCTAAATCCAACTTTAGCGCCTTCGCTGTGTTTAGCGGGTGCACGGCGCGGACGTCCGCTTCGCGTGCTTGTTTCATGTTATTTCAAGAGCAGCGCTGCGTGAGGCGGATACCTGTCACACGCAACGGACAGGCGGACGCACTGCGCGCGCAACCGCGACCCGCTCCCGCTTAACGGAGCGAAGGCGCTTAGATAAATGCCTTTCGTGGTACAATCAACGACAAAAGTTCATTAACGCTTAATAAATATCGTCGGCTCAGGATGGTAGTGAAACATCTCCATAATTTGATGTTTTAAGTTAATATATTATGCAGTTTACCTACAAAATTAATTTCCTATGTAGAACAGTAATGGATTATAGTGGTTTTAATGACTTATTGAAGTCTAAAAGCTGTTTCCGAATTATTAAACATAGCAACTTTTTTATCCTTTTGATAAATCGTATCCCCGTCTAAATGAGCCTTAACCCGATAGAAGAATTTAAAGTTCAATAAACACGCGAACATTTCTATGCAGTTATACATCATTAGTTACGACATCAACATAACATAAGAACAACCGACAATGATGCTACAATTCTATGTAGATAAATTACTAAGATAAACGCATCGAGAGCGTGAGACATTTTGATTATACTATTGGTTTATTTCGATGAAAGGCTCTTCGAAATAATTATGTATGTATCTGCCTCACACGTACCTACTACTATACTAAGTTATACATCTATAGTCTTATTTTGTAATCTGACAAATTAAACTAAAGAGTACGATAGAGTTGACATGGTTATTTTGGCCAAAAGTTCCTAAATAAATGAAGATTAAACAACGTTAAAACAACAACGGCTTAGGTTCAGGTTGCACCCCTTGGATATTTTTGGGATTGGACAACCTGAGATTTGGACATTTTGGGATATTTACATTCTAGCATTTTATCTTGGGTTTTGGACATTCTAGGATTTGAACAATTTGGGACTTAGGCATTTAGGGATTTAGACATTTTGGGATTTGGACATTTTGAAAATGTGGATATTTTGGGATATGGACGTTTTGCGCCCTCTGGACATATTGGGAATTGGATATTCAGAACTTAAAACCCTCACAGCTCCCCTAGCCATGAGACATTTGGTTGGCCGGGGTATTACAGAATTCTATAAACATATTGCCAAGTCTTGTCTAGAGGGGCAAGTTTTCAGTCGGTAAAAGAGACCTCTTCATGTTGTAAAAGGGTATACCAATTATATATACCAATTATATAATATAAGACACAGGTTAGGTACAGTCAGCAAAGGAAACATCCTTTGCTGACTGTACCTAATCTGTGTCTCCTAAATCCAAAGTCTAGCAGCTGTGTATGTATATTTACCCCTGAAAGAGTGAGCAGATGCGTATTAAAATCCACATTTAGCTAACTATAATTTCCTTGCTACGTAATAAATAGTGGCCGAGCCTAATGCCATTAAGAGGGACGCTGTCATAGGCTGTATGTGTACTGTCAGATGGGAAACTGCCCTATCCCTTAGTCACCTTCTCGGCTGACCAAATTCAAAACCCAGTAAGGGACATTTTTTACGAAAACACTTTTTTTCCATATTTCGAACTTTCATATTTGAGATTTCCATTTTTAAAGTTAGTAAGGGTATAAAACGTGCAATATACATTATTATCGAAATATTTTACTCATTATGTAGTCAGTGGTCCATCCAATAAATATCACTTTATTACTCTAACCCCGATACTTTTGAAAGGCTTGACCGTTTTATGTTTTTACGCTCTCCTGTAAAATTTGTTAAAAAACACTTACTGGGTTTTGAATATGAGCAGCCATTCTAGGACATCCACGAGAAGAGATGGGGTGGCCCCTATCCTACTCCACCGGGATCAAACACAGCAGTCTAGTAGTATAGGTAGAAGTAATTTAGCCTATCCGCGTTTTTTGGTTATTACACCTCTGCTTATACCAAGTAAACACATCCGTAATGTGTACCATTTCAACAAGATGGATGTTAACTTAAGTGTAATTATATGCTTAAAATAAAAAGCGACAACGCGCACGGAAAGTGAAATGCGACTTTCGTCCGAAGAATGTTGTCTCGCACAGGAATAGAACCCGCGTTACGTGTACTTGCGTAATGTTATGTGTTGGTGGAAGAATCTTGTGTTGCATGGTTCTATTTGTAAGTAAACACAATGTATTTAAAACTGAAATGTAATAACCAGTTTTTTAAATTATAGAATACTAGCTTTTGCCCGCGGCTCCGCCCGCGTGGATGTCGGTTATCGCGACCAAACATAGCCTATGTCCTTTCTCAAGGTCTAACCTACCTCTATACCAAATTTCATCAAAATCGGTTCAGCGGTTTAGTCGTAAAAGTGAGACAGACAGACAGACAGACAGAGTTACTTTCGCATTTATAATATTAGTAGGGACTAGGCCGCGTGGTTCCCGGCAGAGTTGAATTTGGGCCACCCCATCTCTTCCCATACGGTGTCGTACATACAAGGCGACATAAAGGATAGGGTTGTGTAACATAAGACAAATATATACAGCCCAGACTTAGCCTCAGATGCATGGCTCGATTCAACAATAGTACCTACCCAGAATAAATGATTTTTGAAATGTGGGTTTTAATTCACCTCTGCCTAACCATCCGGGGATAAAGGCGTGATTATATGTAGGTATATGTACATTTTAAAAGCGTGAATTTCCTGAATGCCCCCTGCGAAGACTGCAGCAAGAAACTCAGCGGGGTTTTATGTGATCTCTTTACAAACATGTTTAGGTACGTAATCTGATTTCCTTAGGGTGCTTGTACACGGTGCATGTAGCTGGAGCAAGTAAAAATGCGGGTTACACGCGTGAGTAATATGCGCAAGTTACTTGTTCAAGTTACCCGCTTCTACTTGTACATGGTACAAATAACTGGAGCAAGTGAAGACACGCGGGCTACTTGCGCAAGCAGTATGCACAAGTTATTTGCTCGTGGTGAAGAGCTACATGTGTATCAGCTATTCGCGCGATAGCTTTATTACTTGAATCGCGTCAAAATGTCTCGACGAACAAAAATTCTTGTAAAATCATTTGTTAAAAATGTAACTTGCAAACTACCCGCGCGCGCGCGCCGCTCGTCACGCGGGTCACTTGCGCGGGTAGTTTGCTTTGGTACATGCGCGAGTCGCTATACCCGCACATGTTTTTAAACGGTAAGTTTACGATGCATATAACCCGCGCATGTGCATCGACATGCTCCAGCTACTTGCACCGTGTACAAGCACCCTTAGGTATTTAGTTTTGAGTACGGAACCTCAATCCCTCTGAGCTTGTCAATAATTTACTTAAATGGTCACTTAACTTCGACCAGTTTGGTCCTACTTCTCTACATCACAGATTTAATAGTTTCCTTATCGTTTTGCATATAGTTTCACTATATGCAAAACGATAAGGAAACTATCAGGAGACTATCAATCTCTAGGTAGGTAGAGATGTATTAACAGAGTTTGACCACTATGCGTGTTATTATATATAGTTTTATTTTACTCTATACTGTTTCAGTAACAGTATAGAGTAAAAATAAAACTTTAATAATGGCGTCCTACTTAGCAATGGCGTCCCGCCAAGTCCAAGAAGTCCTTAGGGGGCTGTCCATTAATCACGTGATGTTTTTTAGCAATTTTCTAACCCCCCCTCCCCCATGGTGATACGTGGTGAGGTTTTAGACTACCCCTACCCCCCTTGCCAAACTCGCGTGTATTTTTATCTATTATTTAACGCTAGAAAACTAAGAATCGTGACAAAAATCACGAGTTATAAGAAAAAATAAATACACGTGATATCTCAATATACCCCTCCCTCCCCCCTGTTGATATTTAGTGATTTTTTCCGAGCCCCCTCCCCCCCCTCCCTGTTGAGCCTCACGTGATTAATGGACAGCTCCTAGGGTGTCATACATGCAAATGGTCTCACTGCCATGGGCGCCCAAGATCATGTGATGTGGAGGAGGAAGAGCCGGATTTCGGACCCTGAGTTAGGTAGGTAACCTTGGTCTCGGATGCAATCAGGAAAATATGTCTCCATGAACTTGATGAGGACTGTTACTGAGAGTTTCTAATAGGAACACTCATCAATAATTAGCTGATAGGGTGGTTTATTGCAAGTCATTATTCTTCTCGGGGTTAGGAGGTCAGCAGTAGTTGCTCCCATGAAAACCGTATTAGCCAAAACAAAAAACAGCCTAGGATCCACTTAAGGAATTTACTAGTAAACCACGGCTATCACGGCTATCTGCGAGATCAAATCAGAAACGAGGAGATCCGTAGAAGAATCAAGATTACCGACATAGCCCAGAGGATCAGCAACTTGAAATGGCAGTGGGCAGGGCACATAGCACGGAGGACTGATTACCGATGGGGTCGAAAAGTTCTCGAGTAGAGGCCACGTATCGGCAAGCGCAGCGTAGGACGTCCACCCACAAGGTGGACAGACGACCTTATCAAGGCCGCGGGAACGCGCTGGATGCGAGCCGCTTCCAACCGGTCTTATTGGAGATCTATAGGGTAGGCCTATGTCCAGCAGTGGACTTCCTATGGCTGAAATGATGACGGCTATCAATATTACAGAAACCACTTCTAATACGAACCGATAACTGCCTAGTTAGAGTTAACTGCGGAAGATCGATTGCAGCATAAAGATGTAAGCTCATACATAATAGCGCCCGTCGCACCGGTCGGACAGTGTATACCAAACAAGATGGCGTAGTTTAACTGCTATAATCCGAGAGCTGGTACGATTTTTTGAGTACGTTCTTGAGGCAAGCTGGAAACTTGTCAGACAACTCTCCTGTCATACCTCAACACGAGGGTGCAGACCTGGCTGGTGGGAACGGGGGCTAAATCAACCCCCAATTTTTTAAACATATTAAAAAACATCCAAATATACATGTTTGAGGCGATATGCAATTTTGTGTTTAAGGTATACATAAAAAAAAGACAGGCGACTTGGTGGGGGCTTACCATTGCCCGGCAGGTTCAAAGGTAATTTCCAAAAATAAAGGTGCGAGTTCGATACTTGCTACGTTCAGTTATTTGTATCTATTTTCATTATTAATTTCTGCATACATATATGAGGTTGAGGATCACAAATCTAATCTTACTTGTTACGAATGGCAGTCAATCTAAAAATAGATTCAATAGAATATACTTTCAGATCGTCTGCTATTCCTAAATCTCTTACCCCGCGTTTACATACTGCCGCTCGCATTGCTCATCGTGTTGCCAGAAATATTCGTGCGATTAATGCCCTAGCATTCACACACTCCCTTCATTGCGTCCACATTACAGTATTCGCCCTGCAACGGAGACGGACGTAAACGTATGGAGGACAACGCTGTAGCAGTGTACGCATTATGCTTTTACAGCATAGCGAATTAATTAAATAGATTATTAATAAAAACTATCACTTTCAACTACTATACACTTACCGTAGATCGATATAAATATTTTTAAAAGTAAATATTCGAGGAGCAATAACGAAAGTCGTGTTTACTGATTAGCGCCATCTAGCGGTCTCGTATAGTTCATCGCGCTAGTATTGCCGCTCCTTTGACTCGCGCCGCCAAGCCGACATTCGATGCAACATACGCGGCAGTACTCGCGGCATGACGAATATACCATTCACACCACGTCTCTGCCCACTTCTCTCGCCACTTCCCTCGCTCTGCCGCGAGTATGTAAACGCAGCTTTACATTACATATGACGACACAATTTAACTCGATAGGAACTCTCAGAGTAAATTTCATAAAACTATTATATAATTTTACAATAGGAAACATTACCACACACGCGCAGTTTTACTAGTAATTACTACATACAATGTAACATAATAATTTTACTTGTAATTGCTGTACTAACTCGAAATTTTACTGTCACGTACCACGATATGATATAAATAAAGACTTTTGTTCGGACGTGTCATGTTACCCATGAACGTGTAAGAAAGATATATGGTTGTACTAGCTATTGCACGTGGTTTCACCCATTCGACCAAACATAGCCCATGTCCTTTCCCTAGTCTTACACCCGTATTCACAAACAATACTGTGAGGTCTCATAGTGTGCTCGAGCGCATAGGGCTGGTAAAATTAATTCACAAACATCACGGAGCAGTATCTAACGCAGTGTGTTCCCTCAACGAAGTATTACTTAAGTGTTGTCAATGAATAAAAAGGCTTGCCAAAACGAACGCACTGAGAATTTGTCGTTCTTTTGGTAGTACGCATAGCGAAGTATTGTTTTTGAATACGGGTGTTAATCTATCTGTGCACCAAATTCGATTAGGTTATCTTCAAAAATGACTTTCATAGAAATTTTCATCCGTATTTGAATTCCTTTATCCCCTCTTTACGCGATAAAATTTCTCAGGCCTCAGTCCATCTCGGTACCAAATGTCATTAAGATCGGTTTAGTGGTTTGGGTGTGAAAGCGCATCAGACCCAGACAGACAGAGTCACTTTCGCATGTATAAGTATAAGTAATATGAGTGAATCCATACGAATATCACTTATAGGTACACCAATGTGTATGGAAGTATTTGAGGTCCCAAGATTTCTGAACCCATCTCACTGGTGCTGGCTAGGTTACGTATCAAAATACCGAATTTCAAAATCGCGAATGTACGAATGGTATTTTGAACATTAGGTCAAACGAACATTCGGGATTTTGAACTTCGTTATTATCAACTTCGGGATTTTTATATGTAACCGCTTTGGCTATCGCGTTTACCAATCTAACCTACTCTATTACCACTTAGCTACGAACTGAAATGATGGTTCCAAAACCATTGCTCCCGTAAAAGTCGTACAAGTCAAACCAAAAGGGTAAGGAGTAAATTCACATGGACGTAGTACAGTCGGAATCACACCTATTCTTAGTAATTATGAATATGACTGAAGAAAGTTATGATTATTATGAAGTTAACAACATTATTAGCGATATTTCCCACGGAAATAATAGTAATAATTGCAACAATATGGTACAATTTACTTTCACTAGAAATAGACTACTATGGGAAATTTCTTTGACCTTAGAATAGTTGTATGGTGTTACGAAAGTGTTGCTGTATTTATGGAATGAAGTACAGTCGACGACAATAGTTACTTAAGAAATTTCAAATTATTGATCACCTTAGACTTTTAACCGTTGATAAAACAATAAACAAAACATGATATGTGTTTTCTTCTACCTACCGTCTCAGATTTTTTATGCCGAGTGTGAAAAATCACAAGTTACCGTGCCCTCTGGACCATTTTACATTCGTGACCTTGTAAGAACACTGAACAGAGAGTTTCTGTGCCGTCAATGCAGAAGAAAAATCCTCAGTCAAACCCTTAGTCTTCCCACTAACATCTCAAAACTCAACAGTGGCACCGTATTCACCCTCGGGAACAGAAAATGAGATTATTATGGCCGCCGTACTCTGTAAGGTGGAGGTACTTCCCCAGTCGGACTGTTCAATTGAAACGAAAATACCGTCGTGTCCTACTTACGCATCAATTACTAGTGCATGTATTCCTATATAAAAAGATGAAATATTTTAGAGCTAAAAAACTTTTGACGTCGACTGTACCATTTCATTTCGATGTGCGTTTATTTTTTCTTTTTCAAGAATGACTTTCGTTTTTATAAACTTTTATTTAACTCAGAATGTTTGTGAAGGTCAAATCTTGCAAATGAAAGAACCACTTCGTCTTATACCACGGAGTTGATCTTTTCTTTGTTGGTTCAGGTCGGATGACAATGCATTTTACGGCAATAGCGCACGCGTTTTTCATACCACTTACGTGGCAGACAAGCACACGGCCCACCTGATGCAAAGTGGTCACCGTGACCTTTGGACGTATGTATGCAATACCAGGAGCGCACACACGTATCAGTGATGTAATTTTAAACGCATAATTTATAACATACATACAATCACGCCTCTTTCGCAGTGGGGTAGGCAGATATCATAGCTTTCTACTTTTATAATTGTGTTCATACATGCTTGCTGGTTTCGGGTACTCTTAACATGTCCTTTCTTTATAATGTGCAATAAAAATGATATAAAACAGAATTATTTAAAATCGAGTGTGGTGGACAGACGACCTCATTAAGGCCGCGGGAACGCGCTGGATGCGAGCCGCTTCCAACCGGTCTTATTGGAGATCTATAGGGGAGGCCTATGTCCAGCAGTGGACTTTCTATGGCTGAAATGATGATGATGATGATGATGATGATGAGTGCGTGACATTGGGATTCGTACATTTTACCGCGGATATATAACTTTTAATTTCATATCTCTAGAGTCAAATCTCTAGTATTTTAAACACATTCCCAAAGGAAGCGTGCTACACAATAATCACGAACCATTGCCGCAACTTCCTCTATGAAGTAACAGTGAGTTGCTCCACAGCACGCAATCTATCGCAAATCACCTCACATTATCTCTGGAACACATATAATGTGTATGTAAATAATGGTGTTTCACGCTCTTATTCCGTTATGAGGTAAGCTGGATTGACAGAGTAATTGGTGCTATGGGTTAAGATGTAATCTGTGCGCGTTTCCTACCAATGGACGTATGTAACCTCTTTTAAATTACTATTGACATTAAATGGAAGTGTATTTCGTTCACAACAACCTCCGTGGCGTAGCGGTAAAACGTTCGACTGCAACGTCAGAGATCGTGGGTTCGATTCTCACTCATTGCGAATATTTATATGCATGAATAGGTACCCATGTCAATTTGCATTGGTCTGGGTGTTTCTAATTCCAATATATGAATGTCTTTACAAAAAAAAATGTATCTGATTAGGTATGTACCCTAGATCCCATAACAAAAGCTATAGTTAGGTATGCTTACTATGTATATGCTGTGTAGAATGTCGTAGAAAATTTATTTATTGTACACTAACCATCATCATCATCAGCGTGGACGTCAACAATCCACTCACTCTTTCTCCTCCTTCCAATTTGGTTTATCTTGACTTTTATAGGAGTGACTGCTATTTAGCCTCCTAATCTCGATAGTATAGACTGCGCCGGAGTTTTCCCCACTCTATAAATGCAAATTAGGTTCTCAAATCAAGAGTCTCGAGGGATGGAAGGAAATTCTCTCCGAATCATGTAGTACGCAACCGTTCTGGTTACAAACTGTGAGGGGTTCTTACAGATGTCGACCGTGCAATACTTATAATGATGATGACGTAAATAATAAATAAACTAACCTCACGCTCGTCTTAGTGATCTTATTTCCTTATTCTACGGTCTACAAAGCGCTATATTATATGCAAAACGATTTTTAAACACGGCTTATGCAACTAGCACTAACAATATGTAGTGTTAGACTTGCGTAATTCACACTTTATAATGTGGGGCTCTTTTTTACTGCCTAGATATCTAATAAGCACATTGTTAGTAAGAACCTAGGATGAGTAAGTAAATATCGGACTCCTAGGTCTATCCTCTATACCTAAAGACACTCTACACCTTTCTATAATTTTGTTCGGGCTTTTACGGGAGCAACTCCCGTTTGATCAACTAACCCTAGAGGGCTGGCTGAGGTTTTCTTGGGCCCCAAAGTTCTTAATGGGGCTCCATATAGCCGTAACGTTAGTATAATGTTATGGTCTGAAAAATATTTGTAATGATGAAATACCTTTTTTTATCGTGCGAAAAATCCCCACGGATACCTCCCCCGCCGGAGCCGGAGGAGGAGGTTATGTCGGACTCGAACCGACTAAAACGCACGCAGTCTGTGGGCCGTCAGTTGCCGGAGGTGAGATTGTCGTAGTTCTCCTTCGCTCCGTAATGATGAAATACCCAGACGAATGCAAATAACATATTCATGCATTTTAAATATTTGAACTGCGCGAGAATCGAACCCGCGCCTCCAACGTAGAAGTTACGTTCACTACCACCACGCTACAGACGCTGTCTGTGATGCATACTAACTATGGTCATCTATATATTTTATCACATAAAGCTATGATTCCGAAAGTGACCGCATACGTCAATTTCAGACGCACGCAGCATATATAGACGCTCGCAGAATAAGCAGGCTGAAGTGGCAATGGTCTGGCCACATCTGTCGAAGGACTGATGGCCGTTGGAGCAGACGAGTCCTAGAGTGGAGACCGCGAGAAGGAAAACGCAGGGTGGGACACCCTAAAGCCAGGTGGACTGACGAAGGGTGGCTGGGACGGACTGGATGCGGAAGGCAGAGGATCGGCAAACGTGGTGCATATTGTAAGAGGCCTATGTCCAGCAGTGGACTGCAATAGGCTAATTGATTGATTGATTGCAGCAGATACGCGTAATTCACTTCGTTTTCCCAACGGTCCCCTTGAGGTTTTGGGGGGGGGGTCACTTCGGAAATTCCTTAAGAAATTTAACCCCCCCTCCCCTCGTACTGGGACTTTTCAATATGACGTGTATGGTTTTGGGAGGGTCATGTCCCTTGTGACCCCCCCCCCCCCCTCGAACCACGCCTGCTGTATCTGCTGCATGCGTCTGCAGCCGGCTTCGGAATAACACCTTAATGCATAGATACCAGACGTGTCGGTACACATTCTTTGTATACATAATTATCTATCATTATACCACAAAGACCATCGATTGACCTATGATATAACAGTTTGAGGCAACGAAACCTCAAAAGCCTTTGATTCGAAGATCGTGAGGTCTGCGACCTTAATCCACCATGGCGCTATCGGTCTGTAGCGAATCGGTGGTAGCGATCCGACTGTAATTATACGTGCTAGTAAAAGTTTGACAAATTGTAGGATATAGTATATAATAGTGAATGTATAATATATGTTAGTTGTAGGATATAATAGTGAATGTTCTGATGAGCTCTTCCAAGTAATCCCACCCTCTCCTTTCCTATATAGGACAACACGTGCAGGACTTAGATGCCACCCGCATACGGTGCAGAATATTCCATCAAGAACCAAGCGATTCGGCGACTCCTTCTTCTGCCGCACTATTAAGACTTGGAATTCCTTGCCAGCTCACGTGTTTCCTTCCTCCTATAGTCCCGGGTCCTTTAAGCGGGGCGTGAAAAAGCATCTGATGAGGCCGCCAAGCTGAGTGCCACCATTGTAACATGGTACGTGTTGTAATGGTGGCCCTCTTTTCAGAGACTTTGCCTTCAGCTTACCATCAGGCGAGGCGAAGTCAAATTGACGTGTCCTATATAAAAAAAAAAAAAAAAATATCTCTGTGATTGTGAGTGCGTCTGTTTGTTGTCGTGTTCCTGGTTTTATTCCCAGGATTTTACTGTTAAGCTAGGTCCTTAGCTGAAGTTTGCATAGACAAACATGATATTAAGGCTAGATTATTCCACGGTAGCCTAGTGGTATGGGTAATGGACTGCTGAGACGAGGTCTCGGGTTCGATCCCAGGTTTTACCATGGCACATACCAATGACTTTTCGATGCTTTTCGAAGTTATGTGTGTATTTATCGCAGGTTTATAAGTGCCCGGTTAATGGCAATAGGCTCGCCACCTATTACATTGGGACCTAAACATAAACGGCGAAATGTGGGTGCTAGCACCTCTGCCTACCCCTTCGGGGATATAGGCGTGAGTTTATGTTATGTTAGATTATTCCAACCATCATCATCCTCCTTGCGTTAATCCTATCGCATATATTCGTGCCCTTAAATCCCCAAAGGGATAGGCAAATCTTATCTTATCTTAACTATGATTTTTAGGCCCACGCCAGCCTATTGCCAGCCTTTTCCATGGGCTGTATATTTACTGTCGAATGGAGACAGCCTCCGTGGCATAGCGGTAGTGAACGCGGCCGCTACGCAGGAGGCGCGGGTTCGATCCCCGCTCAGTGCAAATATTTGTGTTCATGAAATATGGGTATTTGCATTGGTCTGGTCGTGCCTCGGAGAGCACGTTAAGCCGTCGCGTCGGCCCCGGTTGCCATAAGAACATCTATGGCAGTCGTTACGGGTAGTTGGAGCTCTAAAAAATCCAAAAACAACGGTCTAGCCGCAAAGCTTCGATATCGCCTAATGTTATCATTGGGCTGTGGAGGTCAGATGGCAATCGCTTCACGAAAAAATATCGAGGTGTAGCCAAATCTGTAGTTAAGACGGTAAAGCGGACCCCAGACTCCGAGCTGAAAAGCTTCGGATGCGACTGGGAATTAACGCTAGGATGAGAGAGGAGAACAGCCATCCCTTAGTTACTTTCCACGACACCCTTGGGAAGTGATGGGGTGGCCTTACTTTACTCCACAAGTAACTAATTTTGTTTGTTTGTTTGTTAATACAACATACATACATACAGTCACGCCTCTTTCTCAGTGGGGTAGGCAAAGACCACAGTTTTCCACTTGCTACGATCCTGGTATACATCTCTCGCTTCTTCTACGTTCATAATTGCTTTCATGCATGCTCGCCGGTTTCGTGTACTCTTGACATGTCCTTTCTTTAAAATGTCTTCGATCTGACTGATATACCTATGTGAATGTTCTTTTTTTATATGTGTACTACCTGACCCGGCGAACTTCGTACCGCCATATTTTCCGCCCGCGTGGTATTATCTCTAAATTTATCAGTGTTTCTCTACAATATTATGCATGCATTATACATATAAACCTTCCTTTTGAATCACTCTATCTATTAAAGAAAACCGCTTCAAAATCCGTTGCGTAGTTTTGAAGATTTAAGCATACATATGGACGGACAGACAGCGACAGCGACTTTGTTTTATAATATGTACTGAGGCCCCCATACACCCAACTGAACTCAACAATAGCACCTTCTCACAGCGTATGTAAAGTCCCCATTATCTAATAGCCACCGGTGCCCGACGTTGCGTCAAGCCGCGGTTACTCACGGTTACCCAACGATAACCGTTAGGTCGCAACACACGTGTGGATAATCAATTGTCTATGGCCCCCGTTACAGGAATTTTGAAAGGGGTTACGTGAAAATAATGGCATAGACAACGGTTTGCACGCTGTGTTTATTTTTTATGGGTATAAAATTTCGATGGCATAGATATTTATTGTATTCAATATTATAGGCTATAGATGTAATGCTGGTCCCATTCTCGTGATGTATAAGCCCCATATATTGTGGGTTGGTATTCCCATTGTTGGTCTTCCATAATTTCGTTCATTTAGGCTTTTATGGGAGCGTCTTGGATATTATTTTCAACTTGAAACCTCTTCACGTTCCCGACTAAAGGTAGACAAATAATTGAAGAGACAGTTTTTTTTAAATCCCTGAAGTGGTAGGCTGTATTAAATAAAACCCACATTTCGCCAACTTACTATGATTTTCGTTCCCACGATCACCGGAAAATTAACACGGCACAGTACGGCAGACTTCGGAAATCGAGTTAAAATATATTAATACTAGCTTTTGCCCGCGGCTCCGCCCGCGTGGATGTCGGTTATCGCGGCCAAATATAGCCTATGTTCTTTCTCAAGGTCTAAACTAACCACATACCAAATTTCATAAAAATCGGTTTAGTGGTTTAGGCGTGAAAGCGTAACAGACAGACAGACAGAGTTACTTTCGCATTTATAATATTAGTATATTAGTATGGATCATAAACAGGCAATGCAGTTTTGTTTCTTTTTAACAATAATTACACGATTCCTTTAAGTGAAATGCAATATCTTCAGTATGTAGAGTACTTTCCCTCTAGGTAATGTCAAAATATTCCACCCTATATACTAAATAAAACCACTTTTACACCCGTATTCATAAACAATACTTCACTATGCGTACTACCAAAACTGTGCAAAGAACGACAAATTCTCAGTGCGTTCGTTTTGGCAAGCCTTTTTATTCATTGATAACACTTAAGTAACACTTCGTTGAGGGAACGCACTGCGTTAGATACTGCTCCGTGATGTTTGTGAATTAATTTTACCAGCCCTATGCGCTCGAGCACACTATGAGACCTCACAGTATTGTTTGTGAATACGGGTGTGGTGTCTCACAATTTGGTAAGTTTTATACCGATACTGACATAATGTCATACTGATAAATAGCCTATTATTATTGAATTTAATACCTACCTCTAAATATACCGACTAGCTGTTGCACGCGGCTCCGCCCGCGTGGATGTTGGTTATCGCGACCAAACATAGCCTATGTTCTTTCCCAAGGTGTAATCTATCCCTGTATCAAATTTCATTAAAATTGGTTCAGTGGTTTGAGCCTGAAAGCGTAACAGACAGACAAACAGACAGAGTTACTTTCGCATTTATAATATTGGTATAGATAAATCCCGTTACAATATAATATATCATAACACATTAGAACTTCCGACAGGAACACCACCAGACATGGTTCATTTAAATACGTTATTGAATATTCATAACGCTAACAGTTATGGGCCCATTGTCCTTGTAACGGTACCCGCAACGTGCGCGTTACAGTAACGGTTACAGGCCTACTTTACTTAATTGGACATGTTACGTGTGTTGGGTTGTTAAGATGCTATTGGTCTAGTTTATTGGAAGCTAGCTATCTATCGATGACTGAAACGCCGAGGGTTCAATTCAGTGCAAATATTTGTATGCATGTATATTTGCATTGGTTTGAGTGTTTCTATGTATAATGTGCTCTCTCGCTCACGTCTTTTCAGAGACTTTGCCTTCAGCTTACCATGTAGGTGAAGTGACATCCTATATTTAAAAAATTCCCTCCGTATCAGAATGTCAAACTATTAAAATGGCCATTAACCTCTCACTTCTTACCTCTTAGTGTGGGTAACCCAACCTGCTCCTCCGAAATCCTTCAGTTCATTGCCTACGGTAACCGCTTAACATGACACCTATCAATTCTTACCTGTCACTTTAATTGTACGGAAATGAATACCTCTCATTAACTCACAATCACCTTTCTACATTCACTTTAACGGCCATTTGTAATGTGCTGATTAAAACGCCATACAAAAGACATCAACGCGCTGCCTGCGCCTGCGCATCTTTTTAGTTCGTTTAAAAACAATACGTACATAGACACAATGCACAATGGAAGTGTATTTTTGCGTTTTGTAATTGTAAAGAAAACTTATACATTGTACGTTCAGTTCCTAGAATAAGTTCAGGTTCGTTTAATTGTAGTTTGTAGATTTTAGAGATTTTTAGATTTTTGTATTATGAGATAATTTTAAAGCATTTAGTATGCTAAACTAAACAAATTATTTTAAATTGGAAAAAGCGAAATCAATACACATTCATTGTTTCCGATAGTTCGTACGAATATCGGTAGATGGCTCCCACCATCGCTCTAAGATGGATGTATTGGAAAATTTGGATCAATCTCGGGCGAAGCTCGGTGGCTCAGTGGTCAGAGCATTCCCCCTGTAAGGGAAAGATCGCGGGTTCGAGTCCTGCCCGAGTATTGATTTCGCTTTTTCCAATTTAAAATAATTTTGTATTATGACTTTATAACATACTAATCCACTAGTAATTTTTATTTATGCCCAACCTGGTAGCTTAGTGGTTCAGGAGTCGGTTTTATGTATGCGAGGACTCGCGTTCGAAATGAAATGAATGAAAACAGGACACAGTTTCATATACATGAATAAATAAATATTGTAAGACATTCTTCTATCTAGACCCAAAGTAAGCATAGCTTAACTAGCTTGTGTTATGGGTTCTAGAATGTGGATAAACATACTTAGATACTTTTTTTTTTTCGTATAATGTGTTATGTTTCAGATTGAAAACAGCCCTATCTTTTTATTAATATGATAATGTACCTAATACCAAAAGTTAATTATAAAATATATGTATTCTAATATATTTTTGTATGTTGTTGCAGGACATCACATTATGGCTACCAGTGCTGCTAGCAGTCATCACATTAGGAATACCTGGTAAATATGTTTCAATTGCTTTTTTTCGTTTACCATGGTGGGTATGAAAGGAACTTTTGGTGAAAACTGGTACAAAGATAGATTTGACCTTAAGTAGGATACTGGTCAACTTTTGTCACAAAAAAGAGTGGCCGAAAATTTGTATGAAAATTCTTCATTTTTGAAGATAACCTAATGAAATTTGATACACAGACAGATTAGAACTTAGGAAAAACATGTTTGGTTGCGATAACCGACATCCACGTTTGAAAAAAAAAAAAAATATATGATACTAGTAATCGCCGTCGTAGGACACGTCAATTTGACTTCGCCTCGCCTGATGGTAAGCTGAAGGCAAAGTCTCTGAAAAGAGGGTCACCATTACAGACACGTATCATGTTACAATGGTGGCACTCAGCTTGACGGCCTCATCAGATGCTTTTTCGCGCCCCGCTTAAAGGACCCGGGACTGTAGGAGGAGGGAAACACGTGAACTGATGGAATTCCAAGACTTAATGGTGCGGCAGAAGAAGGAGACGCCGAACCGCTTGGTTCCCGATGGAATATTCTGCACCGTATGCGGGTGGCATCTAAGCCCTGCACGTGTTGTCCTATATAGGAAAGGAGAGGGTGGGATTAATTGGAAGAGCTCATCAGAACATTCACCATGGTAGAGACGGTAAAATACCGCCAAAGATGCCACATGTCTACGCAATTGCAAAGGCTCGAGGGTTAACTTTTCTCGAACAAGCTGTATATCAGCTTCACAATAGCAAACACACGACGCACCCGCCTACGAAATTATTTCTAAAAAACAAAAGTAACCATTCCAATCCTTTGAGCCTACATTACTGCCTCAAGATCATCCTATCCTACTAAACTTTTCTAAATCATCCACAGCCAAGGATGTTTATCTAACACATTTGATTTAAAACCCACCTTATTATGTTAGCAATACAGCTTAAATTCCAATGATACAACAAAATTTGCCACTCAAATATATTACAGTAAAAGGAGCTCTATTCCTTCTTAGGAATAGAGTTGGTTTTTGAAGGTAGGTTTGTGAACAAAAGTGCCGCGTTCACTTGAGGTGCATACAATACAATGCGTCATTAGACCCACGTATGTACCCCTACCTCCTGCAGTGAGGAGCGATGACCTTAGAATTATTCATTTGAGTCTGTTGAACAGCAAGCTTAAGCATATATTATAGATGTTTGTAAAAGAGCTTTCTAGGACAGGTTCAGATAGCTGATTTGGCAGGGTATTCTCTTTAGAAAATGAGATTCAAGTTGTCACTCAATCTGCCATGAGCATTGATGTTGGAGGACATTATGGACCTTAGGACCTTATCAGGTGGAGCCCCAGCAACCTGAAGTGTTAGGTGGCCTTAGCTGAAGCAGGCATGGGCGACAGTACGATGTGAGTCCCAAAGAGAACTCTGGAGTAAGATGGAGGCACAGCAGTTTCCACACCCATGGACGCCATTTCAGAACCGGAGATAGCGTCGGGTCAAACAGGGTGCGATGAAAGCGCCCTTATAGCCACCTTACATCTCGGTATTTGAGGACCAGAGAAAAAGTGCGTGATGGGGACACAATATTCTTACAAATGAGGGGGCCATTTCGATGACTCTAGGTCAGTAGGGGCGTGAGGGATATGTCAGAGCCAATCTCACCCTCACCAATTGATGACCGAAGGTGGCGTGTGGTTTAAGTCGGTTCGAGTCCGACACAACCACCCACACCGACTTTGACGGGGAGTTTCCGAGAGGATTTCGCACCATAAAAAGGGGTCCGAAACTACAGAACACCTTGTGATCAATTAAAAATATTCTCGTAAAAAAAAATAAAGAGACTCCAACTGTAAGGCAGCAATTTTTTTTTTAATAATATAGTTCCAACATTTCGTCATCAGACCACGTAAACTGGGACAAAAGGAAACGGATACAATTATATTATTATTTGCTGTGAAGAATAGGATAATTAGTTATAACAATTGTGTATAATTTAAGAATCTTTCATAAAATAATTAGAATTGTAGCTAATTTCGCAACAACAATACAATAATACAATAATAATTTACATTATACATGAGACAAGTGTCGACATCTCTTAGCGAGTAGCGTCACTACTTCAGAATTGCAATTAATTTTAAATGTTATTTTAAATGTCTTACATGGTAATAATGGCTGTGAATTATATTTAATTATATATTTTAAATGTTTTACTCCATAATGAGTTTGGCTACAAATGAAAAACAAACTCGTCAGGTTTATTATTAGTATAGATTTGCAAGGATGGTTGGAGTAGGTACATCAAGACCTTTGAGGCCAAGCCCACATCTCGTGCAAGATAGTTCTTTTTTTATATAGGACACTTCAATTTGACTTCGCCTCGCCTGATCGTAAGTTAAAGGCCAAGTCTCGGAAAAGTGGATCACCATTACAGACACGCACAGTCAACGCCAAAAGTCGATGAACGCGCACAAACTTTCAAAACTCGTCCACACCTCACTCGTCAAAAGTCGGTATGGACGGTATACTGTATGACGGACGAGGTACCTACAAGGACGAGGTTTTTGTGCGCAAAACCCCTACGGACACCAATTCAAACTATAGACACCTACTATCTTTAGTCAACCCGCGACTATGGCTGATAAAAAGTAGTCGAAACGTCAGGCTAAAGTAAAAAGGTAATCCCTACTAATATTATAAATGCGAAAGTAACTCTGTCTGTCTTTCTGTCTGTCTGTCTGTCTGTCTGTCTGTCTGTCTGTCTGTCTGTCTATCTGTCTATCTTTCACGCCTAAACCACTGAACCGATTTTGATGAAATTTGGTATAGAGGTAGATTAGACCTTGAGAAAGGACATAGGCTATGTTTGGTCGCGATAACCGACATCCACGCGGGCGGAGCCGCGGGCGAAAGCTAGTAACAAATAAATCGCGATAGAATCCGATAAAAAATTGGCCGTGTATCAGTAGATCGGTAATTTAGTTCGGAGTCGGACAGCTGAGACTTTTTCGTATCAGTAGTTCGGTGATTAAAAACTACCGTACTACTGAGCTTTTTTGTTCGGTATCACTGTAGGGTAACATCAAACTATTGTTTTATTTCTATCGTGAATCGAATCTGAAAAGAAGTACAGTCGACAAGGAAGATACGGTTGCATTTTTCACACGCACGCACCCAAAGTTGTACATAAAAGTGCAACTTTATCCCCTTTGTTGACTGTACATTAGGGCCCCCAGTCTACATTCTCCAATGATTCGTATAGCAATGATGAACAGATTTACCGTCAATTTTCCGCTGTATTAGTTACACTGATTACATGACGCGCAGCGCAGGGTGGCGCAACTATACCATGACAAATGTTATTAAGAGCGCTTTCTGTTACCAATGTTTGTGGGTAAGCAGACGTTCGTTAACTTTAGTATTCTCTATTTTCTTCTCCTTCTTTCTTATTCATACAGGTGACCCTTTTTTGTGCAGAAATGTTTATACCTATTTAACTAGCTGTCCCGGTGAACTTCGTACCGCCATATTTTTTCCAGCCCGCATGAATATTTTGATCACGTTCCCGCTGCACCTATTTTCTCACCGTTTAAACCTTCCCTAGACCTACACGAACATTTAACTAGCTGACCCGGCGAACTTTGTACCGCCATATTTTGTTAGTCTGTTTAAACCTTCCCTGGACATCCACGAATATCTCAAGAATAAAATTAGTCAAATCAGTCCAGCCGTTCTCGAGTTTTAGCGAGACTAACGAACAGCAATTGATTTTTATATATAAGAAGAAGATACTCCATACTTCCATACTAATATTATAAATGCGAAAGTAACTCTGTCTGTCTGTCTGTCTGTCTGTCTGTTACGCTTTCACGCCTAAACCGCTGAACTGATTTGGATGAAATTTGGTATAGGGGTAGTTTAGACCTTGAGAAAGGACATAGGCTATGTTTGGTCGCGATAACCGACATCCACGCGGGTGGAGCCGCGGGCAAAAGCTAGTAGAAGATAAAAGAGTACTTGTAACTGACCGATCGAACTAAATTGCTTGTGTTACGAGTGGGTTCACATCGATAGTGTAACCACCAGAATTCGAACCTGCGACCTCGTGATCGTTAGGCCGATTCGTTAATATTTTATGGTTAATGATTATCCACTATTTTTATATACCCACCTGATGGAAAGTGACTACCGTGGCCTGTGGACGGGTAAAACACCATGAGCGTCACACTCGTGCTGTTGTACATGCGTTGGTTGAACACAGTCATTCACTATCTTTGTTGCTCAGGCACAACCACCTAGACAAGTGGCAATTCGTTGCTCGGCGTATTTTTTATTTTTTTATTTAATTAGGTATAGAAACAGAAAACAGATTACATGAGACACAGATATAACATTAATTGATACACTTTTTGAATCTGATGTCCACTTATATCTATACACAACATTTTTGTGTTAAATGGTTGCGTTAATAAAAGAATATAGATACAACACTGTAGGCTGTAGGGAGCAAACAAATTAATTGTTATGTGACACAAAACTGAAAATAAAGAAAGAATAGAATGACGAATGTATAGGATTTGACGTTTTTGACATTCGTTGACGCCTGTCATATACGTCAAATCCTATACATTTGGCATTCTAGTCTACAAAACGCCGGCCGACGAATTGCCACTTAAATGGCAGAACAGATATCTAATAGTACTAGGCTCAGGTCTGTTGATCACCATTCATTAAAGTATGTATTTTCCTTGTATTACTCAGAACTGTGCATTGAACTGTAGGTACAGTCGCCCCCAGGAAATTGCATTCGAATATATTTATCAGCGCTAATGTTCAACCATTCCTCGAAATTTGAAGATAATCGTTTTGGAAATTTGAGGATAACGTGAGTCAAGGTGAAAAAAATGCTTGTTTATCTCTTGATTTATTATTAAAGGCTTAGTCATCGGTAATTGGGTAAAAAGTTTCTGATTCCAATGCAAGCTACTGAAAAAATATATGGTCCGTCAATTGACTGCAGCCCGCTAGATAGTAAAAAGCCGAGGTGCAGTCTAGAAGATACCGACCACCATTTCTGATGCTATTGGTCTTAAAATGGTAGTCCCTACTCACGAACTTGACGGCCTTCATAGATGCTTTTTCACGCCTTTTAAAAAAAATCTCCGGAATTCAGTTTTGAAATAACCAAAGTCGCAACACTATACAGCCTTATTTTGAACATCTTAGAAAGCGCGGCACAATAAATATTTATTACACCATTTATGACTAACATAATATGACTTATTTTATGTAAGTCTAGATCTAAAATCAGTTCGTAGCCATTCTTTATTATTTTTATTAGTGAATAGTAACAATAAAATAGTCAGTTAAGCTATAATGTATGCATAAAAACGTCAATAAAAGAGCTTTATATTATAAATTAATGTGAATTTTTATAGTTATCTAAATTGCAAATTATAAGTAACACTTTCGTAGTTGAATCTTTATTAAATTCTGTTCACTGGTTATAATATTATGCAACGTTTAATAATCGCATTCGGTATAGTTAACAGCATTTATCTAGACCCCCATATTACGACAGAAACGAAAACCTTGACGCGCGCAGGCCCGCCGCCATAGCACCACTTGCTATCCTCAAAAAATAGAGTATATTTTGTGGGGATCCAAATATATGTCGGTAACTATATGACTGTGGCAAGATAAAGATATATACTATACTAGCTGACCCGGTGAACTTCGTACCGCCATATTTTCCGCCCGCGTGGTATTATCTCTAAAATCAGTGTTTCTCTACAATATTATGCATGTATTATACATATAAACCTTCCTCTTGAATCACTCTATCTATTAAAAAGAACCGCTTCAAAATGCGTTGTGTAGTTTTGAAGATTTAAGCATACATAGGGATGGACAGACAGCGACAGCGACTTTGTTTTATAATATGTAGTGATATTCTAAGATATATGCTGTATAGACACAGCATGCATCGCAAAAAAAACGACCTGAAATACACATTATATGAGAGTAAGGTAATGTCAATATTGTTCTTAACACTGTCAATATAGCCCAGTTAAAATTAACCAAATAAAATGGTAAGCTTCCATAAATTCGCATGGAGTTAAAAATTGGTGGGGATCTACTGTCAAAATTTCAAGTTCGTAGGACCAGCCGTTCAGGTTGATGAATCATACTATGGGAACGACTAATTTTGTATTTAATTGATATGACTTCTCCAATTTTGAAATTGTGATATTTCCGAAAAGGTGATCCGCACAAAAAAACGTAAGAGACTAATTTTGTAGGTAATTACATGAGCTACAACTTTGTCTAACATACTTTTGCGATAACATTTGCTGATTACAAGAAAAATGCGAGAATCCAATATATTTGACCTTTGACCTTGAATTTAAAAAAAATGCCGAAGTCCAATCAATGGGGGCTTTTGATATTTCTTTCATTATGGTGTCTTTAAGATCCCCTCCAATTTTCAGCTCTATGCCAATTTATGCAAGCTCAAATCTTTATTTTTACTGGATTAATATATGCATGGTACGAGATGTAGGTATGTACGAGTACAAGTCAACTTGTACCAAAGTGGTAGATCCTGTAACGCCACGTTGTAGTGCCACTTACTGTGTCTATAGAGCTTATATATAATCTGAGGTGTATACAGAAATCTATAAAAAAGGAAATACGTCTAACATTCCAAGAGATGGCGCGTCTAGTTTTAGTAGAGAAGCTTGTTCAACCACTGTTAGGTAAGTTACAGGTTATTTAGACATCGGTCAGAGCCATATTGTTTCTGGTTTGCGCAATAAATATCAGATTTATTTGTTTATTGTACAATTTTTGAGGTTAATGTTAGTTGGATAATGTGTGACGTTTGGATTAAACTTCGCGGCGGCGGTTAGGTATGTCCATGAGGTATAAGTTCGATTCTCAAGTCGGTAGTTTTCTTTAAAGGAATTTTAGTTAAGGAAATTAGCAATAGTTGTTCCTAGTGACTAAGGCATCAGACTTGCGAGTGAGACGTCGCAGGTTCAAACCCCGACCAGTACACTATCGTATTGAACCCAATTCACATTCCTAGGTTGGATTATAGAGTCGAATCGGGTAAAGTCATTTAGATTGAAAATATTAGGTAAAAAACGTATTTTTAAAACATGCCCAACTGTCACTAATACCATTATGTGGGATATAAATTCAACTTACATTAAATAAATACATACATACATACACCTATTAGGTGTATGTACACCTATTTCCCTCCATGGTAGGCAGATACAGTAGCCCGTCATTTGGATCATTCTTACATACTTCACGAGCTTACTCTACTGTCATTAAAACTTTCATACAACCCCGTGCGTTCAAACAACATGATTGTGTAACAACATCTCTGACTACCCTTTCGCTCATACATACGACTATAAAAACATTACCCTCCTTTCTTCGGCAGTCGGGTAAAAAAGAAGTTAGTCCTAAATTCCTTCTGCTTGTTCCAGAAACATCAAGCGAACCCCGAGTGGTGTGTTACTACACCAACTGGTCGGTGTACCGGCCCGGCACGGCGCGCTTCAACCCTCAAAACATCAACCCCTACCTCTGCACGCATCTCGTTTACGCATTCGGGGGGTTCACCAAAGACAACTCGTTGAAGCCTTTTGACAAGTATCAGGATATTGAAAAAGGTGAGTGTGAAATCGAAAGGAAATGTTCTTAAACCAAAATGTTTTATGAGTAATTTATCACGGCTCGTATCTTAGTGGTTACCGAGACACATTGTAAAGTTCAGCAAAGTTAGCCAGGTCAGTCTTAAGATGGGTGACCATTCTTAACACCCTGTGACCCTTTGTGCCTCGGAGAGCACGTTAAGCTGCCGGTCCCGGTTGCCATGCCTTCATATCAATAAGACTAATCTCCATGGCAAGTCTGACATTAGTTATCGATGTCAGCACTGATTCCACAAGGTGCAACCTGTAATGTGGAAGGAACTGGCTCCTGGGATACAGGTTACGACCTAGTTCGGGAGACAGAGACTGTATATAATTGTGTAACTGAAGGATACAATAAATTTATTTTATTTTTTTATTTATTGCTTGCGCTAAGAAAAAGCTTAAATTAAATTGAAATGTACCCGTGATTCAAGCAAAATGAATGATAAAAGTATATTATGAAATTTATAACGCATAATACCTCAAAACGGGGTGAATAGGGATCAAAGGGTGAATAGAATTAAAAATGGTCAGTTAAATTGTATGTAATTAGGATCTTTCAAGTAAAGTCTAGATCAATGTCTTATTGAACAGAATTATCAAATGTAATGTTTATTGTTAATATTCTACATATTATTTAAATTGTATTATAGTAGGATTAACCAGAATAAATAGTTACAATTATCAAATACATAATATGTATATAAATTATAGATATTATCTGGTTAAATACCTACCTGAAATATAAAAGAAATTATCTAAAAAAATCTGAAGACCATTTTATCTCTATTCACCCAGTGATCCCTATTCACCCCGTTTAACTATAGTATACGTACCTATAGCAATATTTTATTTTGGTACCTAAAAATATTTTTGCAGCATTTTTATATTTTTATCACTGTGCCTCGAACCTATCTCTTCCATCTTCAAATTTTCTACTGAACTGCTTGTGCCAAGCCCCAACTTATTGTCCCAACTAGGCCTTCATATTTATCAACCCCACAGGTGGATATGCAAAATTCACCGGCCTGAAAACATACAATAAAAACCTGAAGACATTACTGGCAATTGGCGGCTGGAACGAAGGCTCTTCTCGGTTCTCTCCCATGGTCGCTTCCCGGGAGAGGAGGAAGGAATTCGTCAGGAACGCAATCAAGGTTAGTAACCCTTCCTATTGGTGCTAGACATTTATGCCCTCGATGCTTGGATGTTACTGCAAAACGTGGCCGACCACGCACCATAAAAAGCTATACTTTCAATAAACGAAGACACTTGTAGACAGTAAATTATCTGTCGATGGCTTAGAGGTTGAAGAGTCGGTCTTGCGATAGAGAGGTGCCGGGTTCGATTCCTGGACATTATACTCTCGACGTGAACCCACTTAGCTTAGCTTAATTATGGGAAATACTTCTTTTGGCAATGTGAAATTATAGAGACTTGAATTAAAGGCATAAAGCAATTAATATTTGCAATATTATTGGTACAATAATACTCAAGATCATAGACTCCGGTATAAAATACATAAATACCTATTCTACATTCGGTTAGGTACTAAACGTATACAATCATTAAGATTGTTTACGTTTGTGTCTGTTTAATATGTTTTATTAAAAAAATCAGTTTATAAATATTTTCCTGTTTATGTAACATATTTTGAAGACTTCCAACCAAAGTCGAACCACTAGTCAGTTAGTTAGCCTCTAGTTTATTTGTTTAATCTTCCTCCTAGCGTTAATTCCCAGTCGCATCCGAAGCTTTCAGCTCGGAGTCTGGGGTCCGCTTTTACCAGTCATAGCTACAGATTTGGCTAGACCTCGATATTTTCCGTTATAAGTGTCGGGTTAATGACAATAGGCTCGCCACCTATCATTGGGACCTAAACATAAACAGCGAAATGTGGGTGCTAGCACCTCTGCCTACCCCTTTGGGGATATAGGCGTGAGTTTATGTTATGTTATGTTGAATCACTCTATCTATTAAAAAAAATCGCTTCAAAATCCGTTGCGTACTTTTGAAGATTTAAGCATACATAGGGACGGACAGACAGCGACAGCGACTTTGTTTTATAATATGTAGTGATACCTAAATCATAGTGTCTATGACATAGACACTTTCGAGTTTCTATGCCATATAAATCCGTGATTACTTTTTCTTTCTGTTACAATATTTCATTCCGTTTTGTAACGGCTGTCATGTACTGATAGATCTGGGAAAATCCGCAGAATGAGCATTGTGGCGATAATGTTGCTTCAGATTAGATTAGGAGAAATTTGTACTTTCTAGATTTAAATGTAATAACTTAACTGCCTCTGTAGCGGGGCGTATTGTACGCGGCCGCTACGCAGGAGGCGCGGGTTCGATCCCCACTCAGTGCAAATATTTGTTAGCATGAAAGCACGCTAAGCCGCACAGCTCCGGCTGTCGCACGAACATTTAAGGCAGTGGTTATGGGTAGTTGGAGCCCTAAATAGTCCGACTAGTCTTACTACAAATGGTGGTCACCTCACGAAAGATATCGACGTTCAGTCGCATCACAGTTAAACTGAAACGCCAACCGCTACTGAATTGGTAAAAGATTCAGTGAATATGGTGTGACAATAGTATAGGGTTGCCATAAGTGTGGGGATCCGGACCGGGACATTTGAAGAAAAATTAGTAAAGGTAGAAAAATAGGAACTTTTATTACAACAACTTTTAACACTGCTATTAAACAAGCGTTAAACAAGCGGGCAGCGACCCGGGCTTCCTATGTTTTCTGAAAGGCGAAAAATTATCAGAATAACTTCTGATAATTGTACAAAATATTTTGACGAAATCAACATTAAGTTAAACATCATCTTCATGTAGACGCTTTCTCCCGATTGCATCCCTGGCCAAGATGATCCCGGAGCTCAGGATCCGCCTTCCAGCTCTTCCTCCTCCACTTGACACGATCTTGGGCGTCCATGGTAGTGAGACCATTTGCACGCATATCACTCTCCACGACGTCAAGCCAGGACTTCTTGGGCCTATCCCTTCTACCTGGACCCGGCGGGGGCGCCATTGTCAGGCATTTGCTACCCACGTATCCTGGCGGTTGCCGCAAGACGTGGCCGCACCAGCGAAGGCGGCTTTCTTGCATTTTATCTGCGATGTCATGGACATGAAGGCTGCCGCGGCTGCAAGAGTTCCTCACGCAGCATTTTTATCTCCGTGACATGCAGCTCTTACGTGCTTACGCTCTTGCTCTCACAACCATGTAAGAGGACAGGCTTAATGATCGTCTTATAGACCTGCCGTATCACCCATCACCCGTAACGCCAGTCATTTCTCACCACCTGGCCCACGTGGAAGCAATGCGTGCACTGATGTCGTAGTCGATTACACTGGTCACATGAAGTACAGATCCCATGTACTTAAACCGAATCATCGCCTATGCGGACCGGTGTGAAGTCTGTCGAGTTTAACGCTAAACTTTCTGTCATCGCTACATTTAGCTTCATACCACCGTTCTCAAGCGCTTCCTTCCACACTTTCACGTGTTGCACCAATCTGCTCCTGTCCGCGTCCTTCAGCGCAATATCATCAGTATACAATGTATGCTCATGTCATCATGTCATGAGCAACTATCCAACAAGACGTCTAATACCGAGCTGAACAAGTAAGGACTAAGGACGGATCCTTGGTGTACTCCGATGGTGATGGGGAAGGCTTTGGAGTCACCAAAAGCACTCCGAACCACGGAACCAGAATCATGATACATATATCTTGGATGGTGTCAATGTAGGTCTCTAGAACTCCCTTAGCCCACAGTACCCACCAGATCACCGTGCGAGGAACACAGTCGAAGGCCTTCTGCATGTCTAAGAATAGGCAGTGCAGGGGCGTGTTCTTCGCCCTGTATTTCCCCACCACAATTCTTAGGGAGAACACCGGATCAATGATCCCGTGCCCGGGACGAAACCCATACTGACACTCCGAGAGTGTACTCTCCTGTCGGATCCGGGAGTCGATTATCGATCTTTATACCGCGGTTACTACCACACTCCTGCACCGATCCCTTGCCTTTGAATACTGGCGTAATGAAGCTCAGTCTCCACTGGCTCAGGATCTCACGGTGAGAAGTACGGGGTTATACAGATTTGTAGAATGCTCACACCACGAGCACCCAATGCACCCATTGCCTTCAAAGCCTCGATGGGGATTTCGTCGAGGCCGAGTCTGTACTTCTGCAGGCGTTATCGGTGGCGCTAGTCCTTGTTTCGGAAAGAGGTCTGGTGGATGAACCTCTTGCTGCTTATTCTGCATGTCGTTGGAAGTATGAGCGCCATCTGTCCTTCATCGCGTTTTTCTCGTAAAATCATTGGCCCCGGGGTCTTTATTACTCATTAACATATTTATGTATGGAAAAATATCAGCGCTTTCGTCGTTCTATCTACGTATTAATAGCCTAGCTACTTAGTCGCGTTTATTGTAGGTATATTACTGTTTACCAACCAAGTCCAGCTCTCTAATATAATACTAAAAATGTTTAACCGGGACAATTTGCTTATTGGCCGGGACGCCGGGACACCAGGCCTCAAACGGGGACATGTCCCGGCGTACGGGGACGTATGGCAACCCTACAATAGTATAACATGCAACAAAGTGTCATAAACTCATAGTTTTTGTGATATCGGGACAAATCATGAACAAACATAGGCTCTTATAGACAGAAAACACGTTCAAAATAATACTAAATTAAATTAAGACTACAAACTATTATAACTAAAATGAACTAAAATAAATAGATAAAATATTTACATACATAATACGTCGTGAAATTCTTCCACATCATCACCGACCGGTAACATTCTCAGAAGGCTGGCAGCATTGCCACGTTGAATGGCAATGCTTATTCTCTGTGCAAGATATTAACCAGCCTTTTCTGGTCACCCGTAGCGTCGATCAGTCGCTTTGCCAAATCCTTATAAAAAATACATCTTACAACATAGCCTGTCAAAATCATAACCCTCCTTTGGCTTCGCCGTAGTCGGGTAAAAACTCTTTCTAAATTGTCTTTCTGTCTCCAGTTCCTCAGGCAAAACCGCTTTGATGGTCTCGACCTGGATTGGGAGTACCCTGCCTTCCGTGACGGGGGGAAGGCCAAGGACAGGGAGCATTACGCGAAGCTCGTGAAGGAGTTACGGGAGGAATTCGAGTTGGAATCCGAGAAGACCGGCAAACAGAGACTACTCCTCACCATGGCTGTTCCTGCTGGTATTGAATATATACAGAAAGGATTCGATGTCAAGACTTTAAACAAGTAAGACTTTTTTAATTTAATTGTTTATTTAGATCCTAGGGATGGAGCTGTTTAACATCAGACAGATATATACAGCTCATTTATACTGGAGATTGATGGCACTTGGTGGAACTTGCTATTGCTACACATATTGAATACAACACTTGTACTTTTCCACAATTAATTTATATTTGTTGCCTAACCGGTTTCGCCTTACGGCATTCTCAAAGGTTTACAATGGTATACCTATACTATACAGCCCAGACTCAGCCTCAGATACATCCCTCGAGTCAAGAATAATGCTCGGAATACGGCAATGGAATGAAAAGGGGACTCTTTTATCCGCACTTAGCCCGGAATACGGCAATAGGCTGACCCCCTATTACGTGGGACCTAATACAATGATTGGTGATTTGTGGGTGTTTGCCGGTCAGGCAGCGGTGAATTAACACCCACAAATCATGAAAAGAAAAAATATATTTATATTATGTGCGTATTTTCGCATTTGACTCTTTTTTTCATCAACTTCCTTGCGCGTGAGGGTCAGCTCAGATTGAGAGGAGCGCAGCGGGGAGGATTCCTCCCTATCTGCGCTGACCCTTTGGGTGCCAGAACCTCTCGCAAAAAAGCGCCATAAGGTGCAATTCAAGACGAAAACGCGTTCGTCCAATTTGCATTCTATACTTATCTTATTTACACTAAAAGACCTTGCGCCTCAGAGAATGTAATCCACCGGCCAAGGTTGGCACCTGCGCTGGCCATCCGATCTGTATTTGAACGATGTGAAGATTAGTTTGACAACCGCTGTCAAAAGTGACAGTTGAGTGTAACATGTTGAGTGATAATCGGAATGATGAATAATCATGTCGAAGTGTCCCGTATGTCGGTACCTGTGCTTTTGGAACGATTTCAAAACAAGGATAGGGTTGAAGGAACTAAACAGACATGCACAAAAACGTTACAAACATGAAAATAAAAGAAAATTATAATGTTGTGATTTTTTTAAGGTGCGTTACAACAACAACAATTTCAATTCAACAGCGTTGGTAGCTTAGTGGTTGAGGAGGCAGCCTTAAGATTGAGAGGTCCTGGGTTTAAATACTTTGAATCCTGGCCATTACACTACCAACGTAAACCCACTCCTAACACAAGCAATTTAGCTTAGCTGGAGGGGTTTTTCGGTTACTAGTTAATATGCTTAAAAAAACAATAAAAACAAAGTAATTAAACTAGATCGCTAGACTCCAAAGTCCAAACTCCGAAAAATACACATATTGATAACACACTTGTACTTTTCCACGATATTTATTATTGTCCTAACCGGTTTCGCCTTAAGGCATTCTCATGCCGTAAGGCCGTAAGGCGTAGCCGGTTAGGACAATAATAAATATCGTGTAAAAGTTCAAGTGTGTTATCAATTTGTGTAACAACAAGTTCCACCAAGTGCCATCGATCAACAGTATAAATAGTTCGAAAAATACATCGTAAACAATGAGATTTATTAAGTAACAATTAAAATCAATGATGGTAAATATATCGATGGCTCTAATAGCAATCGCAAGACACCTTAAAAAACTACCATTGCAAAATTAACACCTCATAAAATATACATTAGGCAGAGGTGACATTACCTTTCAATTGCCAAAGAACCCACATCGCAAATACTTAATTGTCACATACATTACAACATACGACACACACGATGCATGTACACTTGCTTAACTTCTAGCAGTGCTTCTAGTTCAATGTCGGGTTGCCTCACTCGTGTAATGAAAATGAAGCGATTTGTCAGTACAAGTAGTAAGTAATCACCTATTAAGTGGCTTGGAATCTTAATCCGCAGGCTGGTCGTTGATTCACGGTCGATCAATTAATTTGAAGTGCGGATTTAAATCTATTAATGTCATGTCTGTAATGTAATGCCATTCCTTTTCAACGTAGATCATTACCTGCCTTGAGCAGTTAGGCTGTAGTTATTACCATAGTCTCACGTGGTTGAGTATAGGCTAGGTCAGAAGCAACGAAAAAATTTATCTCATTGTCACTCTTGGATTAGTCTCGGTCACATCTGCGACCTAGGTACACCTCCCGAGTCTGAAGTCCGCTTTCCGGTTCGGGAACTCCGTACCCTTCCTACAGAGACCCGGCATAGGTGCCATTGCCAGACATTTATTACCCGTGTAGCCTAGCAGTTTTCGCATAACGTGACCGCTCCAGCGAAAATGACTTCTACGTTTTATCTGCGTTTTCATCTCCGTGAGAAACAACAAAACATCTATCTATTGAGACTCTGGCACAAGCTTGCCTCGATGATCACACCGTACCTAATTACTCGCGAAGGGTAGGGAATAAATTAAATTAAGAGTAGAATAGGAAACTGAACCTCGGGCTCAAGTGAAAGCTTTGGATACGATCGAGACAAACACTAGGTATGGTGCTGATAATGATCACGTACAAAATATTAGGTACAGGAAATGCAATAGTTTGCATATTGCTCAAGTTCGAGTGAGAGCTTCATGAATTACTATGAATATAAGCGAGTGCCTCAGATTTAACTAAGCACTTAACTATATTGAAGAAGTTAAAGAGAATAATGTGTGCGGCCCGCAATCCGCGATACTATCGCCGTACGTATGCGCCAACAAGAATGTCACTCGTCACTATGATCGGAATGTTAATGATATTATTAAGTCTCAATCGACGAGCAATGACAACTACTATCACACTTTGAGCCTTATACTTGTATTTTGTACGTTATTGTATACTAGTACCGGTGTTTCAAGCGTACAACTGTGATTACCAGCAGAATAGGATAAGTTAAGATAGAAAAAAGCGAATCCAGCTCAGGCGGGACTCGAACCCTTCGGTAATCGATAGATTGCTCCCACCGTCGTCGCCGGAAAACGGACGTATAGAAAAAATTGTATCAGCCTCGGGTGAGGCTCGGTGGCTCAGTGGTTAGAGGATCGGTTTTAATAGTTAGCATATTTACACCCGTATTCACAAACAATACTTCGCTATGCGTACTACCAAAACTGTGCAAAGAACGATAAATTCTCAGTGCGTTCGTTTTGGCAAGCCTTTTTATTCATAGACAACACTTAAGTAATACTTCGTTGAGGGAACGCACTGCGTTAGATACTGCTCCGTGATGTTTGTGAATTAATTTTACCAGCCCTATGCGCTCGAGCACACTGAGACCTCACAGTGTTGTTTGTGAATACGGGTGTAAATGCTTTAAAATTTCATTCAAAAGAATAGGATAGGACTCCTAACCTGCCTGTCCTATCAGAGGAATGTTCATCCATTACCTGGAAAAATCATGGGTTTTCAGAAAATTTCCGGAATGACGCGAACATATAAAATAAAGGAAGAGGACTTTTTAGACGAAGGGTGGAAATTTTCAAAAAGGAAGCTGATGGAAAAAATCTTATTTAGTTTGTCAAGCACCATGCGACCCTTTGGGAAGCCGGCAGCAATCAGGTTATAGGGACCTCTCGCCACTATTAGATCCCATCACAGTTGAAACATTCGAACAAAAAAAAAACATACCTACGTGGCATTCTTTGGGGGCTGCTGATAGAACTGAAAACTATGTAAGAATTTTCACTCAAAAAGTGCTCAACGCGCCTAAAGAAGATTTTACTTCAAAAATAAGCAAACAACTTAGTTTATACTCGTACATCTATTACATTACAACAAACCAAAACAAAACGCAGCATTTCGTTTCTTTTTGACAGCTGTCAGATTCGAAATATAAAATCATTACTTTTGACATTAATGACTTTTTTTATTAAATATCGATTAAAGATCGCAATCGATTAATTCGAACATCATCCACAAATCATTTGTCGAACATAGGACGGGTTACAAGTCTCCAATTCATTCCCATCACATCTTACACGATAGGCCATGTTACAGCACGTTTTGTAAGTGGCAACTGATTTGAATGTACAATACATCTGATTAATTCTGTGAATATACAATAGAGACTGCCAGTACGGTGACCATGGGATACCGGTTTGACCTTGGAAACTTAGTTTTTTAGTTCTTCTTCTATCGTGGCGATGGCGCCTATACTCTCAAATGGTGTTCTACCAGTGTGCTGCTACCTGGATAGCGCTATCGGAGGCGCACTTATGGTCCTCCGGTGTACATGTGAGTGGGCATGTAGCACACGTCAGCAGGTGGGCCATTTCTGTGGTGTAACTCCGCATTCACATCTCAGGTCTGCCCCATCTGAGAACCCCCACCTTTTTTTTATTTTATTTTTATATAGGACACGTCAATTTGACTTCGCCTCGCCTGATGGTAAGCTGAAGGCAAAGTCCCTGAAAAGAGCGTCACCATTACAGACACGTATCATGTTACAATGGTGGCACTCAGCTTGACGGCCTCATCAGATGCTTTTTCACGCCCCGCTTAAAGGACCCGGGACTGTAGGAGGAGGGAAACACGTGAACTGGTAAAGAATTCCAAGACTTAATGGTGCGGCAGAAGAAGAGCCCGGCATTCTTTGCTTCGGCCGACCCATGTCCGGTGTCTGTTCAGAGACTTCCATCTGATCCAGGGCAGATCATGTCCAGGCGGCAGATTCTCCGAAAGCGAAGGGGGTCGACAATTTTTTAGTTAGCACCCTTTGAGTGGAAGCTTATCTTAGCTTTGGTAGAAGCAAAAGGACATAAAGACTATTAGAAGAAGCTCTTCTATTTTGAAGTTCTTCTATTCTTTCATTCTCCTCTGAGCTTTTCCCCAACTCAGTTGGGGACGGCATTCAAGTTTAACTGTGCTGCGGTTGAACTTCGGTATTTTCTGTGAAGCTACTACCATCTGACCTTCACAAAAAAATAGTGATATCGAAATTCTGTAGTTAAATTAGTCGGACTTTTTACCAACTATCCGTAACAAAGTCAAAGTCAAAAATCATTTATTATGTATAGACCATCAAAACGGCACTTACAAAACGTCAAAAATATATATGTACTAAAGACTAGCTTAGCAAATGGACCACCACCGGTTCGAAACACGGCCCCAGCCTAAGAAGACTCCGGCAAGAAAATCAGCGGGCTGAAAAACGACTGCCATAGGTAGATGTTCGTATGGCAACCGGGAATGTCAGCTGAACGTGCTCTACAAGGCACGAAGTTCTTCTATGCTATAACATTCTCCGAGGCAACTAATCTTTATGAATAAACGACAGCTCGCGTAGAAACTTCACGCGGCAATTAATTACATAATCCTTATTATCGGTATAACACTTCATATAATTAAAATTCTCATTGCTGTCAATTAGCCCCGTTACTGAAGCGCCTATCTGCGAACCTACATAAGTGAGTACCGGTATCTAGACATTGTGATTATATAATATACTGTATTTTTTAATTTTTAATACACCTTAACCGTATCAATTTCAATCTATCGCAGTCCACTGCTGGACATAGGTTTCTCCCAATGTTGGGATACTTTGGCCAACGCTTTCACGCTTGCCAGACGGGTTGGATATCTTCACTTTACCTCGAAGTCCAGGTTCCACCTAAAGCTGAACCTGAAAATCTTCGAGACTAAGTAGATTACTTCTAGGCACGTTCACGCGGGGCTGAAATTGCGCAATAGGATTTTGCTTAACAAATCCGGGACTATTAGCTGAGTAGTTAATTTTACAAAAACAATTTTCAATAGTTCACTTGTGAAACTGTTGTTCGACATAATGATGAATGCTTGATGCTGGAAAGGATTGTTTCCTCCTCACGCACGTGGCATGTTCCGTACGTACGGACTAGCTAGCTGTGGATGATGATGTACTCAGCTAGTTAATTTTACAAAAACAATGTTCAATAGTTCACTTTACAGTAACACACTTTCAAACAACTCTGATTCACATTTAAAACTTGCATTCACTTAATTGTTTCTTGTAACAGTTCTAATGCTAATGCGTTTATAATATCCCAGGCAACGAAACAATGATGGCCGCCCCACAAACGAAACAGAATGTGATGTACCAAGCCTCAGTTTCCCTCAACTAAGTCCTTCAACGCTCTGGTTCCTGCCGTTCGTTACAAAAGCTCTATAATACAATAGATTATCTATCTATCTACTAGTTAAACAATATGTTAAACAGCCTGTAGATTTATCTACCACGATTTGAGGTGTCGAAATGTATGTAGGTACGTGTAATAAAAAGGCTATACTTCCTACGCACTTAATGATAATGATGTAATGATGACTGTGAGGTCCATCTAAATACTGTCTAGAATAAATTCTTAGTGACAAGGCTATTCGTAGAAATATTCGAAAAAATGTTACTTCAAAATACGCGGTGGTTTTTCCACGCGACTACAATACAGGGCACTTCAAGAAGGGCATTAGAAGGTTTCTTCAGGTTCGGCAGCACGAGTGTGACACCCCTGGTGTTGCACGCGTTCATAGCCCACGGTAACCACTTTCCATCAGGTGGTCCGTGTGCTTGTCTGCCACCTAAGTGGTATAAAAAAAAAACTATTGGTGAAATCTCTGGTATAACGTCTCTGGTATAAAGTTAACCATTATAGATATGGCGCCTCCAGCTTAAGAGCCTCTTCAGAGGCTTTTAAGATGGAAACCCTGTTAAAGGACCCGATATTGTAGAAAGAAGGAAACATGTTTGTTGCTAAAAACGAATACGTTGAAGAATTGCCAAACCGTTTTGGCCCTACGTGGAATTTTTGCAACGTATTAGTTAGTTAAAAACTGTGTTTTTGTGGTTAGGAAAGAGAGGGTTTTCAAAAATGATAATATTACCATAAATAGCAGCGGGAGTTGGTGAACCGGTCATAAATAAAATATGCCGCCCAGCATACCACTATTCGAAACTAGTCTTGGTCACAAGGTTCAAGGTGATTTTCGTACTATCAAAGTCTAAGGGTACCTAATTTTTGACACAATATTGTGATATCAGACTGCCTCAGTGATGAGGTGTCGGATTCGATTCGCCGGTTGGGCAACGCACCATGTTGTGGAAGTGCAAGATTCGACCTTGAAATATCTCTGAGTGCTTTCCATTTTGCTACTCGTTGAGACATCTGTTTATCATACCGTCGGACATGTTTTTATTGGGTTTTTTTATTATAAAATTATCTGAGTCAGAGTCAGATAGTGTCCGGTTGACATCCATAGGCTCGACTCGCCCTCTTTTATCTGAAACTAAGTAGGTAGGTACTTGCATAACATAATGTTGGTGTACACATGTCTGTCGACTTTTTGGCAAAAAAAAATGGCTATTATTATTATTATTTCATAGCCTTTTGTTACAAGATTGTACTAAACTTGCAATGTTACAAATATAAGTGACAGTCAAATTGTAACAAGCCAGGGGCGTATTTAAAGATTTGGCGCCCCGGGCCACTTAGGTTTGCCGCCCCCTATGCAGGCGCGGTCCGAGGGCGGGGGTGGGGTTGGTCACAGGGGACATGACCCCCCCCCCCAAAACCATGCACATAATATTGTAAAGTCCCAGTACGAGAGGGGGGGGGGGGGGGGGGGGGTTAAATTTCTTAAGGAATTTCCGAAGTGACCCCCCCCCAAACTTCAAGCTGCGACCGCGCCTGCCCCTATGTGACGTTCGCGTTCACCGTTAGCCTGCGCCCAAGGGGCTGATACAAAATAGGGGTTCGTCAGAAATTGCTGGAGATTTTCAAGCCTGATTCGTGAGATCTCTATCTTATGGTGCGAGGGAAGTGACTTCCATCGATCTCTCCACTAACCCAGGCAGCCCAGGCTCCCAACCAGAATCACTTAAAGGGGAAATATTTGCATTCCATTCCATTAAAGCGCCCTACGTAGAAGATGATATCGCTACCAAAAATCACTTGAGTACAGCAATAGCTTGTGAAGAATGATGTTTTATGGCTCAAAGGCAACAGCAAAAGCACCGCTTTGGGACCTGGCAGCACTCTAGGCTCTAAAGGCACTCGGATCCCGTTTTGAAGGGCTCTATAACATATTATTATGCCTCAAGTAGAGACGGATTCCGAAAATTTTAAAGACAGGAAAACTGGTCCTCTTCTGCAAAGTTACCTTCCGCCTATCGGCTCATTGTATTGATGGACAAGGTGTGCAGTCATGCAGGTGTTTTAAACGAATTATTCCTCGTGAAGTGCCACATCGAGCGCCTTACAGGAGTGAGGCCGAATTTGGTAGACAATAAATTTGGGAGCACCGTGGATGCCAACACGCGCTTGAGGGCCCTGGTGGAAGAAGCAGTGGCACGGCGAGTTGATGCTGGCAGTGTCTATTGTTGCCTACGTCTTTAACACCTTGCCATAGAGCTGCATCAGAGCTGCACTCTTTCAGCACGGGGTGCCTCTCTATCCTCGCGTCATTGTCGGGGCTTACTTATCGGTGAAAGCCAGTATCTACCCATGTAGGACAGGGCTTGGTAAGTGAGATATGTGACGTGGTGTTCCGGCTGGCGCGGATCTGCGGCCGCTTCTGTGGAACATCGGCTAGGACTGGATGGTGACGGCACGAAATCAGAAGCAACCAAGTAAGCCACAGCTGGAGTTACCCAAGTCCTTGGACGTATTTGGTGACTGGAACTGAAGTGGGCATACCTGGTTCTCTTACTTATGAACCCTTTCTGGCCAATTGATGTGTGGGGAGCACAGAGGCTGCCCATACACCACCTGGCAGTCCTTAAATAGACTTCGGATGCAGGTCAGCCGAAGTAACGAAAACCGAATTAGATGGAGTTTCTCAGATAAGGTGGACCCAGGCACAAAGGTGTGAATGTGGAACTACAGTGAGGTAGGCGCTAACGTGTGATGTATGCCTAAGCACGTGTACACCGCAGGAATTCATAGGTGCCTCTGAGAACGCCATCAGGGTGGTTGCACACTGGGCAAACAAAATATGACATATTATGTCGTCGACTCGACAAAAGGAGAAGATTAGCTCGGATGAGGTGATGCTCGAGAGGGGTTCTCACACGTCTTCGCTGCCGATAACGCGATAGAGGTATCACAGTAGCTTCTCCTACCAGCTAACGCAATAGTGACATACAGATCAGGAGCCGACCCCTGCAATGCCACCTCTGCCTGGGCTCCTCCATGTATATGCCACTTCACGCGTTGTATTCTTTAAGCAACCGTCAGAGTGGGAAACCTCTAGCCGCAGGTCCTGGTGCTAGTTATGGCCGTCTGCGAGGGGTGATTATTCCTCGTGAAGTGCCACATGCGGTCTCAGTTTAAAACCGCACACCGTCTCTGTCGGGTCTCAAATAACGGGTGTAAAGTTACCCAATAAGATATTTCCCTCGCAACCCGGCTGACCTTTTAAGATAGCTCCTTCGGGTGTGCGTGTGGGTAGTCGGTGTCCCCATTGAACCCCGGAAAGGTACGGGTTTCACCGCCGCGTTACCGGTCTGAATATATTGGAGTAACAGGCGACCCCACCTGTCGCCCCCAGGTCTCGGGGATCCAGCCGCCCCTTAGCTGCTCTTATCTGTGCTCTCTGCTAGTCATAAGGATACGTGGAAACCCTATGAGTAGCCATTTACAGCGCCACTACCACCTCGGCCGGAATTAACTGTAGGCGGTAGCGTCTCCCTGCGAGAGAAAGGCGCTGCCGTCTTCGGCGCCCAAGCTGTTTGGCCCCAGTTACACCGTACTTGAACGCAAATGTTATTTAGGGTTTTCTAATTTGAATGCAATTAAAATAATGAGTGACATAGTCATATTGTAACTAAGTAAGCTCCGAAAAATTAAAATAAAAAAAATATACGTAATATTTACTCTAATAGGCGCCTTCTATCTCTGGGCGCCTTTTATAGCAAGATTAAGGCGCCCAGAGATAGACGTTCGGGGCGGCATTTTGCGAGGGGCGGCGGAACCAGCTCTGCCGCCCCTCGCAACGTGCCGCCCCGAACGTCTATCTCTGGGCGCCTTAATCTTGCTCTAAAAGGCGCCCAGAGATAGACGCTCGGGGCGGCAGGTTGCGAGGGGCGGCAGAGCCGCCCCGAGCGTCTATCTCCGGGCGCCTTTTAGAGTAAGATTAAGGCGCCCACAGATAGACATTCGGGGCGGCAGGTTGCGAGGGGCGGCAGAGCCGCCCCGAGCGTCTATCTCCGGGCGCTTTTTAAAGTAAGATTAAGGCGCCCAGAGATAGACGTTCGGGGCGGCAGGTTGCGAGGGGCAGCAGGTTGCGAGGGGCAGCAGTTTGCGAGGGGCGGCGGAACCGCCCCGAGCGTCTATCTCTGGGCGCCTTTTATAGTCAAGATTAAGGCGCCCAGAGATAGACGTTCGGGGCGGTACGTTGCGAGGGGCGGCAGAGCCGCCCCGAGCGTCTATCTCCGGGCGCTTTTTAGAGTAAGATTAAGGCGCCCAGAGATAGACGCTCGGGGCGGCACGTTGCGAGCGGCGGCGGAGCCGTCCCGAGCGTCTATCTCCGAGCGCCTTTTAGAGCAAGATTAAGGCGCTCAGAGATAGACGTTCGGGGCGGCACGTTCCGAGGGAACCGCCCCGAGCGTCTATCTCCGGGCGTCTTTTAGAGCAAGATTAAGGCGCCCCGAGATAGACGTTCGGGGCGGCAGGTTGCGAGGCGCGGCGAAACCGCCCCGAGCGTCTATCTCTGGGCGCCTTTTAGAGTCAAGATTAAAGCGCCCAGATCAGATCTTCAGGGTCGGCAGCATGAGTGTGACGCCCCTGGTCTTGCATACGTCCATAGGCCACGGTAACCACTTTTCATCAGGTGGGCCGCACCGTGTGCTTGTCTGCAACCTAAGTGGTATAAAAAAAAATTAGACGCTCGGAGCGGCTCCGCCGCCCCTCGCAACCTGCCGCCCCGGGCCATGGCCCCCTTGGCCCTAGGGTAAATACGCCCCTGTAACAAGCTGAATTAGAACTAGGTACTTCCTCTTGTCATAATAATTGTAGTGGATTTTTTATATTTTAGACACGACTTTGTATGAAAGCCTCTTTTCTCTTAGAACATCACTATTATTACAACTACGGCAATGATTTCATGCACGGTTATTAGCCCGATAGAAGTCTCACACACAGCCTGTGTGTGTGGCCAAGGGTGACAATTTTCAAAAGGGGAATCGGTGAAAAAAAACTTATCTCGATCTAGTTTGAAACGCATGACGCACCTATTGGGGACCCGTTGGGAAGCCAGCAGGAATCGGGTTATAGGGACCCCTCGCCACTGCGTCACAGCTGATAGAAAACCCATAAACCAACCCAAAAACCCAACCCACTAGGGGTGGGGTGGGGTGCTGCCAGGTGCTGCCGACCCTGTAAGAACAGAGAGATTCTGTGCCGTCAGCGCAATAGATAAGTAGGATAAAAGCTTTGGTTTTTCCACTGATATTGACAGCACAAAACCTCTCCAGTGAGCTCTGGCTACCCTACTCACCGACGGAAACACAACACGAGGTTATTCAGCCGCAGTCTTCTGTAGGGCGGAGGTACTTCCCCAGTCGGACTGCTCGATTGGGACAGATATACCGTCGTGTCCTCCTTTCCACCATGTAGAGGACCAATGTGTAACAATTATTGTTTCTCTCTTCCAGATACCTGGACTGGATGAACTTGTTAACCTACGATTACCACTCTGCGTTCGAGCCTGCAGTGAACCACCACGCACCTCTCTACCCGTACGAAGAGCCCAACGAATACAGCGTCGATAGCGAACTTAATATTGTAAGTACATGTTTATATATAAGATACGTCAATTTGACTCCGCCTCGCCTGATGGTAAGCTGAAAGTAAAGTCTCGGAAAAGAGGGTCACCATTATATAGACACGTACCTACCATGTTACAATTGTAGCACTCAGCTTGACTGCCTCATTAGATACTTTTTCACGCCCCGCTTACAGGACCCGGGACTGTAGGAAGAGGGAAACATGTAAACTGGTAAGGAATTCCAAGTCTTAATGGTGCGGAAGAAGTAAGGTATTTTTGAATCTAGAACCCTTATAGAATCACTTATGTGCATCATTAGCACGCATGTACACGAGGCTGCTTTTTCACAGTTGATGTACATGTGCTATGCTTTGCTACGAAAATGTAAAAGTTAAGATAAGAAACTATGTGAACGTTTCCACTGTGCTATGCTATGTAGCGTAGCGAGTAAGATGTGCTATGAAACTTCCTACAAATATTCAAAATTCAAATCTATTTTCCATCCATAGTACGCATCTTTCTATACAAAAAAAACATGGTTTAGCTGAACCCCTTCCCACCAGTGCTATGCTATGAGGTTGTGGACCAATGAATATGATTGGTGGATATAAAACGTATCCATAACAACCGTAAAACCAAAAAAAAAGTTTAAAAAACGCTTATTTTCGAAGTGCTGGACATCTGCTGCATATAGGTCTGATATACATCAGGTCTCCAGCACTTATGGTACCGTGCTACAGGTCTACATTCACATTTATCGGTATCGATAAATAGCAACGGACTTGGAATAGTAATAACGTTGAATTAATAAACCTGTTACGCAAATCCTCTCAATATTGTAAACTAATTAGTATACTATTTATACTGTTGATTGATGGCACTTGGTGGAAGTTATTATTATACATTATAGATAACACACTTGTACTTTTCCACAATTATTTATGTATACATATTATTGTGGAAAAGTACAAGTGTGTTATCTATAATGTATAATTAGTATAGGTATTAATATCGTCGCATAAATTACGTGATCTTATCGACGAAATACCTCATACGCCATATTTTAAATTTCCATTGCGACTTGTGTGACATTTCTTAACTGGTTTTGCTTGTTATCTTGTTTACCTACTACTTAATTACCTAAAATGGCTAAGAGAATAGCATTCATTTTCTTTGAAAAAGTTAAAAAACTGAACCGAGAGAGTTGTTATTGTAGTGAAAATGCAAAGAATATATAAGAATAATTTACATAATTAAGGTTTTAAATAGGCAATCATCATCATCATCATCCTCCTGCCCGTATCCCAATTTTATTTGGTGTCGGTGCAACATGTATGCTTTTTCCATTCATCTCTAGTTGCAGTCATCTCAACATTCACTCCCTTATCCATATCATCTTTTCCACAGTCCATCCACCTCCTTTTAGGTCTTCCTCTCCCCTTGTAGCCATCCACATCGATAGTTAATGCCTTCCTTACGTCATTATTTTAATTCCTACGCATTATATGTCCCAACCCGGACAAACGATTTTATCGTACCTTTTTCTCGTAGGCAATAAGGCAACTAAAATATAATATAATCCATAATAAACTATGGAAACCTAGTGGTTAAAGCATTGGACTTGCAATTGCGTGGTCGCGGGTTCGAACTGACATTTTTTTTCGCCGAAAAAAATATTTTTTTAAATAAACAATTTCATCCTCTCTTCCAGGACTACACGATCAAGTTTTACCTGGAGCAAGGAGCGGACGCCGACAAATTAGTGCTGGGTATACCCACGTACGGACGCTCCTACACCCTGTTCAACCCTGACGCGGTAGAGCTCGGCTCCCCTGCCGATGGACCCGGAGAACAAGGAGACGCTACCAGGGAAAAGGGCTACTTAGCTTATTATGAGGTGAGAATTATATTGTACTAGCTGACTCGGCGAACTTCGTGCCGCCATATTTTCTGATCCCGTTTCCGCTGCATATCTCTAAATTTATCAGTGTTTGTCTACAATATTATGCATGTATTATACATATAAACCTTCCTCTTGAATCACTCTATCTATTGAAAAAAACCGCTTCAAAATCCGTTGTGTAGTTTTGAAGATTTAAGCATAAATAGGGACGGACAGACAACAGCGACTTTGTTTTATAATATGTAGTGATTCTTCTTATAAAGGCAGGTCAGAAGTACTTGAAATCGGCGGGCTTGCATGAAAGGGTTAATAACAGTAGAGGAGGCTCATGATGTATGTAAGGATAGAGTCAAATGGCGAGCAATTTATCTTTGCCTACCCTGGAGGGAATGAGGTGTTTTTTCTTTTTATGACTTGTACGAGTGTGTATACTAATAGACCGGTTATTCGGTACAAAAATCTGGTCCCCAAAGCCTCTCCTTTCTGGGGCAAGACGGGGACACAGTCGGTCCCACACCTGAGGGGGCCATCTCGAAATTGACGATGGCCCGGGGTCAGCCAGGGTGGGAGGGAAATGCCCTATTGGGCTTCCTTAAACCCTTAGACCTGAGGAGGCTTGCGGTTTTCATATAAAGATTTTTTTATCATAACAGCAATAAAACCCGTTCAGTAGTTTTTGCATCCACCGCGGGCAAACAGATTAGAATTTCAAAAAATATTGAAATTTAGCGTAGCGCAAGTATTTTTTATATAACTCCAATATTAGTTAGTAAATTGAAACAAAAAATAATATTCAATAATGTCTCCAGATCTGCGAAGCTCTAAAACCGAAAATACCAAGGAAACGCAGCCCAAGTTCTGACGAAGACTCTGATGAGTATGAAGACGAGAAGGAGGAGCTGCCCTGGACCGTGATGTACCCCAACGCCGCGGCCATGGGCCCCGTCGCGTACAGGGGCAACCAGTGGGTGGGCTACGACGACGAAGATATCGTAAAGAAGAAGGCGGAGTATGTGGCTGAGAAACAACTTGGAGGTGGGCATTTTTTATATATTAGACACGGCTTGACTTGACCTCTCCTGATGGAAAGCTGATGGTAAAGTCTCAGGAAAGTGGGTTACTATTACAGACAGCAACAATGTTACAATGGTGGCCCTTTTTTATACCACTTAGGATTTCTAGTCTTGAAGACATCCAAGTTATAGCTATCCGAAAAACACAGATTCGGACAAAGCATTCCACTTCTTGATGGTACGCATGATAAACGTATCACCGAATCGTTTGCAGCCCCCTAGACAAGTGGCAATTCGTTGCTCGGCGTATGATGGAATAGAATGACAAATGTATGGGATTTGACGTATATGACAGGCGTCAACGAATGTCAAAACGTCAAATCCTATACATTTGTCATTCTATTCCATCATACGATGAGCAACGAATTGCCACTTGTCTAGGGGGGCAGGTCGCCGTGCGTCTGGTCGTTCGATCGTGGAATTAGGTTGTGCAAATCCTGCGTTCACTCCCCGAAGTGTGTTTGATAAAATACCGAGAGACATGCAACTGGGTAATTTCACGATGCCTAATTTTTTTCTAATTTCGGTGGCATTTTTCAATCATAGGTTTTCCGATGAAAAAATTTAATGGTAATAATTTTAGAACACATCAGTATTCTAGATTATTCTAAAAGAACTCCATTAAATTTTTTCATCGGAAAACCTATGATTGAAAAATGCCACCGAAATTAGCAAAAAATTAGGCATCGTGAAATTACCCAACTATTCGTCAATGCTCTAGGATCAGAAGCCTATTCCCCTCAACTAGAGCGTCGTTGTTGATGAGCCTCTTGATTCGTTTCTCTATCGACTCAAGTACTTCAAGCTGGTATTTGGCTACATATAAAAATATTGGTATTCAATCATATTACTTTGGTAGATTAGAAATGACATAATTACCTAAATAACGATAAGCAAAAAACATAAAATATACAAATATAATTATTTTCCCCAGGTATAATGTTCTGGTCGATCGACAACGACGACTTCCGTGGCACGTGTCACGGGAGGCCGTACCCTCTCATTGAAGCCGCCAAGGAGGCTTACTACTCAAAGCTTGGGTGAGTTGTGTATTTTGTTATTACGAGTAGAAGGTTTCTTCAGGGTCGGCAGCGCGAGTGTGACACCCCTGGTGGTGTTGCATACGTCCATAGGCCACGGTGACCGCTTCCCATCGGTGGGCCGTGTGCTTTTCTGCCAACTAAGTGGTACAAAAAAAAAAAAAATAATAAGAAACCCCTGACTGAGAAAAACCTTCACAAAGAAAAAGTAAAAATAAAACGGCCCTATTAAAAATAATGTGGCGTAAATTGCATTTAAGCACCGCGTCGTTGTCGTATCGAAATACCTCGAAACTCGAACAGTGAGTGCCGAGTACGAAAAATATTATTACGAGTAGAATAAAAAAACCCCTGACAGAGAAAGGTACCTCCACCAAGAAAAGGTAAAAATAAAACGGCCTCTATTAAAAAAAAATGTGGCGTATATTGACTTTTAATTTGAGCGTCGTCGTATCGAAATACCTCGAAACTCGAACAGTGAGTGCCAGGCACGAAAAAATTCAAATTCGTAACGTAAACTTATCGAGAAAACGGATCATTACGATTGGCAGGCTTCACACACACACACAGGTTCACAGTAGGCAGGCGGCCAATCGCTATGCTCCGTTCTGTCCATACGCATATCTACGTTACGAATACGAATATTTTTACTGCTCGGGGCACTGGACCACTTTTCTGCTAATGGTCAACTACTGGCCAAATATATGAAAGTCGTCAACGTATGACATTTATCATTATCCTTATCATTATCCTTAACCTTATTCTTACTCCTTACTAATATTATAAATGCGAAAGTAGCTCTGTCTGTCTGTCTGTTACGCTTTCACGCCTAAACCACTGAACCGATTTTGATGAAATTTGGTATAGGGGTAGTTTAGACCTTGAGAAAGGACATAGACTATGTTTGATCGTGATAACCGACATCCACGCGGGTGGAGCGGCAGGCAAAAGCTAGTATTCTATAATACGCCGGCCAACGAATTGTCACTTGTATAGGGGTCAGGTATTTCAGCTACAGACTGTACAGGGTGCACAGGTTAATGATAAAACCAGATTCAATTTCAATTCTCACTCAAAAAAAAATCTCTTTCAATTCACAGCAATAACATCAACACAGTGGCTCAAACGACCCGAAGGCCCGCCACCCGGCCGAGCAACAAGAGGAAAACTCGCCCCAGGACCAACCCCACCACCGCTGCCGCCAGGATTACCCCCAGTAGCACCACTACCACTACCACTACTACCACCACCACTACAAGAAGATCCACCACTGCAAGCGCAGCCAGGTAAGTTTGTAGTTTTCAACACCTTCCTGTGGTGTAGCAGTAGAACGTTTCGAATGCTAATTCCCGATCACGGCACAAATATTTGTATGCATGAATATAAGTATTTGCATTGGTCTGGTCTGGTCGTGCCTCGGAGAGCACGTTATGCCGTCGGTCCCGGTTGCCATACGAACATATATTGCAGTCGTTACGGGTAGTTGGAGCATTAAAAAGTCCAACAACTGGTCTGCTGCAATGCTTCGATATCGCAATATCGCTATTGGGTTGTGGAGGTCAGATGACACTCGCTTCACGGAAAATATCGAAGTCCAGCCAAATCCGCAGTTATATTAGTAAAGCGGACCCCAGACTCCGAGGTGAAAGCTTCGGATGCGACTGGGATTAACGCTAGGATGATGAAGGAGGGCGAAGAAGAAATATCAAATAAGAATTAGAATTTAATTAAAGAAATTAAAAATACCATTCTTAAATTACAATTTTTCTGTATCCAGCGTTGAATTCAAACAACTAGAAGTAGGAGCAAGGGGAATTCCAGCTAAATCCCTGTACAACTTACATAAAGACCTCGGATTGCCAAGAGCTTCAGTAAGCTCTTTACTAAATCGAATATCAAAAGCGGCATTGATAGGATCTTACCAAATTTGGATAGGTAGGGGGGAGAACACTACTGACGGTGGAGGTGAGCGCTGATGCATCACAAGGTGGCCACCCTAAGCCTACATCTGGGTCGCGCGTCCCAGTCGCCGTCACGGTGTTCCTCTCTGTATCACGCTATGGACCCGGCGACCGCACGGTGAATCCATGGAGTGCTGAGAATCGGATCTCTGAAAGCACCAAGAAAAAATATTAGATGGAAGAATAAATTGCAATTGTTCTCACAAAATTTAAAATTTATACTCTTATTTGCAGTAATGCTGCATCTCGCAACAACCGCGTAACGAGCACTACCCCCGCCTGGAGCATCAACACCCCTGAGCCGCCCACCACCCCCGACCCTGGAGCAGGTACATATATTTATAACTAGCGGCCGCCCCTAGGGGTGCCTATACCTATAGGGTTAGTGGATGTCTATACTCTATAAAGAACCAACCCGCCAAATTTCAAATTCTGAGATTTCGTACCAAATGTCATCAAAATCGGTTCTGTGGTTTAGGCGTGAAAGCGTAACAGACAGACAGACAGACAGACAGAGTTACTTTCGCATTTATAATATTAGTATGGATAACTAAGTGCCCACTTGACGGCAACAAGCTCATCCCCTGGTACTTGATAGCGAAATGTGGGTGTTCAGACACCTTTGTCTATCCCTTCGGGGATGTACCTACATAAATATTATATTTTAAATCTCTTTTGCAGACTTCAAATGCGTCGACGAAGGTTTCTTCCCGCACCCACGTGATTGTAAGAAGTACTTCTGGTGTTTGGACTCTGGGCCCTCGAACCTCGGCATTGTGGCGCATCAGTTTACTTGTCCTTCTGGTAAGAGGACTTACATTCAAATATTGTATAGTCGTAATGCAGAAACATATAAATATTTATAACTAGCTGACCCGACGAACTTCGTACCGCTATATTTTCCGCCCGCGTGGTATTATCTCTAAATTTATCAGTGTTTCTCTACAATATTATGCATGTATTATACATAATATAAACCTTCCTCTTGAATCACTCTATCTACTAAAAAAAACCGTTTCAAAATCCGTTGCGTAGTTTTGAAGATTTAAGCATACATAGGGACGGACAGACAGCGACAGCGACTTTGTTTTATAATATGTAGTGATAGTGATAGTGATTATTTAATATCATAATTGATTTCCCAATTTTTAATTTCCAATCCAATCCGTCCCCAGGTCTCTATTTCAATAAGGCGGCAGACTCCTGCGACTTTGCCCGCAACGTGCTCTGCAAAAAGCCTGCTGCGACCACCAAGGCGACGACAGTGAAACCACCCCCCACCACCACCACGCCGACCACGACCACCACGGTTCTGACCACAAGGAAGGCGTTCCTCAGCACAAAGAACTCTGTACTGTTCAGGACTACTCCTAGCCCGGCCACAACTCCTAAACCAGTGGTAAGAGTTTTATTTTTTTATTAGTAAACGGCAGTCTAACTTCGATATCGCCAATTGCTAGTAAAGGTCATATGGCAGTCGCTTCACAGAAAATACCGAAATTCAGCCGCACCATAGTTAAACTGGAAAACCTACCCCAACCGAGTTGCGGAATGGCTCAGAGAATGATGACTAATACACCCACTCCAGTGATCATCCTTTGAGAATTTTTCCCAAATCAGTTGGGGTTGGATTTCCAGTCTAACTGCGAAGCGGGTGGACTTCGATACTTTCCGTGCAGCATCTGCCATCAGACCACCAAAACTCTTGGGCGATATCGAAATTTTGCACTTAGACCAGTTGTCGGAATTCTTAGGGCTCCAACTGCCATAGATGTTCGCTTTTCAAGATGAGCCGCCTTTACGTCATAAACCGCTATATTATTTTCTACCCACAGATTGAAGAGAGTTTCGAAGAGGACCCAGTTGAAGAAGATTCGGAAGACCCTAAAGTTATCAAAGAGCTCATCGACCTGATCAGGAAAGTTGGTGAGTAATGGAAAATTGCTTCTTATTGTAATACAATCATCATCATTCTCTGAGCCTTTTCGCAATTCGGTTTGGGTCAGCTTTTTAGTTTAACAAGATGCGGCTGAACTGCGATACATATTTGCCATCTGCAGGCCTAAAAAGGCCACTTTATTGGAATCGCCTTTATATAATATTTTGTCATGCCGCGATATTTATAGAAAATTAGAATCTGTTTAATATGAATGCCTGCTGAATTTTATAGGAATTATTGAGATCTACTAAAAATTCATAAACTTACTTGTTTGTAGCGGAATCGCTTGCTGATCTTTACAACCAATTGACGATATCGAAGTTCTGTAGTTAGACTAGTCGAACTTTTGAGACTTAAGCGACCAGCATAGTGCTCAATAAGATCTAAATACCAAGATATCAAGATCTTTTTGAGCATCTTACCAGTCAAGATCAATTTGATGCTGACTGTACAGGCAACCCTCACTTTATTTTAAGTAGATCAGTCATTAAACCAAAACCTTCGCTTGCCGTGTTCCCAGGTGGTATTGAACAGCTGGAGAAGCAGCTCCATTTAGACGAATCATCATCGAGCACCGGAGAAGTGATCACCACCACAACGTCCCCCTTCAACAAGGTGCTGTACCAGAAAGTGCTGGAGAGGACTCGTGGAAGGAATAAGTAAGTACCTAAAGATGTACTACACAGGACAACACGTGCAGGACTTAGATGCCACCCGAATACGGTGCAGTATATTCCATCAAAAACCAAGCGGTTCGGTGACTTCTTCTTCTGCCGCACCAATAAGACCTGGAATCCCTTACTAGCACACGTGTGAGGGTGATATGGGGTGAAATATGGGTCGGCTATTAAGTGATTAAAGAGAAACTTTTTTTATTATTTATTATTTATTATAATTCAATAAAAATAATTTAATTTATTCCACAGGAACAACATCATTGAGACTCTAACCCAGACCGTTAAAAGTGGACAGAATAACCGCCGTGGGCCCCAGAACGCCGGCCTGGATGTAACAGCTTCAGAAAAGGAGACAAGCTCAAGGAGGGAGCGGCCACAGTAAGTTTTTTTTAAGAATGAATTATACCGTCTGAAGATGAAGCTAATATCACTCATTGAAATAAAACCACCTTTCAACTAATTCTATCGCGATTTATTTGTCATTATTCACTTTTATCCCGATTTTTCGGCTACTTTTCAGCAGCCATGTTCGCGGGCTGACTAAAGGTGGTAGTTGTCGGGTTCGATTCCCGCTCAGTGCAAATATTCTGAAACCTAAATTCATTAATCTGAGTGTTCTTAGAATCAATGGAATGGGAGATCTCATACATATTTACACTTGACATTCTCCACATAGATACGTCACCATCAACCGACAACGCGGATCTACCACAACGACTGCCTACCCTGACAGCAGCGAAGAAGATTATGATGAAGAAGAGGAAGTAAAGGTCAAACAGACCTTCAGGAACAAGGCTGTGGTCCAGAACGAGGTGCAGCAAAACGTAGCAACGACAGCCAAGACGCTACAGTACGTGAACATTAGGAGAGGACGGCCTAACACTGCAGGGACCTCGGACACAGCTGATGATACCGCTTCAAGGTATTTTTTTCATAACATTTTCCTTATATACAGCAAGCACGAGTGCGAAGGGTCGGTAGTATAAGTGTGACACCCCTGATGACACGTCCTTATGCAACGGTAACCACTTTCCATCAGAGAAAGAAAAAAGCGTGGAATCAATTTGACGTAAAAAGCAGCCATGAACGCTGCTGTACGTCCACTTGAAAATATCACATTATATGCACTCCAGGCCTCAAAGAAGAAGCTTTGGAAACAAGCAGATAACTTACCGTATTCTTGGACCTATTTAATAAAGAATAAGGATATTACCCTCTACTGGCGACTTTTTACAGAGTTCTTAGTAACACAGCTAATAAAATTCACGTTTCAAATCACTTCAACTGAATTTATTCTTACAGAAACGCACTATTTGAACGCCAAGAGCCCCTTGTTGCCATATCAGAGACATCTAATGCAGTAGACGCTCTGTCAGCGAGACGGGAATCTAAACCAGAGTATGTCACCATCCGGAGACAAAGACCTACCACAGAGGAAACTACCACTCAACAGTAAGTTTTACAACGTTTCTTACGTGTTTGTTTTCTTCATTCGTCTCTAAATGATGTTTTAAAATAATCAATCAATCAATTAGCCTATTGCAGTCCAATGCTGGACATAGGCCTCTCTCTTTTGAAATAGATTTCCCTAGAATCCAATTCCATACTTTCCAATAGAATCCATGAGCAGTCACTTTCTGAGGAGAATAGTTAGACCAACTAATATGTGACATACTTGTCCCAAATAGCTAAAATTCGCGTCTACATGGTCAATGTTAGAAAGAGTCCCCATCCAACACGGGTTCAAATCCCGTATTGGATGCTGACGTTTCCAATTTAAGTTCTATGGTAACTAACTAATTGATTACTACTGCTATTTCTGTGAATGTTACTAAATACACACTTTAACGTTAGAAAAGGTGCCCATCAACACGGGTTCAAATCCCGTATTGGATACTGACGTTTCCAATTTCAGTTCTATGGTAACTAACTAATTGATTACTACTGCTAAATACGTATTTTATTACTTCTGTAGATACCAAGAAGCTGAAGAAGAAGTAGAAGAGGAACCGACATTACTTGAAAAAGAATTATCATCACGTCCAAAATATAATACCATCGTAAGAAGCACCACCCTTGCACCCGAAGAACCTGGCACACGACCCCCTATGTTCAAAATATACACCCTCCAAACTGACGCACCCGATGGTCCCGATCCAACAACTGTACTGGCTGTCCAAATATCCTCCTTACTAAACTCTCCAAACTTATCTGGCGTCGAAAGTGCTGAGATAGAAAGCCCAGTAACTGAAGTAACTGAAGAAGAACCTACAACAACAAGTACAACTACGTCACCACCGCCTACTACAACTCAAGCGCCACTTAAACGTACAATCACTCCCAGGCGTCGAGGCTCAACCATCAAGACCACTCCAGCTCCAGCAAGTGCCACACAGGTGAGTCCCAGGAATTATACTACTGTGATACGTCAACGACCACTCCGTAGACCGAATGAAATTACCCCGGATTCAAACGATGTTAACAATTTATTCCGTAAAATCAGATCCACTACTCCCGATAGTCGTGAAATAGATGAAACGAATGACCTACCTCCTGTTGGTAGAAGAAATCGTTACAGATTTCAAACTAAACAAATTAGGCCCGATGACTCTGTTCCAGCTGAAGCATCTCCTATTGAAGATGTAAATGATGGTGCACAAATTTCTTTACCACCTGCTGACATCCAACCACAGTTCGTACCGAGACAAAGGTTTAATACGCGTACTGATAGGCGTTTTCGTAGACCATTAACATCTAGTACTGTTCCTGATACCACACTTGACAGTGAAGTATCAGCTGCTACCGTAGAGGCAAGAAGACCAGGTCTTATTCCACGAGGGCGTAGTAGATTCACTATAAGCTCCACTACTGACGCAACAATACAATCAACTACTACAGCCATCTTAACTCCAAGACGACCGACATTTGCTAGGTTATCTCCTAGGCCTTTTACGAGATCCTCATCTACAACCCCTGCTGATATCAATGAAGATGTCACTTTAGAAGCTGTTACTCAAAGAAGTACATTACGTTCACCTTTTAGTAGAACTAGACCTACACCAGTTGTTTCTGCTAGGAAGCTTCCGTTCCTACCACGTCAATCAACTACTCAACAAACTTTGGTAGATATAGATAGTGACGATGATGATGAACTGGATACTAGGCCTGATGATATATCACTTTCTGAAAGTGCTAGAGAAGAAAAAGAGCACGATGAACCAGAAGCCGAAATAGAACAAGATTTTCCAAGACGAAAAGTAATCATCAAAAAACTACGAGCTCCTGGTTCTACAGAGGATTCGAACATATCGACTGAAACTGTGCCTATTGATATCGATACTAATGACAATGGTAGAAAAAGATTCAGAATAATCCGACGAAGACCAACTAGTACAACTACTTCAGAGCCAGTTTCATCCTCGGAAGCACCTACTGGATCTGGCTTGCATCGTGTCCGAAAGGTAATTAGGAAAAAATTGCGACCTTCTGAACTTGAAACTGAATCCTCAACTGAGACTATAGATTACAGATATTCTTTCAAAAGCTCTACTTTAGAAGTATTTAACTATGGTGAAAAGACCAAAGCTCCATATGCAACGACAACAATCGAAGCTGAAACTGAACCTATAATAGAACAAGTAACTGAGTTTTACAAAGAAGATAAAAAAGCTGTTGTTGGGACAGATGATCGAAATATTGAGACTCCTATACCAGCTATTGAAGAACACGTAACAGAGAAAGTTATAGAACTGGGTGCAGAAAAACAAATAGATAATATTGTTGTAGAAACTACAGTCACTCCTTATAATAATATTGATTTCACTCAGTCTAATAACGCTACTATTCAAAGTACCTATAACAATGTTAATATCGTTCAGTCTAATACCACAACTCTTCAAAGTACCAATAATAATGTTGATTTTGTTCAGCCTAATACCAAAATTACTGTTAACTCTAATACTGTTATAGAAAAGATAAATAATGAATATGAAACAAATTCCAATAAAGATACTAAGCCTCAAGAAAAAATTAGAGAAATTGTAAGTAGTGAAGGTATTCAAAATGAAGCGAGTGCTAATGGTCAAACTGATACTAATGTTGAAGTAACGATAGAAACCGAAAATAAGGGCATTGATGTTTCGATTAACAAAGAAACGGGTTCTTCTGAAGCTGCTGTAACTGAAACGGAAGCGCCAGAAACTACAACCACTAGTACTACATTATCGACTACAGCTACCAGTAGAACCAGATTACCTTATAGGCCGCGTAAAAAAATATTCACACCGTCTACAGAACCATCAGTGCCATCTACTAGCAAAACATTTAGTCGCAAATATAATCCAGGAGTCTACACAAGCCCTGCCACAGTAACTAAAGTAGGTGGTGCGGTCACAAGAAGACCATTTTCGTCAAGGGTATTTACTAGGCGACCATTCACTCCGAAAACCACACAGAGAGTGGAAGAAGACGAAGAATATAGTGAGGAAATTTCCGAAGTTTCAGAAGAACATGAACAAGATAATCCATTTGTTTTCGTACCATCTAATCAATTGTTTACTAGAAAACCAGAATCAACTGAGGAGGACGATGAAACTGCTAATTCGGAAGAATTATTAGAGGAAGGAGAAGGCGATGAAAATAATGAAGATGAAGATGAACAGGGACAATCCAAATTTGGTCAAACAACAAGGAAACCTGGTTTTAGACCACGTGTAGTTAATTCAAATACATTCAGAACTTCTACTACCACTACAGAACTTCCTAAACGACTCGGAGCTTCTCAAAACAGAACTGGTGTAGTAACTCGATTTGGTAGTAATAAATCAGTTGCTGACAAGAAACGCGTTCAAAACGTTCCATCTGGTTATATTTCCCCTGAAGGTGTACAGTCTAAAGGTAGTGTAACCACTATTATTAAAACTGAGACTCAGTCACTTGAAAATTCAGGAATTAAAACATCAACAGCGGTTTCAGGAACGGAAAATGAAACCACTACGGAAGATGATGATTATTTAACAGCAACAGCAGTGACCGATGGCAAGGAAATTGCTACTTCCTATGACATATCTACAGTAAATTCTATTGAAACAGAAACAGCAACTAACCAAATGGAAATTGATGACAGTACAAACGACTACTTAGAATATATTGAAGGTACAACGAATTATCCAACCACGCAAGATGTTGCATTATCAACACAAACTGAACCTGAATACAAAACCACAATCTTACAAAATATTATAACCAATACAATTCCTAACACAGAAGCGACAGTAGAACAGTTTACAACCAGTTCAACAACTACTACAGTAGCTCCTCCAGTATCCCCTATAATTAGAACTCAGTTCAATAAACTATTTTCTGTCAGTAGAGTAGTTGAAGTTAATTCAAAACTCGATAAACACCGGTTGAACAAAAACAATGAAACTACTCTGATTGAAGAAGGCAAAATCATGATTGAAAAGAAACCAGTGCTTGATAAAATTGGTGAAGTCAGTAGGTACAGTCTAATTAAAATAGTAGAAGATGAAATTCCAATTTATCTAACTAAGTTTGGACACATTTACCCTGTAGAGCACCCTCCGGAAAATATTATTCGCATTGATGAAGCAAGAAACGCTAGAGCTTTGAATGTACATGAGGTACCAAAAGAAAATCTCGTTGCTTCGGAAAGTGTGAATGAAGCTTATAGACATATAAAAGAAATAATTAAATCAAATGATCAAGAAAGTAAGAGTCACGTAGAATACGTGCCAAATGACCAGTTCTTGACTTATGTTAATGATGACAATAAAAATAGCAAAGAATCAGATAACTCATTCTTTTCTCAATGGCAATTTGTTCCAGCAGCTTACGAAAATGAAAAGATTAGGGCTGCAAAAAGCTTTGAAATTATAACACCTCGAACGTTACTCACTAATCCATCAACGTTACCGTTGGAAGGTTTATTTAAAACCGAAAACCCATTCATGGCTCGCAAAGCTGGTGATAATGATAGGAAGATTAGTGACGAGAAAAACCAACCTTTTATCGTTTATTCTGATGTTGCACTAAATCAACAAGATGATGCCAATATAGATAAACTATCAGTTTTACCAGCTGAAACTGGTCGTAGTATCGTTACTTTTGCTAAAGGCCAAGAATTTAATGGAGGTTCCGTTACAGAAGAGACCAAAGCAAAAGATCTTGTCACCGGACCTGTTTATATAAAAGATAACATAGGTTCTACACCACCCACTACTACCACTAATTTTGGTATTATGTCATTAACAACAACACCGGCAGTTACTAACACGACGCAAAAAGTAACCAGTCCCATTTTAGATTTACTATCCACGACACCATCAACAATAGATGTTACCTCAATATCAACAACGATATCGCCTGAAACAACAGAAACAGCAACTGAAGACACCACAACCACTAAAATATCACCACTGGACGCGAAACGAGCTAGATTTGGATTCCCAAGACGGCCTATTATTAAATCATCTAACTTCACACGACCAACCGTAGCCCCAAGAACTGTCAAGAAAATAAATGTAACAGCAATAAATCTGAACCAAAAATCGAATAGAACAGCATTCAGCCCATTAAAATCACGTTTTTCTGCAAACAGAGTACAAAACGTACCTGTTGATTTAAAGAAAAAGAGCAATACCCCTAAGATAGTACCCAAAACATTTAGTACAAGTAAAGTATATACCACTGAGACCCCAAAAACTACAACAGAAAAGAAATCATATATCAAACCTAGACCTAGTTTTAGACCAAGTTTCTTCCCAAGAAAAACAACACAATCTCCCACCACGGGGGACACTTAAAACCAGTTTAAACTAGTTTAAGCTTGGTTTAAGCGGTTCTCTCTAGTTGGATCCGGTTTTACTGGCCATAGTTACATAAATGACTGATTAAATTTTTATAATTGGTTTAATAGCACGTCTGAATCCGAAGGTATTAAAACACGGTATGAAAAATGCAAATTATGTAATGTCGTTGTCAATTGTGTTTTGATAAAATAGTATCAAGATCTTGAAATACTCTTATGGAATTGTATATATAGGTATACACTATCACTGTAGTCATATTTCTTAGAGATTTTAATAGCTTTAAATAATAATGTAGGTTCTATGAAAGTTTTATTGTACCAAATAAATGTATTTATTAGTTCGTTTTGGTAAAAAAAGACTTTCAGTTCAAAATGTCATAGGTTATGTTTAGTTTATTCTTATTTAAAGGTTTTATTATTAATAATAATTATTAATCGTTACCATTTAATGTACATATGAATGATTAGGATTGGGATTTTTGTATTAATATGAACGAAACATTGTATTTTTTCAAAGAAAAACGATTGTAATAAAGTATTAGATTATATTTTATTTATGTTATTTTAGTTTTTATAAGTTTATTTATAGACTGTTTTATCCACTTGATAATGTTCTCCTTTATCTACTTCAATGGGTTCTTAAAGTTGTCACAGTATATCCATTTTTCCATTATCATCGAATTGAATTTCGCTGCAGTCAACGATTCCGTGCACAAAGAAGATTGGACTTGCAGGTAAGTGATTTTTGTCTTATACATGTATTGCGCAATATTATAGATGACTGTATAAAAATAAAACACAAATAACGTTATAAAAACTTTAATAAATTACCATCGAAAGTTAATTACGATAATAATAGTGTGTAACTTATTATAAAGACATTATGTTAAAGTAAAAGCTAGATATAGATGCAATAAAAAAATCTTAACCATAGAAGCGTCTAGCAAAAAGTGTAGGTATAGATATTACATAATAGATACAACAATCAGATTGAAGAAGTTAGTCAGTAGATTAAACTAGATAGTGCCAAAATAACTATATTTAAAATTTTAAGCATAAAACACTTAACAGTTAAAATAAAAAAGAACTCACTCAGGCTGGAAGTATAAAAATATAGACAACTTAAAATTTAAGTATTCTAGATGATTTAGACAAGAGCGAATGATCGTGAGTTGGAGAAAAAAGTTCACAAAGATAATATTATAATCATCCTACCATAAACTCTTTTAATGATTTTGTCACACCTAATAACAATTTAGTGTAAGTGATGTGATTTTAAGTTTTGCAATATGAACAACGATTTGAAACAATAACCATTCACCGCAGAAAACTGCTGTTTTCTGAAATAATAATTATCCTATTTCTTCTTCAGGTTAAAAGCTATCTCTGGGGTAAATTTTGACAACTTTGGTTCAATCGTCTGTCTAACAGACAGACATACAGAATTTATTAATCGTTACAATTGCAACTTTTTGTTAATTTTTACTTAACAACATAATTATTATCGGTGTCCACATGTTTGTCATTACCATCCTTATTGTTTATTTCTTATAATCGATGTAACAATAGATGACTTGAACAGACAATCAACTTTAGAAGAAATAAATTCTCAGAAGCTTGTATTGGCCAATTATCAAATTACATTAGCCATATTAGAAAATGTTGTTAACATTAGCTTGTGAATGGCACTGCCATTTCTTTGAGCTATGTAATGACTAGCCTAATATGGTTAGAAGAAGCTTTATTTTTTATTTCAACTAGTCATTCGTGCCTGATATCATCTGGCCTCGAATCTTTCCCATGAATTTCATTGATAAACCTTGTCCGGAAAATTATGAATACAACAAGAAGAAATGATTCAAATCTATAAAGCGGTTTTCAAGTTTTTAGGTATCGGAATTGCTTTCAAAAGGATTAATTATACAACCTAGGCTTAGACACACACGGTGCATATAAAGAAAACCTTATATACATACCTGTCAGGTACCGAGTAAAGTACAAAAATTTAAATTTAGCATTGACCCGTATAGCGTTTGAATTTTAATCACATGTGCGACTGCTCTACCTTTACGCCCTTCACTTTGCAAGTGTTTATACCGGTGCCAAAACTTTATGATCTACTCCACATACTTGAAGTAGGGCTAGATACCTACCATGTGCTGTGCATTGCGTGATATTTGACTTGATTATCGAGTTCTGTGAAGATATTTAGTACTTATATTCTTTCGGGTGTGACAATTCCAATGTTACTTTTGAAGCATAGACCCTTAGAGTATACATTCGCTATATATTTATAATGTATACTCTAAGCTCCTCTAAGCTCTTACCTAATAGTCTTAAACTTTCATTGCAGTTCTCACTTTTGCTGTATCTCGTACTCTCATTCATTCATTCCTATAACAAGTGGGATAGCTGCTACTCCGTTATCTACCCTACCTATATTTACTTTAATTTCCATTAGAATTTACATCTATCTAGTACTTATGTTTATTGGAATTGTCCTGTTAAATTAGTTTTTAGCTACGTTTTCGTGCGATCTTGAGTTCTGTAACTTGATTTCTGGATCAGGTAGCTTTCTTCTTTGTTGGATGTTTGTATAGATATAATAGTCATGTCCATTCTCCTGCCAATCTTCTCATGGCAAAGGTTCTTTATTGCACCACACCGATTGCTCAGTCTGTGGTTACGGCTGCGTTTCTCTCAAAACTAGCTTCAATCATCATCATTATATACTTACAGATTTATTCCTTCAGAATAGGCAGAAATAACTGGCTGCTATCTACTTTTGTATATACGTATTTATACTTTCCTGTAGGTAAGCCAATCCTTCTAAATACTTTTAGTAATCTTGTCTGCTCTGAAAGCCTGATTTCATAGCCTTCAATTACCACCCCAGGCTTTGCAAGTTTAAATTCTGCTAAACGTAAATATTTGTAGGTATGTAATTTATATCTGGACATGCGGTTGCGGTTTCGAATGCTACGGACATGCGCCCACTCAAAAAAAAAACAATTCAGCTTACCTGAAGGGGTTGGAGTTCAAATCAAATCATTTATTTGCCAGAATTGGAGCGATGCAGAAAGGTTTCGGTGCTTTCGATAACTCTAATCTAGTAATCGAATGCACTGAAACCTTTAGGTATTGTTTAAAAAATAAAAATAGGTACATAGATGCTAGCTTTGAGGTTTTATTTTTATTAACTCTATAATGATGACCTTTCTTCTATAGACTTCACTACAGCTTACCATTAACTATACCTTCATTAAAGAGAAATTATGTAGGTACCTACCAAGCTGCTTATATGAACAGTCACGCCTATTCCCGTTTCGGTAGGCAAAGAACTTTCCACTTGCTCCCATATACCTATTACGCTTTTCGCTTTGACTACTTTCATAAATGTTGCCATCGTTAAATTATGCTATGCGTCGGTTGCGGATACGCTTAACCTCCTATTCATTAAATTTATCCGCTGAATTGTTGACATAATATATTTTATGTACTTACATCTAAATCGACTCTTTCCGAGTTGCCCAGATTCTCCTCGCCTCATAAATTCGTTTCGTCAATTTTCTTTCATCCATCCTTATACCTGTTCTTACTATCTAAATTTGCATTTCAGCAATGAAAATAATTACGTCTAATTTGAACTCACGTTTTACACAGAAAATCTACCAATTTTATTAAAATGCCTGTTGCGAATGCGTGTTATAACCAAAAGTACGATCGATATTGATATTCAATGATAGTAGAACACGTGGTATGTGGTGTGATTGTAATTGGCAACTGGTTGTGAACTGATTTATGAATGGAAATGTATTAGCATTAATAGAAATTGCGAAATCGGTTTGTAGGTAAGTACCTACCTAATATTTTGAAATGCACCATACGATATGGTTTTATTCTTACAATTTTATTGCTAGGTCAACTAGCCTTTGAATTGTACCAATAAATATACTCTAGTACGCGCTAGGTAGGTACAACACGCAATTAGCACTACTATAAATCTATATCAACGGTTGAAAGTCAAAAGGGTACAAGCGACATTGAATATTCAAAGGGAAATGATACCACAAGGCATTTTAAACGTTTATAAGGCTGGCCTGGCCCTACGGAATCTGGTAACGAGATCAATATATCGTACTCCCCGACAGAAGCATACGTACTTACTACGTTTTCAATGTACCTCTTCTATAAAAAAGATATATCTAGGCACTTCTTAGGAGCCAGGCCAAAAATTTTGTTGTTTACACCCTTTAGCTCTTCAAGTGTCGATATGATTCATAGCTGTATTACTTGTGGTTTTATCCATTCATTCAAAGGTATTATAGTACCTTATACTCTGAGGTAGAGGTCGACTCTACTATGCCTTATTTCATAATCTCGCCCGGTAGCCCGTCTTCATTATCTTGTCTATTGTGTATTGACATTTATCATTGTTTGTATTTACAATTTCCTATCCCTTCTTGTGATTAATACTGTCGTAGAAACTTAATATTAATTACTTTTATTTACTTTCTCCTAATTAGTCTTTAAATGCCAACCGTGGTTCTATAGACTGTGAGCATTTTGCAAGCCCCGTGAGGGTAAAATAATGTTGTAAATCTATAATCAGATGCAAATGCCAAGAGTTGAAAGTATAGTAGGCACGCTGTAGTTGCTGAACTTTCCTTATTCATAAATCAGAAAACAAAAGATGAAAAGATTAATAAAACTATTTAGGTACTTCAAAATAGAACTCCTCAAAGTGCCTTTATTCCGTTAGATAGTTAGAAGCTGTAAGTGAAGGTCACCATTGAAAATATAGTCGATGCTAAATGGTGGCGCTCAGCTTGACGGCCTTGATAGATGATTTTAACCTAGTAAAACCTTATTTATTCCTAATGATATCAGAAAATATCATTATTAGGATTATCTTAGCACATCTCAGCATCTTATCACGAAATCTCAGTAACTATAACACCTATAAACCTGTTTAGCAGTTATGTTCTTTAGGGTGTAGACATCTATTGAAGACGCATTTTATGAAACTCCACCCCTAAGGGGGTAAAACGAATACCTCGCATACGAATTCACAGGTGGTGAAAAAATAGATCTCTTAAGAACAAAATACCAACAAGTTAATTAACATTATTTTAATTGCAAACCTACTCAAGGTCCGTGCGAGCTATAATAGGGTAAATTTATTATTCAGATGATCCGACCGTATCTCGTCTTGTCCTACTTTCTGGGCCGGTTTAAGCAACTTCGCATATCAAACAGCCTATGTGGGTATTATTAACAACTGATTTCTATGACACAATATGCAGAAGCGTTTGGTTTCGACATCTTTACCTCCCTAGAGAATACCTTTAATGGGATGTGCTTAGTGGATTTTATTCAAAAGGAAAATTTGATCAATGTTTTTGCATAGATCTGAATGGAACAAAGATGGCCTAATGGTTTAAATGGTCACATTTTTAGTTTGTCGATTACGAACTCTTTCGTTACTAATATTTATAGGTATATGTGGATATTCTGGACATATGGAGCTTTCAGATAGTTATTTGAATTCTGCCTTAGATACAAAGAATTAAAGGACAGTGGTCTTCGTAATTTCTATTATTAAATTCTAATTCTTATTAAGTATTTCTTCTTCTTTATCATTATCCTAGCGCTAATCCCAGTCGCATCCGAAGCTTTTACTTTTGCTTCGGGGGGATTTGTCTGGTCTTAGATATTTTCTGTGAAGCGAATGCCATCTGACCTCCACAACCCAATGGCGATATTTGGCGATATGGAAGCATTACAGCTAAACCAGTTTTTGGACTTTTTAGGGCTCTAATTAGCCGTAACGACTGCCATAGATGTTTGTATGGCAATTTGGTTCAGGTAGGGCATTCAAAGTTTCCCACAGGGGCGATAGCACGAGCCTCTGGGGTTGCAGACGTCCATAGGCCTATCTGTTACCTAAGTGGTATAGAAAACCAAAGAAATCATTATAAAATTTATAGAAACATGTCTTGTATGATTCATTTCGCTACAGCTACAACAGTCGGTATTGGTCGCTAATAGTAACTGCAGTCTATTTACCATTGGAAATCATTTTCCGAATTGTCGTTTCATTGTCAAGGGATTGAGGGTCTCAATTATCTAAAGTCTCGTGTCAAGACTACTTATATATGAAATCAAAAGACCTATTAGTTATTATCTATCCAGATTTATGAATATATATTATTATATATTATAAGGTTAAGGGTGAATTAAGTAAACACGCAATATAATGTGGTTTATTTTACAAAGTTTGTCCTCAATCTTTTGTTTTCTCTCTTCAAAGAACTTCAAATCTTCCTTCTTCTTCTTTTGATTAATAGCTCATGCTATCGAAAACATCGCCGCAGTTTCTCCAGTCTTCGGATCTTCTTGTTTTGTACTTTTTTCGCGCAGTTATTTTTAAATCAACCAGATCCTAGTCATCTATCAGGTTTCATCCGTAATCCATCTTGAGTTCTGTAACAAAGAAATATAAATTTAGTATCAAATAATAACCTGTAGATATGGGCAGGACAGGTTATGCTGATTTTTAATCAATTCTAATTTATGGTTTCATGTTCTGATGTGTAATTTTCATGTTCTATGTAAAATCTATCTTATTTGTTACATAAAAGTGTTATTACCTTTTGCTTTATTGAAACATAGGGCAATATTATGAAACTTATTTATCCTAATATAAAAAATGTTTCGTATCAAACATAACTAGATTTAATTTCTGTCGTTTTTGATATTTATTTAACTTTGCAATAGACTCATGAAAACAATTAAAATCAAAGATAACAAATTATCACTACCAATAACAAAATAAATAATCTTCTTATTTATTTCCTCAGATGTCTTTTCCTGTTATAAATTTATTATTACTATCATAATTATTTATTATCTCATACGTTTTTACGCATAGTCGTAATAATGTCTCTCTCACGTAAGAACGTCAAACTCATCTCACAGACCTATCTAATTTGCGCGTGAACATTTCACCTCGCGATATCGGCGCGGGCGCAGCATCCGAGTGAAAACCGCTTTCTCTGTCGATGTCGTTACAAATTACATGTTTAGTAGCTGTTATCTAACTGTTACGTCAACGTTTAACTTTTAATTTTAGATTTAAACCGTAATTAGTGAGGTGCTGTTGAATATATTTTAAATAATTGGGTTTTTGTGTGTGCTATTTTGTTCTTTTATTGGTTACTCCATTTGATCTAATTTCAGTAATAGGTCAGCTTTTGGATTGTTTATTATAAACGTTTCTATTTGGTCTACTCTCAGTCTTCTTCTTCTGTCGAGTCAACGGCATACCGTGTCATATTTTATTTACCCAGTGTGCAGCTACTCCTCTCTCTACTATCTTACTATCTTTACTTACACTACTCTTAGTAATAGATCAACTTTTGGGTCATAGGTTATTATTATTATTTCTGTATGTTCTTTAACTATTAAATAATTGAGTACACTTAGTTTGTGTAGTTTTACCATAAGATGAAACTATCTAGGAAAATCTCTTAGCTTTCTGTAGTAACCCAAGGAAACGCAATTTTTTCCTGGACGTGGACGTAGGACGTGTCAATATGACTTTAATTAGCCTGGCAAGCTGAAAGCAAACTCTCAGGACAGAGAGTCACCATTACAGACAGAAAAGGAGAGTTGTTGTTTAAGGTAACTCTAATAGACAACCAAATTTGACGTTTAGGGATTCTAACCGAGACGTTAATAGTATAACTACTAATTCCCTGAACTGTAGGAGACCGCCACGATTCTTTCAAAATTGACAAATCGTGCTTAAATTGACTTTCATTTGCAATAAAACAGTACCTAAGCATTTGTAAACAGACAGAATAACAGTGACAGACGTAGTTTCAATTTCAGCCAATAAACGGAATCATTGGTTCGTTTAATTAGGTAGGTACTTCTTAGATCTGTCATATAGGTAGTTCAATGACATTTCAAAAAATTAAAACTTGACATCTATGACAAACGTTATAATTAAACATTGAATTTAAATTTTTATTCGTTTTGGCTGTTAGTAATGAATAACGTTGTGTAAATATTTGATTAATATTACAATAATTTAGGATTTAATTAAATTTATTCAATAGACTAGTTATGTTTTGTAAGTTTGAAACTTGTGTTTCGTACAAACATATTGTTACATTTATGTAACGTCTAACTAAAATTACATATTTATTCAATTACATTATACTCGTAGTCTTTTTGAAATCGAATTTTAATTCGCTTTGTTGAAATTTACATTTTGTATTCTACTGTTTTTAGCAGTGTTTTGTCCAAATGTCAAAAAAGAATAACGATTTCAATGTTCTTTTTTGAAAATTGTGTTACGGAAACCGTTTTCGACATTTAGGAGATTGCAATTACGGGTTAGTCGCTATTCCCTTCGTTCTCGATTACCCCCGAAAATTTTCCGGTTTTAAAATAACGTTTGATTACGCTATTATCAAACAAAATATTTCGGGAGGAATCGAGAATTGGGGGAACGGCAACTATCCCGAATCATCTGCATACTTAGTAACTTTTTATTACGACACCTGTGTCTGCCTACCAATTTATTAGTCACTTCAAACGTCTATTTTTTGTCCTGTCTATATTTAATAAAACTATTGCGAAGCACTTTTTATACTATACGTGGGAGTGGTACTGAGTCACACCACTACACCATATACCATAATTATACCACTTATAAGGCTGCGATTAACAGAAGCGAGTGGAGACTCTTGCGCATAATATCCTTGGCCTAGCAGCAATTTGGATGAGCTATTTTTTGGGCCTCTGTTTGTTAGTCAATAGTTTATCTTGTCGTTTGTGATGAAAAAAGTAGTATCTAATGTACAGATACCTTATTCAACCAACTGTATTAATATATCTACCCTTATTAAATACGAGATTGCCTATTTCTACCCTTATTAAATACGAGATTGCCTACTTCTACGTCTACCCTTATTAAATACTAGCTATTGCTCACGGTTCCACCTACGTGGAATTCTGATCCCGTTCATCGCTGATAGTAGCACGTGTCTACACCCAGCGGGATCCCCTGTCTGGGAGACTTATGAATGATGCAGAGAATTAGATCTGGATATGTTCTACATGGCGTAGCGGTAGTGAACGCGGCCGCTACGCAGGATGCGCGGGTTCGATCCCCGCTCAGTGCAAATATTTGTGTGAATGAAATATGAGTATTTGCATTGGTCTGGTCGTGCCTCGGAGAGCACGTTAAGCCGTCGGTCCCGGTTGCCATGAGAACATCTATGGCAGTCGTTACGGGTAGTTGGAGCCCTCAAAAATCCAAAAAAAACAACGGTCTAACTGCTAAACTTCGATATCGCCTAATGTTAACATTGGGTTGTGGAGGTCAGATGACAATCGCTTCACGGAAAATATCGAGGTCTAGTCAAATCCGTGGTTTAAGACTGGTAAAAAGCGGACCCCAGACTCCGAGCTGAAAGCTTCGGATGCGACTGGGAATTAACGCTAAGAGGAAGAAGGAGAAGATGTTCTACTGAATTATGCTGAAAACAGTATTTGTACCGTAGCGTGATGAGATGTAGCCTATTTCGTGTAGCCCGATAAATTAGCATTCTAATGACAAAATAATTTTTGAAATCGGTCCAGTATTTTTGAGTTTATTCCCTACATACAAAAATACAAATATTTCCTCTTTATAATATTAGTATAGATGATATTACCTATTTCGATTTCGATGACTTACTTTTAACTAAGTACTAGAAGAAGAAGTTCTTCTGTCATAACAATTTTAATTTTTGTATGTTCTTCAATGTTATCCTTACTCGTTATATTTCCTGCCGTACAAACACCAGTGGCCTTATTTCACGGCATTATTCCATTAACCCTGGTTAATACTTTCATGCAGGTTCGACCTTTTGGTACGTTTGACCTGCTTTTTAAATACATCAGCAAATTAGGCTTTTTTTTCGAGGTCGACGTCGATCGAGTTGCTATATTACATTTAATTATTCCTTTTACCTCTTTTAACTATCGTCATAACAATCTCTTTCATGGCATCTGCATTCTTCAACGTCTTGACAATTATCACTCACTAGCTTTTGCCCGCGGCTCCGCCCGAATGGATGTCGGTTATCGCAACCAATCATAGCTTATGTCTTTTCTCATGGTCTAATCTACTCCTACACCAAATTTCATTAAAATCCGTTCAGTGGTTTAGGCGTGAAAGCGTAACAGACAGACAGAGTTACTTTCGCATATATAATACTAACTGTCCCGGCGAACTTCGTACCGCCATTTTTTTTAGCCCTTAAATACCGTTTAAACCTTCCCTGGACATCCACGAACATGTCAAGACTAAAATTAGCCAAATCGATTCAGCCGTTCTTGAGTTATAAGCTAACAACGAAAAGTGGCATTGATTTTTATATATTAGATAGATTAGTATGGTTAGTATGGACATCTAATAAACTCGTGGCCTTAACATCTCAACAATTACTACGTAACTGTGGTCAGAGAGTAAGCCTCTGCCATCATTACTCAAGTAAATATTGATATGAATAATAATATGGTTAAATATTTGATCACTTACGTATGCCCTCTAAAATAGAGAAGAATTATATAAACCTTGCGTTTTATTATGAAGCTAGCTATTACTAGTGCATCTACCCGCGTGGAATTCAAATCCCGTTCCCGCAACTCATGGGAACCTATTCTAGGCATAATAAGTAGCGTATGTTTTATTCCAGATTATAATCTTTCCCTGTACCAAATTTCAGCCAGATCTGTTCAGCCGTTTGAGCGTAATTGAGTATCAAAGATCCCATAGATAGATAGCCATCTTCTTTGCAAACTTTCACGAAATAGGATAAATATTGATACCTAGTCTTCTCGAGATATAGGCATAAAGCTACTAACCCTAAAATACCTATAGGTAACATCAAAATTGATCGTTAATTTAAAAAAAAACAAAATTCTTTATTTAAAACTCAAGACTAAATTCTGTTCAGTGAAACCCATAGACATGCGTGCGTGAATGCATATTAGGTAATATTCATGAAAGGCAAAGGTATTCCAACAAAGTCCTATAAGTCGGACCTATTTGGTGCCAAACGCGAATATTGCATAATGTATTACTTCATCGGTTAATGTAACGAGAATGTGGACTAGTTCATAAACGGATATTACCGGTTTTTGAACGAAATCTTTAGGTACAGAAAACGGAAGCGGAAACGAGATATTGTGGCAATATTCTCATGAGTGTTTTTAAGCTGGTAATTGCAAATTATAGTGTCAAACAGGTTTCTTACCTTGTAATTTTGGCCATCAGCAATTTATTTTTTTTGTGGTTGAAATGTTTTATTATCTATTTTTGGACTACTATAATAAAGTGGATAATTTTAAAAATACTTAAGTAGTCATACTCGCAACCTCTCAACATAGCCAATAGTGGTAAGTTGGTGGTTCTTTAGGTTAATTCCAGAAGTCTAATGAATGATGAAACACGTCAGATAGGTATGTCGGAAACATTTGACACATTAAACTATATTTTTTTTATCGTTTAAAAGCAAAATAAAATATAATATGTACCTACCTATCCATTGAGATACAAAAATTTATTCCGATCCCTCCGATTCTTATCTCTCTTCGAATTCTCCATTATCTTATCAGTATACTTACCTATTAAATAATTTATTTATGCAAATTTTCGATTATTCTAATATTGTCATCTCTAAATTATTCATTAATTTATATTAGTTTATAAATAAAGCTTCCTGCACTTTAGAAGTTTATTTTTCCGTTGAAAAACTAGAACGTGGATGACTTAAATTTAATGTGCTTGCGCAATGATCTCACAAGTTAAGTGTTTACGTTCTGAGAAAAAGATTGTGCGCCATTAAGGCCACTCAGTAATGTCACACAATAATATAAGATATTTCCTTATGTCTGTTTACACTGATGGATTAATTTAAGTATGTACCAGAGTTCGAAATTTTAAAAAAGAATATTCAATAGTTTTTTCTTTTTTTTTCAATAGTTTCTATATTCTATGGCCATTTTAAAATTAAAACATGTGAATCACGTAAGTGTAGGCGTATGTGGGCCGCATAAAAAAATAACTGCGATCACCCACGAAGATGCTTATGAAATCGATAGGTACTTATAAAGCAAAGGATAACTTAATTTATTGAAATAAACGTAATAATAACAAAATATAATTATGTAGGTATTTAAATCCTATTTATGTTAAAACGTTCGAAGTTAATGTTTTTACTAATATTTATGTTTTTATACCTACCATTACACTACCTAATATTTACCATAACCAATATTTTTTTTATCAACTATCAATTCGCATAGTCGTCTTTTGATCATATGTATCCTAATGACGTCATATAGCTTTACAAACAATACTAGACCCGTCGGAAAATAAATTAACAAAACAAAACGCTTGTACATTAGCATATTGTTAACAGGTGTGATTTGACCTGCGACCTTTTAATGGTCACTCATGCCGTACTTAGTATTATTGGCAATTCGTATTCCACATTCCGAAGTATTGACATACCGTAACAGGTCTAGCAATTACCTAACATACAATTAACTAGAAAACTTATTGTACTTATGTGAAAGTTTGTGAGAATTGATGTTTTTAGTCGAAAACTGCTTTTCGGATTTTGATGGAATTTGGTAAAGTGATATATTATAATAATACTAGGCTGAAAAACAAACTTGATATTGGCGTCTCGCCATTAATAATTTAATAAACATTTACAATTTACTTGACAAAATTGCAGTGATTTGCTGTAGAAGCCATTAAGAAGAAGAAGAATATTAGGCTACTTTTTATCCCAGAAGCAGGTTCCTCTGGGTTACGGGAGTGGGGTCAGTAATTGACGTGTGTGAAGCCGCGTGCCTCAGACAATGTGAAATGTGAAAGACTTGCGACTGTTGAATGCAAAAACTGCTGTACAAATTGCAATGAAATTTGGCACTCAGATAGGTTATAGTCGGAAATTACATACCTATAGGCTACTTTTATGCCTGGTTTTTACTGGTCGCGAGAACAGGCTCAATATTTCACACGAGCAAAACCGCAGGAAACTGCTATTCGTGAAAAATGTCGACTTTTTTGTCGCGTGTCACAAGATGTTACGCAAATTCCATTGAAGTCTCAATAGCGTACACTTGCCGCGCCTCTGTGTGAATAGCCGGCTTTTTATCTCGCCAGAAAACGTAATGAATTGTCTGTGGCGTTCGGAAATGATAATTTTACGTTGTCTAGTAAAAATGAAAGTAAGGTGTGTTACTACGAGTTGTTGAAAACCGTTAAATTTAATTTTATGGCGCTTTCGAATGTTGTTTCAATTCATTTACTTGTTTATTATCGCTCGCCGTTTTACCTACGTAATTTTACATTACAATATCGGTATAAAAATGTATAGGTATATCGACTTATGACTACTTTGATCAGCAACAATAGATTTGTTACTTTTTTTAGCTGTCATGTAGACGTTAATCTTGTTTGCATTCAAAGGTGTCAACATAGAGTCTAGGGTCCACTTTCTTAACTTCGATATCTGTATATAAAAATCAATGCCACTTTTCATTGTAATTTTATAACTCAAGAACGGGCTCACCTATGCAAATCAAATGTTTAGGCTTTGTTCGGAATATTTAGTAGATGTTTTATGTGAAGTTTGCACGAAATCGGTCGAGCGGTTCTTCATTTATCACATCTTGACTGTTAGGCGATACGAAGTTCGCGGGGTCAGTTAGTTTTTCATGAAGTTTAGGTAGCTGTCATACGGATGACATTAGATAAAGGCACGTTATGCGTATATAGATAGGCATCATTGAATTTAGAATTTCAATATATCATATTGAAATTCTAAATTCAATATTTTTATTTTATGACCTGGTAACTAAGACCTTTAGGTAAAGTCCTAGTTTGTATGTTGTCTTACAAAGCTTGTCTAGTACAAAGAGGGGTCCTTGCACGCTTCATAATAAACTGAAGAAATCTTATGACAATTTAAAATTAGCAATTCCGACGGCATCTTTAAAGTCATTCTCAATGTCACTCAAATCTCAATAAAAGTGTCAACGTATTACACATCTGTAAGGTATTCAGAATATTCAGATTTATGACTCTTGGTGTGGAATTGGGTAATTTAATCGCATGTAAGTGGGATTTGTTTCCTTTAGAGCTTTTATAGGTTCTGAGTCACGAGTAATATTTCGATTTGAATATCTGAATAGATTAAGCTGGCAAAGTAGTCAATTTTAAATTATATTTTTGTCGACCTGTGTGGTCGTAGAGTTTTGGATTGCGAATTCGATTCCCACTCAATGTAAAAAATGTGTATGAATGTGTATATTCGCATAGATCTGGTAACTATAGGTAATATCTGATAAAACCTTTTAGAATACGTTAAAAATTGTTTGATTTAGAAATAAAATTAAGTATTATTATAATTAGGAGTAATATACGAGTAGCTTATCTCTATTTGTAATTGAGTTCATAGATAATTATTGTTTTTTTTTTTTTTTTTTAAAGTAGGTATGTCGTAACCGAAATTACAAATATTCCTTCTAACCCCTCCAGCTAAGCTAAATTCCTTGTGTCGGGGTTCACGACAGTAGTGTAACCAGGATTCGAACCCGGGATCTCCCGATCGTATTTTGAGTTGAATTTTTAGTTAGAATATATTACACAGCAGTATCTAGACTCAACGTCATAACAAGCCAATAATAAAAACCTGTTTTCACTAACAATATAAACGTAGCAGGAAATCACACGGTTTCAAATCAATACTACAAATTCCAATTCATCCTATAGCCATATAATAACACAAAAAAAAAACAAAGGAATAAGCCACCATTTTAAATGGACCGCCATTTTGTTTAGCTCAGCAAAAAGTTTAACGCTGAAGGTTTTACCTATTACAAATCTCGTTATAGTTTTTGCTATGCTCAATTGAAAATAATTGCTATGGAGTTACGTTTTTTATTCTCATAACCTACATTATATTATGGTTGTACTGCGCTACAATGTATAAAGTACTTATCTCAATTTAATTACTATGGTCAAAGTCATTCATACCACGCTTTGTAAATTTTATAGGCCTATACGTTATGTCATCGGAGTGGTTCATTGCTAAAGCATATACAATAGTTTTCGACATGTATGCACCATAAAAAATCCTATTAGTATTATGATTGTAGGTACTATTTTGGGTTTGTGTTTGTGTGTGTGTGTTTATGGGTGTGTGTGTGTGTGTGTGTGTGTGTATGTGAGTGCGTGTGTATGTTTGACCAGGGAAAATGAGCTAATTGCAGCTAAACCGAATTCTCACGTTTTATTTAACCGAATTTATTGAGTAACGTAGTTTAGTTCGATTTAATCGCAGTTACTATCGATGGCGAAATCAACGTGTTTGTTATTCCGTCACGGTGTAACTTAGGTAAATTATAGGTATATAATATTCAAGTACATAATTTATTGTTATGACATAAAGCTGTAATATTTGCTTACTTGCTAACTTTCGCGTTTTACCTATATGGCAATAGTTATAATATAACTTACCTAGTAAGGAAGCGTTTTACAACATTATTATTATTATTTTACAAATGTTCTACAATTTTTACAAAATTTGTTAGTCATAAACATATATTTAATTTATATTCATCGTTTAAAATTAGAAATGAAACTAAAACACAAAAATAATAAAAAATATATAATATTGATCTTCATGATAGAATGCTCAAAACTTAAGCAGATTACTAGCACTTTTTCTTGTAGTGAATTAATACCTATAGCATACATGGTCATATCATAAGACAGAATGGGTGAATTTCTAAATTACAAATCATTGCAGAGAAATCAAATCTTGTTCAGTCTGGGTTAAATCTATATTAAAGCATCTCATTAACTATTCAAGGACTTATTACAGCAATATTCGCACACACAATCACAAAAATACGTTTGTCTCTCGCTAAAACGGTTATTAGGCATTTAATTAATACTTGAGTAAAGTAAACACTGGTCTAGCTTGCGCAAGAATATAATATTTACTTCTGAAGCACTGGTAATTATTGCTTGGGTATATCTTGAATCTAAAATGTGCTCAAAATGTGCTCTATACGCACAGTAGGTACACGTTGCTTGGGTATCTTTTGAGGATAGCACGGGGTGCTACTCAGTACTGCGGTGAACGAGCTCAAATTCAACAATCTATTTGTTACAAAACATACCGCAGGCGCCAGAGCTTCGTGTCCCAAGGTATAAATTATGACTGGTAAATCAGTTCACGAAATAGCTAGTATTATGAAGGACAGTGCGTGTGACGTATGATAAATTATATATCAACTGCTTTCTTATAATATTATCTGTGCAATATTTTAATATTAGACCGTAACGCACCGCGCTCAAGCTGAACGTTTTTTTTTTAAGTTTTGTAGATTATCCAAAGACAAAACAAGTTTAAAATAAATATAGCACCTGTCTAGACAACATGCCGAGTGCTAATAAAAAAGCTACATCGGTTCAATGGCTCCCAAGTGTCGCACACAGAGATCCTAGATGGACATTGAATTTGATATTTTTTATACCTACATAATAATAAGACTTCTAGCCATATATTTTACATTATGTTTTAGATATTAAGTAAGATACCTACAGATAAATTGCAGATAGGTTTTATCGCTTCACGGAAAATATCGAGGTCTAGCCAAATCCGTGGTTAAGACTGGTAAAAGCAGACCCCAGACTCCGAGCTGAAAGCTTCGGATGCGACTGGGAATTAACGCTAAGAGGAAGAAGAAGGTTTTATCTAGAGAATATTAGTGACTGAAATTCTGAAGGGTTTCCTCCTGAATTTCTCCCTCCAGCTAAGTCAAATTACTTGTGTTAGTAGAGGATTCACGTCGTTAGTATCATGGCCAGGATTCGAACCTGAAACATCTCGATCGCAAGGCTTCGACTCCCTAAGCACTAAGCGTTCGACTTCAAATTATTTCATAAGGATATAAAAAATCGCTAAAAAATAAATAAGTCCCGTGATCAATTCTTAACCACTTATTTTTAATAGACCGCAGACAATTGTAATGAAAACCCGTCTTTTTATCAATTAAGTGTTTAATTGAAAAAATAACCTTGCAACACTAGCATTTTTTACCCCTGAGAGTATAGCGTGAACATCGATAATCAATTCTCGATGGATTGCAAATTGTTTCACGAAATGCAAGAGATCTACTGACCTGTGTGAACATCTGGTGTTTAGCACCATTACGACACAAAGACTAGTATTCAAACTAGTAAAAAGTGTAGAAAGTTTCATGGCCAACCATTGTATCATGTGTCGGCTCTTTACTTTTTTGTTTTTTCTTAATAGGTGATATAATTTATTTGTTTTAGTTAGAAAGTATTTGAATGTGAAATAAAGACTTATTTTTTGGGATACCTTTGAGATACTAGTGGAAAACTTCAAGGTACATTCGACAAACAGACACCTTTACATACAACTTTACATGGAAAATTGCAACCGTATCTCCTTTGTAAGTTGACTGTACATAATAAATACAATAACATCTCGCAAGCCTGCTGGATAGGAACTGCTTCAGCATATGCGACCCAGAGATACCAGGCAGCCTATCAGTTTAGCTTAACAACTAAATATTTAATAACAAAACAAAAGAAATAAAACTGCAAAATTTAAAAAAATATCGTAAGATTAATATCTTTATAATAATAGCGTTGAATACAAATTAAGCTATTATAAAAACAACAACCGCATATCATTATTTACAAATTATTTTAGTCAATCACTAGTGTTGTGAAACAATACCAGGAAAAACAATCAGGTATTTAAAATTCTTGTAACAGCACATAAGGCAATAAAATTGGTATTCAGAGTATAAAGTGACCTTTAACTCGATTCGCGATTATACGATTCCAATCACGATGCGCTTACGCATGTTAGTTAGCGTAAGATTGCGTTTACATATGCTATACATGCTGTGTGTTTGGGTATTTGGGTCTCTATTGAAGCTTTTGGGGCCAAACCGGTACACCTGCTGATGAGGAGGCTCTGGCGCAGGGTTTGGAGATCAGGCGGGAAAAAAGGACTAAGGATCCCGGGATCCGCGGTAAAGGGCCTCGCAAAAGACCGGGAGTAATCTTAAGATAAAGATGATGGTATACATGTTTGAAAACTTATATTATGGTTTGTGAGGTCAGTAACATATTTAGAAAAAGGAACTAAGGAGGAAAAATGCGTTTATTCTGGCTATTTGCAGCACAAAAAACATTCAAGGCAAACATATTACACAGACCATTCACTGATTTATTTAAAAAATAAAAACATATTCTATGACGGCAACACTGCCCCGTATCCTTCCCTTATCTGTGCCCCACGTTGGGCGCCAATGTAACGATTGAAGGTTTTTAAGTTGGTTTAATGCAATGTTAAATTGAAGTTAAGTATAAGTTGCTAATAAATTGAAATGAGAATGTAATGATGTCTACCTGGGTAGCGGTAAGAGACATGAGTATATTTGGTTGAAGAGTGAGAGAGTCGAATGCGGCACAAACATGACAGGCAATTCAAAGGTATGCTGAGGTATACCGCGATCGCGTTCATTCCCGTTAACATTATTGTATTTCTTCCTCAACAGTCAACGACAAAAGTAGTTGAACAAATTCTAATTTATTATTCACTATGACCCCTACAAATCGCGTAGAATAATGAAGTAAACAATAAACATAAATAACTTTGTCTTTTGTAGTTTACAAGACTTGTTATACATTAGTTATACCTATACATTAATGTATTCCACATTTAAAAAAGGTTTGTAAATATTTTGTTGAGTTGATTAACCCTGAATCAACTTATGTATTTTTAAATCTACAATTCATTTCTAGTAAATGAAATTGACGCACGAGAGGAGAGTGTGGTTTACTTACTGATGAATAGTATACAGAGTTCTACACATTGAAACTATAGGTATGGGTATAAGTTTAGTATGAATGTCATGTCGTGTTGAAATGATCGCAATCCGCGACCACATAAAGGGTTTTCCTGACTTGCCAAAGACGGTGTAATTACGGTTCGCATTCATATATAATTGATAGCATCTACATACTTAAGATGCCTTCATTTTAAAATGTTGACATGAATGATAAACTGCGATAAAATATTGTAGGTATATGTGATTTTGCATTACTATGATTTTTTCCTGTAGTCGAATGTGATTTTTTACCCGACTTCAAAAATGAGGAGGTTCTCAATTCGATGGGTTTTTTTTTTGAGTGAAGCAGATAACGTTTTGAATTTAGAATCTGGAACTATTGATATAGCTGGCAATATGTGACCAACAAAAAAAATAACCACCGCCGCTTGAGCTGCTTGAAGAAAGCGCCGAATCTTTGTTAGTCTATCAAACATTATTTATTTTTAATCATTTTTGTTTAAATTTAAATAAGAAAAACAATATGGCGTCACATATTACAATCATAAAACCTGTAAGTAGTGGGTTATCTTTCATTGTTTTGTTTGAATAGTTCATTAGATAAGTACTAAGTTTGTTTGTCATCTAAACATTTTTTAGTTTTACTTGATTTAGAACAACAAAACAATTCAACTTAAAGCTTGAAGTTAAAACTGCAACATACCTAACCTATATATTATATTTACAGGTATGTCAGATACGTTCATACCTCGCTCGCCATGATCCACACAGTCTTCTGACCAATTACGGTAGTACAAGGGCACCCAGAACATATATTAAAACATGGTAGGAATTACAATAATGCAATAATATCAGCTCAGAAGTAGATACAATCAAGTTGAAAACAAAATGGCTTCCGCGGTTTTTTATATTGTCATGTAGATTTTATTGTATTTAATTTGAACGCTGGGCATTTGAGTGTCAAATTCGTGTTTTGATTTGATTATAATAATTATTTAAATAATCTTTATGAATAAAAATGATTCGCTAATTTTTTTACTGATAGTAAAACTTGAGAAGCCATTCTCAAGTTTTACCTACAATCTGTAAAAATATTTGCATGATTTGACATGACTGTTTGCATGATTTTCTTTTTGCTGTGTTCGTAATTGGTGTTTCATGAGTATATAAACTATAACCCTCCAGAGAACTCTAACTCTCACCCTATCAATCAGCCGGTGTAGCTGTCAAAACGCAAGATGGGGTTCATCAAAAAGGGCATTAGAAGGTTCCTATGGGGTGGTGTAACGCCCCTGGTATTACACACCTCGATAGGCCACGGTAACCACTTTCCATCAGGTTCTTGTCTACCACCTAAGTGGTGTTTAGTGATTGACTTGGACCACAAAGGTTTTGGAAGGATACTTCCTCATGATCTTATATTCCACCGTACATAAAGGACTAGGTACAATGAACTCCATCTCATAGCTTAGCACACCCAATCAATTAGCCTATCGCATTTCACTGCTGGACATTTAGGCCTCTCCCTATGTTAGGAGGTTTTGGCCTACTTTATTTCGAGCCTTGCCTGTTTTATTTCGAGTTTTCCTTCTCCCGCAGTAATGTCGTCTCCGTATTTTTCCGTTAGTCGCCTCTCACGACACCCTTTGGATGAGATACGCTGGTGCTATTTGAATTCTTTCTCCGTCACTACACGGATAAACTTACCACACTATAGTAATTAATGCTATTAACCTAAAAACTTACTCTACAACCGGTACAAACTATAAGAATGTTAGTACTGTTATCTACATACAAAAGGCTTAAAATAATCTGATATGCAGTCGTCCTTACAATGAGGTACGTTGATCAATTGCTTGTGAAGTAGGCTATTAGGTCGGTACTTGACAGTGTATCTGGTTATCATAACCTGATTAGAATGGTATGCTGATTTAAATAAAGACTTGGCAAAGATCTTACAATAACATGAGGTAGACAATGTAGACATGTTATCTCAAAATAAATGACGTACCTATGTGCTGTGCATATTAGTAGACTGTTTGTATGGAACAAAAAATTTGGCATAGATTTTAGACCAGTTGACCAGTAACACTACGCCTCCTTTTGGTTGCTGTCGTACAGATGACAAAAAGGCGCGTTATGCTAAGGTAGAAAAAAGTTCTGATGGAAATAAATACGAATGTTACCTTTGCTTCTTTAAATGACATTAAAAACAAATGGACAATGCTTCCCGCGCAATTAATTTTGAATTTCGAATTTGGAACACAGCTGAGAATCTGTGGTATTCCAAATTCAAAAATAATTGCGTGGGAATCTTTATCCATATTTTTTAATATGACATCGAAGAAGCAAAGGAAACATACGTATTCTGCCAGAACTTTTTTAAATCAACAATAATTTAAACGAAGGCTGTCGAAGGCGAAAAACAAGGCCTTTGGCAAAATACGTAGGTGGAACTGTGGGATGCTCTGTAATCTGTGTTCGTAATAATCGCCTTGCTCAAGGTGATCGAGTAATGATTATCGCAGTAGGTACTTGCCTACAGATCATAAAGATTTACGACCTGTGTGCCGTGGTACGACGGTATTAAGTTCGACTGTTACCTCAAAGGTCGATTCCCAATCTTAGTAAATAGGTACATATTTGTGTACATAAATAAAGTCTATTTAACTTGAACTGGAAGTTTCTATACAATCTAATACTCGTGGCTTTACCCGTGGAAAACACTTATACCGTTCCCGACCCTTAAGAATATATTCCCGGACCGGGATAAGAAGTATTAATATCCGTTCGGGCCTAGAAAGCTCTATGTACTTAAGATTATGTCTACTACCTATATAACATCCTGTCACTAGTTTTTAAACAGGATATTACCATACTTTATAATGGCCTAACGTTTCCGATATTTCGGCACATTATACACGACATACATAGATATTTGTTTTTTAATTGCGACTTAGGAACACTGGTGACCAATAAATTTATTTGAAACAGATGGAATATAACATTAGATATACTTAAACAATAATATTACTTACCTAGGTACCTACTATCACACATGATGTACACAAAATCTTTACCAGCACACATGTTTCCTACTTCCTGAAGTCCCGGGTCCTTTAAAAGGGGACGCGAAAAATAATTTAATAAGGCCTTCAAGCTGAGGGCCACCATTGTAGCATTATCGACATTCAAAATTGTGATTCCAATTTCTAAAACTACACCTTTAGTTTACCATCAAACGAGTTCAAGACATTGTGAGGTGTCATATATAAAAAATGACATGGAATGCATTAATGTATTGACCGTTTATACCGAAGGTTCATTTATTATTCAATTGAGAGGCCTCAAACTATGCTAAAAAATATGGCGCGCAATTTACTTTTTCCGGTTTGATTAAATGTCAATGATGAAATTCGAAGATAGTGAATTATGATAAAGTCAATGTATAAATTAATATAATTGGGTACTTTCCTGAAGTTAAAATACAGTATTTAACCGAGCTCATTAAATTAAGAATGATAAAAGAGCGGTAAAAGTTACGTCTGTTTTTAACGTTTAAATATGACGTCATACTTTTTTTTATTTCATACAAGATTCCTTAGAACTTACCGTTTTGAAGTTTAGTAAAAAGTAACCAATTTAATTTTTGACTAGTCAATTAAATACCCAACTGTTATGTCAAAACCTAGTATGTCAACAGCATATATCTAAAGAAGTCCGGCTACTTAGTCTTTTTATAGTGAAATTAATCCTATTCAAATTAGTCGTGAATCGTGACTAGACCAATTATTTTTTACAAATACGAGTATTTGTATAATTACTATATAAATCTTCATCAGAAGTAAATTTAACGACAATAGACTCGTTCCAAATGTTCCAATTAAGTACATAAGTAAGTGTGTAAAAAAAATTCAACCTACCATAAACAACAACCAGTATTTTAAATAAATCCTGTTTTATCTATTATGCATATTTGATTACATTTATTATCTACGTCAATATTGAATAGCTACTATTGCGAAATAAGGCTTCGGTTTCATTACATAAGAATAGTGATTTATAAAAAGTTGAAAGTGAATTACAGTTTTTTTTATTCAAATTATGAGAGGTAGAAAGCGTTTCGAATGGTCAACTAAATAATGTATGCGCAATATTTCTACAATTATAAATATATCTTATTTAAAAAGTGTAATATATTTTTTCGTCACAGTATATTTAAGTTTAATTAAGTTATTTAGTAATAAAATAACAATTCTTTTTATGTTTGGTAACAGCAATTACAGATGTTTTACTTAACTGTGTGTGCGGCAGGTTATTTACCTATTTCATATTGGAATATATAATAATTAAACTTAGATATTTACCAAAAAGATAGAACATTTATATGACTTTTAACCAATTAACTGAAGAAGTAGGTACAAACAGGCTCAATGGAATGGTTAGGTACCTAGATACTAATAAGATCTTTGATTTTCATACATAAGTATTAGCATGTAGCCTATGTTGCATTTATACACCGTGAGTCACATATTATGGTAACAAAGCAAGGTGTGCCCACTGACGAATAAATATTAAGTTTAATATTGTGACGTGAGATATGAATCAAGAATCAAGTAACACATACCTACTCGTGTTTTTATATGCGTCTGTCTGTAGTGGAATAATATATCACTTCTGCTAACGTTGTTGGCATACAAAAAAAGAACAAAATACATACGTAGGTAGGCTACAGAACTCCGTGGACAGCATAAGATCTATACACCTTTGAGCACATAAGTATAATTTGACAGAATGAAATATGGATGCATGTATTGACCCAGATAGAATAGATACAGTAAAGTGTTTATATAATACAAAAATAAATAAGTTTGAAAATTCATTTACCGAGCTAGTCGGAAGAGAGTCGCAAAATTATGCAAGCATTGATAAGATTATTTCACATAAAAAAAAGAAATTACTTTGTCGCTTCTCATATTATGTATGGCGTACCGTCCGCCCGCGTCACGCACAATTTGCGCGCCAACAGAGCATACGTTGAAATCTTTTGAACGAATTGATGAAATGTGTTCCATAAAACGCTTTGTTTGATTTTACTTTGTAATTTAACTGTTTCATGGCAAGAACGCGAACGAATCATTTTTTATGGAATATTAGTTAGTAGTAGGTCTTCGAAGTCTTCTGAAGAACAAGAAGAATTAGTAGGCACTTAGTAGGAAATGGCTACGAAGCTTACCCGTATAACATCAAAGTTTTGGACTTCATATATAAAGAGGCCTTACAATGAGATTGTACGGGTGTAGAATCTCCTAGTTTGTACCCTATCGCAAAATAGGATACAAACTAAGATATTCTAGATTACCGATATTACTAATATTCCCTCTATAATAACCCTTCCAACTAAGCTAAATTGCTTGTGTTAAGGGGGTTCACGTTTCTAGTGTCAGTATCCGAACTCTGCTCATGATCGTAAGGCCTGAACAGAGAAGTATCAAAACAAACTTATTCCATGGCCAATAAGGGCCATGGGCAAAAAAAACACAGGATATAACGGCGGTTATGTCAAAACATTCATAGAAAATTTTGACATAAGAGCTGTATACCTATCCTAGGAATTATTTTAATAGTAGGTATGGACCATTTTTACATAATAATGTATAGGTTATACAAGAAATTCCACTCAAAAACTCATAAATTATATTTTATTCTGATAAACCAGAGACCCATTTACCAAGTTTTAAAACTGGAATCTTGTCAAAGGACACATTCATGGGACCAATTTACAATAAGCATAAAAAAAAGAATTTGGTTGCGAGTTAAAAATTTAAATAAATTATTGTTGAATGGAATCGTTTGGCTATAATTAAACTAAACAGGTTCTTTATCCGTTTTCACACAGATTACTGGCCAGTTACGAAAAATTATCTTGTTAAGTGTGACCATCCTATTTCGTTATTCTTTGTGGTTTTTTGGAAAGCGTCGTTGTAAGACCGACCAAAGTTTTATAGCAGAATCTAACTAGGTAGATTACAGTTTGAGTGTCTATTTGACTGTTTGAGGAAAATTCTATCTGAGTCTTTGAGGAAAACTCGCAGTCAAGTCAATCAAAGTTACGGTTAAGTATAGTCATAGAAGTTATGACGTTCAAAAGGAATAAGTACCTACTGGCAGCATTGTTTTTTTTTTTTTTTTTTTTTTTTCAATCTATTTCTAAAAGCCATTGCCAATGCCGTTCGATCTCCACTAAAGTAATTTCAATGGAACACCCAAACATGATCTCTAGATCCGCTATAATATTCTCTAAGGTAGGTTACCTCATTACCACAGAGAAAACTGCTACTGAATAAGCTTCTCTTGAGTTCCTTGCGATCTCCAAAAACTCCTAAAAGTGTGCATAATTGGTAGGTAGACCGACTAGAAAATTGAATAAATTACACAGCTAAAACGAAAAGTAACTAAAAAAATCAACTGTCAGTCTGTGTGATAAATTCTATACAGTCTACAGAAAAACACTAGATGCTCGCTCATTATATTTAACTAAGCGCTGTATACAATGGCCAAACAAACAACGTGGACAACTTACAAACAAACAGGTTTCTTTACAATTCCTTCAAATAGTAACTACCTACTCGTTAGAGTAAACGATGAATTCCTTTTAAGTTTGAAAGTTTCTTACGAAAATAGGTACAAGATTTAAAATGTGACTATTCATATTGTACTTTATGCATACAAGTCTTCCATAGAAAAATATCTAAATAGCAGTGAATATCTAACATTTTAAAATTATTTGTAGTAACTACCTAGTTATGGTTTAAAAAAGTAAACGGAAAAGAGACAAATCATTATTCGATGTAACAAGATTAGTGCAAAAAACCGCGGGAATGAATTTCGAATTTCGAATTTGGAACAGGATGCAGAGTAAGTTAAGAAAAAAAAATGAATTTGCGCGCCTTTTTTAATGTCATCTACCTATAATATATGACAGGATTTGGGTTTCGTACTTCTTTCGGGTCTTTCGTAATCCTTCATACCATAAAATCATGCTTCGTTGCCAAGTAAGATGTTTCTAACTCAAAGAACACAATAAGATATTCATTTTTATTTATTTCTCTATATTATATTCATACAATACATAAAAAAGACTTAAATCTTTCCATATTTATCTAATTGCGAAATCTTATTCACAAGACAATAGGTACCTAAGTATTTAAGTAATTTGCTGTCTAGTCTGATTCAAAATGTACTCTTCTTATTCACATATTACACATAAAACGCACCTATTTATCTCTCATGAACCCAAGTATTTTATTTGTTTAGTATGAGACAATTCTCACGTACCGTGTAATGACTCCGATCGTAAATTTTACACTTCAGTAATTGTGGTCGGAATAGAAACCACTAGCAGTGATATTATGTTTAGAATAAGTCGAAAACCGCAGACAAACCTACCTTACCTACCTGTAATTCAAGTAGGTAGCTACACAAGGCAATAAAATTGGCTGCAAAAGTGTGACTCCCCTGGTGTTTCACTCGTTCATAGGCCACGGTAACCTCTTTCCATCAGGTGGGCCGTGGCCGTGTGCTTGTCTGCAACCTCAGTAGTAAAAAAAATGAAAATAACAAGGCATAGTTTTGTTGATTTTTGTCTTTCCTTACAAAATGTTTGACTACGTCTTTGGCGATTTCTGTCACTTCTAGTGCTCAAACCTTAAATGGTCCAATAGATGAATTTGAAATGAAACCCTACGTGAAAAAGGATCGATTGGCAGAAAGAAGTATTTTCGCATTTTTCTTGCTGACTGTACGATTTTTCCAAAATGTGTAGTCTCCTACGAACGTTTTATTGTACTCGTAGCTAATACGTTTAGGGTACCTGCCCTTACTGCACTATCTCAAAAACATCACATACAACCTGTTTAATACCTAACTTGTTTTTTTATTGAAAGCTTGACTAATTATTCACAAAAAGCTCCATAAATACTCGGTTATATAACAGAGATTTGTTTACTATAGGTATTGCTAGTTAGGTATATCTACTATTTCAGATCTTATCTCATCCATAACGAATTGATTTTTTTTACTATGTAATTTATAAATTGCAACATTAAATGACTTTATTGACTCTATGTGTTCAAACTTCAAATGTTATGTTTTTATAGTTTCTTGTTAAATTTCTATAGTGCATTCACCTATCTAGATATTGCGCAATGCAAAGTTCAAGACAAAGATTTTGCATGTTAAAATCTTAAAACAACATTATTGTGACGACTTTAAAAATTCCACAAGAAGTTGTAGGTACATATTTATTTCTTAACAACATTCCTTACAGATGAAATAACAGATAAACTTTACATCTTCAGTAATAAAATATAACTTTACTAACCATAATTTTTGTCCTCAGGCTCCAAGACGCAATTTCCTTCGCCGCACAAAAGCCACGGCTCCACCAGAGACAACAGAAGCATCGTCCACAAACACAGAAACCACAACAAACAGATACACAAGACGCGGGAATTCCAAATTCAAATTACGAAAAGATGCCGAGAAAACTGTTGAGACGAATGAAATTGCACAGCGGCCATCTTTGAATGGCGGCGCGCGGCGGTATGAGCGGCCGCCTCCGCCTGCTACGCGCAAATTCGTATCGCGTCGTCGACTTGGAGGGGCAAACTGTGAGTCCGGTTTTATTCTTACCTATTTCTGATTATTTTCTGACTGACTTGAACACATTTTCCATGGAAAGCTAATGGGAAATCAGCGGTGAAGCTGGTTGCTGCGGTTTACCCATTAACTATGACATTGGTAGTGTACTTTCTAAATGTTAAAGCTCTACAAGTTAATTGCAAGCAATTGGTTGGAAATCACGTGCAAATTGTAAACGTATTTCGCTAGCCGTCTATCTTTTTCTTAGTAACTGCTGAATACGGTAAGTCTTCCCAAATGCAGGTAAAATGACTTCTTGTTGTAAGTACAGTCTTTAGACAAATTTCGTAAGGCTGTGGTATACCGGGTGTGTGTATGTTATATTTCAATGTATCTGGATCTTAAAAACGTACCGTGCTTTCTTTAGCGACACCAGCGCCGTACACATCATTAATTTCTTCGAGCTGTTTCTGCAGCACTGGTGCCAAGGTAGAACTCGTACTCGTAAATATACCGATATTTCATGTTTTCCATTGCGCGGTAATAAGCGACGCCAAAGAAAAAATAATGAGGAAAATAACAAATGAATGACTGTATTCCAAAGAAAAAAAAACTCATCAAATTGAGAACCTCCTCCTTTTTGAAGTCGGTTAAAAGCTAATCCTTTTATCAAAGGTGTTCAGTGGAAAGAATATACTCTCACGGAACAAAAAAAAATTATAACTTACGTTTACGTCTTCACTTCACTTTCAATTTGCATGGCTTCGCATTGGATCTGTGATCCAATCTGCATACAGCCATGAAAACCTTTTGCCGATATAAAAAGTTTCATCCAGATGCGTCCTGCCGTTAGAGCGTGATTGATTAACAAACATCCAAACACCTTCACAAACTTTAACATAATATAATATTATTACGATATGTAGGATAAGATTATTTTACTGAACAAGAAAGTTAAATCTGTGTACCTACGTGTTATGTAAGGATTATAACTTGAAATTCTTGAATACGTCGGAATTTTTCCGTCTCCGTCTCCAGCTATAGTAGGTTCTAGAATCGAAGGCCGTACGATTGACTATCGTCACGATTCCATGGTGTAACGGTATAACAAGTAAGTAGGTACTTAGTTTAGAAGGTACAACGCGTTAGGTGATTGTTAAAAGCGATTGCGGGTTCGAGTCGAGATTGGACAAATGGTGTACCTAGTAGTTTAAATACTTGCCTCTCCAAGTCGGAAATTCTTGATTCAATCCATATATAAGGCAATTCGACACCTCTTTTCTTTGCCGTAACACAAAGACTATTCTTAACCAGCACATGTGTTTCCTTCTTGAACAGGCCTTAAAAAGCATCTGATGAGGCCGTCAAGCTGAGGGTTACCATTGTAGCATCATTAGTATATGAGTGGCCCTCATTCTTGAGACTTTACCTTTAGTTTACCATCATGTGAACTTTTAGCGGATTTGAGTACTCAAGTATTCCTCCCTATATCAACATAAAATGTGTGTACTTACAAAATAAAAACCTAAGCATGATCAACCGTATCTATTCAAGAACCGATATCACAAGTTAGTTTTGCTCTAGATAGCGCTGGATAATATTCTATAATATTATTATAACTACGAGTAGGTATCACACATAAAAACTCGATTACATAAGAAACTACGATGATCCAAAAAAAATATTAAAACCAGAAATAGAAGTTATTCCGGTATGCAAACATCATTCCATAGGTATAGCTTTCTAACCATCTGTGACCGGTTTCGCGCTTTGCTATTTATGGTTAGGGCCGTGGAGTGGAGGTAACAAGATCTTTGTGAATAGCTAGCTTTTGCCTGCGACTCCGTCTGTGTTGCCACACTGTAGCACCACTATCCTCAAATACACCCAAAAAACGCTTTCTGCACTTATAGAGTACATTTCGTGAAGTAATTTGGGCCAAGATACACGCCCGTAACCATAGAAGTTTTTGGTTTTCTCTTTTAATTCATCTTTCACCAGGTAGTATTCGTATTTGTTGATTATTTTTACTACTAGGGCAGCAAACAAGTTACCGTTAAACAACACTAGAAGTGCCTCAGCACAGAAGCATCATTGAAATGAAGTTCTAAAACAATCAGTATGCTAACTTTTCCTATGAATTTAGATCGAAAAAATTGAACATTCAAGATGTGTCCATGTAGCTCAGTTAATCAGAACATTCCCCCTGTAAAAGACAGGTCGCGGGTTCAAATCTCATCTTAGATGTTCACTTTTTTAAATATAATGTACAAATATTAATATACCTATTATCGCAAATCTGTGAAATTGAAAGCCCTATATAGCACGAGTGTGACTCCCCTGGTGTTGCACTCGCCCATAGGCCACGGTAACCTCTTACCATCAGGAGGGCCGTGTGCTCGTCGGTGACCTAAGTACCTAGTATAAAAAGAAAAAATAAGCTTGAAGCTCAGACTAAAAGAATAATATAGACGGAACGTATGTTCTATACGTTCAACGTATAGAACCAGCGTGTGAAGCCACATAATGTGATACTAAAGTAGCACCATCTCACTCGCACTCTTTGTGTGCACGCACGAGTGCGAGCGAAATGGTGCTACTTTAGTATCACTTTATGTGGCTTCACACGCTGGTTCTATACGTTCCGTCTATATTATTCTTTTAGTCTGAGGCTTGAAGTAATTCAAGCTTAATCGACATACCTCAATAAGCCCTTTACAAGTACCTACAATACAAGTCGCCTTACTATGTACTCACACAAGTACAGATGCAAGTACAAGCTTGCAGCAAGTAGTGGGTTTTGGCCTAGACATTCCGGGGACGATGTCCTCAAGCGAGGACCTCTACAGAGGTCAGCCAACCACTTTTATATACAACATGCAAATCTGCAGGCGTACTCCGATTGCGGCAAACTGGATCTGATATCATCAACGTATTTGTTTACATTTTTTGTAGCAAAAAGTAGATTTTGCTCGGGATGTAATGTCTTGGACCTAAAATGTGCTCAAGATGTGCTCTATGCACGCAGTACACGTTTTTTTATGTGTCTTTTGGGGTAGCATGCGGTGCTTCGTCGGTGGACGAGCTCAAATTCAACAAGTACCTATAGATTACTAGCTGACCCAACGAACTTCGTACCGAAATATTTCCCGCCCGCGTGCAGCTCTAAATTTATCAGTGTTTTTGTACAATAATATGCATGTAATATACATATAAACCTTCCTCTTGAATCACTGTATCTATTAAAAAAACCGCTTCAAAATCCGTTGCGCAGTTTTGAGGATTTAAGCATACATAGGGACGGACAGATAGCGACAGCAACTTTGGTTTATAATATGTAGTGAAGTCATGATTACAAAACAAACTCCGCGCGCCGGGTCTCGTTTGTCTCGTAATTTAGGTCCAAGATACGTGACCCGAGGTATACAATGTAGGTACTGTTCTGTCATTGGTTGAAAGTCGATCATAGTCTGATAAAAAGGGTTTTATAAGTCGGTAGGTAAACATTGATGACCTCTGTGGTAGAGCGTTCAAGTGCTAGAGGTCACAAGTTCAATTCCCCGCAGTGTTAATATTTATTGCATAATTATATTGCATTGATGTGGATATTTCTTTGCATAATATGAATAAATATTTACAAAAAGAAATAACTCTTAAATATTCTTCAAAAACTAACTTATTCAAAACGTTTTACTCAATTTTTATGCTTGAAATCGATTAAAAAGTAATCGATTTTATAAACTTATCGATAAATATTTAAATCGGTATATTTTTATTTAAATTCCACAGGCTACCGATACTATTTACACCATCAGTAACGAACTATTACCCACAATAGTTAATATAACTATAACAAACGATTCAGCAATTACGATGAACATAGGGCCAGACTTACATACCATACGAGTCAAACTCATAACTCTCGCTTCGCCGCATTCGGATAAGAAACAAATGCGAAATAAATTTTCACCAGTTAGCATCACCCTGCATTACTTTCCATGCACAGAATGGGTCCCACGTTACGTCACTCGCTGACAATGGGCTTTGACCCAGAACTTTCTCCCTTCAAATACCAAATATGTAACACCGTGGGTTTCAAGCAATAGTTCGTCTCATCTTTATACACCAACATTGTCCCGTGGTTTCTACCGCGAAGTCTTGATCCCATGCGAAACTCGGGACAAAAAGTAGCCTTTGTTACTTAGGAATAATGAAGCATTCTGATACCGAATTTTCTTGTCAGAAAAACCCTAAAAATAGTGTCTGGACCAGAAAAATGAATATCTCGTACTTTCATTTTTACGTTCCTTTTAGTAGATAATCGATTTTTTTTTATATCGGTTGAAATCGACTTGCGTGGTATTCGGGTTATTGCATTCTCCGCCATCTTGAATTTAAGAGTAAAATTTTAGTTTTTGAATAAGTCGTCCATTTTTAATGATTATTTATAGGTATGCCCCATAATTGAGCTATCTCTCTTGTACTATATACGTTACTTAAGTAACTATTATATCAATGTACCTATATACCTATGAAAAATTCCAACATTAGAGCGGTTACTCTGGCGGCGTCACTAAACTTGTAGAGGGGACGAGACTTTTTAAATTTCTCTGAAGCACTCTATTCGCTGTTGCAAATTCAGTGCTGAATTAATTATACAGTAATTGGAGAAAATAATTCAAATTAAAAACAATGACGAGTACCATTACCGTTCATGATATAATATGAAATTGTAATAATGATTACTTTCTCTGCATTTTAAAGCGAAAATTAAAAACATTTCTTGTTTTGTATGACGTGATAGATAAATTAGTTTGTTCGATGTTGTTTTGTTTGTTCGGTGACACTTGTTTCTATGCAAACAGGGTTTATGGTATGCTAAATGTTGGCCAATAATCGATTAACTTACAGAAGTTAAGAAGAAGCTAGTTTTCACGCTTAAGAGTTATCACGGACATCTTGTCATAATTTTTTTTACCTGACTTCACCAGCGAGGGTAATGTTCTATGCATGTATGTATGTAGCTTTCTTTGTTTCCTTCTACAGGCCTGGCTAGACAGATTTCTATGAATGGGGTCTCAAATGAAAGGTATTCATCTCCCGAGTGTCATAGGATACATAAAATGTCAAAGCAAAGTAGATATACAGTGGATTTTAGGTGCTGAAATGTGTGATAGGAAAAGCGGTAGGCTCCGAGGTGGAAGTTACGGATGCGAATGGAATTAACGCTAAGATAAAGAAGTAAGAAGTATAAAATCCTGAAAAAATTAAAAATGTATTCCTACTAATAGCAAGATTCGTACGCTATTACACCCCAGCCTTGAGAAGCAAAAGATTTCATCCAACACCACGCGAACAAACCCGCGTTCAAAAGCTAGCATTCAATACGTATATTGTTGCCACAACCGTGTCATGGTGTTGACAAACCTTGGCCAATCGCTTGCGCCTATGATCTAGTAGCAATACATGTCATGGTATTATCATGAGAAAATATTATCGCGTGGTTTGCGACACGAGTCGTTGCGGTAGCTATGAAGGTCACACCAATTGGTTTAATAACCGTGTCCATTGACTCCAATCTTGAGCATAAGTATTGTTATTAATATAGACGAGTCTATTGCCGTCAAGCGGGCTTGTTTACTGTATGTTTGCTGTCGGATAGAGAACAGCCTTATCCTGATCTACGGGTAGAGATGGGTAGGTAATAATATATTTTGATAAATATAAAAGCCTTCCCCATCACTAAATCTTTTGAAGCATATTATAGTTGGACGTTTTATTGGGATATACCTAGTGCGCAAAATCCCCATTGATAAACACGCCCCTCCGGTTGGGGTCCAAATCCCCACAGCGGCGGCGGTATACGTGAGGAATTCTTGTGGGGACTCGAACGGCTTAGGTAACCGGAGGCGATTTTGCTGGAGCAATATTTATTGCACCCGGCCAACTTAAGGACATCGCTTTTGAGCTCTTTGGAGTTAGGCTGAAATAACGAAACTTAGACACATACCCTGAAAAATTACTCCTCTTTTTGTGCAGTCGTGTAAAAAATACTGTAAACTGTATTGCAGGGGTCAAATTAACATGTACACTTTGGAGCAGTCACGGTCATGCATTGAGTAAGGCGCAATTGATTTGTTCATCAGTTGCTAACTCATTGCCGACACAGCGTGCTAATTCTGTTCCAATGATCTGCAATCATCTCATTTTATAGGTCACTAGCTGTTGCCTGCGACTCCACGCACGTGGATGTCGGTTATCGTGACCAACCATAGCCTATATCCTTTCCCAAGGTAGACCTTGATTTAATCCAATAGATTAAAATCTATTTCCGTGCCAAATTTCATCAAAATCGGCTCAGTGGTTTAGGCGTGAAGGACAGACAGACATACAGACAGACAGAGTTACTTTCGCATTTATAATATTAGTACATATGGTTATTTACTACTATTGCCAGTGCGGGGACGCCGTTGACTGGATGGGTGATTAGATCTTCTGTATGGGCCATTTTACCTATTTCCCTTGCATACTGACATAGATTTTCGTATGAACACCGGGGCCTCCGAGTTAGCATGCTCTTCTAGGCTAGGAAACATCCAGACTAATGCAAATAGCCATATTCATGTATACGAATATTTGCACTAAGCGGTAATCGAACTCGTACCACGTCAAAGTATTACTTAATTAGTCGTCATCTTCATGGAGACGTATTTCCCTGATTGTATCCGAGGCTAAGGTGAACTCGAAGCTAGAGGTCCGAATTCTGGCTCTTCTTCCTCCACTTCACACCATCTTGGGCGGCCATAGTAGTGAGACCATTTGCAGGTATGTTCTCACGCATGAGGAGGCTCCTCGATGTCAAACCAGGACCTCTTGGGCCTTATACCTGGACCCGGCTCGGTGGGAGCATTATTGCCAGGCATTTGTTACCACGTAGCCAGGCAGTAAAATTTTCTGTGGAAAAATTCAAAGCACTTTTTTATAATGTAGCATACCTACATCCCCCAAGATGACTCCTAAGCGTGAAAATTAACGTCTGTAATCGATTAGTTAGCCAATATTTGGCACATATCTACATAGAGATGTTTGAATAGAACAGGAAAATCTACGGACTACCAGTCTTCGGATCCAATTTCGGGACAAATGTATTCCACGGAACCGATTGCCCGAAATATGATGATCATTTTTATACCACTTTTATTTTTTAAACTACTTAGGTGGTAGACAAACACACGGCCTACCAGATGGAAAGTGGTTACGTCCGGCCGACCCTGTAGGAAAAGAGAGTTCTTGTGCCGTCAGTCCAGAAGACAAAGCAGTAAGCCCTTGAAGACCAAGTGTTTAACCTGCTTTATCAGTGGGAATACAACAACTGATAGCACAACAACTCTACAGTGAGCTCTGGCTACCCTACTCACCGTTGGGAGCTTTACTTGTACAAAAAGCGGTCGAATTACTTAACACTCTATATTAGTCTATATGATCGATGTCTACGCTTATCTTCTCGTGTTGTAATCTAACCAAAACCTGCCAAACGCGTCATAAGCGCGCACGTTCGCGTGTGAGTAATCGACATAATGATAATTTCATCTGGCCATTTCCTGCCTCTTATTCTATTTGCGGATATTAGCGCGCGTTGCGCAAGAGTGGAAGATTGATCGAGGATTTTTAGACGTATTATGTTGCTGTTAGTTTTCAAGTTAAATTGGTTATAAATAAATGTACCTCCATTGATATTTAAAAGGAAGACGAATTACTTTTATCCGCATTCCTTCATAGATTTCAGCGCTCCATAGAGACTTGATTTTTTTTTCATTTTCTAGTCTTATTCTACGATACTCCACAGCATAGCTTAATTAGTTTGTGTGGATCTAGAATGCAGTCATAGTGACAACTGAAAACGGTGGATTAACGTGCTCTTCGAGGCACCACCAGACCAATGCAAATGCCCATAAGTATTCATGCATATAAATGTTTGCACTGAGCGGGGATCGAACCCGTGCCTCCTGCGTAGCGGCCGAGTACATTACCACCACGCCAGCTGTGACGCTACAGAATCTGTCTATGTATTAAAGGACTCTATATAAAATAAGACGTTTCATGGTACAAAATATTCCATACTTCATGCTTTCGTACTAACAGGGTGGTCCTTGTAATCTATTTCACCTGTAACCTCTGTCTCTATTCACAACATGTCGCTATTCACTCCTAAACAATAAAACAATATAATAAACTAACCTATTCACATTCTAAATACTTCATTCAACTAAACTAGCCAACAATAAAGCAAGTCCATCATAACAGACGGAGATGAGAGAAAGCGACCGGTCAAGTGTAACGGCCGCCGATACTGGAGAGCCACTCGCTTTCAATACGAATACGTAATAGCTATTACGTCACCAATGCGACAGGTTATTAAAGAAAGTACCAGTCATGGGCCAACGGTGAACTTAATCATGGAGTGTGACGAATTGCTACCGATATTGGACTATAATTAGGTAATTTAGATAGGTAGTAAGGTACCAATATTATAATGTGAAAAGTATGTGAAATGTGAAGACTTTCGGATGTTTGTTACTAAATAACTAAAATGACTGAACGAATCAGGCTGAAATGAAATGAATACACTTGTAATAACGGTCCCTGCACTAAGAGTCGATGTTGATGGTAATAAAATTGAATTAATTTGCAAGATTACTTTGTTGATAGGTTGTATCGAAGTCCCGGGGAATCCTGGGACTTTGGTCGTAGAAGGTCTCGTGTCCTGGGACTGAGAAATTAGAAAATTCCCAAATACTAAACTAAGTAACTCCTAAGTCACATACCGTGGGACTTTGCATCTCTGTGCGTATTTTACCGCCTGTGTATGTTCAGATGAATTGGTCAATGATGCCCACGGCTACATTCTATCATCGCACCTCTCGCCAAAGATAGGGAATCCATCCTCACACGTTGCGACTGGAGACAGTACGCACAGTCAGGTATGAAAGGAACTTCATCCCCCACACGCTTAAACTGTGGAAGGAACCCCCTGCTGTGCTTTTTTCCAAGCGACTACAATATGGGGTTCTTCAGGAAGGGCATTAGAAGGCTCTTACGGGATCGGCAGCGCGAGTTTAACGCCCCTGGTGTTGCTCACATACCTACGTAAGCCACGGTAACCACTGCCCATCACATCACATCAAGGCCGTGTGCTTGATGGTATAAAAAAAATCTCATGACCTTCCCATATAATCAAAGGTTGCCTGGAAGAAATCGATGCCAGCCATAAGGCCGCCCATTGTGCTTTAAGCTATATACATGCATACTTGTAAATCTATTGGTGTAGGTACAATAAAGAATTATGTATATATCTATCAAATGCTACAAGACTTTCTTTACTTTCTTTCTAGTTCCAATTAGCAAAAAACAAACAAGCTTTTCAATTATATTATAGGTACGAGTAATACAAAACGTTCTAAGCAATAAGCAATTACTCGTACAAATCTACACAGCTACATTTTATCATGATCACCAATCTAGCTGCCGAGCGTGCCACCGTCTCGAGCAATTATCGTAATAACTGCTGGTTCAACTGCGGACATTCTGGGCGTTTGGGGCGTTTTTATTCAATCTGTGACATGCTATACCTGTAATCAAAAATGCTTTGGACAAACGTGTGAAAGGAAATCGTGGGTTTACTGATCAGTGATCACTTAATTATTTAGAGTAAAAACATATTGTGGAATTTGTAATAAGTACCTACACGTAATTTCGAACTTGTATACCTACTTACTACAAACGAATAGACAAACCCGTAAAAATTATTAAATGCAATGGCATTTTTAATCTTAAGCTTGCATTCCACAAGCGAATAGACACAACCGTATTTGTAGCGATTTGAATCTCATATCTGTGGATTCCACGATTGCAGTCAGCATTCCTAAAATGTGCCTACATACCCAAAACTCATAAGAACACAATAATTAGGGTACATGTCGCAAACATTTTACGAAACATGTCGTTACACCAAGGTCTGCTTACGCATAAATGCTCGAACCGCAACCGTACCATAGACAAGAACTTTACCGTGAGAAATTGGGCCATTGCGCTATACCCTAATATGTCACTTACAAGACAACATAGATTGCAATAAACTTATATGAATGAGGTCTCAAAGCCGGGATGTAAGGTGGTCCAATAAGGTATTTCACTGGCACCCTGGGTGTCTCTGGACCTTCCTCTGCTTTGAGATTGCCTCCTCAGAAGTACATTATTATACACTGGGAATACTTATTTATTTTCATGGTTTCATAATTATTTCATGGTGTTTTGGCCGCAAAAAGCCTTCAAATGTACAACTAAATCCGGGTCACACAGGAATAGAATTCTCGCGACGATGCGTATCAAAAAGAGACATCTTAGCATCACAGGTCAGTCGACATACTGAACCGTTTTAACTACGCGAATTATCTCACAGACTCGCGTAATGACAACACTTCGCCACCTACAAGAAACTATTAACTTAACAGATATAGTTCGCGGTATATATCTTGACCCAAGACGAGAGAGGAGGCTCTGGCTGGATATTTTTGATATACTCTATGATTGGTACAAATTAACCATAATTTGAGCTCCTCCAACGCCGTAGCACCCTGTGCTATCCTCAAAAGACTCCCAAAAAACGCGTATCTACTGCGCAGTTTGAGAATATTTTGGACATTTTGGGGTCAAAGTATGTGCCGGTATACCTCGGGACATATATCCTAAATCGCAAAACACAACCAAGACACTGGTGCGCAAGGATTGTTTTGTAATTCTAAGCTTGGTGAATTTGAGCTCGTCCACCGCGCTAGCATCAAAAGACATTCAAAAAACGGTTGTATTGTGAGCTCATTTTAGGGTCAAAATATACGTCGATAACTATATAACATATACACTCCGAACAGAACCTTACGATTCCCACGCTCCGATTGAGCCCACTGAACATAGCACACTATATGAGTTGGGCAATCAGCTCTAAAATGTTGCTCTAGTGAGCGACCATGTAGGCTTTATATCGATTAGTGATGTGTGATATTGATCTGTATTCGATTGGAATTCGATGATGAAACTTTATAATTAGAGCTGTGCTCAAAGTAAGAGGTTGTGTTCAAATAACTGGGTGCGTTCTTGGTTTTACCAATGTCGTGTCGGTTAAACATTGAACATCCAATGTCAAAAAATATAGTGTTGTTTTTACGGTTATAGCGAAATGAAGAACTTCTTTCTTCATTTTTCGTTTGCCTAATACGCATGTACGAGTATGCTTGTTCTCTTATACTACGGTATATTAAGATATTATGTTCTATACTACTTAGTTTTTTTTAAATATAAATACATGCTTACAGACATATTAATGCATAGAAATCTTTTCACTTGCTAATCTATAAGTATAATTTCTAATTTTCCAAAATTCAAAGCGTCATTTTAACGCTATCATTAATAATTATGTTAATAAATGATTATGCCACTGTTTTAATTGATCGAATATATTAATGAATTATGCAATTAATTCATAATGAACGCCTATATTTCCCTCTATATGCTAAGTGTATTGACCTCTCTGTATATCATCATCTCAGCGTTGTCCCCAGTTACATCTCAGCCCGGAAGCCGGAGCTTTTCAGTAACCACTTATTATAGCCACTATGAACACTAGCAATAATTATTACCATTTTTAGCACGCACTGCGCTTACCGAATTAACAGAAGCTATAAAAAGCGGTCAGCATCCGACATTTACAAATAATCTCTCGATTATCTTATGACAAATGATTTCATAATTAATAGACAGACAGATAGACAGATAACTAACGGTTATTATTGGCACGTACACGCAATTACTGAACGGTGGCGGTAATCTCTCGGTGCCGGAACGAACGCGTACTGTTTCGGTGGCTGGTGGGTAACTGTGTGACTGTGCCATCGCGTGCGAGACGCTTAATGGTTAGTATGTCTATAAACTTGATGTATGTGGGTCAGTATTCTTGAAGACACGCTTCTTTGAGCGGAAAACTGACCAGGTTTACATGTTAGATAGAATATATGCGCCACTTCCGTGAAATGATGTATTGTATGTATATTGTGGGTGTTCCGGCACCTCCTTGCGGTCTTTGCGTAGTATATAACTGAAGACATATGTCTTGAACCCTGCGCAGTAGACGATTTTTAGGTCCCCTTTGAGGAGAGCACGGGGGTGCGACGGCGGAGGAAATACGACGCATCCACCAATCATAGAGCTGCGTGCCAACGTTTTAAACCAATCAGCGGGCGCTAAACTCCCGCGTCCTTCTCCGTACACATGCGTGCAAAAATAAATTTGAATTTATCACCACAATAATTATTTCGAATTAGTATATACAATATAATTTTTTAAGATATCATATAAGTTTTTTATTTTGCGATTTATATATGTTGATCTTGATTTATACGGTTTTTGTTTACCCTAGGAAACCTACTAGCTTTTTTAATGCGAGCGTAGGCACATACTCTTTGTTATTATTAAACTATTTTTATCATCGGGAACTTAGTGGTTAAGGAGTCGGCCTTACGAGCGAGAGGTCCCGTGTTCGAACAAACTCGGGACGGGTTCAAATCCTACGGGACTGCTGACTTGAATTCCTAACACACGCAATTTGGCTTAGCTGGAGGGGTGAGGGGTTAATGAGAATATTAGTAATTTTGGTTACTATTTTTTTATACTACTTAGGTCGCAGAGAAGCACACGGCCCTCCTGGTGGTAAGTGGTTACCGTGGTCTATAGGCGAGTGCAACACCAGGGGAGCCACACTCGTACTGCCGACCCTGTAAGAACAGATTGTGTGCCATTAACTGAAAAGATAGTAGGACAAAGCCTTTGGTTTTCCCACTGACAGCACAAAACCTCTCCTGTGAGCTCTGGCTACCCTACTCACCGTCGGAAACACAACACGAGGTTATTAATTCTGTAGGTTAGTACCTATCTATTGGTATAGTTAATAAATAAATAAATTGACAGAATAAGATACATTTTTTATACTGTTGACAATTAAATATATTCTAATTTCTAACCATTAAATTATAGCGTTTCATGATATAATACGTCTACAATCATGTTGACCGGGGATTAACTCGATTAACTGTTAAATATTATTACGTAACAATTTCTACATAATACCTAAATAATTTAAATAGGTAATTTAAAATGAAGATTTTTAATAGTTCGGGCGATAAATGTCAGAAACGCTAAAATACGAAATAGAGTAGCCATTTTTTTGTCCGGTAGTGCACCATGCGCGAACTTGCCGATTTAGGTCCATCACTCGTGTCCACAGCTGTACCTATATAGGGTAAGGCTGGTTGATAGAATGTGGAATACGGAGATTCGAGATAGGTATGGCCTGAAAGAGAATATAACGAGGATTGAAAAGGGTATGCTAAGGTGGTATGGGCACGTAAAGCAAATGAGTACGGAGTGAATGACACACCAGTTATTTAAGGCACAGGTGAGTGGGCAGCACATCATAACATCACGCCTGAGTCCTCTGAAGGGGTACGCAGAAGTGTTCAGAATATTCAGCTATATTTCCGGTGTATATGCAGAAGGGATTACAGTACACATAATTGACAAAATTAATAAAATTTTGAAAAAGGGGCAGTTCAGAAACCGAAAGGATTACTGCCAGTAGAAGAAGCTCGTGAAGTATGTAAGGATAGAGTCAAATGGCGGACTGTTGTCTCTACCTACCTCGGAGAGAAATAGGCGTAAGTGTATGTATAATGTATGTTATGTTATGTATGTATATTGTATAAGTATTACTATTACCTGAGGTACCTATACGTCTTGTATACCTCCTTATATTAAAATCTTCATATTCATATACACTAGACTTTGCCTCTTATTGTATTGCAATTCGTCTGTGTACTCCAGGGTTTGCTGAAAGAGAACTAGATATACCTAGAGTTTGGACTCACACCAATCTTCATTAAAATCTGCCCAACGATTTAGAAAGAATTCTGTGACATACATACCTACGTACAGTCAGCGTTAAATCAATCTTGGCTGCAAAATCTCAAAATGATCTTAGTATTCAATTCAGTCTCAAAATTACCTTAGTAGGTATTAAGAGCAAATCAAACTGTTTTATTGTTGATTTAAATTGTATTATTGTCCGAACTGAAGGTGTGTACCAAATATCAGAAAAATCAGTCCACACGAAGAGGAAACCAAGGTATTTAGATCATTTTGTTCTTTGAAAAAAAAAAGAAAAAAAAAATAATATCTAAGTACCTATGTATATCCGCATTCTAGAACCCACAATACAAGCTGGTTAAGCTATGCTTATCTACTTTGGGTCTAGATAACATTGTGTAAAATGTCCTACAATATTTTATTTTATTTATTTATTTGTTCGATAAGATCGATCTGATGCTGACTAGAATGTACAGAACAACAGGTTCGACATATTTTTTTTTCGTTTCTTTCGTCGAGACGTTATTATTTATACTCGTTTAGAGATAGTTTAACTTTGTCAACCGCCATTTTTATTTCTTTCAAACACTTATGACCTTAAGATAAATTAACCTCATTATTTTCTTTTATAGTTACTATTCTTGCGCAGTCGCAGCCTCCCAGACGCGACGCGACCGTGACAAATTAAGATGATGTTCGTTGCACTAATGATAGATGTCGCTGTTGAGCTAATAAGGTTTATTGTATGGCGCAACTGACACCCGCGCCGAAAATCTAACAGATATGTTCAAATACATAATATATGTAGACATTGATTTATTCGGTCTAATTTGTACATATTTTATTATGAAATAAGATCATCGCTTCTTCAAATGTATACAAATAAGAAATCGAATATTTCTTTGGGAGGTAGGACACGGACATTACCGTCATAATTGAGCAGTTCGACTGGGGAAATGCCTACCTCCGCCTTACATAATACCCATAATAACCTCGTGTTGTGTTCCGGGCGGTGAGTAGGGTAGCCAGAGCTCACTGGAGAGTTGTGCTATCAGTGAGAAGTCCAAAGGCTTGTCCTGCTTTGTCTTCTGCACTGACGGCACAGAAACTCTTTGTTCTTACAGGGTCAGCATCACGAGTGCGACTTCCCTGGTATAGGCTTCTATAGGCCATGGCAACCACTTTCTATGTGGTAGGCCGTGTGCTTGTTTGCCACCTAAGCAGTATAAAAATAATCTCTGCAAATAACCTTGTAAGTTAATATTAATGAAGCGTTGTAATAATCCTCGTTCATTATTCCATTTGCATTATACTACGTATCATGCAGTAAGCCATGGAGGTGTCAATCATTCCTCTACATAATACACGCACAACCTTCTGTATATTTAAATACAACCTGCCCCCCTAGACAAGTGGCAATTCGTTGCTAGGCGTATGATGGAATCACAGGGGGGCCCCGTTCAACATATAGAAATTCTAGTTATACAAATATGAGGCAAACATGAATTGAACCTTGATTATATCACTTTGTCTCTTTTTTTCCAATATACAGTTGTGTCTGCTAAAAAGAGACAAAAAATTTAAGTTATTGCTCACTTGGGAAAATGAGTATGAGAATTTGACAGCGTGCCGACGGTGCCAACATTTATGAATGATTTGCGCCAACATTATGAATGATTTGCGACAGCCATTGTTGAATTTTTCTAGAACATACTGCTACAAGCATAATAGTGATGTACTCCAATAAAAGATTTGACGACGAAACTATTCTTCTTTACAAAAATGTACTCTTTTGAAGAAATACGAATTGATAAAATTGTAATGTCTTCTGTTTTTCCGTATTAGAACTGGGCAATTGTGGTATTGTTAGAAACGTCTTGATCATCCGCTGGTTATAGGCAATATGACGTGTGAATGACTCTCTGAAACTCTGACTATAATGAAAAAAAACTTGAGATAATATATAGACCGTGTTTGGTATGAAATTAAAGGGCTCAATTAGCACATTAAAAACATGTAGGTATACATTATTAGGTGTTGCTTGCACCAAAATAATACAAATAAAAATCAAGTTTCAAACTAAAATCCGACTACTGCAAATCACGCTCTAAGAAGTATTAAGCAAGAAAATATCAAGAATAGCCGTGGTCGTATACCATTTACTCTAATAAAACAATACATTCTAGAGATTCGTGATTTTGCAGTAGTCGGGTTTTAGTTTTAAAGTTATGGTTAGTACACTTTAACAGGTAGTATAGAAAGATATCGACAAATGTTACGATAATAGAAGGTAATCCCTAGCATAGTAACCGTCGGCAAACGTTCATTCATAAAAATGGAACGTAGGTAATACACGTTAATTCTGTAGGTATAACCCATCTGTTCTATTATAAAGGGGATTGGGTAATCTAGTATGGACAGTGGCGTTCTTAATTTTTTCAGCGGCCATAATTAATTTTGATACCACTTCATTGTACTGTGTTAAACACACGTACAAATGTCATTATTTTCATTGTAAGTAATATCGGAGCTGCGATATACAGGGTGGAACATTTCGACTTTACCTTGAAGGAAAGTACCCTCATACTAAAGATAGCGAATTTTACTTAAAGGTAACTTTACCTTATTTTTTAAAAGAAACAAAACTGCATTCAAAGACTTTTGAAAATGCCACACCCGGTAGTCGAACCGACTAATATTTTACAAAACCTTCTTTTTCATGGACTTCCTTTTATTTAATTTACCAAGTTTGTTAGAGAGATTTGATCCCTATGATCGACCCTATCGATTGATGTAATAAAAATACAGGATGTTATTTTTTCGAATTGTAGTCGGTTCGATTATAAGGCGTGGCAAACGATTTTTCAGCATTCCTTAAATGCAGTGCTGTTTCTTTTTTAAAAACACACTAAACTGTATTCAAAGTTTTCTGAAAATGCCACACACGGTAGTCGAACCGACTAAAATCTTCCTAAATCTTCTTAAATCTTCTATTTCATGGATTTCCTTTTATTTAATTTACCAAGTTTGTTAGAGAGATTTGATCCTTATGATCGACCCTATCGATTGATGCAATAAAAATATAGGATGTTATTTTTTCGAATTGTTCGATTATAGGGCGGGGCAAACGATTTTTCAGCATTCCTTAAATGCAGTTCTATTTCTTTTTTAAAAACATACTAAACTGTATTCAAAGTTTTCCGAAAATGCCACATCCGATAGTCGAACCGACTAAAATCTTTCTAAATCTTCTATTTCATGGATTTCCTTTTATTTAATTTACCAAGTTTGTTAAAGAGATTTGATCCTTATAATTGACCCTATAGATTGATGTAATAAAAATACAGGGTGTTATTTTTTCGAATTGTAGTCGGTTCGATTATAAGGCGTGGTAAACGATTTTTCAGCATTCCTTAAATGCAGTTCTATTTCTTTTTTAAAAACACACTAAACTGTATTCAAAGTTTTCTGAAAATGCCACACACGGTAGTCGAACCGGGTACGAGTACCTACTCTTACTACCGGTGATAGTTAATTTCATTCAAAGGAAACACTCTCTTATTTAAGAAAGAATACAAAGCTGCATTTAAGGAATTTCGAAAGATCGCTTGCCACGCCCTGTAATCGAACCGACTAAAATTCTAAAAAATAACACCCTATATTTTTATTGCATCAATCGATAGGGTTGATCATAAGGATCTAATCTCTCTAACAAACTTGGTAAATTAAATGAAAGGAAATCCATGAAATAGAAGATTTAGAAAGATTTTATTCGGTTCGACTACTAGGTGTGGCATTTTCAGAAAACTTTGAATACAGTTTAGTGTGTTTTTGAAAAAGAAACAGCCCTGCATTGAAGGAATGCTGAAAAATCATTTGCCACGCCTCATAATCGAACCGACTACAATTTAGAAAAATAACATCCTGTATTTTTATTGCATCAATCGATAGGGTCAATTATAAGGATCAAATCTTTTTAACAAACTTGGTAAATTAAATAAAAGGAAATCCATGAAATAGAAGATTTAGAAAGATTTTAGTCGGTTCGACTATCGGGTGTGGCATTTTCGGAAAACTTTGAATACAGTTTAGTATGTTTTTGAAAAAGAAATAGAACTGCATTTAAGGAATGCTGAAAAATCGTTTACCACGCCTTATAATCGAACCGACTACAATTCGAAAAAATAACACCCTGTATTTTTATTACATCAATCTATAGGGTCAATTATAAGGATCAAATCTCTTTAACAAACTTGGTAAATTAAATAAAAGGAAATCCATGAAATAGAAGATTTAGAAAGATTTTAGTCGGTTCGACTATCGGGTGTGGCATTTTCGGAAAACTTTGAATACAGTTTAGTATGTTTTTAAAAAAGAAATAGAACTGCATTTAAGGAATGCTGAAAAATCGTTTGCCCCGCCCTATAATCGAACAATTCGAAAAAATAACACCCTATATTTTTATTGCATCAATCGATAGGGTCGATCATAAGGATCAAATCTCTCTAACAAACTTGGTTAATTAAATAAAAGGAAATCCATGAAATAGAAGATTTAAGAAGATTTAGGAAGATTTTAGTCGGTTCGACTACCGGGTGTGGCATTTTCAGAAAACTTTGCATACAGTTTAGTATGTTTTTAAAAAAGAAACAGAACTGCATTTTAAGGAATGCTGAAAACTCGTTTACCACGCCTTATAATCGAACCGACTGCAATTCGAAAAAATAACACCCTGTATTTTTATTACATCAATCTATAGGGTCGATCATAAGGTTCAAATCTCTCTAACAAACTTGGTAAATTAAGTAAAAGGAAATCTATGAAATAGAAGGTTATAGGAAGATTTTAGTCGGTTCGACTACCGGGTGTGGCATTTTCAGAAAACTATGAATGCAGTTTTGATTCTTTTTAAAAATAAGGGAATGTCTCTTTTCAGTGGAATTCGCTATCTTCAGTATTTAGAGTACTTCCATCTAAGTAAAGTTGAAAAATACCACCCTGTATAGCTAAGTCCCGATATAGTTTAGAGAAGTTTGTCCATAGTAACTTTTGATCACTTTATACTGTACTTTCATATTATACCAATTTCATTGATGGCCGCTCAATTCCAACACGACGCCAACATTACCCAACCCCCTTTATGGATGGAATAGAATGACGAATGTATAGGATTTGACGTTCTTGACATTCGTTGACGTCTGTCATATAGGTAGATACGTCAAATGGTCAAATCCCATACATTTAGAAGAAAAAAAAGAAAAGAAAAGAAAGAAAGAAAATACGTTTATTAAACACACACACACACGTAAAAATACAAAATAACACCCACAAAAATAAAACACAAAAACATACATAATAATATACATCATTTAAAAAAAAAACATTTGGCATTCTATAATACGCGCCGCGCGCCGGCCGACGAATTGCCACTTGTCTAGAGGGGCTGTGTGGCGAGGTATTCGATAGGTCCACTGCTGTGTCTGGGATTTCACGGGTTCTATTAGGTAGGTACCTATTTATTTTGTTTCTATATTTTCCATGCAGCGACTGCTATTTGAATTCCACATACGTTGACGTCAATCCCATACATGTCATTCTAGCCGGCCAGCGAATTGCCAACTTTTCTAGAAGCCGTAGTTAGATCAGCCCTTATACAAGTGGCAATATATTGACCGGCGTATTGTAGAATAAAATGACAAATATATAGGACATATTAGTACATAAGTACATACCTACATTACATACATACATAAAATCACGCCTTTATTCCCGGACCGATAGGCAGAGGTGAATTAACACCCACATTTCACCAATCATGGTATTTGATCCCACGTAATAGGGGGTGAGCCTATTGCCGTATTCCGGGCACTATTTTTGACTCGTGCGTGCCATGTATCTGAGGCTGAGTCTGGACTGTATATGAGTCTGAGATCTATCCCTTAGTCGCCTTGTACGACACCGCATGGGAAGATAATATGGTTGGCCTAAATTCTTCTCTGCCGGGAACCACGCGGCTACTTGTACTGCTAGGTGATACTTGTACACGCGAGTGATACCGCCAGGCGCAGCTAGTTCAGAACACAGCACTGGATTTTCCTATCTAATCAAATCGTTAGCAGCTTCTAATGATACATTGTTGGGCCGGACAATGTCCAACGATTTCACGGTCCCGCCGTCGAACAATAGTCCATTTTGTTTGTACAGACGCGAGATGAGCTGACGGGGACCTTGAGGTTTGATGCGTTTGGATAGACAGTTCTGCTTATAACCATACTAATCTATATACTGTTCGGGGCATACCTTGGACCTGAAATGTGATCAAAATGTGCCCTATACGCGCAGTACACGTTCTTGGGTGTCTTTTGAGGATAGCACGGGATGCTTTTGCGGTGGACGAGCTCAAATTTACCAAGCATAGATTAGATAGATAGATAATTCTTTCTTGGGGTAAAAAGATTATTACAAAACAAACCGCACGCACCAGGGCCTCGTTGTCTCGTAATTTAGGTCCAAAATACGTGTTCCGAGGTATAGGTACTTAAATAAAAGCGAAATACCACTCACTGATTAATCACAAAATATGGTAGATATGTTCTTGGGTGTAGACATCCGCTAAGAACGGATTTTAAGACCCACACCGGCTCCGGCGGGGGAGGTAGGTAAGGTATCTGCGGGGATTTTTCGCACTATAAAAAAAGAGGTATAAACTGACCCTGTATTTAAAAGCAATGTTTCGAGAGTTTGATACCTACTTATTTTATTAAAAACTGTAAATTTAGGCAAACATTTAGTAATATTAAACGTACAAACGCCTAGCCAATTGGCCATGGCAACAATACACGCTCGAAGTACATCTATGCGTAAAGATTCCATTAAAGATGGCATCGAAAACATCAAAACGCACATCCGCTCAAATAACGTCATAACTCGATAAAATGTTAAATGACTTTTATTGTACCATTCATATCAGAATATCACATACTTTATGCTCACAAAATGTCATAGACGTAGTTCAATTACTTGTCCCTAGATGGCACTTGTGTCGTTATAATGTTTACCGAAAGTTGTCACGCGGCGAACATAAACAGTGTCATGTCACGACTTGCGCCAGGTGATCCATACATACGTTGTTCAGTAAAAGTGAATTGTGTTGACTCAAGTCTGTTTTTGTGTGAGAGGTAAGTAAAATTTATTTTCGTTTTCTGTACCTAAACTGATGCTTGTCGACTAATGCCAGTACACATGATTGAAACAGCATAATAAAATTATTGGTTGTACCCTAATACTGATCTATACAGAGTTATGACAGTATACATGATTGAAACAATACAATAAAAATATTTGTTGATCACCAATACTGACTTAAACCAAGTTACAACAGTATATGTGATTAAAATTATTCTATGAACATATTTTGTTTAGCACTAATACTGACCGAAGAACAACAGGTGTCCTGGTGATGACGGAATTACTACTGAGCTGCTGAAAGCAGGTGGCGCTCCAATTCTGAAAAAGCTAGCAAGCCTCTTTAATTCCGTCATCCAGCAAGGGCTAACACCTAGGGCATGGAGCGGGAGTGCGGTGGTACTGTTCTTCAAAAAAGGCGATAAGACCTTGCTGAAGAACTATAGGCCCATCTCACTCCTGAGTCATGTCTACAAGTTGTTCTCGAGAGTCGTCACAAATTGCCTCGCGGGTAAGCTCAACGAGTTCCAGCCACCTGAGCAAGCCGGATTTCGAAAAGGCTATAGTACCGTGGACCACATCCATATCACCAACGCATTGGAGGACGTCTTCAAGACTCTGGATTGGACTAGGCGGGGCATCAACATCAACGGTGAGTACATCGCGCACCTTCGGTTCGCCGACGACATCGTCATAGTTGCGGAGTCGCTGGAACAACTGGACGAAATGCTGCACAGCCTAAATGGAGCTTCTCGACAAATCGGCCTCTGTGTAAACTTGAATAAAACCAAGATTATGTTCAATGAACATGTTGTACTGAGACCGATTGCCATCGAAGGGGTGAAGTTGTTCAAAAATATAGCTACCTGGGGCAAGTTATCCAGCTCGGTAAAAACTTCGAAAAAGAAGTAGCCAGAAGAATCCAACTGGGGTGGGCAGCATTTGGCAAATTGCGCCGGGTCTTCTCCTCCCCCCTGTCGCAATGCCTCAAAACAAAGGTTTTCGACCAGTGCGTCCTGCCTGTTATGACCTACGGTGCCGAAACGTGGCCACAGACGGTGGGGTTAGTCCGTGACCTAAAAGTCGCGCAGCGGGCTATGGAGCGAGCTATGCTTGGAGTCTCTTTGAAGGATAGAATTCGTAACGAGGTTATCCGACAAAGAATCAAAGTTACCGACATAGCTCGCAGAATAAGCAAGCTGAAGTGGCAGTGGGCTGGCCACATCTGCCGAAGGACTGATGGCCGTTGGAGCAAACGAGTCCTAGAATGGAGACCGCGTGAAGGTAAACGGAAGGTGGGACACCCCCTAGCTAGGTGGACTGATGACCTGCGAAAGGTGGCTGGGACGGACTGGATGCGGAAGGCGGAGGATTGGCAAACGTGGCGCGTATTGGGAGAGGCCTATGTCCAGCAGTGGACTGCAGTAGGCAAATTGATTGATTGATTGATAATTTGTTTTCAGTTATTAGATATTTTAGAGGTGTTCTACTCTCGTTTTATAAGACTGTTGATTATTTGATTTTATTTTGATAGAATGTTGTTTACTTTTCAGTTATACGGTAGAAAACTTTATTATCAGTAAATATAAGACATTTCTAAGTCTGATATGTATAGTAGAGTTAAAAAAATATTGTATTTTATAAGAAGCAAAATACAGTTGTGTCATTATAATAAACAAATTATAGTAAAACCTTTGTGTTTTTGTACATATAGTGTCATAACCCCGATTTTATTTTGCATTTTTTCAGGATTTTCAGGTTAGTAAAAATATGAATTTGTAGAGCTTAAAAAATAATACTAATTCCTTGAAGAACGTTTTCTTCTAAAGTCGTTACTTTTGTAATTATGATCTAAAAAGTGAAAAATTTAAGTGGGCTAAACTTTAATGGTCTGTACTGAAAAAATTGATTTTTGGAGTTGTGACGTTATTTGAGCGGAGGTGCGTAAACACACCTTCAATAGCGTTGGTAGCTTAATGATAAGGAGTCGGCCTTACGCTCGAGAGGTCCCGGGTTCGAATCCTGGTCATAACGCTACAGACATGAACCCACCCGTTGCACAAGCTATTTAGCTTATATGGAAGGGTTAGAGGGAATAATAATAATTTCAGTAACTAATATTCTTTAAAAAAACAGCCAGTTCGTTTTATTCTAAGTTCCTGATTCCCATATTGCGGTCATTGCGGAGGTGGAGTAAGCTACCACAGTCCGGTTGTACCGTATTTATTCCGACTCTTTAAACTAGCAATATCTTACATAGAAATAACAATTATTATACTATACATATACTAGGGTTTTCCACTATTTCTGGAGTGGGAGCGGCTCTCGTGTCACGTCCTATGGATCAAACTGGCCTGCATTATTCTTGCTATGGCAGAAGATGTGATTTGCTAGTTAATAACGTTTACTTACCTACCTACCTTGTAGAAATCACGTTACTACAAGGTTCCTTCACTTTTCTTCCCAGTTGAAATTCTACTATAACTTTGTTCGGTCCAGTAACTTAACCAAATATTTACCTCCCCAGCAACGTTACCAGTTCCGGTATCATCCACTGCTGCAACCCCCGTCTCCACCAGCACCCGTCGAGTGAACCGCATCATTAGTCGTCGCCGGCAGTCGAACATTGCTGCAACGACTAATGCGACTACGCAGGCAACGACTAAACTCATTGAAGATGAAGAGTCCCTTCAAGATATTGGAGATACTGGTTAGTTGGAAAACCATTCACATTTTCCATCCCTCAATGCTTATGATATCATTCAAGATACTCACGCTCGTACTTCCACCTTTAGTTGCTCCTATTGCGGTCTACAGGGTACCTAAGTTACCAAACTATGTGTAGTGTGTTGCTACTAAAAATTTACCATTAGAAAACCCCAATAATACTGCTCAACCTATAATTCCAACCCAGAACCTCGCAGTTATGTACAAACATACACCACAACAACCAACGATAAACATTCTTCAAGCAAAACAGAGTTGCCTTAAACGTCAGGCCACCTTAATTATCTAAAACCCATATCAGTAGTCTCTATTTCTCGTTACAGATGCCATCGAAGACCCCAGTCTCGAGCCAAGAAAAGGCAAAGCATCTTTCAAATCACAACGCCGTCCACTCATCTTAAAAGACCAAACCAGCGACCAGAATCCTTCAGCAACTAACGATGAAGAAAACAAGAGACAGAGTAAGAAGTACAGCGCAAGCATCAAGCAGATCCAGCTCGATGACTTAGTGAAGAAGAGTCAAGAAGAAACTAGCTCAGAGAAGAAGACAGAAGGTAGGGTATGATAGGAACTAAATGTTTAAGGAATGCACTCTGTTTGAATGGTCTTTTGTAAGTTAATTAAGAAGCAGGGTGAGCTTGAGGGCCAAAGATAGTAATTCTGCGCTTTTTTTTAACATAAGTGGGTTGGGTCGACCAAGGTGATATTGCCCCTAATGTCTGCATAAAAGCAGATTGCTGCTGCGCAATGGGTTTATAAGAATGCCGGTGGTCTTAAATTCCCATCCTTTCTTTTCCGGATCCTTTCTTTGTTGGACAACGCTACTGACACTACAAAAGAATCGACAATTTGACTACCCTTTTTCGGTCTCAGGCTCGCCCTGCATCGATTTTGACATATTCTCTGCTCTAACTCTTATTGGATTTTAATGTAGTCAGTGTACTAGATTACTGAAGCTTTAAAATGTCCCTTATTAGAGAACTATTAGAGAATCAACTTACGTGAAATCTTAGGACCCAATACTGATAGTTGTTCATTTGCTTCTGGAAATGAATCGTAACAAATAACCTATTACTCTCTCTCCTCTGACAATCAATGAAGACTAGCTCAGACTCAACCAATTCGACTTTACACACTAAGATTTCAGATTTTTAAACTTCTCGCAGTTTCAAAATTTTGATACTTCTTCAAATAGCACTGTTACAATTTGTACTGCACGTTTACCTATCATAGAAGACTGATATTGTGTGTTGCATGTAGATTATAATTAAGACAACTCTGAAACTTTAAGTAGAACTTTACTATACTGCACGTAATGACTAACTCTTTCCAAACTACTAATTCTCTTTACAGATATTAGCCCAGAAACTGCAGTGGCACTTGCTGCTCACCAACTCATTACAGCACCCGTACCAATCATCACTGACTACGAAGATGACGACGTCAAACCGACCAGAAATGGCCAAACCACAGTCGAATACAAATATAGTAGTCGGGAATATAATGAATTTACTGATACAGACAGCAGAACACCAACTTATGATGATTATCAAAGCACACCTATCTTTAAAACTAACAGTGTAGGAAACGATGAAACTACACCATATAAAACCCAAATCGAATTTGGTACTAGCAAAATTTCCGACTTTGATTCTACCAAAACTGACTTCGATGATTCAAAAACTACTTCGGAAAAATACTCTACACCGGAATACAAAACTGTAGATTATATTCAAAGTACATCGAGTCAATCATATGGAGATGATATTGATTCGTCAAGGATTACTACTTATGATGTTCCAAAATTGACAAACACAGCTAGCACTGCCAGTAATCAGGATTACAGTCTCACTACTAGCACTGATTATAGCGAATCTGATTATAAGTCCCCTGTAGTTACTGCTGCCGCGTATACTTCTAAATCACCTTCAACCAATACCGTAAAAGGACGTTACTTCAGTACCACGGACAGTGACTCATATACCACCGGTCCTAACGACTTCGATTCTACTCTCTTGGGTTACATATCGGAGTCTGACTATTCCGATGCAGTAACTAAAAATTATATTCGTAGTAATACTGGCCCTGAGACTTCGACTGAATTCGCGTCCAGAAATTCTCCGTCTTACGTGCCAACTTATGCTTCAACTACATATTCCAATCAAGAAAAATTGACCGATACTGTTTTAGAGGAGAACTTGCCTAGAGGCAGGATCTCAACTACTTTGAGCCCTCCACCGGCTTCTAGGCAAGGTTTTGAAAGAACTACTCTAGCAGAAAATTCTGCCAGAAGACCAAGTGCTTTCACTCCTAGAGTTACTGAAACAACAAGGCTTAGGAACGATATCGATAGAGAACCCAATACAGCGACTGCTGGTTACTCCTTTATCCAAAGGGGATCGAGTAGGTTCAGGAACGATAGGTTACTACCTGTGCCAGTAGACGATAGTGGATATTCTACTGTAGGTTACTCACGATCCAGTCCAGACCCTTCGTACTTCACCAGGGATTATTTGCTGGAATCGCCGGTGACTAAAACTAATGACGGTAAGTAGATCAAACTAAAAGAAATGATCGGCAATATTGTAGTTTTGGTATAATCGATTTTGATTAATAGTATGTACCTACATAAGTAGTTAGGGTTGTATAGATATACATAGAAATTGTATCATATATACTCTAAATTCTTGGTAGGTAATCTTTCAAGCTAGATAGAAATGCGTATGCTATACTTAACAAAATACTATTGACCTTTTCAGAATCCTGTACTTTGACCTAATTTTCGTAATGCTTTCAAGACACATATAGTCAGGCGCTGTTCTTTTGAGATATACAGAGACAATGTAGAAGCAGTCTGCCTTTTTTTACCAAGTTCACAGTTCGATTAGAAAGCCGACCCCAACTGATTTTAGTAAAGGCTCAGAGAATGATGAATGATGATGACAATTAATTTTTTTGTTGCAACAAAAGCAATACGACTATATAATCCAACAGTAAATCTAATTATACTATATTTTTCGCAGAAGAGTATCAATATATCGCGCCAGTCACGACCACACCGACAGCACCTCTTACCAGAAGGGTAATTAGGAAGAAGATCCAACGCAAGATCTCGACCACACAACGTCCGACCACCCCGCAGCCTACAACGACCACCACGGTGAAACCGCGCAGAGTGCCTGCCAAGCCCTTCGAGAAAGTGTCTAAAGTACAGAACAAAACGTACAGACCGATCGCCAATTACGATTATTATGATGACAGTGACGAGAAGGTAGCTGTCAAATATGTTGAAGGAACCAAAGTGGTGATGCATGACAATGGTGAGTTTATATTTTAAAAATCCGATTAACATTACAAATGTGGAGGTTTTTGGATGATTTTTACTCAATCATGTTTCAACTTCCAATAGCTGAACAGATCGGGCTGTTTCGTACAGGGATAGATTAAAGTCTAGATCTAGAATAACACATAGGCTTTTTGGTCCTTGGTCAATAATTTCTCATTGGTTTCGGGGAGAGGTGTGGTGGCCGTCCAAGGCGTCAAATTTGATGGGGGGCGCCGTGGACGAGTGGTAGAAAATACGTTCCATGAAGATAAGAACACGTCTGAAATAGAAATGTCTGCTCAACTCAGCTAAATTTTGTCAGTGTCTGACAAAAAATAGCAAAACGTCAGTTGCTGACAAAATAAATTTTCTTTTTTTAAATCTTTATTCTCATTTCTCTAACGTGTTATATAATAATTATATTCTCTGTAATTAATAATTCTGAGTCAAAACGATACTTTTGTATCCTAATATGAATGCTGCCAATATTATACTCGTAGTTTAAGTCCCCATTCGAGTATGAAGGCAAAAAAAAATAGAAATGTCTGTGCTCAACTCGTCCATGAATCAGTAAGGTTCTACCAGTTTCTTGGGCCCCTAAGATCTTGGTAGGGCCCCATAGACCCATATTCAATCTGTTACTGTGGTGGTAATAATATATTTTTCTTAATTACAGGAACCATTGAATGCCTGGACATCGGCAACTTCCCGCACCCGACATCCTGCAAGAAGTTCATATCATGCGCCCGTATAGATAACGGCTCCCTACTGGGGTGGGAATACATTTGTCCTAAAGGCCTAAGTTTCGACCCTGTGGGTGGAATCTGCAATTGGTCTGCAGGCCTAGGATGTAACGAAAAGGAAACATAAAATGGGATCATAATTATTTATACTATGTGAAGAAATTGAAATTTTAAATTGGATATAGATCTTTTTTCTGATCTAACTACACTTTGTGTAAAATTTGATTTGATTTCTAATAATATCTTATTAGTTATAAAAAAAATGTGATGTGAATGTCTTTATAATGTAAAGCGTAATTTTTACGCATGTAAATAAAAATCATTAATTTCATTAGGAATATTCATCTAGGTACCACGTCTATCATTTTATAATATTATATTTTATTTTTGGATAGTTAAAAATAATAATTATATTTATCAAAATTTTGTAAACAATATGTGATATATTATTATCTTGTATCGTTGACTGAACAAAATTTATATTAATAATAAAATATTTAATTTTATTATTGTAATGAAAAAGGGGAATACAGATAAGACAAAATTATTTGACAAAATGTTGCAACATTTAGTCTATGTTATTGCAATGTTCTGCCAATGAATCACTAAAGCCGCGTCTGCAGGTTACGTTTTTCGCAACAACAAAAAATTGAATTAACATAGTTACATATTATTATTCTCTTTGTTGGATTCGAAATAATTTTTTCATGCCACATCGATTTTCTATTTTTAATTCATGTCATATATAGAAATTTAGAGACTGTAAATAAGGTCTAACTCTAAACTTATTCATCTTGTTCTCATCTATATCTTCCACGTCTACTGAAGCCATTTTATTTTACACGAACTTTATAATAATTTTGCATAATTTATTGCATATTTTACTGTATAATTTAAATATGTTATACACAAACAGAATTTCGCTTTGACATCAAACGTCAAACAACAAACATTTCTACATCACACAAACTGCTGTGAACCGAATGTTGCATACAACAGTAGGTATAACATGTCTGGTGCTTTTTAAGTGACATGTTGCGAAAAAACGCAAGCTGGAGACGTGCCGTAACAAACAACAAAAGAATGCAGAGTTGCAATACTTTTACAAGCATCTGCCATTTATTCTGACAACAGTCTGTCAGTGTTGTTGCTAAATTTTGTCAGTGTCTGACAAAAAATAGCAAAACGTCAGTTGCTGACAAAATAAATTTTCTTTTAAATCTTTGTTCTCCAACGTGTTATATACTCTCTGTAATTAATAATTCTAAGTCAAAACGATACTTTTGTATCCTAATATGAATGCTGCCAATATTATACTCGTAGTTTAAGTCCCCATATGAGTATGAAGGCAAACAAGACCGGGAATGTACCCCATGTTGAGGGTCGTTCAGAATGTGCCTTAATTATTTTACAATTAGTTTTAAGTGTATTGTGACAATAAAGAAAATTTTATTGTAAGCCTGTTTTTCATTTTTTCATGCTACTTAGGTCGCAGACAAGCACACGACCCTCCTGATGGTAAGAGGTTACCGTGGCCCATGGGCGAGTACAACACCAGGGGAGGCACACTCGTGCTGTCGACCCTGTAAGAACAGAGAGATTCTGTGCCGTCAGCGCAAAAGATAAGTAGGTCAAAGCTTTTGGTTTTCCCACTGACAGCACAAAATCTCTCCAGTGAGCTCTGAATACCCTACTCGTCGTCGGAAACACAACACGAGTTTATTAAGCCTCGGTCTTCTATAGGGCGGAGGTCCTACCTCCTCCATTATTCACTAGGACGGGTAATAAGCCCTTTCTGTGTAGGTAATTTCACAAATTTCATCCATTTCCCCTATATTGACTGCCATAGATGGTCGTGTGACAACCGGCTCCGACGGTTCAACGTGCTCTCCGAGGCTAACGCCCAAACCAATGCAAATAGAGATATTCATGAACTGAGCAGGAATCGAACCCGCGTTATAGTCGAATGCACTACCGCTAGGCCTCAGAGGCTGCCACTCACTAGGACTGGGTAGTCCATATAATCATTGTAGGCCCAGTATACTTTATAGATTGGTATTGCTCAGAATATATAATATCTAGGATCTAAAATCTGCTCAGAGCTCTAAAACGCGTAGTACACGTTTCTTGGGTGTCTTTTGAGGATAGCACGGGATGCGATGCAGGTGCTACGGTGGTGGACGAACTCAAATTCACCAAGCATACCTACTACAAAACAATCCGCAAGCGGCGATTTAAGTCCGAAATATGTGTCCTGAAGTTGTACTTTAGAATTGATATGAAGAGCTCTCCGTGCTGCAAAGCTTTTCCTGATATTTTGTTATATTCTCTTGGGTCCTTGATTAGTGTGCAAAATTTGAAATAAAGTTGATGTTTTATGTACCCCAAAATGGAATCCAAAGATTCATAAAAACCAAGCATGTAAATGCATTTGTAAATATTTGTGCTAAGTAAGTTGTCATGAACTGCAATTAATCCGAGCCATGAATCTGAGGTTGAGTCTGGGCTGTATGTATATATCTGTCTGATGTTAAACAGCCCTATCCCTTAGTCGTCACATACGACATCGCATGGGAAGAGATGGGGTGGCTCAAATTCTACTCTGCCGGGAACCACGAGGCTACGCGGCAATTAATTTGACGATCCAAATAAAAAAACACTCAATTAAATTACTAAAATACTTTATTTAGATTGTCCTCTTACTAATATTCACGTATCCTATACCGACACAGATCATCTTAATCTTATTAGCGGGCGCGACAACATGGCTACTTGTACTACTGGTTACTGTGCTCTCCTCATCAGAATCTTCGTCATTATTCTCGAACGTTTCCAGCTTGAAGGTCACGCTGAAGAACTCCTTGAGATGTTGTAGGAAGTTTATCGTGTAGTTTGAGAGCGGGCCCACCTGGAGAATAATATAAACTTGATATACTATACACGGGCAAGTGGTGCGCTATTTATACATATAAATATTGTAGGACATTCTACACAACGCTATCTAGACCCTAAGAAGTAAGCATAGCTTAACTAGCTTGTGTTATAGGTTCTAGAATGTGGATAAACATACTTAGTTACTTTTTTTTTTTGTAAATACATACATAGTATACACAGAAAACACCCAGACCAATGCAAATGTTTATATTCATGCATACAAATATTTGCATTAAGCGGGGATCGAACCCGCGCCTCCTGCGTTACGGCCGCGTTCACTACTGCTACGCCACAGAGGCGATAAAGATATATTAAAAAATATAATTAAAATTATAATATTTAAAAATGAATTAATTGCGGGCATTCAAAATATTTTTCAACACACTTGCTCATAAAGTAGATCTAATTTCTCGGGTCAAACGGGTCTTAATGGCGCCCCAGCGGTAATCACCAACGTTACACATTTGTACCTTCTTCATCCTAGCGTTAATTCCCAGTCGCATCCGAAGCTTTCACTCGGAGTCTGGGGTCCGCTTTACCAGTCTTAACTAGTAACACACTTGTACCATAATGTACTATTAAAGAGGTGATACGGTCTCTCGAAATATGCTACAGACGAAGACGGGGCGGCTCACTTATCACTAATCTAATATATAAAAATCAATGCCACTTTTCGTTGTTATTTTATAACTCAAGAACGGCTGAACCGATTTGGCTAATTTTAGTCTTGAAGTATTCATGAATGTCCAGGGAAGGTTAAAACGGTGAGACAATAGGTGCAGCGGCAACGGGATAAAAAAAAATATGGCGGTACGAAATTCACCGGGACAGTTATTTATAAAATTCCATCTACTCACCACACATTTGCTGACGTCTTTCGGCCCCAGGGCCATCCACAGCGCCAGCATCCACACGAAGCTGGAGTCCACGATCCCCCCGCGGTAGATCTCGTCCAGAAGGTTGTACGCGCACTGTTTACCAATGTCTTCTGGCAAACGGGTCTCTTCTGAGCCAGCTTCTGCTGATTTCTGGAGGGTAGAAACGAAACGGTAAATTCTTCTTTATCCTAGCGGTAATTCCAGTCACATCCGAAGCTTTTACCACGGAGTCTGGGGTCAGCCACCAGTTACCAGTGTGGATTTGGCTAAACATCGATATTTTCCGTAAAGCGACTGTCATCTGACTTCCACAACCAATTGGCGATATCGAAGTTAGACCAGTTGTTGGAATTTTCGTTGTTGGAGTTTCAACTACACGCAATGACTGCCATAGATTTTTAGTGTACAAACAAACAAGGCTCAAGAGATTTATTGTCCAAACGAAGAACGCACAATAGATTTAGTGTGCAAACAAAAAACGCTCAATAGATTTAGAGTGCAAAACAAAAAACGCTCAATAGATTTAGTATGAAAAAAAAAACGCTCAATAGATTTAGTGTGCAAACAAGGCGAAAAAGACTATTAACAGTTGCAGTGATCAAATTGATCTTCACTGTGATTCCTTGGGTAAAGTCAAGTCGATTCTCATGAGTTTGGCTGATTTTGAGTGATGGTTTGGTATGCGTTTGATTTCGTTTTGTTCGGGTTTGAAATACTGCATTTTCTCTAGACACTTTTCTGTTTAAATTAGTCAAGAGTACCTATATTTTTGTACAAGTAATGTAAACTTACTATCATTTATATTGTGATTATTCATAAGCGGTGTTTACCTATAAGTGATTGTTGCATTATGATCTGAATCTTTGCATGAATTTAGTGTAAGTTTTTATGTAAACAATTGTTGGTGAACCTTATTAAATAAATTAAAAAAAAAAATAAAAAAAAAATTTCAGTAAACCTAGCAATTTTTAGGTCTGTCTAAATAAAGAATTTTTAATTTTTTTTTTAATTTCAATTTTATGCACAAACAGCAGTAGTTACAAATCTTATAAATAAAATGAATGTCAATAAGCGCAAATTAAACGAATCAGTCGAGACGTTCCTAAGAACGGCATGACCGGCTTGTTCCGCGGAAGGTTTTAAAAAATCCCATGTATCACGAGAACGGACACAAGATTCCACGCGGGGGAAGCCGCGGGCATCAGCTAGTTAAGAACAGTTTTATAAACATACTAACCGCTTCTCCACAGTAATAAATCTTCTCTGTTGTCTCAGCGACCAAGCTAATGCCGAACCCGGGACTCTTGCCGGAATTGAAGCCGCGGCACTGATCCGTGTTGATGTACACGTCCGGTAGGAACTTCAGCATTACCTGTCGAATAATGAAGTTTAATAGGTATTAAGTTGTATAAAGAATTATCGTATATGAATCTGGAATTTAAATTAATTCCTTAAGACTCATTTAGATGAAGACAGTTCTTCGCCTGCAACTCCTAGAAGATACGATTAACGAAAGGACAAAAAAAGTTGCGTCGTCTTCGCAAAAACAATTGCCGCAATTGCCGCCTGGCGAGAATTGCCTCAAAATTAAATATTGTCCGTCTAAACCGAATTTTCAAGCAATAATCGTATTTTGACATAGTAATCCGGTCAATTTAGACATTCGAAGGTGCATAAAATCTCAACAAGCTGAAAATCAGTAAAATTGATCAAAACACAATTATTGTAAATTATTCAAGGTTGATGGTCAAATAATGGATTCTCGATACCTTCACTCTCATTTTTTGGTCTAGATTGACAGGACTTAGGTGATATGTCACTTGCGAATCTCGTATGATATACGTAGGCGAGAATTTAGTGTTTGCCTGTGTGTAAACACTAAATTGATACGATAATGGTATGGCGATGATAGCTAGTGATAGTCACGTACGATTTTTCGGACCGAAACGCTAATTTAGGCGAAGTTATGTTGTGCTATTTAGTTAGGCGCGGCGCAAACGTCGGGGCGAGCCGGTCTTTTGACCGCGAAGTAATAAAGACCGCGTCTGCCCGTCGATGCCCTCGACTGTCCTCGCCGCGAACACAAAGCGCCACGGACATGCCGCGCCGGTCTTTTTGCCCTTCATGTGCGTTGGTAGTATAGGATTTTCTTTGCGCTATCGTTCGCGGCGAAATTGACCGGCCCTGCCCGCCCCGCCGTCTGTGCCGCGCCTTAAGGCGGCCACCCATTTACAGTTTATCGAACGACAACCGGATGATATCGGTCTGTCAGTTCATCGCAATAGCCCACACACTTACAGTTTCGTATACGATTTTGGACTGACGGAAAATATGTGTGTGGCCGCTTGACGATTCCGGTTAGCAAAGACAGTTAAAGGCCGGACAGTCTATGGCCGTCGGCATTTCATACGTAATAACATCAGACTAAAAGAATAAAATAATGTTATTATTTTAATCTGAGGTAATAAAATTATAATGACATAAGGACTGCAGGCCGCCGGACAGACGAAAAACTGCAGGCGGACTGTAAGTGGGTGGCCGCCTTTATGCTTCGAAGTATGACACTGACGAAGCTGGGGCGAATCGGCTAGAAATTAGTAAATGCTAAAGAGAGCAACAGTCACTGTCATGACAGGTTAATGAATTTCAGTTGTGGCCTATGGGGTGGTGGACGAAATTTCCCGGCAGTATCCCTCCACAAAACCATAGTCCAACTTACCCCTTTAGCTGCGTCAACTATTCTGTTGGCCATGGTGGGTGACACCCGCAGTGCATACACCACTCCTCGTATTCTCTTGACAAGGCCGCACCTAGTCCATGTTAGGGGGCGTAAGCGTCGTTTGATTGGACATTTGAATACAACTTCACCACCACCCAAAGGCGCCGCACCTGTAGACAAAAGTGTGGAGATATTTAAAAAAGAAATATTGGGTTATGTGATGTTAACGATACTGAACACGAATATTTTTTTTTTTTAATTTCCTGTCTGTTTGTCCGCGATGGACGCAAAAACTATTTTGATGCCGCCTTTTTTTGTTAGAAAGGGCTTTGTCAGACTTAAAATCTTACGTTTGTTTAATCGCAATCGGTTGAGTAGAACCGGAGATATGAGCAAAGGTCGCGTTAACCGAGATCCACGCGGGCGGAAGGCTAGTAAAATAATAAAAACATAATGTACGATATCTTAATAATGTAAGCATAGCTTAATTAGCTTATGACTTCCAGAAATGTGGATTAACATACTTAGATACATTTCTTTTTATAAATACACTAGCGGCCAGCAACTTTGTACGCGTGGACAGCGGTGCGCACTGTGCGGTATGAAAGGAACTTCACCCCACGCACACTCAAGCTGTGGAATGAACTCCCCGCGGTGGTTTTCCCAAGCGACTACAATATGGGGCACTTCAAGAAGGGCATTAGAAGGTTTCTTCAGGGTTGGCAGCAGGAGTGTAACGCCCCTGGTGTTGCACGCGTCCATAGGCCACGGTAACTTAAGTGGCAGACAAGCACACGGCCCACCTGATGGAAAGTCCATCAGGTGGGCCGTGTGCTTGTCTGCCACCTAAGTGGTATAAAAAAAAAGGTTCTTAGTCGATGTCTACACTCTATAAGGAACCTACCTGTCAAATTTCAAGTTTGAGGGTGTTATTTCATAATACTTATATAATCAGTGCATATATTATAATAGTAGAGTATATAGATGTTTGGCCACTATATACGACATACACTTAGCACCTTCGCTGTGTTTAGCGGACGCACGGCGCGGACGTCCGCTTTGCGTGCTTGTTTCATGTTATTTCAAGATCAGCAGGCACATGCTGTAACAGGCTGTAACAATCATCTCGAATGATCGAAGTGAGCTCGATAGCTGTAGGCACATGCTGTAACTTGTATCTCGAATGATCGAAGTGAGCTCGATAGCTGAATCCGCGGTGATTGGTCAATTTCGCGAAATTGACATCTCACCGCGGATTCAGCTATCGAGCTCACTTCGATCATTCGAGATGTTTGTTACAGCATGTGCCTGCAGCGCTGCGTGAGGCGGGTACCTGTCACACGCGACGGACAGGCGGACGCACTGCGCGCGCATCCGCGACCCGCACCCGCTGAACGGAGCGAAGGCGCTTAGTTAAAATACCAATAGTTACCAAAATGTCAACTTACCTCTTCTGACCACTTTGAGCTCCAAACCATCATCAATCAATATAAACTTGAGCAGCACGGGCAGAGCAGTCGTTTTGATCTTGTCCACCGACACGTCTATGTCGTTGTGTGTGACACCCTGTAGCACTGCGTTTATGGGCTCCTTGCAAAATGGTCCTAGAGCCAACAAGACCTCCAAATAGTAGCCTAAAAATAAAGAATAATCACAATTATTAATGTCCAGGTTTGACAATATATTTCTTTTTCTACATTTCATTAGGCAGAGGTTTTACCAAGATGACTATTACTGTGAAGCACTTTATCAATCATCATGGCTATATGTTTACTATCAGGTCCACTAGCCATCAACAATACCAATCGATGGGGTGGCCGTACTCCACTGGGTACCAATACAACATTATTGAGCTATAAATTATTAAAATACAGGTTTCATTTTATAAGCTCTATACTGCTCTATGCTTTCAATGTGATAACCAAGATCAATTTAAAAAAAACCTTTATTGTCCAAAAAAAACTAGATTTAGCACTGGTGAAATCTACTAAAACTAACAGAACATACTGCCACACCATAGTGCCATGTCAGGGATGGGGCATGAATGTAACCATGTTCAAACAGAGCATCCGTGCCTTCTCCGGGCCTTACTGTTCACACACCTCAGAGGCATTTATGTCTAATCTCATTCCATATTAGGATTTAATACTTGCATTTCATAATTGATATACATCTTCTGCAATTTCAGTGTTCTCTCTAGCCACACATTTATAGTGCTCTGTGGTGCTTCTATAACAATCTGTGGAATTTTAGATATCTATCTTGGTTCACTAAACAAAGTAATGGAGAATAAGATAAAGCCGTAAGGCATCGGATTAACATTGGTTGGTAAACGTAATAATATAAAACGTAATAATTGGTTCGATGAAATGAAGGCAGGTCACTTGTGAATCCCACTTTGATTTAAAGAAAAATCTATAATGGCATGTTCCTGTCCGCCATTATGTGTAGACTGGAGAGCTGAACCGTAAAGGTTATTGTTGAAGGACAGAGGCTGCATGTAGCTTAGATGTGAATGTTGAGATGGATACATGGTGTGACAAGAATGGGTAAGATTAGGAATGAGTACATTAAAGGGAGTTTGGAAAAAGTGGCAATCATAGAGAAATTACAAGTATAGTTGTCTTGCTTCAGACATGTAGTGCATAGAAATGATAACATTGTAAGGAAGGTATTAACTATGGAAGTGGACAGCAAAAAGGGGAGAGGAAGACCTAAGATGAGACAATGATTATATGAAAGATGGCTTGGAGGGAGAGAATGTTTAGATGACTGCAACTAGAGATGAATGGAAAAAGAACACATGATACTCAAACTCAAATAAATATAGGATAGGGGCAGGAGAATAATGATAATTGCAATCTTGCAGATATTTTGCAGATAACTCATCATTCAACAAACTGTAAGAAAAAATAACATGTGCATCACACGGCGCAGAACCGGAGCGCTTACGCACGTGTTGTTAAATAAATATCACGGCGTCGGTCCTGACGCTTACGACTCCTGACAATACACTATCCTGCCCCCATCCTAACATAGCATTGATGTTGGGTAAGCCTTATTGGTTGGTAATTTACGACTAAATAAATAAGAATATCTACATAATTTACGGAATTAGAGAACCTCACACTATAGTTATTAGTTACAGCAGTTATAGAAGTTAATAATAAAAAAACACTTACCTATCCCTCTCTGTGTACTACAGCTGTGTGTAACTTGCCCCCCGATCAGGATTCCAGGCTGATAGTACACAGATGTGCCCGTCTGACTCAGCTCCACTCTCGTACCATTGGTCACCTTGTCCAGAAGACGGATCAAACTCACTTCGTACTCCCGAAGACCCGGATCATCGTGTTTACTTCTAATGTTTTCAATTTTAATAGCACGGCCACTAAGCGTCGATAGCAGTAGTCTTTGGCGAAAAAAGTTACTGCCCTTGTAGTTAAGAACATCGTTTTGCACAGTCGCTGACATTTTTATTCAACAATTCACTTCGATAATATTATAATAGTAAACATGGCCTAGTGACACTCACTCACTGAATAACACGTGTGTGCGACATTGACACTCTGACAGAGAATCCGACGCCAACTTCAGTGTTGCCAACAAGATCATCATAGAATGTGCTAGAATGTTGATCAAATGAATGTAGTACAGAATGCTAACCACCAGCAGAAAACGGAGCTATATTATGAGGATTTTCGTAGTTTTTCTAACGAGTTATAAATTTTTTGTTTCAATTCAAATTCAAAATTCAATTCAATTTATTTCAGACTTACTTAGTCCATATTTATTGTTAGTAAAGTAATTTTTTTTTACTTAATTATACATATTATCTTAAAACTATTTTAGTTTAAGTTAGTTTAGTTAGTAAAACCTTTTTTTTATTTTTTATTGAGTTGTATTGAGTTTTGTTCTGTTGCAGTTGTGCTAACTCCTTAAAAAATGGGTGGTTTAACAAAACGGCGGCAAATTTGAAAAACCAAAAGGTTGCAACACTGGCTACACACCTCAATAACGAAGGGGAGTTTTTGGCGGCAATTCTATACTATGACTTGGCCATCGCATGAAAACACAATGTATAGCACATCATAATAATTACATTAACTAAGATTGTTTAGTGCGATTGCCAAGTCAATTTATTACATTTAAAACATAAAATCTTATTACGTAATAACTTAGGACAGAAGGTATCTGAAGTAGGGACTGAATAAAATTAACCGACTTGGTATTACATGGATCTCACAACTTTTTGCGGTAAAAGAACCGAGGGCGGCGAGGCTTGGCATTTTTTTACAAGTATTGTTTTTGATGGGATTTTATTTAGCTATGTCGATTGTCTGTGTTATATTTCTGCTGCAAATTAGCAAAATGTTATTTTATTATTTAAAGGCCTATGTTCAGCAGTGGACTGCCTATGGCTGAAATGATGATGATGATGATGATGATGATAGATCCCAAACTATTAATAAGCTATTTAGCCAATCTATTTATCCCTATTTATCCTCTTATTCCTCATGCCATCTTATAAAGTTAACAAAACGTTTTGTTTGGTTTTATGTTTTTTTATAATATTTTGTATCTGTAGTGTACCGTGTCATAATTTTGTTTTTGTCAAAAGTCAAAACAAAACAAATGTGGAGTTGGAGGTTAGGTTATAGTTTAACAAGTTTAAATTTGTTGGTATATACAATTTATTAACAGTACAGATTTGGTAAACCGTCGATATGAAAGTGGCAGTTGGAGACGTTGTCCTACCGGGCGATCAATGTGAAGAAATCGCTTCCGTAGGAGAGAAAAGTAAAGTTATACTCGGACCAGGGATACGTAAAGAAGTTGATGGCATTTTTATCACAAAAGCAGGGACTTTGAAGAAACGATCACCAAATACGTATTGGGTGGACAATTATCAGAAACGGTACATTCCATCGCGAGGGGAGAATGTCCTAGGAGTTGTGATACAAAAGGCTGGAGACATATTTCGCGTCGAGGTTGGAGGCAGTTGCCCTGCGTCTCTATCTTACTTATCTTTTGAAGGCGCAACAAAGAAAAACAGGCCTAAAGTGAATGTTGGTGATGTAGTTTACGCCAAAATGCTCGTCGCCAGCAAAGATATGGAGCCTGAGATAGTTTGTGTGGATTCACATGGAAGGAAGGGACGCTTAGGTGTCTTAGAAGAAGGCTTCGTCTTTAAATGCTCGCTAAATTTAATTAGAAAGATCTTGAACTCTGAATGTCCATTATTAAACTCTTTGAAGAATGAATGGCCTTTTGAGTTGGCTGCTGGCATGAATGGAAGAATCTGGATTAAAGCCAAGACTATGAGAGAAACTATTGCCGTGGGTAATGCTATCTTGGGTTCTGAATACCTGAACAGTGATGAAATCAAAAGTATGTGTAGTAATATTGCTAGTATACTAGCTGGACATGTATCATAGCATTGAAACGTTAGAAAATAGTAAATTATATATTTTAAGTATAATTTGACTTGTTTCTTTATCTTCACCCATCAAACTTAGTGACTAGATGTGTTCATGGCTGCTTTGAGATTATAATGCAATATAAATATTGCAAGACCTTTGAAACCAAAATTACCTGTCTCATTTGCAAGACTGTTCACTAGCTATTTACTGATAGACAGCAGTGACGGCTTCCCTCTTGAAAATGTTCGCCCTTCACCACTGATAGACAGGCAATCACTGTTACAGACGTCATCAAATTAAAGTATGACCAAACCCAGGATTCAATCTCTTACCCCTATAATACTGTTCAATCTTGGTTTTTATGGGACAGGGACATCAGTCTGACCCCCCTCCCAAACCCGAAGAAAAGCCTGAGCCTCAGCCACCTTTACCTTACAGCCAAACCCCAAAGCTCTTGGTGGGCCCCATGTCTTCTACAACTGGTCAAGGTTATAACATAATATTAAAATGAAACAATAAAAAACAGTGATGGGAAATTTATTTTGGCAAATGCAACTAACCTAATCGTTTGAATCTCAATACATAATGTAAAACTACATCCATCTGCAAACAACCGCTGTTCTGTCTAATAAATATATTATGTAGGTATATTATAAACCACGCCGCTGGGCCGCGCAGGCCCTAGTCGTAGTGACGTCACGCCAGCGCACATTATTTACAACTATCTTAATAGGAGTCGAGTGACCAGAACAATTTTCATTATAACAATAATTTAGTAAACAATAAAATAATGAGCTGTTATTTTTTTTTTTCATTTTAAATGATAATTTTTCATCTAATTAATGGTTTTTATGAAAGTTGTTGCAGCGGGTTTACAAATGATTGAAGATTTATAAAAGTTTCAACAATATCTTAATAAACTATTTAGAATAAATCACATCTTAAAATTACTAGTTAATTTACTAAGTATTCAAAGGCAAATATGAAAAAAAAAAAGTTTGTCATAACTTTTTGTACTCCAAATTTAAAATTTCCATTCCATTTTTAAACCCGCTATACAACACAAACATGGTCAGTGTTAAATCAGCCTAGACTAATAATAAGCCTCTTAGCAATGTTTATAAGAAAGTGGTAACTTTTAAAAAGATACAAACAGATGCACTTAGTTTGAATAGTAACTATAAAGTTTAAAACCTCAACAACCTACTAAAAGGAATGTTATATTCTTTTATTTACAAAACGTCTTGTGTAGGTGATTTCAAGAAAATAGAAGGACATTCAATTAGTCATTAAATTCTGAAATAAAGAGTTCCTTATTTTATATATTGCACCATTTCTTCATAGACAATTTTATACTTGAGATGGCGGGAACTCCATCTTGCTTATTTTGAAACTTCAAGGCTTTTCAGTATGTAATACTGACGGACAAATACATTATCAACTTCTATATTCTCGAGAATCACCACATAATTTTGACCTTTACATTTAAATAAACTATTGTATAATATGAAATATTAAATAAATTCGTACACGTACCACAGAGGGAACTATTATAGATCTTTTTAATATGAAATCCTGTAAAAATAACACATTAGTTATGAAAGATGTCAACTCTTATATTAATATTAAGACTGAATACTTCGTTTATTGAATGCACTGGTCTTTGTATTTTAAATAATTCGATATTTATAATGTACTCTACTAATACAAAATGAGATGACAAACTTGAATATATAATTTTCTTCTATCAATTGACATTTTAAACATCTTTTCGCGCGTATTTCATTCCCATACGTTTTAACCAATCAGAAACACATGTTTGCGCGCCAATTAGCTGGCAGCCAATGAGAGTTCAGAATACTAGAGTGCACTATTAGTCCAGTCATTTGGTATTTTTACCTGGAAAGTTTTCCGGGAGTTTTGAAAATTGGCAATTTTATAGATTTTGATATGCTCTTTCCAAATTTGAACTTTGCCACCTCGTATGTTTGCCGCTCGCGCCGCCATTTTGAAAAAATGGCGCCCAAAAGCAGTTTTTTGATAATTACTCCTTTCCGACGCATTTTACAAGAAAAACATATTTAACAAAATAAAAGTAGAGGAAATTTTCTACAATTTGTGATATTTTTTTTTTCCCTAGAATTAATAGTTTCGGTGTAGGAGCGCCGTAAAGTGTAATTCAATACACGTTTCGGCAGAAATACTCATTTCCACACCACCATGAGGTAGAGAAATCGGCGCGTTTTTTTATCGTGGTATCCCTTCTATCTACTTCACTAGAAGCCATGGCTCTGTAAATGCAAACGACACTGTGAAATGATAAACGTATACTGATGACTCAGACTAAATATTTCTGTTGAGCTCAGCCGGGGCTAGATGTTTCTTAGAAGGGAAAGAAGGGGCCTGACACAGAAGGGGCGCATTTCTTTATACCTGCGGAGACATGACAGACTATAGTTACCTATAATTACTATAGATAACCTTCGTATAATTTTTATAATTTACAAATCACAGTATGAGCAGTTTAAAGTAAATATTACACGTTGGTGTGGATGTATAATGGTTTACGGCGCTCGTACGCCGAAACTATTGATTTTAGGAAAGAAAAGGTTTGACATAAATTGTAGGAAATTTTCTCTACTTTTATTTTGTGTAATATGTTTTTCCTGTAAAATGCGCCGGAAAGGAGTTATTATCTAAAAACTGCTTTTGGGCGCCATTTTTTCAAAATGGCGGCGCGAGCGGCAAACATACGAGGTGGCAAATTTCAAATTTGGAAAGAGCATATCAAAATCTATAAAATTGCCAATTTTCAAAACTCCCGGAAAACTTTCCAGGTAATGTTCTAGGTTTTCGCCCAAATGACTGGACTATATGGTCTTTCATTTTTTAAACTTATTTCTTCGTCTTTACTAATAGTGCAATTCCGAATCAGTATGAAGTTAGAATACTTATGAGAATAAAATTAATATGTGGTATGGCGTAACGGTAACCATTAATATAATAAATAAATTTTTTGTGGTTCCCGGCAGAGTAGAATTTGGGCCACTCACTTGGACTAAGGGCAAGGGCTGTTTAACATTAGATAGATATATTATATAGCCCTGACTCAGCCTCAGATGCATGGCTCAAGTCAACAATAATAGTGCCAGGAATGCATAGGCTCATACCATATTACGTGGGAGCTAATACAATGATTGGTGAAATGTGGGTGTTAATTTCATGATCAAGTTCAACATTCAAGTTTTTTTTTTCATTATGGAGTATGGTGTGATACAAAAACCAGTGCACTAATACAACAATCACAGCAAAATCGTAACACTGTACAAATATTTACAATCTATCAACAAAGCAGTCATTTTTCCTTTTTTTCTTTTTTTTTTTCATTTCATTAATTAATTAATTTTAATTACGAAAATATAATTTATTCTATCGGTTAATAAGAGATCAAGATTTACTTACAAGAGACGTACATATTAACATAATTTACAATTTATTAATAAACATTACACTAAGTAGCGATAACCCGTCTGTTATGTTATACAGAAATATAACAATTTTTACAATTAACCGTTTACAATTTGGGCGTTACAATTTCATTTAGCAATCGTCAGGTTGTCTTTTATAGTTGTAAACATGTTTATGCTTATATTTATTAAATTTCATGCATTAGTCTTTGATGTGATTTACAATTGTTTATTTTAGAACTTATGTATTATGTCCACGTTAATAATAATATTTACAAAACAAAAAAAAATACTATTTCGAATAAATTAATACATCAAAATTCGGTACTGATTCATAATAGTCTTGTTAAAATTAAATAAATAACTTAAAAATAATTCAAGGAAACTGCACTCCCTATTCGTTGCAAAGACTTAGGAGATCCCTATTGAAAGAGCAGCGGCCGGTGGCGGCGGTTTGACCCAAAATATTACAAACCATTTTGGCCTTCATATCCGGGACATTGCAGATAAAATGCAAGTGACTCGCCTTCGCTGATGCGGTTATGTCTGTCGGTCTTACCGCCAGGCTACGTGGGTAATAAATGCCTGGCAATGGCGCCTCCGCTAGGTCCAGGTAGAAGGGGTGGGCCCAAGAGGTCCTGGCTTGATGTCGTAGAGGTACGCATTTCAATGCATCACTACCATGGACGTCCAAGATCGTGCGAAGTGAAGGAGAAATGCCGGAAGGCGGACCCTGAGCTCTGAATTCATAGTGATTTGAAGGCAAGGAAGGGCAGTGTGTGCCGCGAGGCTGCAAGAACCTTTTCATGCCAGTTAGGTGACAGACAAGTACCACCTGATGGAGGATGGTTTCTGTGACCCATGGACATGTGCAATACCAGGGGCATCACACTCGTGCTAGGAACCTGCTCGCTGCTCTTTCACCGAGAATTGATCCTTACTTGATACTTCAAAACTAATATTACAATAAATAAAACGAATTGTAAGTTCGATAATATTGCGTCGATTTCAACATTTTCTTGTCTGTCTGTCCAATGTTTTTGACCTGCCAGTCCAACATTTTTGGACCTGTCTGCCCAACATTTTTAGACATGCCAGACCAACATTTCTGGACCTGCCAATCCAACATTTTTAGACCTGCCAGTCCTATATCTGACGTCTGTACGTCATCACTTTTGTCCGAACATTTAATGTTCCGTCGGTACGAATTTAAGTTCATGTTTGTTTCGTTCATATAACTAAACATTCCTAGCGATAAAGCGATGTTACAGCATTGCAATTGAATTACTACTACTAAAATTAGTAGTGATGACGTCATAACTGGTAACATGACAACTATCGTCGAAAGTCAAATAATACTTCGGCCTAATAACTGTATAGTTGAGAGCTAACACGGTATTCGCTCCCCTAAAAGCAATAATAAGTCAAATCAAGAGAAAGAGTAGGAGAGCGGTCTCCGGGCCGAACAAGCCTTAGATGCAACTACAACCTAGATCGAGATTGTCATTGGTCTGACAGGGTGACGTCACTGGAGATAGACCAATGACAATCTCTATTATGCCCCCCTAGACAAGTGTCAATTCGTTGCTCGGCGTATGATGGAATAGAATGCCAAATGTATGGGATTTGACGTTTTTGACATTCGTTGACGCCTGTCATATACGTCAAATCCCATACATTTGGCATTCTATTCCATCATACGCCGAGCAACGAATTGACACTTGTCTAGAGGGGAAGGTTGTCGCAACGTTGTGCTCGTCGCTGAATGCATAGGGAATTGCACAGCGGGAATAAGCAATTGGAGTTGATCTGTAATGGTGACCCTCGTTCTTAAGACTTACTTTACCTTTATCAGGCGAGGAGTGGTATTGAAGTGACCCATATTAAAAAAAATCTGGTATATTTGAAATATATTTATAGAGAAATGTCTGTATTGATATCTTTACAACGACCTCTCGATTTGTAACAACTATGTCAGGTATCGATTCAGAAGATTTTCTTTAACGAGTCTGAAAATAAATTAATATTTAATACGAATAAATACAATTATTATTTCGGGAGTTTATACTCTTCTGACTTCTCGGTCGTTTAGTCTGGCCTCATGGTTTTATACAGGCGGAATGTCTTTCTGAATTCATATTCGAAATTCTGGCATCTTGTTATCATAAATTCAGGATCATATCACCTTCCGTTCCGATCCAAATGCCGATCCGGAATTCGGAACGCTCGTCAATTACAGATTACCGATGCGTATCCGATTTTTTCAGAATGTGTGCGAAATATAATCACGTTGTATAGAATTCTGAGCTTTCTGTATAATCTTCTCTTCTACTGTATAAAAAGAACGTTGCTAAGCTCAAAACTCGAGCACGGCTCGATAGATTCGGCAATTTCTTCTTCGTATATGCCGTGTAAAAACAAAGTCACAGGAACAGAATTACACGCGGGCGAAGCTACGCATCAAGTAGTTATAATATGAATTTAGATAGACATTTCGACTGTGTGAGGACGCATAGATTACCTCCTAAGCGAGCATCAGTCGTCCGCTTTCGCTTATATCTCTGTAGTATTCATATTAGTTGCTAATAAAATGTGTTTGTTTGTACATACTAAAAGGCGAGAGAGAAGCACCAGGGCCCCATAATGTTTATAGCAGTATTAAAATAGTCATCATTTTCAAAATAGTTCATTCAATTACTTCAGCAACCTCAGTAAAGGGATATTCAGTAAAATCACGTTTTTAGAACGTTACGTAAATTTATAAAATTTTATTCTATTAGGTACTATCAAATTATGAAATCTTAAGTAGATTTTGTTGCGACAGATCGTACGTTTTTGTCTTCAATCGAATTAAAATAACGCTGTTTCAAAAACGTAGTCTTACTGAATCATACCTCAGAGAAGACTCGTATCTTTCGAGTCTCTTCGACCAATGAAATAGCAAAAGAATGTCACGTGACATAATAGGCCTTTCCTAATATGCGCCATAGTTCCCGATCTTCCGCCTTCTGCATCCAATCTGTGCCAGCTATCTTTTGTGACCCTGAACGACTCACTACTGCCACGAGTAGACAGTGTCAGGACAAGAGGGTAGATTGAAATATTACTGCTATAAGAGCTCCAAACCTTTAAACGGGGCAAAGAGACCCGAGACACGAGTATAGTATGGTGAGGGTAGATCGAAATATTACTGCCATAATAGTTCTGAACTTTTACCTGTGTAAAGTTTACCCAATGGCAAAGAGACACGAGTCACAAGTATAGTCTAACAAGGGTAGATCAAAATATTACTGGTATAAGAGTTCCAAAGCTTACACTGGGCAAAGAGACCCGACACAAAGACTTCCATATCTTAACATTGGGCAAAGAGACTCGACTTGTGTCTCGACACAAGTATAGTCTTAGTGAGGATAAATCAGAATATGACTGCTAACACTTCCACCGGTACCCTGGTGCCTATACAGCAGAAAGCCTGTTTACACTTGCAGAGTCTCGCAGGCCGCCTGCGGAGCCCTGTCTCAGAACACGGAGTCTGCGGACCGCGACAGGTGTACGGGGTGACTCGGCGAGCGCGCCAAGCGCTTGCGGGGGAGCTTCTGAAGAGTGCTCAGGAGTGAAGGGAAGTCGGGCCGCTCGCTCGAGCGGTATGACCAACACAGCATCAGGATATCCTGAGGGTACGGGAGATGGTTATTGTACAACAATTACGAATTCTCTACCAGGCGCGGTCCAGGGGAAGGGAGGGGAGGGGATCACAGAGGACATAACCCCTCCTCCTGCCCTCAAATCAGTCTTCTAAAAGACCCCTTCCAAAATTATAGGTCGCGACCGCACCTGTCCTCTACGTATAGTTATCGGCAGACTTCGTTACAATTTACATAAGCTAAGCAAAGCGCGTTTCTAGGTCTCTTTGGTGGTAAGGGAGGGGTGGGACGGCGGATACGCCAATCGACCAATTATAGCTATATTAAACTAATCACTCGCGTGATTGGTTGATCAATACTTTTATTGGTTCTTTGATTCGTCAGTTAGTGCACGTGTGCGAAGTTTGCCCATAACTACAACACATGTTACTTAAAGGTGCGTACAGATTATGTAACATGTTGTATAACTTGTGTTATATAACACGTCCACATTATCTAACATTGTTTTATAACTTTGCAACATTGTACTAACTTCAGTGTCTACATTACTGAAACATGTTATATAACATTGTTTTATAACATGTTATGCTATATAATTTGTACGCACCTTTAGACTACTTATAATAAACCTATACACAGTTATTACTACATAAATGTTTTATTATAATAATTTAGTACAATAAAAGTATTCACTATACACGTTGCATTTTCACTCATATCAAACAATCATATTATCTATCAAATTAGGAGAAATATTTCTAGGACGAACCTACATCTGTCCACTGTTTCGAAACATTTCAAATATGAAATTGTGACCACCTGTGACATAGATATGAAGGAGTCAACCAGTGGCGAATGGTGAAACTCAAAATTTAAAAAAGACTACCGTTATCATCAAAATTCGTGTAATGCTAATATGTCATTCACAGCCATTTCTGCCGGACTTCTAATTACACATTAATCCCTACTAATATTATAAATGCGAAAGTAACTCTGTCTGTCTGTCTCACTTTTACGACTAAACCGCTGAACCGATTTTGATGAAATTTGGTATAGAGGTAGATTAGACCTTGAGAAAGGACATAGGCTATGTTTGGTCGCGATAACCGACATCCACGCGGGCGGAGCCGCGGGCAAAAGCTAGTTCTTACTAACTCCTCATTTCCAATTATTCATTAAAGCGATGCTTAAACTGGGAATCGAACCCAGCCGATGACAATAAAACATTATTAATTACGAAATACAAACTCACGTCCGGTTTTTTTTTCAGTTGGGTTTTTTCTCCTTTTTGTGTTTTGTTAGATGCGCCCTTTTTCATTACGGCAGCAATAAATTATATTAAACACGATTTAAAATGACTATGATTACAATATTTATATTTTGTTTAGAAATTCAAAGGTATATGCCGCCAACAACACAGTTTTTATCAAAGTTAGGGAATTAAGGGTAGAGGTAAGGAGGTAAGTATATTAGATTCAGGCCGATATTTTAGAACTATATTCAGTTATGAGTCTCGAATTACACTAAGTACAGATTGTATTCTAGATCTAAACTTAAGTGGAGATTTTATGAACGTAACGCATTTGAGCGTTCATAAAATCTTCACTCAAATTTAGTTCTAGAATACAATCTGTACTTAGAACTAGTCTAGATTATTACAAGAGACGAAAAAATGGAAATAAGATTTTCTCGCAAAGGATTTCTGATCTAGCACGAGGTTGTTGACTGTATCAAGGGCACCATAGCAAGGGAATCTAAATTATAAATACACCCTGATTGTATAGTCGTTTTGGATAAAAATATTTTGGAGACAGTTTCGATAGCAAATTCTGAAAGTATTGATGATATGGAGAAAACATTTTTTTTGTTTAGAACAGGTGAAAGGAATGTTAAATATATGGGTTGTAATTTTTTTTTCGCTAAATTTATACTTCCAGACGATTTTGCAATCGAAACTGTCCAAAATCTTTCTATATAAGGGCTATAAGGCTATAAAATCACTTGGTATATTCTAGTAGGTATATAATGAACTTTAATTTCATTTCATATGAAATAATTTCTTTTTATATGATTATACTTTTTTTTTAAATATATGTTGTGAATATTTTATTTTAGGATTGTAAAAATAAAAGTAGCCTTACCTTGATATCTCTAGACGCCTGCATGTTAGCAAGGGACTGCTTCACGCCCTTGCCCACTTGCCAGATCACGGCCTCGGGCGGCTGACTCTTGAACGGGTATTCCCCGCACAACAGCTCGTACCACACCGTGCTAAGATACGACAGTATAAAATGATAAATGATTCAAATTAAGCTTAGAATTTTATACACTTATACCTCGGAACACGTATTTTGGACCTTAATCGTGAGAAAAACAAGGCCATGGCCAGGCGCGGTCGCAGCTTGAAGTTTGGGGGGGGGAGGGGGTAACTTCGGAAATTCCTTAAGAAATTTAACCCCCCCCCCTCCCCTCGTACTGAGACTTTTCAATATGACGTGCATGGATTGGGGGCGGGGGGAGTGTCATGTCCCCTGTGACCCCCTCCCCCCCCCCTTCGGACCGCGCCTGGCCATGGCGCGCTTGGATTGTTTTGTAATAATCTTGATGAATTTAAGTTCGTCCACCACAGTAGCACCCAATGCTATCCTCAAAAGAGATCGAAGAAACGTGTGCTGCGCGTATAGAGCACATTTTTAGGTCCAAGATATATGTATGTATGTCCCGATCCTGAATCTAGATACACAATCCTGAATCTCAATTTATCTGAGATTGTATAAATATACTCTCATATACATACATATTATACAACCCTCCGCCATAGAATGACCACATCTCATAATTGACCGCTTCTCAAAATTACAACATCTCAATATGACCACATCATAAAATGACCACATGTCAACATGACCACATTTCAAAATGACTACTTCTCAAAATTACATGTGCTGGTTAACTTTATAGAATGCGAATGCAGATAAATCGCGATTCAAAAATGAGTATGGTTCTAGAATACGTGCTTAAACGTGCGTACAAATTATATAGCATAACATGTTATAAAACAATGTTAAATGACATGTTTCAGTAATGTAGACACTGAAGTTATAAAACATGTTAGTGAGTTATATAACACGTTATTTTTATTTTAAAAGCACTGCAACGTCCAACGAAATTGTTATACAACATTGTTATATGACATTGTTAAATCTAATGTGTACAGTATTGTTAAATGTTGCAAAGTTATAAAACAATGTTAGATAATGTGGACGTGTTATAAAACACAAGTTATACAACATGTTACATAATCTGTACGCACCTTTAGAGACATCGACTCTCACAATGACATTAGTACTGTCATCTTAAATACATTCTGTCCACAGACCTAGATATAAATCGAGATTTAGGACTGATCAAGTACCTAACCGAATGGAGTATAGTAGTGTCTTCGTTGCCCTTAGATGACGCTGTTGCAAGACATGATAATATTCGTATGTGGTGTGTGTGAGGGTGTATGAGTATGAATGTGTGTGAATGTGTAGTACTCACCCAAACGCATACACGTCGGTAGCTTTAGAGAAAGGCAGGATGAGGCTCGCGTGCGGAGTGAGAGCGCGACATAACTCAGGCGCAAGGTAACACAGCCAGCCCGCCGGGATTCCCAGGCTATCACCACGAGGACTGTAGGGAAAGCCCCGTTACTCATCAGTTATAAGTTACCAAGTGTTGCCCTTAAAGGTATGATTCCAAAGCCAACCGCATACGACGACAGACACATGCAGCAGATACAGCGTACCCATTACTTGTAAGACTACGATACAGATATAGGGGACCATTGAGAAGCCGCAATGAATGACGCACATCTGCTGCGTGTGTCGGCAGTTGTCCTATGCTGTAGGTTACGGAATCATACCTGAAGGGTCAAGTCTCACTGTAAAAACTACGGGTACTATGCCATGTCAATTAGCCTGTCGCAGTCTACTGCTGGACATAGGCCTCTCCTAATATTGAGAGGCTTTGGCCTACTATTTTCACGCTGGGCAGACGGGTTGGTACAGGGTTTTCTTTCGAGTTTTTCTTCGTTTGTATATTTATCCGTTAGTCGCTCCTTTGGATGAGATAGGGCGGTGATTATTGGTGTTGCATACGTCCATAGGTCACGGTAACTATTTTCCATTAGGTGGGCCGTGTGCTTGTCTCCCACCTAAGTGGTATAAAAAAATAAAAAAAATACTTGTAGTCTTTATCCATCACCACATAGGCGAGTATTGTCCCTGTTTTCATTGAAATAGTGATCGTTTTTGACATTTGCGAGATTGAGATTACATCGACACTGAATTTTGAATAGATTTTTATTAGAAAAATTGGCCTTTACTTTCTAAAATGTTACTTACTTGTTTCCAAAACATAGTTTGGTGACGCTAAAAAGCCCGAAGTCCGTAATGACGACTTTCCCGTTTTCTAAAAAGATGTTCTTCGTTTTCAAGTCTTTGTGGATGATGCCACGTGCGTGCAAGTAGCCCATACCCTGCAGAAACATTTAACATTATACACACGGCCAAGACGAAATAATTTTACGGGGCGACAAGAAAATCTAGAAACTGAACTTGCATGTTGGCTACATTGTCAAAATCTTAGAGTATATATTATAAATATAGAGCGCGCCTATCACTCAGGTCTTTGGCGCCGAGTGTTAGCAGATACTTTGCGATGGTATAGCGCACCTATAGTGACGTTTCATGCATTACCGAAAATATCAATAGATGCACTTATTAATATAGTTTGTTGTTATGAAGTTTTTTGTTCGATTTGATATGCATGGATAAAATTAAAGCCAAAGTACAAAAAAATGGCGTCATTTTGCGGTATTTTTGCGTCATTATTACTACAAATATACGATGTTGTATAAAATTTTGATTTAAAATATCGAGTTAAATATTATTTGCGAAGTCATTTTAATGGGTATTGTTTTGCTATTGATTGAGGTTGAGCCAGGAGCCTCGGTACTGTTCATACCCGTGATAGCAGTTCATACTTGTAAGGCGCGCTCTATAGCAATGTCTCTAAGGTCGAAATACTGTCAAAAGTGTCATCTCTGTCAGTCTTAAGGCTCATTTATACGAAAAAAGTTTCTCGCCGTAAGAAACAATTATCGAAAGGACAGCTGCGAAAGAAAACTGCTGCGTCTAAACTTTCGCAAAAAGAATTGTAGACCTGAGTGGATGAAGGGGGTATTTGACAATATCAAAATATTGATACAGTGATCTTCGAAACTTTATTTACAGATAAGTATGACGTTTTCCGAATGTTTATACAATAATATTATAGTGTCAAATTATTGTGCATACAGTAATAAAACGTCATAGTCATACCCCCTTCATCCACTTACGTCTTCAAACGCCGCTCGCTTCAAGCAATAATCGTATTTTGACATAGGCGATATGTCAGATTCGAATCTCGTATGATATAATCATAGGCGAGAATTTAGTGTTTACCTGTGTGTAATACACAAACATTCTGATACGATAATGGTATAGCGATTATTGTTAGTGATAGTCGCGTGCGGACTGAAACGTGCGAGAAAACGTCTAAATGACCCCTTAAGGCTGCGATTCCATTGACGCGGAGCGGAGCGGAGGATAAAACTCCTCTCCTGCAGCTGAGCGGAGTTTTTATGCAATCCTATTGGTTAATTTTTCTCCGTTCCGCCCCGCTCCGCGTCAATGGAACCGCAGCCTTATAAATGAATTACTACAATCCCTCATACCTGTGAGATCTGTTGCGCGACTATAACACTCTTGTTCGCAGTGAACTTGTCCTTCCGCAGATGGATATGCGTGTATAACGTCATGCCCTTGCACAGTGACGTCACTATAGCCAGTCGCGGCGGCTTCATACACGCACCCATGAACAGCACCAGGTTCTCGTGACGCGTCTTGCGGAACGTTGCCACCTGTCGACAACAGGGTGTTGTGATTAAAACTGGTGACGAAAGGTTGTTGTCGAAGCACCGAAAATGTGCCAGACCAAATGGGGGTATGTTTTTAAGAATATTAGCAACGGAAATTACTAATATTCCCGTTAATTCTAAGCTAAATTGCTTGTGCTAGGAGCTATCGCGGAACACAATGCCGTAGGACCAAGTGCGGGATAGTGGAGACTGTATACCGCGGGACACGTATCTTGGACCTAAATCGCGAGACAAACGAGTCTGTAGCATTCAGATTGTTTTGTAACCTATTCTTGGTGAATTTGAGCTCTTCCATCGTAGTAGCCCCGCCTGTTATCCATAAAAGACACTCAAGAAACATGCTGCGCGTATAGAGCACATTTTGAGCACATTTAATCATCATCATCATCTTCATGTAGACGTATATTCCTGATTGCATCCGTGGCCAAGATGACCACAGACAGACCTTAAGGTCCACCTTCCTCCTCTTCCTCCTCTACTTCGCACGATCTTGGGCGTCCATGGTAGTGAGACCATTTGCACGCATGTCACCCTCCACGATGTCAAGCCAGGACTTCTTGGGCCTATCCCTTCTACCTGGACCCGGCGGGGGGCCATTTTGAGTACACTTTAGGTCCAAGATAATATGTAGTAAGCAATAGGTACCTCGTGCTTGAAGGTGTCGAGTGGTACGCAGTCGTCGTTGAGCGAGTGCACGTGCAGCAGTTTGACGGCCACGGCGCCGTGCCAGCTGCCGCGGTACACCGTACCAAAGCGTCCCGTGCCGATGACCTCGAACAGGCGTAGCTCGTCGTACGGGATGTCCCACTCCTTCATCGATAGCTGGTGGGGAAGGAGACATTGATAGTTATAGCGACATTGCTAACAAGATATACCTAACCAGCCCGGCTGGCGTATTGTGGAATAGTATGACGAATGAATGTGGATTTGACGTTTATGACATGCGTTGACGATTGTCATATTATACGTCAAATCCCATACAACAATATTTTTTCCCCATCTCGGAAAGAGTATTTTTGCCCCTCGATATCCAAATGCACAATTCGTTTTATCCGCTAGAGGATAAAGTAATTTGAATTTAGAAAATCGTGACAAATCAAAATTAGATTGACGTGACCTATATAAAAAATAAAACGTGTGCACTAAGTTTGTGAATCCAAATCATATTTCCATACTAATATTATAAATGCGAAAGTAACTCTGTCTTTCTGACTGTTTGTTACGCTTTCACACCCAAACCACTGAACCGATTTTGATGAAATTTGGTAGGTACAGGCTATGTTTGATCGCAATAACAGACTGACATCCACACGAGTGGAGCCGCGGGCAAAAGCTAGTTAATCTTAAACCATTTTTATTTGATTAAAACCTCAGACTCGCGGCCTCCTTAACGTGCTTTTTAAATTTGATTGCGCGCGCATTTAGTCCTTTCCTCGCTGAGGTGGGATGAAAAGTTATGTGTTGCACTCGAGCAAAGATTTTTCACCTCACGCTCTTTAGATTCCCTCGCTGACGCTCAGAATTCTTTTAAAATCCTTCGCTTGCTCGTTCGTCAAAATTGAACACGCGGTTAAAAAGGAATTTTACACTTTTGTATAATAAATATGCAATATATATAATAAATTGCAATGAATAATATTCGCGTAAACTTTCGACAATAACATGTTTAAAACTCACTTGCTCAAACAATTGACGTCTACGTATAAATACAGACATTTTTACTTTCACAAATACTGCAATCACTCAATTTATATGTATAGCAAACAGTAACACTTCACAATAGTTACACTAACATTTTTTAACAAAACGATTTAAATTACTATAAGAACTATCGGGATATTTACCATGTATTGTTTGTAATTTCCGATATTTCGGCACTGTTGCGAGCCCCATAAGTACGTACTAACACCGAAATATCGGAAACTCCAAACAATACATGGTAAATATCTAATAGCTCTAATGAACATAAATTATTACAAATATTGAATAAATCAATTCCGTCTTCACACACTCAACAGTTCGCAGACAAAAGTGCAAATGTGTCATTTTATCGGTTCAAGTGTGTAGTAACGATACAGTTCCCGTTATCGCAGGGAAGACGCCCTTAGTACAGCGTTATCAGAAGTTCACGACCATTGTGCTTCCGTTGTGTGTCGAACAATCGCCGCTAGGGCTCGCAATGTGATAAGAGGAGCTGTTATCTTGACATATTATTTGGCAAAATAACAGCTCCATGTTTATAAATTTAATAACAGCTGATAATAACTTCTATGTGTGCTATTAGGTCGGTTGTAGGGATCTATAAATTTGTATACTTTTTATTATGATGTATAAGTAGTTTTGTCGACTGATCATTTTATACTCTCTTATTTTATAGTCGATATGCGTGGATGTTTTTTTTTTTCAGGAATCTAATTTTTGTTAAAAAAAAAAGCGGAATGAATTACGCCATAAAATCAGCTATCTGTAAAGGTGTGTGTGTCAATGTAAATATCGTTAAAATCGGCTCAACCAACTCGAAGAATACCTAGAACGACAGCCAGACAGAAGTTTTGATGCAAAATAACGCAACAATTTAAATTCTCAACAAAATGGATAAACAGTTACCAAAATTTGTAAAAACTCAATGAATATTGTTTTATTGAAACAGTAAGAAGATAGACTAAATTTACTTGGATCTCCCGCCTTAATCATTGAGGTTATTTTTTCATAACCATCTAGAAAAAGGAGCCTGCATACCAAAAGTGTGAAACACAATTTGGTGAACATATAGCCGTTTTGAATTACATTACAGGGCCCATACCATGAACTCTTAAAACAGGTCAATAAATTGAACTGCTGTCATTCCACCAACTGCAAATGTGACTTTGTAATCCTATATATTTATATGACATTACAAAGTGACATTTGCAGTTGGTAGAATGACAGCAGTTCAATAATTATTGACCTGTTTTAAGAGTTTGTGGCAAGGCTGCAGTACACAAGGCCAATAAAATACCGTTCGAGTTTGAAAATCAGTGTGTATACTCACGCTGTTCTGTCGCGGCCACCGCGAGTCGTTCTTGCCGGACAGGTCGAGAGAATCGCCGCGCGGACAACCACCGCTGTCCGTCGAACCCGAGCCCGATAGAGACTCGCCTGGGGGATAAACAAATTGTACACAATAGATAGATATTCTAACTATCATGATCATTCACATTATACAGCGGTACACATATCTTGGACCTAAATCGCAAGACAAATGAGGCCCTGGTGTGCGTGGACAGTTTTGGAATCCATACTATCACTATCACTACATATTATAAAACAAAGTCGCTGTCGCTGTCTGTCCGTCCCTATGTATGCTTAAATCTTCAAAACTACGCAACGGATTTTGAACCGGTTTTTTTTAAAAGATAGAGTGATTCAAGAGGAAGGTTTATATGTATAATACATGCATAATATTGTAGAGAATCACTGATAAATTTAGAGATATGCAGCGGGAACGGGATCAGAAAATATGGCGATACGAAGTTCGCCGGGTCGCTAGTAATATTAAAAATGCGAAAGTAACTCTGTCTGTCTGTTACGCTTTCACGACTAAACCACTGAACCAATTTTGATGAAATTTGGTATAGTGGTAGATTAGACCTTGAGAAAAGACATTGAACTTTTTTTTAGAAATATGGCACGTTGATGCATAAAGGTTCGCCCACCCCTGTCCCGAGCAATATTCTAATTAGGTTACTCGAGATATTTGCCATGTATTATTTGGAGTTTCCGATATTTCGGCACTGTTGCAAGCATCATGATCATGGATTTAACTGGAGTATTGGATAACTACCAGAAACGATGGGATGTGTGATCAAACTCACCACTTCTGACGCTGACGCTGAACTCCTCCTTGTGTTCGTGTTGTCTCGCAGGGGACTGCACGTTTATGTGGGTGCTCGTGTGGTTCGGACTAGATACTACCGGCTTCAATTCTGCAATTAAGAAATTAATATAATATAATAGGTCCCATTTCGCGAATCGAAACTATCTTAAAATATAAGTAGTAAGTAAGTAATTTTTTCCTCTGTGAGAATATTATTCCTCCCGCTCTGATTTTCTTTCACCACTTACCTACTTACCACTTAGGTCGCAGACAAGCACACGGCCCGCCTGATAGGAAGTGATTACCGTGGCCTATGGATGTGTGCAACACCAGAAGCGTCACTCTCGAGCTGCCGACCGTGATATCGACATACCCGGTTATCGATATGCCAGTTGTCATCATTAATTTCTATCAATTCTTTTTTTTATTTATTATACCACTTAGGTGGCAGACAAGCATACGGCCCACCTGATGGGAAGTGGTTGCCGTGGCCTATGGACGTATGCAACACCAGGGGCGTCACACTTGTGCTGCCGACCCTGAAGAAACTTTCTAATGTCCTTCTTGAAGAACCCCATATTGTAGTCATACACAATTACAAAATGAATATTATTAAGTGCCTGTAAGAACCTTCTAATCTCTAGCAAAGTAAAATATGCGACGAACGCCAAGGTAATATCCAAAGGGGTAAGCATAGGTATATCATATCCCACATCCCGTCAACTATATTTTCGGTTCCGTGTAACATCTCCAACTCACCAGGGAAGTGGAACTGCTGCTTGGTGGTAGGTGGGTGGTGCACGTGATGCTGGTGATGAGGAGTGATGGGCGGCGCCAGCGCGGGAGACGACGGCGTGGAGCTGTTGCACGACGACGTGTTGGACGACGAGTCGGGCCCTTGCTGGAAGGGGAACAATAGGTTAGAATGCTTTACATACATACATACATACATTCACACCTCTTTCCCAGTGGAGTAGGCAGAGACCACAGTTTTCCATCTGCTACGATCCTGGCGGTTCACCCTTGTTTGACCAAAAAACGTATGACAAAACATCATTTGACATTCGATTGCTAAAATTTTATTTCATAAATGTTCATTTGACTAAAAATAATTCTGCATGGTTATAAAATAATAATAACCACGAAGGCTAATGCGCCTTAGCTAGCTTAGGCTAGCCTTCTAACCTAATCTATCCAAGTCGGAATGAGCAGCTTTCTCAATAATCTATCACTAACTGTCTGTTTGTCAACTAACATGTTTTTAAAATAATCAATTTGTAAAATGATGTTATATATAATGATTTTTTTCCAAATAAATATTTTGTCTAATGAGTAGCTTATTAAACAATAGTTTGTCAAATGAGACATTTATGAAGTGTAATTTTGTCAAACATTGTTTGTCAAATGAAAATTTGCTATTCGTTTTTTGTCAAATGATAGGACACCGATCCTGGCATACATATTTCGCTTCTTCTACTTTCATAATTGTTTTCATACATACTCGCCGGTTTCGGGTACTCTTGACATGTGCTTTAGTATGCTTTAATAATAATAATAATTTAATAGTATGCTTGAATAATAGTGTACTGTACATAGCAGATTATTGCTCAGGATGATGCGATGGAGTTATAAAGATTATATACGGCCACTAGTGCATCATTGAAAAATTGTAGCAATTCACATGATAGAACTTTTTGAAGTGAATTTTTTTAGACGTGTTGACCACTTTTTTTTGCAAAGTAAATACCTATTTTTTACTTTCTATACAGACTGTTTTCATTTTTGTCGGCATTGCCGGAATGCCACAATGTTTTTTTAATAACTGCATCAAATGTAAGTTTATTTAACCAGAAGTAACAGTTTCGTGTGTGTGCACTTATGTGTGTGTGTACAATGTATGTTTGTGTGTTGTAGTCGTTACTAACCGCGTGGTGAGGCGGTGGCGGCTGATGGCGCCGACGTGGCCCCAGTGACGACAACAGGCCCGTGCCTCGCCCCGGCACCGGCGACACGTAGCCGTAGTAGCCTGCGGACACACGGGGGGAGACGGGGTATAGTGTCCGGCAAACTTCGTGAACAAACGACGAAAAGTGCGTTTGTGCACTAGATTAGATTAGATTCTTTATTTTCAAAATAGTGCAACACTGTTACAGCCTTTTGACGTCAAATTATCCTTAAAACTAAGTTTACCACCGCTTCCTAGGCGCTAATGGAGAAAAACGGCGCAACAAACTCCACTGCGGCATTTTTAGGACGTCAGTTCACAAAATATAGTTTCTTAAGACTAAATATGAACGTATGTACATTTGTCTCGCGTCAAGTATATAAAAAAACCCTTATATAAAATAAAAACTTATAATAAAAAAATCACCAAAGATTAGGTATGGTAAATAGAAGAACAGCAATCAAAGTGGATTGGTGTGCTTTTACCGTCGCTTCCCACCACCAAAGAGACCCAAAAACATGCTTTGCGCTGCTTCAGTGCATAAAGTCAAAAGATGCAGCCTCGCAACGGCTTCCCACACTTCCTCTCTAACTTTTTCTCCCGTTGGTAAGATACAAAATGATTTATAATATTTTGCTTCAAAAAGTCAGCGCTGCTATTTCAATGGGAATCGACCTAAATGAACAGGTGAAAGCAGTTTCACCAACTACAATACGCAAGATATAAAAATTTGAGACATAAATTACTTACCATCTTTGTGGATCTTTTCTTTGAAAGCATCTACAAACTCTGGCGGTAGACCGCACGAGGGCGGCACTTTGCTCTCGCAGTCTCTGTAACAACATATTATTCATGTTTACCTACTTTATGGTTACGGTTTATAGCAAATGATAATGTAGTAAATGGTACGAAGGAGGCACTGGCGCAAGCTTTCCTCTCAAGGTTGGCGGGCAAAATGGCAGTCATCAGATAAATAATAGGTCATTAATTTGATCAGTGTTTGTTTTACGAGGTCGACTCTGCCCCCCTAGACAAGTGGCAATTCGTTGCTCATTCGTTGACGTCTGTCATATACGTCAAATCCCATACATTTGGCATCATACGCCGAGCCGCCTACCATGTCCTTAATGGATGTCCAAGTGAGCTTTCAGACCCTGTGACGAAAATAAAAGTTCTTTAGCTTCATCGAAACTGACTACGAGAGAAATAAACTATGTGCTCGTACCTCTCTCTCTCTCTCTTACCCCTACGGTAATATACGAAACGTAACTCTCTGTCTCATTCTATCTTCACTAACTTATATTTCCCTCTCCATTTCCGTTCACATCGCCCGATCACGCTTTTCGTAACGAGTGACCAGATCACGCATTCACCAGCTTACATACATACAGCATTATATAATACTAGCTGTTGCCCGCGGCTCCGCCCGCGTGGAATTCGGATTCCGGTCCAACTTTAATCTAAAGTCTAAAGATTTCTCAAAATTCTGGAAAAATACGAACAAATTGGGCCCCAGGCCGCGCCTCCCGGTTAGCGTGGGGGGTGAGTGTGATCCCACGTCTATAGCAAACATGTTTGTGGACCACTTCAAGGTGGAACCACCGCCTGCGCCGACTGTGCAGACGTCTCCGTTGATGTTTGGCGCTGGGAGGGTTGAGCCGGAGCTTCAAGTTAAATTCTGTGCGAAAGAGGTTGCGGCCGTAATTAAAGGCATGGTTGGAGGTAAATCTCCGGGTCACGACCACCTCAGCGTGGAGCATCTGCGGTACGCAGGTGTTCACCTACCGAGAGTGTTAGCTATGTTTTTAACTTTATGTGTGAGTCATGCTCATTTGCCTAATGAGTTAATGCGAACAATAGTCGTCCCGATTGTTAAAAATAAAACGGGTAATGTTGCCGATCCCGCTAACTACAGACCTATTTCCCTTGCCACTATAATTGCTAAGGTGCTGGACAGTCTGCTTGACTCACATATGGCTACACGTGTAAGTATACACGATGCACAATTTGGTTTTAGGCCAGGTCTGTCTACAGAAAGTGCTATACTGTGTCTGAAGCAGATTGTGCAGTACTATGCTGACAGGGAGACACCGGTCAACGCGTGCTTCCTTGACTTATCCAAGGCGTTTGACCTGGTCTCATATGACCTTCTTTGGGAGAAGCTACACAGACAAGGTACTGTAGAAAGTGAGGTAATTTCCCTGCTTAGGTACTGGTACAAAAACCAGACGAACCACGTTAAATGGGCTGGCACATTCTCTCGTATGTACAGGTTGGAATGCGGGGTAAGGCAGGGGGGTATAACCTCTCCACGCCTATTCAATCTGTACATAAATCAGCTGATCGTTGAACTGAGCAGCGCCAACATTGGCTGTCATATTGATGGGATATGCGTCAACAATATCAGCTACGCAGATGATATGGTGCTGCTGAGTCCATCGATTAGCGCACTAAGGCGACTGTTGCAAATATGTGAGGGTTATGCAGTGGCTCATGCCGCTCATGGTCTCAAGTATAATGCTAAAAAGAGTGAGTTACTAGTTTTCAAGGCGGGCACCAAATGTTACGAGAACGTGCCACTAGTGCCACACTCCTCTAACAAGAGTCACTCAAGTCAAATACTTGGGTCACTGGGTCACTGATAACCTAAATGACAATCTCGACATCGAGAGAGAGCGCAGAGCGCTGGCAGTCCGATGTAATATGCTGGCCCGCAGATTTGCAAGGTGTTCTAAACAAGCTAAAGTGACACTATTTCGGGCATACTGCCAGTCATTTTACACCTGCAGTCTGTGGGTTAGCTACACGCAGAAGGCTTTCAGCGCGCTGCGCGTTCAATATAATAATGCGTTTAGGGTGCTGTTGGGGCTACCACGCTTTTGTAGTGCGTCGGCGATGTTGGCGGAGGCGAGGGTTGATGGCTTTAATGCCATCATCCGAAAGAGATGTGCTTCCGTCCTGCGTAGGATGCGGGAGAGCTCCCACAGCATCCTGAGCGCATTAGTTGATAAGTGGGACGGTCCGATGCTGGGACGCTGGGTACGTGCGCATGTACTGTAGCGTGGCCGATGTCCTAGTGTCGTGACCATGCCCATTTCACTTTTGTCGTTTATTTATGTATAACTAACAATAGGATAAGATTATATTTAATTACTAACACTATGGATCACTGGTCTGAAAATAAAGAAGTTTATTATTATTATTATTATTTAATGTATGGAAATCTGCCCGATTTATTGACATTTATGCTCACTGCTCCGCTCCCTTTAGTAGTAGCGTGATGTTATATAGCCTATGTTACTCCCAGATAGTGTAGCTTTCTATAGGTGAAAGAATTATTGAAATCGGTACAGTAGTTCCAGAGCCTATTCATTACAAAACAAACATACAAACATACAAAAATAGGTACAAATCTTTCCTCTTTATAATATTAGTGTAGATGGGGTTCTTCAAGAAGGGCATTCAAAGGTTCTTACGGGATCGGTAACGCGAGTATGACGCTCCTGGTGTTGCATACGTCCATAGGCCACGGTAACCACTTTCCATCAGGCCCTCGATTCTACTAAAGCAAAACCACTATCGTACCAGTCATTGCAAAAAATGGCATTGTAGACTTTATTTCTATAGACTTATAGTTCGAAATTACATGAAAAAAAGTTTCATTCACTCTACAAAAACCATTTAACTTTAACTGCATTACTGTAAAGTTTCAATTAAATTAAATATTTTTGCAGTGGCTGTGGTATGGTTTTGCTTCAGTTGAATCGAGGCCCAGGTGGACCGTGTGCTTGTTTGCCACCTAAGTTGTATATAAAAACTTCCCAAATCAAGTTTTACTTCTAGAAAGAAATGGCACTCACCTGTGGCACTTAAACTTGCACTCTTTGCATTTAAGCCCGGAGCCGAAGAGCATTTGCTTGTCACAGAAGTCGCATGTGGCAATCATGTTGAACTTCTTGGTGAAGCGGTGTGCGATGTCGTGTGCCATACATCTGGAAACCGTGGGGGTCCGTGGGGAACGTGGGGCTGGACCCGTGCCGGTTACAGCCTGCGAAAGGAACATCTTTAACCATGGAAATACTTATTGCTTGGGACATATTATTATCTTGGACCTGCGTGCCTCGGAGAGCACGTTAAGCCGTCGGTACCGGTTGACATAAGAACATCTATGGCAGTCGTTACGGGTAGTTGGAGCCCTGAAAAGTACCACAACAACGGTCTAGCTGCAATGCATCGATATCGCCTAATGTCGCCATTGGGTTGTGGAGGTCAGATGGTAAAGCGGACCCCAGATTCCGAGGTGAAAACTTTGGATGCGACTGGGAATTAACGCTAGGATGAAGAAGATATATCTAGGACATAAAATGTGCTCTATACGCGCAGTACACCGCCAATGAATTGCCATTTGTCTAGGAGGCAGAGCAGAAGAACAGAATCGTATCACTTTTTCCAATCTAAATAGTTTTCTTCTATACTAAATCGAATATCAAAAGCGGCATTGATAGGATCTTTCCAAATTTGGATAGGTAGGGGGGGGAACACTACTGACGGTGGAGGTGAGCGCTAATGCATCACAAGGTGCCACCCTAAACCTACATGTGGGTCGCAAGTCCCAGTCGCCGCCCTCACGGTGTTCCTCTCTGTATCACGCTATGGACCCGGCGACCGCACGCACCATCCATGGAGTGCTGAGAATCGGATCTCTTCTCATCTATAGCACTTTTTAATACTTATAAATAGATTACATAAATATACTCACATTATTGTTCTGGTAGGCCTGCGGTCGATGTAGAGGGGTATTTTCGGACTCGGTGTCGTGTGGCGAGGCGGGAGGCGTGCCTTCGGCAGTACCAACAGCCGACGACTGGCTGTTGTCGCTGCAGTACATACAATAAATGTTACTTGAAATAGGTAAATGAAGTTCTGCTAAAATCCCTACTTAATATTATAAATGCGAAAGTAACTCTGTCTGTCTGTCTGTCTGTCTCGCTTTCACGCCTAAACCACTGAACCGATTTTGATGAAATTTGGTATAGGGATAGATTAGACCTTGAGAAAGGACATAGGCTATGTTTGGTCGCGATAACCGACATCCACGCGGGCGGAGCCGCGGGCAAAAGCGAGTGACGTCATAAATTTTGTAAATCCTTTATGGCAGCGAGGGATATAGGGCTTAACCATAGGGGTCCATTACACGCTTATGCAAGCGTCATGCATCATGCTGTCAATCATGAATGTTATTGGTCAATCGGTTTTTAGACGTTATGTTATTGGTCAATCACGGCGTGATTGATGGTTAAACTGACAGCAAAACCTACCGTGTTATGGACCCCTTAGGATGGAGACATTAAAACCTCTCTATGCATCGGAGAACACGTTAAGTTGTCACATACATCTATGGCATTCGTTACGAATAGATACGAGCCCAATACAGGTCTGATAATCTGGTCTAATTAAAGAACTTCAACATCAATCAATTATGACATAGGACAAGTAGCACGGGTGTGACGTTCCTGGGTCCACACATCCATAGGTCGCAGTAACTACTTTTCATCAGGCAGGCCGTGGGTTCGCTTCCCTATACCCGGGGGCGAGTTCGGAGTTCCCCGTCGTCCCAACACCGGAAGAGGGCCAGATCGAGAGATATGGCCCTGTGTCGGCCGGGGTGCTAGGGATATGTCTACGACAATCTCACCTCCGGTAACCAAAGGCCCACAGACGTGCGTTTTAGTCGGTTTGAGTCCGACCTAACCCCCCCATAGGCTTCGGCGGGGGAGGTATCCGTGGGGAAGTAGGCCGTGTGTTTGTCGGCCACACAAAACGATATAAATAGTATAACTATACATACCTAAGGTCGGACGCGTCCGGTCTCACGGAGAGTTGAGACTCGTGTGATCGTGACTTGGTGAGTGCCGCAGGCGGAGGTAGGGTTGAGTTCTGCTTGCGTTTGCACACCGGCGTTGGAGGTGACTTGCCGCCCGGCACTGGAACAATACGAACACAAATGATTAAATTATTCAATCAATTAGCCTACTGCAGTCCACTGCTGGACATAGGCCTCCCCCAATGTGCGCCACGTTTGTCGATCTTCCGCCTTCCGCATCCAGTCCGTCCCAGCCACCTTTCGCAGGTCGTCGGTCCTTCTGGCTAGGGGATGTCCTACCCTCCGTTTTCCTACGCGCGGTCTCCACTCTAGGACTCGTTTGCTCCAACGGCCATCAGTCCTTCGGCAGATGTGGCCAGCCCACTGCCACTTCAGCTTGCTTATTCTGCGAGCTATGTCGGTAACTTTGGTTCTTTGTCGGATAACTTCGTTACGAATTCTATCCTTCAAAGAAACTCCAAGCATAGATCGCTCCATAGCCCGCTGCACGACTTTTAGGTCACGGAGTAACCCCACCGTCAGTGGCCACGTTTCGGCACCGTAGGTCATAACAGGCAGGACGCACTGTTCGAAAATATTATAACACGCCTAACTCAAGCCAGGATTACTAAGCTGTCAGCTTTGTCTTCTGCACTGACGGCACAGAAAGTCTGTTCTTATAGGGTTGTTGGTAACACGAGGGTGACTCCCCTGGTATTGCATAAAAAAAGTCGTAATTATCACGGAGCCTTTACCCAACACAAGGTGTACAGTCTCACGACTGTACATCGCATGTATAGTGACCTGACTGTACATGCGCTGCTGACGCTGCACTACAGGCCGAACCGGCGACGTGCGTCATTATTTGTTGCACAATAATGTGTATTTATATCGACCACAAACCAATTACCTGAGAGACGATTATAGAGACTATCATCACGACTTTACCAGTGAACTCTATCCAGGAAAGATCGGCCACTTAGTAGTTCTGTTAACTTTAACATTACAATATACGTTTACTCGTTTACTTTCGGCTATCTTTCCTTTGGGTCTCCACAACAACTACCATTATCACATACTCCACAACAGGAGTCGATGTACAGGATAACGTCCCGTACACAAGTCCCGCCCGAGGTCGATTCTTTTTCCTTTCTAAATCGATTATAACATACCTTTCTTAGAGTTGCTATTCTGTTGATCGTTGTTGTGCCTCGCCCTGGGAGCGCGGGGCGAAGCCCGAGCGTGCCGCTCCCAGGAGTCCCAGAACAGTTGCAGCTCTGCGTTGCCCTCACCACGGCCCAGGGCCTCTGTGGAAAAAACATATACTTTAACACTGCACAATCACACTCAAAGAAGCGAACCCTGGACTCCGAGGAGACTGCCTCGGATGTTGATGATGAGTCGTATCAGAATTTGCTGAACACTAACAAAAGAAATTCACGCTACATACGTATACATAATAAATGAACGAAAAACAACGATCTGCAGTATGGGTTTTACTTTTCATTGCTTTTAATAACCATTCTTCCAATATAGAAAAATATTTGTCATTAATTAAAATGTATGTTTTCAAGATTTTTAAACTCAAATAAAACCGAGGGAAGTGTTCCCTCAACATTGGCGCGATAGATAATTAAAGAAACTAGCAAGGACAAGCTCTAACGAAATATCGATTATTTTTTCTTTGGCCGGCACTTTCAATTTTGGACCAAAATGGGTGATGTCCTTTCCAAACTATCTTTGAAATGTCATCATCATTGTTTTTAAAACTTTTGTTTATTATTATTATTTTACTTAAAGTTTAAAGGTACGATTCCGAAGTCGACCGCATACGACAACTGTCGACGCACGCCTCAGATGCGCGTAATTCATTACGGCTTGTGAATGGTTCCCTTTATCCATATCGCAGTTTAACAAGTAATGGTTAAGCTGTATCTACTGCATGCGTCTGTTTACGGAATCATACCTTAGCCCTAGCTACGGTTGGTCACTTGGAATGTGTTAGCTAATACTGATGGCGACGGCACAACACGACTGTAAATTTTGGCTTACCCCGAGCGTCTTTGGGTTTGGTAGTCACACCCGTAAAAGCCAAGATACACTAAAGTAGCCTACTAATTTAGTGTATCTTGGCTTTTACGGGCGGACAACGGGCTCGAAAGTGCAAGCTTTGAATGCAACTAGGATTTGGCCACAGATGCTGACGAACGACGCCGATATGTTACACGCGAAACGATTCGCATGTTCTAAGTAATTATTAAAATTCTTACTAGCAAGAAAGCGGCTCGTAATTAAATAAATTGAATCATTAGCACATTCTATACTGTTTATGAGAAGACACATCGTTTTTTCTGTAGATAAATCATCACCACAGTTAATTAACTTAACCATCAACATCATCATCCATATAGAGACGTGTTGTCCTGATTCATCCGAGGCCAAGGTGAGCTCAGGGTCCGCTTTCTGGCTTTTCTTCGCACGATCTTAGGCGTCCATGGTAGTGAGACCATTTGCACGCATATCACCCTCCGCGACACATATACCCGTTCTACCTGGACCCGGTGGGCGCGCCATTGCCAGGCATTTGTTACCCACGTAGCCGAACCAGGTCCTGATTGTGCCTCGGAGTGCACGTTAAGCCGTTGGTTCCGGTTGCCATACGAACATCTACGGCAGTCGTCAACAACAACAACGGTCTAGCTGCAATGCTTCGATATCACCTGTCACCATTGGGTTATGGAGGTCAGATGGCAGTCGGTACACGGAAAATATCGAGGTCCAGCCAAATCAGCAGTTGAGACTGGTAAAGCGGACCCTAGACTCCGAGGTGAAAGCTTCGGATGCGACTGGGAATTAAGGCTAGGATGAAGGAGAGCTGAACCAATCTTACCGATATAAGTCCGAAGTCGGTGCATGGCGCGGCACAGCCGAAGCACCTCCTCGTTCCTCGCGCCAGCCAGCAGCGCGCGCATCTCGTGGTCGGACCTCTCGCGCAGAGACTCTAGGGATGCCACGCGAGACACCACAGCCTGGAGATAATTAGGCCAGGTCAGAAGTACTCGAAATCGGAGGGCTTGCATGAAAGGATTAATGAGTTAATGACAGTAAAGGAACCTTCGTGAAGTATGTAAGGATAGAGTCAAGTGGCGGGCTATTACCTACGTCTGAAATAAATTATTTTTATTTTATTTATTTATTGTCCCCGGAGGGAAATAGGTGTGAGTGTATGTATGTATGTATGTAGTATACTAGCCGACCAGCCCGGCTTCCCCCGTGGCATATTACGAAACCCCGTAGCCATGCCCGCAATGGATTAATTTTGGTTATGTTGACATTTATGGTGACTGCTCCACTCCCTTGAAGAGTAGCGTGATGATTTATAGCCTTCCTCGATAAACAGGCTATTCAAAACATAAATAATTTTTCAATTCGAACTAGTGGTTCCTGAGATTAAAGGTTCAACCCCACCAAACGGACGGCATCGGAACGGATTTTACAATCTTTAAACAAAATAAATCTTATATCACAGCATTTAAAGTTTATATTACCAAGTCACGCATGACAGCTTGACGTGCGTTATGCCGCCGCACGTCGCTGTCAAGCTGTTGTGCGTGACTTGGTAATATAAACTTCAAACACTGTGATAATAAGATTTAATTTTGTTTAAAGATTGTAAAATCCGGGCCGATGCCGTCCGTTTGGTGGGGTTAGACCTTAACGCGTTCAATCAAACAAACAAACTATTTAGCTTTATAATATTAGTATAGATTTGCAATGATCTTAAAAAAATCCTCTACAGGACAATACGTGCAGGGTTTAGATGCCTCGGGTTGCTTCTGCTAGGGTGACAGGCAGCTGCATCTGTCATCCCCAAGCCAGCGCTCACAGAGGACGGAGATCATTAAGCGATCTCCGACGCCCGAGTCACCTCCGTGCATAGCGGACTAGCGCTCCCCCACCTCCTTCTCAAGCATTACTTGCTCGCAGAAGGAGGTTGTATATTTGGATACTCAATAATAGTCGATCGGCAGAACGAATGTGGCTGAAATTTGGTACAGGGATAGGGAATAACAGGCTACTTTCATCCTCGGAATAAGTTCAAATGCATGCGGGAATGGGGTCAGACGTGGGCGGAGTCGCGGGCCACAGCTAGTAACATAATACTATCACATAATGTGTAAAAGAAATCAATACCCAAGCGTGCGTCATTAAATTACAAATATTGTATGTTTATTATTAGGCGGCATACAAGTATGACGTCATACAATAATTCGTCATGTCACTAAACTTCGCTTATTGTATTGTTTGTAATTGTAGATTAAGCCGTTTAATTAAATGGCTTGAATGGCTGAATGTCATTCAGGCCGTTAATTCAACGGTGCCGTTTAGTTAACAGCCTAAGCAGATAATTTAATAGCTGATTAAGCAAGTTGGCGGTGACATCCATACCACGACAGTCGCTCTCTATTTTTTTTAACTGGTGCCACATTTCAACGCGATGGAACCCGTTAGAATTAGTTGTATTTCAAATGAATAATGCAAGTTTCATGGTGCGTGCGCTGGAAAAGTGGTGGTCTGGATATCCGATGGAGTATGATTGGATATTATACGCTAGCAAGTATATAGCTTCATTAAAGAAAGAAAGAAAACTATATTTTGTCACAAAACATAACGTACTGTGGGCTTTCCTCTCGGGTTAGGTCAGACGGCAGTCTCAACCATAAAAGTCGTTTTAAACAAAACCGAAGACTACAATATGGGGTTCTTCAAGAAGAGCATTAGCACAGCATTAGTCCTACAGGTTTGGTAGCACGAGTGTGATGTCCCTGGTGTTGCACACGTCCATAAGCCACGGTAACCACTTTCTATCAAGTGGATCGTGTGCTTGTCTGCCACCTAAGTGGTATAAAAAAGTAAGCGGACCTCTGAGTCTGAGGTGTGAAAGCCTCAGATGCAATCTGACACAACGCTAGGTGAAAGCGAGGTACTCCTGTACAAATATCTTACCTCAATGGAGTCAGGGCAGAGCCCCACGACCCTGAGCCACTGCGCCAGGCAGGGCACGTCCACAAGCTCCCGTCGCAACTCCTCGCGGAAGCTGGCCTTGATCACCAGCTGCTGCGAGAAGTGTTTCACTAGTTTACCCTGCGAATGGAAAGATTGATTGAATGAAATTTTAAGGCATTTATTATGCTAACTAACTATTCAAATCGATTTAGAAAGGAAAAAGAATCGGGACTCGAACCCGCGATCTTTCCCTTACAAGGGGAATGCTCTGACTGCTAAGCCACCGAAGCCACCACGGTAGTATAGAGGAATTTGGATCGGCTTCGTGGTGGCTTCGGTGGCTTAGCAGTCAGAGCATTCCCCCTGTAAGGGAAAGATCGCTAGTTCGAATCCCGTCCGAAGTCGATTCTTTTTCCTTTCTAAATCAGAAAGATTGATGTTAAGGTATTGGTCACTGGTCAGCAAGAGGTTACGGATCCGAACCTTCGCTAGCAAGTACGCAAGGGCCATTATCTGGTGTAATAAACGTTCATATTCATATATTCACGCCTGTAAATCCCCAAAGGAGTAGGCAGAGGTGTTTTAACACTCGCACTTCGTCAACTATGATCGGTCCTACATTATGTAAGATGAGTCTATTGCAAGTGGACGTTTTGTCATGGGCCGTATGTTTACTGTCGGATGGAGAACAACCCTATCCTTTACGGCCGTTCCCAATAACATATCTACAGACAAAGGTAAAAGTAGAGATAGTTCCTTTGTCAAATCCTATTGTTATTTTGCTACTATGAATTGTGCTACCATGGAGATTGATGACGTTTTTATCCTTTCTAATGTCAAAACTGGCGATAGATAGGTTATTGGGAACGGCCGTTGATGATGACACCCACGGGTAGAGATAGGGTGGCCCTAAGGGTGGCCCTATTCTACTTCACCGGAAACTAACACGGTAACGTTTACAAGACACGAAAAACGTTGAGCAAATATCCGTCAGTATTGGGTAAAAAACGGGTAGTTGGAGCCCTGAAACTCCTACAGCATGTTTAACTGCAATACTTCGATATCGCCAATGGGTTGTGGCGGTCAGATGGCAGTCGCTTCACGGAAAATATCAAAGTTCAACCAAACACGCAATTAGGGGACCTCAGAGTCTGATGGAGGCTTCGGATGCGACTAGGATGAACGCTAAGATGAAGACTTATTGCTTGATGATAAAAAAAGGCGTCTAAAACGTGATAGTATAAAACATGTCTGTTCCATACGATCGGTTACTATTGCGTGAAAAAAAGATACCTACAGCGAGGTTTACACATCTCTGTTTACCCTTCAAAGATATGCCAGCATGAGTTTATAAAATAAATAGAATTATCATGAAACACAATACGCGTGATTGGAGAGGCCGGTGACGTACATAAAATAATGTTACGCCCCTCCACGCCCCTCTATGTTCTGGAGATTGAATCTAGACTACTGGAACTGGATATAGCCAGTTCCATGGAAGCCAGTTTCAGTTATCACGGTTCCTGAGATACAACTTGGTACCCCGAAATAGGTACGAAAAATATTTGAATTCATTTGGTAGGAGGTAGTAGGTACGGCCGGGGTGCGAGGGGTATGGCTATGACAATCTCACCTCCGGCAACTGACGGCCCACAGACGGCGTGCGTTTTAGTCGGTTCGAGTCCGACATAACCTCCTCCGGCCCCGGCGGGGGAGGTATCCGTGGGGATTTTTCGCACGGTAAAAAAAAAAAGGTAGGGGGTAGTACACGACGGTATTACAGTTCCAATCGAGCAGTCCCACTGGGGAAGTACCTCCGCCCTACAGAATGCCGCAGCTAAATAACCTTGTGTTGTGTTCCTGGCGGTGAGTAGGGCAGCCAGAGCTCACTGGAGAAGTTTTGTGCCGTCAGTGGAAAGACCAAAGACTTGTCCTACTTATCTTCTGCGCTGACGGCACAGAATCTTTCTGTTCTTACAGGGTCGGCAGCGCGATAGTAACTCCCCTGGTATTTTACTTGTCGATAGGCCACAGTAACCACTTTCCATCAGGTGGGCCGTGTGCTTGTCTGGGATCTAAGTGGTATATAAAAAAAAACCTAAATCGCTTTACAAAACGTGATTCAAGACACGTGTCCCGAGGTATAACACCTGTATTTTATTTTATATAGGATACGTCAATTTGATTTCACCTCGCCTGATGGTATGACTATGAAGCGTAAGTATGACGTATATAGATCTAGTATTAAAAAATAAACACTAGTATGTTATGACATGTGTACTAATTGTTTATGAACACTATTTATTTGCAGTTGTATGTTAGTAAACAAAGTGATCCATTTAGGATAATGTATGATAATAAACAAACAACCAATATGAGCCTTAAATGCTAACCAAATGTTGTTTTGTAGATGGAATTTGGCACAGAAATAGATTACAATATGAATTAGAACATGGGCTATTTTTTTTCTGGGAAGATGACCATGATCCACAGGAATGGGATCAATCTTTCACACCAGTAAAACCGCAGGCAAAAGTTATTTATTTCCCTTTTGAACGTTTCCAGAATTTTAAAGAACAAAAATGATCTATATGCTGCAAATAGTTCTAAAGTTTGGCACATTCAAACAATCAAACTCTTCAGGTTCATTCTTGGTGGTATTTATGTCATGGGGCCATGATAAATCAAATTTCTTATTGTTGTTGTAATTTCACTTTTTGTCTGATTTCTGTGTGTGCGTGTGTGTAGGCTTGCGTGCGTGCGTGCGTGCGTGCGTGCGTGCGTATGTCGGTGTGATGTTAGTGTTCCTACCGTTTTCTGAGACTTTGATTAGATGAGATGAAGTCATATTGCCTTGTCCTATATAAAAAAGACAAAACCAAATCCCTTGCGAATTTAACCAAGTCTGTGCTTTTATTATATTTCTGCAACATGTAGATGACTCGGAGTGCCAAACAACTCAGTGCACCGTCTATTAGGCATCAATTACTGTGATGAGACATCTTTATATTAGCATTGAATCACTTCACTGTGGAGCCCGTCCATTGTTGACAGCATTATGGCATCATGACACATTGTCTCTGCTTACACCAAATATTTATTGAGCATAAAGTTTTGATTGTTTAAGTTTATGGGCTAACAAGCTTATGAGCTGTATTAGTCATATAGATTTAAATTTGAAGATCAAAGCTTGAGCTGGGGTTTGCGATTGAGTTATTTTTTTTTTTAATAATTGTAAGATATATATTAATATAGGGTATGATAGGTATGGTATGGTATGGGGAGGGTATTATCTGCAATTCCATAGCGCGGTTTTTGTGTAAGAGTGGGTATTTCACTCAATCCATACCAACTCATTGAATAACACCAGTAAGGTATTCAGACTGCTGGTGATCTATCGGAGCAATTAGGGTATGATAGGGTTTACATATTTGCTCAGACAAAAACCACCCAAAAAAAATCTTATAAGAAAAAAATTAAAGCAGTTGAAAAAAATTTTGCTCACTAGGAATATTTGTAATAAATTTCAAGATTCAGCTCATTTTAGAATCTTTGTCTTTCTGTCTGTTTGTTTCAGGTAATCATCAAAGTAGTCGGCAGGATTTTTATTGTAGATAGCTATTGTCATAATCTTCTTATTGGAAATATTTGTATGCATGAATATATATATATGGAGTTTCATGCATAGTAGTCTAGATCCAATCGAAGATGACTGGTTGACAATAAAAATGATAAAAGAAACTTTTATATCAATCTATAAGTATGTAAATATCTATCTAACATGCACTAACAATTTATACTGTCTGTACTGCAATAGTATGTAACTCGACAAGAAACTTAATGTTCCATGAATCAAAAATATTATTTATTACTATTGTAATATTATATTACCAACTATTTACCTCATAGTAACAAAAAAAACTTAAAATTCAGTTATAGAAAGATCCTTTAATTCGTATGTATGACACATACGAATTAATGTATTCATTTAAATTACAAAGTAGAGCAGAATGTATGGGTTCATAAATATATGTATGTACATATGAATTTCGTCAAATGATTTCCATTTTTATTATAATAGACAACTGCCTCACTAGAAATAAAAAAGTTAAGGAGGTTAAGAATGAACTCATACATTATGTATTTGTATGCATACAGTTTGGATCAAAATTGTGAAATCTAAATTGTTAGTGCTACAGATAAGATATCATCTATTGTAGAGTTATGTAGCGAAACTAGTAAATTCCATTGATCAAACTAAGATCTGTAATGGAATGATTTTCTCTTTTATTTTCCAATTCCTCACAGTAATTGCTATTAAATTAATTTCTACATTAAAGTTACATTTCTATTAATATCTCCAGCATTAAGTTAGAAAGATGTTTGAATAGAATCCTAATAGATTGGCAGCAAATTCAAAAATCGAAACCAAACAAGTCATGTTTTTATTGCTTCCAATTTAAAAAGTAAACACTCAAGGTGAGAGGGAGCGGCGCGCGCGTACGACAACGATTTCCACTACGGCAATGAACTAGTCACCCCAGTCCTTGAGTGCAGCAAAGTCCTTGAATCCCGGCCTCTCGGTATAATACTTTCAAGGGCATCGCTTATTTCCCTTACATGTATGTTGACGTGAGAAGGGAGCTACCCTTACCTCCAGGGTCCGGATTTCTTGCTGCGTCAGCTCGGCGCTGGTCGAGCATTGTGTCCTGAGGCCCTCGAGTCTATCAGCTGAAACGTCGATCATGGACTGAATAGTCTCTATCGTTTGAATTGCATCACGAACTTTCTTTCTTTCGTACTCGTTCTCTGCATCCATTACAAATATCACAGCACTGTACACAATCCGCTAATCACTATACATAAGTAAAAAACACTTTATTCATTTTATAAAAATGAATTTACAAAACATTGCAGATGTTGTATTGCCGAAACAGCGGCCATATCAGAGGAAAATCTATATTTTTGTCTATGTTCAGGTAGTCATAGAGAAGAACTGATCTTAATTTGACAGTTGTCATAAAAATGGAATGTCATTTTGGCAATATTATTGAATATTATTCTGCGAGGCGAATATAAACTAAAATATTTTAATTTTTATTATTCCTAATAATCGTGGCAAAGATTATATTAAAATAATAAGTCTTTGTCACCAAGATAAAATTAAAATATGCTTGTAGAATCCAACGACAATGTGACTGCTGTCTATGTCCAGTCCAGCTTTGACCAAAAAAGGCAATGAATAATCAAATAAATACACACACCGCATTTATAATTTTAAAAACAGTTATTTTAATAGTAAAAGATGCATGACGTAGATGAATTGAATTTAAATTTATCATTTGAGTTTATGATTTCATTTCTGTTATAGCAATACTCTACAAATTAGATATAGAGAAAAACTAAACTATAGCAACATATTTTATGATAAATAAAATTAGTCTATGCCTTTTATCAATGGAGTGAAGACGTTTGTTGTGAATTTTGTTTCCTATTATTTCGCCTTCCGTCGTTTAATTAATTCTGTGTGATGCAAAATAAATAGATAGAAACTAAATATTTTTTTATCTTACAACAAGTGTAGTTCAATAATATTTTTTAAGTGTCTAAATGTAGTTTTAGTAAAATGTTTTTCGAACGTATATTGTTGTCTGTGTTCTGCCTTGGAATAGAAGGTAAATATAATCAGCTTGTTGGAATTAATCATTATAAATATACCTAAGTAACATAACTCCTGTATTAAGTCAACAAAAAAAAAAACAAGTCAAGATTTTCTACATTTTCTTCAACCATAATTTTTATTTATTTTTTTGTAGCTGTTCCACTGGCTCTAACTGAGGATGTGGAAATTCGGGATGTAGGTGTAGACAAGGGCACTAACGTAACAATACCTTGTGGCGATCTGGCGACATTAAATTCACCAAATGTGCAGTGGGTGCATAGGGGCAATAAGACCCACCATGAAGTATTGGTAAGTCTATTTTTTAATATATACCAAGTAAAATCTTAAAAAAAAAAACTATGTCTAATGTATCTTTAAGGTCGTAACTCTTTAACATTAAAATGCACTTATGGTGATTATTTTCATACTTAATTACTCCTTCAAAGTTTATAAGTTCCAAGTTGTGACATTTACGTCATTATACCTATCATTAAAATGGTTGATGATGTGATGAGTGCTTCTGTTTCTTAATTTGCATTTCGTGCACACAAGCAATTTTTATTTAGATGTATCAACATATTACGGCCGGTTTATTAGACGTAAGAAAGGTCTCAAAAACTTCCACAATGAAGTCTGGAGCCGGTTTCAGGTCAAAAAAGGGTTAAATCATCAGAAATTCCAGTTCCTGTCATGAAATTAGCGAAAACTTCGTTATGACTTGTGTTGCAGCATGGTACAGACGGTTGGAATACATTGATCAGATATTCAAGATTTCGTAGTACTATCAGACTCTTGGATAAATGCCTACCGAGTCCCTGGATGACTAAAAAATAACGCTGTGCGCGTTATTTTTTAGTCATCCAGGGACTCTAGGGACACTAAAAGTACCCACGGAACAATCGCGCTATAATGGTCCCTAGTCCATGAATGTAGCTAACAAGTCTGACTTCTGAATGTAACGGTACCTACCGTCTCCGAAAAATCCACTTAAATAAAGTGCCCATGGGACTTTCGCGCTACAAAATCCTCCATGGATAAGCGGAACGCGACTGGCATCTCCTAAAATTACTCTGACTCTTGAATAAAATTCAGTCTTCCGAGTTCCTACACAAAACTTTACACAAAAAGTGGACACGTAAACCTCCCGGAACACAATCCATGCATGATCGGAAAGCGACTGATCTCTGCTGAATTACGTAACATTTTCTGTTTTCTGAATATAATAATTTCGGTTGCTAATATTAAAATTCCCAATGTTCGTTCACCTTTCTAAGAAACAGGCACAGGACACTCACGGGATAACATGGTCCATGAGTGGTTCTGGCATCTATTCGCGTGATAACATGGTCTATGTGTGGTTCTGGCATCTCCTACCTATATTTTTTTTATAGATTTCTCTACTCCTAAATAGACAGTGTCGATTATATCGATTTAATTTTTGATATGAGATGCACACGATAGCCTTGCGCCGTAACATTATCCATGAACATTCTTCTTATTTATTTCTAAAATTTTAAATAAGTATCTTGGTCCTAAATAGTAAGAAATAATGATGTAGTCTGAAGCCTCCTTTTTTATTTCTTTTTTCGTGCAGAAATCCCTCGGTAAGTCGGTCCCCAGCGGGGCGGTAATGTCGAAATCGAACTAAAATCGTCTAGGGACTTCAGATGCAAGAATGTAAGGTTACCTAAGGCATATAACTATCACCCCGGCTGACTCATGGCCATCTATGGTTTCAAAATAGCCCGCTCGGTACTGAATAGGTACTCTAGCTTCCAACGACGATCTTATTGCGCAAGTTAAGGTCACTGAACTCTTATCTTCTTTCTCTCTGTGGCCTGAAAACAATGCCGAATATGTTTACTAATACTATTGAGAATATTATATAAGCCCGCCAAACTGCACTTAAAAACCGTGGAAGCTATTAAATTTAGAGGAAACGTGTACATAAAATAAACATTAAACATATGTATATTAGAGCGATAACCGGTCCTCGCGAATTTGTTCACACTCGGGTTAACACCGGACACGTGCATGTGTGCTTAAATTATATACAGGTAGACAAAGACTTGTAGGTATGTACAGTAGCTGGATTTTGATTTGGCATTCTGGGAATAAGAGTGAGAGTCCGGCTAAGACCGGCTAGCTTCCGTTTTTAAAGCGTTCGTTCTCACTTATGCTTAAATTACATACAGGTAGACAAAGACTTGTAGATAGGTACGAGTATGTACAGTAACTGGATTTTTGATTTCGTATACCTACTGGGGATAAGCGTGAAAGTCCGGCTAAGATCGGTTAGCTTCCGCTTTTTTTGGGCGTCCTCTCTTTTGTACAGCAAACTGAAGGTAGGTAATGTGCACTGAACGTTTAATGATCTAAAGAGTAGATAAAATCGTTTTTGGTTTAAGAAATATTAAATTTTAATTTAGCTACTCTATAATATCACAAAAGAGGGGTCCGGGGTGAATTCATAAAATCATAAAAAACTCGTAAATGTATGGAATTTCTTTATTATTAATGAAGATTATATAAAAGGTTCTTCAAGAAGGGCATTAGAAGGTTTCTTCAGGGTCGGCAGCGCGAGTGTGTCGCCCCTGGTGTTGCAAACGTCCATATGCCACGGTGACCGCTTCCCATCAGGTGGGCCGTGTGCTTGTCTGCCAAATAAGTGGTATAAAAAAAATCGAATAATTTATTCGGTACAGCCGGTATGTTAGAAATAAGTCTTTATAGGTAGGTATATAAGTTGCGTAGCAGAGTATTGTCATGACAAATAAGTGGCTAACCTGTTTTGCTGGTTAAAGAACACTTGTGCATACTCTGCCTATGCTTATTATAGTACCTACCTACCAGGAAAATGGATGTTCTACTCGAAAGCATTCCTTGTGATGTCTAACATATGCGATACCTACGATGACTTACAACTGTACAACAGTAAACATTCAACTCTAAATAGTACCCGGATAAATAGCTTTCACGAAATTTAGATATGCCTGTTCAATATATTGTCTGTACGTATATTTAATTCAAAGTAGGTACATGCTAAACAAAAATTCCTAGACAAGGCTAACACAAAATTTATTCTTCTTCTTCTTCATCCTAGCGTTAATCCCAGTCGCATCCGAAGCTTTCACCTCGAAGTGTGGGGTCCGCTTTACCAGTCTAACTGCAAATTTGGCTGGACTTTGATATTTTCCGTGAGCGACTGCCATCGACCTCCATAACCCAGTAGCGACATAAAATTTATTGTCGTGGTATATTCATATTTTACTCGACCGGAAAGTTCTACCTTTCTTACGATTTGTGACATTCGCCGGTCGTATTCACTTTTACCCATTACCCTCTATTTCCTCTTCATGTGTCAAATTTCAATATAATATGAGTGACAACTCTTGTGTTGTAACAGTTCATAGGACCAAGTTTTTTATACTAGGTACTTAGATCGCAGACAAGCACACGGCCAACCTGATGGTAAATGGTTACCGTGGCCTATGGGCAAGTGCAAGACCAGGGGAGTTACACTCGTCCTGGCGACCCTGTAAGAACAGACAGATTCTGTGGCGTCAGCGCAAAAGATAAGTAGGACAAGCCTTTGGTTTTCCCACTGACAGCACAAAACCTCTCCAGTGAGCTCTGACTACTCTACTCACCTTTACATTTAATTTTTTTTTTACATAATTTACCTTTAGGTACAGAAAAGGCTTTACATTGCAGAAAACAATAAACTAGCTTAAGCAGCATTGTGTCTAACAAGGAAAGAAATTAGTCGAATCTCGAACGAAATTCTCTCCCTCATTAGGAAACTACTGAAGCAATTACTGAGCTGAACAAATGAATGTTTCTTTATATAAATCAGCAAGGGAAACTTATGACCTTTTTGCAACTTACTAAGTATTGATACATGTACAAAAACTATTAATTATTACACATATGGTATTGGTAAAATAAGCTACGCGTATTTATTTTTCACAAATAATTGACCAGTCGGGTTATAAAAGACTAGCAACTCATTGCGAATTTCAGTAGCCTGGCATTTTCAAGTACAGGGGACACAAAGCCGCCGCAAAATTATGAAAAAAGAACCGGTTAAGTGCGAGATGGACTCGCGCTCCAAGGGTTCCGTATAAAATTGAATTCAGAGATTAACTATATATAAACCGCATTATAATTTGATTGCGTTGACGTAGAAGTTTGATTTTCGCACAGTTTGAAGACCTGAGTATGTGGTATGAATTTCAACTTGTTACTTCCACGCATTCCTGAGAAAAATGTCTAGACAGACAGAGATGCTTTTGGTCTCTTCCGTCCAGAGGTGCTACGGCCCTATCAACATACCTTTGTCTCCCCTAAGGGAGATATCGGGAGTCCCCGTCTCCGTATTCAGAGGCAATACAAAGTTCCTCGAAGTTCAAACCAACCCCACCTGCTAGTCTGTATACCTGCTGGTTGATGGATGAGGCCCTAAGGTTCTCCTCTCAGTGTTGGGAGTACATAAGGCAATCGCTTCCATGAAACGGTATAAGCCAAACAACCAAATAAGAGGAAGAAAAGGAATAAAGTGAGAAGAATCTAATTGAAAATCACGATAAGATTATGATGGATAAGCTACGCATACTGATTATAAGGAAAAATCTATTTAGAAATGTATCATACGCGAGTTAATTGATAACTTATTGTATCTTTCCGAGAATCGCTAATGCGTCTAAATAAAGAACGCGCTTATTACGTGATTAGAATAGGATAATATTTATTGCTAAGGTTTTTCGTTTTCCTCTACTATTTCCGTGTTTTATTGTTGTGTCCTACCGGTCCATAATTTTTCGGTTTCCATAATTAATGCTTGAAACAAACCAAAAAAAAATGCAATGTACGGTCTTATCGCCCTTTCCGATTTCTTCCAAACAACATTTATTTTAATCTTGCATATTTTAGTAGAGTCCTATGTCTAGTAGAGGACTCCAATAGGCTAATTAATTGATTAAAAGACAAAATACACCTTTATTTTAAAAACGTATTGCTGTCATCATTAGATAATTCAACATAGGTAGTTCAGAAGGACTTTAACGCGACTTTCTGTCAGCTTACTTCTAAACAACACAATAGTTTATGATACGGTTTTTACTGTCAGTCAGATATTTTTCTCCGAAAGGTTTGTATTCTTAATACACATCTTTCGGCGACGGCGACGGCCTCTCCGTCAAGGTAGGGACGACGACTATTCTCTTGATTACACCCCAGCTCACCATCAGCGGCGGGGTGCAGTCAATTTGACGACTTAAATGTAAAAACAACACAACCGACCAATGAAAAACCAGGGCGAGTCGCGGCTAGTCATGATACAAAGTTCCAGTCGGCCACTATCAACAAAAATACTTCGCTTCATTAATCAAAACCAAATTAGGGTCGCCCTGGAAATGGACGGGCCTTGCCTTCCGGCTCTGTCTTCGCACGAATGTCCTCGCTTACTGGTGTTTTTGTACTACTGTTAATTTATCTTCCTTTAATAAATTGTGATAAAAAGTATTTTTATTTTTTAATGTTTCTACTGTGAAAAAATGGTTCTTGCGGAATTTTTGTCTTTCTGTTAAGAATTATGATTATATATAATTCAAAAAATGTATATGCAAATGTTGTCTGTAAGAAAGCGTAAGATAACTGTGAAAGACTGTGAAAAAGAAGATGAACCGGGTTTGCTGGAAGAGAACTCAATATTGAGATAAGCTAAGCTTGCCTTTGTAGTCATCATCAAATTGATCTTGACGATTAAAGTCAAAATGATCTTTGCCTTGGTTTCCCCTCTTCCTGCTGACTTATTGTTCTTATATTTCGTTATACACCTTTAGTTCGGACAATAAAGGTCCAACCCCACCAAACGGACGGCATCGGAACGGATTTTACAATCTTTAAACAAAATAAATCTTATATCACAGCATTTAAAGTTTATATTACAAGCAAGTCACGCATGACAGCTTGACGTGCGTCATGCCGCCGCACGTCGCTGTCAAGCTGTTGTGCGTGACTTGGTAATATAAACTTCAAACACTGTGATAATAAGATTTAATTTTGTTTAAAGATTGTAAAATCCGGGCTGATGCCGTTCGTTTGGTGGGGTTGGACCTTAATACAATTCTAACCTCGCTAACCACTTCCCATCAGGTGAAACGTGTGCTTCTTCTTCGTCCTGTCTGCCACCTAAGTGGTATCAAAAAAGGAAGAACATCTATTGTTGCATTATATATCGTATATTCATCATCATTCGTTTTTATAGTGTTTGGTTAGCAATAAATTATCTAACAAGAGGGAAGTTGCGGGTGCCAGCTAGTTATAAATTAATGTTCAGCCGTTCAGGTATCGTAAATTACTGTTTAAGGTGATTACATACGCGAATGACTTTGACCATACAAATGCTCAAGGTCATTCGCTCGTTTTTCAGCCGTAAAAATCAGTAAAACTAATTTTAATAGATAATTTTATAGGAGACGATTACAAACTAAGAAGGTCACGTCATGCTAATACACTTATTTAACATATATCTGAAATTTTAGACTATTTGGATACGTATTGTAGAAAATATTTGGTTTCATAAGAAAGAGTAGAGTGATGTTCAGAGCCTCTTTTCAACTATTTCCTCCTTTTTTATTGAATTTATGAAAAGGTGAAGTTACTCTGTATATCCTGTAGTATGCAGGGATGTAAATTCCAGATCTATAGGTTTTATAGTTAAAAAGAAAAACGGTTTCGAAAATACCGATTTTTCGATGCTAATCTGATTCGGGGCCTTAACCTATACGCTATGGTCGTGATATTAAACCTAAGAGCTAAAACGATATTTATAATTAATTTGTCACGCTTAAATTACATGCGATAATTATGATTTTTAATAATATTTATTTGCGTAGTTATTGAGTTTAATATTTAGTGAGCGTTTTATATTATTTTTAAGTATTTTTTTTATATGGCCCAGGGTCATCTAGGGTGCGAGGATAGGCCTTAATAGGCTACCATACACGCCGGCGTTTGAGACCCCAGAAGGCATGCGGTTTAAGTCGGTTCGAGACTGACATAACTATCCTGCTGGGCAGCGTGGATATTCGTGGCGTTTTCCCCACCTAAGTGGTATAAAAAAAGGTAACTATCCCTCATAACATCAGCCGTTATTCTATTAAAATCTTCTTCCTCTTAGCGTTAATTCCCAGTCGCATCCGAAGCTTTCAGCTCGGAGTCTGGGGTCCGCTTTTACCAGTCTTAACCACGGATTTGGCTAGACCTCGATATTTTCCGTGAAGCGATTGTAATTATTATTATAGTTATTCTATTAAAATATCGTTTAATAAATATCGCATCATAATTTCTTTGATTACTCCCGTCGAACACAAAAGTCCTCGTGTCGTCTTCGTGCAAAGTTGTTTCCTGTCCAAAAGGGACAGCCACACAAATAGCTATCGAACGAATCTTTCCGCTACATATTGTGCTCTCCATTCCCAGTGGGTACGAATGCCTCGTCCAATTCATTGATTTTGTTCCGTTTTGAAAGCGTGTCCTTCATTGAATTTCATTTCACCATGTCGATACAAAATACCGTGTTTTGTAAAGCTGTATTTTTATATTCAATCTTTTGTGGTAGGTATCGGTTTATTTTGTATAATAAATGAGTAGTCTTTATAAACGGCTTATTCCAGTTTCCCGATTGAGGCAGTATTAGAACCTCAGCAGATGTTGTATTACACTCATCGCCATCTTTATTATCTATCTATAGAAGGCATTTTGAATCATTTCACGCCTCATGCTGTTTAAGAACTTCCTGACACCATGTGGGAATCAAATTCAGGGGCCAGGATCACATCCAAACAAATGAAGACCTTAATGGATGAAGGGGCACATGCGGGAATGCCTTCAAAAATGCCTTTTTAGGAGATTTCTTAATTTGACGTGCACGATTTGTTGGGTGAGGGGAGAGGGGGTGGCACGTTCCCAGTGACCCTCTGACCGCCAGGCAGGCATTAGAACGCTAACATCAATCTCAGATATTCATGGCTATAAACGTAAAAGTAACGATTTCAATTAACACAGCGTCCGATATACGGACCAATCGTATAGCCAATTTCCCTCCAAATGCTACAATTATTTATTATTCGATCCCACGCACTTGTTAGCAATATTGACACCATGTGGGTATTATATTTTTATTACGGCAAAATTGGTACTGTCAGTTTGTAGAAATTAGAAATCGGTTTTTTACACACATCCATTTTCCAGGCCATTGTAAATAATTCATGCATACTGGTACTGAGCAGGAATCGAACTCACAATATCTAACGTAGCAGTCGAACTATATTAGAGATTGTGACGCCACGCCATTATTCTACTGAAAAAATGAAAATTCAAAGAGATTGTAAGTAAAAAAAATATTCTTCACACAACGCTTACACAAAATTCAGTTGAGGGAATCAGATATTGTTTGGCGTCACGACACGACGTGACGTCGTCATACACAAGACCTAAGTAGTTAGTACGTGGTTACTTAGTGAGATTAAAAAACTAACACGCTGCTGCTATTTATGGCTTCCAGCGTTCCAGCCGTTCACAACATTGCTTTTGCGTCTGCAAATGAATGAAAAGGACTATTTTTTCACACATAATTGTGTTTACTTGCGTTTTTTGATGACTGTTAATGACTGTTGTATCTAAAAATATCGTCGGAAGGCCGAATTTTGTGAATAAATGCTTAGATTATATTTAGATTAGATAAAATTGGCGAAAACTGTTTATATTTTTTTTACTAGCTTTTGCCCGCGGCTCCGCCCGCGTGGATGTCGGTTATCGCGACCAAACATAGCCTATGTCCTTTTTCAAGGTCTAACCTACCTCTATACCAAATTTCATCAAAATCGGTTCAGCGGTTTAGTCGTAAAAGTGAGACAGACAGACAGACAGACAGACAGACAGAGTTACTTTCGCATTTATAATATTAGTAGGGATTAATACTAGCTTCTGTCCGTGACTTCGACTGCGTGAACTTTAGAATTTATTATCTAAGTCCACGCAGAGAAATGAAACATTTAATCTAACTGGAGGTCCGACATATTAAATAGTATCGTATCCTGATTTCGAACAGGATCAGCCGTTTTTGCGTGATTGACCATCTATTCTAACATTTATACATACGAAATTTATTATATTAATTGGATTTCGTCAAATATTATTCCATACTTACCGCATAAAATTATAATCAAGAAAACGCGTCTCCAATGAAAATGATGATGATGATGAACGAATAAAATTATAGGGTTCTTACTCATTTTAATCCCTTTAAGTAAATACTACCCGATCATAATTTAAAAATTGACATGATCTGTCGATACCCATAAATCGTTTGATCCATTCTAAACGGTCCAAGCAATGGTCAAACATTCATTCTATAAATCTATACCAAGATTCCGTACCTACCTAACCTTTGTAGCTGCCTGTGCAATACCTTCCATTGGAAGACTCCAATGTCTATAACGATATGATTGCCGGTTAATTGAGGAGCCTGTAGCTAAACGTGCGTCAGACACACGCGCAATCATGGGGGCATTGCGTCACTCTCCGACAATCAAAGTTTGCACGACAGTTCTAATGGGGCAGATATCATCATTTTACATCTGCAGGCTACATGATTTTATAATCATTTTGAAACATGAAACATCATATGCAACGCAATCGTAAAATTTCAGAAAAAAACATGATTACGTCGGGTGGGCAAAGGACGCTCGGAGTCCTTTCCCATTTTTGAGAAAAGGATGTTACGTCTTTCGTTCGGGTTTCGTGTGGACCCAAAGTTTCGGATGTATGCACGGCCGTGGAATAAAAGTATGATTCCAAAGCCGACCGTATTCGACAACTGTCGACGCATGCAGCAGATACAGGTACCCATTACTTGTTAAACTCCGATACGGATAAAGGAGACCATTCAGAAGCCGCAATCGATTACGCGTATCTGCTGCGTGCGTCAGCAGTTGTCGTACGCGGTCATCTACGGAATCATAACTTAAATGCACATGTTTACAATTTGTAAGAGTTACATATGTTACATAGCCCAGCGGATTAGCAAGTTGAAATGGCAGTGGGCAGGGCACATAGCACGGAGGACTGATGACCGATGGAGTCGAAAAGTTCTCGAGTGGAGGCCACGTATCGGCAAGCGCAGCGTAGGACGTCCACCCACAAGGTGGACAGACGACCTCATTGACGCCGCGGGAACGCGCTGGATGCGAGCCGCTTCCAACCAGTCTTATTGGAGATTTATAGGGGAGGCCTATGTCCAGCAGTGGACTTCCTATGGCTGAAATGATGATGATGATGATGATGATGATGATGATGATGACATATGTCTTTGACCATGCGTATGTTTTGTTTCATCGTTGGTCTCTATAAAGACAAGTTGACCAGAATTATGTTATAGGGACCCTCGCCATTGGCGGGGTTCTTCATTTCAGTCGAGACAAGCTTACGAATAAATTATTAAAAAATAAACATCGATTTACGCCTAATTTGTTCACCACAAATGAGCCTTGTTTCATAAGATGTAAATGATGATAAATGTGTCCACAAGATACCATCGCTACATTCCCAAGTGACCCTAATTGCCCTATTCACACCTGTCGTAATCCTTTATAAGTCGCACCAGGAATTAGAGGGGTGACTTTAAGCGAAGTCCATTATCGATAACCATAAAGTATAGAGGTATTAAGTTATTCACTTGTCATCGCAGTTTAAAACAACGTTATGAGGAGGTTCGTGTAATGACAGCTATTATTTTTCATTCGATACGTATTTTACGTCGTTGTTAAATTTCATCGATTTTTTTTACTTATCGATGGTTTATCTTTGTCAACATTACGATCAGTTTACCATTAAGTTAATATTTCAAAGTAATAGACTTTAGTGATGTGTCAATCGTAGAATTTGATGGCGTTATCGATTGTTCAAATAGAAATAATGATAGTGAAGCTTTTCTTTATCATGAAACATTAGGTACGGAAATATTGGTATTCCAAAAATTCGGAAAATAAAGTGTTTTTTGGTCTCTTTGTGTGTGGTGCGGGGTGCGACGGTCGAGGTACTTTACAGCAGGAAATCTGTCTACTTATCTTATACCTATTGCGGTTTTTCCATGCGACTGCAATATGGGTTTCTTCAAGAAGGGCAATAGAAAGTTCCTACTGGGTCGGCAGCACAGGTGTGACGCCCCTGGGTTGCATACATCTATGGGCCACGATAACCACTTCCCATCTGATATGCCGTATACTCAGCCCCGGATCTTCAATTTTTTTTAGCCGGGGCAAAAACTGAAAATGCCGCCCCCGGCCGCTTTTTTGCCCTACGTAAATAATTCCATTGAATGCCGGAGGGGGGGGGGGGGGGGGGGGGGTGCCTATCCGACATGATTTTATTTTCAGTCAAAAGTATAACCCATCTTTCCCTCATCCCACCTTGACTTCTCGAGGCTCGGGTTCCCGTCCCTGCTCCCACGTCAACTTTCACCACTAACTATCCTTCTAAGACCCAGGTCATTATAATTGGTAGCCCGAGCTATATATCTAAAATAGACTGGTCACTGCTACCTCAGGTCTCCTGTGATGGGACTATAATACAATATAGCGATAGAGTAAAAAATCTGGGGATATATATGGACAGCTGTTTGACTTGGAGTCCTCAGCTTCAAGATATTAGCCGCAGAATGTTTGCCTCCGCGGGGTCCCTGCGCAGGCTTCAAAATTTTCTACCCATTGCCACGAAAACTGCGCTTGCACAAACACTTCTCTTTCCTATCCTTGATTATGCCGATGCCAGTTATCCAGATCTCACTGAAGACCAACTGAATAAACTTGAGAGACTTCAAAATCTTTGCATACGATTTATATTTGGACTTCGCAAATATGATCATATCTCCGAATTTCGCGCAAAACTCAAGTGGTTGCCTATAAGACTTCGCCGGAATGCTCACTTTCTTTATTTACTGTATAATATTTTATTTCATCCTCTCACTCCTATCTACCTAAAAGAACGGTTTGAATTCCTTGGTGACTCACATTCTAGGGTCTTGTGATCGTCAGAGAATCTGAGACTGAAAATGCCAGCGCACTCCACGAGTTTCATGGACAAGTCGTATACTGTCCGAGCTGTTCGATTGTGGAATGCGTTACCCATAAATATAAGACGTGCACAATCTCTGCCCGTCTTCAAAAAACTAGTCCTAGCCCACTACTTGCAAGAACCATAAATATTATCTTTCTCCTTCTCTTTCTATATCTCCTTTATTCATGTCCACGTTGTTGTTATATAATGTATATTTAAGTATATTATGTATAAGTATATTAGGTACCTAATAGTAGGTACCGTTTCATTATTAATTATATAGTTATTCAATAAGTATGTATTTATATATATAATAGTATGTTTTATACCTATCTATGACTATAATATATCAGAGCATAAATTTTATTATAAAGTAATTAATAGATATTATGTACACCGAAAACTACCTATTTATGTATTATCTAACACACTCCATCCCATGGTTGCCTGGTAGAGATCGCCTTGTGTGATAAGGCCGCCAATTGTATTTACCTACTGTATTTATTCATTTACCTGTATTCCTCTGTAGATATTTGTGTGTACATACAATAAAGAGATGTATTATTATTATTATTAATATAGCAATTTCCCAGACCAGAGAGACTTGGGAGATGCACCCTGAAGCACCTGAACCTTATTGCGAAGCACACAGTCGTATCCGATGTTCCACAGGAGTCACTCCTTTGACAGGGTTACTCCTGTCAAATGAGTGACCCCAAGACCGATTTCTGCGGAGTACCGCATGACATTTGATGACGACCAAGGCCGGTCACTGTTAGGTAGATGATGGCTCTCTCCGTCAAATACACCCCGACTAGGCGGCAAAGGTAGAGATGCACTTCATGATACACGAGCGCCTCCCTGGAAGTCCTGGTAAGTCTAGGGCAAGGTGTTGAACGCATTGGCGATGTGATGTCCAAGGACACCGCTAACATTACCTCGCCCCGGGCAAACTCATCCTTCACCAGAGCCCTCATGAGCATGGAATGGACTGGAATGGAAAGGCGACTCTTTTGTCCTCACTTAGCCTCATTTTTTGGGCCATTGTGCATGGACCTCATGAGCATGATGGCATCTACGGTGGAGCACCTCTGGCTGAAGCGATATTGGCCATTCGCCATCTCCGGCCACAACCTGGAGCGGCGTCCGATGAGGCACTTCCCTATAACTCTTTCAAAGAGTTTGCGCACCTCGTCAAGCACCACTATGGGTTGGTAGGCTAACGGTGAGTCCACCGGGCGCCCTTTCGAACGGGGACCATTTACCTCGTCTTCCATGATTGCGGGAATTGGCTCCGCTATAAACATGCGTTAAGAAGCTCTGTCACTTGGGGACTCAGAGATCTTCGACTAGAGTAAGGACCCACTCTCGTCCTGGAATGACGTAGGGTCCCGGGGCGGTTTTGTTACTTCTTGGCTCTGATCATTGCACCGCCAGCCCAAGTTCTACCTCAAGTGACCTCGAGTCATCGTCGTCATCCACACTGGGCGCCATAGGCGACCGAGACTCAGTAGTCTGCGGTGGAACTTGTTTCGTCAGCTGCGCTGGGAACAGGGAGCCATCAACTCCTCTGAATAGAACTGGTGGAGACACCTAGTCAACGGGGTCCAGGGGTGCAGCTTGCCGCTTTCCATAAGGCAAGGCCGCCCCCAAGGGGGCGGCCTTTCATCTGCAAAGTTTGATTTTGCCGCCCCCTGATGCTGCCGCCCGGGGCACGTGCCCCGGCTTGCCCCCCCCTAGATCCGGCCCTGCGTATACTTTGCCATCTGTAAGTGGTATTGCTCGAGACATATATCCAGAGAGCGAGACAAATGTACATACGTTCATATTTAGTCTTAAGAAACCACATTTTGTAAACTGACGTCTTAAAAATGCCGCAGTGGAGTTTGTTGCGCCGTTTCTTCTCCACTAGCATCTAGGAAACGGTGGTAAACTTAGTTTTAAGCAGAATTCGACGTCAAAAAGCTGTTACAGTGTTGCACTATTTTGAAAAATAAAGAATTTGAATTGAATATGTGCTCTATACGCACAGTACACGTTTCTTGGGTGTCTTTTGAGGATAGCACAGGGTGCAAACATGGGTTATTAACTACAAATCAATCCGCTCGCGCCAGAGCCTCGTTTGTCTCACAATTCAGGTCCAAGATACCAAGATACGTGTCCCGAGGTACATAAAAAAACGTATTTTGGTGAATTTTTCCCACAGCTTGATGTTAATCTATTATTGTTCCGTTGACACTGCTCCTAGTCAAGGTTAGTTACGGAAATTTAGATGACTTGCAATACCAATGTAATGCGTTAAGTTGCTGATAAACTTGAGCATTCACTTATAATGTGCATTCTTACGAATTTTAGAATACAGAAAAATAAATGAGAGCGTTTTAGTGAGTCAGAACGCGTGATTCAATCAAGATTCTATTCCGGCGAGCATTCTGACGAGCATCCTTGCAAAACGACTGTAAAGCTTCGACTAGACTAGAGCGTTCGCTAGAAAGATCATGTAAATGTTCGTAGCATTATTTAGCTCTACGCTTGGCTAGGTTCGTTGTTCGGTTCGACAAATTTAAAAACGGCGAATGCTCGATGTTCTGTTACAAGTGAATGCTTAAGTCTACCAGCACCTTAAGTTATATGCCGGTGGGTGTAGTTACATAACAGATAATGATGTTAAAGTATCTCCGTGGTAGAGATATAAGTTGTAACACTTGCTCTTGATTTTATGTTCTGTGTTTAATGGTGTTTGTAGAAACGAGTGGTATTATATGGATAATACAATATTTCCAGAGAAAAACGCGTATTGTAGAAATTAATATAATACACGTATTTTGACGCTTATGACGTTTATGAGAGCCGTCAACGTATATCAATCCCATACATTGTCATCTATTATATTCCACTAGCTATTGCCCGCGGCTCCGCCCGCGTGGATGTCGGTTATCGCGACCAAAATCTATCTCTGTACCGATTTTCATCAATATCGGTTCAGTGGTTTAGGCGTGAAAGCGTAATAGACAGACAGACAGAGTTGCTTTCACATTTATAATATTAGCATGGATTCAATAAACGTATTGCCACTTGTCTAGAGGCGTAGGCCTGCTGATGCAAGCGGTCCCATGCAATTATATCCAGTTAAAATTTAAGTGAGCCGTGTACTTATTTGTTATAAATAAAAAAAATAAAAAAATAAACAATTATTTTATACTAATTGTAAAGAAAAACAAGCGCGAAAATCTGTTCTCGTGATTATATTTAATACTAGGTACACACCAACCTTATTAAGACGAACGAACAAGTGAGATTCTTTTACCATTACAGCTGCATGATTATGAATTCCACTTTGGAACGCCCGCTTGCATTGATCTATGCCACTCTAATCCACTGAGAAAATCCACCAGTGGATTCATTTCCACTTATAATGCCACTTTAATCCACTACAAAAGTGGATAATCGAGATGCCATATTGTGGCAAGTTTATTTAAATTAGTTAGTAATCATTCGTGTTAGTTCACCTTGCCATTGAGGTAGACCCTGGCGTACGCCTTTCGCTCCTTCTACTTTCATAATTGTTTTCACACATATATACGCTTACCTGCCTAAATCCTAATACAACTCCGGTCACGTATCTTGGACCTAAATCACAAGACAAAGGAGGCTCTGGCGCCCGCTGATTGCTTTGTTATAGTCTATGATTGGTGAATTTGAGTTCATCCACCGCAGTAGCACCCTGTGCTATCCTCAAAAGACACCTAAGAAATGTGTACTGCGCGTATAGGACACATTTTGAGCACATTTTAGGTCCAAGATACGTGTCTGGAGTTATACCTATTGTGTATCAAATGTGTCAAAATGTATGTAGTTTAACATCTGTACATGAAATATACTTGCTCTCTTTGAACGTTTTGTATTTTTCTTAAAGCTGAGTCACTTGGTGTGTACTTGACTTAAGAAGAACTGAGGGCTCTTACACAAGAATGTGAAGTATGCTTTGAGCTTATAGACCTTGCTTAAAAATGTCAAGAGCCATTCATCGATATATCGATGTAGTATCCCTAGTTTGAGCTCTGATTGTGAGTTCTATTCACTAGATTTTCTATTGTCCTGACAGCAATTGTCACAATCATTCGTTCCGTGAAAGAGCTGGCGTATTGCGGAAATGTTACAACATTCTATTTATATTTGTACGTTCTTCAAAATTAGTTATATTTACCTTTTCTTTATAGTCAGTAGATGCTCTATCATACTAATAACTTACTTCTAAGTTAGTTTTTGATATTGGCAAGTAACAGCATTACTATTGTCTAAGTTGTAAAATAATACATACTCGTAGTAATGCCTCAAAGCCCCTTTTAAGAATATCATCAATTTGGTCAGTGTATATTTTTGACGCAGATGCAAATCGATTTACTAATATTTGTTTGATTTGTCATTCATTCAGAGGGCATTTTATCCATGTGCCCAATCCACTTAAACACAACTTTCAAATTGCTCGTTTATTGTATTTATTTAATTGATTCATTTGTAATTCCTGTAACCTAGATTTGATAGTAATGAATGATTGATAGTGAATCTCGTCAACTGCTTCTGGTAAACCTCTCGAATTGGGGCTTATTTCTTGATTTAAGTACTCCCAAATAATTACGACTTTTGCTTTTTAGTTGCTGCCAGAAGCACCTTTTTAGTTGTTTTACTATACTTAATCATTATTTAGGTCTAAATAAATAATCTTTAAATGCTCCATTAACCCTTTTATGTATACCTACTAAACATTGGATTTACATTAAAGATTACCAGAACTTCGAACCTGCAGCCTCAGGATGTCCATTACACTAACGCTACTTTTCAAGTTTATTGTGTTTATAACATTATTTGTGTACTAAAAAATTGCCGTGTTGGTTCCCGGTGGACTAGAATAGGGCTACATCATCTCTTCCTGTGCGTGTCGTTAAAGACGACTAAGGGATAGGGCTGTTCTCCATCCGACAGTAAACATACAGCCCATGATAAAGTGCCCACGAGACGGCAAAAGGTTAACCCCCTATTACATGGGAACGAAAATCATAGTTAGCGAAATGTGGGTATTAATCCGCCTCTACCTACCCTTTCGGGGATTTACAGGCGTGAGTACGTATGTAAATAAATAGGCTACATAAGTTGAACTGTGTCAAGTTGAAACGATAACTGTCAAACGTTAATTAAACGTTATGGCGGCCATATTGTGTACATCATGAGTGCGCCATCATTTCATGAAATGACCGCTTTTATGAGCGGTCGACATTTCCGAACATTATCGTTATTGTATTGTACGTACTTTCCTCAAGGATTTTGTAGGCTATATTCCCAAATATAGCTCCTTTTAATTTCATGCCACTTGTATAAAACAAGAGTATCACATAAATATGAGTATAAAACTGGCATAAAGATTATGGAAGGAAAGGGTGGACAGAGGTGAACATTTCCACGAGTGGAAAATAACTCTATCGCCTTATAAAGACTCTAAGATAAAACAAGAAATGGGTTGCTTTTGGATTTTACTGCGCCGGGAACTATTGTATCCTAAAACTAAAACAAACTTGTCGGAATGCGTAGTGTAGGTAGGTATCAACTTTTTAACTTTAACGAGAGTAATTAGAATAAAATTCATCTATTAATTATGACAGAGCGTGTCGTAATGATGGGAAACCCTACTCGCTTGCTTTCACCTTGAAGTATTGGCTCATTCGCATTCGTAGCTATCCTTCGTTTACATTAGCTTGTGTGTACCCGGCATTAAATTAAAACAATAGGTGGGTAAAAAGCTTATCAAGATTGTAACAGCAGCCGAGGCTAACCGCTTCATATTTTCTTTCTATTTTTTAACAACAATTAGTTAGTTTTATCTTTAATTAAATGTAAAAATATAATACTATTGTAATTTTCAATGTCAAAATGATAAACGTATGATTTTATATCTTTAATATTTTAGTTATAGTTGAAATTATTATTTTTTATTTAAATAGGTAGGTAGTACATGATATGAAATCACGTTTTTCTGTATACGGGTCAGACAAAGATTCACTTCTGTCATTTCATTACATATTACAACTGACTTGACAAATCCCATTATTTATTTGAGGTTTACAAAATATGTGTTTTCATTTACTTGTTTGTAGGTACTTAAAACGGGTGATTTTACAAAATCACAATCACCCATTAGTTACAGTCATCTCAACATACCTAATACCTACGTATCGTACAGTAACGCCTTTTCCTATTGACTTATGCAGACGAGTATACAAATGCTAAGAAAACAAAACTCTATAGCAGTGTTGGGCTAAAGAAACCTTTGTATCGACATTTTGTAAAAACGGGCTCCAAATCCTTCTATAGTACAACACGCACGCCGTGTTTCGCTAAAGTAGTATTTGGAACGTACGGAAAGGTACCCGAAGTACGGTAGGAAGATACTACCTATTTCCATTTTCAGGTTAACCCATTATTAGATAACTAGCCAACCCGCCCCGGCTTCGCCCTTGGGTTATTTCGAAATTTTATTTTTTTAGTTTTCAAATAATGTATGGAAATCTTCCGAACTTGTTGATATTTTTATGGTTACTGCTCCGCTTCCTGAAGCATGCATGAAGCGAGAGCATGAAGTGATATAGCCTATAACCTTCCTCGATAAAGGGACTATTTAACACAAAAATAATTTTTCAATTGGAACCAGTAGTTCCTGAGATTAGCGCATTAAACCAAACAAACAAATTCTTCAGCTTTATAATACTGGTCTAGATTACTTTGACTAACACCTAAAAATTGTTATTCCCGACAATGCTCAGTAACTCAGTGGGTCAGATTCGTACTTTTACTCTATATATTTCATGAACATGCATTGTCTCCGGCCTCTGTGACGGCATTAAATATGTACTGTGGAACCTGTGTCATTTGTCTGTGGACTACACAACAATACCTATACGTATACAGCGCACGTATTGTAAGCTGAAGTGAGCCATATACCTTAGAGACGTATTGTAAGTACGCGACAGAAAGGATTTTGTAAAGAATAGTAAATTGGGTTTTGGAGTAGCCGCATAAATAAGGCAGGTGTCTAATTGAAATTCACGGCGAAAATGAGAACGGGTAAGCGTAGTGATTGTTTTGTGGTTTATATGGCGTATAATAGGATGTGGGATAACAAGTATGTGTATGTGCTATTCCAGAATATAATCTATCCCTGAATTTCAGTCAGAATCGTTCAGCAGTTTGAGCGTTACTGAGTAACAAACATCTTCACGAATTTTAGTAGGATTGGAATATAATCTAGTAGTTAAATCTTCTTTATCCTAGCGTTAATCCCAGTTCCCAGTCCCAGTCGAAGCTTTCACCTTCACCTCGGAGTCTGGGGTTCGCTTTTCCAGTCTTGGCGACTGACTGGGTTGTGGAGAACCTCCACAACCCATTGGCGATATTGAAGCATTGCAGTTATACAAATTTTTGAACTGTTTAGGGCTCCAACTACCCGTAAATCGTGCCATAGATGTTCCTATGGCAATTATTTTTGTATAATCATAATAATATCAATAATCTGGTACTTAATAAGTACCTACATATAAAACGCAGAAACAACCTACAGTTCTTATCAAAATACGGACAAAGTTAAACAGTAAAATGTATGTTTTCCATTAACCACTGAAAGTGCACAACACAAGTTTGAATTGGGTCAGTTCATGCAGTGAAAAGCATTTAATATTCCACCACATAGGGTCACCGTACACGGACTATCGGCCACAACCACAAAATCTATCAAAATCGGTCCAGGATTCTGCTTAACTGATGTTATAAAGCGTAACCAAAAGAAGCTTCAATCAATCAATTAGCCTATTGCAGTCCACTGCTGGACATAGGCCTCTCCCAATATCCGCCACGATTGCCGATCCTCATCTTCCGCATCCAGTCCGTACCAAGCTTAACTTCTTTTATTTAAGAAAAAGTGTTAGGGAGTGTGCGCTGTAGTAACCTTTTGCCACCGTGACTGTCACTGCGTACATCATCTCTGAAGGTGCACGCACTTGGCTACCTGACAATTGTTCAATTTGGATGAACGCGGTGACAAATGTCATTGTGCGCGCAAGCCCTTAGAATTCAACCACAGGCAAACATCCTCACACATTGCGTCCGGAAACGGTGCGCACTGTGCGGTATGAAAGGAACTTCATCCCACGCACACTTAAGCTGTGGAATGAACTCCCTGCGGTGGTTTTCTCAAGCGACTACAATATGGGGTTCTACAAGAAGGGCATTAGAAGGTTTCTTCAGGGCGGGTGTGACGCCCCTGGTGTTGCATACGTCCATAGGCCACGGTGATCACTTCCCATCAGGCGGGCCGTGTGCTTGTCTGGCACCTATGTGGTATAAAAAAATCAACGCAAAAATTAAACTTACTAGTCTACGCGGACGGACGGATAATCAAGATGCATGATATCGAATGCTTACCTACTTATAAAGGTAGGTAAACAATTTTTAAGGATAAAGAAGCTCTTGTCGTAAATTTGTTTTTTCCGCGGCCTTATTTGAGGAAGGTCATAAGATTCAATCAAGTTGATTGCATACTAAGTAGGTACCTACCTCTTGAGTTCATGTAAAGAAGCTCTTTAAATAGGTTTATTTTTGCGATTTTTGACCGCGTGGTTCTCGACAGAATAGAATTTTTATCACCCCATCTCCTCCCATGCGGTGTCGTACAAGGCGACTAAGGGATAGGGCTGTTTAAACATCAGAAAGATATACAGGGTGGAAGATTTTAACCTTACCTGGAGGGAAACTTCTCTAAATACTGGTGATACCGAATTTTACTCCAAGAAAACATTCCTTTATTTTTAAAAAGAAATAAAACTGCATTCATAGATTTTTGAAAATTCGCTTGCCACACCCGGTAATCGAACCAACTAAAATCCGAAAAAATTACATCCTGTATTTTTATGACATCAATCAATAGTATAAATCATAAGGATCAAATCTGTCTAACAAACATGGTTAATTAAATGAAAGGAAATCCCTGAAAACTCAATTTTCAAATTCAATTTAACAAAATAGAGAACTTAACTCAAGGATCCATCACCTATCATATTAAGAATAAAATTCCATATTTAAATTACTTGTCCCTGTTTTTCATGGCTGGCCGTCACTGGCCAGCAGAGGTATTTACTCTCTCGACTCAAACCGACTAAAACCGCATGCCGTCTCAGGTTAATTCAAAAGTCTCAATTAAAGTATTATAAGACGAACCAATAAGGGAATTCTCTCCGCCATCTCTGTTGCACAGGGTGCGATGCGGTGTACCACGAAGTGCTTTCCAAGCCCAACCAAGTATACCTCGAGACACGTATCTTGGACCTAAATCGACATAATAGTAGCGTCGCCGTCGGTAGCTTAGTGGTTAAGGAGTCGGCCTTACGATCGAGAGGTCCCGGGTTCGAATCCTGACCATTACACTACAGACGTGAACCCACTCCTAGTACAAGCAATTTAGCTTACTTGGGGGGTTAACAGGAATATTAGTAATTTCGGTTACTAATATTCTTTATAAAAAAAAATCGGGAGACTTGACTACCTCATGCAGTCACACAATAACGTTACATTCTAAATCGGAATCAAAGTTTAGTCATTTAGTACTCATTTTACTAAATAAATGGCGTTATTGTTGATAAGGTATGTGATGGCACGTTGAGCAAAATTACTGTATCTGTTGGAATGGAATTTATAAGTTAAGATTTTATTGACTTCCTTTCATTTAATTTACCATGTTTATTAGAGAGTTTCGATCCTCATGATTGACACTATCGATTGATGCTATAAAAATACAGGATGGTATTTTTTTGGATTTCAGTCGGTTCGATTACCGGGCATGGCAAGGGAATTTTCAAAAAACTATGAATGCAGTTTTGTTTCTTTTTAAAAATAAAGGAATGTTTTCTTTGGGTGAAATTAGCTATCTCCAGTATTTAAAGTACTTTCCCTCCAGGTAAGGTTAAAATTTTCCACCCTGTATAATACAGCCCAGACTCAGCCTCAGATGGCATGGCTCTAGTCAACACTAAGTGCCCGGAATTCACAACCCTCGTTACGTGGTACCGAATACAGTGATTGTGTAAATGTGGGCGTTAATTCACCTCTGCCTGACCCTCTGGGGATAAAGGCGGGAATATATGTATGTATGTATTTTTGCGATTTTTATTCAAGCTATACGATGCAATAATCAACACAAATATCGTAGAGTCACGTTACGCGTAGTCAGCAGTTTAACGTCGACCCCCGCTATTTCAACATTCAATTACATTAGTACCATTTCGATCATCATACGGTTCTGGTGTGTTCATTATCATACAATTTTAGATTAAGTTAAGCCAATAAACCATACTTATGCTTAGTTTAGAGGTGCTTAACCTATTCATTCTTTTATTTATCTTCTACTAGCTGACCCAGCGAACTTCATACCGCCAGATCCCGTTCCCGCTCCATATCTCTGAATTTATCAGTGTTTCTCTACAATATTATGCATGTATCATAGGTACACCACTTATTAGAACTGGACAAATGAGGTATCGATAGAAGCGTCTTGATCGTCCGCTGGTTATAGGCTATATGACATGTCACTGAATCCAATGTGGCGCCCTCTAGCGGCCATAAAGTACTGCGTTAAAAAATAAACTTGAGGTAAATATACCGTGTTTGGTATCAAATTCAAGGGCTCAATTAGCTCATTTCAAATATGTAAAAATTTTGGGTATTGGTTGCCCCAAAATAGTATAAATAAAAAATTAAGTTTAAAACTAAAACCCGACTACTGCAAAAGCACGCTCCAAAAAGTATTAAACAAGAAAATATCAAGAATAGCCGTGGTCGTATGCCACTTACTCTAACAAAACAATATAGGTATTCTAGGGAAAAGTGGCATACGACCACGGCTATTCTTGATATTTTCTTGTTTAATACTTTTTGGAGCGTGCTTTTGCAGTAGTCGGGTTTTAGTTTTAAACTTAATTTTATTTTTTATATAATAAGTAGTGATAGTGAAGTGATACCTATAGCAAAGGCTCGCACACCACCGCTGCCGACTCTAATTATCTTGATCTGGTTTAATAATAATGGATGGTCGTATAGTGTGTAGGTAAGGACAGAAGGCGATTCCGGGCTGTTGCCTGTGCCTGAAATATACGAGTATGTTTGTGTAAATAAGTCAATCAGTAATAATTTATACCCCTAACATTATTTATGGCGCATAGAGTGAGGGTAAATTATTTTCTAACCCTCTTTGGTAAATATTCGATCAGGCGGTGGTTTCATGCGAAGCCACCGCCTGATCTAAGCTAGCGAATTGTGTTGAACTGAAATCACCGTCATCATCATCATCCTCATGTAGACGCATTATCCTGATTGCATCCGTGGCCAAGATGACCTCGGAGCTCTGGGTCCGCCTTCCGGCTCTTCCTCCTCCACTTCGCACGATCTTGGGCATCCCATAGTAGTGAGACCATTTGCACGCATGTCACCCTCCACGACGTCAAGCCAGGACTTCTTGGGCCTACCCCTTTTACCTGGACCCGGCGGGGACGCCATTGCCAGGCATTTGTTCCCCACGTAGCCTGAAATCACCATGTTGGTTCCTAATGGAGTAGAACAGGGCCACTCCATCTCTTCCCGTGGGTGTCGTAGTAGGCGATTAAGGGAGAGGACTATTCTCCATCCGACAGTGAACATACAGCCTATGATAAAGTACCCTTTTGACGGTAATAGGCTCACCCCTTAGATTAGAGTATACATTATATTTTTATATAGAGCGTGCGTATCACTCAGATCTTTGGCGTCGAGTGTTAGCAGATACTTTGCGATGGTATAGCGCACCTATAGTGACGTTTCATGCATTACCGAAAATATCAATAGATGCACTTATTAATGTAGTTTATTGTTATGAAGTTTTTTGTTCCATTTGATATGCAGGGATAAAATTGAAGCCAAAATATGCAGGGATAAAATTAAAGCCGCGGTCCAAAAAAATGGCGTCATTATGCGTTATTTTTGATTTATCATATCGAATTAAATATTATTTGCGAAGTCATTTTGACGGGTATTGTTTTGCTACTGATTGAGGTTGAGCCAGGAGCCTCGGTACTGTTCATACCCGTGATAGCAGTTCATACTTGTAAGGCGCGCTCTATAGCAATGTACGTATACTCTAAGGCTCACCTCTTATAACGTGGGATCGAAAATCATAATTGGCGGAAGGTGTTGTTAATACACCTCTGCCTACCCCATATGTATGTACACGCTACGGCATCACCACCTAGCCAGTCACAAACTAGACCGTGACCCAACTAGTTCAACCGAAACGTTCAGCGGAAAGCTGTAATTGGGTCGAGCTCGGGTCGCGATATTCGGCAGTGGTTCACCGCATCGGTCTATACCGATACTGCCTGGCGTTCCATGCTTTTATTTACTGATGTAAGTTCTACATATTTGCGACTACTAATTCGTAATTATATGAATATTTTGCCTGTTGTCTATACTATTATATAATTGTAAAGTGGTCGTGTCTGCACATTGGAGATATTTATTAAAAAATACTGGGCTATGTTATGTTAACGATACTGAACACGAAAATATTTTTTTTGAATTTCCTGTCTGTTTGTCTGTTTGTCCGCGATGGACGCAAAAACTACTGGACGGATTTTGATGCGGTTTTTTTTTTGTTAGAAAGCGCTTACTCAGACTTAAAATCTTACGTTTGTTTGATCGCAATCGGTTAAGTAGAACCGAAGATATGAGCAAAGGTCGCGTTAACCGAGATGCACCCGGGCGGAGCCGCGGGCGGAAGGCTAGTATCTTATATTATGATATAGCCTTCTTTATCCTAGCGTTAATCCCAGTCGCATCCGGGTCCGGTTTACCAGTCTAACTGCGGATTTGACTGAACTTCTATATTTTCTGTGAAGAGACTACCATCTTGCCTCCACAACCTAATGGCGATATTGGTTGATATCGAAGCATTGCAGCTAGATCAGCTCTATCTACCCCTAACGAGTGCCATAGATGTTCATATGCCAAGCGGAACCGACGGCTTAAGGCCCCGAATCAGATCAGCATCTAAAATCGGTATTTTCGAAACCGTTTTTCCTTTTAACTATAAAACCTACAGATCTGGAATTCACATGCCTGCATACTACAGGATATACAGAGTAACTTCACCTTTTCATAAATTAAATAAAAAAGGAGGAAATAGTTGAAAAGAGGCTCTGAACATCACTCTACTCTTTCTTATGAAACCAAACATTTTCTACAATATGTATCCAAATAATCTAAAATTTCACATAATATGTTAAATAAGTGTATTAGCATGAGTGACCTTCTTTGTTAGTAACCGTCGCCTATAATGTTATCTATTAAAATTAGTTTTACTGATTTTTCAGTTCAAATATGAGTGAATGACCTTGAGCATTTGTATGGGCAAAGTCATTCGCGTATGTAATCACCTTAACATGCTCTCAAAGGCACGATCAGACCAATGCAAATACTCATATTTATGCATACAAATATTTGCACTACGCGGGGATCGAACCTGCGACTCCTACGTAGCGGCCGCGTTCACCACCGCCATGAAAAAGGTGGCTGGGACAAACTGGATGTGGAAGGCGGAGGATCGGGAACAATGGCGAACAATACTACTCTATTGAATTACAACATTATTCATAGTGATGTTTAAAGGGTGGCCTTTTCTTCGTTTTGTTAGAGTAATTGATATACGACTACGGCTATCCTTGCTTGCCTTGAAATTTAACTTAGATTACTATCTAAGATATCAAGAACGGGATCGTTTGAAATCTCTGCCATTTGTAATTTCGCACGATTTCGAGCTTTAGTGATAAAATCTGCAGCGGCTCTCTGTCGCCATCTGTGATTGCCACACATTATCCTACCTTATCTTGTTTCAATTCTCTTGAGAGGATATTCTCGCTAGAATATCCTTTTAAGAGCTATGAGCTTAGCTATGGACTTAGCTACGAGCACCTCACCGGCTCAATGTAGGCTATGACAATTTGAAAATATTATAAGAACGAAATACCATTCACTGATTAGTCGCGAAATCTCAGAAACTATAACATCTAGTGTAGAGTGTAGACAACGGATTTTACGAAACTCCACCCCTATTGTGGTAAAACGAACTTCACGCGTACGAAGTCGCAAGCGGTCGCTAGTTAAAAATAGTTTTCACACTTCTAGAATTCGGATAAACATATTTAGACACATTTTTCAAATAAGTGCAATGTAAATTCATAGTTAAGTACTAGGTACATGCCTATTAATACCTCTACATACGAGTAGAAGCAGAAAGAAATAGGGGATAACATGTATTAGCTAACCATTTTCATTTAAATCTCCAACACAATAAAAATCATTTCACAACAGTATAATTTGCAAATATAAATTGAAACGCTTATTTACTGCGATTTTACGAATTCGCGTTTTAGTAAGCACTTCTCTTCGGCCCCTGAAGGAACCCGCGGGTAATTCCGCCCTTCATTGCATTTAATCACGATTACCGACTAGTATTTTCCATTTGCTTAAATCAGCATGAGTGTATTATACTCATTATTTTTTGTACGTACGTATATTCAAGGCTGTTTATTTGTGAAAGGGCAGTCAAAGATCCTATTGATTTATACAGGGATGCATGTACCTATGTCAATTTATACCCAAGTGGTAGCCATTTTTACGCCGCTTGAAATGACACTTGCAGCGTTAGGTATAAAGTTTGTATATAGGTCTTTTCTTTCTTTTCTTTCTATAATCTAAGTCTATTTTACCCTCATTTCACTTATCATATTTTTGGTCCCATATAATAAAGGTCCCATATCTCCAGTCTTAGCGCTGTTACTTAGATGTTCTGATTTCTGAACACAAAAAGAAACTTAATATCACGTTGTCCGACCAAGGATAGAATCTGAGATCCTATCTTGGGTAGCTGAAATTCTAGTATTCTAGTGTTTAAATAATGTCTGTCGTGGCGCATATTGGGAGACGCCTATGTCCATCAGTGGACTGCAGTAGGCTAATTGATTGATTGATTGATATGGGAACTAAAGAGGTGTTGTTGCGAAGTACGGCAACAATGAATGATACGACTGGTCCAGATAGCTCAATTGACAGAGTTTAACCCTCGAATCGAAAGGGACCTTCACGGGTTCAAGTCCCCGTCCTGGTTCTCATTTAATATAGTAACATTGAGCATATTAATTGCTTCAAAATTTCATTCATCATATTACAATGTTTATTAAGTACTTCACTGCCAGCTCGATTCGTCTCGTACCGGCCTCGCCATATCTGGCCATAACCAGTATTCATTTGATGATAATCAACGTGTTCTTCCATCTCTGTTTACCATGTTCGAAAGAATAAAGACAAAAGTCCCACTAAGATAGTCCAAGTTTCACCGCGTTCCTGCTTATTATCAGTTCCCAGAGGATTTGTGGTTATGAACACTTAGTAATCTGTTCACGAAGTACAAGTGGGATTCTGTGCGGTTATATTCTGGTTCGGAAGGATTTTATTTCGAAATCCAGATTGTGTTTGTTGTCCTCGGAGTAGAGATACGAATCTTTCATTTAGTGGCTTTTGTTTCTACATCTTGATCTATTTAGCTTATTTCGGGGGATGTTTGTTTGTTCGTAATACGCTACCGTACCATTTAACTATATGTGGTATGATTCCGAAAGTGACCGCATACGACAAAGAACTGCAGACGCATGCAACAGATGCGCGTAATTCATTGCGGCTTCTCAATGGTCCTCTTCATTCATTTCGGAGTTAACAACTAATGGCGTACCTACACGCTGTATCTGTTGCGAGCGAATGCTCCTCATTCTATCCCCTCTACGTCAAATTCTATTAGTGTAAACAGTGGTGACAGAACATTCGTTGTTCTTTATTATGTAAACGCTGAAAATAAGGTTGCATTTTTTACACTAAAATATAGAAAAAGAAGTTCGTTTCAAGTAGGTACACCTGTAAATTGGTGGACGAAACTTTGGCGCAGGCTTCCTTTCGGTGATTTTTTATACCACTTACGTGGCAGACAAGCACACGATTCACTTGATGGGAAGCGGTTACTTATCGTAGCTTTTGGACGTGTGCTGTGCAATACCACGGGCGTTGCGCTGCCAACGTTGTAAAAACCTAATGCCAAACGGTAATAGTTTGGCGCAAACTCTAAAATGAGGAGTTACTGTGCACATTATAGTAATGGACTTGATACCGGGATAAAGATTTTTAAAAAGGATTTTTTATCAACTTATGCAATTATCCCCCCACTCCGAGCTCGCACGAATCGAGCCGAGCTGCTCCGAAATCGGCCGATTTCGGAGCAGCTCGGCTTGATTCGTGCGAGCTTGGAGTGTCAGCATAGGTTTTTTCGTAACGGAATTTCTGGATTCGGTCTCCACGCTCAAGGCCCGCGATAGAAGCTATGCAATAGCTGAAAAACAGTGCTGAAATAAATCCAAAAAATATGGAAATATCCCGGCGAGTGTCATACTACTAATATGAATGACCTTGTCAATCTGAAATCATACAAATACTATTGCTCGGGATATACAGGGTGGAAGATTTTAACCTTACCTGGAGGGCAAGTTCTCTAAATACTGGAGATACCGAATTTCACTTAAAGGAAACATTCCTTTATTTTTAAAAAGAAATAAAACTGCATTCATAGATTTTTTTAAATTCGCTTGCCACACCCGGTAATCGAACCAACTAAAATTCGAAAAAATAACATCCTGTATTTTTATGACATCAATCAATAGTGTAAATCATAAGGATCAAATCTGTCTAACAAACATGGTTAATTAAATGAAAGAAAATCCCTGAAAACTATTTTTAAAAATTCAGTTTAACAAAATAAAGAACTTAACTCAAGGATCCGTCAGATATCATATCAACAATAAAATTCCATATTCAAATTACTTTTCCCTCTTCTTCATACGAATAACCCCACTGACCAGCAGGGGTATTAATGTGGCACTCGAACCGATTAAAACCGCACGCCACCGTCAGGTTATTTCAAGTCTCAACGTATTATAAGGCGAACTATTATGGGAATTCTCTCGCCATCACCGTTGCCCAGGGTGTGATGCGGAGTTTCCCAAGCCCAACCAAGTATACCTCGAGACACGTATCTTGGACCTAAACTGTGAGACCTGAGTACTTTAAGGAGTTACCCAGTAACGTTACATTCTAAATCGGAATCAAAGTTCAGGCATTTAGTACTTATTTTAATAAATAAATGGCGTCAAAGATAACTTTATTGTTGATGGCTCCTATTGACCAAAAGTACTGTGTTTGCTAGAATTGAATTTAAAAGTTAAGATTTTATAGACTTCCTGTCATTTAATTTACCATGTTTGTTAGAGAGATTTGATCCTCATAATTGAGACTATCGATTGATGCTATAAAAATACAGGATGTTAATTTTTCGTATTTTAGTCGGTTCGATTACAGGGTGTGGCAAGTAAATTTTCAAAAATCTATGAATGCAGTTTTGTTTCTTTTTAAAAATAAAGGAATGTTTCTTTTGAGTGAAATTCGCTATCTCCATTATTTAAAGCACTTGCCCTCCAGGTAAGGTTAAGATCTTCCACCCTGTATATCTTGAACCTAAAATATGTTCAAGATGTGCTCTATACGCGCAGTACACGTTTCTTTGGTGTCTTTTGAGGATAGCACGGGGTGCTACTGCAGTGGACGAGCTCAAACTCACCAAGCATAGATTATTACAAACAATCCGCACGCGCCGAGGCATCGTTTGTCTCGCGATTAAGGTACAAGATACGTGTCCCAAGGTATACCTAGGTTTTAACACAGCCATATATTCCCCCCAGGGAAATACATACAAGAGTTTTTAAAACATAAAACTGCGGCAGTACTTGCGTATTAAATCTAACCGTAATTTGCTTTTACAATTTCAGTTTTAATACTAACGTCGGGTTTTGTAAGCCGCATGTATTAAAGCTGGCGTATATAAAGCTTTCCGTGGTACTCGTAAAAAGGCAGTTTAATACTTCATATTATGATTCTTTTGAACTGGGATTAAAGTATGTTGGGGTTATATGGAAAGATTTATTATTAACCACTCCCATTGGTCGATTTTCTGGTTGAATACAAAAACATTTGAGGAAAAACCTATTAGAGATTGAGTTTATTTGTAGTTTTTTTTTGTGTAGGGCACCTTAATATGACTTCAGCTCGCCTGATGGTAAATTAAAATCGTAAAAAGGTGGCTGGGGCAGACTGGATGCGGAAGGCCGAGGATCGGCAAACGTGGTGCATATTGGGAGAGGCCTATGTCCAGCAGTAGTCCGCTGCTGGGTATAGGCTGATTGAATACTTTTATTATTTCAAATGCTACTAACATATATTATACCTTCCCACGCGATGGTAAAGAGGTTTTAACAGTTACAAGTTGTACCTAGTGTATAGATTGTTGCGATACTCGGGTTTGTTCGATAACTTGGGCAAACTATTTAACTCAAGGAAATGTTCTATCTAGAGCGTAAATTACAAACAACAAAATACGATGCCAACTCCAGCTTTCTTGGTTGTTTTCCGTGAGAAGTTTTGAAATCATATTACACACTTGTCATCTTTGGATTAAGTTCGTTTCTAAACGGAATAAAAATCAAAAGGAAATGCATTAAAAGTCTTAACCCACATTCTCCTACCGCGGCCTAAAAGAAACACCTACTTTAAAAAAATATTGCACTTTACAAGAATAGTTTGACGTATTTTTTGATATTTAAATTAATGGTCCAGGGTTTAGCCTAACAATGAAAAATGATAACCAATATCTAGACTTAATTATTTTTGTATAAATCAAGTTTGAATTTGCTTGATTTTTCAACCAGTAATTCAAGGTTAGTTAAAGTAATGTTACATTCTGTTTTTAATATTTATGTGATGTAATTACAAACCTTTAATCCGTATATATTATGGATCCATAGAAAAAATAATTGATTTTATAGAGTTACATTGTCTATATCTCAATTATTTTACCTGTTCCGTAAAAGATGCAGTAGGAGAATGTACTACCATGTGTAGTGTATACTCAGTCATAATAAACAATTACACAAACATCGAGGTAATTGAAGAAACTAAATCAAAATGCTGAAAAGAAAGTACCAGGCTATATAACTACCATTTCACCTGATTTTGAGTTACCTACTTCAGTTTTTCACTGAATCCCAGTTCAGAACATCAACTAAAATCCAAGTGCAGACTTTAGCACCTGTTTCCAGAGGCTAAAGAACATTGCTGTTGTTCATTGAGGCCTTGCATCATACAGTCCAGGAGGCAACACCCAGGTCCTACTACGGCTGGGGTTATTCCATGGACCCACCCCTTCATTCACTGATACGAGTGACCACCTGATGTATTAGCGTCACCTCGTAACAGCCATTGGAGCAGAAAGCCTCATGCTGCAGATCCAAACGTTAGCCATGGTTAGCAGTGAGGGTACGTGGAAAGCCACGACAGCATTTTACGAAGATGACTGCCAAAAAATGGTGATGAAAGTATGGTAAAGACTAGGTTAACTAACCCTATTCAGCGCCGTATTACAAAACTGTCTCCAAGAGTGCTTGCCTGAGGATGAGGGTTCAGGCTAGTCATTACCCTAACAGACACAGGCCCTGGGTGGTGGCGTGTCATAAACCACGTGGACCTATCTATAAAGGAATGGGAATCAATCACCACACAATGCATCGGGTTCGCCAGGACTAGCAGGCAAGGTCGATCGAATCCTCAGGATACTAGCGCGCACTTTGTTCTCTATTTCTAATAAGTAGTATTTTCATGAAAATCTGTGAAAAACATACTTTTTTTTGGCTTATATAGCTTTAATCTATCTATTTCCCAATGAATCGGGCAGTCAACTGAAATCAATATATAATAGAAGATCATGGTAGTGAATTCTCCTACTGCGTCGTTTACGACACGGCATTTTCCGACTTTCCCTGAAGTCAAATATTTTTTTAATTATTTTTTATGTAATTTTAATGACTGTTATACCGAGTATACGAAATTTCAAATTTATTGTACAAAAAAAGTTTTTCAGGAGTAAGCGGGTTAATAGTACGGAAAGTAACTTTCATATAAGAGTAGTGCTAGTGACTAATTACGTCATACAAAACAGTGACGTAATTTTTTATTTTCAATCAATCAATTAGCCTATTGCAGTCCACTGCTGGACACAGGCCTCTCCCTATACGCCACGTCTGCCCATCCTTCGCTTTCGTCCAGTCCCAACCACCTTTTTCAGGTCGTCAGTCCATCTGGTTAGGGGACATTCCACCTTCCGTTTTCCTTCTCGCGTTCTCCACTCTAGGACTCGTCTACTCCAACGCCCATCAGTCCTTTTTTATGTTAACAGAGAAAAATCCTGAAAGATCGTTTATAGTAGTAACCAATCGTATTGTGAATTAAGTTGAACTTATGTATGATCATCATCAAACAAGTTCAACATCATCTGGTTATGATTAAAATAGAAATACACCAAGGCCAGAAAGGTTTAAAATGCCAAAATCATACAGCCAGCGTGCACATGACATTTTCCTAGTGTGATTCTTCGTGTTCTGGAATCCAGAAAGGAAGACTTTCATGTCCATACATAAATGTCTTTGTTTTGTAAATGTAAAAATGGTTGGTTCATTCTCTCATCCGTCTCCATCTTCTCAACTCGTCGTCGTCTGTAAGGTAACATGTAAAGAAAAAGCATCTTATGAGGCTGTCAAGTTGATAACTACCATTGTAATATTGTTGGTGTCTGTAATGGTGACTCTTTAATCCTGAGACTTTGCCTTTAGCTTACGAGGCGAGGTGAAGTCATATTGACGTGTCCTATAAAAAACAAAAGTACACCAAAACATTTTAATATACCTACTCGTAGTTAAGTACCTATTTTACAAAATTATCCTCCAATATACCTATCTAAATTTGTCAAGTGAGTAAGTAATAAATCAGTTTGATTTATTGCACTTATTGGAAGTGCATTTCGCTGTCACATCTACATACGCATTGAGTACGATTACTCATCAACTATTCACTGCACCCTCTCACCCTCTCCCCTTCCCAGCACACTCCTGAATTGTGACATAAATAAACATAAATACCTACAGATGAAGGATGAACGAAGGAAGACTGACGAAACAGAGTTATGAAGCGAGGGTGAATGGCCAACCGGGTAGGGGTCGACCAAGACATATATTATGTATGTCAATCAGATCGAAGGTATTTTAAAGATAGAACATATCAAGAGTACCCGAAACCGGCGAGCGTGTATGAAAAAAATTGAAAAAATTATGAAAGTAGAAAAAGTGAAAGATATACCAGGATCCAAGCAAGTGGAAAACTGTGGCTCTGCCTACCCCACTGGTAAATAGGCGTGAATGTGTCTATGTATGTAAATATCTACAGACTTACAAAGGAATGATAGTTGTCTCAAACCTATAATACGTTTTTCCTGTAAAGACAAAACCTAATAAACATGGAAATACCCAAAACAATATTCTTGCATACGAAAATATTTACTCTGTAAATAGTTGTAATTGAATGGAGAATCTGTCCAAGATGGCCGCAATAAAGTAAATTGTCCGATGTCTCAATTCGGTGCGTCTATTTATATCTCGCTATCAACTCAATGGCCAGATGTTAGGCGAGGCTGATGAATAATATCCTTTTATTGCCGCTTCAAGTTCAGTTGGAACGAGACATTGCCATTTTGGGAGTGCGATTTAGCCAAGATTGGTATCTATTTGCAAAAGATTTTATGTTTAGTTGTATTGTATTGTTATGTTTACGGTTGTGACTTTTGATTACTGATATAAAAATTTTGAATACAGGCATTTAGTAGGTATTTTATTCCACTAGAGGGGTACCTTACATACTAACTACATAGTAGGTACCTTTTTTGTAATGTACGTTGTGCTCTGCAATGGATTACTTAAGTTCTTCATTTCTTTTTTGCAATCAGCGTGCTTGGCTTCCTAGTCATTTGCACCTGTACATCTTCGAAGAGTAGACACCCATATTTGTCCAACTGTTTAAATTTTTCTGTCCCATGTAAACTTTGGGATGAAGGACACCCTTGTCGAGATCCGATTCTCAGCACTCCGTAGATTCACCGTGCGGTCGCCGGGTCCATAGCGTGATACAGAGAGGAACACCGTGACGGCGTCTGGGACTTGCGACCCAGATGTAGGTTTAGGGTGGCCACCTTGTGATGTATCACTCACCTCCACCGTCAGTAGTGTTTCCCTCCCTACCTATCCAAATTTGGTAGGATCCTATCAATGCCCCTTTGGATATTCGATTTAGTAAAGAGCTGTAGCTGTAGCTCTTGGCAATCCGAGATCTTTAAGTAAATTGTACAGGGAATTAGCTGGAATTCCCTTTGCTCCTACTTCTACGGCGTAGAGTTTAACCACGTAGCCATTTTTGGTTAACTCGTTAGTCAAGTCAAAGTATTTGTTCATCTTTATAGCGTGGTCTTTAGGTGTGTTAGTTTCCCACGGTACTGTCTATGGTACTGTGAGTTCAACAAGCTCTGCACGCCTATGCGATCGTGAAAAAGTCATTGCGTATTTTTTGTTGCTTTATGAGTATAATACTCAAGCAAACAAATAAATATTTACAGATTGAATACTTAGACGCATGGTCGCCTTCTCAAATAGCAAGAGAGATAGAATCTTCACTTAATCATGTCGTCTTGGTGCTTACGTGCCCCCAATACCCCGCCTACAGTCGTTCAAGCTCCAACTGTTTGATTAATGGAATAGATATATATAATATATTGTATATATATATATATATATTGTAATCAAAGGTAAACTTTGAACTCAGAACTGGGCTGGAACAGGCGCGGTCCGAGGGGGGGGGGTCACAGGGGACATGACCCTCCCCCCCCCCCCAAACCGTGCACGTCATATTGAAAAGTCCCAGTACGAGGGGCGGGGGGGGGGTTAAATTTCTTAAGGAATTTCCGAAGTGACCCCCCCCCCCCCAAAACTTCAAGCTGCGACCGCGCCTGGGCTGGAACATTAAACTAGGCGTTTAGTTAAAATAGCTTAGTTTACTATGTATAGATAATAGATATTACGTACACATTATATACTTACGTGACTAGAGGACCGGGTCCCGGGTATCACTTCGGCTTCGCCCGGGAATAAAGTCGTGAAAGAATCATAAATAAGAATTTTACATACTTACAACATTTTCAAAATTTTGAAAAACAGTGATATAGGTATATGTACATTTATTTCGGACCAGAAACAACTGAAATTCGTGCGTCTTCAAAGATGCCGAATTTTCCATACAACTCTGACGTGTCAAGGCAATACACTGTATAATGAAAAACACCAATTTGAGAAAAACGCCAAAATGTCTGTTGAACAGTCTTTTTGTAATATAAAGCTTTTAAAACTATGAAAATAAATGAAATTTATATCATTTTGTAGGGGTTTTTATTGTTGTTATAGCCATATAAAGATTTTGACAATAAAAATTCATAGTTTTCTAGGGCATTCAAAAAAGACTGTGAGTTTAACTGATTAACATTAATTTGTTAAGCTCGTGTAAGGTATAAGACTGTAAGTAATAATACAGTGTTTTGCGTTAATAATCCTAAGCATTTATCATTAGATATAATAATGTACTATTGAATACAGTTTTTTGCTGAAACCGTTTTCTTAAGATTAAGTAAGTGAAACCTGTTCTAGTAGGGGTAGTGGATTAAGTAAAACAATTAAAAAGTTATTTTAATTATTTACTTTAATATGGTTTGAACCATGACACAATTGAAATTATATTGACCTTATATACCTACCTACTACTAAGGCTAATAAGTCTCTCATTTTCATAGTCACAATTTGAGATCAACATCAACAGTAAACCGACGGGACACAGCGATGAAGACCACAGAGCCCCACTCACGCGCCACTACACCGAGGATTTGCCAGATGTCGAGCAGTGCGAGGTAGAGGCGGCTCTCAGGCAACTGAAGAACAACAGGTCCCTGGGTGATGACGGAATTACTACTGAGCTGCTGAAAGCAGGTGGCGCTCCAATCCTGAAAGAGCTAGCAAGTCTCTTTAGTTCCGTCATCCATCAAGGGCTAACACCTAGGGCATGGAGCGGGAGTGCGGTGGTACTGTTCTTCAAAAAAGGGGATAAGACCTTGCTGAAGAACTATAGGCCCATCTCACTCCTGAGTCATGTCTACAAGCTGTTCTCGAGAGTCGTCACAAATCGCCTCGCGGGTAAGCTCGACGAGTTCCAGCCACCTGAGCAAGCCGGGTTTCGAAAAGGCTATAGTACCGTTGACCACATCCATACTGTTCGGCAGATTGTAGAAAAGACGCAGCAGTACAACCAGCCGCTGTGTATGGCGTTTGTGGACTACGAAAAAGCCTTCGACTCTATCGAAATCTGGGCTGTGCTGGATGCCCTGCAGCGGTGCCGTGTCGATTGGCGATACATCAAGGTGCTGAGATGCTTGTATGACACTGCCACAATGTCCGTCCAGCTCCAAGACCAGAAGACGAAAGCCTCCAGCGTGGAGTGAGACAGGGAGATATTATATCTCCCAAACTATTCACCAACGCATTAGAGGACGTCTTTAAGACTCTGGATTGGACTGGGCGGGCATCAACATCAATGGTGAGTACATCTCGCACCTTCGGTTCGCTGACGACATCATCATAGTTGCGGAGTCGCTGGAGCAACTGGACGAAATTCTGCACAGCCTGAATGGAGCTTCTCGACAAGTCGGCCTCGGTGTAAACTTGGATAAAACCAAGATCATGATCAACGAACATGTTGTACCGAGACCGATTGCCATCGAAGGGGCGACACTCGAAGTTGTTCGAAAATATATTTACCTGGGGCAAGTTATCCAGCTCGGTAAAAACAACTTCGAGAAAGAAATAGCCAGAAGGATCCAACTGGGGTGGGCAGCATTTGGCAAATTGCGTCGGGTCTTCTCCTCCCCTCTGCCGCAATGCCTCAAAACAAAGGTTTTCGACCAGTGCGTACTGCCTGTTATGACCTACGGTGCCGAAACGTGGCCACTGACGGTAGGGTCAGTCCGTGACCTAAAAGTCGCGCAGCGGGCTATGGAGCGAGCTATGCTTGGAGTCTCTTTGAAGGATAGAATTCGCAACGAGGTTATCCGACATAGAACCAAAGTTACCGACATAGCTCGCAGAATAAGTAAGCTGAAGTGGCAGTGGGCTGGCCACATCTGCCGAAGGACCGATGGCCGTTGGAGCAAACGAGTCCTAGAGTGGAGACCGCGCGTAGGGAAACGGAAGGTGGGACACCCCCTAGCCAGGTGGACCGACGACCTGCGAAAGGTGGCTGGGACGGATTGGATGCGGAAGGCGGAGGATCGGCAAACGTGGCGCACATTGGGAGAGGCCTATGTCCAGGAGTGGACTGCAGTGGGCTAATTGATTGCCACTAAATTACCCTTGCCCTTATTGACTTAATGCAGGCACAAATGAGTGCGAACTGAACTAAATCAAAACAAATACACGTGACCGGCGAAGACGGCCGCAGCGCTTGCGGTCCTGCTCTAACATATGTATGCGTGAAATGAGTAAGAGCGATAGCGATAGGCTCACACGCGCATCCAGGGCGGTCGGTCAATTATACAGTGTTTGGCCTTGATAACGTCGCTCATTCCCTTGCATTGAATGTATCGAACATGCGATACTATTAAGGTAAAACACTGTTTTAAAGAATACCGTTTTATGGTTTGATGAAGGTACATTTTTTAAAAGATACATGGTTTTTTAATATTGAATATCTTCGTAAATAAAGGTCGTAACACAAAATTTATTAGTTTCACTTAAAGTAGACCCTAAAATACGCCGAATAAGCGTTGTTAAGGCAAAACACTGTATTCGCGTATACAGTGTAATAGATTGACACGTCAGAACTGTTCATCGCCTATTTCACCTCTTTAGTAGTGAAATTTCCAAAAATCCCTCCTCAGGAGTTATCACCTGCCAAAATTTCAAGTTTATAGGTCCACCGGCATAGGCTCTGCGTTGATGAATCAGTCAGTCGGGAGAAGTAATTGTGCGTACTAGAGAAGCTGTTCAAAATAAAATTCTTGTCAGCTTGTCTTCTGAACAGCTTGTCTTCTGAACAGCTTCTCTTCTGAGCAGCTTGTCTTCTGAACAGTTTGTCTTCTGAACAGCTTGTCTTCTGAATGCCCTGCAACCAATGCCTTCTATGTCATTAACTTATTGGCAGACTGTATGGAGCAAAAAAAAAAAGTTCACTAAAAGCGAAACTTCCCGCTCGTACTAAGCCACTGCTTTTTGTAGCTGTCGTCTGTGAAGGGACCGAAATTCTATAATTCGTTAGTACATAATCCTTTTATGTATGAATTTATTTCGTTGATAAGGTTTCGAAACTGTCCAATGTCCATCTATTGCAATGTCATACTTTGGGACTTTGCTTATCATATTGATTAAGATAGGGATGAAACGACTCAGGCGGGATTCGAACTCGCCACCAGTCTCCTATACAGGAGGAATGTCCTGCCAGTCGTTTCAGTTTTTCCTATCTTTAATCAATTTTATTGAAATTTCATTCAATTTGCTTATCAGGTAATTTATTCATTAGAATTAAAATATATTTTCTTTTGTTACAGGTAAGTTATTCCAAAACATCATTTTGCGCGCTCCGGGTATCAAAACCAGAATCTCGTGGTCACTGGACTCTTCTTAATAAGAGGCTCCTCATCGTAAGGGTCATAAACTCGCCAAACTTTCAATGAGTACAACCTTATTATATTAATTATATAACAATTTCAGACATCTTTAACAAGCCGTAAGTAACCCTACTCCCTAAAATTATCTTTCAAAAGTAAGCATCCAATTAATTAATTTAAAAAAATAAACCGCAACAAAAATTTAGTCTACGGACATCTTTGTAATCTCACTCTTAACGTAATAGAAATACGGTGTTTATTTCTATAGCTTCTGGAGATACGGGGTTATTGAACCGTTAGCATCTTCAGGATTCCCACTCCTCCCAATTAGATGAGGGGACTTGATTACAATACTTATGAACAATTATCTGTGGGATGGATGATAGCGGTTGCGGAAAAAATATATTGGTTTTGTATTCAACTGGATTGAGTTGGGGGAGGTTCGGCTCAGTGGGCATATTCGCGATTTCACAGGAAATCTCTTATAATTTGACTTGGGTAACCTCGATGTTGTAATGATATAGACTTATTCTTCACTAATATCTCTAGGGTAAGGAAAGCACTATGTGATCACTACTTTGAGGATTAGTAATTTTCCTTTGGTGTATAGTACATACTCTCTGTAACTGTTTTACTTATTTGTTGTAACATGTAAAATTTGCCGTAAAAATGTGTGTGTTGCCATAAATTCTTGAAATACTTGTTATTGGCGAAAACTTGTAAGTGGCCTTCATTATGTTTATAATTTCACTTAATGCCATTTAGTAGCTGTAAGTTTTCCGAAATTGTAAAATAAAATAAAATATGTTAATATGATATAGATCGTAGTGTTGTGGATTGTGGAAAAAGTCAGGTTGATAAGAAAACGAATACAGATACACAAGAGTGGTGTGGTCTAGAAGAAATTGTAGGGATGCTGGGATGCTTTGAACACGTAGAATATAGTGATGACTGATGAGATAAGCTAGTGACACACTATTGTAGGTATAGCAATTGTATTAAAAAAATGATTTGTCGGAAGCACTTGAAACCTTGACTTTTTGGAAAAGTTTAATTCCAGTGAGGGAAAGCCAGCCTATCCCGTCGTAGGTGGAAATGCGTGATTGCATTATATTCTCTCAGTCTAAAATATTAGGACCCTTTCACTGCAGTGGGAAAGAGGAGAATCGACCAAAGCGATAGTTTAAGAACTTAGACAAAGGTAAAATAGACTACTTTCAACACACAAATAAGTACGTCCATATTCACAATAACCACAAAGTCAGAGTTTACCCTCAGCTTTCCATCAGGGAAAATGGGATCATATTGACAACCAAAACCAAAAAGTCACAGGTCATTGGCATAGCTAGTTGTGTATGCGCGTTTGCGTAATAATGATATCGTGTAGCCATAATGAACTCGGGTTCGGTTTGGCGTGTACGACAATATTTGGCCTGATTTCAACCCTCGTAATGTTTTTAATCAACGTCTCGTGGGTATACAGCGCGGTTTATATGTTGCCCTTTTTAATTTTATAGCGTCGTATAACCGAAGGAATATTATTTTATTCTGTTCTATTTTGGAGATTTTGGAGAATTTCCATTTCAACCTTCTCTACTCTCTACTAGTTTTTTCTACCACATTTTAGGGAATTGTATCCCGTTTTTTTGTGATTATTTACATTTAGTCCGGGTCACTATTTCCTGGTGTTATGACTGACATGGGAAGGACATTACCATAGCTCCTCAACTCATCTCTCTGCGAATGTTTATGGACGCCATTAACCGCTTATCTTTGATAGATACAGATTTATGTTTATTTGATTGGTCATCCCATTCCCATGACGACAAAACTTTGTCAAGTTGTTGGATGTTGCGAAGTTTAGACGATCTAAGCGTACGGACAACAGGAAATTAATTTACTTACTTTTATTTTGTACTATGTAAAGATATGTACTTAGGTACAGAATTACCATGCTGCACCAACTTCAAATAATTGGGATACAGGTAAGCAGATGAGGATAGGTATGAATATTTTGATGGTCTAGAATCTAGATCTAGAAGACAAACATGCTATGTGCAAAATTGTGCATTTTGCATATTTGTCTCCTACACCATCAATTATAGTGTTCATATTCGAACGTAGGTACCTACTCACAAAATTTTGCACTTTTTTGTGTTCTAGAAGACCATCTAATTGATTCACAGGCTTAATTTTAAACCTTTAAAAAATAATTGATGTTTGTACCAACTTGGTTTCAACACCGTCACTGTCACAATTTACATATTACCAAATATCCTATAATACATTTTTTATGCGTTTCGTAAATAAAAAATTGTAATTTCAGTACTTACTAATTACTATTTAGTGCATTTTTGTATAATTATTTCAAAATTGAAATGTCGTCATTATTCAATTCTTGACCTTGTCAAAACAGCTCGTGAAGTGTGGGCTCACAACACCTCTGCCTACCCCTTCGAGGTTATACGTAATTATATTATCTACAATTACCCCTCAGTTTATGTCAGAGAGTTGAATGCACGGAAAACAATCTTATGCCGTAGTAAATGTACTTCGAAAGTCCAGTCGAGTGCCCTTGGTCTGTGCGGCGATATTTCCTTGATTATAATCGGCAGTTACGAGTTTATGGTTCATTAGACTTGTTGTGACTTACGGCCGAATACTCAAACGCAACTCAGTATAAAACAACACTTGATTTAGAGATCAATGTTATGTTGAGTTCTGTTGTACAGTCAACAAAGGAGATACAGTCACACTTTTCCATAAATAAAGCTGTAGGTATGTAAAGTGGGTGACAGACGTGCGAGTAAGTACGCGGACGCGGACTTATGGCTCGGCGACCTTACTCGCACGTCGGTCACCATAAGTTCGCGTACTTAAAACCGCCGAGTAAGTTCGTTGGCGATCTAGCAAGTTTGAAATTTTGCTCATAACTAGAGGTTTGCAGCAGAAACAGCTGTTTTTATATAAGTCCATAAATGTTGTAGAAAATAAATGTAATAGAAATGTCTAATGACCATTTTTACCTCTATCCTTTCATTCCTTTTCATTCTGACATGAATTGGCAAGGGCATAAGTGACAGCACGCGTGTAACGCCCCTGGTACTTATTGCAAAAGTCCATAGGCCTCGGTAAACCCTTTCTATCGGGTGGGCCGGGAGCTTGTCTTCCACCTGAGTGGTATAAAAAAATAAGGCGATGTGGAACCTCTCAGTCTCAGAAGAGACTTTGCCTCTCTGTGTGTGTTCTACCGCCTATGTACAATGGTTTGTGCTCAGATGAACTGTTTGATATGATGCCCACAGCTACATTCTATCATCGCACTTCTCGCCATAGGCGGGAAATTCATCCTCACACATTGCGAACGGAAACGGTGCGCACTGTGCGGTATGAAAGGAACTTCATCCCACGCACACTCAAGCTGTGGAATGAACTCCCCGCGGTGGTTTTCCCAAGCGACTACACTATGGGGCACTTCAAGAAGGCCATTAGAAGGTTTCTTCAGGGTCGGCAGCACGAGTGTGACGCCTCTGGTGTTACACGCGTCCATAGGCCACGGTAACCACTTTCCATCAGGTGGGCCGTGTGCTTGTCTGCCACCTAAGTGGTATAAAAAAAAACAACTCAACGAATTTCATACGTAAAACTTGCAAGCTTGCAACGTAATTATTTACACTGCTGAAATCCAACCTAAACCGTAAAACACATCGTATGTACTTCAAAACACACCATGACTCAATATTTTCAGAATATTTACTTGAAGGCTTCACCGATAAATATATCCACCCTCAAAGCTCTTCCTAAAACCGCCAAGCGCCATACACACCGGACGCGCCTTTATCAATACCCATAATGCTTGCCATGTTGCCACCCCTCCGAACATCCCTTCAGGCTTTTGTAGCCAGATTAATGTCTGAAGGTAATCTTGGCTATGAAGGCTGCGAGGTTTGGTACTCAAACAAAATCTTATGTGAGATTGAAGAAGATGTTATTATAAAACTACTATTGAATGGTCGTGGCTTCGACACATTCCACAAGGATGTAAGTTTTAATTTACTTTCGTTGCAATACTTGCAATAGTTGTAAAATCTAAAAGGCATGTGGTGGCATCATTGAACCTTTTCCAACAGGAAGTCTAGTTTCCTGGAAATCGTGAGAAATCATTTTCACCCAAAAAATTCACCCCATCATCCCTCGTTCATTCTTTTACCAGATTTTAATAAATATTTTCATTTTCCACAAATCATCATCCTCATGGAGACGTAATTTCCTCGGCGCTCAGGGTCCACCTGCCGACTTTTCCTCCTCCATTTCGCAAGATCAGAGACCACTGCACGCATGTCACCCTCCACACCATCAAACCAGGACTTCTTGGGCCTAGCTGGACCCGGCAGGGGCGCCAGCCATTACCAGACATTTGTTACCCATGTAGCATGGCAATTTCCGTAAGACGCGACCGCATTAGCGAAGGCGGCTCTCTTGCATTTTCCACAAATAGCAACCACAAATGGGAACAGTATTCCAATATTTAACTTTTGAAACCTTAAAAAATCTTTACTCCCATCGAACCAAATTCCTGTGACTGGCGGTTACAAAATTCATATCGCAGAACGAAGCCGTTATACAAACGCAACGTTTAATCATAGACAATGAGCCAAACGCGACAGCGAGTAATGGCGTCGTTGTCCGCACAATGGGCTTCTGTGTTTGTGCTCCGACATTGTCATGATAATGTTTCTTGTGCGGTTAGCTACGCAAAGACATGTTTACTTTTGCGTTTTGTTTTATTATTAATTTAAATATTATTTACATGTTGGCCGGGCTCTGAATGCAAAGGTACGATTCCGTGGCCGACCGCATACGACAATGCCGACGCACACAGCACATACACGTAATTCTTAGCGGCTTCTCAATGGTCTCCTATATCCGTATCAGAGTTTAACAAGTACATAATACGTAAGCTGTATCTGCTGCTGCTTATGAAGTTGTCGTATGCAGTCGGCTTCGGAATCATACCCTAAGGGATAAGATAAGACACACATGCTAGTTTCTACTTTTGCGACTATTCCGCATCCGAGGGGATGGCCCCCCCTTAAAATTGTAAATGGAGCAGGGTCAAACGGGGTGCGAGGGATATGCTTTTTTTATATCACTTAGGTGGCAGACAAGCACACGGCCCACCTGAAAATGGTTACTGTGGCCTATGGACGTGTTCAACACCAGGGGAGTCACCGTCGTGCACCAACCCTGTAAGAATAGAGAATTTCTGTACCGTCAGTGCAGAAGACAAGGCAAGACAAGCCTTTGGTCGAAAGCACAATCTATGTTCTAGGCTAAGCTCTTACACCTCGGGATTTGAAGAGCCGATATGGCATGCGATTTTAGTCGGTCCGAGTCCGACATGACCACCTCCGATGACGGACGAGTGAATGAGTCCCAATGAAAATGAGAGAAAATCCCAGCATTATTGATGGCTGTCATTTCAACAAACAGATTTTATTTAGATGGCTTTCAAATAAAAAAGGTAATCAAACACCGAATTACTTTTTACCAATCTGACACTCATCAATCCTAACGTTTATTTTATTTGCAAGTGAATCGCAACCTAATAAAAGGCTTTTTAATCTCGAGGACTCAACTCGTCCGAGTTGACCAAAGCTTTATTACGATCGAAATACGATTAGTCTGATATCTGTACCAATTAATCATAATAAAATATACCGACTTATCGAGATAGATCTAATCAGTTTACTGCGATTGGGGGACTGGGGGCTTCATTTCTCTTGAATTGTTCGATTAGCCATCGACCCCTTAGTACCTGAACTACCCATGGAAATGTTGGCGCGATATGGAAAGTCGATATTTGTTTTTTTATTTATACTACTTAGGTTGCAGACAAGTACACGTCCCACCTAATCATGTTTTGTAATATGCTCTTTCAGTAAGTTCAAAACATGATATTTCCATTCACGTAATACTATTTCGCTAAGTAGCAACGTGCCTTCTTTACTGCTATAAATATCTGTTTCCTTTTATTTCGGTCATTTTTATTGATCAAAAGCTTGCCTATAAGAAATTGCTTTTAGCGATAAGAACGCCCTTTGATAAAATCGAATTTGCTTACATAATACACCCTTTATAAGTATAAAGGATGGTCTATTATGTGAGCAAATTCGAATTGGTATAAGTACAGGCAAGTTTATTTATTTACTGACTAGCCGACACGCCCGGCTTCGCCCGTTCTTTACATCGAAACCCCCTATCATCCCTTTAAGCCATATATCCCCGCAATTTATTAATTTTCAAATAATGTATGGGAATCTGCCGGATTTGTTGATATTTATGAGTCCTGCTCCGCTCCCTTGGCTAGTAGCGTGATGATATATAGCCAATAACCTTCCTCGATAAATGAACTATTCAACACAAAAGGAATTTTACAATTCGAAACAGTAGTTCCTGAGATTAGCGCGTCCAATTTATTTTCATTCTACTTAGGTCGCAGACAAGCACACGGCCTACTTAATGGAAAGTGGTTACCGTGGCCCATGGACGAGTGCAACACCAGGTGAATCACACTCGTCCTGCCGACCCTAAGAACAGAGAGATTCTGTGCCGTCAGCGAAGAAGACACCCAGGACGGCCAGGACAAGCCATTGGTCTTCCCACTGACAGCACAAGACCTCTCCACTGAGCTCTGGCTGCCCTCCTCACCGCGCGTCGGGAACACAACACGAGGTTATTATAACGCGGTATTCTGTAGGGCGGAGGTACTTCCCCAGACGGACTGCTCTATTGGGACGGAAATACCGTCTTGTCCTACCGCCTCCAACCAAACAAACAAACTCTTCAGCTTTATCCATGTCCAAACTTCCATACTAATATTATAAATGCGAAAGTAACTCTGTCTGTCTGTCTGTCTGACTGTCTGTCTGTTACACTTTGGTATAGGGGTAGTTCAGACCTTGAGAAAGGACATAGGCTATGTTTGGTCGCGATAACCGACATCCACGCGGGCGGAGCCGCGGGCAAAAGCTAGTAATATTATAGATACAACAAATAAAATTGTCCTATTTTCCTTTGTTTTCTTTTTATTTCCACAATAAGTACAAATACCGCATCGATCACACAAAATATTAAAAACTTTTTAATTAAACGCTGAGTCAACAAAGTTTTTCCCGTTTCCGGGAAGTTCAGACAGTTCCATACGTCTTGCAGTCTGCGGCTATGACTCATTCGGGACTGCGGCTTCGCTCGTGAGGGTGCATGGCATTAAGGGTACGTCGCCCCCCCAAGTGACTCATAAACGGGGTTGTATTTGATGGGTTTAGAATATGAGAGTTGAGCGTTTTACATGACATAATTACTTTCATTTATGCTGTTTGAAAAAAAAAATCTGGTATACAAGAAGGTACTTGTAGTTGAGTTGCTGGTTCTTGCGTATGTATGTGCTAAATTTCCGTGACTACTAGACTGATTTTGATGAAATTTTTCATGTCTAATCTTCTATGTAGAGAAAACTAATATTGGAAAATCGACCCCGAAACACAGGTTATAAAACATGTTCTTACGCATCTACGGATAATATTATATGGATTTGGATTTAAAGTTTAATTGCACGGTGTTTTGAGTGAGTCCAGTCATTATAATTGTGAAAGAAACTCTATCTGTGTGTCTGTCTGTTTGTAATTTAACCAAAATCGGTTCAGCGGTTTAGGCTTGAAAGACACGCCTAAACCACTGAACCGATTTTGGTGAAATTGTTTATAGAGATATTAGAGCATGAAACCGGACATAGACTATGTTTGGTCGCGATAACCGATATCCACGCTAACGGAGTCGAGGCTAACAGCTAGCAAATCATATTATTATTACTTAGGTTTATTTTTCAGCTCTAGCCCCAGTTAACGTTTAAATGGTTCCATCCACTCCAGACTACAAATATAGTCTTTTCAATGGTTTTCCCAAGCGACTATACAATATGGGGTTCTTCAAGAAGGGCATTAGAAGGTTTCTTCAGGGTCGGCAGCACGAGTGTGACGCCCCTGGTGATACATTACGTCCATAGGCCACGGTAACCACTTTCCATCAGGTGGACTGTGTGCTTGTCTGCCACCTAAGTGGTATAAAAAAAAAATAGTATAGTCACTTTAAAATAATAACTTAGGTACATATATGAAAAATCTTATGTAATTAGTCGAATTCCGCTTCAACTTGTGACTTGTAACTGAAACTTCCTTCAGTTTGTTAATGAATATCCGACTTCAGGTAATAAAGTGTTTATGAGTCCAACAAACTTGTGGGTTCTCCGTATATTTTATTGTCTTTGTTAGACATTATGTAATGAAGATATACAGAATGTATGGGAAATCTAAACTCGGTCTAGAATGTATTTTAACCGGTAACCACTGTCCATCAGGTGGGCCGTGTGCTTACCTACCACCTAAGTGGCATACAAAAATCTTGAGCGTACGTGTACCGAGCTTTCTTTAAGAGATGGGGCAAAAGACAATTCGGATCCGGAGGAGGGGGAAGGGTAGTCGTCTGTTTTAGATTTTTTTACTTCGGGCAGAGAGAACAGGGTGGAACAAGCGCCCCACTTGCCCCATGGCTACGCCCATTTTTGTTTGGAAAGCTACTCGCCACTGCACCATTCACACTATCGACCTGGAAAACACTGGTATAGAACAGTTTCGATATTATAACTACTGGTTGAATACTGTATCTATATTCAATATCCAGTAAGTTTTCAAGTAACTAGCTATTCAGGTATTACGTGCAGACATAAACTATAACTCTTTTTCACGACAGCCGTAAGTTTTATGCGAAATGGCTAGACGCAAGCCGGCCGACCGACCGTTTGTGCACCTAACTTATTTAAAAGTTTCCTGAGGCAGGGTAAAATAACAATTCAGTCGTTTTAATATGAAAATGTTAATATTTTGTTGAGAAATGGCTTGTGTATAATGTGCGTATATCTCGCTCATAAATCTAAGGCGTGGATTAAATAAAAAAGGCAAAATGGCATAAGGCATAATCAAAGCAAAATCGTACATAGCGACGTCGAGGGTTGTGCTGATTTCAAAAGCGCAAACAGAAAACAGATTTTGAACTTGCGCGATACAAGGTTTTACAATCAGCACAACTTTTTGCAGAAAATTAGCTTTTTTGTTTTAGCACAACATGTAACAGTACAACAGATTTTTTAAAGAAAAGCTTGGTTTTAAAAAGCCTTTTCATTAATAATTTTATTAATTAAAAGAAGCTTGTAAAGTATGTAAGGATAGAGTCAAATGGCGGGCTTTTCCGTATGAAGAAGTGTCCAAAGGGGTCTCAAAAGTTGTCGTACGGGTATTTTTATGGAGGTCGTATGAATACGTAGAATATTATACTCTGTGACTGCGAGCCCATCGATACGTACGACTTTATGCTTTGATCGAACCTTACGCCTTGTGCCTTTTGCCTTATTCTATACAGGTAATACATTCTTGTGACGCTATTTATACCTTTTTTTTATTTTATTTTTTTTTTTTTTTTTTTTTTTTATCGTGCGAAAAATCCCCTCGGATACCTCCCTCGCCGGAGCCGGAGGAGGAGGTTATGTCGGACTCGAACCGACTAAAACGCACGCCGACTGTGGGCCGTCCGTTGCCGGAGGTGAGATTGTTGTAGCCATATCCCTCGCACCCCGGCCGACCCAGGGCCATATCTCTCGATCTGGCCCTCTCCCGATGTGGGGACCGTAGAGTCCCAACTCGCCCCCGGGTATGGGGAGGCACGCAATGCGCACCGCCGCCGTGGCCTGCTTCTGCTAGGGTGACAGGCGGCTCCACCCGTCACCCCCAGGCCCGCGCTCATGGGGGACGGAGGTCGTTCTGCGACCTCCGACGCCCGAGTTGCCGTCGCTCGTTACGGGCCGCGCGGTTAGCGATTCTCCTACGCTCTTCGCGGACCGCAAGGTCTGCGATTCTCCTTCGCTCCCGCTCCGCCTCCCATTTCACGAGCATTATTTGCTCGCAGAAGGAGGCGCCGGCGGCCCACGCATCCGCGCAGCGCTATTTATACCAAGACCGCCTGGTGGTCGATATTCAATTAAGTACAAGATCTATTCGCCCATAAATTTTCGCCTTCACGCTCTAACGGCTCATACCTATCGTGTTCTACTATACGCAGGTACCGCGTTGAAACATTACTTTCGACAAATCTGCATTGTAGTACTTGATAGAATAAGATGTAGGTAGTTGTGCTATAGGGAAGTGGAGGAGGAAGAGCCGGAAGGCGGACCCTGAGCTCCGAGGTCATCTTGGCCACGGATGCAATCAGGATAATGCGTCTACATGAGGATGATGAGTTGTGCTATAGGGAATTAGAGTGTTTTTCGAGTTCCCTACCACTCAATCATTTGGTCATGGTAGTTGTGCCGTGGGTCCGGGTTGAATTGTACCGACAACTCAACCAGGACCCACCGACTTAGTTGAGTAGAAGGGAATCGAAAGTACTTACGGCACAACCAGTTGAGCATAGTAATTGAGCCTTGGGTAAAGAAGGAAAATCTAGCTCTACTCCCCATGGATAGTTTATTTTGAACTTTTTTTGCCATTTTCCTCTGAGAGGAAATCATCCGTCAATCAGCAGGTGTTCCTGTTTGCAACTAAGATTGACTTGGACCTCGAATCTTAGTGGGATCCTTTTTTTTATACCACTTAGGTGGCAGACAAGCACACAGCCCACCTGATGGAAAGTGGTTACCGTGGCCTATGGACGTATGCAACACCAGGGGCGTCACACTCGTGCTGCCGACCCTGAAGAAACCTTCTAATGCCCTTCTTGAAGAACCCCATATTGTAGTCGCTTGGGAAAACCATAGCGGGGAGTTCATTCCACAGCTTGAGTGTGCGAGGGATGAAGTTCCTTTCATACCGCACAGTGCGCACCATTTCCGGTCGCAATGTGTGAGGATGAATTCCCCGCCTATGGCGAGAAGTGCGATGATAGAATGTAGCTGTGGGCATCATGTCAAACAATTCATCTGAGCACAAACCATTGTATAGGCGGTAAAACACACACAGTGAAGCAAAGTCTCTCCTGAGACTAAGAGGTTCCACATCGCCTGTGAGTATGGGATTGCCGACGAGCCTCCTCGGAGATCAATGCCCTTCTCGAACCTGAACACAACGTTCTAGTGGTCAAACTGTCACAGCTATGCGTAGGGCAACTTTCCTAATATACAATTAGGTATACTGCTGACAAACTTTTACCAATAAAAACTAAAACGGTATCAGATTTTAATCTACCCTTGCTAATTATATCAGAGTTAATGGTAAAGGGCGGTTTAATGGCACACTAACCTATAGCAGTAGGTTTATACTGAACTAAGTTCATATAGGTATACAATGTTGTGTCGTAACTCGTAATCGATATTCCCGAGCCTATCTAAGGAAACCATTATATATGAACCTTGTAGAACATGAGTGTATTTATATGGCTATAGAATACTCGATCTGGGGCATTGGTAGCTTAGTGGTTAAGTATTCGGCCTTGAGATCGAGAGATCCCGGGTTTGAATCAAAGAATCAAGAATCAAAGAATCAATTTCGTTTATTCAATTTAGGCACATATAGAGCACATATGAACGTCAAAATATTACAATTTGTGTCAAGAAGTATGTGAACAAAAATAAGATATTAAATAAATTAAAGTAAACCATTTGAAAATGATTCTTTCGCTGGTTCGGTAGTTGGTTCTACTGAGAAGATACCAGCAAGAAACTCAGAGAACTCAATTTGAATCCTGGACATTACATTATCGACGTAAACCGACTCCTAACACAAGCAATTTAGCTTAGCTAGATGGGTTAAGGGGAATATTAGTAATTTCTGTTACCAATATTCTTTAAAAACCATCCAAATCATCCTGCCTTTGACATATCTATCTCTGCATCACCCGAAGGTTGTCTGGCAGAAAAACTCTGGTGAATTTAAACAGAAAAAGCAAGAGGCATAAGGAATTCCTTGCCAGTACACGTGTTTCCCTCTTCCTACAGGCCCGAGTCTTAAGCGGGGCGTAAAAGCATCTGATGATGCTTTCAAGCTGAGTGCAACCATTGTAACATGGTTCGTGTCTATGATGGTGACTATTGTAAAATCAGCAGAACCTGGCATCAAATAAACACGACACTTTCTAAAAATAGCACACAAGTACCAATTGTGAATAACGTATAGAATTGATGTACGGTCAGCAAGGCCGCGGGACCCTCGCATCACCATTGTCACACAATCGTATGTCGTTCAATTTGTAGTTAATAACATCAAGCCGCGCACTCACTGACGAGATGATATTACCGTTTCAGATTACTCTTGCCGCAGAATCTACTAATATTATAAACGCGAAAGTTTGTAATATGGATATTTTTGTTACTCTTTCACGTAAAAACTACTGAATTTATTTTAATAAAACTACAATAATATAGCTTACTAGCCTTTCGCCCGCGGCTCCGCCCGCGTGCATCTCGGTTAACGCGACCTTTGGTCATATCTTCGGTTCTACTCAACCGATTGCGATCAAACAAACGTAAGATTTTAAGTCTGAGCAAGCCCTTTCTAACAAAAAAAGCGCATCAAAATCCGTCCAGTAGTTTTCGCGTCCATCGCGGACAAACAGACAGGAAATTCAAAAAAAAATATTTTCGTGTTCAGTATCGTTAACATAACATATAATTAGGTATTTAATAGTAATAGATTATACATCAGAATAACAGATAGGCTACGTTTTGTCGTGATAACCAACATCCACGCGAGCGGAGCCGCGGGCAACAGCCAGTAGGTAGTTTAATAATTAGTATGAAGGCTTACTGGTTTGATCTTTAAGAAGCCAACCTGGACATCATCAGTAATTTTACTTGTGTTTTACCATACCGGTACGATGGCGTTAATAAGGCCTGCTTCAAGGTGAACTGTCACTATCATGATTGCTTGCAACACCAATCAGTGCCATTTGCGTGTTTCGTACACTGTAGAAAAACTATTTTATACTTTTAAGAGATACCTTTTTTTAATACCACTTATGTGGCAGTCAAACACGGACCACATGTAGAGTACGCGCCAAGAAATATCAAATAAGTCCCTTGTAGACGGCGCGCGGCGCGGCGCAGCAATCGCAACTGCTTGTCGCCATACTGTGTGTTGATTGGTTCAGGCCATGACAGTAACATGGCCTGAACCAATCAACACACAGTATGGCAGCGATGTCATTTTAGTTCCTAGTTTTGTCGCGGGACTTATTAGCTGGCGCGGACTCTACCTCTAGCACGAACTTCTATCGTAATCGTATCGACAAAATGGAGCATTGCGATTGGCAAGCTTCACACACACACAGTTTCACAGTAGTCAGGCGGCCAATCACAATGCTCCGTTTGCTCGATACATTTAAGTTACGATTATGATAGTTTTTCGTACTCGGGGAACTGATGGAAAGTGGTTACAGGGGCGTTACACTCGCGCTGCCGGCCGACCCAATAGATTGTAGATAATTTCAAAGTACTTTTCTAGACTTCTTCATCACTGTTTTGACCTAAATAATGAGACACTTGGTAGAATTATTATGCCCCGAGACTGCTCCCAGTACTTATTAGATTAAATTCACTGTAGTTGTAACAAATGACCTCAACTTTATAGGTACTTCTATTTTCGTGCGACCTCATAGCCGGCTAAATATATAAATGGCAGTCTAGACTTTGAAATGAGGTTTTGCTGGATACAATCTCGGAAGTATGAAGTTGACAACTGAAATACTTAGTTGTTATCTTTATCTTAGCCTGTCTCTGAGTGATAGCAATTTACCGCAAGAACTTTGAAATGAGAAATCTTTAAAATTATACCGTCTGCTCTGTCAAGATACCAAGATACGACTTTTGTTTAAGATGAAGTATTTAGAGTTATAAAAGCAATATTATCGTCTCGTAGCTTTTTACGGCGATTCTTTTAGCTGAAGAATAAATGCTACAAATGGATGGAACTGTATTGCAGAGTGTCCACTATTTTCAGTATTTTCCGCAATTTCTTGCAGAGGAACATTTCCACTGATAATAACGTGATTAGTAATTGCGGAAAATACTTGCCAGTGGACACTCTGCATATGATCATACCTACTCATACTCTACTCCTGTTTCTCCGAGAGGGTAGACAAAGATGTAACAACACCTATTGAAAAGGCGACGAGTGGTGACTACTTCTACTTTCGCGTAGTTTTCTGTGAGGTCCTTTATCATCACATGAACGACATAAACATAATGAATGCACTTTCTATGGATATCAGACATCCTGTTCTCAGTTTGATAGCAAACCGCCCATGAAAAAGCACTCGCTGATTGGAAATAATTATTGTTTATCGTAGGATTAAAATATACTTAACGATATTTTGTGCTGTCAGTAGGAAAACCAAAGGCTTGTCCGACTTACTTTTATTATCGCTGACGGCACAGAATAGGTAACAGTATAACCACTTAGCATCAGGTGGGCCGTGTAGTATAAAAAATATCTGCAACCTGAGTAGTACAAAAAAAAACCTAACCAATTTAATTTGTCTAATGAAATCCAGCAATTTACTACTTCATGTTGACCGCTTTAGTTTCAAAAGGCTATCGAAAGTTTGTCGACGACGCGAGCTGTTGCAGAACCACAAACTTTTCAGTCGAAATCAATATGTCTGGCCTATTTTTATTATTTATTAAGGAAGTTATTCTTTCTGAAATATCATACACGTAGGTTACAGCCATATATCCATCAGCCATTTAACCAAGAGTGTTTAATAATACTAAATATTGAACCCGTTTGGAAGCTCTGCATTTGGTTTGTAAGATTTTTATAATTTTTTCCTGTTGTTAACTAGACATCATCATTTTAACATTGTTTCTGATTGCAACCGCTTCTATTGGTCTTTCTCTTCCTTTTCTTTAGCTTAAAGGTATGATTCCATAGCCGACCGCATACGATAAACTGCCGACGCACGCAGCACATGCGCGTAATTCATTGCGGCTTCTCAACGGTCCCCTTTATCCGTATTGAAGTTTAACAAGTAATGGGTACGCTGTGTGTGATGTATGCGTCTGCAGTTGTCGCATGGGGTCGGCTTCGGAATCATACCTTATCTAATCTAACACCAAGAGAAAATTCATATCATTGTTGCATACTTTTGGCACAAAATAGATATAGTGTGCTTTTGGTGCTATTGAAATAGGTGCCATACAAACTCAAGACATACCTCAGAGGTGGGGGCGGACTCCAGCTATATACCTATATAAAATTCATTCCAGTTCCTATGATATTTCCTTAATGGTAGATTGTCATGTTATAGTGCAATAATCCATGATACTTATGTGCCGGCACATTTATTATTCCTTATGTTTGTTTCTTGATGTCTTGAACGGGTTCACGGAAGATTTGAATAACAGTCTTGTATGAGTAGTATTGTACTTCTTCAACACCATGAGACGGGCTGTATGGAACCTAAAAATTATGGTATCGTTGTAAAATCACTACTGGATGAGTTCCAAGTCCCAATACACCATTTTTGGCTGCTGTCATGCGGATGACATTACAAAAAGGTGTCAATATTCAAACATATTATACATACATAGACATCCATGCGGGCGGAACCGCGGACCGCGGGCAACAGCTAGTATGTATGTATGACATACTAGCATTTGCCCGCGTGGATGTCGGTTATCGCGACGTGTAATCGATCTCTGTACCAAGTTTCATCAAAATCAGTTCAGTGGTTTAGACGTGAAAGCGTATCAGACAGATTGAGTTACTTTCGCATTTATAATATTAGTATGGATATTGACACCTGCAAATCCCTTAAGGGGTAGGCACTAGGCAGAGGTATATTGTCACCCACATTTCACCAACTATAATTTTCGTGCCCACGTAATAGGTGGCGAGCCTATTGACGTTAATCGGGCGCTTTGTCATGGGCTGTTTGTTTACTGTCTAATGGAAAACAGCCCTATCCCTTAGCCGCCTTCTACGACACCCACAGAAGGAGCCCTATTTTACTCCACCGGTAACCAACCCGGCAATAGAAATTCATGATCACATTTATTTAGTTCCTGTGTTTCTCTCGATCGTAGGACCAACTCCTTCAACCAGCCCCGGATCTTCAATTTTTTTTAGGCGGGGCAAAAACTGAAAATGCCGCCCCCGGCCGCTTTTTTGCCCTACGTAAATTCCCTTGAATGCCGGCGGGAGGGGGGGGGGGGGGTGAAGTCGTTCCTTCTACTCCATCATGATGTCCGGATGGAGCTGGACTTCTCGAGGCTCGGGTTCCCGTCCCTGCTCCCACGTCAACTTTCACCACTAATATAGCAATTTCCCAGACCAGAGAGACTTGGGAGATGCACCCTGAAGCACCTGAACCTTATTGCGAAGCAAACAGTCGTATCCGTTGTTCAGTCACTCCTTTGACAGGGTTACTCCTGTCAAATGAGTGACCCCAAGACCGATTTCTGCGGAGTACCGCATGACATTTGATGACGACCAAGGCCGGTCAAGGTAGATGATGGCTCTCTCCGTCAAATACACCCCGACTAGGCGGCAAAGGTAGAGATGCACTTCATGGTACACGAGCGCCTCCCTGGAAGTCCTGGTAAGTCTAGGGCAAGGTGTTGAACGCATTGGCGATGTGATGTCCAAGGACACCGCTAACATTACCTCGCCCCGGGCAAACTCATCCTTCACCAGAGCCCTCATGAGCATGGAATGGACTGGAATGGAAAGGGGACTCTTTTGTCCGCACTTAGCCTCATTTTTTGGGCCATTGTGCATGGACCTCATGAGCATGATGGCATCTACGGTGGAGCACCTCTGGCTGAAGTGATATTGGCCAATCGCCATCTCCGGCCACAACCTGGAGCGGCGTTCGATGAGGCACTTCCCTATAACTCTTTCAAAGAGTTTGCGCACCTCGTCAAGCACCACTATGGGTTGGTAGGAGCTGTTGAGCTGTTCACTCATGCATGCTTCTCAAACAAATGATTGTATTTAGACTAAGTAGACTAAGCATTTTTTGTAAATAGACCAAAAAAAAAAAAAAGCCCGCTGAGTTTCTTGCCGGAGTCTTCTCAGGCCGGGGCCGCGTTTCGAACCGGTGGTCCATTTGCTAAGCTAGTCTTTAGTACATATATGTATATTATTGACGTTTTGTAAGTGCCGTTTTGATGGTCTATACAGAATAAATGATTTTTGACTTTGACTTGACTTAGGCTAACGGTGAGTCCACCGGGCGCCCTTTCGAACGGGGACCATTTACCTCGTCTTCCATGATTGCGGAAATTGGCTCCGCTATAAACATGCGTTAAGAAGCTCTGTCACTTGGGGACTTGGAGATCTTCGACTAGAGTAAGGACCCACTCTCGTCCTGGAATGACGTCGGGTCCCGGGGCGGTTTTGTTACTTCTTGGCTCTGATCATTGCACCGCCAGCCCTAGTTCTACCTCAAGTGACCTCGAGTCGTCGTCGTCATCCACACTGGGCGCCATAGGCGACCGAGGCTCAGTAGTCTGCGTTGGAACGTGTTTCGTCAGCTGCGCTGGGAACAGGGAGCCATCAACTCCTCTGAATAGAACTGGTGGAGACACCTAGTCAACGGGGTCCAGGGGTGCAGCTTGCCGCTTTCCATAAGGCAAGGTCGCCCTCAAGGGGGCGGCCTTTCATCTGCAAAGTTTGATTTTGCCGCCCCCTGATGCTGCCGCCCGGGGCACGTGCCCCGGCTTGCCCCCCCCTAGATCCGGCCCTGCCTTCAACACTAAGCTACCGTCACTTCATAAAAAATATCTGTAATTCTACATTTCCCTACTTTATTCCCATAAAATATATTCCGCCCGGGCGAATAATTTTCGGTAACCGTGCACCAAGAGATAAATTGCTTCACATATTTTAACCGGGTTTATATAAACCGAGTAGATGTGACTTTTACGTCCGGCGTATTTACTGTAATAGGTAGGCTCAACGTGGTTGGATTTCACGTTGGTGCCTACCTTGTTCGAATAGAAAGTCAACTTTATTAACTTAGACTGATACTGATAACAGAGCTCACTGGAGGATTTTGTGCTGTCAGTTGGATTAAGGTGATTACATACGCGAATGACTTTCACCATACAAATGCTCAAGGTCATTCGCTCATATTTGAACCGTAAAAATCAGTAAAACTAATTTTAATAGATAACTTTATAGGCAACGGTTACTAACTAAGAAGGTCACGTCGTGCTAATACACTTATTTAACATACATGTGAAATTTTAGATTATTTGGATACACATTGTAGAAAATATTTGGTTTCATAAGAAAGAGTAGAGTGATGTTCAGAGCCTCTTTTTAACTATTTCCTCCTTCTTTATTCAATTTATGAAAAGGAGAAGCTATTCTGTATATCCTGTAGTATGCAGGCATGTAAATTCTAGATCAGTAGGTTTTATAGTTAATAAGAAAAACGGTTTCGAAAATACCGATTTTTCGATGCTGATCTGATTCGGGGCCTTAAGAAAACCTTGTCCTAATTGTCTTATTCGCTGACGGCACATATTCTCTCTGTTCTTACACGTTCGGCAGCACGAGTGTGACTCCCCTGGTGTTGCACTCGTCCATAGGCCACGGTAACCACTTTCCATCAGGTGGGCCGTGTGCTTGTCTGCGACCTAAGTGGTATAAAAAGAAAAAGAAGAAAGAAAGATATATACAGCCCAGACTCAGCCTCAGATACATGGCTCGAGTCAACAATAATGCCCGGGAAACGGCAATAGGCTCACCCCTATTACGTGGGACCTAATATAAAATGATTGGTGAAATTTGGGTGTTAATTCACCTCTGCTTAACCCTTCAGGGATAAAGGCGTGATTGTATGTATGTATGTATGTTCATTATGTAAAACGTAGGAATCCAGTTTGGTTGAACAGATTCTGCTGGTTCTAGTGATGAACTCCAGCCTAAATTGGGTAGATTTGACCCATATCTTTTTAATTCGAGTGCCAGTTCCGGTGGGTATCCAAAGCTAGCTACTTGGAGCCTGAGAACCACTCTCCTAGTTCTTCTTACCATTATTTGGTTTATTTTTTTATTTTTTTTTGGCTATAGGGGAGAACGACAAATCATTAATAAAATAAAAGCTTGTAAAAAAAAACAACCATAGGCAGGGAATTCATGCCCACACGTTGCGACTGGAAGCAGTACGGTATGTAAGGAATTGCATCCCACGCACACTTAAGCTGTGGAATGAACTCCCTGATGTGGTTTTCCAAGTGACTACAATATGGGGTTCTTCAAGAAGGGTGTTCACGCCATACCATTTGAATTTTATGTCGCTGGTGTCACTGTTTTCTACTAATCAAAACATTGGAATATGACGCGATAAACGCTCGCTATTGGTTAACGTTGTACCTTACCCCCCTATCCTCGATCTATGTAAAAAGCTCAACTTTTAATACACTTGCCATATTGGTTTTCAACGATACGCATATTTTATTTAAAATCCTAAAATATAATTACAAAAACTAGTTCAGCACAATTTCAAGTACCTACCGACTGTCAAAATCCGGTACAAAGGGCATTAAGGTGCGTACAAATTGTTATAAAATATGTTATAAAACAATGTTATATAACATGTTTCAGTAATGTAGACACTGAAGTTAGTACAATGTTGCAAAGTTATAAACTCGGTCTAAGCAGTAGGTACTGCAATAGATACACAGCGTTTCAACAAAAGGCCTTCCTCTTCTACCTACGAGTATATCACGGATATTTATCCGTGAGACACAGGCGTTATTAGACATAATTGAGTTCTCTGAGTTTCTTGCTGGTATCTTCTCAGTAGAACCAACTACCGAACCAGCGAAAGAATCATTTTCAAATGGTTTACTTTATTTTTTTAATATTTTATTTTTTGTTCACATACTTCTTGACACAATTGTAATATTTTGACGTTCATATGTGCTCTATATGTGCCTAAATTGAATAAACGAAATTGATTCTTTGATTCTTTGATTCTTTGATTCTTTGAGTAAATACTATGGCTAAGAATAGGCCGGGCTAAGCAGAGAACTTGATTAACTTATTTACCTTATTACGTCACTAGACACATAGTCTAGCTCTAAGGGGCTTACATAAACTGTGATTACATCAGAGGGCTTGGTACCTGTAACTACTAGCGTACGTGTCGACCCTGGAGTTGAACTTAGTGCGATAGAACACTATGTCGCGTAGGTATTAAATCTAATATTCTGGATAACGGATAAACATACTTAAATACTTAAATACAGTTTTTAAATACCGTACATAGTATACATAGAAAGATTCTGACCGATGCAAATTCATGCATACAAATATATTTGCACTGAACGGGAATCGAACATGCGACCTCTGATGTAGCAGTCGAACACTCCACCGCCACAACATAAGTCTTGTTTAGCACCTAACCCGTTTGCAATCAAAGCTTGCACTCGGAGCCTCTCCCGCCTTCTGGAATTTGTTATGTTTTGGTATTTACTACTGCCTGACTCCCCAACTTCAAGGAGAAATCATACACCAGAGCCTCGTCCGTCAATAGCAGTGCACATAGGTTCTCTAGGGTAATTTATACAATTATTATATTGTGTTAGCCGCGCGGTTCCCGGCAGAGAACAATCTGGGCTACCCCATCTTTTCCTATGCGGTGTCGTAGGTACAAGGCGACTGCTCCTTCTGCGAGCAAGTAATGCTCGTGAAGGAGGCGGCGGAGCGGGAGCGCGAGGAGCGAAGGAGAATCGCAAACCGCGCGGCCCGCAACGAGCAGCGGCAACTCGGGCGTCGGAGGTCGCAGAATGACCTCCGTCCCCCATGAGCGCGGGCCTGGGGGTGACGGGTGGAGCCTAGCAGAAGCAGGCCGCGGCGGCGGCACGCATTGCGTGCCTCCCCATACCCGGGGGCGGGTTGGGGACTCTGTGGTCCCCTCACCGGAAGAGGGCCAGATCGAGAGATATGGTCCTGGGTCGGCCGGGGTGCGAGGGATATGGCTACGACAATCTCACCTCCGGCAACTGACGGCCCACAGACGGCGTGCGTTTTAGTCGGTTCGAGTCCGACATAACCTCCTCCTCCGGCTACGGTGGGGGAGGTATCCGTGGGGATTTTGCGCACGATAAAAAAAAAAAAAAAAAAAAAAATAGATACATACAGCCCAGACTCAGTCTTAGATGCATGGCTCGAGTCAACAATAGTGCCCGGGATACAGCAATAGGCTGACCTCCTATTACGTGAGATCGAATAACTACAATGATTGGTGAAGTGTGGGTGTTAACTCACCTCTGCCTAACCCTCCGGGGATAAAGGCGTGATTGTATGTTTGTATTGTGTTACTATTGATGCCCGGTTCGGATTGTTACCAAAGTTTCTGCTAGGAAATTGCCAGCAGCACCAATCTGAAACGTGCTCAGCATATGTAAACACCACCCTTATATAGTTTTTATGTAGGATAATAATCCTAGTGGTTCACTCATTTCAATTAATAAATTGGAATGAGTGAACAACTGGGAAGAAATTCACCTTAACCTTCCATATCGGAAATTTTCAAATTTTATTGTACCTACAATGTTTGTGCAGGAGATTTTCTGGGAAACATGTCTTTGAGGCAACGGGTTTGATATTAAGAGATCGATAACTGTAACGGGTATTATGAGAAGCGGATAAGATGTTCTGAAAGGGTAGTTGATTACATATATCGACGGTATAAAGCAAAAGGGTGTAAGCGACATCAAACGTTCAAAGAAAAATGATCATAATAAACACTTTATTGGAAAGTGACCTTGATACTTGAACCTTATAGCCTTCATCTGTCGATATACTAATGTCTGTTTTTCTGATAATATATTATTACTCGGGACATTTATCTTGGACCTAAATATACTCATAATGTGCTTCTATACCAGATCACGTGTTTCCCTCCTCCTACAGTCCCGGCTCCTTTAAGAGGGGCGTGTAAAAGCATCTGATGAGGCCGTCAAGCTGAGTGCCACCATTGTAACATTGTACATGTCTGTAATGGTGACCCTCTTTTCAGAGACTTTGCCTTCAGCTTACCATCAGGCGAGGCGAAGTCAAATTGACGTGTCTTATATAAAAAAAAAAACCAAAAAACGTGTACCGCGCGTACACGTTTCTTGGGTAGGTATCTTTTGAGGATAGCACGGAGTATTATGGCGGTGGACGAGCTCAAATTCACCAAGCATAGATTATTACAAAACAAACCGCGCGCGTCAGGGCCTCGTTTGACCCAGTGTTATTCAGTAACTTTTTGTCTCGGCGCCTAGCCCGCGTACAGCACAACCTTGAGAATCGACCAATGAAAATCAATTTCAACTGGCTTCAGCGCCGAACTGTAGAACGAACTGACAATTGACCAATGGCAATCTACTTTTCCACATATTCCGCGCGGATTAAAGAACGGACTGAAAATCAACCAATGAATCATATTATGTCCTCCGTGGACCAATGACAATGACGTTCTAGAGACGTCACCCATTTAGCTTTGTTTCTAATACTAAGTTAGGGCTTGAACGAAATTGTCAATAATCGTAATATCGTAATCGAGTAATTCGACTAAGCTTTAAATATACTTTTAGTGAGTTCTAAAATTATTATATTGGTATTTTTAAGTTCTTATACCTCGGGACACGTATCTTGGACCTAAATGGCGAGACAAATAAGGTCCTGGCGCGCGCGGATTATTTTATAATAATCTATGTTTGATGAATATGAGCTCTACCACCGCAGTAGCACCCCGTGCTATCCTCAAAGGTCACCCGTAAAACAAGTACTTCGCGTATAGAGCACATTTTGAGCACATTTTAGGTCCAAGATATATGTATGTCTCGAGCATTAATAGAATATAGAAGGAATATAGTCATAGTCATACTAATAATTATTATTACTAATGAATGATGGTTATCTGCATAACTAGTATATTATCTGTGCAATGTGCAAGTACCTACACGTAATGATGTGCCTACTCGGAAAAAACACAACTCGATTTACTTGAGGTAAAATTCACGTTACTTACTCGTAATTTATGTCTTTTCAAAATTTAAACATTATGATGTAGGTGTGTACCTACAAAGATAATAGGTTCATCATAATTGTTTTGTAATCACAATCTCAATATTTTCAAGAAAATTAGCTATCTAGTATCACAAAGAATATATTTGCCCAAGTTAAATATATGTTGATATTTTAGTCTTAATTAGGCACTTGTTCTACCATCGACGAGAAAACGAGTAACTATCGAATATTTTCTCGCTCAAGAAATGTACAATAGATATAAATTCCGTGTAAACAAAGGAGATGCATATATTATACAAATATGTAGTTGATCGCCGACTGTTCACACTGCCGCATGCCGGCGAGCACTCGCTTCTCTACGCTAATTTCGGTGTCTACTCATGGTAAAACTAGGACTGCACACTTATCTGCCGTAAGCGAGTGATGCGAGTAATCGCTCACTTCACTTGAATACTCGCTTATAGCTGAGCTACACAACAATCGGTACTCTAACTACGCACTCGCTCCTAGCGGCTCGCCAACTCGTTTCTAATTCTAGCTCTAGTCGTTACTCGTTCATGGTTACCGGTGAGACAACTGCCTTATATTGTAGGTATTTAAATGTTACTTAAGTAAATGGTTAACCTCAAAGTCTAAATGTGACACTTGTTACGAATGAATATAGTCTCCAATGATCGGCAAACTTTAAACCAAAGTCGGTTAAAATATTCGGTTTTTGAACTCGAGTCAGCGAGAATTCTTTTGCGAGAGAGAAAGACTCGAGTGCGAGGTCACATCACTTACACGTCAAAAAAAAAACAAAACAACAAACATAACCTTATAGGCTTATGATCTCCTCTATGTAATAAAATTTTAAAAACATATTATTTAGGCGACTCTGATGCAGAAACCGTAAAAAAGGAAGAAGTAGAATTATTTTACGACAGAAGTCAAGTAGAATACACAATTCTTACGATGTGAATGCAGTAACAAAATCGTATTTCTTGCAAAGTTACTTTTCTGTGCCATATTACCTATTTTCTTTGATTATCTATAGATAATCAAAGCCTATTTTATATAAAAACCAAGTAAGTTTTTTAGTTTCATTATTTAATTTAATGTCTGTACATATTTATTATTAATTGGAACACTTAATCCGTGTGGTGACGGAGTAAGAATACAAGTATCACCACCCCATCTCATCCGAAGGACGTCGCGCGTCGGTTCGTAAGAAAGCTTAAGAAGTTAAGCTATGATACTAACGGAACAATACGTTGAAGATATCACTGTTAGAGAAGGAAAATTCGAAATAAAGCCATCTGGCCAGCTTGAAAACAGTAGGCCTAAGCCTCCCAACATTGCGAAAGACAGTCAGTATGCAAATACGCCGATTGATAGAATAATACAATTAATTAAGAATGCTGTCATTATGTGCAAGATTAATGAAATGTAAATTTATTAAGTATTACATACATACCTAAATGTATTTCATTAGATTCTCATTATTCTGTAATATTTGATTAATTTAAGTTTTTATTTCACAGCATCATGCATGAAGTCCTCCAATAACCCTTGCAGAGGCGGATGGAATGGCAAATCTAACCAGTTTTATGTTGGAGACCGAACAGCTCATCTTGTCAATCGCCAAAATATGCTTGATGTCTTGATAAAGGTCAACAGAGCAATGTTAAGGCACAATGGATGGAAAATTAAGATAGATTAAATTCAGTGTCTACCAGTCAAATGTTTTCAATTAGTTCACTTACTGAAAATGTCCTTACCGAAAACTTTCTTCCATATCTGTACTTTATAATACTTGTAGTAATTACATGCACTCTTTGTAATGAATAAATTTATTTACTTTACTCCTTATAGGTACCTAATTTTATCAAAATCTGTTCAGTAGTTTAGCATAACAGACAGTTCTGTGAATGTCCACTAGTACAAGGTGTGTAAGCATAACAGACAGTTCGGTGCATGACCATTAATTTTGATCTAACATTACATTACTTATCGGAGATTAAAAAACAAATTTGCACAAAATCTTTTATTATCATTTTCAAAAATCTGATCTGATGGCCATCCCTTCAATATTCCTATTTTGTTGTAATAACAAGTCCCAGCACTCGATTCCATAAAATGCCTTGTACTTGCATCTGAAATCAAAGTGATTTCAAAATTATACTCCATTCATAATGTTGAGATACAATAAATTATGTACTTTGCACATTTATTACATAAATTAATTTAATTAAGTTTCTCTGTAAAATATCATTATCATAATTTATTTATATTAATGTTTGCTGTAATAAATAGATATATTATTAATGTATGTTTAGTTGTTTGTTTTGTGTTGTTGTTTCAAATCCCATACTACTTCCTATTAATACTATAAATGTGAAAGTTTGTGTTATTCATTCAGCGACTGAATGGATCTGGTCAAAATTTGGTAGAGGTAAAGATTATAGTGTGGAATAATAATATATTTGCTACTTTTTACTGGGAATAACTTCTTATAGGTAGTGGGAATGGGATCAAAACTTCCCAAGTGTGGAGCCACATGCATCAAGTAGTGCATAATAAATATAATTACACAGGTGTTGTACAAAGTGACTAAGTTAGAGTGTTGTTCTCCATTCGACAATAACCATAGAGCCTATGACAACGTACCTGCTTGATGGCAATAGGCTAGCACCTTACTGTGTTGGACCAAATGCAGGTGTTATACTTCTATATCGGGAATTGACAGATGTATGTATGTATGTAGGTATAGGTAATAATATTTCTTTATACTAATATATCCTGTATATTGGTTTACAGATACCTACTATCTTACCAATTAAGTATATTAGTTCACCATTATGGTTAAGATTATCTAAATGTTACTTTATCGCTGTGTCAGATTAGGTACAATAGGGTACAATATACAAAACTATCATGTGTTGCACGTCCATATAGGTATCTAGGCATCAACGCACACATACATTTATGTACTTTTTGCCTTATTTATTCAAAATACACACAGTTATACTTACATACTTAGTTTCCTTATAAATATTAAGTAGGTATGAGCATGCTACATGATTCCAACAATTCTTTCTTTTCCTTTGAAAACCTGGATGCTCTGATGTAGACAGTTGAGGGTCTGTGACACATATAACTGTCAACATTTTTAACCATTGTTAGGAGCTACCAAATATGATAAAGCACATAATACCTGAAATAAATTTTAACAAACAATCTTTATTTACCTCATTATCTCGCATCTAAATAGATATAAGTTGCTTATTGCAATACAGGTTAGGTACCTACCTTTAGCATATTACTTGAAGCACTTGCACGAATTTGTACAGGCAAAAAGTTCTTACAGGTTCTTAGGTTCTTACATAAATATTTTTGAATAATATATTATATACCTAGTAATCGTTTAATGGACCGTGGTATTAATTTCTCTTGTTTCTAGTGATTTTACCCTATAATCACTTCTCTTAGTTCTCTTGGCTTCTTTCTGCTAGCATTAGTAGCATTTTTATAAAGGTATATTAAACAGGGTGCGAATTAAATTCACGAAATTGACAGTTCACGGAACTTTAAATTTTCCCGCGTATTCGTTCCTACGTCAAAGTCCCAAAGTTAGCGAATACAAAATTTAGCTTCGACGTAACGTCAGCTACGAACGCGGCGCGGACGCTACGCCTAAAAGTTAGTGAATAACACTGCAGTACACGGCCCATCTCGTGGAAAATGGTTTTGTGGATGTGTGCAACACCAGGGGCGTCATACTTGTGCTGCCGACCCTGTAAGAATCCAATGTATTTATTTTTTATTTAATATTCTAGGACATTCTACACAACGCTATCTAGACCCAAAGTAAGCATAGCTTAACTAGCTGACAGTAGCGCCTAATGTATGACAGTTATGAAGAGTTCTTTGCTTTTGTTTGAAATGCATTAAAGCTAGTTTCGCAGTAGAATACATAAAGTCGCTATTTATGGCAAGCACAATTGCATGTCTAATACGAAAATGCATTAGTCCCACTAACGATGAGTATCGGGTTGAGCGTTATTGTTATAGCTTGGAGCGTTTGATTGGATTAGTTAATTACCTCCAGTAATAGTCGCGATTATTGACGCCGAGATGCGGAAACCAGACGCTTTGCATCTAGATTAGAACCTTCTCGAACTATATTAACTGTGATTAAGAACGGTGTTTAATCCTAAGCGTATATTTAATGCTAAACCCGATTACCGCTCAGTACAAATAGCTGTATGCATGAATATTTGAATTTACTTTTTTTTTTTATAGGACACGTCAATTTAACTTCGCCTCGCTACAATGGTGGCACTCAGCTTGACGGCCTCATCATTCGACATTGGCAATGTCGGAATATTGCCAATGGGTTTTAGAGCTCCGATGGCAGTCTCTTCACGACGATCTAAATTCAACTGATTCTCGCCCGTAGCACATCTCCGCTGTTTCGCGGCGGACAGCGGAACTGCTAGTTGAGTTTCGCTGTGTTCAAGTGTAGCTGGAGCAGCGAAACATGAGCGGAACTTGACACTTGTTATCTAATATGGAGCGCGTACCCGAATCTAACTGGTCCGTGTAGAACGCATGCGCCAACTACCTGACTTCTGATTGCTCCGTTCAACATGATAACGTCTTTTTCGCATGCGCGAACTTGATACCGTGCGTCAAGAACTTTCAAAATCAACAGGGCCGAAATTGGGTAATTGGCTGTCTAGTTAAATTATTAGTTACTTTATGGTGAGTGATAGGGAAAGGAGATGTTCACTTTTTGTATGGACAATGGGGACACTAATTTGCACAAATATAATATATATAAATTAGTTTTATATTTGGTACCATTATACGTTAACATTACATTTAGATAAATATGATATTAATACAATTAAGTTATAAATAATAATATGTATACAAATATAATAAAGAGAAAAGAAGATGTAGCGACGGATGTGGCCCTGTGGAGAGGTTCCCTCCATCTGGCAGAAACTTGATACTCCGAAATTCATTGGGCATAACACATTTGACATTATTGGTGGACTGGTCGCCGAGTGCAGACCGAGGGTTCAGATTCAGCCACCTGTCACCGCTTCACCCCGCTGGTGAAGTGGTGTGACATTCATATCCTTCCTTTTCGGAGTACAATGGGGACACCGTGCTTTTCACAGCTGAGGGCTCTTAAATTATGGCCTAGAATCAGTCGGGGAGTGCGTAATAGGAGGCGTGCGGTTTTGAGTAGGTGCGATGGCCGACCGGAGTGGTATTTGAAGGGACTACCGAAAAAAAGTAGGAGCGTGATCAGAATTCGACGTGTGTGCTCCACACACAGCAGCAGCTATGTATAATACTAGCAGTTGCCCGCGGCTCCGCCCGCGTGGAATTCGGATTCCGTTCCCACTTTTTTTTCGTGCTAAAGTTCCCTTGGATATGGTCAGGAGTGATTGTCGAACTGAACTGAACTCTGACCCACTAAAAACGCATGCCGTCGCGGGTCTTTATTTGCTAGCCTATGTTACTCCCATTATTGAAATCAGTCAACAACAAACAAAAAAAAACAAGAAAAGGACTTTCCTCTTTAGAATATTAGTGTACCTAGATGTAGGTAATACCATCCTGTACAAAAAACTGTAGACGGCGAAAAAATAATCAAAGTAAAACTTTTTTACTGATCTTGATTCATTTGGAATTTAAAAGACCCCTAATGCGGCCCTGCAATTTACGTGTTACGTAAAATTGTCACGTGACAACACTGACAAAATAGCGGATGAAGCGCGGAGGTGTGAACGGCATAAGGCGAAACTGCGCGGCGAAAGAGATAGAAGATAGGTAAATCTATGCATTAGAACATGCCGTTTCGCTAGAGTTTCGCTCCTCGTACAACTGACAGAACATGGCGAAACTACCGCGGTTCCGCTATACGCGGTTTCGCGGCGGAGATGTGCTACAGGCGTCTGATTCTAAATTCAACCACCGTTAGACTGGCAAAAGCGCCTAACTCCGCGGTGAGAGCTTCAGATGCGAGTGACATTTTTTTTTTTTATACCACTTAGTTGGCAGACAAGCACACGGTCCACCTTAGACACCTTAGACACATTAGAAGAAGATGGGCGTTGCCAAGATCGGAGCACGTATTCTACAGGGTATGCAGCATGAGTGTGGCATCCCTGGTGTTGCATAAGTCCATAGGCCACGGTAATGACTTTCTATCGTGTGAACCGTATGTTTATCTTATCTGCCGCCTAAGTGTAATATATGAAAAAAAGTGGAGAGATGTTGTATCTATTTGCCCCAATAGTGAAAAGGGTGATTACACTGATTACATATTATGTAAGAATGTATATATCTAGGCACATAATAGATGATAACCGCTTGCCTGTCACCCTGTTATTGACAGTATTTTTGTATTATGCTATTTTAATGTATTAAACCCGCTCGAAAGAATTTCAAAATAACGATGAAAGGTTGTTCAAACAGCTTTGTATGCTTCTTGTGAGGAAAGATGAGCCTTTTCGTCAAAGAGGACCTTTGCAAGCAAGCAACAATTAAGGTTGTCGAACATCCATCACGGTCCCACGTTGGGCGCCACTCTATTATGCTCTTGTGACACCTTCGGTTGAATGAAAAATGTCGCCGCTCACCGCACAGCATTAGTTTAGAATAGCTGTAGTTCTAGAGATTTATCATTATGTCGTGATATATCGTATATCAGGGATTTTAGCTCTTTTCCTTTCTTAACTGCTCCATAATACACTTGGGATTCTTTACGAACACACATTTTTCCTTTTCCTTATAATTCTGAGGCTTTAAGCGAGGCTTGAAAAACGTCATCTAGTTGAGAACCACCATTGTGGCTTTGTTTGTTTCTATTATGGTGATCTCTATAATTGAAACTTCACATATAAAAATATGATTCCGTAGATCCGTAGCCGACCGCATACAACAACTGCCGACGCACGCAGCGCATACGTGTAGTTCATTGCGGTTTCTCAATGGTCCCCTTTATTCGTATCGGTGTTTAACAAGTAAAGGTATGATTCTGAAGCCGACAGCATACGACAACGGTAGACGCATGCAGCACATACAGCGTATCCATTACTTGTTAAACTCCGATACGGATAAAAGGTACTATTGAGAAGCCACAATGAATTACGCGCATGTGCTACGTGCGTCGGCAGTTGTTGTATAAGGTCGGCTGCGGCATCATACCTTTAAAGGTCCTGCAGATAAAATGGAAAATTTGTTCATTCAGAATGATTGTAATTCATTTACATTGTGGCCCATTTGATTAAATGACTTCATTTCATCTAACACACAACAAAAGGACTCCATTGAAGAAGTTGATTAAGTACTACAATAGAATTTGATATAAAGCTATTTGTGGATAGACATTAATAACGGTAATGTGAGCAAGCCCCCGCCACAAGGTCACCTATTGTCGACACTCGACAGGTATTTGAAGTTCACGTCTGTTTCATAATAGCCAAAATGTAATAAGTTATTTTGTCCGGTTTCCATATGTAGTAAGATACAATATTTAGGATTTAGGTAAGTACTTATTGGTTGAAATCAATACGTTCAAAAATTCATTGAAATCCGTTGAATACTTTTTCTGTGTCCTTCCTCTTTTTTTGTGTGTTAGGACCAACAAAGAGGTAGCTATAACTAGTTCTTCTATCGATACGATACGCGGTATTTCTCGTAAAAACCACGTCTGATCCACAATCCTGAAAGCCTGCACTGGGGACTCGTCAACAAAAAAACAGGTGTATACCTCCGGACATATATCTTAGAACTAAAAATGTACTCAATATGCGCAGTACACGTTTCCTGGGTATCTTTCGTGGATAGCACGGGGTGCTACGGCCGACAAGCTCAATTTCACCAAGCATAGATGATTACAAAACAATCCGCGCGCGCCAGGACTTCGTTTGTATCGCGACTTAAGTCCAAGATATGTGTCAGGAGGTATACCGGCTTACAGGTGAGGTTTGTCCCTTTGGGGCATATACACCCTGTTTTCTCCTAACCACATCCCTGCGTCGTTTTTGTCCCGAACACGAACACAATCTATTCGCTCTAAACTCCAAGGAATACAATAAAAAGCGCTCAGCCAATATTGTTATATCGTTTTTCGCATCGACCTAAATAAATGAATGAAATCAGTGTTGTTTGTATAGCTTCCAATATTGAAGTTACGGTATGACGTTATTGGAAATAATGGCGCTTTCATCGGCGTAGTACGATGAATATTTTAAAGCAATTGTAGTTAGCTGCAGACAATAAATCACTACCTAGGTCAGTATATTGAAAACCTATTGAGAACAAAATTCATCTTCCATTTAGGTATGAGTGAAAAATAAAGTTTTGTGTATTATACCTCAGGACACGTATCTTGGACCTAAATCGCGTGACAAGAGCACTGTGCGGTTTGAAAGGCACTTCATCCCACGCACACTCAAGCTGTGGAATGAACTCCCTGCGGCGGTTTTCCCAAGCGACTACAATATGGGGTTCTTCAAGAAGGGCATTAGAAGGTTTCTTCAGGGTCGGCAGCGCGAGTGTGACGCCCCTGGTGTTGCATACGTCCATAGGCCACGGTGACCGCTTCCCATCAGGTGGGCCGCGTGCTTGTCTGCCAACAAAGTGGTATAAAAAAAAAAATTATGACCCTGGCGCGCGTGGATAGTTTTCTAATGTAATAATCTATGCTTGGTGAATTTAAGCTCGTCCGCCGCAATTGCACCCCGTGCTATCCTCAAAAGACACCCAAGAAACGTGTACTGGGCGTGTAGTGAGCACAATTTAGGTCCTAGATATATGTCCCGGGCAATAACAGAGCAATGTCATCATCATTCAAGCGCCAATCCCGGTTGCAATTTCCATTTTGTAACCCGCGGTCCTCTCTCCTATTCCTTCCTAGGATTTGGTTTAACTTTACTCGAGCGCCTGCCCTCTGACCCCTCCCAACCCTGATAAGAAAGCCTGAGTCAGAACCTCGTAAATCAATCAGCAGATGAGGTTTAGAAGCTTTTGGTGGAGCCCTGAGATAGTATGAAAATTATATCGATCGATGTCATAAAGAGTCTTCAGTCTTCAAAGGTCAATTTCAGACGCAATACAAAAAATATCAATCACTATTCATCTTTATTGACACACTGAGCACCCACTTAACAATCTAAGTGAAAAATGCGCGACGGAAGTCCGTGTCTTCAACAGTCAGATGCAAAGGAAAAAGGCCATTTAATAGTACTTATGGCAGAGTTACCTTTCATACGATAATTTTGCCGATATTTCTGAAGAATTTATGCTGATGTTGAAGGATTATTTCTTTCTGGATTGGAGTGCCTACTGAGATTCATATATCAAAATTACAGTCTTCAGCGAAATGTCGGAATTATCGAACTCTAGTTTAGCTATGAGTGATTCAATCTCACATAATGTCTATGGAATGGAAGAAGTATAATATTAGATTGTGTAGTTATGTCACGCTTGCAAAGTTTACTCAGCTGTTGACAATACTTAAAAACAACATTCCAACGTTATCCGCGCTTGGAGTATGGCCAAACAGGCTAAGCGAAATCTAGTGATTTCACCGGGTTGCTATATAGTTCTGGATTTTCCCTATATTATAAACTACTAGCTGTTGCCCGCGGCTCCGCCCGCGTGGATGTCGGTTCCCAAGGTCTAATCTACCCCTGCAACAAACCACCACAACCAAACTCGGTTCAGTGCTTAGGGTGAAAGCGTAACAGACAGACAGATACTTTCGCATTTATAATATGATTTTCTCCAAAATATTCGGCATGTTTTGCAACCTTTAGGTATTTCCAATTTCTCTAGATCATGGAGGCTATTCAAATATTAAAATTACTGAAACTTGTCCAATTTCATATTTCATGCACCACGTAGTTAATATGCTTTCGGCATAACTAACTGGCAATCTGCTTGGTCCATATAAAATAAACAGTTCCACTAACATCCTATTTTGAAACCGGTCTATTTCTTTCCCCAAAAAATCCCCAAGAACGAATTTTACCCCAAAATCACGGCAAAACGCTCAATCTGCCATCCGTGGGCCTAAAACACCGTTTAGTCGCAGTATCAAAATTATATACGCATCATTGGAATAGGTGGCCTTGTCTTGCTTGGCCTGGCCTTGAACTGCGATCGATATGGCCACCGACCACTGTTCGCAAGGTACATACAATTACGCCTTTATCCCCGGAGGGTTAGACAGAGGTGAATTAACACCCACATTTCACCAATCATTGTATTAGGTCCCACGTAATAGGGGGTGAGCCTCCGGGCACTATTCTATTGTTGATTCGAGCCATGGTATCTGAGGCTGAGTCTGGGCTGTATATATCTGTCTGATGTTAAACAGCCCTATCCCTTAGTCGCCTTGTACGACACCGAGAGGGAGGAAATGGGGTGACGTGATTTCTACTTCACCGGCAATCACGCGGCGCGCGCGAGGTATATCAACAAATTGATAGGTACTATAGGTATAGTACGCGCCAGTTAGTGTGGCAATACGAGTGGAACAAAGTCTTACGAATACGAAGTAACAAGAAAGGTAAATCAAAAATATTAAGAAATAAGAATTATTACATTATCTTTTAACATTGAAACTGTCGTTTTTGCAAATTCCGTATACCTACACCACTGTATGGGGGAATGTAAATGACTCGTATTGCCACACTAACTGGCGCGTACTATAGTACCGTACAGTAAAGTAATACGGTAGGCCGTATTCGCCTTTTCACGACAGCGTTACATAGCCACGGAAATTGTTACATCATGTACGGTCGTGTTACGTTTTTGGCTTAATCATTACGTGTGAGAATGTTTGAGAGATTGACTTGAGTGTGGAAAAAAATGTACAGTTAGCGTCAAAAGTAGATGATCACTTTTAGATTTTTGAAAATTGTTTTATAACGAAAACGTGTAGGTAAATCCTCTAAGAGTAGAGGTTGAAACACACAATTGATTTTTGTTCGACGTAATAGGAGGCGAGCCTATTGCCGTCCAACGGGCACTTTGTCATGGGATGTTTACTTTCGGATGGACAACAGCTCTATCCCTTAGTGGCCTTCTACGACACCCACTAGAAGAGATTCGGTGGCCCTATTCCACTCTACGAGGAACCAACACAAAAATTTAATTTTTGAGCTAATTATTGTTTGTTAATGAAAACGTGGGCTCCTCCTAATGATAACATAGGTGTCCTCCCCACCTGCTTGTCAGTGCTCGTCCCAACAAAGGAGGCCCTGTCCGTGACCTCTAAACCCCAGTTTAGGGATCAGACGGCAGTTGCTGCCTGAAAAACCGACATTTCAATCAAAAGCAATAAGCGAACCCCGGGCAAGTGCACACTTTGAATGCGACTGCGAAATCGCTATAAGGATAATGATGATGATGATGTTTTTTTGTCTTTCACCATGGCAGACAAGCACACGGCCCACCTGAATATACTTTTCTCTGTTGTTACAGGTCGATGGCAGCTTACTGCTAAAAAACTTAGGAGTAGAGGACGCAGGATTGTACGAGTGTTCAGTCGAGAACGAGACAGCGTATATTGACAGGGTCAACCTTACAGTCAGAAGTAAGTGCTTTTGTATTAGCCTGTACTTATCTGAGCTATTTATAAATAAGAAATTTTGAAAGAAAGCCCACTGCAAAAATAAGGACCACACGGAGTATAAGATTAATCCTTGCTGAATCAAAATCCCAAATAAAGATTATAAAATACCATACAGTAAAAGACTTAAAGGCTAAAAACGAAACTGTCTGTCTGTCACCAGTTTATAGATATCTCATGAACTATGATTATGATAGCTTGACAGACGATGTATTTTTGTTACCGAGTCCGACTCGCACTTGGTTGATTTTTTCTGATTTCAAATGCTTATTTGTCATTGAAAAACAACAGATTTCATAAATTTTCTGCTATTAATAGAATATGAAACCGTGACGTGATTCTTACGTTACTTAAAAATCTACCCTCTCAGACGACGGATTGAAACAAAACTTAGCATAGCACGCAAGCAAAATCGCGTGTTCAAACAGTAGTTAAACCCAAGTCTACACACGTAGGTACTCATAATGTTACAACCAGTAGTTCAAATGCCACCATGTTGAAACCGCAGAACTGATACAGCTCTACCCGACTTATTCATCACTAGCTGTGACCGCGACTTCGTCTGTGGATTTCGATCTTGACATTTTTTACGCAAACCGCCAGTAAAACCCCCGTCAAAATCGGTTCAGCCATTTCAGAGATCAGCTAACGGAATTTTTAGGATAATATGTGTCCTACAAATTCCGTGACAAGTTATTCCGGTCCTTTGCTCAGAAAATATTTCACATTGTCATACAATAAGAAAAAAATTGGGGGTCTCATGTAAATAAAGCTACTCAAGGCAAATTAGCTTGATAGTAATTTTAATTGTAAAAGTTAACCAGGAATACACGCACACGATCTGACCATACAAGCACCTGCCAGTTGTTGTTTCTCGACAAGTACTCATATTCCTAACTATAGTTTCCCAACTCAATCAGACCATTTCGCAGACTTATCCAGATCGCTAGCCCTCAGTGAATCTTGATTAAATCACGATCAAAGACGTGATTTGATCTCCAACGTAAGGAGGTCAGACGTTCAAGGCTTTTCCGACTCTATCTAGATCGATCGGTTTGTGCACACCGTACTACACCGTACTAGCGAAGAAATATATTTGTAACTTTTCTAGGAACGTAAGAAATAGAAGTTAGGGACTACCATTTTAAAGCTAAAGCATCGGAAATGGTGGTCCGTATCTTCTGGACTGAACCTCAGCTTTTTTCCAACTAGCGGGGTGCAAATTAACGGCCCAAGTATTAAAAAAAAAATGGTCACGAATGATACCATGTTAGGTTCAAGATATGCTATAGACCTTATTTCGCGCTGGGTCAGTCTGAGAACCGGGTGAAATGGGGCTACCTGGATGCAGAGGGTGGGGGATATGACTGTGGCGCACCTCTGCAAACAATGGCCCACCTTCTATCGTGTCCACTATGCCTGTAACCCTGCCCAACTGAGGATTTGAACAAGTTTACTGCAGAGGCCGTTAGTGTCGCTGAATATTGGGCTGGACACATTTAATACCAGGGAAAATTGCCATTAACTCGACCAAGAAATCTGAGTGCATGAAAATTGTCTTATTGGGCCATCAAATTGAGCAGTCCGATTGGGGAAGTACTTGTGTTCTTCCCCAGTCGGACTTCTTGTGTTTCCAGCGGCGAGTAGGGTAGACAGAGCTCACTGGAGAGTTTTTGTGCTGTCAGTGGGAAGACCAAAGGATTGTCCTGCTTTGTCTTCTGCACTAACGACACAAAAAATCTCTGTTCTTACAGGGTCGACAGCACGAGTTTGACCGGTGTTGCACACGTCGATAAGCCACGGTAACCACTTTCCGTCTACCTAAGTGGTATAATAATAATTTTGCTGAATAAACAAAGTAACTTTATCCTAAGTGGTGTCATAATTAGTAAGCGGAACATCTCCCATTTTTGTACATAAAAAGGTACCAGAATATTGTGTCAAAAATACGATTGTTACCATATTCCAGGGCGGTCGCATTACATATGGCATGCATAAATAATATTTCATTTATTTGCTTTATGTAGGTCGTGCAACCGCAAATACGTGATGTATTAGGTACTCGTACCTAACGGAGATTCTTTCAGGAATATATTAAAAAAAGCTGTATGATATACTGGCGGCCGCCTGCGAATTCGTGTTACCCCATTAGGCCACTTCTTAGTGAGTTACGTAAGTTTCGTAGAATCTGTTCTTAGCGGATGTCTACACCCTATAAAGAACCTACCTGCCAAATTTCAAGTTTGTAGGTGTTATAGTTTTCTGAAATTCAAATTTTTTGGTCTGAATTTTCTGAAATCCGCGGATTCGCAAGTTCCTCACAGGATGTATGACTGTATGATGTATGACTCCACAACGCACATCAACCGCAGCATATTCATTTCCGAATCTGTAATTCGTTGAGAGAGGTGTAGCAGATAAATTATTTTTCAATTGGCTAAAAGACCTTGAACTGACAAGGGCTCTAGTAAGCCTTAAAAGGATATCTTTTGGTATTGGGACATTGTGGGGATATTGCCAAAGGACAACATTCACTCTCCATACAAATCTGGGCTAGTTTTGAAAGTGCCGGCCAAAGGAAAAAAATACGATATTCCGTTAGAACTCGTTCTTACTAACATTTTTTATTATGGCGTCAAAGTTGAGAGACCACTTCCAACGGTTTTATTAGAGTTTAAAAATCTTAAAATATACACTTTTTATGATACGAACTATTGAAAATAAATGAAAAATATTGCTATACATTGGAAGAATAGTTAATAAAAGCAATAAAAATAAACCCTGTACTTTATATTGTTGTTTTTCGTCCATTTATTGAGATCCAAAGTTGAAAGTGCCGGTCAGAGAAAACAAATATGATATTCCGCTAGAACTTGTCCTTATTAGCACTTTTTATTACTATGTCAAAGCTGAGAGACCACTGCCCTCAGTTTTATTGGTGTTCAAAAATCTTAGAAACATATAATTTTTATGATATTATATATTGAAAATGAATGAAAAATATTGTTCTATATTGGAAGAATAGTTGTTTAACGCAATAAAAAATAAATCCCATACTGCATATCGCTGTTTTTCGTTAGTTAGGTCCAAAAATTGAAAGTGAAGCCAAAGAAAAATAATATGATATTCCGTTAGAGCTTGTCTTCATTGACATTTTTACTATAGCATCATAGCTGAGGGAATACTGCTCTCGGTTTTATTTGAGTTCAAAAATCTCGGAAACGTATATTTTAAATAAAATAAATAATTGAAAAGGAATAATAAATTATGTTGTATTATATTGGAAGAATAGTTGATAAAAGCAATAAAGCAATAAAAATAAGCAATTAAAAATAAAATACACGAGCAATAACACTGTTTCATTGCACTCAACCCTGTTTGTTTTATCTATGATAATGTATATATAATGTTGACGAACCTGGACATGACGTGATTGCTATCGTCCACGAATCTACCATAGGGCATTGCCATTAGTGCCTTGTAACTGTGGAATATGATCAACACATTTACTAAGTTCAATAATTGGAAATGCACCTTTAACCAATATAAATCAATATTTCTCATTCATTTTCAATAATACGTTTAAAAAAATGTATTATATCCAAGATTTTTGAACTCAAAAAAAAAAACCAAGGGAAGTTGTCCTTCAGCTTTGACACCATAATAAAAATGCAAACGCGTACAAGCTCTAGCGGAATATCACATTTGTTTTCTTTGACTGGCACTTTCAATTTTTAACCTAGATAAATGGATGAAAAACAACGATATGTAATATGCGGTTTATTTTTTATTACTTATATGAACTACTCTTCCAATATAGAACAATATTTTTAATTCATTTTCAATAGTTCGTATCATAAAAAAATGTATGTTTTCAAGATTTTCGAATATAAATAAAACTGAGGGAAGTGGTCCCTCAGCTTTGACGCCATAATAAAAAATGCTAATAAGGAAAAATTCTAGCGGATTTTATTTTCTTTAATCGACACTTTTAATTTTAGCCGTAAATAAATGGACGAAAAACAACAATATGCAGTATGGGGTTTATTTTTTATTGCTTTTATTAACTATTCTTCCAATGTATAACAATATTTTTCATTTATTTTGAATAGTTCGTATCATAAAAAGTGTATATTTTTAAGATTTTTAAACTCTAATAAAACCATTGGAAGTGGTCCCTCAACTTCGACGCACTAATAAAAAATGTTAGTAAGAACAAGCTCTAACCGAATATTGTATTTTTTTTCTTTGGCCGGCAAAATAAAAATTAGCCCAATCTGAATGATGTCCTTTGAGTACGTTAGAAGGGGAAAACAACAGCAAGCAGTGAAGGTAAGCGCTGACGCGTTGCAGGAAGCTCTCCCTAAAATTTAGTCTGGGTTCAAGTCTCAGTTACTTGAAGTTTCCTCTGAACCCATAGAAAGTTAAGCAAACCCATGCAAATCCTCTTATTCTCACCAATACAAACCTATTTGCACGTTACCAATACCAATACGACGTAAAAACGCAGTGAAAAATTTCAAAAAGGAAGCCGGCAGAAAGAACATCTTACCTCGATCTAGTTTGTGATGCACCATGCGACTTATTGGGAAGCCGGTAGTAATCGGGTTATAGAGGGACTGGACACAGGACATACCAGTGGCGATGGCGAAGGGTCCCTCTATAATCGGATTACTATGGTTTAGTACTATGATTTATTCTGTGACGTTGCTAATACGTCGTAATACCATCAGACGGGACACGGGAGATGCAACTACCATCTTAACAAGTGGGGACTTAAAGAAGCGCCGGACTGTGATTGTGGAGCTCCAAAACAGACAACGATGCATATAGCAGAGGAGTATCCACTCCGTCGTTTCCCTGGAGGAATGCGCGAGCTACATGACCTCACACCGGCAGCAATAGACTGGCTTCGCCAACTGGACGTTGACATAAATGAGGACTCGAGCAAAAGCCCTACGACATGATGATGATACCATCAGACTTCTTAGTCCAATTAAATAAAGCTTCACATTTCAACAACTTTACCTAATTTAGGCTATTTATTATTTGGAACACGCTTCGAACTCATTTTGAGTTTGTCTACTTACTCCATTGGGAATAATACAATTTATTTTGGCTTTAAATGTAAAGCTTCCCAGCAATAATAAAGAACCAAGTTCATTTATGTAAATATTTCAAAAACATTCCCAATGTTTAAACCAAATTGGTCGGATGGGTAAGAGATTTCAACGAGCATCTCGTCAACGTTGAGATTTTTTTTTTTTTTTTATTAATTTTTTTTTTTAAAGAATATTAGCAACCGAAATTACTAATATTCCCGTTAACCCCTCCAACTAAGCTAAATTGCTTGTGGTAGGTGTGGGTTCACGTCGGTAGTGTAATGGCCAGGATTCGAACCCGGGACCTCTCGATCGTGAGGCCGACTCCTTAACCACTAAGCTACCGACGCTGGGGGAGTAGGTTGCAAGAAGAAGAAGCTCAATTGCTTGTCTTTAAAATAGGGCCACGTGTGTAATGACTAGAATTCGAACCCGAGAACAGCTACCCACGTAAGCTGACTTACAGGTCAGGTTATCTTGGGTCCCAAAGAGCTTGGTGCGACTTCCTTTTCGTGGTATCTAACTTACTTTAAATTTGTAAAGGTGATTTTTCAGAATACACATTGCAAAAAGTTTTTTTGTTATATATAGTCCGTCATTGAACTGCACCCCGCTAGATGGTAAAAAGCGGAGGTGCAGTCCAGAAGATACAGATAGACCTCCATTTCTGATGCTATTGGCCTTAAAATGGTGGTCCCTAACTTAACGGCCTTGATACTCGTATATGCTGTTTCACGCCCCGCTTGAAGGATTTTTTTTTCTTTATAATGTTAAGATGGCACATGTTAGAGCCTAATAAGCGGTCACAGACAGACCTAACATTGGGTCGTGGAGGTCAGATGGCAATCGCTTCACGGAATGACTGGTGGACCTAAGTAAAGTGGACCCCAGACTCCGAGCTGAAAGCTTCGGATGCGACTGGGAATTAACGCTAGGAGGAAGAAGAAGCGGTCACAGACCTGTGCTGTGTCACGTCACGCTGTATAATAAGTGTCACTCATATGTAACCGATTCTATCCCAACTAGGGCACGCTATCACGTGAGGTGGTTACTAATAAATTCTAACAAGAAAATTTATTGTATTTTATATCACTTACAAGCCGAAGAAAATCCTTTCGGTAACACTCGCCGTGAACACATTTTTCAGACGCTGATTAATGTCTTCTTTATCCTAGCGTTAATCCCAGTCGCATCCGAAGCTTTCACCTCGGACTCTGGGATCCGCTTTACCAGTCTTAACTGCGGATTTGGCTGGACTTCGATATTTTTCGTGAAGCGGCTGCCATCTGACCTCCACAACCCAATAACAAATTGAGCGATAATAAATTAGCCACTGAACTATACTTACCTATTGAGTGGAGTATCATTGAACAGCTTTTCAAAAATCAAATCTTCGTTTCGAAACAAAACTATTATGGTGAATATGGAACAAATCGTATTAATCGTTGCTAGACTTTTTATAGCTCCAACTACCCGTAACGACTGCCATAGATGTTCGTATGACAACCGGTACCGACTTGACGACTTATCGTGCTCTCCGACGCACGACCAGACCAATGCAAATACCTATATTCTAGACCGAACCCGTGCCTCCTGCGTAGCGGCCGTGTTCACTACCGCTACGCCACAGAGGCTGTCAACGCAGATTAATGTATTCGTGTGAAAATTATAATAAATTGGAAAAAGCGAAATCAATTCTCGGGCGGGACTCGAACCCGCGATCTTTCCCTTACAGGGGGAACGCTCTGACCACTGAGCCACCGAGCTTCGCCCGAGAGTGATCCAATTTTTCCAATACATCCATCTTACGGCGATGGTGGGAGTAATCTACCGATATTCGTACGAACTATCGGAATCAAAGAATGATGTTGCAATCATTTTTAAACATGGTCTGGTCAGTAACCATTTGTAACTGTCAGCGTCAGCTATCTACAGGTCAACTCAGGCCCCCAATGGCGAATTTTTCGTCCCCTAGAGCCTTTGTGGTAGCATACATAAATCATTGTTACGTACGGCACAACATCTCATTCTTTTCCATGCATTCCTGTCAGCCCTAGAGTAGAATGACGAGTGTATGGGATTTGAAGTTTATGACAAACGTCGACTGTCATTAACGTCAAATCCCATACATTCGTCATTGTATTCTACAATACACCGGCCAACGAGTTGCTACTTGCCTAAGGGGGCAGATATCATCTCCTCAGTTACTCCTTACCTTGCTAGGTCCTCTTCACTTAATCCATTCCACTATTGTTGAAACTATATTGCATAACATGTAATAAGGGAAGGAACTGTCTCCTGAGTTATAGCTTAACAACTTAGTTCAGGAGACAAAGATTCTATAAACTAGTGTAATTTATGGCTTTAATAAATTGTTATTGTTATTGTTGTTATTTATCTTTCTTGGAGCCTACCTCTACTCCTAAAGCCCTCTACGTTCATGCTTAGAACCTTTTTAAGATAACTCTCATCTCGCCTCAAATGGTCATTACAATGACAACCGCACGCTTGTCCACTTTTCATTCACCGGAGCAACTTACTAACCCTCTTTTACACTACTACGTGGCGGACAAGCCTACGGCCCACTTGATGGGAAGTGGCCTATGGACGTATGTAATACCAGGGGTGTTATACTCGTGCTGCCGACCCTGTAGGAACCTTAGGGCGTCATACATACTTGTAATATACTCATTCTTCATTGCAGTAGTTAATGATTCTTCAACAATTAGCAATTCAAACACACATCAGACATCAGTTCCCGATGTATGTACACAAATGCAAATTTACATTATCGCATAATTAAAATACTAATTTATATTACGTATGTATAAACTGCTAATGCTAATATTATCTTTAGTATTATGCTAACAAAATGTAATCTATTGTCGGGAGAAGCGGTATGGTTGCAACAAAATTGATACCGAAGATTTGAAGTAAGACCTTCTAACTCCGAGAAGAAGCGGTTCGGTGACTCCTTCTTGTGCCGCCCAATTAAGACCTGGAATTCTTTACCAGCTCACGTGTTTCCCTCTTCCTACTGTCCCGGGTCCTTTAAGCGGGGCGTGAAAAAGCATCTGATGAGGCCGTCAAGCTGAGTGCCACCATTGTAGCATGGTACGTGTCTATTATGGTGACCCTCTTTCCAAGACTTTGCCCTCAGCTTACCATCAGGCAAGGCGAAGTCAAATTGACGTGTCCTATATAAAAATAAAAAAAAATAAAAAATCTGAGCCATCGTGTACTTATATACCTATGCGGGGCTCGTGCCATATACTTGCTTGGGTCCCAAAGATTTTTGATCTATGTTCTATGTGTGCCGATAAGCCGAAGTAGACCAAATGCTGCAGTTATTATATACCGATTACATAAATAAGGACTTCATTAAATTGATAGGATATGGTGATCTATATCTGATTCATCAGTCGACACTATCAATAAATTTATGTTAGGTTAAATAAATGTAGGACTATAACAAAGTGCAAGTTAACTATTGCTACCAAGGGTATAATTATAACCCTTTCGTAGCAATAGTTAAATAAAATGAATTGGTAGTACTGCCCTATGATTACCTGCTTTTCGAGTAAGGTAATTCAGGCGTCACGCCATGTTCTCTTCTTGATTAATCACCTTTGCGATTTGTTATTATTCTACTGAACTAGAGTATTTAATTGTCCACATGATGTCAAGCAGTAAAACTCGTGCATTGCACTTTTCAAGTGGAAACTGGGCAATATACCTAATGGGAAATATATTTTTTGTACTCATAATGGTAAATCTGCCGCTAAATACATATATCGAATATCGATTATCGTCCGCAGAATTCCCTCCTCCTACAGTCCCGTCCCGGGTCCTTTAAGCGGGGCTTGAAAAAGCATCTGATGAGGCCGTCAAACTGAGTGCCAATATTGTAACATGGTACGTGTCACGTGTCTGTAATGGTTTGTCAAAACAAAATCACAAAGTATTCGCGCCCTTGTGTTTTTAAGCATATGGGCGCGAATGCCTTGCGATTGGTTTTTACCATATGTGGTGTTAGAACATAAACGACGAAATATCATCATTTTTGTGGATATTGAAACTTGTCGGCGTAGGTGGTAGCACGAAATCAGGTACCCTTTTATTTTTGCAATCAATCACGCTCTCCAAACCCTGGTTCCTTTCGCGAATCGGGGTCAGGAATCAGGATATATGCCGGGTAACCACTGTAACCAGTAACTAAATTGGAGCGGGAGTAATCTATTTTATCCTTCAAAAGTGGAGAACTAGATAATATGAACCCATTGCTACGTGTACGTACGAAGTATCAAGGTTTTTCTTAGACAAGAATCTGACAGCTAAATTTATAGTGGCAACGCCATGATTTTCTCATTACGCGTCGGCTTAGTTGACTGTGGTAGAAACTAGGGTTGCCACAATTTGTAATAACGTGCCCGACCGTGAATGTTCCTGACCGTGAATGACCGTTGTGTTCCTGTTTTTTTTATACCACTTAGTTGGCAGACAAGCACACGGCCCACCTGAAGTTGGTCACCGTGGCCTATGGACGTATGCAACACCAGGGGCGTCACACTCGCGCTGCCGACCCTGAAGAAACCTTCTAATGACCTTCTTGAAGAACCCCATATTGTAGTCGCTTGGGAAAACCACCGTAGGGAGTTCATGTACAAGTTCATGTTCATGGTGTTCTAGATAGAATAGAGTTGAATAAATCAGACACTGAATTCTTCTTCATTCCAGCGTTAATCCCAGTCGCATCCGAAGTTTTCACCTTGTTGTCTGGAGTCCGCTTTATCAGCCTAACTGCGGATTGGTCTGGACTATTTTCCGTGAAGAGACTGCCATCTGACCTCCACAACCCAATAACGATATTGGGCGATATTGAAAAATTTGCTATTTGAGAGGTATTATTGAACAGTTCTATCCAAGATCAAATCTTTGGTACAAAATAAAAATATTCTGGTGAATATGGAACAAATCGTTTTTAACCGACTTCAAAAACGAAAATATTCTCAATTCGTCGCAATATTTTTCCTTCCCTACCCGTCGTCTATTTGGAGTGGACCCTGGTTACTTGCTCGACCTTAATACAGCATAGATGGGTACACTATTGTAATAACGAGTATGTTACTCGATTACTAGAACGTGACGTCGAAATCTATTTTCACACAATCGTATCCCTAAAACCCGGCAAAACTCGCACACATGGTCACCCCAATCACCACAGTTCACTGAAGATGAGCAATCAGCGCGAAGGTCGGGTAATAACAGCCATTATCCCCCGTCCACTCAACGCTGACCTCTCTCGTGACGTGTGGGAGGAGGGAGGCAGTTACCAATAAACTGGTGGTTCACGATTGTTGTTACTGACTGTTTTGCATAGAGCTGACCAGTCGCCCATTTTCTTTATCATATTATTGCTCGGGACATAATATCTTGGACCTAAACCTAAAATGTGCTCAAAATGTGCTCTATGCGCAGTACACGTTTTTTGAGTGTATTTTGAGGATAGCACGGGGTGCTACTGCGGCGGACGAGCTCAAATTCACCAAGCATCACTATCACTACATATTATAAAACAAAGTCGCTGTCGTCGCTGTCTGTCCGTCCCTATAAAATAACGCAACGGATTTTGAAGCGGTTTTTAGGGTTCCGTAGCCAAATGGAAAAAAACGGAACACTTATAGATTCGTCATGCTCATGTCTGTCCGTCTGTCTGTCTGTCTGTCTGTCCGTCCGTATGTCACAGCCACTTTTCTCCGAAACTATAAGACCTATGCTGTTGAAACTTAGTAAGAAGATGTATTCTGTGAACCGCATTAAGAATTTTACACAAAAATAAAAAAAAGCATTAAATTTTGGGGGTCCCCATACTTAGAACTGAAACTCAAAATTTTTTTTTCATCAAACCCATACGTGTGGGGTATCTATAGATAGGTCTTTAAAAATGCTATTGAGGTTTCTAACATAATTTTTTTCTAAACTGAATAGTTTGCGCGAGAGACACTTCCAAAGTGGAAAAATGTGTCCCCCCCCCCTCTAACTTCTAAAATAAGAGAATGATAAATCTAAAAAAAATATGTGATGTAAATTGCCATGAAAACTACCACTAAAAATTGGTTCGAACGAGATCCAGTCAGTAGTTTTTTTTAATACGTCATAAACCGCAATTTTCGCCTTTGCTACTACGGAACCCTTCATGGGCGAGTCCGACTCGCACTTGGCCGAATTTATTTTTAATAGATAGAGTGATTCAAGAGGAAGGTTTATATGTATATTACATGCATAATATTTTAGAGAAACACTGATAAATTCAGAGATATGCAGCGGGAACGGGATCAGAAAATATGGCGGTACGAAGTTCGCCGGGTCCGCTAGTAGATTATATTAGTCAAAATCCACGCGCACCAGTGTCCCGAGGTATAACCCGCGCCACGTATCTTGGACCTAAATCGTAAGACATACGAACGAGGCTTTGGTGCCCGCGGATTGCTTTGTAATAGTCTATGCTTGGTGAATTTGAGTTCGTCTACCGCAGTAGCATCCCGTGCTATCCTCAAAAGACACCCAAGAAATGTGTACGGCGCGTATAGGGCACATTTTGAGCATATTTTAGGTCCAAGATACGTGGCGCGGGTTATATACATATCAAGCTTGGATTGAGTTGGTGATGTTCTACCTGGGTCCATGTGAGCTTGCTTAAATAAAAATATGTATTAGGAAATTTAAAAGATTCTCACTCCTACAAAAACATATGCCCAGTAAATATTACCCAATTGACGACAATAGACTCGCTCTATTATAGGCAACTGAATTTCAAATTATGGTTGTTAATACGCTTCAGGTGTGAGTATACATATTTACTTCACCTATAGAGCATCTAGCTATAAATCGAGCTCGTCTCGCAATATTCCTTGCTTTCTGAATACGGCCATTAATACCTGCCTACGTGTCCGCTGTTAAATTTATAGTTGACGATAAAACGTAAATGCTACTAGGTATTGTTATTATTTTAAGTGGGAGCGGTAAACGGTTAAATAATAACTGCCTTGAGTGCTCTGCTTTTTAATAATCCATACTAATATTATAAATGCGAAAGTAACTCTGTCTGTCTGTCTGTCTGTCTGTCTGTCTGTCTGTCTGTCTGTCTGTCTGTCTGTTACGCTTTCACGCCTAAACCACAGAACCGATTTTGATGAAATTTGGTATAGAGGTAGTTTAGACCTTGAGAAAGGACATAGGCTATGTTTGGTCGCGATAACCGACATCCACGCGGACGGAGCCGCGGGCAAAAGCTAGTAAACAATAAAACATTTAGGCCTCAGAATAGAACAAAATTCAGTCCGCCCTGGCTTCCATTTTGGCATACTTCAAACCACCGTTTAACCCCTTTAAACCCGCAAATTATAAATTTTCAATTAACGTATGGTACCTAATCTGCCGGATTTGCTGACATTTATGATTACTGCTTCTCTCATTTGATTAGTACCGTGATTATTATCCAGGAGTTCCCGAAATTCAGCGCGTTATTTGTTGTGATGTAGGTAGATCTGAGAAGATTCAACTTCCCGGTTACCACGGATCATGACAGACAGACAGACGGACAGTGAAATCTTAGGGTTCTATCAGAGAGCGGTCGCGCGGTCAAGCGTTCAAGCGGTCAGTTCAAATCAACGATTTTCGTCTTTTTCTGAACGCGAACGCAGAACGCTTGACCGCGTGACCGCTCTCAGTCTGATAGGACCCTTAGTAATAGGGCTCCGTTTTTAGCCTTTAGGCACGGAACTCTAAAAAGTACTTACGCCCCCGAATCCTATTACAAACGTATCGTGAGAGAGCTTTTATAGCCCGAGTCAATTAACGTAACTTAACGCCTACCCCTCAATCTCCCCTATATCGAATTGTCTGTTTAGCTTAAGCATACATACATGGCAACACCGTTCGCCTATTTCACAGATCAATACATTTTCATTAAAATACCATCCAGTAAACAAATATTTGTGTCCTGTCAACACAGGGGACGTAGTGTAACTGCTCGATTAGGGAAGTACTACCCTCTCACTTAATATGTAGATAGATTTATAGTAGTTTTAGCAGACATTTGTGATCTCTTCCTCTTAGTGTTAATTCCCAGTCGCATCCAAAGCTTTCAGCTCGGAGTCTGGGGTCCGCTTTTTACCAGTCTTAACCACGGATTTGGCTAGACCTCGATATTTTCCGTGAAGCGATTGTCATCTGACCTCCACAACCCAATGTTAACATTAGGCGATATCGAAGTTTTTGCAGTTAGGCCGTTGTTTTTGGATTTTTGAGGGCTCCAACTACCCGTAACGACTGCCATAGATGTTCTCATGGCAACCGGAACCGACGGCTTAACGTGCTCTCCGAGGCACGACCAGACCAATGCAAATACTCATATTTCATTCACACAAATATTTGCACTGAGCGGGGATCGAACCCGCGCCTCCTGCGTAGCGGCCGCGTTCACTACCGCTACGCTACGGAGGCTGTCGTGATATTATGATCGAAAGTCAATGCGTTAGTAGCTATTGCCCGCGGCTCCGTTAGCGTACATTAAACTTCGATACGGGCAAAGGGCAAAATCGAGATGCCACAGTGATTAAAACATTTTTTTATACTACTTACGTCGCAGATAAGTACACCGCCCACCTGCTGGAAAGTGGTAAGTGGCCTATAGACGAGTGTAACACCAGGGGAGTCACCTCATGCTGCCGACTGTCTAAGAACAGAGAGATTCTGTGCCGTCAGCGAAGAAGACACCCAGGACAAGCCCTTGGTCTTCCCACTGGCAGGACAATACCTCTCCAGTAAGCGCTCATTACTGCTGTGTGACTTTCTTGGTGTTACACACGCCCATAGGCCATGGTACCTAACCCTTTTCCTAGGGTGGGCAATATGGGCATGCCCACCACCTTAATAGAACTGTGACGTCACTTTTTTATGGTTTATTGAAAAAAAAAACCAAAATGAATCATGAATCACGCGTGATTTGGATTGGAACACAGTATAGTGCAATAGACGATATACCAGCATTTGTTCACACTGTTACAATATCAGAAATTACACACTATTATTGCGGCTTTTTGGTACACCACCACCAAATGCGCCACGTCTGCCGATCCTCCGTCTTCCGCATCCAGTCCATCCAGCACCGTAGATCATAGCAGGCAGGACGCACTGGTTGAAAACCTTTGAGGCATTGTGGTAGGGGGGAGGAGAAGACCCGACGTAGTTGGCCAAATGCTGCCCACCCCAGTTGGATCTGGCTATTTCTTTCTCGAAGTTGTTTTTACCGAGCTGGATAACCTGCCCCAGGAGTTATATTTTTGAACAACTCTGAGTGTCACCCCTTCGATGGAAATCGACTCGATACAACATGTTTGTTGAACATAATCATGGTGTTGTCCAAGTTTACACCCAGACCATCTTGTAGAGAAGTTCCATTAAAGCTGTGCAGCATTTCGCCCAGTTGTTCCAGTGACTAAGCAACTATGACGAAGTCGTCGTCGAACCGAAGATGCGTGATGTACTCACCGTGGATGTTGGTACCCCGCCAAAGTCCAATCCAGACTCTTGAAGATGTCCTCCAATGCGTTGGTGAATAGTTTGGGAGATATAACATCTCCCTATCTCACTCCACGCTGGAGGCTAATGGGTTTCGTCTTCTGGTCTTGGAGCAGGATGGACATTGTGGCAGTGTCATACAAACACCTCAGTAGTAATTTCCATCATCACTAGGGCATCTGTTGTTCTTCAGTTGCCTGAGAGCCGCCTCTACCTCGCACTACTCGACATTTGGTATCTCCTCGGTGTAATGGCGCGTGAGTGGGGCTCTGTGGTCTTCGTCGCTGTGTCCCGTCGTCGGTTTACTCATCCGTGCTGCATATAGCTCAGTTGTAAGTTTCGTCAGATGGGGCCTTCCCAACTGCTGAGCGAACACTTTTGACCCCCTATATCGCTCGATTGCCTCCTGGATGGAGCGAGTGTTGGAGCGTTTAAGGTCGCGTCGTATCGGCTTTTTGATTTATTGGTTTAAGGCTCTCCCATCTGACGAAGACGACGGGTGTGTATGGTTGTTCAGTGTTCACGCCTCTTCCTCATAAGTTCGAGAGTCTCAGGAGAGAGCTTGGACTCTTGCTGTTTGCGTTTTCCGGGAACTTTTCGGACCCTAGAGCTACTTGGAGCGGCGTAGGTCAGTTGACCTTATCATTTGGAATCTTTCAGCCTTGATGTTGATATTTAGAGAGCATCGGATAAGTCAGTGATCGCTTCCAGTTTGAAACTTGTTGATCACAAAGACATCTCTAAATAATTATGTGCTTACCGTCCGTTATGAAAAAGTCTATCTTGTTCTTTATCGCAGAGTTCCGGCGTTGCCAAGTCCACTTCCTGTTGGGGTTTTTCTTAAAGGAACTATTAATGAAAAAGAGGCCCTGTGCCCCTGACTCGAGGAAGCTGACTAGCATTTACCCCTGCGATTTCTGCACCCTACTCCATAAGGTTCGATTTTCGTCTCGCCGCGTTCAATTCAACAGGTCAATGTGAGACCAACTCCGCCAAAGACCCCCCCCCCCCCCTGGGCGTATTTAACATGCTTGACATGAGTTCGCACTTTTCACACATTTTGGGGTACCTGTGCCCACTACCTAGTTCCGCGCCTGGATCCGCGCCTGCCGTGTGCTCGTCTAACACCTAAGTGGTATAAAAAAGGCATGTATTTAACGCGGCGACAAATTAATCCGAAAAGCAGGTAGTAAAAATAATAGGTTGGCAGCCAAAGTCAAAGTCTTTATTTATCAAAATAGTGCATTGACGTCAAAAACTCCTTAAAACTAAGTTTACCACCGCTTCCTAAGCGCTAATGGAGAAGAAACGGGCGGCGGCGCAACAAACTCCACTGCGGCATTTTAAGGACTATAGTGAAGAATCATTCTATTCAATTTATGGGTGTCAAAACTACTGAATGTGGCGTACAAAAATACTAAGTGAGCTACTAGGTATTTCTGGATGGTTATAAAAAAAATCACAAACACTTTCTGTATCACGGGTCACTCAGTATTTTAGTCGCTCACTCAGTATTTTAGTCGCCACCTCAGTATTTAAAGTAACTCATTATCAGTCATCCATTTATTATTTTTGTCGCATGGTTTGTTATAACCCTAAAAAAATATTCAAGTTCATTTCATGGTACGCGATATCTGTTATCTGTTGCATGCGTTTTGTGCTGCGGTCTGCGGTCGGCTACGAATTCGTACCTTAAAGGTATGATTCCGAAGCCCACCGCATACGACAACTGTAGACGCATGCAGCACATACAGCGTACCCATTACTTGTTTAACTCCGATACGGATAAATAGGACCATTGAGAAGCCGCAATCAATTACGCGTATCTGCTGCGTGCGTCGGCAGTTGTGGTATACGGACTATACGGTCACCTTAAAGGTATGATTCCGAACCCGACCGCATACGACAACTGCCGACGCATGCAGCACATACAGCGTACCCATTACTTGTCAAACTCCGATACGGATAAAGGGGACCATTGAGAAGCCGCAATGAACTACGCGCATGTGCTGCGTGCGTCGGCAGTTGTCGTATGCGGTCGGCTACGAAATCATATCTTTATCCTGCGCCTTCTGCATCCAGTCCATTGTAGCTTTTCATATTCCAGATTTTTTCAAATTCCAGTCCACTTAACAAATTTTCAACCCCTACCGTCATGTGAGATTTCTTATTGTCAAACAGTTGTTTGACGCTGTTAAACCTATTTTGATGACCTTGAAAGCAAAACAAGTCTAACAATTTGTAGTTTGAAAATCATCATTTTAAAATTTAAATAGAACAGGTTTTGATCGGGTTCGGTGCTCGAGTAAAATACCTACGTCTTGATTCTCAAGCTAAATTCAAATTCATTTATTGCAGAAAAATAAAATTACCGCCTTCTTCGACAATGGCTCATAAAAAATTGTTTTGGTTGTCCCAATATATGGCTATTTGGCAGGTCCTCGATAGTATAGGTGGAAGGGCATACCCGGGACTGGGATGGGGTCTCGCGGTTTGCAGGGCACTTGTGACAACACAATGGTACGAAAATTTCATGGCAACTAGGTACCCATCTGACCTGGGTTCAAATATGTGTCAAAATTCATATTTTAAAATATTGCCAAATTTCCAAAATAACAGGACTACACACTAGATCTAAATTTAGCTAAAACGGCTATATGTACTAAAACCTATTTAGGTGCCTCGATTAGCGCAAAAAGAAAACAAAACATCGAGGTGTATAATAATTATTACCAACATCGTTCACCTGGTTACATCTCTGTCACCTAATTGTTCACGATCCTTACCTCTTCCCAAAATGATGTTTACGACACCCATGGGATTTAAAGGAATTACCCCCGTCGAGCTTACTCAGATTTGCCCCTACTGTTACTAAATACCAAGGGTACTATTATGAAACTAAGTTCGTGGCTCTAAGTCCGAAGTTCTTAATGAACCCATTGTAAGTTAGTAATGAATGACACAGTTTATCACAAGAAGGGTTTCTTGACTCCTTTCTGCTTCTATTTGGGTTATTTCCTTGGATAGGCATGTTTTTATGAGACTCTTAGTGATGTTGCAAATAGGATTGTCACATGTACTTGATTATGGAGTAACAGAAAAACAATAATTGACTTTTATTTTTTAATACTAAGTAGTATTAAAAAATAAAATAAATGAAGTCGCAGACAAGCACCTCCACCTGATGGTAAGTGGTTACTGTGGCCTATGGGCGAGTGCAACACCAGGGGAGTCACACTCGTGCTGCCGACCCTGTAAGAACGGAGAGATTCTGCGCTGTTAGCGCAAAAAATAGGTAGTAGTGTTTAAAATAGGTACGCCAAAAAATCGTATTTAGTTAAACTTGTTAGGATTGCTCACAAAAACAATTTTACCACGTTTTTTTTATATCTTTAACATATTATTATACTTACAAACAAATGATATTTAAGTTTTTGCTTTTACGTAACAATACGCAATACAAAAGCTATCAAAATAGCACATTCAATCATTTTTATGGGCAAAACACTGCCGAGCATAGCCCATTTATCTACGCCATCACTGGCCGAGTCATACATGACTTTTAATAATATTTTACATACATACATATAATCACGCCTTTATCCCCGAAGGGTTAGGCAGAGGTGAATTAATACCCACATTTCACCAATCATTGTATTAGGTCCCACGTAATAGGGGGTGAGTGCCTTCATTTATACGACGACGTGTGTGGCATGCACCCCGCATGGCTGTAGAGCGTTCAACTGCTACGTCAGAGGTCGTGAGATCGGTGCCCGCTCATTGTAAATATTTGTACGTCAGAATATGTCTGTTTCTATTGATCTCGATGTTTCTTCGTTATTTACATCCTTATTCTATATTGAGATTCCATATTGTAACCTATGCTATAATTTCATTGAACTATGCCAATAAACTTCGCGCAAGTACAAACCATAATAACTTTACGGAGTTTTATCGTAATCAAATGACCGCTACGATCAGCGCGCAGCGCATAAAATACTAACTGGTATTAATTTTTATTTGTTAGATTGCTTCCTTAAAAAAATAATAAACTTGATTAAGGGTATGCATTGGTTATTAAAGGTGAACGCAGACCTAGCCGCACCGCACTCACCCAGGTTTTCCTCATGGAATGCACAACTAGTTGTGCCATGAGGGATAATTTTTTTAAATCATTCCCATTGGCACAACTGAACAATTTTCAATTAATATTAGTTCCTCTATACACAACTATTTTCCTTCTACGCATTTCCCTTCAGGTGGCTACGTGAGCATAATCTCTGCTTTATGTATGCATGTATGTATGTATTTGCACTAATTTTATTTAAACTAATGCTACATTAGTCTAATAATGATTTAGTCGAGAGATCATATCGAATATTCGGTTTAATAATTTAGTTTGCTTTCATCGCTTTTGAATTCGACCGCTTGGGGTACAGCGGCGATTGCGGCGCGGCTAGGTGTGTGAGGTTGCATAGAACTTCATATAAAGAATTCGGAATGCGGGGACTGCAGTGAGTGCAGTGCGGCTAGGTCTGCGTTCACCTTTAAACTAAGTAAAATGATTCCTTTTCCTTTTGCGGCGAAAGATGATTTTCTCCTTAAGACGGTAGAGGTAACTTAAGGTAATTATTCATAACTTACTGCGCGCTTTTGCTTCGCCCTGATGCAATTATAGCACCATATCCATGGACTTTCCAAACATACACAAATCGTAATGAACACAAAATAAGATGCAGAAACTATGCGCGGTGCGACATTCAATCCGACGTTTTTATCTACATGCAGTATTATTTTTTGGTGTTGTAAATACAGCATAAATTACAGCAGAAAAATGCGTTGCGTATTCTCAGGATGTTGCCAGGCCGGTTGTTTACCCGGAAGTTAGGCTACATTCCGCTTAATGTCAAAAACGTAATTTAAATTGTCGCTCTTTGTATAGCGATCGGCATACATCGTGAGTAGAGTACATTTCTAGCCGCTCATTACCGCCACAAAGAAAAAAAATGTGCTATGGACGTGTGTAACACCAGGGGAGCCACACTCTTGGTGCTGACCCTTTAAGAGTGCGCATAAAGCTAGAAAAAAATCAGATTTCACCCGCACCCCTCGCACGTCCCGCTCTCGCCTGTCGTCGCTCCGGCAAGTCCGCCACCTATTTTGTGTGGCAGCGACCCGCCACGTATAGTTTGAAGGCGCACAGTATATCCAAAATACTCAGATAAAATTGTCAAAATACGAGTTGCATCATTAACTATCTACTTTGGAAACACAATAAATTTCTTTTTGGTAAAAAAAATATTTCTGATAAAATGAAAAGGTAAGTAAGTAAGTAAGTAAAGGAATATGTCGTCGTTGCGCTTGCCAAAACCTCTATGTGTTTTTGGTCGAGTTTTCAGGAGAGACATTAAACTGTTTTATTACATAATTGATGAGCGTATCAAAAAACTAAAAATGTAGTATGATGCCAAAAAATATTTTGCATGAACTGAGATATAAGTGAAAATTATAAACGGTACTATCCATCCACAATATTTTTTTTGTTCCATTTTGATACACATATCAGAATTATCTTCCTAGCGCCATTTCTTACAAGTGAAAAATATATACATATCAGATTTGTTATGGACCTCAATAGGATTTATATAAGGGATAAATACTGACAGATGGCAAGGTACATAACATACGAAGTAAATAAATACCCACTATAAACTTTATTAAGGCATACAAGTAAAAAAAATAAAAGTAGTACAACTGTTCCGTGTACAGGGTCCTACTAACACCTTTGAGACCGAAGCCAACCTCACTTGCTAGTTGGTGCACATGTTAAACAACGGACGAGGTTCTGGTGCCGATTTTCCTCTCGGAGTTGGGAACTAATTGCTGATCGTTCCTGGAATAGCCGATAATACGATAATCAGAAAAGAAGAGCAAATCTCCGAGTTCCGAGGTGCACATTATGCTGCCAATTAGTTATAAACTTTAGTTGCATCTGAGCCCTTCCCCTCGGCGTCCGGGGTGCGCTTTTCCAGTCTTTTTTTTAATATAGGACACGTCAAATTGACTTCGCCTCGCCTGATGGTAAGCAAAGTCTCTGCAAAGAGGGTCACCATTACAGACATGTACCATGTTACAATGATGGCACTCAGCTTGACGGCCTCATCAGAATATGCTTTTTCACGCCCCGCTTGAAGGACCCGTGACTGTAGGAAGAGGGAAACACGTGAACTGGTAAGGAATTCCAAGACTTAATAGTGCGGCAGAAGAAGGAGTCGCCGAACCGCTTGGTTCTTGATGGAATATTCTGCACCGTATGCGGGAGGCGTCTAAGTCCTGCACGTGTTGTCCTATATAGGAAAGGAGAGGGTGGGATTAGTTGGAAGAGCTCATCAGAACATTCACCATGGTAGAGACGGTAAAATACCGCCAAAGATGCCATATCTCTACGCAACTGCAAGGGCTCGAGGGTGTTGGTGACCTCAGGATTCCCAATAATATGGACCGCACGTCGCTGCAGCCTGTCGAGAGCATCTAGTAAGTACTTTGCGGAGCCATCCCAGAGATGAGAGCAGTATTCCACGCAAGAGCGAATTTGTGTCTTATAGAGAAGGCACCGCTGCTCCGGCGTGAAAAAACGTCTCAGTCTGTTCAGGACACCGAGTTTACGCGAGGCTGTTTTGATGATACTCTCAATGTAGTTTTTGTTGTTCGCTGAAAACTGAATTTGCAGCGAACATCCATACCTAGGATATTGAGATTGTCCTGTAGTGGCAGTGGCGTGCTCTGAAGAGTTGGAAGGGGAAAGAAAGAAGATACCTTTGCTGTGCGCAGACGCATGCCTGCGTCTTCCTGGCGTTGAACTCGACCAGGTTTTCCGAGCCCCATTGAGAAACGTGGCTCAGGGTCCGGTCTTCTTTTTTCCGCGATATCAGACTGCTTGGCCGCAGGATGTCCGTGATAGCCTCCGTGTAAGGTGCTATCGTCTGCATAGCATAGCGCCGCAAGTTTCTAGACACACCGTTTAACATCTTTTCGAGTATAGGGAGCTATCGCTATCGTCAGCGACGATCACCGCCGTAGTCACTTGGAAGACTAAGTCAAGCTGGTATCAAAGAAACAAGGTATTACATCACTGCGGGGCAAATACTCCTTCTTTAAAACGCTCCCGTTCTGCCCCACATGGAGTACTGCTGTCACAGTTTTGCCTGGGCTAGCTAGACCTCTTCGACTTGGTGCAAAGACGGGCGCTGAGGATCGTCGACCATCCCATACTCACAGGCGGGGTAGTAGTCCCTCTCAACCTCAGAAGGTACTTGCTGTGGTTGTTTTACCGCCTGTATGATGGTTTGTATTCAGAAGAATTGTTTGATATAATGCCTAGAATATTTTTACTTTATATCGCCGCTCCGCTTGCCATAGACAGTGAATTCACTCTCACACAAATGGTGTAAAAACGTCTCACTTTATTCAGGACTTCGACCTTACGTGAGGCTGTTTTGATTTAATCATCTGTCTCGTTTTGTTTACTATTATAAGATTATTTACGTTGTTACAAAGGTAGAACACCAATTTTACAACCAACAAACCGAAGAAAAACAAGCTGTCAAATTGTCTATGTGCAAACCAATTCTGACATGTGCAACATGAGGATGAAAAACTCTTGATGTGAACACATAACCAATTTTGCAGTGTCAGAATTGCACATGTATATTTTGTCAAATCTATTTCTAGAAGGAATTAACACTTGGTTGTTTTTTCAGTTGATGCGCATTTTTTAAGGCCATCTAGCGAATAAAAAAAAAATAGAAAAAATGCAAATAACGACTTTGGCAGGCGCACCGACGATTTGACGATTTGGGAAAAACAATGCTTTTACTTTAATTTAACATCTAGCGATGTTCGTCTAACTATATGTGATAAATTACCCAAATATTTTTTTTTTGCGAATTCAATTCATTTAATACTAATCCTGAGTCGGGTCATCCAAATAGTCCAAATAGTGGTTCAATATTACTGATGAACATTGTGTATAATATGGTTGCCCTATTTTATCATTACGTATAAGAAGCTAGGGCCCTGACATATTGAATCAAGGCTGGCTAAAATATACCGCTCATTCCACTCTGGTGCAAAATTTCCATCACAATTTGGATCTAGTTCTCTCAAAACTTCAACTTTCTCTAAATGTTTAATGGGAGATCTGTAAAAATAATTGCAAATTAATGACAAATCAATCACATAAGCATTGCATTGCTATTTTAATCTACTTGTAGATAATTTGATATAAATGCTAAATAAGTACATAATGGAAAAAATCAAACCCACAATAGGACTTGAATGCCAGGGTCGCGAACCTTGGCGTTCCAGCGCTCTTACTCTGAGCTATCCTTCCACGGGCAGTCATCCGCTTTCCGTGTGGTCAATTTTTTTTATTAAAATCACCGGGATACTCGTATTTACCATGCCGTTTGAATGTGTGAACATTCGGTACTAATGTGAATGACCATGTTAATCTCAAATCATATCATTCTACTTGTTCATGTTCATATTAATTTGCATATTTTACTGAAATGTTTTCTGAATGTGAGAAAAATCAATTGCAATAAGCTTACAAAGTTGACGAAAGTTTTTTATTAAGCGATTCGACCGGATCGGATTCATCAGCTTGTGTGATATAACGAGCTGAAGCAACTCTGAAATGCATTAAAATTGATAATACAATGTATAAATAATATTATACAAAAACACGCGAGTAGTCAAAAACATCTATTTGATTTGCATATATACTATACCCGAGCCGACGTTACTCCAGAGTTACCTAGCAACGGTGGATATTTGGTAACAAACTAAAGAAAGTAAAATAATATAGATACATTACCTTCGAAAATTAGCCATGAGTTGAATTCTTAGTTTCTTATATTCTCTTTTAGAGTGTTTCTTTTATATTTTTTTAATTGGCTCATTTTTAACGAACTTTCTTGACACGGAAAACAGAAATACAGTCCTCCCGTCTCAACGGGGCGAGCCCGACTAAATGATGAAACAACAGATGGCCGACACCTCGGGTCAGGTGCGATAGAAAGAGAGCGTTATGCGCGGAATAAGACCGTCGTAAGCGCCAAATTCATTTTTTTTAATTACTCGTAAAATCCACACAATTTTTTCAAAGTGAAAATAGAGTCACTGGGTTACATAATTTTACACTTTGTATTCAAATATTGACTCAGTTGTGTGCATAATATTGGAAATAAATTGATTTTAGTAGTAAATAAGGCATAACTTTGTGATTTTATTCTATCGAAAAAATATTATTATTTTATGTTTTCACCATGAGCAGTCCCTTACAAATATAACGTATTTTCTATTAAAAAAAACCCAGCTCATTTGTGGCTTACTTTCGGGTATAAACATCAAATCTACGATCGGCAATTTAGCTTTATACCCCCTCTTAAGAACCTTCTAAAACCCTTTTTGATATTGTAGTCGTTTGAAAAAACCACAGGACCACTTACTTTGTTGGCGCCAATTAACCAATCATAGATTACATTACACTATCGTCTGACCTCTCTTTTTTATTACGTGCGGAATCATCTTCCTTTTCCTCGTCATAGCCAACAGGGAGGTAAGCAATTGGGTATGTGGAGTCGACTAAAGCACAGTGCCTCTCGTGTTTGAACCACCTTTGTCACTGAATAAGTATACCTAGTGGAGAGTTGTCAAATCGTACGGTTTTAATTGTAATTACCGTCTTCCCGTGCAATCGTTTTTTACTATCGAATTATTATTTAACATGGTTAGGTTACAAACAATTTGTTACCGTATAAAATAGTTTTTGCTCCATCCGGTCCAAAAGTCGAATATACCTAGTTTGGTAATATGTATACCTAAGCGCAATCATTTATCAATTTGACCTGTGAGATTGACATTGATCTTGTTCATGGTTAAGTTAACGTCAATGTTAAGAATTTTTAAGTTGAATCTCTTGTTACATTTGTCTTGGATTTTATCCTCCCAACCCGAGCAAAGGCTTCACCAGTACCTCGTCCGTCAATCAACAGGTACACAGGCTTGGAGGTTTGTGACAGACAAGCACACGGCCCACCTGATGGAAAGTGGTTACCGTAGCCTATGGACGTATGTAACACCAGGGGCGTTACACTTGTGCTGCCGACCCTGTAGAAACCATCTAATGCCCTTCTTGAAGAACCCCATATTGTAGTCGCTTGGGAAAACTACAGCAAGGAGTTCCTTCCACAGCTCTAGCTCTAGGCTTAGATTCTAAAAAACTTGGTGGAGGCATGTTGTATTGGTTTCATATTATTGTACTCAAAAATACAAAACACTGCTTATTTATCAAATAAAGCGAAAAAGAACAGGATTCTCCTAGATATACAAAAAACACAATATTACAATAACCGTGTTGTTGATGTTGTATAATAATAATTTGCCTTGTAAATGAGCAATAACCCAACATTTACTCGGCAATTTTCTGGAGCGCCGCTTGATATTATGCCTTAAATTATGTTAGATGCTCCAAGATTTCTAGCAAAATGAAACACTAGGGCATATCTGTTCCAGTGTCATAATCTTGACCTTTGTGGCATAGACGTGTCTAGTACAGTTATCGTGACTTAAAGTGGAACCACAATCATAGCATACCCTTACCCTCTGTGGAGTAAAGAAGTGCGTTCCTCCAACACAAAGGGAGGATCTTCCTACCAGGCAAGATGATCGGTTGATCACGCATGGCTAGCCACGGCCCAACGATTGTCGTTGGAATGTTGTATAATATGTTACACTAGCGCGAGTACTTCACTTTCGCGATGCAGAATTTATAGTGACGAAGTAGTCTTGAAGCAGTTTGACTTGCTGTCGCTAGATGGCACTGGGTACATGTGGTACCACCACACCTGCTATACTCAAAAGGTCCGTAAAGATCAGTATTATTGGTGGTAAGGCCCGTCATGGAGGAATGGCTGGAGAGGTACCACGGTAGCCTCTCCTACCGGCAGACGGTTTAATCCATTAAGGTGAACACACACCATGCAGTCGCCGCAGTCATCGCTTTTGTATGCGACCGCTTCACGTACCTGCGAGGTTGCATAGAAGTTCATATAAAGAATTCGGAATGCGGGGACTGCGGTGAGTGCGGTGCGGTTAGGTCTGCGTTCGCCTTTAATGTCTGATTTTCAAACTCAAGATCTTCCTCTCCTGCCCACAGCGGAGCCACCACCACTAGTGAACGTCACAGTCCACGCATCCACAATCCTGGCGCTGATACTGTGGAACGTGGCGGGAGACGGCGGCCACCCCATCATAGACTTCACTGCGCAGTACCGGTCTGCGGCGCCGGTCAACGGGTCCCTGGAGCCGTGGAAGCCTATCAGCCCGAACCATATTAGTCCTAACTCGGTAAGCAGTAACCACTTTTTATGTACGATCCGTCAATTTATCTGCACCTCGTCTGCAAACTGAGCTGAAGCTTACAGGCAACTGATTCCAGATGCTGTCCGTACAATGGTGTTCCTTACCTTGACGGCCTCGACAGGTACTTTTGTGGAGTAACATGGTCTGATGTTCCTCTGCCAAAAAGAGACAATCCTCCTACCAGGGAAAGGCTGCGACCCAAGGCCTGACGTTGAGATGTTGTATCCAGCTTATGTATCATCAATCCTCCTACCAGGGAAAGGCTGCGACCTAAGGCCTGACGTTGAGATGTTGTATCCAGCGAATGTATCATCCTATGGCTTTGTCCAAATGAAGTAGTTGAAGCTGCTGCAAGTTCAACAATAAACTCAACTGCTGTCAGCATTCTTTGTGCCTTCTGCTTTTAGATCTCGTGCATTGTAAATTTTTATGAATGTGTCAATTTGCATTGTCCTGGGTATTTCTATATATTTATAAAAACTATCTACTCACTTAGATATTTATGTCTGCATCTAGATAAAAAAAAACAAGCGAGGGAAGCTATGCTTACTTCGAGTCTTACGTTGAGTAGAACGTTCTCAAATTTCGATTATTATTTTGCCAACCAATTAACCATCACCGCCTTGTAATTTCAGCGTCAAATAGACGTGTACCACCTGGACACAAACGCGTCCTACTGGTTCAGGGTGTGGGCAACCAACGTTCTGGGACCAGGTCCACCGGTGGAGGTGCTCGCCACCACGCTGTACAGCGATCAGGAAGCTGGTAAGTTTCAAGTTTCAACCCCAAAGATTTTTTTAATATGTATTTTACGGACATGAAGTCTAGACATGAGTGCGGCTGCACCAAGACCGTAGGGGCTAAGCAAAACTCTCCTGCAAGCTGCCTCCCTAGACAAGTGGTAATACGGCGTATTGTAGAATAGAATGATGTATATATGGGATTGTATGATTGTATGTATGTCAATGTATGTCAATCCCATACATTGGCTATTACCAATTCCTCTTGGGATTGGTAGGTCAGGTGGTAGTCCTAGAAATGCCAAAATACCGGAAAACCAAAAAATGATCTATACTTTTGTTTACATGGCTTGTACAGAAGCTACTGTTATCTGACCAACCGGCAACCCGATAGGAAAGCCTATGCCAGAGGGTCGTCCATCAATCAGCAGATATACTGGTTTGCAGTTGAAGTTGGTTTGGGCCCCGAAAATCATGATAGGGTGGGGCTCCACCAAGATCTTTGGGGCTTTAATAGTCATTAACTTAATTCGATTAATTATGTTGCTAATTTCTCGATCGTTATGGTTCGATTCATCAAACTAAACGATAAAATATACCATAAAACATCCTACAAACCCTCACATATTGAAGACATCAATCAAAACCGTAAGTAATGTAATGCGAATCACATTTCGACAGTTAAAACTTTGATAGCTCGATTAGTCGTAAGTCAGCATAACAATTAAAACTTCACATTTCTGTTATTTAATCGAACTTTAATAAATATCGTAATTTGATCGATAAGTCATAAATTGAATAGGTTTAATGACCTATCTATAAAGCTTAAAATAATTTTAAATTTACTGTATTTTATATATTCCTTTTTTTATATTTACTCCTCAGTCCTCAGCTGTTGTTAATTTTAGGGAAAGTCTAAAAAATAAAGGCCACCGCTTCACAGGCTAGTAATTCTAAAATTAGTGCTTAGTTTGACGGATTCTTTGGATGCTTTACACGCGTAAATCCATTCCAACGACTATTTGGTCCTTTGACATATTACGTGGCCGGTCCACTGCTACTTCAGCTTGCTTACTCTTTTTAGTTCTTTGTCGGGAGATCACGGTTCACGGTTGCCTGGAAGAAATCGCTTTAAGCGATAATGCCGCCCATTGTACATTAAACTATAAAATTGCTACCTACTTGACATACTGTAAATCTATTGGTGTACAATAAAGAATTATAATTCTTTATTGTATCTATCTATCACGTTACGAATAATTCTATCCTTCAGAGAGATTCCAAGCATAGCACTTGATATCCCAAAGCTATAACAATCTTATAACACATTTCCAGAACTGTACAAACACTTCTTCGAGGGCGCCGAGTCGTTCGACACGCGTACCTGGGTGGCCGCAGTATGTGTGGTGATGGGCACTCTCGTCGTGTTAGCCGCCGGCACTTGCGCCGTTCTGTGCCGCGAGTGGCGACGCAATGGTGAGCCCGCGCCATAGCACACGCCACTGCCTAGGCTCTACTTTATGTGGTATTAGCCTGGATACGATCGGTTGATTGATGCTTGCATGATCGGTAGATAACTGATCGGTAGATAACCGATCGGTTGATAACTTTTCGGTAGATAACCGATCGGTTGATAACGATCGTTACAAAAAATAATGCTCATATTAGATATTTGATTACGAATTTATGATTTTTATGAAATTATTAGTCGATTAAATATTTTTTAGTTTAATTGAATATTAATTTGAATCTCAAATCATACGAGCACATTCAACCGATATCAAAATCGTCTATTAAGATTTGATTATTGAGATGCCACTAGCTTTGATAAAAAGGCAAAGATTTATAAGTTTGTGAGCGCGAAAAGTATCCAGTGTTACTAGTACTGTATATAAATTAAATGAACAATGATATTGATATAATCACTCTACCAGATGATGAATTGATTAATAGTAAGGTATTTGGGTCGATTAGAAATTGTTGACACGATAATTTAATAATAAAATATAGTCCACTCCACAATGATTATCACAATCAGTAGTTTTCAATTCGTTTTATAATTTTCATGAAATTATTTCATTTTCATGTGATTATTGTGATTTTCATTGAGAAGTGTTTAAGTTTTAGTATTCCATGACTTATACACATGATATTTTAAGTACATTATATAATAGACGTGATATTTTGCAAATAGCAAATTTATTTCGCGTTTACAATTTACACAATTATAACAAAATATTTTGTGTATATGCCATTTTCAACCGAATGATTATCTATCGATCGACTTAAAATAAGTTTAACATCATTATATTAATGCTAAATGGAAATCCTAGCTATGCAATAATTAAAAACGCTTTTAAGCATAAACAGAAGCATAATAATTTAATAATAATAATTGACACTATGAAAGCACTTCATTACAAAACTATGCACTGCTTGGAATTATACATAGGATTTATGATATGAAATAATTTAATAATAATTACAACATAGTGCCAATTTTCTAAATAATAATGATTGAAACAAAAATAACTTCCATTTTCATAATTAGAACTATAAATCGACAAATAAGTATTCAAATAAAAATTTAGATAGATTTGTATAAAAAATACTTGAAAATAAAAATGATAAAAAAAATATATATATTCATGCCGAGTTTCTACGCTACGCGATTGGTGCTAAGTGAATACCTAATATTATTAATAATTATTATTATTGTTGATATTGAATACCAAAAAAGCAAGCAATTGAATCTCGCCTTAATAGTTACCTATTGCTGTAATATTGCTGAGAATCTCTTACTATTAGATCTAATTAAAGTAGGTTATTGGGAAGTGCCTGCCAGTATATTGCTCTGTCTACTGAACTCAAACCTGAATGTATTAGTTTACCTGGTTGAATCAATTGCAAGGTGACCAAATGACATCAAATTATCGAAGGGTGATAGCACCTAAATGAATAAAGTGAAATAAATAATTCCTTCTACCGTTTGAGCAAAAAATTTTAATAGGATTGAGCAATATTAGATCAGAGAGGCTGGGAAATCTGGTTACGCGTAAAGGCTAGTAAGGTCCGTTGAAGTGTATTGTGATCACAACCTTCTTTATTTGCAGGATTATAGTCCACTATCTATAAATTTCAATACCAGTGAAGTCCATTAATATAGGGTCATTTATGGTCCTTTGAGCCGGTTCTCAAACGACCTACATCTATGTATCACTTCAAAGTGTTCAGAAAAGATAATAATATGTATTCTTACAAAAATATCACACAAATTGAGATCCTCCTCGTTTTAGAATTCGGTTAAAAAAGAAAATTCTGATTAATTTCGATGCGAATTCCAAGACAGATTAAAGCTTGTCTGGCAGTTCCAAGTGCCATTACTCGATGTATTCATGGATCCGCCGGATCGAACAACAAGTAGATACCTAGGTACGTAGATATACAATATACTGGGACACTTTCCAATAACAATATGTAGTATACGGACCAATAAGAACTACAGAACGTCAATTATAACAATAGAACAGAGTTGATTTGTTAGTGTAGCTTGTAACTGAAGCTTTTTACTTTGTTTCCATTAATATAAGGGTGGGAATGCAGTTTTACTATCAAAACTTAGAATAAAATGCAGTTGTATAAAATACAAATAAGCATCAAGTATGAATGTAGGGTAGTTGACATAAAACGTCAAAACGGTACACCCCGTCTTACATTAGGAAACTAGAGTCGCCGCGATATCGCCAAAGAGTCTCTTATGTACATTTGAATGAAGACTCGTATACTGTGAAACTGAAGTCGTAAGTTTCTGCGACCACATATTGATAACACACTTGTGCTTATCCACGATATTTATTATTGAACCTGGACAGTTTTTTCTCAAAGGCTTACTCAAAGAATGCCTTAAGGTGAAACGGGTCAGGTACTTGTCAAGACCATACTTGTGTTATTAATATGTGTAACAATAAGTTCCTCCAAGTGCCAACAGTATAAGTAGTTCTGCGACCAGATTTGCGGAACCGACCGTATCAGTCAAGATGGCGAAACAACAATTTGACATTCAATTTGTACAAGAAATTGAGAAAATTTCGTAGTTTCCAGCCGCGTAATGTACTAGTCTCGAGTTGCGAACAAGTTCCAAATTGCATCGCTAAAATACGCGACTGAAATCTCGTCACTTTCTTGTTTCCTGTTGTAAGAAGGGAACAAGTTCCGTGGAAACTTGTATTACATCACAAGATGTAACGTCATACCGTACTATTGTCAAATGATTCACTATTAGTGGTAGGGTAGATGAATAAAAATTAATAAAGACGATATAATAAGGACAGACTACACTGTTACTCCTTCATTTAATAAGCTCAGTTAAATATATTTTAAGTGTAGGGTTGCCTACCTACGCCCAATTGCTTCAAAGCTATAAAGTTTATAGATTTATAGGTTAAAGGGTGAGAATAGATAATTAGAATGTAGAACATTTTAAACTCTTACATTTAAATTATATTAAGCCGTAAAAACTAATTAAATTAGTCTTACAAATAAAAAGCTTTACTGGCTCAATAGAAAATATTGGCATATTCATATTCATGCCATATCTCCTTTTGGTTAAGTACTTAACTAAAGACAAGCAATCTTGATATTTTCTGAATTTTACGCGAACATCACTCAGTGCAATAAAACCACTTTTTAACGGATTCTATCGCGATTTATTTGTTAGTATTTACTTTTAGCTTGACGTTTCGCCTATTTTTCAGCAGCTATGATCACGGGGTGACTAGAGACACACTCTTTACACAAACAAATAAACTACTATGTAAACTAGTGGTTCGATTTCGAGTTGAGATTTTAAACAAAAAAAAGATTAATAAACTAAGTTTTTAAATAAAACCTATCATGTTTGTTTACCTTTAGTTAAGTATCTAACCAAGTTGAGTGTATAATATATACTCCGTTTACATGACACTAAAACATTGTATCGATTTGATACTGTCGTGATAATATGAAATCATTCCTAAAAAATAATGAGGTAAGGTAAATTCCAAAACTAACATTTTAACATTGTTATATTAAATAGTATAGTGTATACTTGCCTTTATAAAACTCGCGCAGTACAATATATTGGTACATAGCATTCTTGCCATTATAGAAAATAAAAAATAATAATAAATAATAAAACTACGCTCTTGTGATTACTCAGGACCAGTTTAAAATGTAGGACTTATAGTGCATTTTCAATCGCTTAAAATATAATCTTAAAGGAATTTAATATAAAGCAATAAATATATTAATATATCGCATTAAATGCACTACATATCTAAACTAATATACTTAAATAACAGAGACAGAATAACATTGTTTCCTATCAAAATATATAATTAAAAAGAACGTATAAAATGTAATCTTGATACTTGGGAATGAAACGGTATGTGGTCGCGTATACCAAGGGTGTTTAGAGAGCACTTAGTTAACGTTAATAGCGTGCTCCCCGAACACACCCTAAGGTGTCAATCATCGTGACAGTTTTATTTTTTAACCCTAAAAGGTATTTTTGTATTTGTTATAAAAAATAACCCGACGATACAAAAGTACCTGCTATGAACAAATATTAATTTTAAGTATAGAGCTCTTATGCCATTTTGAATTCTGAAGCTTTTAAAAATAGTAAACTTAGATTTTTTTACAATTTTAGTCGATTTTTAAAGGCTTGGCATAGTGCTCGAGTGCATTTTAATAATCTAATGGTGAATTTTATACTGCTTGTTTATTCCCAAATTCGTCAATACGCAAAATATGACGATGACTTATACGGTTTGTCAATTTTCGCATAGACAATAGAAACTCGCTCTTAACCATAAACACTGAAGAGCGAATTTCCTCTCTGATCTATCCGCATGTCTCTTGCATATAACCTTTTGAGAACGAACAGTCAGTATTGCCAATTTTTTATTCATTCGAGAATTTTTTCTTCTTTCCCCTCTATCGCACTCGCTTGGAACGCACGCTTGGACTGCGGGGCCGCACACTAACAAACAAACATACACACACATGGTGACGGTATGTATTACTAACCCTACCTCGCTGTCCTTTTTCATCCTAAAGATTATATAGAGGATCAAGATGTAATGGAGTTAGTGCCTAACATAATCCTTAACCCTGGCTTCATGGAGATGGATCCGATCAGGCCGCGGGAGCCAGCGGCGTCGTCCATCATCAGGTCGGCGGAGTGGTCAGGGCCTGGGAAGCCGAGACGAGTTTGATTCTCGTCAATACTCAACCTTAGGATATTCTATCGCACCGATTCCGGACTGTTGTCATGATCGTGAGTGAATGAGTGAGGAGGTTTTGATATAGAAGGATTTGGACAGTATTACCATTCATAAAAATACCACTATTAATAGATAAGCAAGAAAATTGTGGCAACATTTTGACATATCTGTCACATGTGTCAACTTTTTACAAATATGTCAATGTGACATTTATGTCAAAAATCATAAATATTGTAAGACTTAAATATCACAATATTCATTGTACTGTCGAAATGCTTGCACTCATAAGGTGGTAAGATAACTTTCTCGCTTTGATGACGTCATTCACATAAAGTCTGAATAATGTTTTTTGATTCGAGATGAGACAATGTTACTGTTATATCGCTAGATGACTATATAACTATTTTAACTATACACGAATTTTTCTATTTGTGTCACTTTATGAATTTTCAATCTTGGGTGCTTATATAGAGAAACAGATTATCGGTACCGGCTACCTGCACCGATACGTTTGCATAGCAACAAAAATGATATTAATTCCTCGTTTACGTTGTTAGACCACATATGTCAAAAAAAATCGCAAAGCATTCGCGCCCATATGTGTATGAACATATGGGCGCGAATACCTTGCGACTTTTTTGACAAACAACGAATTGACTTGATGGCAACACGAATAGGTTTACCCGCCCGTACCGGTAACCGGTTTCTCTATGTTCTACATTGTGTCACTTTCACGCAATATTTATAGGTATAAATTACGCTATTATAAATTAATATTTTATTAGACAGTGGTAGGATCTGTCTCTTTGTACTCATCAATACACATGCTGGAATAATATGTCATCTAGCGATTATAATTTTGCTAAACGCTAGGGTAGACGGACATATCAAAACGCATGAATTAAGTTTCGTTGCCGATCGGAGCGATAGGATAGCCGGGTTTGCTAACACCTTATGTTTCTCAAAAGTTATGGCGAATTTATAATAAGAAAATTTAACAATTTCCTTTTTTTTTTGTCTATGGATTAAAGGTGGAAATGAACACCAATGTTCAAATTGATATTGTCAAATGAAAAAAAAATTAAGATACTAATTCGATATTTCAAACAGATAATTTGAAATTCGCAGTGAATTCGTTTTTTTTTGTGTAGGTATGCTTTAAGGTCAGGTACCATAAAGTAACGTTTGAATTATGCCAAAGTTTTACGGCTATGGTTATTGTATTTTTTTTTATAATAACATCTTTTTTCCACATGAAGTTTTAAGTAAAAAAAATGGCAAATTTTTGAGAAACAAATGCGGTGTATAGCTATTATTAAGCTTACCTAATCATTGAGAGAGATCATTTCTAGTTTTATAAGCGTTTCGTGTTTAACAGTAGTGGTGGTTGCCATGTAAAAAAATAAGATTACGTAGTGTTCGCTAATAACTTGTACATTGTTCATTTCTAAGAACTGATGCTTGCATTTACTTTTTATACATTTACACGTATTTGCCGTAAGTCTGACACGGACGCTTTATTTTGTAATTCATTTTATAGGAGTGGCAACACTGATACGTTTAGTGACTTTGTGTGCCACAAATAATTGCTACGAATGACCTGTTTTGGGATAAAATATTAATATTACTGAGTGATGTAATCTAGCTTTAATTCTTAGGCAGACTAAATTCCAAATTTATAGTGTTGTACATTATTTTGTAATTTCAGTGTTGCCACTTTTATAAATAAATTCCATTCTGGCAACCCCGATAACTTATAAAAAGACATTTTTAGGAAACATATTGCTTACCGTTCAATATTGTTAATGTTGCTAGCTATAGTGATAGTATATTTTTAATTATATATATTTTGCTATATTTTAGATGATATTTTTATAACGATGATCTCATAATAATTAAGACACTGAACATTTTAATATTAAAAAGTGTGTTTTATTTTCGAATTTTTGTGATTTTGAACGCTGTGATTATTGTGTTTACCGTGTAATTGTTTTTTTTTTTTTTAATAACTAGGGTATTAATATTTGTATATAGTTTGATATACATCGTATGGAGACTGGTGCAATGGTATTGATTATTATTATACACCCTGATTTTATAGTCATTTCGGATAAAAGATTTTGGATACAGTTTCGATAGCACGTTCTGAAAGTATTGATGATATGGAGAAAAAAAACATTTTTCTTTATAATATACAGGAATAATGTACAGGTGAAAAAATAATGTATGGGGGTTGTAAATTTTTTTTTTCGCCAGATTAATACTTCCAAACGATTTTGCAATCGAAACTATGTCCAAAATCGTTTTATCCGAAACGGCTATAAAATCACCCGGTATAGTTAGTATTTGTAGTGGCGTATTGTAATCTTACGGTGGGGTTCGCCTCTAGTAGTAGCCTAAGTACACAGCTTTGTTCACGGTTATAATAAATGACAATATGGTAGCGGTTGTTCATATTATCTTTGTTATGTCCTGCGACACTTGAAGGCAATGATGCGAAAGATAGTCCTTATTTGTAATTATGATCGAAACTTTATTTAGGCCCGTATTCAAAAACGTTACTTAGTTCTGAATCTCGATTTGTAACTAGATCTGAGGACAGATTGTATTCTAGATGACAGTTATTATGTCATTGTGAGAGTGTATCTTTGTACCTTTCTAGTATATATTTATTTATTCAGTCGCTGTTTTGTAGGAATAGTGTCACAACTCAAAAAGGTCAATGATTCCGGACTTTTCAGAATTATTTATTGTCCACGTAATTTACAAATATATTTTTGTTATTGACCCATTTCTAGTAGGTATACATTAATCATTTGCTTTTTTGTAGCAATAGTGTCACAACTCAAAATCATCGATTGTTCATCCCGATTTTCTAGAATTATGTATTGTTTACGTTATTTACGGATTATTTTTGTGTTTTCCTAAAAGATGCCGGTCATTTCTATTCGATCTGTACATTCAAATACGTAATTATTTTGTTAGGTACTTATGGATCGTATAAACAAGTAAATTTTTTTATTGGTTTAATACCTCCTATTATCGTATTTATGTAAAACAATATTTTCGATCATATTTACACTATCGGACAACATTGATGAAGTGATTGACTTCTTCAATTGTATAAAAATTTGATATATAACGTTGTTGCTTAAGTGTAGAGCAGTTTATTTTTGTATACGGCCTGTATACATATCAGGGGAGCCTTAGCATGTACAGATTCAAAAGAGAGATATACGTATTATAATAGAACAACTATTTTATCCTTCTTTCCATTCTGTCTTATTGCGCTCTTAGAGTTACTTATTTTGAGCTATTTATATTTATTCAAATTAAAAAAAATACAATTAAAAAAAACATGATGTGGACAAAATAATCAACATCACTACTTTTGAGTAAGTACTTGTTTGATTGAGATAGCAACCAATTTGCTGATTTAACATTATGTATTACGGGCTTAGTGCATTTTTTTAATGATTAATCCGTCTATTTCTTTTTATTCACATGCAAATTCAAAAACATATTAAATGTGTGTGGTGTTTGAAAAATGAACACATTCGTGTTAGTCTAATATGCGTTACAATCATACTACAATCCCACACAAACATTTATACTCGTTTTTCGTTAACTAGTCTAATTCTAAGGGCGCAATTGTATATCTTTAACCAAGCAGCTCATTGCCTTTCTGTGTTTTCTCTATCTTTCATAACGGGTCTTACTCGCACTTCTCTTGAAATATAATATAATTAGTAATAAAAAAATATCTATATAGAAAATTGTGTCAGGTGAGATTTGATTTTACCGTAAAATATTGTAAAAAAATTCTTAATGTCTCTTCAAAGCGCTCAATGTTGTAATTGTCTTAATCTACAGATATTAGATTACATAATATTATGCATTAATATGTAGGTACTTAGAATCAAATTTCCCTGACACATGACTAAACGAAAATTCCTATCGTGTTGTGCTCGCTTCAATTGAATAGTGTCTGAATTCGTGTTCGGCACGACTTGCCACTATACGACAGCTCTAACTAAACGGCTCGACAAGCTCGGCTACCACAGTTCGCGATATAGAACTTCATTCCATTACTTTAGAAATTCTGCGACCTCAGCGAGGTGATTGGTGACAATGCCAATATCATCTGTTTGTCTCTCTTTGTCTTTATTTTTTCGATCAATGAAATCGCTTAAAAGAAGTTTCACGTGACCAATACCTTGACATCTCGTCTTTGAGGCCGATGCTCAAAAAGTTAACCGCTATTTCGGAAGAAAAGTGTCACAACTCAAAATACCTGAACGATTTTTCTTTTTTTCCCTGAAATCGAAGTTATGTCATCGTTTACTCTGCTAACTACTTATTTTCTACCCAATTTTTCTTACTATTCTGAACGAAATACTCCCAAAGTTCCATATTTAAAGAAATAATTTATAGATTTTAAAATTGAATGTCGTATAGTCGCCTCGTGCTGAACGCAGCCAGATGTCTTGTCCGTCACACATCTCATCGTGCTATCAAGTCAATTATATATTTGTGTATGTTTGTATGTACTATGTCTCGTGTTTGCACTTCTTTATCTATCTATGTTGCTTTTGGCGGTTGTGGACGCGTTAAGAGAGTAAGAAATATATTTTAAAGTTATGACAGCGATATATTTTCATGAAAAACTGTATTTTGTTTTAATACATTATTGCATTTTAAATAATGCAACACTAGTATAGATCTGTTAGTTTTGCCGCCGAAATTTCAAAATTCTAAATTCAAAATCTTTAGTTGTATTCTGTGTCTGTGGTGTCGTTTATCATAGATGTAAATTTTTATTTTGAATTTGGAATGTCACCAAGTCTTTTGAGAAATATAAGAACCTGGTATTTGAAATCCATTTTCATTACTACCCAACGTTTTTGATCATAGATTCATTCTTCAAGAATTGAATGATATACATCTCTAACGCGTTCGTAACGTACTTATAAATTTTTCACCTTCTAAATGTTCGTGCTCTTCCTTTAAAAGTAGGCGTATCAAATATCGATATTAATGATTTATATTTTTGTATTGAAACGGTATTTATTTACAACATAGTATTGTGTTGTGAAACAAAACGGAATATAGACATAATATGTATACTAAAATTGTGACGATTTTGTAAAATAAATGTCTTTCCCGTCCGGAGATGGAAATATTAAAAAATTTCAACAATATTTTTCACTAGCTGATCCCTCGTGGAAGTTTGATCCCTTTCCCGCTACCCATATGACTGTAATCTATCCCTGTACAAAATTTCAACTACATCCGTTCAGCCATTAGAGCGTGTTTGAATAACAAACATCTAAATATCTTTACAAACTGTCACATTTATAATATTAGTAGTATTTTTTAAATTTCAAAACTAAAACAATATTGTATCCAATACCATCTGATTTACAGAGTTTATTTTAATTCCGCCAGCTGATCTTCGAGTAGATAGTTATTCATGGAGGCCCTTACTAATGAAAAATTACACAGGGTATGTATACAGGGTGGAAAAATAAGTCGGGGCCCTTAAGGGCCTTAAATCCTTAAATTGGCTCATTTTACTTAAAGGAGACATTCCTTTATGTTTAAAAAGAAACAAAACTGCATTCAAAGATTTTAGAAAACTCGCTTGCCACACCCGGTAATCGAACCGACTAAAATCTGAAACAATAACATCCTGTATTTGTATGACATCAACCGATAGTGTTAATCGTAAGAATCAAATCTCTCTAACAAACATGGTGAATTAAATTAAAGGAACAAACCTGTGTAATTTTTTTTATTAGTAAGGATTGAAATAAATGTTTGTTAGACTAAGTGTTGTACTAGACTAGGCTAGTAGTGTTGACGCTAGCGTAGCAGCAGAAGATGGAAAGAAGACTGGCTTCGAGGAAGGTAATCATGACGCGGGGTTTTACGTCATTGATACGAGAGACGGGATGGTATGGGTTCTACATAATCACGCAAATATCAGTCTTATGTATATGAGAACAAAGTTTTAATTTAATTGTAAAATATTGATATCAACAGTTAGTGAATATCCGTCCGCTTCCTAATATCAGTTAGTTGATAATAATATAACTAACTGGTAGATTTGTCGATATTTATCACTAAATAAGAATATTTTTTATTGTTTATTTAGTGATATTTAACCGATATTTGTCATTTTACAGTGATGTTCATCACTAACTAGCTGTATTTATCGTTATTTAGTGATGTTTATCACTAGTTAGCGATATTTATCATTGTTCAGTGATGTCTATCATTGTTTAACTATACGTATTTAGTGATACTAATCACTCTTTACCGATATTCGTCAATTGTTTTTTCAATAAGTTGATGATTTTAAGCTATAAATATTAACTGATATTTGTGTGGTTATAAAAGATATAGGAATTAATGGTTGTGATGTTTTGGATGTGAAATGTGTATAATGACGTAACACACTGTGTCTGGTATATCGACTGTGTTAAAGAACGTGCTTTTAGTAGAAGTCTCATTTTATAACTGCTAGTTCACGGTACCTACACGGACATTTTGATATAAAATATATGTAAGCGGGGTTTCAATGTAATTTTAGGTTTATTGTAGTACCTATTAATAGTACTATTATTAATATTTCATTTGAAATCGGCTGGTAAAAGCCACAGGCCACTGCCAAGTGCACGTTTTGCTTTTTAGTTTAACAGCTTGCTTGTCGTGGTTTTGCATGCGCGTTATTATAAAAAAAGTCTTGTTTAGAAAACGAATACGATGCTAACATTACAACACTTAAAATAATGAAATTTTCTGACACAGATAAACTAATTACGTAACTGAAATTTTCCATCACTGGTAATATAAAATTTTCTATCACGCTACGTGATATGAAATTTTCCATCACTTATATGAAAGAAAGTTAACCAATTTCTTTGAAATTCAAATATGTGACAGATGATTTCAAATGCTTGTGAACAAAAGCTAACTTAACCATGTAATCGACTACGTTTACATTACAAATTTACTTTTGTTCCTTCGCTTCTTGTTCAGTGTTGCCATGTTAGACCGTGTTTGAGCTCAGTCTGCTTTTTTTTAAACGGAAGCTTGATCCTTAACAATATAACAATGCATGTATATTAACAGTATCGATGTCGGTGTTATATTTATGTGAATTCAATGTTATTCTGTCTCTGTTTTCAGTTTGTGCACTTGTAGTAATAATTCTCGTACAAAAGACGTAATATATATTATTTAGAGCTAGTTGCAACTATTCGTATTGTTATTGTGTGATTCGGATATAATAAGTTGTTGTTCAGTCAAAGACACATGCCCTGAAAATATGTGAATCTCATTGAATCTCTATCACGTGAAATCATTCCTTTTACATAGAACGAGAGCCTATGAGCGTCAGACCTAGGTACACATTGTAGTTTAAGAGCTGATATTTTTATGTCTAACCTCATAAATTCAGTCATTTTACTATGCCAATATACCTACCAATCGAATTTTCCAGAAGGATATTACAAAGCTCGTGTCTTTGACTGAATATATTCGAGCCACTATCGGCTTCACCTCCGAAGTATATATCTCTACTTTACTTTATATTAAAGTAATAATTATGTTAGGTTAAGAATGCCTTGTAATAAACTAAGCACGTCCAGTTTTTTAGGACAGCGAATCGTTTCGTTTTTCGCTATTAAGTCTTATGTAATGCCACAGGGGACTGGTTTCAGCAGTATAATAACTGAAAAAAATCATTTAATAATGATGACTCAGGTAAAGTGCATGTTTTTGTTTTAATAAGGCACTTGTGTATCCTTGTCTATCATAATGTTACTTTTAAAGATGATATAGATTCTTAATCAAGTACTTGATCAGTAACTCATTGCAAAAAAAAAATGTTTTGATATGTATCATAAATTTTCCTGGAAAAAACAAAACAGCAGTGTTATGATGAGTGTGATTTTTATAGAAAGTATCCGATAAAGACATGGCATAACATTAGCGCCATGTAGCGCGGTCGCGATTCAGAGGTACCAGGATGGACCTGTAGATCCTAGGCTTCTCTCCCTTCTATTTCTTCCCTGCTAAACCGCGGCCCAAAACACTTCGTGGATCACTAGACAAGACAGATTTAACTAGTAGGTATTCATATCAAAAATACAAATTCTGTCACATGTAACATCACTTGGGTACATACTTATGCTAAAGGACATTAACTCTAGAGAACAACCTCTGTTTAGCATTCACAAACTTGTGATACCAGTGCTCGCGATATCGCGAATAGGTATTTATTGTAGGTAATGCAATTTTTACGACCCGCCCAAATGTGGTGGCGTGAGTTTCTGAAGTAAATTCTATGAATATTATACTGCTGTACCAGTCCACATGACAACGCAATTTATAACCAAATATTATATTACTATGTTTATTCCCAAACCTGTACATCCTCTGCATATGATATAACCACCCCGCACATAGAAATATTGATTTTTCACTGTTTATTTTTATTACATTATGTGAAAATGACTACTGTATCTATAGTTAAACCTTTAAACGATCGGCTTCAGGTGATACAGTGATGTCATCACTTAATCACCAGTTATCACCATCACAATCCTAAATGTCACTGTATATCATTGTAATAGTATCTAATGATTTTATTAAATTTACTAAATAACGACTATTCATTTTGAAAGATTTGTTTGCTGCAGTTTTTCAAGTCAATAGCGAATTGGTGTCACACTATTTCATTTTGTGTTTAAATAAAAAATTATGAGCATTATTGTGACGCGTTCTACTTATTTTGTATTTATGTTGATATTTTAAATGATCAATTCCATCAGTATTAATGTGGATTTTAAATGCGTTCCATGCAAATCTGATAGTGTTGCAATAATGAATAATTGAAATATATTTGGAAGAATTTTGTGTATGAGTGGAGTTGTCAATTGAATTGATCTCTTTTTATTTAACACGTATTCACTTATTCTAAAATGGTACTTAGTTCTGAATCTCGATTTATCTGAGGAAAAATTGTATAGAATCCTGTCAAATCTGTCAATCTGTCTATACAATCTGTTCTCAGATAAATCGAGATTCAGCACTGAATGTCGTTCTAGAATATGGGGAGTAGTCTTGTTAATTGCAGTAAACAAAATCTATTCTAGTCTAAGATGACTTCCAATACCTATTCTCAAAATAGAAAAAGAATTTGCAGAAATTACAAATATTCTGCACTGTGACTATTAAGGAAGCTTCCATAATTTTCTTTAAATATGATACGCGGGCGAAGTCTCAGGCACAGCTAATTTTAAATTATCCTTGGAGCGAAAGTCCACGTGCATTATAACGTAAGTTCGGGACTTCGTAAAAGTTGAATATTTTTGTCGCCTTGCGTGATTTTTATATATTACGTTAACCATACATTTATGTATTTCAAATTAAACTAGTTTTGTTTTTGGGAAAATGGAAACTTCCTTCCAAATTGAAAAATAAACGTTTTATTTCTTATACTGGCTTTCCACGGTGCGAAGAATCACGGACACGGACGCAATTACTATCAGAAACGTGTTTGAAGTTGGGCCCTCTAGACAAGTGGCAATTCGTTGGCCGGCGCATTGTGGAATAGAATGAATGTATGAGATTATACATTTATGACTGTCATCAACGTATGTCATAAACGTCATAATACCTACGTCTCCTATACGTCAAATTCCGTACATTGAACATGATGAATGTATGGGATTTGACTTTATGAAAGTCGTCAACTCTCTCTCATCCTAGCGTGAATTCCCAGTCGCATCCGAAGCTTTTCAGCTCGGAGTCTGGGGTCCGCTTTACCGACTTAACTACAGATTTGGCTAGATCTCGATATTTTTTCGTGAAGCGATTGCCATCTGACCTCCACAGCCCAATGGTAACATTAGGCGATATCGAAGCTTTGCAGCTAGACCGTTGTTTTTGGATTTTTTTAGGGCTCCAACTACCCGTAACGACTGCCATAGATGTTCTTATGGCAACCGGGACCGACGGCTTAACGTGCTCTCTTTATGACAGTCGTCAACGTATGTCAAAAACGTCAATATACGTCAAATCCCATACATTCATCATTCTATTCTATACAATACGCCGGCTACTTGTCTAGGGGGACTGCAATATCTCAGACCAGCCCCATTCCACTGTATGTAGTAGGTACGCGTTGACGCACACGCTTCCGTGAAATAGCGCACCGTGGAAAGGCGGCTTTACAAATTCGTAGGAGACAAATATTATATCCCAAAAATATGTGCAATATGATTTGTATACTTATTAATTATGTAAGTAATCATTGTATTTTTTAAATTCTATTTTAAGAAGTTATTTCTTTTTCTCTTTATTATTTGTTAAGAATTTAAAAGGTTATGGGATATGAAATAACTGGTATTGTTTTCTGTAGGATCTATGGAACTCATGATAAGTTGTTAAGAAAATCAGTTTGAAAAAAATCTAATGCATTGTGAATTTGGAACGTGATTCAGAAATTACATAGATGAGTTATTTAATTTTGACATGTATATAATATAATATGATATTAACTAAAAGATACATCTACATTTATGGTGAGCAGATCGATTTTTTTATACCACTTAAATGGCAGATAAGCACACGGCCCACCTGTTGTAAGGTGGTTATCGTGGCCTATGGACGTGTGGCAACACCAGGGGACTCTCACTCGACCCTGTAGCAACCGTCTAAAGCGCGTCACACACACAGCAGATATGTGTGTGACGCGCTTAATGCCCTTGTTGAATAACCACATATTGTAGTAGCTTATAAAATTCACAGCAGGATGGTTTATAAGTTTTTAACCGACTTCAAAAAGGAGGAGGTTCTCAATTCTATGAAGGTTTTTTTTTTTTTTTTTTTTTTAATGTTTGTACACCGATTACCTACTCCTAGCTTTTATAAAACTAACTTCAGATTTTTCAATCATTGCCTGGACAGAAAATTATTTTAAAAAGTTTCCAATACCAGTTATTTTAGCATCCTCATTGTTTTATCTTTTGTTAATGTAAGTACATTGAAAATGTGATGCCCGTCGTAGTACATACATAGTATAAGTTTGTTGTAGGTAATGTTGGAGGTCATTCCCATTAAAACTACATTTTACACACATACAATGTTTTATTTCAACCTCTAAACAGATACACAATTCAAATATTGTATGCGCAGTGTCATTCTTTGCGTACAGCTAGACAAGTGAAAATGTACTAAGTACTTCATATATTTATTACAATAAAGTAAGTAGGTATTATAGCAAGAGCCAGTGGTCGCCAAATCTATTCTACAATATTCTACAACATTCTACACAACGCTATCTAGACCCATGGTAAGCTTAATTAGCTTGTGTTATGGAATCTAGAATGCGGATATACATACTTAGATACTTTTTTTTTTTGTAAATACATACATATTATACATAGAAACACCCAGACCATGACCCAGACTATGCCTTAGTATATAAGTAGGCTGATGTTATTTTTGTGTGTTGGCTCACAGTAGCAGGCAGCGGGTGTGCAACTCTATACTCTGTCCAATTGAGAATCTGTCCAGTCGAGAATCTGTCCAGTCGAGAATTTGTCCAGTTGAGAATCTGTCCAGATGCGCCGCGCCGGACCGAATAAGTAGGACACGACGGTATTTCCGTCCCAATCGAGCAGTCCGACTGGGGAAGTACCCCCACCCTGCAGAATACCGCGACTAAATAACCTCGTGTGGTATTCCCGGAGGTGAGTAGGGTAGCCAGATCTTACTGGAAAGATTTTGTGCTGTCAGTGGGAAAACCAAAGGCTTGTCCTACTTATCTTCTGCGCTGGCGACACAGAATCTCTCTGTTCTTACATGGTCAGTAGCACTAAACTGACACCCCTGGTGTTGCAGTCGTCCATAGGGCACGGTAACCACTTTCCATCAGGTGGGCCGTGTGCTTGTCTGCGACTTAAGTTGTATAAAAAATGCCCTTCGTTACTGTCTGTCTTCTTTACTGCTTGGTTCCTTTAGGCAGCATCTTCAAATCGTTGCTCACTTTATCACCTTTATTGGGCCTGCCTGCTATCTAGCCAAGTAACCAAGGTTCATTCTAGCCACTTCATGCATACGATTCTGTGTCTACGCACAAAAAATATCAGCGTTTATTTATGTCTTATTTCTGGCATTTACGGGCTCTTGCACCAAGATCTAACAGTTCTTATATAAGGAAGTTTGAAGTAAGTGCTAATCCATGCCTTTTACTTAGGTGTAAAGTAGTCAATAATTCTAAATACTTAGTGCTACTTAATACTATGATTTATTAGGAAGAAAATACCCTTCGTACGAAGGGATCTTTCCAATATAGCAACTTCTCTATATGGCAAATTGACATGAAGGCAACAGCAGCGGAGTATAATAGTAATGTGATTATTTTAATTTGTTTCCATCAATTGCCATTATTATAATATACTCATGACAAATTCACCATGGATTATTCTGTTCTAGAATCAATAAATTCACTAATATGGCTACGAGTAATACTAGAAAGGTACCAAACGAACTACCTACTAGCTAGATTAAAGCTACGTTGTAGTAATTAACTAATTGAAACATGTATTCCACCAATAAAGGATTTTGACAACTGTTGAATAACTTACAGTAGAGAGTAAAAAGTATTAAGTGACTTGAAAGTAAGAAAGTACATGAAAGTTACAAAGAGACTTAATACAATAAGACTTTTTGCACAAGATACCCTACCAATTTTAAACAAGATACATGTAAAATAACTTGATATAACTTTGAAGACAAAAGGCCTCCCTTTGAATTAAATTTTCAATATGACCTGAGCTCTAGAAATAACTACAACACTAATGCTTAGGTTATTTGCAAACTTTTACTAAGGAAGGATACAAGATTGGTAAATTTTTGGTAAGTATTTTAAAGATTGAACTGGCAACCCCAAAATCAGAATTTAATTATTTGCGGTGAATTAATAAGCCAATTACTATTATTTTATACTAAAACAACCTAGAGTGATATCTTTCCTTTCCTTTCTACCTTGCTAATCTATTTATGAATGAGATCATTCCTAATAATTAATATTAGTTTATCTAATTTATGCCAAAATATTATTACATAGTGAATTACAGGTGGAAAATCTTTGGTGTCCATTATAGACCTAATCTCATAATTTGCAGGTACTTAATCAAGACAACTTAGACATATGTTTTGATATTCTTCTTTAAAAATATCTGCTGCGATGCACCGGAACAAAACAACAGCAAACGTTCCGCCAGAGTCTCTATTCTGGCCTCAATAACATGACTATAGTACTTTTTTAACTTCGAATAAAACACCTTCAAATTCATCATTAACCTCCAACGAAGTAGTTCTTCTGAGTATTTTTCCAAATGCTGAACTACGCAGCAACCATCCGATGTTAGGTGGACTTGCACGTATAGTGCAAGACGAAGCTTTGACAAGATTGACACTGCAGAATTTATCAATGCAATGTATGTGCTTCTCACACACAGTTAAGCGCGTACTGAAGAAAGTTTCTGCTGAATATTCTTCATTATTCTTCCAAAAGTTTAACTACGGAGTCAAGTTTCTACGGAAGTTCCCCGTTGTTTAAGCTGCCTGCACGCAGAGTGCAAGACGAAACCTTGACGAGATTGACACTGAAGAGTTTATCAATGCAATGTATGTGCTCCTCATACACTATTTAAGCGCGTACTGAAGGAAGTTTCGGCAGAATATCCTCCATAATTCTTCTCAAAGTTGATAAATATGCAATCAATTTCCCCCGTTTTTAAATATAGCTGCCTGCACGCAGATAAAAGACGAATTTTTTTGAAGAGGTGGACACTGCAGTACGTGTATATCAGTGCAATGTAGGTATTACAATGTATGTGAGATGTTCAGATGTCACACGGCGAAGAGTCAGCCATGTGCGCTGATTCTGGCGTTGATGCTTCGCTGCCGTCACGTTCCATCAGCTGTGAAGGCACCTTAAGTGAACATCTAATTGATTATGAGCTCATGAGTACCGTGGATGATGATGACAAATGAGTTCAGAGGCGGGAGGTATGAATTATGAGTTGCATACAGTGATTAGTGCGATGTGATCATAGGTTTATTCAAGTCCTACTTATTTCTGTGTTCGTATGAACGTACCTACTCTTTCCGCACTAAGCATTTCGCTTAGTTGGAGGAGTTAACAGAATATAAAATGTGTGGTTTCCACTAGCAATAATCTTTATCCACGTAAAGATTTACTAGAATTGATTATACGAGAAAACTGACATTTAGATACATATATTTTAATTTTTTTCGGTGAATGAAAAAAGAAAAATACACAAGAGGACAACACTAAAAATGCTGCACACTCTTAAATATCGTATTTTTGCTGTGGGGGTAGTTTAAATTTTAGAACGCAATAACCATTTTAAATTCACAAATGGAATTACATGACAGCTAAATTTTTTTTGCTTTGACATTTCAATAAAATGTTGTAAGCTTAAAAAAATAAATTCAGCCTATAGATGAGGACCGGTATAAACGACGATATGGGTATGTTCCTGTGTAGTACGGGCATAAACGCGTATATTTATCAGATGAATAATACGGATAATATCGTGAATAATAGTACGGATATTTGTCTGAATAGTATGTGTACGGGTACCTGTCTAAATATGAATATTTGCCTGAATAATATGAGTATGGGTATCTGTCTAAATACGAGTAGTATGAGTACGGGTATTTGTCATAATATGAATTCAAATATTTGTCCAAATATGAATAGTATCGGTATGGGTATTTATCTGAGTATGAGTAGTATGGGTAACGGTATTTCCTTGAATATGAATAATATGGGTACCGGTATTTGTAATATGAGTATCGTGAATAAGCGTAATCTAAGGGTCATCCATCCAAATCGGAGTCAAGAGCCTGAAAAAAAGGTCGGGCATCAATCAAATTAATCAGGGTTTGTTATATGGGTTCTAGAATGCGAAAAGACGAATAGGATACTAAAATATTGTAATAAAACTATTTTTTTCGATTGATTTTTTTATTATTTATATCGAATTCGATCGCGTTAGATTTCGTTAAAATAGTTTTATTTCAATGTGTGATAGTTGCGTAAACTTGAATACTATTTTAGATACTTTTTGTGAATAAATACATAACTAAAATCTACCCACAACACCCCATAGAAAAGCCCATACCACACCATGCAATAGTTATTTACACTAAGCGGGAAACGAACCCGCGACCTCTGACTTAGCAGTCGTACGCAACTGCCAAGTCAAAGAGTTCTCCACAGAGGTGAAAAGACATACACTCAACCCTGTATATCCCCAAAGGGGTAAGCAGTAAACTCATCAATTATGTTTTTCAGTGCCATGTGCCTATCTAATAATGTCCGACACGGAAAGATATAGAGCCGAGCAGATGAGCCCTCGCATAACTTCTCGATACTACTTTTCTACCGCGAATTATAAAATCAAGAAGAAGTGCCCTACAGTTATCGCTTGCGTGCCACAATTGGCCTCAAAAATCGCCCATGAGCAACCAATACACCAGTATGGGCAGTATGAGCCAGCAGATGAACTTGACTTATGGCTAAGGGCTACACAACTGCCCTCCTAGACAAGTGGTAATGCGTTAGTCGACGTATTGTAGAATAGAATGAAGAATGTATGGGATTTGACGTATGGTATGGTTGCCTGAGAAATTGCCGCATACATTTTTTTTTTTTTTTTAATTTTACAAAACGCTATCTAGATCCATGGTAAGCTTAATAAGCTTGTGTTATGGAATCTAGAATGCGGATATATATTACTTTTAGTACTTAGATACTTTTTTTTTTGTAAATAGATACGTACATATTATACATAGAAACACCCAGACCAATGCAAATATTTATATTCAATCATACAAATATTGGCACTGAGCGGGGATCGAACCCGCGCCTCCTGCGTAGCAGCCGCGTTCACTACCGCTACGCCACAGAGGCATTGATTTAAATGGTTACTTTGGTTATTAATCTCATTGGCCGCATAGCGATAAGTTCGCCATCCACGGAGGACAGAATATGACATTTCCTTCTCCATGGTCGCCATCTGTACCGCATAATTTAGATCTTTATGATAAACTAGCTGACCCGGCGAACTTCGTACCGCCATATTTTCCGCCCGCGTGGTATTCAGATCCCGCTGTACTTTCTATTCAAATTTCCATGTTAGATTCTAATCCCTTTCCCGCTGCACCATTTCCGATGCCACATATAATTGACCATGGGAAAAACATGGATTTTCTAGATTCATACCACAAACTTTTAAGGATTGTCCTTGTGATTTGTTTATGGTCATGGCGAATGCAAGACCGATCGGAAATTGAAGTCGTTTAAATTCAAACGGCATGTCGGTTGGGATCATCGGGATCCTTGGAATGAGAACTTCCTCACCTTCGAATTTTCCTTTGAGTGAATTTTTTTTTTTTTTTAAATCAACGTTTGTTATTGTTATTGTTAAAAATAATTATGTTTAATACCTCCATTTATGATTTTGTTTCAAGGGCACTTCGTATTGACTTCACACTCCGCGGTTCTACGCAATCTACCTTAATAATATCTAGTTCTAGTCTATTTACAGCTTCCTCCAGGGCCAGCAGGGCAGGGTCGTCGGGGGAGAAGGCGCAGCAGTCGTCTTTAAAGTACTTCCTCATCTTGGCCAATAAAACGTCGTTCCGGCGCCGGATGCTTTCCTTCGCGCAGGTTGCTACTATATCCTCGGGAGAACTTGGTTCGTGGCTCTGGAAACTGATGAATTAACTTTTATTATAACACTCAGCTGGTAAGCAGACCTTTTTTTTTTTCAACTTAAGCAAAAGCTCCCGCAGTGGGTTTCCCAAGCGACTACAATATTCTTCGGGCTCTTCAAGAAGGGCATTAGAAGCTTTCTTCCGGGTCGGCAGCACGACTGTGACGCCCCTGGTGTTGCATACGTCCATGGGCCACGGTAACCACTTTCCATCAGGTGGGCCGTGTGCTTGTTTGCCACCTAAGTGGTATGAAAAAAAAGCTCCGCCGCTGAAGGCTGGTTATGTCGGACTCGAACCAACTAAAATGTACGTCGTCTTTGAGGTCGCCGGAGGTGAGATAGCCAGAAACATATCTCTCGCACCCCGGCTTGACCCAGGTATGCAAGGACCTAGAGTCTGTACTTCACGCGGCTGATGATATCGATTGCGACGTCAAGGCACGTATTGCCGCCGTGTGAGCCAAAAGGCGAAACGTGACTGGTGTGATATTGGACGCCAAAATGCCGGTTGGGTTGAAAGGGCAGGTCTATAAAACCAACATAAGACCTACATGCCCTACATGGCTGTGCTGTGAAGCATGATTGCTGCTAGAGTGACATGAGCAGGATCTGCGTGGCACGGAGATGAACATGCTGCGGTGGATGTGTAAAGTCACGCGTAATGATCGTGTGAGGAACTCTCGCATCTGCGGCAGTCTTCATGAGATCGCAGTAAAAGGCAGGAAGAAATCGCCATGTAACGTGGGTATTAAATGTCTGGCCATGCCGTCTCCACCGGGCCTCGATAGGATGGGTCAGGGGTGGACCCAAAATGTACTGACTTGATATCGTAGAAGATGATATAGTGCCCCAATGGTGTCACTACCGTGGATGCCCAAGCCCGTGCGAATTGGAGGAGCAAAAGTCGGAAAGCGGACCCCAGACTCCTAGATGAGAGCCTCGGAAATGACTGAGACTAAATGCTAAGATGATGATGAATCAAAGAATCAAAGAATCAAAGAATCAATTTCGTTTATTCAATTTAGGCACATATAGAGCACATATGAACGTCATAATATTACAATTTGTGTCAAGAAGTATGTGAACAAAAAATAAGATATTAAATAAATTAAAGTAAACCATTTGAAAATGATTCGTTCTACTGAGAAGATACCAGCAAGAAACTCAGAGAACTCAATTATCCTTTTTATTTATTTATTTATTTTTTAATACGGTTTTTATACAATTTACAATGTGCGGGCAAGAAAGTGATTAGGTTGACCATGCATTTTTATTATTAAGATATTCTTCTACTTTATAATAAGCTTTTTCCATTAGACTTTTTTTCACGTTTATTTTAAAAATATTAAGTGGCATGTCAACCAAATCCTGAGGAATTTTATTGAATATTTTTATACTGTTGCCTACAAATGAATTACCAACCTTATGAAGCCTGAGTATTGGCACTGCTAGTTTATCTTTATTTCTCGTATTATAATCATGTGTGTCCGAGTTTTTTTTTAAAAGATTTAAGTTCTTCCGTATGTATAAAATATTATCGTAAATATATTGACAAGCAACCGTTAATATATTAATTTCTTTAAATGTTTCTCTCAGCGAGTCACGGGGTCTGAGGCCGTAGATTGCTCGTATCGCGCGTTTCTGTAATATGAAAACAGTCTCAATATCGGCAGCTGAGCCCCACAGCAACAGACCATATGACATAACGCTATGAAAGTAGCTAAAATAAACTAATCGTGCCGTTTCCTCATCCGTTAGTGACCTTATCTTTCTAACCGCATAGGCAGCTGAGCTAAGTTTTCCTGCCAAGGCTGTGATATGAGAACCCCATTGCAGTTTACTATCTAGAGTTATTCCCAGAAAAACTGTGGTATTAACTACTTGAATTGATTCATTGTTCATTACAATATGAGTATCTATCTGTCTTACATTGGGCATAGTAAACTTTACACATTTTGTTTTTTTTGCATTGAGTAACAAGTTGTTACTTGTGAACCAATGCAATATTTCGGAAAGGGTATTATTCACATCGTCAAGTACTACTTTTTGTCTATCAGTTTTAAAAATTAATGATGTGTCATCTGCAAATAATACTATTTCACAAAGATTTTTAGTGAAGTAAGGAAGATCATTTACATATATCAAGAATAAAAGGGGTCCTAATATCGAGCCCTGGGGTACTCCCATGACTAAAGGGGCGCCAGAAGAGTCGGTGCCATTAATGTTGACTTTTTGTACTCTGCCATTGAGGTAAGACTTTATTAAGCTAAGTGAGCCATTAGAAACACCATAATAACCTAATTTCAATAACAAAGTCTCATGATCAACACAATCAAATGACGATGACGATGATGACTTGAAATTTATAAATACGTAGGGTAGGTACAGTCAACAACAAAAGTTGCTTATCATTTAAATTTTGTGTTGTGTTGATGTGACCTACTCGCATTGCAAAAAAAAATCAGATGTTTATGTAGTTAGACATTTTGAAAACTTAGTTACCGAACCGGGCACTGAATCGACTTATCGATCGTGTCCGCTAACAAACGAGGTCCTACCTTAAATGTATTGTACGTATTATTAATGTTTTTGATGGATAAATAAATAGACAATACTTTATTTGTACACCCTGTACCTATATGATGTACATTTACAATTATTATCATTAAATGATATGTACAAAGGGCTGCCTTATCGCCTTAGGAGGTCTTCACAGGATTTACCTACTTAACTACCTACCTAACGTACCATGATTATTTTACCTTTTAGGAGAGCCTAGGTAAAGATATCGTTTTATGAATTGATTTTCATGAAAAATTTGCTTTAGCCTTCCTCGTACGCATACCCGTATATGCCCGTACTGCGTGAAAACACATGTATTTTTTTTGCACGAAATTCACGTTATATTATTTACACGTAACGCGTCACATCTCTTTTCTTTTTTTTTCAGTTTTTTAACATAACGGAGTCAAACGAAGACTACAATTATATAACAAATAATAAAAATTAGTAAAACAACTAACAGAAATATAAAAAAATAAAGCTTCTCATACTAAAAAATTGATTTTTCACCAAAAAAGGCCTATTTTTTACGGAACTTAATTTCAATGTTTTATAAGTATGTAATTGCAAACAGCCGAAGCCTAACAATTTCTTATAGCTAGATTATCAACAAAATGCCTGTCAAAGGTCAGGTCGAAGGTATGATAAGAGACTTGAACTCTGATAGACATGAACTGGAGCGCGTTAGCATTAGATAAGAGTGTACCAAGTGCAGCTCGTATGTTTACATGATAACGATGCAATGTTGACCCCAATTAGTTACTGAACACATTAGAAACCGTTTAGCTTTGTGTACAGAACGTTTACTCACATTATTTACTCAAAGTAATCGCTCCAAACTAAATTAATATCCAATGTAATTAACAGAAATAGATAGATACTATTTTTATTTATAAAAGGGCTCATTAGACGAGGAGGTTTTCTCGCCGGCAAGATACGATTATCAAAAGGACAGAAAAAAGTAGCTCTTCGTCTAATAAACATTTGCAGAAACTATAGCCGCTCGATCGTCCGCGCCTGGCGAGAATTGAATTGCCTCGCAATCGAATATTGGTTGTCCGTCTAAATAGAATTTTCAAACTTGACATAGGCGATATGTCACTTCGCGAATCTCGTATTCTCGTATGAATATAATCGTAGGCGAGAGATTAGTGTCTGCCTGTGTGTAAACACAATAATGATGTGGCGATTATTGCTAGTGATAGTCGAACCGAAACGTGCAACAAACCTTCCCTGTCTAACAGAGCCTAAAAATTATGAAGATTTTTTTAACCTTTTCGCAACTCTGGGTCACCCTCAAGTGTAACTACAAAACGGCCGAGTTAAACATCTCAAATATTCTTCTTATTCCTTTCTTTCTCTGATTCTTCTTCTTCTTCATCCTAGCGTTAATCCCGGTCGCAAACGAAGCTTTCACATCGGAGTCTGGGGTCCGCTTTTTCTAGTCTAACTACGGTTTGACTGATCTTCGATATTTGCCGTGAATCGCTACCGATGCGACATCGATCGAAGTACTGCAGTTAGACCTGTTGTTCGATTTGTCGAGCTCCAATTACCAGTAACGAACGACTGCCATAGATTTTCGTAAGAAAACTGAGACCGATGGTATAACGTGCTCTCAGGCTACAGAATCATACCTTAGACCTTAAAGATTACAAAAAATCGAACCTGTAAAGAGCCATCACATATTCGGGTGGAAACGCGTCCATGGCCGACTTCATTTGATCCCAAGGATCGCAAAAGCTTCGGCTCCTCAGCTGAAACGTATTGGAAAACGTATTTTGAATCAACTTTACCTATTAGCTGCTTAATTTCAAACTTGAAAAAGTAAATGCCTAAGTGAACGCGCAAAATCCTACATTCAAAACCTAATCAACTTTTCAATCAATTAGTTATAATTTATTGCAGTCCACTGCTGAACAAAGGCCTCTTCCAATGTGCGCCACATCACGCCACATGTTTGAAAGTCATAGGGATTTTGAAGGTCCATGTCCATCCAAGTCCAAAGTCCGCGGGTAGATATACTTACTTAGCTAGTAAATAATAAATGCCAAAAGTCTCTGTCTTGATTATGCTATGTGTCCATGAAAATTTGGAAACTTTCACAAACAAAATGCGCCCCATGCATTATTACCTCAATTGGTTCGGTAGTCGGTAATAACCTATTATATAGAAAACGATTTCTTCAATGTTTGAAATCGCGATATCTCCGCAACGGTAATTCGTAGGAAAATAAAAATTGAACTATTTTATAGCCAATTAAATAGTATACAACTTTGTTTAACATAGTTTCACTATCAACCTTGTACTAGATTCATTTTTATAGCAATGGAGGAACCATTGCGAGCTTATTTGTTTGACATTTCATGATTAATAGCAATCAACCCTTTTGCAATATCATGACTATTTTCTACTTTAACTAGACTATTCGTTGATCCTTTCAGCAAATCTTCTTGAACTCTCACTTATAACCGTAATTGGCAGACTAACATGAAGCATCTAGAAGACGCTTAAGAGTAAGGAAATAAATGGAAAGAGAACTCTTTTGTCCGCACTTAGCCTCTTTTTGTGCCATTATACGTGTAGACTTGAAGAGTACGGTCTAGAGCAGCCATCCACCCTCAAGGGTAAGGAGTAAGGGTAGAAGCACACGACTGACGGCTGTCTCTGTAAAGTTCAAGAGAATTGAAAGTGATAGGCACTTCCACGCTCGAGAAACTAGACCGACATGAATCCACTCCCAACACAAACGACTTCGCTAAAGGGGTTAACGAGAATACAAGTAGTCTCTGTTACTAATATCCTTACATATAATTATACAGTCACGCCTCTTTTCCAATGGAGTGGGCAGAGACCACAGACATGTTTCCATTTGCTAAATTCTTGGAGTGTATCCAGGAATTTCATATGTTCTGCTTCCATAATTATTCTTATGCATGCTCGCCGGATATGGTACTATCGTAACAACGCATGCGGACTAATCGTTGCCTGCCTTCTTTAGCGAGTTACGATGGTATCCGTTTTCTGGTTCTGATTGTGCATCTGTTTAAGAATTATATTCAGTAGGCATATTACCTATTGTACCATCTTGCCTTTCTTCAAAATACTATACGTTTACAATCAGATCTCATATTTTAAAGATAAACCTAGTATCTTCATTAAAAAAGGTCACTTACCCTCCTAAAGAGCCCGTAATCTATCTCCGAATCAGTCATGGCCCTGGACAGCGGTAGGCTCGTGTCCGTGCTGAGGGTCGCTCGGTCATCGTCCGTGCTCTCTGGCACTATGCTGTCACTCTTCACCGAGAGACACTCGTCAGGCTCCGTCCAGACGTACGGCTCGAGGGTCACCTCCGGGATTTCTAACTCGGTCACGAATTCAGACCGGTTTTTTGGTATGGAGTTTAGGAATGTTTTAAACATATTCATTTTGAATTGGTTTAGATTTAAAGGTCTTCTGACCGCAATTAATCAAGATTTTTATTGAATGATTTGATTTGATTGACTGATTTCTTTTCCGAAACTGTACAAGTTACTTTTTTATTTGATTTACCAAGAACTAAAGAAAATGCTGGACTCAATAAGATTAACCAAGTAACAATATAAATCAATGGCTGGACTATTGAAGATGGTATTCGTAGGAAACATATTTCATCTAAATTCTTTTCTCATTTATTACCGTTGAGCTGATAAACAGTTTAGTGTATTAATCTGTATTATGTTTTAAATTAAAAAATATTTTACCTGAAACTTTTAGTGCTTCTAGATAGATAAATAAATGGAACACTTGTACTGTATTTCATGTGCAATATTAGGTAAGTACATCTATTGCAATGTTGCTGACCTATCCATCTAACTTCTGCTTGACGTGTAAGAGCTTAAAATCATTTGAAATGAAATCTATGATATCACAAAGACATACTTAATGGAATGTGTGTTGTGAATCATTTCAAAGAAACACATTTTTGCAGGCCAATGCATGAAAACTAATGAACGCAATGAGAAATAACTATAATGATATCTAAGTATTTATTGCTGACAACAACAAATAAGTTACCTGAGATACTGGATGATACTTACACCATAAAAAACGCGCGCAAATTTACCACAATAACTTTGGTAAACTTTCAGTCGTAAGTATTTCCGTAACCAAAAATTATTAAGAATTGAAACCGACAAATTAGAAGCACACTTTAATAAACCCCCAAGAAATATAGAAGGACCCTGGAGGCAGTCACTATAGTGAAAATACCTTTGGTCGGAACGCGTCTTAAGTCACGTATGGCCGACTAGAAGTGTGCCAAGCGAATCCTTTCTAGGACCGAGGTGGCGTAACAGCTGCTTGCTCGATACGTGGTCGTCGCCAGGTACCGCGAAAACAAGGTTGGTAGATTAGGAGTTCTTCCACGATTTCGGGGAAAGATATTGTTCTTGGGGAAAGGAAAGTAATTACGGGTTTTAAAAAAAATGACAGACTTGTTTATGTGGATAACTGCAAATTGTCGAAGTATTACGTGATGTGAGAACATCTAATAAAATATTGATTGTCGATCAATTTGAACTAAAATGAATGTGTCAGTAGTTTTTGAAACTTACTGAACAAGTCAAATTTTATTCTTTATTCACAGAAATGGGGCACAAGGAAGGCTCTTCATTTTCTTTCAGATACTTATTTAAAAAATTAACATTCCTTTTAATGATTTGCAATATTTTCGGACTGGATGCGGAAGGCTGAGGATCGACAGACGTGGCACACATTGAGCTAGGCCATGTCCAGCGGTGGACTACAATAGGCTAATTGATTGATTAAGAAAAGGAGGAAAAAAGTTATTGGAGCCAAGAAATTTGAAATGCAGATCCTGAAACTCAATCTAGCAACCCTGCGTAAAACAGCTCACGCGAGCAGAACCACGTCCACAAGGTTATGATAACCATAAAATGTTTAATTTATTTCTTGGCATTTCCATGTTAACCGGCATCAATATGAAAAGATTTTCAATGAAACTGTTGTTTTATGTTTTGAAGGCACGAGTATATCAATGCCTTCGACCTTGACAATACCTATGGTAATTTAAGATGCACGGCATGATAGTAGCTAGTGTTGTGCGGAATATCCGGATATCCGTATCCGCGGATATCCGAGAAAATGCTATCTCCGTAAGTGCTACAGAACTTCTACGAGTATGTAAGATAAATCTGCACTTCTTTTTCATTTTATCGTTACTCCCAGTCGCATCCGAAGCTTTCACCTCGGAGTCTGGGACCCGACAATACTGGTAATTTTAGATGCATGACATGATAGCAACTAGTGCTGTGCTGAATCGTCGGATATCCGTATCCGCGGATATCCGAGAAAAAAGATATCCGTCTGTGTAACTGAATTTGTAATATAATTCTGTGCTTCTTCTTCATCGTAGCGTTAATCCCAGTCGCATCCGAAGCTTTTATCTCAGAGTCTGGCTGCTGGTTTGGTTGATCTTTTCCGTGAAGCGACTGATAACTGGCCTCCACAATCCATTGGAGACATGGAAGTCAATAATACTTCGTAACTGTACTAAACTACGTAAGTACGTATATGCAATCAGTTAGTTTGGTCTTAGACCAGACCAATGCAAATCGTTCATATTCATGCATACAAATATTTGCACAGAGCGGGAATCGAACCCGCGGCTATTCTTAAGATCACGAAAGTATGTATTGAGCATATTTCGTGTCAACTGGGTAATTGCGAAAAATAGTAAAATAAAATGTCACATCACCAACGCAAACCATCGACTGTCGGTTCAAATCGTTCAAGGTCGCACGCACATCACCATCCGTATTCGCGGATAATGCGGATATAGACACGAAAGTTCCGTATTCGCCAATTTATTTACATCTTACAGTTACACAATCCGGTACACAGTGCAACATATCATCGTTCGACATTTATAGGCCCAAAAGATAAAAATTAGTCAAAAAATTGCTGCTTTCCAAGACTAGACCGAACAGAAGTTGCATCCGGCATGCAGGTGAGGTTGATTTGGGCCCAGATGAAAGTAAACTCCCAAAGGACCGGGTATAACCAATGACGAGAAGTCCCTTAACCCGATTCCTGCCGGCTACCCTTTGCATAGATGTTACTCGTAGATGTGTTTAAATTTGATAAACTTTTTTTTTTATATATAGGACACGTCAATTTGACTTCGCCTTGCCTGATGGTAAGCTGAGGGCAAAGTCTTGGAAAGAGGGTCACCATTATAGACACGTACCATGAGCCCTACAATGGTGGCACTCAGCTTGACGGCTTTTTCACGCCCCGCTTAAAGGACCCGGGACTGTAGGAGGAGGGAACCACGTGAGCTGGTAAAGAATTCCAGGTCTTAATGGTGCGGCACAAAAAGGAGTCACCGAACCGCTTGGTTCTTGATGGAATATTCTGCACCGTATGCGGGTGGCATTTAAGTCCTGCACGTGTTGTCCTGTATAGGAAAGGGGAGGGTGGGATTAATTGGAAGAGCTCCTCAGAACATTCACCATATTAGAGACGATAAAATACCGCCAAGGACATCTCTACGCATCTGCACCTACCTGCTTCCACCTTCTTCTATTTTGAAAATTTTCACCCTCCGCCACAGCTGCCCTTGCCAACCTTCACATAGAGAGACGAGAATTCATGATAGTATTCACCAACTAGTGAAAGTTTGCAAATTTTGCGAATTTTGTCACTCACTGACTGACCGATCATCAAAACTCTAAGGCACTTCTAGCAGGCGTAGAAGCCTCAAATTTAGAAGATAAGTGGTGTTTAGTGTACAACTCAAGGGAAAATTAAAATATTCTTCATTTTCAGCAATTTCACCACCTGCATAAATAACTTTGTAATCTCATATAAATATATGGATTACAAAGTTACATTTGCAGTGAACGTTTCAGTGTACATGAATCCATCCATACTAATATCAGTCTAACGAAGTATTATAATAAATGCGAAAGTAACTATCTGAGCGTCTGTTATTTATTAGTATTACGCTTTCACGTCTAAACTACTAACTGAATAAACTTGATGATGACGAAAAGTGAAGAAGTGTGAGTGGGAGTGGGAGTGGGAGTGGAAGTGGAAATGGAAGTGGGAGTGCGAGTGCGAGTGCGAGTGCGTGTGCGAGTGCGAGTGCGAGTGCGTGTGCGAGTGCGAGTGCGAGTAGGTACGCGTGGGATTGGGACTGGGACAGGGACAGGGACTGGGGCTAGGACTGGGACCGGGACCGGGACCGGGACCGGGACCGGGACCGGGACCGGGACCGGGACCGGGACCGGGACCGGGACCGGGATCGGGACCGGGACTGGGACTGGCACTGGGACTGTCCGACACAGAGAAACCGGAAAGGTAATCTACAAAAATAACTGAAATCCCATCAAAAACAATACTTGTAAAAAAATGCCAAGCCTCGCCGCCCTCGGTTCTTCTACCGCAAAAAGTTGTGAGATCCATGTAATACCAAGTCGGTTAATTTATTAAGTCCCTACTTCAGAGACCTTCTGTCCTAAGTTATTACGTAATAAGCTTTTATGTTTTGAATATAATAAATTGACTTGGCCATCGCATGAAAACACAATGTATGTATAGCACATCACAATAGTTACATTAAATAAGATTGTTTAGTGCGATTGCCAAGTCAATTTATTACATTTAAAACATAAAAACTTATTACGTAATAACTTAGGACAGAAGGTCTCTGAAGTAGGGACTTAATAAATTAACCGACTTGGTATTACATGGATCTCACAACTTTTTGCGGTAGAAAAACCGAGGGCGGTAACCGACTTGGTATTACATGGATCTCACAACTTTTTGCGGTAGAAAAACCGAGGGCGGCGAGGCTTGGCATTTTTTTACAAGTATTGTTTTTGATGGGATTTATATTGTTACTATATGCAAACTTTTTTTATTTGGGTGTATGTAGGGTCGGTAGCGGTTAAGGAGTCGGCCTTACGATCGAGAGGTCACGGGTACGAATCCTGGCCATTACACTACCGACCGACGTGAACCCACTCCTAGCACAAGCAATTTAGCTTAGGGAAAATTTGTAATTTCGGTTGCTAATATTCTAAAAAAAAAGGGAAGGGTAGGCAGAGGTATTAACACTCACATTTCACTGATTACTATTTGCGGTATCAGGTAATAAGGGGGTGACCCTATTATCGTCAATTCACTTTGTTATATTTCTATACTGTGGTTATATGCTGTATGTTTACTGTCGGATGGAGAACAGCCCTATCCTAGGTAAAAGTCCGTAAAAAAAGTTATTAGACCTCATGGATAATCTTACATCCTAAACCCTACACATCATGGTCAAAATGTGTGACTGTCTGGATGTACCGTAAGATGGTCTGTAGACAGACCTATCATGACTAGGTATGGTGTTCTGTTCTATACTGGCAATGGTTCATTTCTATACTTCTATACTACCTACCTATAGTTACTGTTTATCTATTTATACTATACATTCCCTACACTATAAGGTCTCCCTAGTGGCACAGAATAAGTAATATTACTACGTAGCTAAGTATACGTGCTAGTGGGTAAGGGTACCCCATCCCAAATTAAATCAAAATTAAGTACCTACACTACGTATCTGTCTTCTATGTATAGTTGTGTTATAGTGTTGACGTGGTTTATCCTTAGTGATGGAATGGGATATCCCATTCCATATTAAATAGAAAAGGTACATCTACATGTGCCCATGTTTTAAGGCTTCCCAAAGGACCGGGTATCCATGCTAATATTATAAATGCGAAAGTATATAACTTTGTCTGTCTGTCTGTCTGTTACGCTTTCACGCCTAAACTCTCTCATCCTAGCGTTAATTCCCAGTCGCATCCGAAGCTTTTCAACTCGGAGTCTGGGGTCCGCTTTACCAGTCTTAACTACAGATTTGGCTAGACCTCGATATTTTTTCGTGAAGCGATTGCCATCTGACCTCCACAGCCCAATGATAACATTAGGCGATATCGAAGCTTTGCAGCTAGACCGTTGTTTTTTTTGGATTTTTTAGGGCTCCTACTACCCGTAACGACTGCCATAGATGTTCTTATGGCAACCGGGACCGACGGCTTAACGTGCTCTCCGAGGCACGACCAGAATAATGCAAATACCCATATTTCATGAACACAAATATTTGCACTGAGCGGGAATCGAACCCGCGCCTCCTGCGTAGCGGCCGCGTTCACTAGACTACCGCTACGCCACAGAGGCTTTCACGCCTAAACCACTGAATCGATTTTGATGAAATTTGGTACAGAGATAAATTAGACCTTGGGAAGGACATAGGCTATGTTTGGTCGCGATAACCGACATCCACGCGGGCGGAGACGCGGGCAAAAGCTAGTCTTAAATAAAATATAAAAAACCGGCCAAGTGCGGGTCGGACTCGCCCATGAAGGGTTCCGTAGCAGCAAAGGCGAAAATTGCGGTTTATGACGTATTAAGAAAAACTACTTACTGGATCTCGTTCAAATCAATTTTCGCTGGAAGTTTACATCGCTAGGAAGTTAGAGGGGGGGGACACATTTTTTCACTTTGGAAGTGTCTCTCGCGTAAACTATTCAGTTTAGAAAAAAATGATGATAGAAACCTCAATAGCATTTTGAAAGACCTATCTATAGATACCCCATACGTATGAGGTTGATGAAAAAAAAAATTTTAGTTTCAGTTCTAAGTATGGGTGGGGTATTATATATAAAGTAACTATTAAATTTTGGGACCCCCAAAATTTAATAGTTACTTTTTCTATTTTTGTATGAAATTCGTAATGTGGTTCACGGAATACGTCTACTTACCAAGTTTCAACAGCATAGGCCTTATAGTTTCGGAGAAAAGTGGCTGTGACATACGGACGGACAAACAGACAGACGGACGGCAGACAGACAGACGGACGGACAGACATGACGAATCTATAAGGGTTCCGTTTTTTGCCATTTGGCTCCGGAACCCTAAAAAGAAAGGAAAAAATTTAAGACATAAGATTCCTTTGTCGGTTTTCCTTTTAAAGGAAGACAAAGGGGATTGTGCAAAAATATGCAAACAGCTGTACCTACTTAGATCCTTTTATCAACGCAGTTTATAGTACTTTTTATATTAATTGCATTGATTTAAATAGTTGCTTAATAATTAATTGTATATTCAGCGATAATGTGTGGCGAAAAACACATGTATGGCGTTGTCCGATGTCCGACGACTTTTATTGTTATTTATTTTGTTTTAATATGACGTCTTTATAATAATAATGAAAAATATAATCAATTGTTATACTTTCTACTGCCTACAAAGTACCTACACATGAAGCCATTATTAACGCAATAACGCACAACAATGTGAGCTTGGAGGGAATTTCAAAGTAGCACTGTTCACAGAACTGGCCATATAACTACATATTAGGTATAATGTATATATTTATATTGTTTCACAGAAGTGGTCATTATTTTAGTGCCAGGAAACCTAATGATAAGGCTTAGGGGTCTATGACCGTAATGTGTCTAGGTAGGTACAGACTGGTGTAGGTAGGTACGATACGTGTAAATTAGTCAATGACCCTCCTTTCTTCGGCAGTCGGGTAAAAACCAGAGAATAGATTTAACTCAACTTGCAGCCTGGGGACATTATTTCTGCCATTTCAATAAACTCATTTAACATTGACTTGATAGGTCTACGGCTACAGTGCTAAATTGTTAAAAATAAAAACCCAACTGCTCTTGAAAAGAACAAAACAGGCGGGACCAAAGATATTATATATAAAAAGAAGTAGATACGTTATTGCGCGAAAATCGTGAAGATTCGAAAACGAGTCAATTGGAACGTTTACCTCTAGTACCGCGTGCCGAGTGGCGCCGGCCGGACGTTGAGCGGAAGCATCAGTGACTTTTAAAAATAACGAAAATGCCATCGTATGTTTATAGACACTGCACGAACTATTACTCTAAAGTTAATACATCAAAAGAGATTTCATATCACATGGAAATAATACAATATTTCGACTGATAAAGACCAAATTTCTGACTTTCATAATATTCAAGTTAAAATTGTCAGCACGAAAATAAAAAGAGACAGTATGATATAATTTGGTGCGTGAGCGACAAGGACGTGTGTGATCCGAACATAGATTAAAGTACAGATGAGAATATCGTAGGCATTAAACTCACTACCTACATACTACCTCCCAATTTTAATTTGTTGTTTTTTATAATTGCCTACTAATACTATGTGGTTCAAGTAAGTTAATAAGTGCGAACTTCACTTCACTGGCAAGTATCTACTTAGGTAAGTACCTACTTGTTAAAATTTGTAGGTACTATTGGCAGCAACAAAATAATGAAATATAATAAACATACCTAGCTTTTTTATACTTAACTAGCTGCCCCGGCGAACTTCGTACCGCCATATTTTCGGCCCGCGTGGTATTCAAATCCCGTTCCCGCTGCACCCTTATCACTTAGGGGGATGAAAAATAGATGTTGGCCGATTCTCATAGATACCGGATAAGCACAAAAAATTTCATCAAAATCGGTCAAGCCGTTTCGGAGGAGTTCGATTACGCACCCCGTGACAGAAGAATTTTATATATAAGAAGATACAATAACAATGACAAACAAACATCTTTGTCTAAACAAAATTACGCAATTATCTCAAACTTCACTTTACTGGCAAGTACCTACTTAGTTACTTGTTAAAATTGTACTATTGACAGCAACAAAATAATGAAATTTAAAAATTATACCTAGCTTTTTTATAATACATTAACAAAGTTATACAAACATCTTTGTCTAAACAAAATTAGGCAATAACCTCAATTCAGAGAGCTCTGTACCTTCTTTTTCAATAATTTTGTTAGCCTATGTCACCGACTAGCAACCGCACTGTGATTGGTACATTGTTATCATTAAAGTCCAAGTGACAAACAATAGCTTTCTTCTTCTTTTATATTGTATTTTTCATGTCCTCTCTTTTCAATCCATTGGTTATGTAGGGAAGTGTAGATGAATTAAAAATGTGTGTGTGTGAGTTCGGCACATTTTTCTACGTTGATTTGTAAGCATATGACATGTCTATGTTATGAATTGTCTTTGGGCGGGACCCATTGGTAGCAGACGGGACCCATTAATTTTAAAATTATGAATTGCAAACATGTATGTACCGCCTTCTTTCAAACTTGTTTGCTTCTTTCCAGCAGCAGACAGACCATAAATATTAAAAAAAAATGTTTTTGTTCTAAGTATCGAGGTACCTATTTTCAAGTGTGAAACCAAGACAGTTCAACTAATACTTAGATACAATAAATAGACTAAGCAATTTCTTTGGAAGTTAAAAACGAAGAAATGTAAGTGTCTACAATTTATGTGACGAAATATAACATTGCTACATGTTGTACCTTTGTTATCAAACAATGATCTATGGATCACGGAGACAGTGGCTTATCGCCGATATCGGACAAATCCCCAAGTCGCACATAGCATTTATCTATCACTCCAAATTCTAAGAAAAAAATTGTACTGTCGACGGGGAATTCCCTATTAAATTCAGTGGATCCCCCGTGGACGCGAATTCAAGGCAGCACACACCGGATGATGAGCCATCTTACTTAATATTTATTTATACTTATACCAGGAATGTTTTCGCCGAATTCTTTTGTTTGATTTCAACAAGATAAGTAACACCAGGGACTTCCTGTAGGTACCTACGTATTTCTAGATTCACCATCGCTGGTGCGTCCACATTTTGCAGTGACCATCAGGCTTTGTTGGCAACTTTAGGCATACCGTCTTCGCTGGGCCTCGGTGCCCTCGGTAGACGCAGTACACCCAAGAAGTGCGGGCTTGGTGTACTTAATTGGCACCATAGAAGATGACATACGTGCCAATGGTCTCACTAGCACGGATGTCCAAGACAGTGTGAAGTGAAGGAGGAAGACCCGGAAAGCGTATGCGACAGACGTGAAGATGATGATGAGGTATCTGGAACCTCAATGCTACGCAGGGGACGCGTGTTCGATTCCCGCTTAGTGCAAATATTAATGTCTATTTACATGGGCCTGCGTATTTCCATACCTTAGAGAGCATGTTAAGCAGTGGCGAAGTATGAAAATTTTCAAAAAGGAAGCCGGTGGCAAAGTTTCTTCTCTGTTATAGAATGACCATAGGAATTTTGTATGGAAGGCTCCTGTGCAAGGGAGGTGTGAATGAGTGAGAACAGACAATATGCCTTATATATGTACATGCATTGGATGCTGGCATGTATGGTGCATACTGTGATGCAACCGTTATTGGTCTGCTCGGATAGTTATTAGAATAATAATCAATGTATGAAATTGACATATATTTTGACGTTTATGACAGTCGTTTATGTCAATCCCATACATTGATTATTCTATTCTAACTAACAAATTGCCACCTGCTTAGGGTGGCTGGTGACGACCTACCAGCAGGAAGCTGCCACTAAGCAAGAAAACGTGCGTGAAAATTAGGGGATTTCCCGAAAGGATAGCTTCCAATCGCGGGAACCCCATAATGATATCATGTGCCTGCTAAAACAATGATTTACAAGGCATAAATAGGCACTGTAAATGTTTGACGCTTGTGACTAAGCCTTTTATGAAAGAGATAATATATTATTGTGGACAAAAACAACTATTTTTAGAGGTTTGTTTTACAAGGCATAAGAAATAAGAGGATTGGTTTATCCTTAAGGCGGGATCCGACCTCTACGAATCGTAATTTTTAAACAAGAACCTGTCCTCTGAATTAATGGGTACGTCTTGTTACCTCTACATAGCGATGCCTAGAATAATCTATTTATCTATCGTGCCTAATAATAAGTCCCTACAACTATAAGTAGTATCATGCATAATATTTATCTAAAACCTACTGGCACTACCAGTGTGCCAGAGAATTAATCCCTAAAATTGAGGGTTACTTTCAACACAGCTCTTTACCTAGGCAGTTCCAATTTTACAAACGCAAAGTAAAAAAAATAAAGCTTTAGCATCCGTGTTCCCCTGTACATAATATAGGTGCCTATACAGTTCCCTGTATCCCTCAATGCAACGTACCGGTACTATGGGGTGAATAGGGATCAATGGGTGAATAGAGATAAAATGGTCAGCTGAATTCTGTAGTTATTTTCTTTCAAGTGAAATTGTGGATTAGTTCAATGTAATAATAAGCAGAGTTATCAATAATACCTGGTTAGATACTTGGAATTCGGGAGAGAAATTACTAAAAAAATCTAACGACCATTTTATCCCTATTCACCCTTTGATCCCTATTCACCACATTTTACGAACAAAATGTACCTATGAACAAAATTTCGACAAAATCACGTTCTTTTTTGAAAAAGCGCTGAAAAACGAGTGCTGGGCCAGCGCACCACTGGACAGAGACGTGATTGTCCTTAATTTTCAACAAAGGCTATGTTTTTACCTTATTTTTTTCACCAGAGGTAAACAGTCGTCAAACTTACGTGACCCGGGAACCAGGCATATAGTTACTACTAAAGTTAGGAACCCGGATGTGTTGTTATTCGAGAATCAAATCTGCGTCAGCCTCTCTGCTGTGTTTTTTCCAAGCGATAACAATATGGAGTTCTTCTAGAAAGCCAATAGAAGGATCTTACAGGCCCAACAATGCGAGTGTCACACTCGTTGCTGGAGCTGTAAGAATCTTCTGGTGTTGTCTTGTCACGTCCATAGGCCACAGTAACATGGTAAAATGGGGCTTTACCGATCGGTCGCATGAGTCCTATGATTGCGGGGCCCAACCCCCCCAGTCGGGCTGTTCCACTTATAATAATAATAATAATAATAAAACGTCTTTATTGTACACCAAGGATTTCAAAATGTTACATAATGTTACAGGTTCGTGGTAAGTACAGTTGGCGGCCTTATCGCTCGGTGGCAATTTCTTACAGGCAACCATAGGATGGATAGACAAAAATAGGAAAAAGAAAGTTTTCGGGCAGTTTGGTGCACTTTGATAATATATATAAAGAAAGTAAAGTAATAGTAATGATGAAGAAGAAAACACATAACATAATAGCTACCTACCTGAGTAGGTCTAGGTATATAAGCAAACATACATAAACATACATACCATACATATCACAGGAGATGTCACAATATAATATATACACATGAGAATGCTAATGTTTAGCAATTTAACCAAAAGGCAACAGTAGGATCTTTGTTATTCTTCTTTTGTCAGAGAGATAGATAGTACTCTTTGACAAGTCTTTTGAATACAGACAAGGACTGAGCTTGCCTGGCAGTCACTGGCAGAGCATTCCACAACCGAACGGCTTGAACCGAAAAGGATTTGTCGGCAAAGTTAGTGGAATGGCTCGGCATTTTCAATCTCAGATTCTCTGATGATCTCAAAACTCTCGAGTGCGTGTTTTGCAAGAATTCAAAGCGCTGTTTTAGATAAAAAGGAGTTAGTGGGTTAAATAAGATGTTGTACAGTAAGGAGAGAATATGAGCATTCCGGCGAAGGCGAATAGGTAACCACTTGAGCTTTCTTCGAAATTCAGAAACATGATCATATTTACGTATTCCAAATATGAATCGTATATACAAAGATTTTGGAGTCTCTCAAGCTTATTAAGTTGGTCTTCAGTGAGATCTAGATAGCTGACATCAGCATAGTCGAGAATAGGAAAAAGAAGAGATTGTGCAAGCGCAGTCTTAGTGACAACGGGTAGGAAATTTTGAAGCCTACGCAGGGACCCCGCCGTGGCAAATACTTTACGCCTTAGTTCTAGTAGTTGTGGCCCCCAAGAAAAACGACTGTCGATAATAATTCCTAGGTTTCTAACTCTTTCACTATATGGGACAATTATACCGTTGCAACTTACCTGCGGCAGGATTGACCAGTCAATTTTGTCAATCAAGCTGGAACTACCGACAACAGCGACTTGTGTCTTGCATGGATTAACCTTTAAACCGTACGAGGCATTCCAGCTGCATATAGATGTTAGGTCAGTATTTATTGCATTGACCGCTTCCGCCAGTTTGTCCAGCGGGGCCCGAGAGTATATTTGCAAATCATCCGCATACAGGTGGTAGGAAGAAGATAGTTCATTGGTAATTGAGTTAATAAAAACTGCGAAGAGTAAGGGAGATAAAACGCCGCCCTGTGGGACACCAGCAGTTGTTGTACACCAAGAGGAGATAGCCTCTTTGATACATACACGTTGCCGGCGACCAAACAGGTAACTACGAAACCAGTCAATCACCGTTGGAGATATGTTAAGAGTGCTCAATATGCCAAGTAACACGTCGAAATCTACGGTATTAAACGCATTGCTGAAGTCTAATAGAGTTAATACTGTCAGCTCACCGTTTTCTATACCCGATCTGATATCTTCTGTAACATGTACCAATGTAGTCGTAGTGCTGTGACCAGGACGGAATCCGGACTGGAGAGGATTCAGCAGTGCGTTTTTAGAAAGGAAGCTGGAAAGTTGAGTGTGAATTAGACGTTCGAGAACTTTAGAAAGAAAGGGCAAGATGGAAATCGGGCGATAATCAGAAAAGGAGGAAGGATTTTTCTTTTTAGGAATAGGGATTATTTGTGCCTCTTTCCACGTCTTTGGAAACACGTTACTAGTTGTTGAGAAATTTAAGATATGACAGATGACAGGTAGGATTTCATCGATGATAGGGTGGATCATTTTACGGCTGATACAGTCTGTACCCATCGCGTTGGACGTGATTGACATTATGCTCCTCCTGACATCACAAGCCGAGAATTGACTAAAAAAGTAGGGAACGCAGTTGGGAGTTGAGAGAGATGAAAGATGCTGTAGTGTATTTTGTTTTGTCGTTTCCTCAAATTTCGACGAAGAAGAGAAATGTTCATTAAGTGAATCTAAATTTACGTTGTTAGGGATCGAATCTTGACGAGATTTCCCAACTCCCAATGTCCTTAGAAATTTCCAGACTTTTGCTGGATCCTCATTTTCCACAGAGTTGTGTATATAACGGCGTTGCGCATTCCTACACACCCGATTGCAGTGATTTCTAATGGTGATGTAGTTATCCCGGTTTAAATCCGAAGGACGCCTTTTATATTTCGACTTGGCTGTCGCTTTTTTATTTATGAGTGATTTAATTTCCTCCGTAAGCCAAGGCGATGGAAGATGTTTCACCCTTATCCTGCGAACTGGAGCATGTACATCATACAATTTGATTATATTGGTGTTAAATATTCTCACTTGCTCGTCAATACATCCTGAAATGTAAAGCGTTTACCAACGAATCCCCCCTGGTACCTAAGAGTGTCCATGTCACATTTGCTCACCTGCTCGCTGAGCCCCTTCATCTGTACTACCGACGACCTAAATTTAAACAAAAAAAAAACTAGTTAGGTACTGTATGCTAGATCCAGCCATTGACTCGAAGAAGAAGAAGGAACAGCTTCCCAGCTGGTGGACCACGTGCTTGTCTGCTACCATATATGCCTTAAAGTAGTGATAGGATAGATGTAAAAGAAAGCATCAGCTGTAGGCGATACTAAGCTAAGCACCATTCCAAGCAGCCCCAGACAAGTGGCAGTGAAGTTGATCAATGTATGGGATTGGCCACAGAACAGTTAAAGAGGTCACCTCTTTAACTGTTCTGTGGGCGTATACGTTGACGACTGTCATAAATATGTTAATACGTATCTACCTATCAATCCCATTATACATACACAGTCACGCAGGCGCGGTCCGAGGGGGGGTCACAGGGGACATGACACCCCCCCCCCCCAAACCATGCACGTCATATTGAAAAGTCCCAGTACGAGGGGGGGGGGTTAAATTTCTTAAAGAATTTCCGAAGTGACCGCCCCCAAAACTTCAAGCTGCGACCGCGCCTGCAGTCACGCGTTTTTCCCAGTGGGGTAGGCAGAGACAGTTTTCCACTTGCTACAATCCTGGCATACATCTTTCGCTTTTTCTACTTTCATACCTAATAGTTTTCAATACATGCTCGCCGGTTTCGGGTACTCTTGATTAGGTAGGGTACTTACATAAAATGTCAAGAAAAACTATACGGTGCATTTTTTATGCTAAAATATTATGTTGTACATTTTTTTTTCACTTTAGCAGTTCATTTTATATATGATAAGTTGTTTATTTTTCGAGAATAAATAAAGCAGTCAACGTCCCTGTTGTCACTAGTCTAGGGGGGCAGGAGCGCCTTAAGTTATTGAAGGTTATTTATCTCGGTACCATACCTAAGATTAGATAACTTATGTATAGAAGGTACTTATCCTATTGTTTTGTTAGACAACGATGGCCTATAAAAGTCAGGTGATCCGGTGCGCTAAACTAGGGGAATCCCCAAAATTTGAGACGGACAATTTGGAAACTGAATCATTCGTGATGAAATTTTGAGTTTATACCTAGTTGTAATATTGTATCATAATATCATCGTCATATTCTTCATCCCAGAGTTAAGTCCTCAATGGTTTGCTTCCTTCTACTTTGGAGCCAAGATTTAAGCAATATTATGTGTGGCTGTGCCTAGTAGAGTTTCAGAATTTGCAGGAAACAGAATACATAAGTAAAAGATGATACATATCAAGAATTCGCACCCCCAGGTCAATAAAAGCGTTAGTCAGTACCTACGAATGTGTAATTTTTTCTTTCAGTTTTAAATAGGTAGTACACATTGATACATACGGTCAATTTTTTTCGTAATAATCTAAAATAAAGGATTTATATACTTTGTACCAAAAAAAATAGTTTCGTCAGTGTAGAAATATATTTTTGCAGTCAAAAAAAGGCGATAAGCACACATAAGTATAGCGATTAGTGAGTATAGTTACATTAGTTACATAAATACAACTATTACATACGCCTTTGTTTCTGTTATTTTATACAAAATAGATTAAAAAATGGTTTTTTTGCCTTCCTGAACTTCACTTTTCAACTTACGCCTTTACTTCCCTGAAGGTGCGAATTACCCCCCTGCGCTCATAGAGAACGGAAAACCTGGGTCTTGGATACGGTGGAAGAACCCTAGTCTCTCCCAGGACCATTACGCTGACTGAACGTGAATTCTATTTTAATAAGCTCCTCTATTTCAGCAGCAGCCATATAGGGGATTTAACAAAACATACACGAACAACATTATTACCGCGCGCGGGTAAGTCCCGTTCTGGCTATTAAGAATTTAGAATTTTTTTTTTTTCTCTCTTCTGGCGAATTTAGAATTGAATTTTACAAGTGTTTCAATACTTGAGTCACACAATGTGTCATCCAAAAATGATTGCAATACAATGATTTTTAGATCTACCTCAGGACATTATATTTTATTATCTTGAACCAAAATGTGTTCAGGTATACGCGCAGTGCAACGTGCATCTCTCTTGGATGTCATCATCTTTCTTGGATATCTTTTGAGGATAGCACGGCGTGCTACGGCGGTAGACAAGCTCGCAACTTAGGTCCAAGATATGTGTCCCAATGCTGACAGGAGGTATTTTTGAGACGTGTGAACAAGAGCAGGTAATTCAACCGATATATTTACAGCAAAACCACAGATTACCTAATGCAAAACGTTCAGAGACTATCCCTAACTTTTTAAGAAATTTTGAATTCTATTTCACAAATTGTGGACAAATTGTACAATCAGCAAGAAAAATGAAGAAATAGACAAAAAAATTGTGTAAATCTATCTTATTGTACAATGTAGATGTAGAGTAGAGATGTAGATGTAGAGTACAACAATGTAGAGTACAATGTCCACAAGGCTTTCGTAGCACAAAAGAGAGCCATTAGAGCCATGGTGCGCATTGACCAGCAGCATTCCTGTAGGGAATATTTTAAGGAACTAAAAATCTTAACAGTGCCCTGTCTGTATATTTTGGTTTTATTGACTTTTCTTGCCAAAAACATTCACACTTTTGAAAGCAGAGAAGGCAGACAGGAACGTGAAAGTACGAGAAGGAAACATATGCCTTCATTGATTGCACCTACTCTTGAGGTAGTTAAACACAGCTCATCTTATAGTGCAGTCAAACTATTCAATAGTCTTCCCTTAGACATAAGAAACGCTGTTTATACGAAGGAGTTCGAAACCATACTTAGGGCATTTCTTGTTGAAAGGTGTTTCTACTCAGTTGATGAATTTATGAAGTGACAGGGTCTAGGTGTACATGCATGGACATTTATTAAATAAATATTGCAATTTATCATAATTTTTGACCATAAGTATTGATTTGAGTGCTTGCATGGACATTTTATATTTTATTATTCAATTTAATTTGTATCTATAGTCGGATTTTTAATTAGACGATATCCACTGACATTAGCTAATGTCACTTCGTAAAATAATGTTGCTATATTCAGTATTAGTGATGCAACTGATGCATTCAGTTCCCGTTCACTCATATGAAATGAATGGAATGGAATGGAAAGGAGATTCTTTCGTCCGCACTTAGCCTCCTTTTTTTGGCCACTGTGCGTGGAGATATGAAATGAATGATGAGGGATTTTTAATATTTTCTTACTATACAAAAAAGAACTATTTCTATTTTACAATAAAATTGTATTAAACACCAATTTTGTAGGTAATTACATGATCTAAAACTTTGTCTACCCTACTTTTACGATTGCATTTGTTGTTTACGAGAAAAATGCGAGAATCCTATATTTTTGACTTTTAACCTTGAAAAAAAAAATGCAAGGTTCAAATCGATGGGGACTTTTGATATTTCTTTCATTATGGTGTATTTAAAACTCCCACCAATTTTCAACTCTATGCGAATTCATGTGAGCATACCATTTAATTTCGTCTGTTTTGATTGGATTCACATTCATCATGATAATATCATTCATCATAATATAGTTCACTTTGTCACAACACTATTTTTATTTCATTAAAAACTTGCAACACAGTAAACGTCAGATAGCTTTTGTAATTTGGAATTTTTCTTGACTTGACATACTTACCTACTTAATAATTCACTTTTTAATTTTTGTCAGTCTCATTGTTCATAAATTTAAGGAAATACTAAACTTAGACTAAGATGCATTATATTTTCAATACAATGTAACATTGTTCAGGAAATAAATAAATAAATAAATATTTCATGTGGCGATCAAAAGACTCTTTGTTGCCATATACTAGAAATGACAAATCCCATACATTTTGTAAGGAAAAACATAATTATGCCATATAAAGATAACGGCGTTTTAGCTTTAAAAAACTTATTAATTTCTTTTCTTACAGCATCAGATCGATCTTGACGAAAAAAGAAATTTAAGTGATCTTAATGCCTTGGTTTACCCACATCCTGTTGACCGATTGTTCTGATATTTAGTTCACACTTTTAGTTCGGACAATAATAAATACAATTTAAATCAATAAAACAGTTTGATTTGCTCTTAATACCTTGGTATTATGACTGTACAGGCGGCAAAGGAGATAAGTATACACATACACCTTTTTATATATATAAAGTTATATGTAAAGGTGTATCTAGCTAAGTTCAAGCCAGCAGAGTACTTTATCTCCTCTGGCGTCCGTTTCTATTTTGGCAGTAGTTAGCAGGTAGTGACCGTCAAATTTTGACATTATAACCCCTCAATGGCAATGGACAAAGCGTGAATTTGAATTTCGAATTTGGAACGAGACGCAGAGAACCTCTAGGTAGGAACTGAGTGAATGAAACCTATTTGTATAGCGCGCCTTTTTCATCTTCTTCTTCTTCTCTAATATATAAAAATGGCTTATTCTCGTCCGCTCCACGATTTTGCTCCCAAGCGCTCCAAGACTAAAATTAAATATTATTGTTATTTTATAAAATCGTTCCCAAGAGCTCCAAAAACTTATGAAAGCTTTTTCCTTCATAACTTCTTATCTCTATACATCAATTCCCAGGAACTCCAAATTATACTACTTAAATTAAAAAAGACTCATATAATAGGTACAGTGCCGGATTAAGTCAGCGCGGGGCCTGTAGCAAATTCGGCCGAGGGGCCCTTAGTATGCTTCAGACACGTCAATTTGACTTCGCCTCGCCTGATGGTTAGCTGAAGGCAAAGTCTCGGAAAAGAGGGTCACCATTATAGACACGTACGCATACCATGTTACAATGGTGGCACTCAGCTTGACGACCTCATCAGATACTTTTTCACGACCCGCTTAAAGGACGCGGGACTGTTGGAAGAGGGAAACACGTAAACTGGTAAGGAATTCCAGGTCTTAATGGTGCGGCAGAAGAAGGAGTTGCCGAACCGCTTGGTTATTGATAGAATATTCTGCACTGTGGCATCTAAGTCCTGCACGTGTTGTCCTATATAGGAAAGGAGAGGGTGGGAATAATTGGAAGAGCTCATCAGAACATTCACCATGCTAGAGACGGTAAAATACCGCCAAGGATTCTACATCTCTACGCATCTGCAAAGGCTCGAGGGTGTTGGTGACCTCAGGATTGCCAATAAGTCCACGTCGCTGCAACCTGTCGAGAGCATCTAATTAGTACCTTGCGGAGCCATCCCAGAGATGCGAGCAGTATTCTTATATATTATATTGTGTCTTGTATAGAAGGCACCATAGACATGAAAAAACGTCTCACTTTGTTCAGGACTCCGAGTTTGCACGAGGCTGTTTTGATGATACAATGTAGGTTTTGTTGTTCAGTTTGCAGCGAACATCCATACAGAAGATATTGAGATTATCCTGTAGTGGCAGTGGCGTGCTCTGAAGACTTGGAAGAGGAAGGACAGAAGATGCCTTCGCTGTAAACGCATATACGCAGGTATATGCGTTTATGCGTCTTCTTGGCATTGATCTCGATCAGTATTTCAGAGCCCCATTGAGAAATGTGGTTAGGATCTGGTCAAGTCAAGTTCACTGACGAGAAGCTGCCTTTTTACCGCGATATCAGACTGCTTGGCCGCAGGATGTCCGCGATAACTCCGGTGTAAGGTGCTATGGTCTGCATAGCAATGAACGCTGCCAGTTGACAGCATGTCGTTGATATGGAGAAGAAAGAGAGTGGGTGATAAGACGGACCCCTGCGGCACGCCAGCATTTACCTGCAGGAACTCCGAAGTTCGACCATCACAGAGGACGCGAATACGGCGCCCCTGCAGGAAGCTGGACACCCAGTCGCACAGTCTAGGAGGCAGACCAAAGGCTGGTAACTTGGAAAGAAGGGACTTGTGCCACTCTTTTGGAAGCTTTGGCGATGTCAAGACTAATTTGCCAGTGACTCGCCATGCTTGTCCATAGCCGCTCAAAGATGGATATTGTTTGGGCTCTTTTTCCTTGTAGTTTAAGCAACGGTCCGAAAGGGATAAGAGTAGTTTTGTGTAATAGTTTAAATCACTAGGTAAGATTCTATTGTTTGTGGCCGAGGGATGGGTCCATTGTATTAACAGATGTGGCCAACGCCAGTGCACCGTAATTAAGTAAGGGGCCCGCGCGCGGTGCGACGGGGGTTGTGCTGGTGTTGACCTGCGACCCGCTCCTCGGCAGTCTTGTAAAAAGTCTTAAAGTTACAACATCTAATTTTTTTACGGCCAGGCAGGCCTCGGTGCGCGGGGCCCCCCGATACGCGGGGCCCTTAGCATTTGCTACTCTTGCTACGTGGCTAATCCGGCACTGAATAGGTACCTACTGTGTTCCCAACAGCTCTAAAACAAAGTATACGGTTAGCAGAATTAAAACAATTAATACTATAATATTACCTTTTTATTAGATAACGGTAAACATGGTTTTATAAAAAAAAATAACCACGAAGGCTAATGCGGGAGCTTCGCTCCGCTCCGCTCCCGCATTAGCCTTCTAACCTCTAACCTAATCCAAGTCGGAATGAGCAGCTTTGGGAACGATTTTTATATTGAAGAATTGGCTTTTTCTTGGAGCTGCTGGGAATAATATCTCAAAGTACCTAGACAATATTTTGGAGCTCTAGGGAATGAAAGTGGTAAATGTGGCTTTGTTTATTATTTTAATACAAACATCCTTGGAGCTCCTGGTAATCAATGTATGAAATATGAATTTTAGAGAACAATAGATTTGGAGCGCACGGGAATAAGCCATAAAAATCAATGCCACTTTTCGTTGTTATTTTATAAAATTATAACTCAAGAACGGCTGAACCGATTTGGCTAATTTTAGTCTTGAAATGTTCGTGGATGTCCAGAGAAGGTTTTTAAACGGTGAAAAAATAGGTGCAGCGGGAACGGGAAAAATATGGCGGTACGAAGTTCGCCGGGACAGCTAGTAAAACATATTTTTCTTTTTTGTTCTCATTCGCTATCGTAGTTCGTAGAGGTCATAATAACAAAATGTGATAATATATATTGGTTTTTCTTTATTTACTGTCACAAATAAGATCGTTCTTGTAAATCATCATAACAAGTCAAATTTTAAATGCAAACACGTTACTTTTCTCATCATATTTCTATGTTTGTAGCCAAATCGTAGCTTGTAGTTGTGTTAAGTTAGGAGTGGGTTTATATCGATCAATAAACCTAATTAGGTACTGAATAAAGTTTGAACCCGTAATTATCTTAACTGCATAACTCCCCGCTCCGTACACTACTGCGCTACTCTAGATCTATGAAAACATATTTAACCAAAATCTGTGATCAAATTATTTCTAATTTTGTGATAATTAAGTTGCTAATAACTTAGCACTAAATTGGAATTTCCGTCGAAACACGTCACGAATTACGTCGATTTTATATCAAGAATTTAATTATCTAGACCCAGACTAGAAAATGAACGTCGAAAATGTTTACATTCGTCCATTTGTTCGATGGCAAAGTGCCCAAAAGTAGTAGAGAGTATGACGTGCCTAGGCGAAAGACGTACTCGCCTCTTGAATGCGGAGATTTCATCCTATTGCCCTTGCACTTGAATGTAGATGAGTTGATGTTGTAGTACAAGAAAGAAACCGCTATAGTGAACTAGTACAGAAAACAATTGCTATCTCTACCGCGCCCTAGCGGTATGCAATCAGCTGTCTGCAGCGCACGCGGGGCGCGAGTCTACCGCTCGGTCGCGTTGTTCACTGCGTTCGTTGTTCGTTCGTTCAGTCATGCTTGAATAGCACACGCAGATGGATGTACAAAATGGATCTCCGTCGTTGCGTTTACGCGGTGGCGTTAACAAAAATAGTGATGGTAAAAAACACGAGTTGAATTTGTGTCCAAGTGTAATGTCTCCGGAGACGCAGCGGCTCCTGCCGCCGACTACGGAGACAATTATGACGAAGCCGTTCCCCATACGAGGTAACCATAAACCGCATTACTAGAATAATAGACTAAAAATACGCCGGATGAATGTGACAGCTGTACGGGCGGTATTACTGCGTGGGTCACTCTCACTCTCGTTAATTGGCTATTCAGAATGATTTGTCACTTAATATGTAAACATTTATTTAACTTGTGTATAATGTGAACTGGTGTGTTAAAAATAATTATTGATTTTTTTTTGTATAGGTTTATTGGTAGAAAATTCCTAAGCTAAAACGCCGTAACTCAAAAAAGACAATATCGTTTTTAATTACTACATCAAATCTGATAATTCTACTAGTTATTTTCCTAATTAAGGCTGCCAAACAGAATTATCTTGCCGGAAGGTAATAAAAACTGAAAAAACATCATTAATTATTTACATTTTTAAATTTATACTTAGCGGTATACAAAATTTTAAACCCAAAAGGGGGTAAGTAAGTGGGTAGAATCATGAATTTTTAAAATACTTTGAAGGTACTAGGATAATAGGAGAATAAAACCGAGTTACTATTACGGTTCATAGAGAAAATTACAGATAAGCTAATAAAGGCGGTAAGTTTTCCTATATAAATATTCGAATATCCAAGACGTGTCCACTGTCCATATAGCTCAGTTGACCAGAGTATTCTGCCTGTAAGGGACTGGTCGCGGGTTCAAATCCCGTCTTTGATGCTCTCTATTTCCGATCTAAATCTATTTGGTTATATTGCCCTAATAATCTATACTTTCGATATTTTTATAGCCATTCAGAATCGTATACCTACCTTGGGACACATATCTTGGACCTAAGTGGCGAGACAAACGAGCCCCTGCCGAATTGCTTTGTTATAAAATAATCTATGCTTGGTGAAGTTGAGCTCGTCCACCGCAGTAGCATCCCGGGCTATCCTAAAAAGACACCCGAGAAACATGAACTGCATGTATAGAGCACATTTGGAGCACATTTTAGGTATAAAGTTAAATTCAAATTTTATTTATTTCGTGAAGCATAGGTTACAGAAGAAATATTGCAAAACCAATTAGTAGGAATACAAACTACGTTCCGCCAACAGTACCTACTGTTGGCGGAACGTAGTTATATTGTAGGAAAATATTGAATTTTTTTGTGTGTATATATTTGTTTGTGTGTGTACATAAATAAATAAATAAATAAATTAAAAAAAAATGAGATCACAATTCATGAGATTATTATTATTATTTATGTCAATAATCCAAAATATATGTCACGCTGCATAGTGCAATGTGCATAGTATCTACCGGTTATTGACGTAATAGTAATTAATATCCGAGATAAATGCAATGATAAATGTACCTACCTCCATACTATGTGACTGTGACGTCATGAAATAGATAATGAAATGCAACACTACGATCTCCAGAGAAATATTTAATACCCAGCCGATTGGTCACGTACTGATCACGAGTTAATAGAGAATTTGAGTTACTGCCTTTGTTGTTTGAATTGAAAGCACATCATGATTCATTCATGTGATAAATAAAAGGGATTATGTTGCACTGAAGATCGTAAAAGTAAATAAAATTGTCTTAATAAAATAAAGTGTCTGATATTTAACGTCAAAATAAAGACTTTTAATTGCATTTTTTTAAGTCTTTCTTTCTATTTGTTTTGACTAATCTCCAAAGTGGCTTGACTAATTTTTACGAGATTTTCACTTAGCAAACTAAGGCTAGTTCATCTTTGGTACATCTTTGATAACTTAAGCTATTTTAACTATTTTTTATCAGGAAAAATAAAGTCTCCTCGCCAAAACCACGAAACCCATAAAGTTGTAAACAAAATCAGCTCGAGGCGGACGAAGTCGTAGGTACAGCACAGCTAGTCGAAGATAAACAATTTATAAATACTTTTAATTAAATTAGCTTCGTGCTAATGACTAAGAAAACCACAGATAAGTATCTGTAAAGAAAACAATGTAAAGTACCTACCTATCGAGGTTATAAAATATTTACGAGATTATCGTTGAACGTAGCCGGGTAGTTCCCAGCAGAGTAGAGTTTGGAGCACCCCATCTCTTCCCATGCGATGTCGTACCAGGCGACTAAGGGCCTCTTTCGCTCTTCAACATCAGACAAATCTAAACAGCCCAGACTCAACCTCAGATGCGTGATTCGAGTCAACAATAGTGCCTGTATTGCGGCAATAGGCCCACCCCCTATTACGTGGGACCAATGATTGGAGAAATGTAGGTGTTAATATACCTCTGCCTAAACTACCGGGGATGGATGGAGGCGTGATTTATATGTATGTATACCTCGGGACACGTATCTTGGACCTAAATCACGAGACAAACGGGGCCCTGGATGGCGCACGCGAATTGTTTTGTAATAATCGATGATTGGCGAATTTGAGCTCGCAGCAGCAGCACAGCACCCCGTGCTTTCCTCAAAAGACACCCAAGAAACGTGTACTGCACGTAGGTATAGATCACATTTTAGGTCCCGAGCAATATGTATTATCGTTGAAAATAACTTTTGTTTACTATTTAGTCGTAGTCGTAAAATCATGCTATCTGACCTCAAAACAAACTTGAGGTCAAAGTCAAATCACTTAATAAACACACCTTTTATGGATTTGTAACCAATAATAACATTTCGCTAATATTACGATCTTCATGCTTCTGTTACAAAAATTGAAATCAAATTTAAATTGAGTATTGTGTTACGTTTACACCATTTATGTTCATGTTACTTTATTCGTTAACACAACACACGTTTTAGAAAAATAAGTGTAGAAGAATCAATGTAAGGGATTGACTACCTATGTGTTGACAATAATAGTGACATTAGTGACATGTTACATAATACGTTTATGTCAGTCGTACTGTACTCGTAAGCATCTGTCATTCCCATACATGGATTATTCTGTTCTACAAACGATGTGCCATTTTTGCCAGCAAGTGGCAAAAGTGGCGCATTTTAGCGGCAAGGGTGTTAAGGTGAGAATATATTTTGAATTTCGAATGTGGAACGTGATTCAGAACGTTTTTTCTTTTCGATTTAGAAAGGTAAAAGAAAAGGAAAAAGAGCATAATAAATGCTTCAAAATATCGTTCAAAAGTTTTTTCTTTTCTTAAAAAAGATAGATAAATGAATGAACTTTTGAATGGTCATAAACATAACGCGACTCCTTGTAATGTCATCTGTTGTGAGCATAAAATGCAAGAGAACCGCCTTCGCTGGTGCGGCCACGTCTTGCGGCAACGGCCAGGGCTATGTGGGTAGCAAATGCCTGGCAATGGCACCCCATCTGGGTCCAGGTACAAGGGGGGAACATGTCGTGGAGGGGTGACATGCGTGCAAATGGTCTCATTACCATGAACGCCCAAGATCGTGTAAAGTGGAGGAAGAGCCGAAAGGCGGAGCTCCGAGGTCATCTTGGCCACGGATGCAATCAGGAAAAGGCATGAAGATGATGATGATGATGATGATGATAATGTTGCTTTATTTGTTGCTAGTCAAGTAAGTAGTACCTAGCGATAAAATACACCAAAAATTATTTTGGTATTTTTGTAGTCGTTGTGCACTAATGTGTATATGTATAATACCTAGTTTTCTTTTTCGTAAGTTGATAATAATTGACGTAATGTTTTGACGACGGTTCCGCTGTAAACATGAGCTAGCCGTATAATGTCACTCGTGTTCTCCTTATTGTACTGTACGTTGCATGATAATTATAACACAGATTACCTACTTAATAATTAAGTATGGTCACAGAAGAAGATATTTATTCTGTGGTATGGTTAGGTAGTTCGTTATAGGTACTTCGTAAGTTATACTCAGATATCAATTACTAAATGACTGGGCCTGTTGTTCATTGAATCATAATTTAAGTAGGTATGTTATGTATACTTATTATTACCTTTAGATATATGCAAAATCAGTTGTATTGTCTTTTCTATGGGAAAAGAAAATACTTTTGACAGTAATGTCAGTATACAGCAGCCAACACAGATAAACTAATACACATTAGGGTAGGGGCAATGATGTATTATTATTCATAGATACGTCATACAAGAAGATGGCGGCTTTCAAAAATGGCACAAACACTTTAGTATGAAAAAAATATACCTAGCTACTTACTAAAAATATGTCAATGTTATTAATTTATATGAATTATATTATTATTTATATTAATAATAGTTTAATATTACGATTTTATTATTAAAATCGTTTTTTTTTGGGTGGAGCACTGTCGCGATTCTGATTGGTGCATAAAATGATGACCAAAAGTCATCATTTTTTTTCGCCATTTTTGAATGTGGACAACATATCTATAGTTTATAATATATCATTGGGTAGGGGTGTATGAGTATTCAGGAGCGAGAATTCGTGTTTTCTGTCTGAGGGGAGTTCGAGAGTAGAATTAATGAATGATTTTTGCTAATACCTAGCCATTTCTGTTTAGAATCAAACAATCAATTTCGTTTATTCAGTTTAAAGGTACTTCAAGAACACATATGAAGGGCAAAATTTCACAACTTCATATGTCAATAATTGTTATAAAAATAAAAATATGAAATATAAGTACGTAGTGAATAAACCATTTGAAAATTATTATTTTGCTGGTTCGGTAAGTTGGTTTTAACTCAGGTAGATTACCCTTTTTTTTTAAATTTTTTTTAATAAAGAAATAAATCAATGGGACCGATCACTCAAGTCTGTTATTCGTCGAACAGACCTTTTATTATTAAAATCTGTAATTACATTTATGTGTCACACTGTTTCCGCCCAAAAAACATACAATGTCTTGCTTCGATAAAATGAAGGGGGTGGCAACAAGAGAACGTCAACCCTCGTGCGGAGTTGCGATTGTGCGCCCTTGCCATGCTGTATCTTCTATATCGATTTGATGCTGAAGTCGTTCTTTTTTCTTTCTCACTCCCTCTTCTCTCTATTTTTTCCTGTCTCGAAGCTACCTGTTAAAAAGAAATCCCTGAAACAAACTCTTAGCCTAACCGGGATAACGAATCCGGACTTCAATTCAGACCAAAAAAAAAAAAGCCTTTATTTTCTACTAATGCGAATTCTTAAAAATTAAATTAATGTAAATGAAAAAATTACGTTAAATATCGGTAGGAGTCGCCTCTACGGCGTAGGCCTCCCCTAACCTTTTCCACACTTCCACGCGAGCCATTTGCATCCACCCGAACCGAACCCACATTTTTGGCTGAATATATCTCTCCATCTCTTATATGGTCTGCCTTTTTTTCTCTTTCTATCCCTCGGAAGCCATTCTGTCAAGCGTTTTTATTGGTCTGCGTTTAGTCAGTCAGACTAAACGCAGACACAGATCCTTTCGGTCTCTTGATTACTAAATAGTTACTACGTAACAGATACTTCACTCAGTACAAAAATTCCAAAACCTACTGCTATAGTAGCCTACTCCGTCGCGTCAGCAATCACTGCATGCTAAAATGTGCCTAAATGCTAACATTTAGGCACATTTTAGCATGCAGTGATTGCTAGAAAAAAGATTGCATTAGTAGAAAATAAAGGCTTTTTTTTACAGTTGAGATTGCTTCGCACCGCGCGATCCCACAGCAATCGCAGGGCTGCCTCTTTGATAAAATTAAATCAACATAACTTTTTGTGTCTATGTTATTGATAACAGCTGTGAATATATTCTGACTACTTCTGACAATAGGTGGAGGTGGAACCTAGTTTAAAATTGTATCGTTTATAAAATATTTTTTGAATTGATGAATGACGAATTTATAACAGATCCCAAACTAGGCAATCCTAAAAATTTAATATTATGAATAAATAATACTAATAAATACATTGAAAAGCCATATAATAATAAAAGTAGGTTTGTTTTATTATATAAAATGTACACACTTATAATTGTTTATTATTAACATGTTATAATAAACTAATAAAATAATAGTACATTATGGTACAAGTGAGCAACGTTGGTGATTACCGCCGAGGCGCCATTGAGACCCGAGCCGCCAGGCGAGGGTCTTAAGACAGCCGAGGACGGTAATCATCATGCTCACACGTGCCATACGACGTTTTACAACACACTTGCGAATAAAATAATACTACAAATACTAAATAAACAATACTACAAATTAATTACAATGGCGGTCGACCATATTTAAAAAAAAAAGAGGTTTGAACTTAACTTTTTTTACTCTGTTTTTTTTTTCTGTACTTAGAGAAAAAAAAAAGTTAAATTTGAGTGAAAATTTTGTTTATTATACAAGTATTACAAGTTGAAATTATTTATTTAAATACGAAAATGCATCAAATGACCATACAATAGGCGTATTAATTTATTCGTACTATTAAACACGTTATTTTTTGTATCAAAACTTTTTTAAGATCATAGACAATTATAGACACTTCCTATAAAATTTAAAAAAGAATCTATAACTCACTTGTGAATAATAGCAATGAAAAAGTCACAGTTTGATAATAGGTGTCATTACGTGCCTAATTGCGGTAAAATAATATCACTTTTATAAGCAGGTGTGTTGTAAAATAATTAATGCCCAGAATAAGTTTTGTACCTACTATTTTATTTTTTCTTTATCAGCACGCATTTTAATGAAAATATTAATTTTCGTTAGTATTTTTCTCTCTGAATCTGAAAAAAAAAATTGCTGCCTACACTACATCATTATGATGCGTGCGCCTGTCTGTAACCCACATTCCACAGAATAAAAAATAGGGGTTCTTCGCGAACGGCAGGTAGATTTTTTATTACAAATAGCCCCTGCCTGAGTGTGCTAGCAACTCTGTGGTGCTAGCCAAAGCATGTGTATCGTTTGCGCGCGTCTGGTGTCCTATAAGCGGGATAGGTATATTGGGACTATTGGGAAGTAATCTGTAGTTCTGTACTACCTGCCCTGCCTGTCCAATAATAAAAATGGCGGACCACATCAGACCATAATATAGTGATACGGGGTATTGAAGTAAGCTACGGACGAAGCCGAGAAAAGTCAGCTAGTGTGATACAATTATATACCTACCTACGAAAATATGTATTACTGACTGTCCTTGCGTACCGTTGACCTATAAATAAAATCATTTAATCAACTTGTGAAGTGGTGACTGGTCGTTCGATATACTATAGTAGGTATTAGTTTGCATTTTATGTATTATTTATTTATTATTCTAAATAAAATTATTTTAGTGAGACTTGTTATAGTTGTACATAATTACGGCGTCCTTCCTTCGTTTGAATTTGCATACAAACGAATACTGCTCATAATATTATTTGAACTTGTATCTAGTTATGGACAAATGCGCATTAAGAACATGTAGTTAACCACAGAAATAATAATACCTACCAATCTATTATTATTAATTTTGTGTAGTTAAAATGTTGTGCCAATTGTAACGTAGTAGCTTATTGGTTAAGAAGTCGGTCTTACGATCAAGAGGTCCCGAGTTCGAGTCCTGGGTGAATCTTACTCCTAAGTGAATCACTTCAGAGCTGGAAGGGTTAGGGGACTGGGGAATCTGGGGATGTACTAGTAATTTCGATTACTAATTAAGTTTAATTTAACCTAATTAAATTTAATTAAACAAACGGATTCTTCTATATCTATTAGATGATAGGTAGTAGATTTTTTTACTATTATTTACTATTTTTTATTATTCAATAATTTAAAATGTTCTACGTGAAACATAACTTCTTTTTAATGAAAAAAGTGCCCTCGGCCCGCGAATAAAATAATTGGGACTTGGGAGTAGTACCGAATTCTTAACTGTCAAATGTTTCACCGTTCTTTTTTCTTTCTTTCGTGTTCGTTCAACAAAGAGAGGTCCATCCAAATTGGTCTTTGTTAGGTTATTTATCCGGAGGGTGCTGCTGAGGCAAAACATGAGTAATAACCAGGTCACAGCTGTTAGTCAGCAGTTCAGAACACGCAAGTTAAAATGCATTGTTTGTACGTTTATTTTATTGTTTCAAAAACGTTATGGATGCCATTCCCCTGGTTCTTGATTTCTTTCGATTTTTTTGTTTTAAGTATGATATCGTGATAAATAGGGATAGGGAATAGGGAAGGGGATAGGGAAGCCATGGAGTACTATAGGCCAATATCACTAATACCTGATATTGCCAAGATTTTTGAAAAATATATACATATACAAAGAATTATATAACTATGTGGAAAAAAATAATATTCTATGTAATGAACAAAAAGGATTTCGCGAAAAGAAAACAATTAATCTGGCAATATATTATTATGAGTTTTTGTATGAAGTAATGATAAATGTCGATAAAAGAACACCTGTATGTGCAATCTACTGCGACATGACGCAAGCGTTTGACTATGTTAAACATGATATTTTACTTAAAAAACTTGAGGCATACGGTGTAAGAGGTAATGTGTTCGAGCTGTTGAAATCATATCTTAATAACAGAAAACAGTACACGGAGATCGTTAGAATAAATACAGTGACTAAATATGAAGAAATTCATCAGTCTGAACAGAGAAACGTCATTTATGGCGTTCCTCAGGGCAGTGTACTGGGCCCGTTGCTCTTTACACTCTACAGGGTGTAATCGTTAAGTGTGTCCAGGCGATTATTCCGTAACTATTACAGATATCAAAAAACTTTAAACTGATATCGAAAGTACGTTACCTAATGAGTACAATGACATCAATAACTTTTTAAAAATCAAACGAGAGGTATCTAACATTTCGACATTAAACACTCCCATACATTTAGTAGGTGGGTGAATTTCCCAAATGGCTTTTTTTTTTGTCTTCGGTGAAATTAGTATTTGAAAAAAGGAATATTGTTCTGAATTATTTTTTTTAGTATTCAATAGGTTGTTAATGGGTTGTGGCAAAAATATATTTTGGCTAGGACTATATATAAAGGTAGAAATAAATACATAAACCTCTATTTTTTTCAAATCGGTGCTGTCCCTCTACTTTTTTTACAAACAAAAAAGCTTATACACTAATAAACATAAGTAATTTAAGTATATAAATTATTCTATTTCATAGAATATTAGTTTTATTATTAATCTAAGGCAAATTTTATTACATAATTAACGATTATTATTACTGAGAGGCACAAACGTACTTGTCCTGCAAAATGTTCTCAAATCGGTGACCAAAAGTAATTTACACATAACTTTATATCCACGAGTCCGACAGTGTCCCCACCCCAATTTTATTTCTCTCGTTAGTGCCTGCTAGTGCGCAGTCAGGACGGACGTATGTCAAATCGTTGCATTTTCCCGCCAATAACGTAAGTATGCCATTTTAGTTGCTCCCGGACAATTATTTTATACTATCGGTGGTTCCATCTTTCTAGTGTAATAAGCTGTTTTATTATTGTTGTTTGGTTCTAATAGAGGTAGTAAGTGAATTAGCTTCATTGATTGTTATTGAATTTAACCTAGATATTATGCATTTTTTCTAATTGTCTAAAAAGTGTGTATATTCTCACGTCGGTGTTCGCATATCGGTGTAATCGGTGGTCTTTATTACCACGGATATGATAATTTACACCGAAAATGATAAGAAAAGACGAATCGGTGTCTTACATCTAATATCGGTGTTTTGATTCATGATCAATGCACAGTTTTGTCACATCGGTGGATTGCTTTATCATATCGGTAGATATTTTATCATCTCGGTGAGTAGTTTTATCATATCGGTTGATCCCGTGAGATTTCGTTAAGTATACAAAGGAAAAATGGAACATACAAGAACATACATATAAACACATACATAAATGGGAGACTTCAATGCCGCTGAAAGCAGGTGGGGCTCCAGCGAGAGTTCGGTGGTACTGTTCTTCAAAAAAGGTGACAAGACCTTGCTGAAGAACGCAGGCCATCTCACTCCTGAGTCATGTCTACAAGTTATTCTCGAGAGTCGTCACAAATCGCCTCGCAGGTAAGCTCGACCAGTTCCAGCCACCTGAGCAAGTCGGGTTTTGAAAAGACTATAGTACCGTGGACCACATCCATACTGTTTGGCAGATTGTAGAAAATACTCAGGAGTACAACCAGCCGCTGTTTATGGCGTTTGTGGACTACGAAAAAGCCTTCGACTCTATCGAAACCTGGGCAGTGCTGGATGCCCTGCAGCGGTGCCGTCTCGATTGTACATCGAGGTGCTGAGATGCTTGTATGACACTGCCGAAGAAGAAGACGAAAGCCATTAGCCTCCAACGTGATGTGAGACAGGGAGATGTTATATCTCCCAAACTATTTACCAACGCATTGGAGGACGTCTTCAAGACTCTGGGCTGGACTGGGTGGGATATCAACGGGATAGCCAGAAGAATTCAACTAGGGTGGGCAGCATTTGGCAAATTCCGTCGGGTCTTCTCCTCCGCCTTGCCGCAATGCCTTAAAACAAAGGTTTTCCGACCAGTACGTCCTGTCTGTTATGACTTACGGTGTTGAAACGTGGCCACTGAAGGTGGGGTTAGTCCGTGACTTAAAAATCGCGCAGCAGGCTATGGGATCAAGCTATGCTTGGAGTTTCTTTGAAGAATAGAATTAGAAACGAGGTCATCCGACATAGAACCAAAGTTACCGACATAGCTCGCAGAATAAGCAAGCTGAAGTGGTAGTGGGCTGGCCACATCTGCCGAAGGACTGATTGCCGTTGGAACAGATGAGTCCTAGAGTGGAGACCGCGAGGAGGAAAACGGAAGGTGGGACACCCCCTAGCCAGGTGGACTGACGACCTATGAAAGGTGGCGGACGAACTGGATGCGGAATGCGGAGGATCAGCAAACGTGGCGCATATTGGCCTATGACTAGCAGTGGACTGCAATAGGCTAATTGATTGATTTGTGTTAACAGCTTATAAACGTTCTTTTTTTAAATTAATTATGTATTATAAAAAAAAGAAAAGCAAATATAATAAAATAAGTACCTATATAATTCCAAAAAAATATATTTTAATTGGATCTCCAAGAACTCGGTTCTCGTTGGATATGATCTTCTTCAGGTCAGGTATTCAGTTTTAAGTCATTCTTGTAAAAATAAGGCACCTACTAACTATTTCCTTTTTAATGTTCAAAGGTGGATAGATTATATCATTCCGGTGGATATTTAATCATATCGGTGGATATGTATATCATTTCGGTGGATAAACTTATCATATCGGTGTACAGAAAAATAATCGGTGCGGGTTTGTCATGTCGGTGGAAACCAAAATTCAAATTGAATTTTCTCCATAATCTTAAATGATACGTTGATGATATTAAATTTGGGGATACATGATATCATAAAGATTACATAAAACCTGAAAAATATACGAAAAACATATAAATGAAAAAGTTCACCGATATGATAAAAAAAATGCCATTTGTTGAAATTCACCCAGGTATGAGATTAGTAGAAAGGTTTTAGTGTCCTTATTTTAAAAGAATATTTTAGCTTAGTACTGATATTAAAGAAAACTGTTTATTAACCTAACAGAGTAATAAAACTATCTTTAATTGAATAATATTTATTTCTTAATAAGTACAAAATTTTGTATTCAAAGCAGATGTTCGAATTGACGTCCTTGTTGTGAGATACAATGACGAGCTCTACTTACAGTTGCTAAATAAACTTTCCTTAACATTTTGCGGAGTAATTAAAGCAATTTCACGACGTACACGATTCTGTAACTCTTCTAGGCTGTGCATTCTCTCAGCGTACACTTTGTTTTTGATAAATCCCCATAGGAAGAAATCACAGGGCGTGAGATCCGGGGATCTGGCAGGCCAAGGGGTTGCACTTTTATTGGCTATTAAACCATCAAATTTGAAGTGGTAGGTAATTAATCTACACGTGTATCTACTTGAAAATCATCATTGTCATATCATACGTAATCATAAAATATGATTAAGGTAAAATGAGTACTAGACCACTTAAAATAAGGAAACTAAAACCTTTCTACTAATCTAATACTAAATGTATGGGAGTGTTTAATGTCAAAATGTTAGATATTTCTCGTTTGATTTTTAAAAAGTTATTGATGTCATTTTACTCATTAGGTAACGTACTTTCGATATCAGTTTAAAGTTTTTTGATATCTTTAATAGTTACGGAATAATCGACTGGACACACTTAACGATTACACCCTGTATATAAATGACTTACCGAGAACTACCAGACATCACATGACATTATTTGCAGATGACAGTACTTTGACCATTTCTAATGACATAAATAAATATAAAACTGACATACATAACACTTTGACATTAATAATTTAAAAATTAACATAAAAAAAACAAAAATCATGCATTTTAACCAACGAGTGACATCACATGGAATAGATATAAACTATCAGAACAATGTAATTGAAAATGTTAGTACGACAAGATTTCTTGGATTAACAATTTATTGATGAACAGATTAACTGGAAACCACATCTAGAGCAGCTATGTAAAATAATTTCTAGTTCTGCCTATGCTTTACATACACTGTCCAGCATTGTTAATGAAGATGCTCTAATAATAGCTTATCACGGTTTAGCTGCACCTCTGTTACGGTACGGAGTTATTTTCTGGGGCAACTCAACAAATAAAGATACTATATTCAAGGCACAAAAAAGATGCATCAGGTCAATGTTTAAATTAAAAACTACAGATAGCTGCAAGACTTACTTCCAGGACTACAAAATTTTGACACTACCAAGTTTGTACATTTTCGAAGTAGCAATGTTTGTTAAATGTAACCCTCATTTATTTCCGACTCTAGAAGCAACAGTGCCGCGAAACAGGCGAGATAACAGCAAACTTCGTTTCCACAGGGCAAAGACGGCCCTTATGCGCAGAAGCGTCATCTGTATGGCGCCAATAATATATAATAAATTGCCTAGAGATTGGAAGGAGATGAGTTGCAGCGAGTTCAAATTAGTACTGAAAAAATTGTTAATTAGAAAAGCGTATTACAATGTTACTGATTATTTAAATGATGAGATTGACTAACAATTTACTTTTGACATTATAAAATTAGATTAGATTGACATTAGTTTATATTAATAGTATTTTTTTTGACATTATATTTCGTCGCTTCATTCTCGATATAAAGATCATTTACAAGGTAGTCCCTTTAATAGTCCCTTTAACCTACAAGGTAGCATCGCACGTTATTTTAAAGTTAACTCGATTTCACTTCTTATTTTCAAATCGATTACCGGTATCGATACCGGCACCGCCATCTTAGTTCCTCATTCCTTTTTCGTGCGAGGTAGCGAACGGACGTCTTACACTAAAATATTACATTACCATTAATTTTAGTTAGAAAAATGCCTAAACGCAAATCAGAAGAAAAAATTAGAAAGATTCAAGAAAAAGAAAATAAGAAAATACAGCGTCGATTACGAGTATCATTATCGGATTCATCAGATTCCGAAGAAAATGCAAGTAAGTACTAATTATTTGTATTTGTGGTGATAAAATAGAAGTGTAATTAGCTTTCAAACACCATTACAAAATCGGTATATAATTTTTACCGGGGGGTTGGCCGCGAGTCAACACGATGGCAAAAATTTTTGCATACCTACCTACATAATTTTACAATACCTGGAGGTTAGTCGAGAACTAACACAAAGGTACTAATTGAGAATAATTACCGGTCGTTGGTCGAGAATCAACACGTACCGGCTTCTATTCTTTCCACACACGCCTGGAGGTTGATCGTGAATCAACACAAAGGCATAATTGTATAAATAATGCAAGAGTTGGTCGAGAATTAACACATGTACATTATTATAAAAACCTATACTTACCTGTCGATCGAGAATCGACATAAAAGTATTAGTTTCCTATATACATACAATTTTAGCCTGGAGGTTGATCGAGAATCAACACAAAGGCCTAATTCTATAAATAATGCAAGAGTTGGTCGAGAATCAACACGTGTGCATTATTATAAAAACCTATACTTACCTGTCGATCGAGAATCGACATAAAAGTATTAGTTTCCTATATACATACAATTTTAGAACACTCAACGTACGTTTTAAACAATTACCTACTAAAAACCAACATTGATTAGTCTAAGTACTTTATACATAGGGGATAGGGGGATTAGGTATGATCGTATGAGTGATATGAATAAATATTTCGATATTTGAAGCAATAAATTTTGCTTGCAGGTATCGGATTTTTACCATGCGATAATATATTCCCGGCACACATCGAAATGGCAACGAATGACGAGCAATCGCAGCATTCGCAGCCAGGTGATGCGGAAACGTCGCCGGAGACTCCAGCTACGGCACCTCCACTCACTGGCGCGCCTAGAGAAGATGACGTGACGGCCGCGCTAGACCTAGATCCCGAAATTTTACAAGCTTTAGGAGCTAATACCGGAGATGATCCTGTATATGGAGGTAAAATCCACGACAATTTACCTCAGCTGTGGTTGCCATTGCTAAAAAAGGGTATGTCTAAGGAAGACAAAGAAACAATCCTTAAACAGTATTTGATACCCCAAAACTGTACATTGCTACAGGCTCCAAAGCTGAATTTGGAAATTTCGGCGGCACTAACTGACAGCGCCCTTATCAAAGACAAAAAGTTGGTGGTATACCAGCAACAGTTAGGTCAGGGTATTACGGCCATTAGTAGAGCAATGAACCTATTGCTAAATAAAGAATGTGATGGTAAATTAGACGCCATAAAGCACCTCAGTAATGCATGTCGTATTTTGTGCGACCTCCATTACGCTAACTCTCAAGCTCGAGTAAAATTAATAACCCCTAGCTTGGATAAATCCTTTTTAAATGTGGTCCAAGATTGTCATCGAGATGACTCATTATTCGGGGATAAATTATCCGAAAAAATTAAATCGTCTAAAACGATCGTGAAGCAAGGACTTCGAATAAAAAAGGTGGTAGCTACCACTCTCGCTCCCAGTGCATTGACATCACGTCCAGCTCAGAATGTGATCGGGACCTCCCCGCTGCCCCTCCAACAAGAGTGGGCGGGGAAGGAACAAGAGAGCAGCTTCGGCGCGGGAACCAGCGGTCCATGCGCACCCACCGCCGCAAACTCGCCAAGCCACCAAGCACCAGCAAGCACGAGCTCAACCGCAGCACTAGCTCGGGTACGGCATGCAGGCCGTGTTCAGCTGTATTACAATTGTTGGGAACAAGTTACCGATAACACATTAGTTTTGAAGTGGATCCGTGAAGGTTTAGATATTCCGTTTAACGAGAAAGACGTGCAACAGTATGTTCCTCACTCTTCATTTACAATTAATAAGAAGCGTGATATGCATCTTGCCATACAAAAACTGATAGACTTAGGCGCTGTATCGACATGCCTAGATTCACCGGAACAATTTGTATCTAAAATTTTCCTAGCTCCTAAGCCCAATGGCGAGAAAAGATTTATATTGAACCTTAAAGGCCTTAACAAGTTCATAAATACTACCCATTTTAAGATGGAAGATCACAGAACTGCTTCAAAACTAATTCCTAAAGACGGAGTTCTAGCCACGATCGATTTAAAAGAAGCGTACCTGTCTATACCTATACATCTAGCTCACAGAAAGTACTTGAGGTTCTATTTTGAAGGCAAAACTTATGAATTTACAGCTATGCCCTATGGTTTATCCATAGCACCAAGGGTTTTCAGTAAAATAATGAGAGAAATCATTACATTCTTGCGATCACGTGGCTGGCAGTCCGTCATATATTTAGATGATATCCTATGTGTAGGCAACGACATTAACGAGTGTAAAAGTAATGTACAGGAAACCCTGAACTTACTTGAACGCCTCGGATTTACAATCAATTATAATAAAAGCAACTTGGAACCTCAAAAAATTTGCAAGTTTTTGGGTTTTCTGTTCAATACTGAGAGTCTAACCCTATCATTACCTCTCGAAAAGAAAGACAATATTGCACAATTAGTCGCGAAATTTTCTCATTTGCCTCGTTGTACCATTAGAGAATTTTCACAGTTAATTGGTGTTCTTGTAGCGGCCTGCCCAGCAGTGCGATATGGCTGGTTATACACCAAAATCCTGGAACGACAAAAGTATCTTTTTCTGCTGAAGAATGACGGTTATGAATCCAAAATTCATCTTCCCGAGGTCATATTAGACGATTTAGTTTGGTGGTCCCAAAATATTTACACAGCTTCTTGTCCTATGAGAACTTTAAGTTATAAAAAAGTCATATACACTGACGCATCTTTAACTGGCTGGGGTGCGTTTTGCGAGGGAAAACGGACTAACGGCAACTGGAAAGAGCATGAACGTAATCTTCACATTAATTTCCTGGAATTACTAGCTGTTCTTTTTGGATTAAAGAGTTTTGCTCGAGATGACCATGATTGTGCAATATTGCTAAGGGTTGACAATACTACGGCCATCAGCTATGTAAACCGTCAGGGAGGCATACAATATCCACATTTGAATGGGGTAGCAAGAGAGATTTGGCAGTGGTGCGAGAAACGTAAAATTTGGTTATTCGCATCCTACATTAATTCCAAAAACAATAAGGAAGCTGACGAGGAATCGAGGAGAATTAACCCCGATATCGAATGGGAACTCTCACCGTCAGCTTATCAGCAAATTATAGAAAAATTTAACCAGCCTGAAATTGATCTCTTTGCTTCTCGTACCAATGCAAAATCTCAACGCTACATTTCCTGGAAACCGGATCCTGAGGCCATGACAGTGGATGCGTTCACTGTTGATTGGAGTGAATACTATTTTTACGCATTCCCTCCTTTTTCCCTCTTACTAAAATGCCTCAGAAAAATAATTGATGATGAGGCAACCGGAATAGTAGTTTTCCCATGCTGGCCATCACAGCCGTGGTTTCCTATCATGAAAGAATTAATACAATCCGAAATTTTGTATTTTTCTCCGAATAAGAACCTCTTGTGTTCTCCTTTCAAAGAATATCACCCGCTCCACCGGCAACTTACCTTGGGTGCCGCGAGGTTCTGCGGACGGCGTTCATAAGGCACGGCTCACCGGCAGAAGCGTTGGACTTGATACTGGCGTCTCTCTCTAATAACAGTTCTACGTAGGACCCTCAAATTAGCTTTGAACCTCGTTTCGACTTGGGTTCCAAATCAAGATATTTCATTAGATAAACTTACTAAAAAAGTGGTGTTGTTAGAGAGCGGCATAGATGTAGGTATCTATGTTCAAAGCGAGCACTCATCATGCTTCCACGTCAGTGGATAGTGTTGCAGGGGATGGCATTGATACCATTCGAAAGGCAGCAGGATGGTCCGCATCATCTTGTGTCTTTGGCAAATTTTACAATAGGCCAGTGATCGACGAAGGCCAGTTCGTTAGATCTGTTTGCCTACAATCAAAACAATAAATAAATACTGATTCTTTTTGTTATGTTACATTGCAGCTGAATGTAAACTTACATCCTTTGTTCATTAATACAATTAATATTAAAACTCACCTTTAAAGTAAGTTTTTTATTTAACAGCAAACCATTCTACTCTGAACATCTACCTTGTAAATGATCTTTATATCGAGAATGAAGCGACGAAATATAATATAAGATCAAACGAACTTCCTAAGTGAAGTTCGATCGATATTATATGAGTCGCTTCATTCGAAGATATAAAGACCCGCCCGCCCATTATCCCATAAGAATGGTTTGTGGCATACTTTGCTAATCACTCTGAAAAAATGAGGAACTAAGATGGCGGTGCCGGTATCGATACCGGTAATCGATTTGAAAATAAGAAGTGAAATCGAGTTAACTTTAAAATAACGTGCGATGCTACCTTGTAGGTTAAAGGGACTATTAAAGGGACTACCTTGTAAATGATCTTTATATCTTCGAATGAAGCGACTCATATAATATCGATCGAACTTCACTTAGGAAGTTCGTTTGATCTTATATTATATTATTTATTTGGTTATTTTATATCTTGACATTCTAATAACTCAAGTAGTACATTGTAATTGATTTTTAATTGTTTTTTGTTACTTGACTTTTTTATACTTTTAGATTGACATATTACTGAAGCATTTGTACGCCGGCATGACTACGGCTAAACACGCTGGACATTAACCAGACTATTGACCATCTTGCATGCATATGTATATTGACACGTGTTTATACAAATAAAAAAATAAAAAAAATAAAAAACAAAATAAATAAATATTCCACAACATTCTACACAACGCTTTCTAGAACCATGGTAAGCTTAATTAGCTTGTGTTATGGAATCTAGAATGCGGATATACATACTTAGATACTTTTTTTTTGTAAATACATACATAATAATATTATACATAGAAACACCCAGACCAACGCAAATATTTATATTCATGCATACAAATATTGGCACTGAGCGGGGATCGAACCCGCGCCTCCTGCGTAGCAGCCGCGTTCACTACCGCTACGCCACAGAGGCAGTGATAAAACGCTATTTCAGAACCAACTGAAAATATTTCGGTGGGAATCACCACTAACGCCAAAAAACAGACAATCATTATTCTCGGAGCCTTTTCATAAGTCAGTCGGGTCAGCTTTTCAATCTAACTGTGGTGTGGTTGAACTTCGGTATTTTCCGTGAAGCAACAGCCTTCTGAAGTCCCCAACTCCACAACCAATTCAAATAAGTGTCAAAACAGACAATATAGTGTTACTCTTCTTTGCTGCAGTTATTCGGAAAGGTTACATTTTTGTTACACTACTTAATTCCACTATTAGTGTGAGTCACAGTAATTGCAGAATTTAATTATGATAATCGCACACGATGCGACCTTCGACGTCGTCGCTCGTAGAATAAGTATTGTATTATTATTTTATCTGTGGTCGAACATCGACGCTATTAGGTAATCTGTGGCTATTGTCTTGATAGTCCATCGATCTAGGCAAAGTTATTATCCGTAATCCATACTCCATACTGATATAATAAATGCGAAAGTAACTCTGTCTGTCTGTCTGTTACGCTTTCACGCCTAAACCACTGAACCGATTATGATGAAATTTGGTATAGGGGTAGATTAGACCTTGAGAAAGGACATAGGCTGTTTGGTCGCGATAACCGACATCCACGCGGGCGGAGCCGCGAGCGAAAGCTAGTAATAAATAAAACAAAATGCGATAATAAAACACATTTTTTTTTACGTATCTACATAGTTGCATAGGTACCTATATTTACGCCTGTAAATCCCCAGAGAGAGGGGCCCACATTTTGTCAAAGAACTATGATTTTCTGTCGCACACCCGCACGCAACAAGGGACGCGGACAAGCCTATTGCCATCAAGCGGGTGCCTGCTACGACATCCACGGAATCTCTTAATTTTAATTATCTAGATAGGTATAATAATCTCCCCGTATTATCACAATTAAACTACGATCATCCATTCTTCCGCTTGGCAGTGACCACCATGCTATAAATACAACAAATTATTTATATAGTACATAGTGCTGTAAGCAATATTACTTCGGGGCAATGTATGATACTGGGTTAGGTAATTCGATTAAAAATCGGTCAATCGCATAAAACTTAGTGGGTGGTCCCATAAGTCGTCTGTGTTGAGTTATTCAATGTTTGTCCCTATTTCGTATTGAATACTTAAGCCCGCTACAGACGCTCCAATTCGGTCGGGTCCAACCATCCGACAACTTCCGCTAGCCGACAAGTGTTGCCGTTTCGGGAAAAATAAAAAAGTCAGTGTTGCCGTTTCGGGAAAAATAAACTTTACCAAAATGTCACTAGATTGTAAGGAATAAAATAAAAAATTAATTATTTATTATTATTATATTTTAATTATTTTATTCCTTACAATCTAGGCAACACTTGTCGGCTAGCGGAAGTTGTCGGATGGTTGGACCCGACCGAATTGGAGCGTCTGTAGCGGGCTTTAGTTGTATAAACGTATTTCGTAGGCGTAATAGCAGTAATAGGGACAATCGATATACATTCAATCATACTACCTACCTACCTAGTTGAGTTCACTAATTGATCACAGTTCAGTTAAGGTACAACTTGTACCTTGCATCTAGTTTTGATAGTTATACCTGGAGCGACTGCCTTCTGACTTGTGACCTCTTTAACCCTAAAAGGAAAGCCGCGCAGGCTTTTCCGTTAATCAGCAGGTGTACCGGCTTCCAGGTGAAGTTGGTTCGACTTGTTCATAGTGAAGTCCCATACACCTGTATGATTATGTAGGTATGTAGATAACGTCAACCAATCAATAGCCTATTGCAGTTCACTACAGGCAGCACCATTGCTCACGGTCCGATCCTCCGCCATAAGGTACAACTTGTACCTTAACTGTACCGTACAAGGTAAGTACATCAAGGATAATTTGATCCTTGTCTGTTCTCTTGACTCGAATTCGTATGGCAATGTTCAATTCTCAGACTAATAGAATAGTATTAGTTTTAGTCTGAGGTTCAATTTTATTATTGTTTATTAGGGACGAAGGAAGTGAAGAAGGAATGTCATCAATGTAAGTAGTGTCACCATATTGTATATATCTTTAGGTAATAGAGTTCAGTGAGTGTCACAGATTACCTAAATAGGTATGTACCTAATTGAAGTAATCGGTTTTTAACCCATCGATCGTCGTCGTTTCGTTCATTATTATTAGTTCATTCATTATCTTCCGACCGTTTAAATATGAAATAAAAGAATGTATTAAAATAAAAATATAAAAGGCTTAGAAAGATTATAAACTTAGATAAAAACTGTACTAAATCGTTTAATTACTGTTTGTAAACGTTTTACTTAGTGCCCTTCTAAACGGGCCATGTTTTTCTGCAATATGTAGCTGCACTATTGGCAACTGATTGCCCGGCAATCTCAAAAATATTTCATTGCAACTGATGGCCGAACAATCAATGGCTGGGCAATGTGTTGCAAATATATCTGCAATAGTATGGCTCTTGATGCAGTTTCATAAACGGGCTACACAAACCGGCAACAATGGCTGACGAAATCACACTTGTTGCAGCAGCTTATTGTTTTAATAAAAAATAAACAGAAAAAGAAGAGATTGTGGATTCGACCTTACTTAAATAGGCGTGAAACTTTAGATAATTTAAGTCTAGAAATAAGCTTTGATAGTAAATTATTTAACAATTCGCGTAGAAAAGGATAGACTGTGCAATAACAAAGAGAGCGACTGAAACAACAATAGAACTGGCCGAGCAATATTGCAGTAAAATCGACCGCCTAGCGATCGTCCGGTAACCCATCGCGGCAACATCGGCCATATGTGGCACTGGCAACAAAAAAACATGTTTGGTTAATATTGCCGGGACATTACTGTGCAATACCGGCCAGTATTGCTTGCAATAGTTGCAATGTTGCCGGGCCACAGTGTTGCAGCCACAAATTTGACAAATTGCAGTAAAACATTGCCCGTTTAGAAGCACCTTTACAACAATAAAAGTAAAATCACCTGCTTTGAACCGGTTTATAAAAACGCGCCATACCGCTGACGACTTACCACTTTGCGTCCTTGGCCTAGAGAAAAGAATATTTATTGATATTATCACAGATAAAATATTTTTACTATTAGATAAATGCGCGGGAAGGCCAATTTATGATTTTATGGATTTTATTAACATTTTTAAACGAAAAATAATTATGTAGGTTAGGTATGTACCTATATTTATTTTTACGCTGAGTATTGTATTCATCCGGTCCGGGCAGCAAGCAATACGAGCTGATAGTGTGGTGAGTGGTGAATAAAAGTGCGACCACGCGTGGGCCGCGTGACGAGCACGCGAACTCTGTCCGCAGACAAAGTTACCAGATAACCGCATAAACAATGTACTTTACTACAACAAACGAAAATGCGCATACTGTAATAATACTTTTACGTATTTTGCTGATTGTCACAGTTTCTAATTAGGTATACACAATGTATTCACTATTCATATTGACAACTTCATTTAGAATAATTACCTACTTGGCTTTGTTTTTAATTTATCTACAGTAGGTACCTACGTACCTATGCGACGCCCTCGAGCTAGATGGACTGCCGACCTGAAAAAGGTTGCTGGGACAGACTGGACGCGGAAGGCGGAGGATCGGACCGTGAGCAATGGCGCTGCCTGTAGTGAACTGCAATAGGCTAATTTATTGATTGGTTGACGTTTATCTACATACCTACATAATCATACAGGTGTATGGGACTCCACTAAGAACAAGTCGAACCAACTTCACCTGGAAGCCGGTACCTGCTGATTAACGGACAAGCCTGCGCGGTTTTCCTTTTAGGGTTAAAGAGGTCACAAGTCAGAAGGCAGTCGCTCCAGGAATAACTATCAAAACTAGATGCACCGACTAGCATGTAAAGTTGTCTTGGGTTCCAAAAGCATTGGTAGGTCCCTATACACCCTCAGAAAATGGGTGACTGCCCCGTGGCACTACCCAATGGCACTTTTATGGCATACTAGCTTTTGCCCGCGGCTCCGCCCGCGTGGATATCGGTTATCACGACCAAACATAGCCTATATCCTTTCTCAAGGTCTGAACTACCCCTATAGCAAATTTCATCGAAATCGGTTCAGTGGTTTAGGCGTGAAAAAGTAACAGACAGACAGTCAGAGTTACTTTCGCATTTATAATATTAAGTATAGCAGATAATTATATAGATATAGATTTAGGTGTGTAGGTATATGTATATTGTGTGTATATGTATATTGTAATACTCATATATTAATTATGCTCTTTCAGAATCCTATGTGAAGTGTACCTATGTTGTAAGGTGCCAAAACAGACTGTACACCATACTACCCAAAAATAGACTCACACCCGTATTCACAAACGATACTGTGAGGTCTCCGTCTCATAGTGTGCTCGAGCGCATAGGGCTGTTAAAATTAATTCACAAACATCACGGAGCAGTATCTAACGCAGTGCGTTCCCTCAACGAAGTATTACTTAAGTGTTATCAATGAATAAAAAGACTTGCCAAAACGAACGCACTGAGAATTTGTCGTTCTTTGCACAGTTTTTGTGGTACGCATAGCGAAGTATTGTTTGTGAATACGGGTGAACTCTTTTCTCCATCCAATGGTTGCCTGTAAGAGTTTGCCACTAAAATATATACTACGAGTACCTAATGATACATATCACATGTTTTCCCCTTGGTATGCACAATAAAGATTTATACTTTACTTTACTTTACACTACTGACTAGTAGTATCAGAACCTGTGATTAGTAGAAACTGACGTCAAATTGCACGAGCGCCTGGTGTGGTGATTGGAGTGTGATTTGATATTATCTCGTAAGTAGACATGAAAACTGGTATAAACATTTTATCTTGACCCGATAAAACTAGTACTCATCTCGAGATAAAACATTTTTAAGTTCGTACAGTCAGCATCAGATGGATCTTGATTAAGAAAGTACACAAAATGATCTCAATATCTTGCTATACTGCCCTTGTAGACTAATTGTTCCGATATTTAGGAGTAGGTAGCTAAATGTACCTAATACACTAGCTGTTACCCGATCAGTAAGTACTTTTCAAAGTAATTGTAACGGCATGATTGTTAAAGTTTACAATCACATACCACGAACCCTACGAGAGTTACCTTTTCCTAAATTTAGGAAGGAATTGTTCATATGGTTAGCGGACAAGTGCTTTTACACAATAAATGAATTCCTAGATAACAAATGTAGTTACTAAGTAGAACATAAGTAAAGTCGGACATCTATAGTATTATTGCTATAATTATTAATGTAATGACTAATTCGTGTAAAAGAATGTACCTATCTGTAATTAATTTCAACATGACTAATGTATTTTTCCCCTATTATTTACGCACTTTCTTATTGAATTTTTTATTTTTGAAATTGACATTTGTAATTTATGACATTGTCGAATCGTGTAAGGACTAATTATATAATAATTATATAATATAATTCGTGTAACTTAAAAGTTTGCATGCTGATAGATCGGCGAGACACACCGCACTTTCTGAAACTAATGTAACAACTTTCTCACTGTGTTTCATGCTAATAAATATTTCTATTTCTATTTCTATACCTAAGAAAGTGAATGCTCAGACGGGGACTTAAACCCGCGACCAGTAACTTACAAGGACTGAGCCACGCCACGAGCATTCGAAATTCAACTCTAAAACTCTAGGGGCGACAGTTTCACTTTTTCTAATATGTATAAATAGATTAGTTTACATAATTATTTTAAAATTTCATTAAATAAGTAAATACTTCAATCAATTAGCATATCGCAATCCACTGCTGGACACAGACGTTCGGATAGATAAAAAGTAATTTTATAGTTCTATCAATAGATTAAAAGTAAATTTGCAATTCTATCGATAGATCAAAAGTAATTTTGCAATTTTATCGATTGAACAAAAGTAATTTTGTAATTTTATTGATGAAGAGAATTGCAAGATTACTTTGATCTACAAAGTAATCTTGCAATTCTATCGATAGATCAAAAGTAATTTTGCAATTCTATCGATATATCAAAAGGAATTTCGCTATTCAATCGATATATCAAAAGTAATTTTGCAATTCTATCGATACATCAAAAGTAATTTTGCTATTCTATCGATAGATAAAAAGTAATTTTGCAATTCTATCGATAGATCAAAAGTAATTTTGCAATTCTATCGATAGATCAAAAGGAGTTTCGCTATTCAATCGATATATGTATCAAAAGTAATTTTGCAATTCTATCGAAACATCAAAAGAAATTTTGCAATTCTATCGATAGATCAAAAGTAATTTTGTAATTCTATCGATAGATCAAAAGTAATTTTGCAATTCTATCGATAGATCAAAGTAATATTGCAATTCTATCGATAGCTCAAAAGTGATTTTGCAATTTTATTCTGTCTATAGATAAAAAGTAAGTCTATTGAAATTGCACGTAAAGAAAACTGACAATTTTATTGATCATATCATATCGCCAAGCGACCATAATGCATAAAAAAACAATAACAAACAAATAAAACTTATAATCTTTTATAACATATTCAGAGACAAGATAAACTGTGACTTTTATGTCTTATCGAAAACTCTGGCTTATCTGTAAAATAATATTTACCTATATTTTGAACACAATGTTTCGGATAACACCAGTGTTGCCAGATATGAACGCTTATCTTGTTTATACAGATTTTTAAGCCGATTAATACAATACTTGTTTCTGAATATCTACAGACAGTTTCCAGTTTGGATGACGTATACCTATACTATAATCTACTATAATATATCATTCAAGCAACAAACTAGAGTCCACGCCAGCTAATAAGTCCCGTGGCAAAACTAGGAACTTTGGGAATCGCCGCCATACTCTGTGGATTGGTTCAATCAACTAAAGCCTCAACTAAAGACTGAAAAAACTGAAAAAAGACTCGAGGAAGGTACGATTTTCCTTCACCGTAGAAGTCTCGAGTCTTTTCAAACAGACAGCCGAAAATTGATCACATGAAAAAAACTACACACAAAAAGACTTTTAACCTTTAAAATAATACAATATTTTTGTTTTATACATCGGGGCATGTATCTTGAAGCCAAAAAGACACCCAATAGGTGTATTTTGAGGATAACACGGGGTGCTACGGTACGCGGTGGACGAGCTGAAGCTGAAATCCACTAATCATAGATTCTATCAAAACCACCAGGATCCGCGCGTGCCAGGTCCTCGTTTATCCCTCGAGCAGTGGCGAAGGGTGACAGTTTTCAAAATGGAATTTGGTAGATTTTTTCCCTCGCCACTGGCTCCGAGGAATACTAATCTCTATCAATTAGGTAACAAGTCCAAGAATGCGGAGGTCTCCTTTTCCAAGTCCTCATAACAACAAACTATAAATACAATCTCTGTTATGTTAACCATGTTGAAAAACCATTTACAGTGTAAATACACTAATCACGAGTTGTTAATTATTTCTACTTTAATTATTACTTATTAGCCATGCAATAAGTTTACTTTAAGATACATTGTAATGCTTGACAACAATTACGTTGAATAGATGCCAACAAATGTACAATTTTGTATTATTTTTTCTTCTTAATATCGTCATGTTATGTTCAGCAGTAGGTACAGTATTTAGGTATTATACGCGGCTTCGTCTGTGTGGATGTCGGTTAATGCAACCAAACATATGGGTAATATCCTTTCCAAAGATCTAATCTATATCTGCACCAAGTTTCATTAAAATCTGTTCAGTGACTTAGGCGTGAAAACGTAACAGACTTACTTTCGGCGCAAATTATACTCCAATTGAGACTCCAATCTCAAATAGAGATTATGAATTTCTGCCATTTGGAATCGAATTGAAGTCATGAGGTCCGAGCGCCCATAATCTCTTCAAGGAGACTGCGAAGTTTGTAAACCTCATGGTTGGCCTTTCTTTTAAGGCCAGAGACCTGCACGACGTCTAGCCTGCACTTCTTCTTCTTCTTCTCCTCTTACGGGACCCGGCACAGGAGGTATTGTCAGACATTTATTACCCACAGTCGTCAACGTATGTTGTCATATACTTACGTCAAATTTCATAAATTCATCATTCTATTGCATATTCATCATATTATGTATTATTATTCAATATTAAATCATCATCATCATTTATCATCATATTATTATTCATCATTGAATTGCCACTTGTCTAGGGCCTCTAGGGGGCAGGTCACCACAAAACGTGGCCGCACCACAAACTCGAAATCGTGGATATTTAGTAATCACTTCTATATCTTATAGTTTGATGATCAATTACAAATTTTAATTCCATAACTTTACATAAGTAACGTTATCTCACGTTTTAAAAATGAAATTTCAATTACCTAATCGGACACCAGCTCGTTTCGTAATACAATTGACGTCATAGTTACTTTCAGACAGGAGATAGAACACTGTCCTTTGAGGCAATCTATCACAACCCAAATACCGGTATCAGATTTATCGAGCAATTTCACTTTGCAATCATATCCTTATCAAGTCGCGTAGGACTCGGGTCGTTGAACTTTTGTAAAACAATTGACTTGTACAGTAGTTTTACTTCTTTTTATACCATCAGTGGTATTACTCAGGACATCTATCTTTGACCAAAATGTGCTCTGCGCAGTACACGTTTCTTGGGTGTCTTTTGAGGATAGCACGGAGTGCTACTGTGGTGGACGAGTTCAAATTCACCAAGCTTATAATTTTATAGAACAATTCGCGCGCACCAGTGCCTCATTTATCTCGTAATTTAGGTCCAAGATGCGTGTCCCATATTTTATAACCGGTATTGTGGCATTTGTGGCGTACTACTATTTCCAGTTGAAACGTGTGGGGATACATTCTAGCTAGAGGGAATCAATCCCCACCTCACACGTTGCAACTTCTGAGAACTTGACATTCTGGGAACTTGACATTTTGAAACAGCTTGACATTTTGGGAATTTGTCATTCTGGACTGAAAGGCTGGTACCCTTCGGTACCTTTGGCGAGAGCGGTGCGATGACAGTATGTATCTATGATAGTATGTATGACGGATGAAACAACTGTTTGGCCCTGCCGCCTCCGTCGGGCCCTGGTAGAAGGGGTAGACCCAAAAAATGCTGGCTTGGCGTCGTAGAGGATGACGTGCGACCCAAAAGTCTCACTACTGGATGCCCAAGACTCTTTGCAATGGATCAGTAGAAGCCGGAAAGCGGACTTCAGACTCCGAGGTGCAATCCTTGGATGCGACCGGGGCTAATTTAAAGAAGATGATGATTATGCCGTGTTGGTCCCAGTGGAGCAAAATAGGCCCACCCCATCTCTTCCTGTGGGTGTCGTAGAAGGCGACTAAGGGATAGGGCTGTTCTCCATCCGACAGTATACATACAGCCCATGACGTGCCCGCTTGAGAGCAACAGGCTCGCGTCCTATTACGTGGGACCGAAAATCACAGTTGACGAAATGTGGGTGTTATTACACCTCTGCCTACCCCTTCGGGGATTTACAGGCGTGAGTATATGAATGTATAATGATGATTTTCAATCAAGGCGCCTAGGGCTCAGGTCGTTGAACTCTTGTAGTAAACAGTCGGCTTGCAACAGTTTCTTAGTTCACCACAATGGGTTATCGGCGATGAGACGTTGCAATTGTTTAGTAAGCTATGTGCTGTGGGGTGAGCACGAACAACTATCGTAATCGTATCGTGAACGTAACGAGAGCACGGAGCATTGCGATTGGCCGCCTGCCTGAAGCCTGCCAATCACAATGCTCCGTGCTATCGTTACGTTCACGATACGATTACGATAGTTGTTCGTGCTCACCCCACTGATCTTAAGTGGGTGACAGACGTGCGAGTAAGTACGCGGACTTATGGCTCGGCGACCTCACGCGCACGTCTGTCACCATAAGTTCGCGTACTTTAAAACCGCCGAGTAAGTTCGCTGGCGATCTAGCAAGTTTGAAATTTTGCTCGTAACTAGAGGTTTGCACCGGTGCGGAATTTCATGAACCGGTGAAAAACACCGGTGTTTTAGCAAGCTCTTAGAAAAATATGACATGATAGAATTCCTAGATAGCACAAAGCCTCTTCTCTCGACGACATTGCAATACAGTGTGAGCAAGCTTGTCTGTCTGTCACCGACGGCGAGCCGAGTAAGTTCGCGAACTTAAAAACCGCGTGCTTAAAATACGTACGTCTATCACCCACTTTAGACTATACTAACTGTACTGTATAACGCAGCAAGCAGCAAGTGTCATTTCAATGCGACGAAAAAATGGTTACTAGGTACTTCGGTAGCCATCCCATGGATTTACATAAAGGTTGAATGAAATTTTGAAGCATTTTTATGCTAACTTTTCAATTCGATTTAGAGAGGAAAGAGAATCGACTTCGGGCGGGACTCGAACCCGCGATCTTTCCCTTACAGGGAGAATGCTCTGACCGCTAAGCCATCGAAGCCCGCACGAAGGCGACTCAAATTCCTCTATACTACCGTCGACGCGCGACTACCGGCGACGCGCAACGGTACCTATAGGTTTCCAAATTTAAAAAAAATCTAACCCAACAATACATTCTAAGGAAAAGTGGCATACGATACGACATCAACAACAGCAGCTGCCCCTCATATTTTCTCGTTTCATTAGTGTTTCATACTTTTTAGGCCGTGAATTTTTAGTACCTACATAGTCGGGTTCTAGTTTTTACTGTTTTTAAACTTAATTTATAATATTGCACATAGAAACACCAGACCAATGTAAATAAACTTTACTTTGAGCAGCAATCGGACCCGCGAACTCTGATTTAGCTATTAAACTCTACCGTAAAAGTATGATTCCGTAGCCGACCGTATACGACAACTGCCGACGCACGCAGCAAATGCGCGTAGTTCATTGCGGCTTCTCAATGGCCCCCTTTATTCGTAGCGAAGTTTAACAAGTAATGGGTACGCTGTATCTGCTGCATGCGTCGGCATTTGTCGTATGCGGTCGACTTCGGAAACATTCCTTTATGCCACAGGGGTCGTTAAACTGGGTATCAAAAATATTTAGATTACATTATCGTATGATTTCGGATGTAAACTGAATATAATCAGAATGAATTGGATCATCAAGGAAATTGCAGCTTATGCGATATTCCTGCCTACGCCGCGAGTCGCCGCCCCTTCATCCGGCGGATGGGCACATGACGCGACAGGAGAATGTTGGATGTCTGCTTGTCCTCTCTGTTTTAACACATTCACACCTACTACATCTTCTATAATATAAAAGCTAATTGCAAATCTCGAGAACGGCAGAACCGATTTCACTAATTCTTTTTTTAAATATTCCTTGAAGTACAAGGATGGTTCTTACGGAGAGAAAAATTTAAAAAAAAATGAATCGTTGGTTAGGCGGTACGAAGTTCGCGGGGTCAGCTAGTTATAAATATAATTCTGCGAGCCGCCCACCCAACTCAAGAACTAAGTGGTTCGGCGACTCCTTCTCTTGCCGCACCTTTAAGTCCTGGAATTCCTTACCAGTTCACGTGTTTCCCTCTTCCTACAGTCCCGGGTCCTTTAAGAGGGGCGTGAAAAGCATCTGATGAGGCCGTCAAGCTAAGTGCCATCATTGCAACTAACATGGTAAGTGTCTTTAATGGTGACCCTCTTTTCCGAGACTTTGCCTTCAGCTTACCATCAGGCGAGGTGAATTTTCTTACATAAAGGTCTGTATTAACCAGTCGCAAGTACCCTGCAACTGTGGGATCCTATCACAGTCCATGTCGCATTTGCTCTTTTGCCCATTGTGCCCTCCACCTGTACTTACGATAATCTGTGTGGGTACCGTGGGTAGGTAGGGCAACGGACAACACTTTATTTGAAAGTCAGAATGATGTTAGCCATCAACTTGCTGAAAAGAAGACCATGAAAAACAAATTGCGATGCGAACGTGCGATGCATTGCTGTCCGTGTCATAATAATCTTGAGATCACGGCCAACGGCTGACCGTTTTAACACGACGAAATACAATTTTAATCTACATGTTTTATAGCCACAGAATATAGAAAAAAGAGAATTTATCAACTAATTTACGAGCACACCGGCCGCCATAGATGACACGTAGCGATAAGCTCCTGGTTATATAAAGTAGCCGTTATCTATCATCATCACACTGATCATGTAAGTGATAGGAGCAATCGACGCCGGTATTAACTTGTCCTCATGACTGATAACAGGCCGTTATCTATAAAAGAACCCTCTAATATTAATTTAAGTCTACAATATATGCACCTTAACATTGTAAGCTATCACTATGTGCTGTTAATAGAGTATCTACGTAGGTATTACTATACCTCTAAAGTGAACCAACGATTTTTTATACCACTTAGGTACACAAGCACACAGCCCACCTGATGGAGAGTGGTTACCGTTACCTATGGACGAGTGCAACACCAGGGGCGTTACACTCGTGCTGCCGACCCTGAAAATACCTTCTAATGCCCTTCTTGAATAAACCCATTTTGTATTCGCTTGGGAAAACCAACCTATGTAGCTACTAAATTATATACGTCTATTGCTTGCATCACGCGCACGCCCCCTACTCGAACTTGGAGTGACAACTTGTCAATGAACAAGATATTATTAGTCCGTGTACTTAGAAGACGTGTGTTGATACAGTGTCAAGGAAACGCAATGCGGGCCAGGGAACGGACGGAATTAGCCCGACCCGCCCACTTCGCGACTTACTTTCATTCATACAACGGAAAGAATGCGTGTTGGTGACTGACCCTAGAAGTATCGTCTGATGAAAAATACTGCTATGCATAGGCTTATAATGCTTTGCTATGCAAAGGATATTATATTATTCTTCCCCTGTTTATAATACTTAGTTGTGTTGTTTATTTACCTTTTAAGACTCACTGCTGTGATAATTTGAACAGGCGAAATTGATGTTCGAAAATCATAACAAATACATACGTAATAAACTAGCTGATGCCCGTGACTTCGTCCACGTGGAATTCTGCTCACGTTCCCACTCTTTTTTTTAAACCTTACGTGAAACTTTGGAAAAATACGAAAAAAAATTGCCGTATCGGTCGAACCGTTCTCGAGTTTTGCGCATAGCAACATCGACTTTTTTTCGGGTAGATAGGTAGATTACTTACTTACATAGATTTTAAAATTCATTTATCTACACTAATATTATAAAGAGGAAAGATTTGTACTTATTTTTGTATGTTTGTAATGAATAGGCTCCGGAACTACTGTACCGATTTCAATAATTCTTTCACCTATAGAAAGCTACACTATCTGGGTGTAACATAGGCTATATAACATCACGCTACTACTAAAGGGAGCGGAGCAGTGAGCATAAATGTCAATAAATCGGGCAGATTTCCGTACATTAAAGTTGGACCGGAATCCGAATTCCACGCGGGCGGAGCCGCGGGCAACAGCCAATGATGTATTATTTTTATAGATACGTCATACACGAAGATGACGGCTTTCAAAAATGGCGCAAACACAACACATTAGCTACTTCTAAAAATACGTCAATGTTATTAATTTATATGAATTATATTATTATTTATATTAATAATATTTTATTATTACGTATTTATTATTAAAAACGTTTTTTTTTTGGGTGGCGCACTGTCGCGATTCTTATTGGTGCATAAAATGATGACCGAAGTCATCATTTTTTTGTCGACATTTTAGAGTGTGGGCAACACATCTATAGTTTATAATATATCATTGGCAACAGCTAGTCTATACTATATTATTATTTAATATTATAAAGAGGAAAGATTTGTTTGTTTGTTTGTTTTTTTGTTTGTAACGAATAGGCTCCGAAACTACTGGACCGATTTCAATAATTCTTTCACCTATAGAAAGCTACACTATCTGGGAGTAACATAGGCTATATAACATCACGCTACTACTAAAGGGAGCGGAGCAGTGAGCATAAATGTCAATAAATCGGGCAGATTTCCATACATTCTTTACTAATATTAGATTTGTATTTTTGTATTCGAGTAAACTCAAGAACTACTGAACCGATTTCAAAAATTCTTTTATCATTAGAAAGCTGCACTATCACTGACTAACATAGGCTATAATTAATTTTCAAAAAAATAGGGATCCTGGATAAAACTTCAATAATGTAACCCAAGGTGTAAAAAAATGACCTAAAAAATTCCTTACATCGCGTACGCTGCGAAAACTATTGAAGATAGAAAAAAATAATGTACTGTAGAAATGTATAACTTAATAAGGTCTACATAAAAGTCCGCGACAGCATATGTCTATCTAATAAGGGTAGCTCACAATAACCATTTTTATCTTTTAAAAATTATAAAAAAAATATGTGTCATTTTCGAAGCTATTTTTAACAATATAGTGTTAAGCCTTATCTGACTAAATACGTTAGATACATTGTACATTTAATGTAGATCAAAATTGCCCTTTACACTGTATAATTATAATGAATATTTTAGAATCTATTGCAGTATGAAAGTATCGCGCGACGATATAAATTCAAGCCGAAATGCCGATCAAAGTCAGACCACGGAATCTATACCTTTATATTAATTCTTATCTAAATAAATCATTTGGTATTTAAGACTGTTTCAATACCTGTTGATTACTTTTTGAATTATTGAAATCGGACGTTCTATTAAAAAGATATTACGAAATTATAATGTCAATAAATCCGGTAAATTACCATACATTATTTGAAAACTAATTAGATATTATTACGGGCATGGGCTAAAAGGGTGCAACCACGGGTGTTCGAAGTATTTCACGAGCGAAGACAGGGAAGGTCAGCTGAACACAAGATGCAACGGTAACGGGATCCGAATGCGGGATTGGAACCTCCATGTGATGCATCCTGGGTAACGGAGGCATTAACGCCCCTCACCCAGGGGAGGCGCTACCGCCTACGGCAAATACATACAGCAACGGGAGCAGCTCTATAGAGGGCTGCTCAAAGGCTTCCCACAGGTCCGGCCTCCTGTCATCCCTCCACGCCCGTCTCCTCCCTTTCCGGAATTCGATGGGACATCGTACTTCCCACTTCTGAGAGGGCCATCTTAAAATTGTAGATGGCCCAGGGTCAGCCGGGGGGTGCGGAAAATACCCTAGGCAATTTTACACTCCAGCAACTGAAGACCCGCGACGGCATGCTGTAATTTTAGCACGAAAGAAAAGTTTGTACGGAATCCGAATTCCACGCGGGCGGAGCCGCGGGCAACAGCTAGTAATTTATAAATAAAACCGTTTTTCCCCCGAAGGGCAAAAAACGGATATTTAGGTTTCAGCCGCAGCTTGAACCACATTTGAGATTAACGTTCCAATATTCGTCAACAACATCTGCTATCTCACTCTCTCACAAGGCATTCATAGCGTCATTCCTTTCTACGCGTCATCCTTACTATACCCGTCCTCGTCTCGCATTCGTCGGGCAGCGCGCGGCTGGCATGTTCTTCAGTACTAAGAGCCGGCAAGGGCCTTTAGGTGTGGTTCAAGCTGCGGCTGAAACCTAAATATCCGTTTTTTGCCCTTCGGGGGAAAAACGGTTTTATTTAGGTGTTCGAGCCTTCGCTTGAACCACATTTGAGACGTGTTTACTATCTGCCGGCGCTGCCTGACTAGTCTTTTTAATGACTGGTGTTAAGCGTACTGTGAATAAGATTTCTTAGAAAAACTACATTATAATATGAATTATAATTGTTTTATTGATTTTTCAAAAATAAGTATAATCAACAATTTGAAAAATATAATCATTTATATATGACACAATGTCCACTCTTTTTAATTTTAACATAATTTTACTCGGTAATAATTGTACCTAAGACAATGTCGCTACATCATTGGCGAGAAACTTTGACTTAGAAAGTTCGGATTTTTACTAGGTTTGGGTGTTATGTCTTTAAAGTAATGCCGAAAAAAAGTGTTTTTAGATCGCCAATTGCCCCTCTTCAGAATTTCATCGATGCTACATTGGTTTCCAATCCAGTTATTGGTTGCAACTACTGATCTGAAACTACCCGCTGAGCTAGATATACCTGCTTCTTTGAACAATGTTTTAATCCATCCCGCTATCACGGATCGGGAGGCGTTCTTAACCGTTCCTCTTGTGGTTATAAACAAATTATCATGACATGACTTATTACGGCGTGCTTTTGATAGAGCAATGGTTTTCTTAACCCAATAAATTATATCGAGCTGGATATTTGGAACAGTTTCACTGGATTTCAGTGACCAGCCTGATTGTCTGTAGGATGTCGAATCTGTTTTGGAGCCGTATTTAGGCCAGAATATTATTTCGTTACCTTTATCCTCGAAACCGCCATTTTCTATTGATAAAAGGGTTAGATCATGGACTCTCCTGCCAGTAGCCAGCAAAAGAAGTACACTAGTGTGTCTTGATACTGCAAAAAGGTTGTTGTCATCTATATGGTAATTCTGTAGAAAGGTAAGTAAGTCCTCGATTGTCCATGTAATTGACCTTTTCACAGGGGGGTTCGATCCCAGAATACCTTTTAATACTTGTTTGACTAGAGGATGAGAGCTGAGTTCGCAAGATCTTGAAGGGTTGCTAAAATTTGCTACAACTGACTTGTGCACTGCTATAGTCCTGGGTGCAAGCTTTATAACTTCATAAAGGTGGCACAGGTACTTAGCCAAATCTTGAGGACATGGATTATCAATAAGGATGCCATTTGCTTGAGCCCAGCTACACCATCTAGTCCAGACTGGTTTGTAAGTTTTTAGGGACGAACTTCTCCAAGATGATTCTAACAGTTTTACTTCACTTTCAGACCAGTTGGCTATCTGTTTGGACCAGCCCGTACCAACCAGGCCGCCAATACTAATTGTTCTACTCCCTGTGGTGCGTGATTCGTGCGGAGATCTATTAGGTTCTCGCTGAGGTTCGGAATTAACAGTGGTGGCCGTTCCTTTATCTGGTTCAGATCTGGTTTCCAGAAAGCTCTGTTCCAGTCGGGTGCAATTAGAATGTACTGTCCCTCCGACTTCTGTAAGTGTCGTAAGACTTGTGGGATTAGAGCTGGTGGTGGGAATATCCATCCCAGATTGTATTTCCATCTCCGGCTGAATGCGTCGCAGAATTGACTCTCTGAGTCCGCCACATCTTCGCTGACATACTTCTGAACGACTGCGGATTCCCTCGAGGCAAATAGATCTATCTCTGGTGTGCCATACTTCTCGAAAATCCAGGAGACTACTTTCTCGTTGAGGTGCCATTTTGGCAAGGCTTTCTCTCGAGAAAGTCTGTCGGCTATGCCGTTGTAAATCCCCGGAATATATCGAGCTATCAGGTGGCAGTTCAACCGATCGCATAATACTAAAATGCGCATCGTGGCACTTAGCAGCTTCATGGATCTGGTGCCACCCTGCTTGTTTATGTAGGCCACGCTCGTTCGATTGTCTGATTGTACCATGATTGTCTTGTTGGCAATCTCTGAGCCCAACCTTTGAAGGACTTCGTAAATTGCCCATAATTCTTTTCGGTTGCTGTGCCATTCCTGTTGAGAACGACTCCATTTTCCCCACAGGTATCGGCCGTTCACTATGGCACCCCAACCTCTCTCTGCTGCATCCGTTGTGACAAAAAATGATGGGCTTGGGTAATGAATAGGTGTTGGTTTTTGCAGATTCTCCAACCACCATTGAAATTGTACTAGCGCAGTGTCTGGTATATGAAATTTTTGATGAGGTCGACTCTGCGGTAGAAGGCGACATGCTTTCTGAATTGGGCGGCAATGAAGTCTGCCTAAAGGGACTGTGAATGAGGCGAAGTTTAATTTGCCTAGAATTACTTTGGCAACGTGCCAGCTCCATCGAGATTTCCTCTGGAGATTCTGTAGGCACAATCGCAATTGCTGAATTTTTACTCTCGATAGACCCTTGGTGTTCTGGTTTGTATCCCAAGTAATACCTAGGTATTCCACAGTGGTCGAAGCATTGCTCGATGACTTTGCTTGATTGATTTGCCACCCTAGGTTTCTCAGGTATTCTATAGCAAAACTCGTTTGACGCTCTAGAGTTATCGGGTCTTCGTTCATGAACAAGAAATCGTCGAGATACACTATCACCCTGCATCCTTTTTGCCGAAGTTGTTGTGCTATCCAATTTGTGATTTTGGCAAACGCCGCTGGCGCGCTTGCTAAACCGAATGGCAGACACGCCATCTCGTATAGCCTGCCTTGGTAGGAAAGGGACAGATACCGCCGATGATTGTGATTGATTGGTACATGAAAATATGCTTGTGATAGGTCGATTTTCATCATGTAATCTCCCGCTTTTAAATGTGACGGGATTTCTTGATGGTTTATAATGCGAAATCTTGGGGCAATTACATATTCGTTTAGCCTTTTCAGATTGAATTTAGGCCGATTGCCCCCGTCCATTTTTTTCCTGAGAAACATTGTTGATAGGAAACCTGATTGATGTGTGCTGGCTTGCAGAGCTTGGGTTTGTAGCATTTTCTTTATTTCTAGTGACATTTCTAAGGACGCACATGTCTGATATTTTTGAACGTTTGCTCGAGTGAATCGTATTGTAGGTGGTATGTCCTTGAAAGGGATTCTGTATCCGCAAATTACTTTTAAAAGGTTTACAGGTGCCCCGACCCAGCGATTGACATAATTGGCTAGGCACCCCGCAGTGAAGAGGTCATTTCTTACCGCCCCCCTCTCTTTTCCCCTGGTATTTTTTGGGAAAGGGCTTCTGACGTCGTCCTTTTTCATCACCCTCTCTATAGCGGGTGGGTAGCTGATTTCTATTTGTGGTGTTTCGTGTGCCTTGAAATCTACGGTGTGAAATTGTCTGCTTCGCCTCTTGAGGGCTCGGCTTTTTGTTCGCGTATGGTTTTTTCTTAGTGGGAAATAGTTTATGTATCCCCCCAACTTCCCTTATCATCTCTGTAAAAGATTTGTCCTCAAAAAGGTGCGTCCCTGAAGGTGGGATATCATGTAAGATATTTCGGAAAGCTTTAATAGGGGGTTTATAGAACTCCCTCCTCTGTCTTATCACGTCGGCTCGTCGACCGCACACGTATTGCACAAGGGCATCAGAATTTTTCCGAAAACTGGAGTTCGCTGCTACAAAATCTCGACCCACCACATTTTTAACGTCTGTTGGTAAACTTTCCAGAAGGTTTTGGAATGTCAACCTCTGCTGAATTAGGCCATTTGTTATGGCTCCTAAGGTCAGATCAAATTTTTCCAAAATTTGCACCGATTTCCAGCTTGGGGTTGTTTCTACCAGAAGGTTGTTCACTCTAAGGGAAGTGAACACAGGGTCTGCTTGAAACTGTTTTTGAATGTCCGCATATCTGATGTTATACCAGCTGCTTTCCCCCAGCCTCTGACAACTCAGACCGTGCTTCACAGCCAATGGGTCTGCTCGTGCTACCTTAGGTTCAGCCTCTATGGTAACTGGTGTAAAATCAAAAGTAGTGATGTTATCAGTATTTTTCTCTTCCGCTAATGCTGCTAATTCCCTTTGCGCATCAGCAATTTGTCCCCGTAGATCGGTTATTTTGGTTTGGCGAGAAGTAGACAAATAGGGAGAGCTCAATGCCTCTTGGACTTGGTCATCCTTCTCATCCTCAGATTGGGTGCTATCTGGAAGAGATTCAAATGATTGATTGTGATCTTCCTCGCAGGACCGGTGTGTGGGCAGCGGAGCACTTGTTTGTTGGTATTGCATCATTGTCTTAATATTCTCATTTTGCTCGGACTGCATACTAAGCATCTTGTTAAACAGCAACATCTGCTGGTTTAGTACCGAGGCAAGTAGGTCGTTGCTACCTTGCGTTGGAGCCGGGTAGGCTTCTGGACGAGCTGGTGGGCTTGTCACGCTTGTGTATGATGTACGTTTTGGTTGGCTATAATTTTCTTCTACCCGCGTCTCGGACGACTTTTTTGCATTCGTAGAAGGATTCGTTCCTGCTAGTGGGCTAAGACGCTCCAATTCCAGCGAAGCCTCTCGTCGTTTGGCGAGTTTAGGTTTCAACTCTCTTACGGTGTTCATGAAGGCGTCGTAGCATGGGGAGTGTATCTTCTCCATTAAACTATGCGGTGCATAGAGGAGAGCTCTGCCCAAAGGCCATTTCAAGATGGTAGACCTTATTGTCCTGTAAGAACGTTCCGACAGCCTTGTTGTCGAAGGGTTGAAGGCACGTGCTAGATCCACCGTCGGGATGGCGAATCTAAGTTTTATTTCTATTGCTGTTGGCACCTGGGAACTCCCAAACAGCTCTTCAAAAGTGTAGTTGTAGACCTTCCAATCCCTCCAATCGCTCGGAAAATGTTCGTCTAGTGAGGCAATAACGGCAGATAAACAATTTCCGTTATCTTCTGTGTAAGACTCTGCCGCCAGGGCACCCATAGACGTTATTTCTGCCATTACCCTGGAAATAATTACGTAATTCCTCATTAAAAGAGGCACTTTTGGTATGAGTAATGTAACTTAGGTAAAAGCTTTCACCACCCAGGTGACAATCATCCCATTTGGGACGCCGATAGTGGCCCGTGTCGTCTCGAATGAGTCGACGGTCGTTTAAATTAGTGAGACTGTAATCTCAGCTGAAGCGACAGCCGCTATTTGAATTGAGGCGACGACCACCCAAGTTCGGGCGATGATAGTCATCTCGACTGAAACGACGGTCGTCTCAATCCATACGACCAAGAGTGGCCGTCGTCTCAATTGAGGCGACGGTCGTCGTATGAATTGACGTGACGCCATACCCAGTTCGGGCGACGAAGTTGTTCCGACTGAAGCGACAGTCGTCTCAATCTAGACGACCAAAAGGACGCGACGACGTTTAGTCGTTTAAGTCCCCGAACATACTTAAAGTATGTTCACGAGTATAATGACTCGTTCGTCGCTGGGCCTAATGAGGCGCCGAGCGGTGAGGCACTATCGTTGGGCTTGAAAGCGCCGAACGAACAATAACGCCATGAGATATTACTTACTTTGAGTGGAGACGTGTTGACTTCACGAATATCGAAAGCGTACTGAAGAACATGCCAGCCGCGCGCTGCCCGACGAATGCGAGACGAGGACGGGTATAGTAAGGATGACGCGTAGAAAGGAATGACGCTATGAATGCCTTGTGAGAGAGTGAGATAGCAGATGTTGTTGACGAATATTGGAACGTTAATCTCAAATGTGGTTCAAGCGAAGGCTCGAACACCTAAATATGTAAATTTAAGTCAATATATTTGGGAAGGCTTTAAGTTTAAATATTTAAGGAATTTGACGTTGAATTCAAAAATTTCAAAAACGTAAATAAATAGACAAGGTCACAAACAAATGAGAAATTAACCGCTGAAATTAAAAAAAAGAACAAATCTTTTTTGTAATTGCGCGGTAATTTCCTCGTGAACATTCTACTTGTCTTTACCTACCCACATGTTTACACTTGGCAATCGGTACATACACACGTAATGCCTTTCGTTATGCAATTATTTACTACTTTATTGGTAAACAGTGGTCATTTAGTGAGTTTCAAGTGTGAATTACAAACGCGTCATGCTGTGTTGTTTTGTAATAATCAATGCTTGGTGAATTTGAGCTCATCTCCCGCAGCCCCCGTGCTACCCTTAATAGACAAACTAGACACCCAAGAAACATGTAGGTATTGCGCGTTTATGAGCACATTTCCAGTACATTTTAGGTCCAAGAAAAATGTCCCGAGGTATAATGAGAACCGGTCTTATTTAGAACTAGCCTTCCGCCCGCGGCTCCGCCCGCGTGCATCTCGGTTAACGCGACCTTTATCATATCTTCGGTCGATCAAACAAACGTAAGATTTTAAGTCTGACCAAGCCCTTTCTACCAAAAAAAACCGCATCAAAATCCGTCCAGTAGTATTTGCGTCCATCGCGAACAAACAGACAAACAGACAGGAAATTCAAAAAATATATTTTCGTGTTCGGTATTATCGGTATCGTTAACATAACAATATCCCAAGTATTTTTTTTTAAATATCTCCAATGTACAGACACGAACACTTTACAATTATATAATAGTATAGATTATTCAGTTTATAGGTATAACAAGGGTTTATTTACATCATCTAATCATCATTGTTGAATGTGCAGTCGGCAATCGGGTAATGAGATAAGTAAACACATTTACATACAACTTTAAAGGTGTAAACTAATCTCTATTGTCGACTGTACAATGGATGGAGGCAGGGCGGCAGGCGTACAGCGCAGACCCAGCTCCTAAAAAAAGTTGTTGTGGTCCACAAAGGTGGATGGTGGATCCATAGATTAATATATGGGTGGATCTGCCCTGCCTGAATGAAGGCAAACCATAGATATCTTATTAGATAATAGAGTTAATACAAGGGTGCAATAAAATAGTGGGGTTGCCATAGTATCTGGTAGGATACAATTTAGTAGGTATACCAAAAAATAGGTGTCCGGTAAACGAATCAGTTTATTTTATCCAACTTCCAATCCTGCTAATTAGATAATTAATTTGAAAGTTTGTGAAGATGTTTGTTAGTTAATCATGCTCTAATGGCCGAACGGATCTGGCTGAAATTGACTACAGATATGGATTATAAATAGTCGGGAATAACACATAATACGCTATTTTATTCCTGGAATAGGTTCCCATGGGTAGCGGGAGAGATCAGGTGCAGCCACACATACGCTATTTTATTCCTGGAATAGGTTCCCATGGGTAGTGGGAGAGATGAGGTGCAGCCACAGCCTGAAATTTTCATGTAGGTAAGTACAGGAATTCCTTCAAAAAATGCCTTTTTAGAAGACTTTTTAATTTAACGTGCATTATTTGGAGGGGTGGAGGGGTCATGTCCAAGCACTACAAGCTGTAACTGCGATGATGATGATGAATGAGCTGATAGCTATATAAGGAATGTCTTTCAATTATTGACTACTAACGCCATCTAGGTTCCGGTACGTGTAACATTCAATACTGCATTCAGTCAATCAATCGACAATCAAATCTCGCAGTGCTTTGTAAATGACGTCACACATTATAATTAAGGCGCGTTTCAAACATAAACGTACAGAAGGTTTATTTACGTACTAAACGCTTCTCTCCATTTACATCCGATTTAAAATTACCAATCGTTAAATTACTATGGGGTATGGGGCGTTATGTGAGTGTTTACATCCTCTAAATTTCCCCAATAAGATGGCTAAAATAAAATTAAAATGACTTTCAAGTACACAAATTAATAATAAATTTTATGATGAATGTGTACTTTTTAACAATAAAATAAAAAATTATGGGATATTTAGCATCTTGTTATACCTATAATCTTTTTTTTTAGAATATGCGCTATGTTCCTTTTTCAGTTAATCTCTTAAAATCCTATGAAAATTAAACTCATGTTAAGCAATTAATTTAATTATGAATCACAATTTAGTTGGAAATACCTAAAAAATTGTCTAGTATTACGAATACTACGATAAATACCTGCCTATAATCAAATTGAGATTAGATTAGCCTAGATCCCGCGTTATCCAATTAGTGCAGGAGCCGTAAGAGGTCACATTTAATCGCATTTTAGTTAGAAACAAGCTCCGTTATCTGCTGAGTCTTGTTATTACCAAGCATGATTCAGTGCTGTTAATCTATCAACAAAATGATACATCTATTATTTATATACACACACTCTTTGTTTTCTCTTTACATTTTTCACATTTCTTTACCATTCGCTTTCGTTGATATACCAAAAAATGTTCGCTTTCCACCTGCAAGGAAGAAAGATTTTTAAATAAAAAGGCAGAGCCTCTAAACATTATCTTCATTGATATTATATATTTATGTTTGTACACAGTTGTGTGTACTTATAGTGTTTACATAAAGTTGAATAAACAAAATAAGAGTACAAAAACAAATAACATGACTCACTTCTGCAAGATACGCACAAGTAAATAAGTTTACATTCGTAGCGTATTGAATATCTGAGGATCATCATCATCTCAAGCGAGACTACCAGTCCATCTAACAAGTCAAACCAAATGATTTTGTTTATTGTCCTTCCTTTGTTATCCACTTAAAGACACAACAGACCGAACGGTATTGGGATAATAGAATGGGGACTGTGGGCACTCTTGCCTAGCAACGGCATATCTACTAATTATGCTTTGGGTAATAATTTATCTTTAGAATTGTGTTTGGTTACGGCACTTACGGCCTTAGAACAGTATTGGTCAGTGTAAGTCAACGTGGAAAAGTTACGAGCCGTTATCATACAATTTAAGTACCAGGGTTATCTTTTGTATGCGTCAATATTATATAAACGCACAGCGTGACTCTGATGTGTCTCCTCGTTCACTACCGACAGCCATGCACAAATTGATAATTTTGTTATAAGTTCCCAATTTTGTTGTCAAACAAAAATACTTGTAAAATGTATATTCATATATTCTCTTAAAGAAAATCTTTTCTTTTTTGTAGTCCACTGCTGTCCAATTTACGCTACAACACCAAATCCCTCACCTTTAGAATCGAATCTATCCTACCAAAGTTTATGAGATTTAGGAGTAGGAGAATTATAGGGCGTAACAGAATACTACATAACCAGTAGAGTTAGACGTAGTAGGACGAGAGTTGAAAAAGATGTGGTATTTCAGGGTGAAAGAAATGAATATTGAATAGGTGGCGAACAAATGAAAAATAAGTGGGTACTTTTTAAAAAAATTACACCGACCAAATCGGTGATATTTTGAGAAAGACGCTGACAAAAGCAAAGAATCTGGCAGATTTGCTTTGAGGAAACTCGAGACGTGTGGGTCAGCAGTGTGAGTGGCTGTAGTTGTTGGCTATCATAGAGGTAGAAAGTATCATCGTCATCATGGAAAATATGTTTTGTATATTATTTTCACTTAGGTACCTACGTATGCATTTATCCTATCAGAAATATGTGGCATTACTGCACAAGATACTACTCACTACTCACACTCACAGTACTGACAAATATTGCCATCCTATCTACAATAAATAAACATCTCTACTCATATACGTACACATAAATAAACAGATAGCGAAGTGGCGATGTATTCATTTAGAAATCATTACATGTAATTACATAGACAGGGATAGAACGTACAAAATTAATTACGTTACCATAAAACTGGCTTGTGTTTATCTGAAGAACGTCGGTACGGTATGTCGGTATAACATACTGTTGCCAGATTGAGGGAATCCTTCCAATTTAGGGAGGTTACAATAGTTATGCGAAAAATTAAGGAGGGAGCAAAAATTTTTATTTGAACAATATTGTAGTTTTTAAACTAAAATAAAATTGCAACTAGCTAAAAGGTACAGTGGTACATTTACATTATAATACTATGTCATTCAGTTTTATAATTATTTTAATACAGTTGGTTTCATTTTCATTTCTAAATTTCATTCATTCATAAATAAATACGTACAATTAAGTACATAATAAATAAATAATAATTTATTAAGACCTTAGTTTTAGTTCATAGTATTAGTGTATTTAGTAACCATGTGCTGAAAATTACGTTAGTATTGTTAGTATCTTCAGTTACACTGAAATTTAAATATTGCCATTCACTATCCTTACGCAATGTTTTTGGATACAATAACAATATCATACAAATCAATTTGAATGATTTTACCTGCAATGATCACTTTGGGGAATTTCTAACAAATTGGCATAGGAGAAATTCATGTCGCAATCTGGCAACACTTGTCTGTCAAGTGTCAATCGATTTTAACTTGACATGACACTATGATGACACTGACAGTTCGTACTTCACGTCGTGCGTATACCGTATACTGTAGCAAGTGCAATATTTAATTGAATTTTAAAATAAAATACGTGTCTATTCTACCGTTACGAGTACAATATATATTAACTAAAGATGGAGTCAGAAGATAATCGTGCAGAAGGTTGGAAGTACTTGAACAAGCAATATTTTGGCGATGGTTAGTAACATAATTGTTTTATAAATTCTGCACAAGAATTTCGCACAAGTTCACTCGTTGTCGTCACAACGGGAACCGTAAACGTTTTTTCATATGACGATAACTTCCATAATCCGAATTTTGCCGTCTCTCGATGGAGATTTAAACTTCAATCATAAACAAAGATATCAGATTGAAAGGTAGCCAGATATTGATAGATGTTTCTCTTATAATCTAAGTAATGGTTGAACATATTATCGGTAGACTGTAATGAATTTAAGACTACGCTTTTGGCTTTTAAATGTGCTGAGTAAAATTATCAGATTTTTTTTACAATTTACTTTACAAATCTTATCTTAAACTCATAATCCATGAGATTATCCTATCTCTGTCTCATAATATCTGAAATTACTGTATAAAGTAATTTATTAGTTACTACTATTGTTACAAGGAAGTAGGTACAATTAAAGAAATAATCTTTTAAGAAAAACATACTTTATTTATGTGACATATTGGTATGGTATTTAAATCCCATTCTCATAACTCTTAGGATGCCCATGTGTTATTTCTATAACAAATCCTACTAATATTATAAATGTGAAAGTTTGTGAGAATGGATGTGTGGATGTTTGTTACTCTTTCACGCATAAACGGCTGGACCGATTTGGTTGAAATTTGGTATGTATATAGGTTATACCCTGGATTAACATATAGGCTAAATATCAGCGATGAACGGGATCAGAATTCCACGCGGGCGGAGCCGCGGGCAACAGCTAGTATCATCATAAATGGATTTTGTCCATGGGGATTATCCTATCCCTCTCATATAATATCTTAAAGTACTGTTTGTAAAAAATTATTACTTACTAATATTATTTAAAATTGTTAAAAGAAAGTAAATTTTAAGAATAAAGTAATTTTCAAGAAAAAAATATTAATAATTCAACATAATTTAATTGATTTCAATTGTATATTGTAATGCTCAATGTTAAAATGAAATAGTATGTGATAATGATAACTTACTATGATAGTACTTATTATCTTAGATTTCCAAGATTTCATGACAGATCAAATGATAACACAATGTGGATTTATAGTCCAATAAATTCATTCATTCTTCATTACTTTGAAGACAAAAATAGACATCTTTAAAACATTTTAATATCATAATTATCTTCCACAGCCTTTATCCGACTACTACACAGGGGTGTGGTTTTGTTTCCCGCTCATCAAAAAGGAGGCTAAGTGCGGACAAAAGAGTCCCCTTTCCATGTCTATTTAAATTGGTCTGGGTGTTCCCACGCCTTAAAAAGCATGCTGAGCCTTCGGTCTTGGTTGTCATATGAACAGCCTGCTATGGCAGTCGTTATATAGGGGAAAGGGGTGAAATGTCCCACAAAGAAAGGCTGATTATCTGTCCGATCTTCGGTGTCCCCACTGGCAATAGTAGTAGCTTATATTGACTGCCTCTGTGGCATAGCGGAAGTGAACGCGGCCGCTACGCAGGAGGCGCGGGTTCAAACTCCGCTCAGTGCAAATATTTGTATGCATGAATATGAATATTTGCATCGGTCTGGGTGTTTCGATGTATGATATGTATGTATTTACAAAAAAAAAGTATCTAAGTATGTTTATTTGTATTCTAGAATCCATAGCACAAGCTATTTAAGCTATGCTTACTTTGGGTCTAGATAGCGTTGTGTAAAAGAAATATTTCTTTAAAAATAAAAACTTTTCTTTTTAAAATATTCACCTCAAGACCAGATTATGATGTTCTGATTACCTAATACCTAAAGAGCAATGTTTGTACTCTACTGTATATAAAATATCAGTTAGTTGTAAACAAGCTGTTGATCTGATGATAACCTTATGCTGATAACATGTATATCCACATATATTATGTATAATGTAAACTGATTTTTGCTACTTAAAAAAAATATAATTGAGAAGGTAAATTGATGACCTGTCTTAGTATCTGTTTTTTGTTTTAGTTTATGGTCACCATAAATTCTCTTTTTATAGTTCAGAAAGAGAATTTATGGTAAGCATAAACATTTTAGCTAAAACATCAAACTCAAAATCTGCAACAGCGGGTTTCCTTGAACAAATAGCCTGGCTGAGGGTGTCAGTCAGTGGTTAAGGAGTTGGCCTTACAATCAAGAGGTCCTAGGTTCGAATCCTGGCCACTACACTACTGACGCGAACCCACTCCATGGGTTAACAGGACTATTGGTAATTTCGGTTACTAGTCTTCTTTTTTTTCATCCTATCGTTAATTCCGGTCGCATCCGAAGCTTTCGCTTCACAGTCCAGGGTCCGCTTTTTCCAGTCTGCCAGTTTGGATGAACTTCTATATTTTCCATAAATTGACAGCCACCGGATCTCCACAACTTTTAAGTGATATCGACGCATTTCAGTTAGACCAGTTGTTAGAATTTCTAGGCCTCCAACTACCCGTAATAACTGCCATACATGTTCATATGGCAACCCGGACCGACAGCTTAACGTGCTCTCCAAGGCACTCAGTCAAATAAGTGTAAGAAATAACCTTTTTTTCCCTTGTCCACAGGTGAACGTGCTAATTATGTGAACATACCACATGTCATCGCGATGGTGGGTCTACCAGCGCGAGGCAAGACCTACATATCGAAAAAACTGTCGCGGTACCTCAATTGGATTGGCATCAACACTAGAGGTGAGTTGCACAGCTTTTTTCCTTCTGGAAACTTCAGGGCCGTACCTCATTGAAGGCACAATGAAGGGTTGATATGAGTTGAAGCATCTAAAACTACAGGAGTTTCGGACATTAGACCTTTTGCTGGATGAAGTGCTTTGCCCACGTTGTAATTTTAATAAGCTGTTATCAAATTACCACCCTATAGATGAGTTCTTGAGTCACTTTTTTTTCCATTGCCGCTTACGACTTGGTCGGGCGGAAGTCGCTCCAAGAGAACTCAGTAATGGCGATTACTGCTACTGCTCACCGTTTTTCTGCTATTCAGAGATTTGCACGGAAAATCAAGTTACCTAAAATGGGACAGTTATTATTATTATTATTATTTGGATTATGGACGAGCAGCAAACTGCTGATGTGTCCACGTCACTGGTGTTGGAGTATAGTTCGATCATTGTTAACAGTCCATAACACTTTTATTGTTTTTGATGCACCAAAAGCCACTTATCCAGGCGACACTTAAAAGAGTTTAGTGTTGCAGCTGACACTACCTCTTCAGGCAACTTGTTCCACTGTTGCACAACTCGGTTGTTGAGGGAATGGTAAGCTGTCAAGGAATGTGCGCGTGAGCGTGCTAGAGTGAGGCTGTGTCCACGAGATGAGTAGGTTTTCTGCTGCCGAACAAAAATGTCACCAATATTGGGTAGATTATACTTATTGGTTAAGATTTTGTAGCATTCAATGAGGTCACCCCTCGCCCTTCGATCCTTGAGCGTTGGTAATTTCAATAGTCTCAGCCGTTCCTCATACGTCTTCCGCCGGAAACCATACGGTATTTTTGTGGCTTTTCGTTGTACACTTTCCAACAGATCAATGTCTTTAATAAAGTATGGGCTCCATATTTGGTAACCATATTCCAGAAGCGGTCTTATGTATGTTTTGTAGATCTTCACGAAAACATCAGGTGACAAGAACTGAAAGGACCTGCGTATGACGTATATGAAAGAGTTCGCTTTTTTTACTATATTGCTTATGTGTTCCGCCCACTTCAGGTCACTGGTCATTGTTACTCCCAGGTCCCTTTGTGTAGTAACAGTAGTAATTGTTGTGGTTCCTATGGTGTATTGTGTGTTGGGATTATTTCTGCCCAGGCGCAGAATCGTACATTTATCAGCATTTAGTTTAGCAATCCAATCTGTAGTCCAGGCTTGCAACCTATCCAGATCAGATTGCAGCCTTCCAGTCTGAGTCAGTGGATCGCCGAAGAACTTGCCATCGTCGGCAAAGAAACATGATTCTGACTCTATCACCGCTATAAGGTCAGTGGTGTATATATTAAACAGAGTTGGAGAAAGCACCGAACCTTGAGGAACACCACTCAGTACATCTTGTTTGTCTGACAGTGCACTTCCCACCCTAACCTGATACGTTCTGTTAAGTAGATAGTTTTCAAGCCACTTCAGTAATTTGCCTCGAATACCAAAATGTTCCAGCTTCAGTAGAAGGCGACCATGTGGGACCTTATCAAAAGCACGCTCAAAATCAAGGTAGATGATGTCCAGAGGTTGTTTACTGTCCAGTTGCTTTGACCACTCAGGCACAGAAGACAGCAAGTTTGTGACAGTTGATCTTTTCTCAACAAATCCATGCTGTCTTATGGAGATAATGTTGTGTCGATTCAGAAACTGCTTGATATGCTGGCATATGATTTTCTCCATGCATTTTCCTATAGTACTGGTGAGACTGATCGGCCTAAATCTGGATGGGTCTGTCTTATCGCCACTTTTGTAAACTGGTGTCACAATGGCATGTTTCCAATCATGGGGAAGTAGACTATTTGTAAATGATGATTGCATAAGATTCGCTAACACAGGTGCCAGGGTTTCTGTGCTGTTCCTTAATACTATATTGGGTATGTCATCTGGTCCAGCCGATGAGTTCACATTAAGACTCTTAAGGATTTTCTTTATGTCGTCTGTAGAGAATTTTACATCGCATAAGGATTCATTGATACGAGGACTACAGATATGTGGTGAGTAGTTTAATGGTGGCTCTGTGGTGTAAGCCTTATGAAACTCTTCTGCAAATGCATTAGCAATATCAGCTGGGTCTGTTATTAGATCACCCCTTGAATTCCTAATAGCAGGTGGGATTGTAACTTTAGATGATATACAGCTACGGATGTAGGAATAGAACGATTTATCTCCACCATTTAATATGTTTGATTCATATAGTCTTCTTAGTCTTCTGGATTCATCTACACAATTGTTACTAATTATCCTGTATCTCTGGTATGCTTCATCCGTTTTACTAGACTTGTAAAGATCCCATAGTTTCCTTTTCTCCAAGGATAATTTTATCAGGTTTTCTTTAATCCAGGGTTTATTTTTAATATTCCTCTTGATGTTCTTGTATGGTGCATGTTTGTCAATAACCCCATTCATTATATCTTTAAATTTATTCCAAAGAGGTACTGTTTCCACAGCACAGCTTAGTTTCTCTAGTGCATCGTTAAGATCTATATCAAAAACCCTGTAGTCAATGTGTCGATAATGCCGCTTTAGTTGAGGCTGAGCAGTGGAGTTTGCTGTAGTACATTGCATTTGGAACTGCAGAACACAGTGGTCACTTTTGCCTACAGGAGGCCGGTATTCAATATCTGATATAGGTGCAGTGTCATTCACCATTATTAGATCAAGTAATGATGGTGTTTGGTTGGCACGGAATCTTGTTGGGCTAGACACTAGTTGGAATAGATTACTTTGTAAAAACATATTTTTGAATAACTCTGAAGTCTCACTCAACTTTTGTTCTGGTCTGAGAGGCCATGAGATATCAGGGTAATTAAAGTCACCTATTATAATGACATTGTTGCCTTCCGACGCCAATGACAACTTACTCAACAAGACTTTGTCAATATCTGTGTTTGCATCAGTCCGATAGACACCCACAAGTAGAAAATGGTGTATGCCGAATTGAATGTCTAGGTAAAGCGATTCAATGTTGTCCTGCATGTAATGCTTGTTTCTTTTTGCGGTAATAGGAATGCCATTGACGTAGTTTTTGACGTATATAGCAACCCCTCCCCCTCCAGACTTCCCGCCTTCCGTCTTTGAGCCTATCTTACGGTCTTTTCTAAACAAGGTATAGTCAGGTATGGAATAAGTACCGTGTCTATCGTTTCTCTTAAGCCAAGTTTCTGTGATGATTATGAATGCTGGCTCATTTATTTTTATGTCTAGTAATAGGAGATCAAATTTGGCCGACAAGGAGCATAGGTTGGTGTAGTAAAATATTAGGTTGGTGTAAGGAGGGTTGCAGTGGGTCAGTTTTTTAACTTTATAATCTTTGGAACTCCACTAATATATTTTATAGTAAGGTTAGTCTCACCTTTACTTAGACGGTCCTTCAGGTTCTCACGGAGTTGGTTGAGCTCTTCTCGTTGCTGGGGTGTTTGATCATTATAAATTCTTACCTCCTTGCAAGCTTTTTTCTTATTCTTAAGTATGTTCACAGCATCCGAGCGATTGCTGAGGATGATCTTAATAGGTCTTGGTCTAGTATCACTCTTTTGTCCCAGTCTGAGCACATTTACTACATTGGGGATGTTAGCCCCCACAATTTGTTCCAAGACCCCCGCTATAGCGGCCTCATCACTGGATTTTCGGATTTCAGCATTATCTGAGGTGGATTCCTTTATACCCACTAGAATGAGATTGCTGGCACGTCGTTCACGCTCTGCCATCTCTTCGATAATTGCATTGGTGTTGGTGAGAGTGCTAGAGGTTGGTTGGTTGGTTTGAGAGCTGGGGTTATTCGGGGCTTTGGTGGTAGCTAGTAACATTTTAATGTCATTCAATTCTTCACGTACCGCATCATAGCATTTTATAAGCTTCGGTACTTGGAGCAGTGCCTCCCGACACGGGCTGCACAGAAACACCAGGGTTCGTTTTGATTTCAACCCCATCACTCTGGCCTCACTACTCGTTAAGTTGCTACACGTCATGCACACATTCCGCTTACACCCATCGCATTGTATTACGTTATCGTCTTGAAAGTCGTTTACACACTGATAACACTTCATTTTGCTACTGGGAATTTTTTGGTTAACAAAATTTGTTTATTATGGACTTTGGGTAAGAAATATGATGTTATTCCACCAATAGGTCACTTATTCTTGGATATAAACACAATTTCACTTGTATTTGACTTTAAAAATTAAATAAAAGCACAATTTTAAATCGCAAGCTAATTCCAACACTGTTTACTTTACTGAGGGTACTTCGAAAGTTCCATCCATGATCCAAGTAAAACTCTAACCGGAAGCAGTAACACCTCCCTCAAAGGAAGAAACTTGCCACTATCATTTCCCAGGATGATACTTCATTCTCACGAGGCCAGGCAGAAAGACCAGGTTCAGCTTTTATGAAGGAAAGTGGAAGATACTTTTGATGATCTTTAGTAGGTCCTCTGAAAGCATATCAAAAGTTTCGAAACTCTTAAGAAATACCAGAGTATTCCACAAATTCTTTGACAAGTCGTTCATATAATTAGTACCGCCTTTGTGGAATGCATTTATAGCTATGAGGCGCACTATACTTCTATGAAAATTCAAAACACGAAACATTTGCACAAATAATTAGTGCCTTTCACCCAATTAAATACTGTAAATAAAATCATGTATGCTATTTAGCTAACTACCACGCTGGTGCATTATATTACAACTCGACACAGTCACGCGAGCTTCAAATGCGCCACATTGACCTTCAAATGCTCTTGACTTTGGAAATGATAGACATATGTAGTATAGATATAATTTTTAACCATTTGAATAAAGGTATAAAAAAGGAAGAATACAGAAATGTTATCGGGAAGAGAGAGATTCTCTACGTAATCATTCAATTTCCAAAGACATCTGCACGGTATAGGCGCAAATTACTGGTTATTCTGAATTGAAATGAGCACTTGAATTCAACAAGAAATGCTTCAGGTATAGGAGAGAATGCTGTTTCATTACGTTACTGTGTTGTATCATTATTTGAAGAATATGAGAGTGCAATTGCCTCCCCTCCCCCTAACTCAACATACTTTTATTTTGACTGATTTCAATAGTTGTAAGTCGTTTCACGGAATACAAACAAATTGACCCTGTGTAAACGTCCCTTGACTAGATCAAATTCTTTATTTCCATCTTATTTGTGATGGTTAAATACGATTTTATTATTTCGTATTACGAAGGCAGTAAAAGATGTTATTGAAGCTTAAGTAAGCTTAATATACTGTCCGTTTAACATTTGTGATTATAATTTTTCAAAGGTCAATAATATTAAACTAGTAATATCCATCTGCGCACAAGACCAGTGATCGAGACGAGAACTCAGAATCAAATTACCATAGTAGCTGCCTAACCTTGAAACGATTTAGTCAATAGTAAAATTGATAATTCCGTCGCTTCCATTACTGGGTAGCTGGGCTGGTTATACGCTAGAGAGATTTGTTGTAGCGCATTATTTAGAAACATATTCGAAACCGGCGAACTTGGAAAGAGTCAGGTGCGATCGCATGAAATTTGGGGGAAAGGGGGGTCACATGCGGAAATTCCTTCAGAAAATACCTTTTTGGAAGAGTTTTTAATTAGACGTGCACGATTTGGGGGGAGGGGTCATGTCCCCTGTGATCCCTTCCCCTTCGGACCGCGCATGGAAAGAGGACTCTTACCCGTACTTAGCCTCTTTTTTGGGGCATTGTGCGTGATACCAGCGGGCTTGCATTATAGGTTTAATGACAGTAGAGGAAGCTCTTGAAGTATGTAAGGATAGTAACAGATGGCGTGCTGTTGTCTCTGCCTACCCCGAAGGAAAATAGGCGTGAGCAGTGAGTATATGCATGTGTGTATTCGAGAAATTGTTCGGTTATTGGATAGCACTAAAGGTGTATGGGTGCTTAAGGTCTTCGGCGCCCAAGGAAACCTCATCTGCTACTCATCCTTAAAGAGGGTCTGACGCAGGCCTTCCTCTCGAGGTTCGAAGATCAGACGACTAGACATCCAGAATAATAACTGGGATATCGCTGTGAGGTTGGTGAAGATGATATCCGGGGTGAAATCATGTCTATCTATACGCTAGGCTAGGTGCTGCAGGATGCAATTTTTATACTTAATGGTGTTTCGTGAATGGAAATATTGGAAATAGATGCCAACAGGTTCGCTAAATATTATAGTTCTGAGGTCCTGGCGCGCAAGGATTGGTTTGATAGGTATAATCTAGGATTGATGGATTTGAGCTCCTCCGCCGCCGTAGTACCTCGTGCTATCCTGAAAAGACACCCAAAAAACGCGTACTTCGCATATAGAGTACAAGTGACGTGACTGGGGTCAAGATATATCCACTATCTGCGCTAGATTTGAGACTAATTCCTGTTGGACGAAATTTTAAAGCAATTAGTGTGCTATTTAAATCGATTAGGATAGAAAGGGATGTATAGTAGAATTTGGAGCACTTGAGGCATAACTCGTTAGCTCGGTGGTCAGAGCATTCCGCCTGTAAAGGAACTGGTCGCGAGTTGGAGTCCCACCTGAGTCGTTTCACTTTTTCCTATCCTAGTCGATAATTCCGTGTTGTGTTGTTTGCAGTATTCAACCTGGGCGAGTACAGGCGACACGCGACGACCGCGTACACGTCGCACGAGTTCTTCCGCGCGGACAACAAGGAGGCGATGGCGATACGCCAGCAGTGCGCGCTGGACGCGCTGCACGACGTCTGCGAGTGGCTGGTCAAGGGCGGCGAGGTCGCTGTGAGTACCCTCATTTTTATACCACTGTTGGGTCTCTGTTACTTAGGGGAGCAAAATGAACGACAGATTACTTCACTGAGATAACTGACCTTAACTTCGGTTTACAAGTATTTACTGACCGTATGATTGTATGACTTATATTTCGTGCGTTAGCATTCCTGTCCCCACACCACTTAGGTGACAGTGGCAGACCGTGATCCGTGTGGTGACAAGTCCACCCCATCTCATTCGATGGGTGTCTTAAGGGGCGACTAACAGAAGAATACGCAGACGATATCACTTCGAGAAAAGAAAAACTCGACATAAAACCCTATACCAACCATCTGGCCAGCGTGGAAACAGTAGGCCAAAGCCCCTCAACATTGGGAGAGGCCTACGTTCAGCAGTAGACTGCGACTGCGGCCCACTTATTAGGAAGTGCCTATGGACGTGTGCATCACCAGAGGTGTCATACTCGCGCTGCCGACCCTGTAAAAAAACTTCTGATGCCCTCTTGAAGAACCTCATATTATAGTCGCTTTGAATGTAGGGAATAGCATGGAGATTGTCCCACAGCTGGGAAAGCGTGCTTGGAATGAAGTACCTTTCATATCTCACTATGCGCAAAATTAAATCGTATATCGTTATAAATAAGAGTTATTTTCCCGCAGGTATTTGACGCGACAAACTCGACACAGGAAAGGCGGCGTATGATCCGTGACATCGTGGTACACAAGATGGGATTTAAACTGTTCTTCGTGGAATCAATCTGTGACGACCCCAGGATTATTGAACAGAATATTATGGTAAGAATACTCCTTTCTATATTGTCCGGTAATATTTTGAACTATGGGATAGGTCCGTTCCTTCATTGTTTGGATAACTTTGACTAAAACTTAAAATAACCCTGTACTTACTGGGAAATGATCGTTTTTAGCATGACTTCTGATGAGCGCACACATCAGTTGCATCCTAGCTTGCTTGCCCACATTAGCTTCGGAGCCTGTACTTTAGTTTATTTGGCATTCGTTACAGAAGCGATCTGTCTGACCCCCAACCCCCAGAGGAATCTTGTCAGCCAATCAACAGATGTAACTAACCTACTGATGAGATTACCTCGGGCCGTGGGAATTTGGTGAAGCCCTATACACCCATCTTTCTCTGCCAAAATGACTTGTAAAACATTATACATTTATTTTTCAGGAGGTAAAAGTAAGCAGCCCGGACTACACCAACATACACGACACAGACAACGTTCTAAACGACTTCCTACTCCGGATAGAGCATTACAAAGAGAAGTACGAACCCCTGGACGAGAACATAGAGTCTGAGTACAGCTACATGAAGATATACGACACGGGGGAAAAAGTCGTGGTGCACAAACATGAGGGCCATATACAGAGCAGGATTGTGTACTACCTAATGAATATACATATTGTACCGAGGACTATTTATTTGACGAGGGTAAGTTTGACATTCTGTACCCGTTCCAGGCGCGGTTCGAGGGGGGGGGGGGGTTACAGGGGACATGACCCCCCCCCCCCCCCCCCAAACCATGCACGTCATATTGAAAAGTACGAAGGGAGGGGGGGTTAAATTTGTTAAGGAATTTCCGAAGTGACCCCCCCCCCCCCAAACTTCAAGCTGCGACCGCGCCTGACCCGTTCCCATTACCCATGGGAATATTCTTCTTCATTCTAGCGTTAATCCCAGTCGCATCCGAAGCTTTCAACTCGGAGTCTGGGGTCCGCTTTTTTCATTTCTAACTGCGGATTTGGGTGACATTCGATATTTTCCGTGAAGCGACTGCCATCTGACTTCCACAGTCCATTAGCGATATTGAAGCATTGCAGCTAGATCAATTGTTTAATTTTTTAGTGTGAATACTAGTAATATCGGTTACTTTATTTTTATTCTTTCGACGACCCCTGTACGAATCCCGCTCAGCAGAAATATTCATCGGTCTGGGTCTGGGTGTCTCTATGTAATGTCTTGCGATCGAATGATCACAGATTCGGATCTCTGGCAATAGCCAAAAATCCGAATCTCCGCATTGAAATTGCTAGTCTTAAGAGTCCACGTCGGTAGTGTCATTACAATCACAATATTACACATATTAATCAATCAAAATATTCCGGTTAATATGATAACATAGAACGCGAAGTTTATTTTCCTTATCAACCACCGTTCAGCTGTTATCAGCATGTTAATAATATTACTATTTATAGGTACTGTGTTTAGTTCTTAAATCAATAACTAACCATGGCAACTAATTAATTATGTTTTTTTTTTGTTCGAAAACTTTCCCCATGTACGTAGCACTCTGGGATGAAATAATACATTTTCTTTTATCAAATCCTGAAATCCCCCCAAAGAATACATTTATTAAATAAATACTTTCTAACACTGCCAGCAAGAATGCATACATTTTTGTTGTAGTTAGATGACATTACAAAGAAATTACATAAAATATTGAATTTGGAATCGGACTTCCAAATTCAAAATTAAATCCCGCGTCACTCAGGAATCGTGACACATTTTTTTTTTTTCTAAACCACTTGTCTATAGTATACAAAAGAGGTCACAGTATATTCACAACGTTTTTTTTTTCTTCTACAGCATGGCGAAAGCACACACAACGTCGTAGGTCGTATAGGAGGCGACAGTGACCTGTCCTCCCGTGGGAAGCAATACGCAAAGGGGCTGGCTGCGTATATTGACCAGCAGCAGATACCGGGGCTTAGGGTCTGGACCTCTTGGATGAAGAGGGCCATACAGACGGTCAAGGATGTCAAAGCACCGCAGGAGAGGTGGAAGGCGCTTAACGAAATTGATGCAGTGAGTGTATTGTTGATTCTAGAATTACTATTTTTTTCATGTATTGTTTTGAGTTTTGGATTTTTCGGCACTGTAGTAAGCGCCATGGTCACGGAACTCACAGATGAACTGGCGGTTACGGTGTAAAATTCTTAGGAGTGCCTATACCGAACTACCCTCTTTCGGATTCTGGAGTTAGGTCAATTGGGTAAGCCGGTATACCTACTAATTGATGAAAGAGGCTCTGGCGCAGGCTTTCTTCTCGGGGTGAGGAGGACATACGGCAGTCGCTCCGGTAAAAGTCAAATCGATCCATAAGGAACTCCAGAGGATACAACCGGGATTGGCACTCAGATTAAGGGAAAAATATTACAGTTAGAAATTTTGCCTGTGTAATTAAATTTTTTATATTTATAAAAATTAAACTACACAGGCAAAATATTAAAAAGAAAACATTTTTTTTTTCAAGAGTATTTTTATTTAATTTAACATTTTGTGCTCTACCCGGGAGCGATACGATTACGATAGTTGTTCGTGCTCACCCCACCGGAGACCACAGCCATCTCCTCTGTACCACTAACAAACACGTATTCTCACCTTTTCTATAATTTTCTCTTCAGGGTATCTGCGAAGAGATGACCTACGCTGAAATTCAACAAAAGTACCCATCAGACTTCAATGCACGCGATGCCAACAAGTTTGCCTATAGATACCCTCGGGGGGAGAGCTACGAGGACCTGGTGGCCAGGCTGGAGCCTGTCATCATGGAGCTAGAGAGACAGGGGAATGTCCTGGTGGTTTCCCACCAGGCCGTCATGAGATGTCTCCTGGCTTATTTCTTGGATAAGTCTGCTGGTAAGAGAAGTATGGTCGCTTTTTACTTTTTTTAATCAATTCGTAAGGAAATATTTTTAGTTAAGATGTGTTTATCAGGTTGGCCGAGAATCCGTGCGGTCTTTGCGTCTTTATACATACATTTTTGTTGTTGTCTATGGTAATTTAAAAAGTACTCGCGCATATACGATATGGATACGACATATTATGTGCAAATACTGAAACCGCGAAGCATCCTGGTCCGTAGGAATAGAACCAAATTAAATTTAAACTTAAATTCCCTGATTTATAAAATCCGAAATTTTCTAACAAAATAATTATTAAAATAAATGTAGAAAATGCAACCACTTGTATAAGTCATTAAATAGTTTCATCCATTGCTTTAAAGTCATTGACTGTGTCATAAGTCATTAATAAATACGCACACACCTTCACACACACACACAACAACTTCACACACACACACAACAATAGGCATAGTAGGTAACTTACTTGAACAGCTAAGCGGCAACATGCGATTCTACAGAGTGCTCCAAGTTGTTCAAATTCTATAAAATTAAAACTCTAGTTTCTGCCCTTAATACTGGACCAATTTTGTTCAAACTTTTCCTGCTTGAAGCTTAGGGGGTACCAAGTATATGGTTTCAATTATTGCCTATATGTCGTATCCATATTGTATTTAAAAATGGTGGATAAGTTTTAATCTTTTATTTATTTGTAGGTATTATGATTTAAAAATTGCAAAGGGGTCGGGTCGTATTTCTAAAATTTCTGAAACAATCGCAATTAGTATTTGTCAAACAAAATATCTTCAAATATTCAATTGTTTAGGTATTTAAAAAAGGTCTTTTAGTGTACACGATATTGATAATTAAAATTCTGTCAAATTACACCTAGAAATGTACGATTGTTCATGAAAGTGTTCATAACAGAGAAGTTCTACAAAAATTACAATTATTACGTTGATTTTTTTTTTAATTATTTACCTGTATATTTTGATACCGCACGGATTTTGATCGCAGCCTGACACTCGGATTCTTCGTTAAAAAAAGCACGACTAGAAGAAGAGTTCTTCCTCAATGATGCTAGTATTGTTTCCCTAACCGTGTGGTGTGCGTACACAGAGGAGCTGCCGTACCTGCACGTGCCGCTGCACACGGTGATCAAGCTGACGCCGGTGGCGTACGGCTGCCGCGAGGAGCACATCGGCCTGTCCGTGCCCGCCGTCGACACGCACCGCCCCAAACCTTCTGTGAGTATCGTGTGACACCACATGTTACTGACTCCTGATTCACTTGCAGATGTTTGTCGAGAGGCGTTTACCGCCTCATGCGGCCACCGCACGTCGTCACGAATCGCATGGATTTTCTTTTCACAATTTTTTGCAAATTATATGCATGGAATTAGGTCTGTATTTATGAACAGGCGCTCGCGTGTGTGTGTGCGCGCAGCGTAGGCCCTTAAACTATTGAGGAAAATAACTTACCACACGCAATCGTGATAGTATTCAAAAATTCCATTGCACTACTGTTACTTTCAAACCTGCACGTTAAACATTCACGTGAATTGAAAAAAATACGAACTAAACTACTTTAATACTTTTTGTAAGATTGAAGTCTCTATATGGCTTTATATTACATGAAAGACACTTGCTTATGTGACTAATAAAACGATATTTTATGTTGTCAATGTTTAATACTAAAACAATTTTGTTTAAATGACATAGATACATAAGCTATAAAAAGTTTAAAAACTTTTACACTTCTGACAGATATCAAATATGACTGAAAAAGGATCAGTAAAAACATATGTACATTGTACATGTCATGGTTTTTTATGATAATAGGGAACATCAAGATTCTTATAGATATTTCAATATAAAATATTTTTTATTAATATTATATCTGTATTCATAAAAATAGCAAATATTTTTGCCAGCAAAACTAGTAGCAGACAATCATGAACGTTTTTTATATCAAAATAGAATGCTAGGAATGCTGGAATGCATTGATGCTTGGCATTTGAAATAGTAGCATATTATTGCCAAATACATAAATAGGCACAGTCCTCACTCAGTAGGTACTATAAACATCTATTTACGTCATTACAATATGCTGGTTTAAAGCTCTGCATCAATCTGAGGAAAGCAAGGAGAAAAGAAAAGTTCAGTCAGTACTCGGAACTATTGAATTCTAAATTTAAATGAAATTAAACTGAATTCAATAGGTGTGAATATTCGAGTCGTGTCGTGTCCGTGTCGTACGCTTCTAAATGTGTATTTGTTTGTATATTTTAAATGTAGAAGTTTTTTTAATTTGAGAACAAGAACATTTGAAAAGAGAATCAAATAATCTTTTTCAGAACATTTTTTTTTTAATTTCACTGTATGGTCACTGTATATTCTAGAATAAAAACTGTTTTTTTTTTTGAACATCGATGACATTGACATTTTGAAACTAAAAATAATTAATTTTAAATTGGCAAACTTTTCACTAAATGCGTAAGGTAACTGTACCAATGCTCGACACTTTAAGGAAAAATAAAATTTCAATCTAAAAAATTTAACAAATTAATTACAGCATGGTCGTTACATTCTTTTTTAACTGTTACAGCAACAATTAGACATTAACTTTTGCCCATAAAATCTTTAAAATCTATCATACTTTTACTTTAAATTAAATTATTATGCACTTGGTCGAAAACACCAATGCTAGACATCATTGTCCCAATGGTCCAAGTATGTCAATAACTTCAATATTTATAACGTTTATACTAAAATTAGTAATAATCATAACTTATAAACAAAAAAATCACACCTATAAAAATCAGTACCTTTGGCAAAAATCTTAAGAAATAACACGACCGTGTTCACGGAGTCACATTATTTGCTGTCAACAGTCTTTCTAAATTTACTTCGGATGGTGTTGCGAATATTTGAACATATCTTATAGATACCATAAGGCATCTTTTAAGTCAATAGTCTTATAAAATAAATGGATAATTTTCTCAAAATACTGGGTTTTGTTCGAAAGTGTCTAGCATTGGTACAGTGTCGAGCATTGGTACAGTTACCTTACCTAATGGTTTTAATTATTCTAGCTAGCATATTATGCTTGCAACACTAGGGAGACTACAATTACTTATAATTTGGTTTTTGATCAATATTTTTCAAGAATCACCAAATTATCAACATCAATCATCGAATATTCAAAATAAATCCTATTAAACAGCGCTTTGTTCGACAGGACGACGAAGAGGCTGCTGAAGTCCAAGTACGAAATGTTTGAAGCATGACTTTTTGTAGCCTAGATAGCATGGGAGTAGTGGCGTTGACGCATTCATGTGGAATCTGTTGTTTCACTTATTTATACAGTATCTGCGGTTGTAATTTAAACTTAAGTGTAAAGTGGGTGATAAGTGGGTGTTTTTAAGTTCGCGAACTTACTTGGCTCGCCGTCGGTGACAGACGGCAAGCTTGCTCACACTGTATTGCAATGTCGTCGAGAGAAGGGGCTTTGTGCTATCTAGGAATTCTATCATGTCATATTTTTCTAAGAGCTTGCTAAAACACCGGTGTTTTTCACCGGTTCATGAAATTCCGCACCGGTGCAAACCTCTAGTTACGAGCAAAATTTCAAACTTGCTAGATCGCCAGCGAACTTACTCGGCGGTTTTAAAGTACGCGAACTTATGGTGACAGACGTGCGGGTGAGGTCGCCGAGCCATAAGTCCGCGTACTTACTCGCACGTCTGTCACCCACTTTAGCGAAAAGGAACGGAAATCGTTGCTGTTCTAACTCAACGTAATTAGAAAATATGCACAACGCATTAGCGACAATATTTATTTATAAACATCATCGCTTATGCGTTGCGCATATTTTTTAATTGGTGTTGTTACATGGTGTACAACTTATGCCGTAATATATAATCGAGATATTGAAGTTCAGAATTTCCTGTTCCATTATTTCATTCATAAATAATATAGGAAAATTAAAGCGGTCATAAGCGTCGTAAACTAAAGACAAATCTAACATTTATATAAAAAAAATCTCATTGTTATAATTTCTCAGAGGTATACAGACCGGTATTAAGCAACTTAAACATCAAAATTTAGTAGCAGTAAATAAATAATATCTCAATAAATCATATTCAAGTTGAGTATTTTAAAATAACTTTACACTTTAACACAGAGATACCATCTTCTTCTTCTATTTTTTTAGATAGCAACATATCAACCGAATTTAGGGGACAATCTTATCAGTGTCAAGTTGTAAATTTCCAGAATAACAAAAATATACCATCATCTTCATCCCTCGTGAAAAGCAACTAAAACACCGTTTACTTTAGATATAATTTAATTTAAGAATCAAATATTAGAAAATGTTAAGTGCGTAGTTAAATAAATTTAATAAATCCTCGTTTAGACGGTAAGTAAGTAGGTATAAATTTAAATAAATTATTTGAAAGATTCAGGGTTTACAGTATAAATAATAGACAACAGATTTCACATTTTTGCTAACCACATTTTGGCGGGAAAATTGACAATACACAGGTGGAGGTTATCTGTGTGTGCCTGTATGTGGCGGAGCTTTTTTTTTTAATAAACGTATTCTCGTTGCGGTCAAAATTTAGTTGTACATTTATTTGGCATTATTATACGTTTATGTATTTATTGGCAATATTTGGCATGGTGGTTAAATTTTATTGGTAGTTTCGCCATGCCGATGTCATATTCCCGCTATCCTGCTCCTGTCCTCATAATGGTATAGGTAGATATGTATATAGAAATATGTATTTAACAAGTAATTTATTAATTCATGCGTAAATAATAATTTTTGTATTTATGTTGATAAATAATATCAGTCAAATATTTTGGGCTGGATTTCACCACTGAAAATCTGTTCAAATAAACTGGGTTCTCACGTTTTACTATATTTATATAAAATTCATGGAGTAAAATGTGGTACCAAGGTTTAGTTTAAATAATAAAATGGCATTGCTGAAATCCGTTTTCAGTCAAAGACAAATAAGTTACAGCTCAAAAGTTCAGAAGTTGTAACCCAGAGTTTCAGCCATATCATTAATTTTTTTTTTTATAATATTAAAATTAAAGTCAAAGGGTCTTGATTGCAGATATTATAACTCCGTGAAGTTGACCAGTTTAGAACCAGTCGGGTAAGAAATCTGTAGATATCTTCTACACAAGCTTGTCTATGACAAACCATAAATAATGTCTCATTATTTTATTCAGTAGGTCAGATATGCGAACTGCGAAGACTTTCGTGAGGATACCATACTCCGCACCCTAATGTCGACCATCAGCTCTCTGGAGAATATTCTTTCAAGGGACGCTTCAAGTGCCGGAGAACCCGTAAGACCATTTTTCGCCGATACGGTTTCTCGGTGCACTGGCTTCATGGCGTGTCATACCATACAAGATCGTGTACGAGGCCTAGGCCAGGGTAAAGATGCTTATGGCTATACCGCTCTGTACCTAGGACAGCACGTTATGCCGTCGGTCCCGGTTGCCATACGAACAACAGTCGTTACGGGTAGTTGGAACCTTCAAAAGACCAAAATCTGGTTAGACCAGATGTTGGCCTTTTGATAGGATTTTTATAGCTCCAGTGGGTTGCGGTGGTCAGGTGGCAGTCACTTCAGGGAAAATGTCGAAGGTTGACCGCTACATAGTTGACTAAAAATAATGCAGAATTAAGGCCTAATGATCTCTGTCCAGGAGAGCTCTGATGATGAGATGGGTAGAGAAGCTCGTCATCCTAAAAGAAGCAGCTATGCTGTTTTTCGGTTCGATTCCGACATGGCCATCTCGTTTTTAGCTCCTGAAGAACTAAACTGGGAGCTTCAAGAAGAAGAAAAAAAACATTAGAATGGCAGAAACCTAAGTCTTACCAAGTTTAAAGAGCCTTACCACGTTTTGGAGGCCTGCAAGTCGATGAAGCTCTGGCGCAGGCTTTCCTGCCATGGTTGGTAGGATAGACGGTAGTCGCTGAAAAGCTGACGTATCCATCAAAAATAATAAGCGAACCTAGAGCTCCAAAGTGAAAACTTTAGACGCGACTAGGAAACGTTATGACAACGGTGACTAAGGCCTTTTAGGGGCGCTCAGTCCACGTCACGTTACAAATTAATGTATCTACTGGACAACTGCCTATTCAAATACTAATACGGACAGACAAATACAGAATTTGGTGAATAAGGCTTAAATCTATGATAATCATAGTAAGTAGAAAAAGGTATCTACATTTTCTTAGTATTCGCTATAGTACAACAATAATATCTTTTTCTGACTATAGTGTGCTTCGATAATATACCTACAATCCTGTATTCCAAGAGTCCCAGGACCTTTAAGCGGGCGTGAAAAAGTATCTGATGAGGCCCTCAAGCTGGGTGCCACCATTGTAACATTATGGTGTCTGTAATGGTGACCCTCTTACCTGAGACTGTGCCTTCAGTTATTTTCGTGTCCTTTTTAAAAAAAAGTACTTATCAATCCAAGGCAATGTTCGTCCGTGGTTCTATAAATAGGACTATCACTATATTGGATGACAATAGCTGATAGTAATCTGAAGTATATAGATATATCTATCAGTGATGGATACCAAACGCAATGAAGACCCTTTGTATTTCATTTTAATGGAAATTTAAACATGAAAATAAATATCAAGCATGAATTTGCTAGAACAAAAGTAACTAATATATATTTGGCAGTGAATTTCTTACTTTTAAGTATGTAAATATATATGAATAGGTACTTATGTGTATGTATATGATATTATGGTTACGTGTTATAATTATTTTATGTAAAAATAGGATCTAAAACTATGGTTATAATATAGTACTAAGTCCTGTAATTACTATTTCTATGTCATAATATATTATGCCCAAAAGCGCCTAATATTTTCGGGTGTCCGATTGCTCGCAATCGTAGATCAGGAGTATTTCATATGAGGTGTCGGGTCGTAAAACTAAAAGTCCGTAGCTATGTGATATCGTCTGAATGATAAGAAAGGCTGTTTCGAATTGTATTTATTTTTGTTATTTTGACGTTATTCAGAAGTTTTATAATTTATAGTTCTGATAAAAATTTCGTTGTTTTTTCGTTTTTATGAGTCTTACTTTTTTAGCTTACTTAAAGACGGTAAAATCATAGGGTAGGTAATATACAATTTGAGAAAAAAACAGCGTTACGGATGTCTTATTTTCAAATAATTCGTGTTTGTCAATGAGATCTGTTATCAATATAATGTACCTATGTATTTACAAAAATACTTACATCTATTATGTTTGTTTGTACTCATAAAACTCGAATCGTAGGTACCTAGTCGATATCTTTGATATGTTATCTCTCTTTTACCCAAGAGGCCTTCATTTTACCAAAATTGCCACATAAAGCCACAAGAACCATATCAGACGAAGCTACTCAAAGCTTATTAGTCATTTTCGAATCTTTTCTTACATTTTTTTAGCTTTATATAGCTTTCAATGTTTGTCAATGTAGATAGGTATATAAATGCCAATTTGTTACACTTAAATTCATCGTTATTAACTAGCCTACGTACAATAACGGTATTCAATAGATTCCGTTCCTCCATGCGGTCATGGGGCGTTGAGTGCCGGTTTATATTTAGCTACGGACTTAGGCATGCTGTGTTCAAATGTTCCATACGTATCTAGCCGAGTCTCTAGCTTGTTATGTGTAATAAAATAATACATACATATGTTCACGTCTGTAAATCTGTGAAGGAGTAAGCAGAGGTGTAATTATGTCGTTAAATATGAAGGTTCACAGTTTTATATACAATTATCTTCTGGACTGTCCCTCAGCTTCTTACCTTCTAGCGGGATGCAATCGATTGACGGACAAAATAAAACAAAACTATTGAAATAAAACAACTTTTTAACAGATTCCATCGCGCTTTATTTAGTATTATTCTTATTAAGCTCAACGTTTTGGCTTCTTTATCTACTACTCGTGTCTGTATAAAATTATTTTCGGGTCGCCTAAATTAAACGAAGTACACTGTACAGCGCGTGAAACCGCCAGAGTCCCCTAGTTACGTATAGTTTTGTTATTATTATTATTAAAAACGCGACGTATAGATTACCAACAGCTGCGCACGAGTGTTGATAAGTGATTTGATGAGAAAAAACCGTTATTTTATTTAGACTAGCACTGACTTGCGGTTGCGTCTGTTTTCTATATTGTTTTATACAAAAACCTACAACAATTTTATGTAGGTACAGTCCGCTGAAAAAGCTGCTATTTTAAATTTAAAAAAAAGAAATGATTATCTTACTCTTCGATATTTAAGATAAAATTGAGAACGTAGGTACACCATCAAAATTAATAAATAAAAAAATTGTTTTTAATTTCCAAAAATTTATTTTACAAAAATACTCAAAAAAAACTTTTTATTGTTTAATAAATATTCTAACTGAAACATAAGCTAGAGACACGGCAACTCCCATCCACAACCTTATTTTCCCTCAATTCACACAAAAACAACATCTAAAATTATTTTTTCCCCACAGGTGATACCAGCTCCGCCGATAAAACCTCCAGTACCGCCTGTCCTCAACGGGGAAGCGAACGGCGACGAAGACGAAGAAAGCCCGTCGCATTAACAATGTAAACCTATAGATAATATTATTATTGTCCATGCTAGTTCAGAGCTTTAGACAAATATTTAGTTTTAGGACTACAAGGTACCACGTGGTGTTGTTAAAAATATGATAGTTCTACGGAATATAAAATTATTAGACACGTGCCTCGGTATCGCTTGATTGTAGTTTGATTCCCGTTTTCAGTAATACATACATAAGGGCCTGCCCCCATTTCGCCATATCGCCAATTATAATTTTCGGTCTCACCTAATAAGGGCAGGACAAGTCAAGTCAAAAATCATTCTATCTGTATATACCAATAAAACGGCACATACAAAACGTCAAAATTAAATTATATTAAAGACTTAAACTAGGCCGCGTTTTGAACAGGGGGACCCCCTGAAGACTCCGGACTTCCGGACCATAGAAGACTCCGGCGAGAAGCGGGCTGTTTTTGGTCTATTTTCAAACATGTTAACTTAGTCTAAACGGCGAGCCTATCGCCGTCAAGCGGGCACTTTGATTAAAACAGTTCCTCTTGATTTTATATTCCGTAGACAGATCCGACATGACTTGACTTTTTTTGAAGCATTGTCGGCAGTCATACAAGTTACCGTGGCTCTCCTTCTCTAATAGAGGATATTACGCAAAAGCGGGCACAGAGGGCGCCACTAGCACATACAGTAAACTGGCTGAACAAACTTGTCACTTGTCAGTTACTTGTCATTACCAAAAAATGCGGCGACTTGCCCCTCTAGACAAGTGGTAATTACGTTTGTAGAATAGATTGATTGATGGGCTTGACATACGTTGACAACTGTCATTAACGCCATAAACGTCAAAATATTTTTTATTGACACATAATTATTACTTTCGGCCTTTATTGTCTATACGGATTAAGACTTTGTGAATGTACAAGAGAAGATAGTCTTAATCCGTGGTTACATCAAGTTACATCCCCCAAGTCGAAACTTTAAATTAAACCCCGTGCTAAATCGTTGGCGGAAACTATCACACCCCACACTAAATAATTAATCCCCTGGCAATGATAAACCCAACTAGGTACCTAAGCCCCATAAATATCTAGAGACCTCTATAAACGATTAAGGGTGGCCGCACATGTACGGTTTCCGGAGACGGTTTCCGTCCACGGTTTCCTGATTTGGAATTCCGTGTGCCGAGCGCACACGTCAGGTTTTTTGCATTAGGTTTTTTTATTATTAGTTCGAAGCGAGCAGTGTTGCCAGTGCCAAATTGTCAAATGTAACGCAAGCTGGCTTAAAAGTTGCATTTTCGGGGGAAAAGTTACGTATTCTTGTTTTTTTATATAGTGTTTCTTGTTTTTTACAAATCCTCTCGGTTTATCTCGGGTATCCGCCCAATTTAGGAGCCGGCCTTCCGAGATGCTCCTTGAAATCCCACTGGCCATTGAGTACGAGCCCCAGCTATTTCATCTGGGACTTAATGCAGCTGAGAGCGTCTACCACTATGGGGCTGGGTCGTAAGAGAGTCAAAAGTTACGCAAAATGTAACAAAAGTTACAATACAATCTGGCAACCCCGGAAGCGAAACACAATCAGTGTTGCCAATTACTGATGATCTGAATTCCCCACAAACCCAACAGAAAGGCCCCAATATTAGACATTGATAACTACATTACTTCTCTTGAAGTTTCCCGCTATATTCACCACTTGCGATGTTTATTGCGGCTCGTGTACATATATTGCCAATAAAGAGTTAAATAGTACCTTAATGTCGGATATTTTGCTTTAATAATTTATCAATATGTATAATACTTGCCACTTATTACCTCTGAGTTTAGGTCTAGTGTGAATGTCTAAATGCCCCACATAAGCACAATCCCCACAAATTCCCTAATCGGCTTGAAAGTCCCCACTCTCTTGGGAATTGACAACGCTGGACACAATTTAAGCGCGATTCCGGATGGAAATTTCCTGACGTGTGCGGCGATTAGTACAAAATGTATGCGAGTGCTGCGTTCGGTATGACGTCATTAGGTTTTTTCCATTCTGAACCGAACGTCAGGTTTTTTCCGTTCTGCAAAAAGTAAGGACGTGTGCGGCTAGTAGAACATTTTGTATGAAAATGGAGCATTCGGTTTTTTGAATCTGACTTTTTGATCAGGAAACCGTGGACGGAAACCGTACGTTTGCGCGGAGCCTAAACCTACTCCTACCTAGAGGTTGGTAGAATCATCGGTACTTATATAACCGATGCAAGGAACCATTTAAATAAAATAAGAAAAAAAAGACATGACGTTCTATCATAATTATAAATATATTCTACAATACGCTAACGAATTGTCACTTGTCTAGAGGAGCTGTCAAAAAACTGTCTACTAGTGCTGCACTCTGGCGCCAAAACATTGCAGTATTATCTCTCATTATAAATAAATATAATAAAAAAATGACATTCGGTTTTTTCTTCTGTGGTGAACGAGATTGTAAAAAAAAATGTAGTTTGTGTTGTGGTAACAGTGACTGTAACTAACTGTGAGGCCGGCGTTTTTGAGACTGATGCTAAGTGAGTTAGATTTTTAAATTTTAAGCCTTGTTATCGTTGTACGGAACAAATATGTCTAATAATCACATACATTTCATTGTCACTTGAGAGACAGCGCTGGGGCAACATTCTGTTATCGTTTACTGAAAAAAAAAAGTTAGGGGCCGGTCATAAAATACGTCATGAGAATTCCACTCAACCCCTTCATCTTTTTTTAGCTAATATTGTATAGCAATCAAATGCACGTTAGATCATTGTTGATATTATTTATGTATTATCTAAGTAATTTCTATCGTAACAAATGAAATGAAATAACATAAAAAAATCAAATAAAAATGATTGTAAAAATTTAGATTAGCTACAAACTTATCCTTGGAACAAACGTATTTTATAAACGGTCACATAAAGTAATAAAAAAAAAGTTTCTTATTTCTCATTTTACAGCGGATTTTACTAGTAATCATACACCGGTGGCGATGAGTATTTCCTGGAGTATCTATAGTACGGCCGTAAGCACAGTCCGGTCTTAAGCGACACAGCTCACTTTATTATGGTGTTTGCTAAGAATAATGAGAGCGAATTAGATAGATAATAAGAAATCAACTAATAACTCAGATTGCTACGCAACGCCTAAATGATAGCGAGTGAGACACACTTAACCCTTTTCTTGGCAGTGTGCATTGTTATGCACACATGGCTTCAAAAAATTCTAGACAGTAAACTATTACATAAACATGTATCATTTTATTTTATTACTTTGTAAAATATTATTTATTGTAAAAAAAAATATACTGGACGTTCCTGCCAACGCAAATTTTGACAGTAGACGTCAATAAGGCGAACCGTGCGCGTGCGTCTCCTCAACGTTAAGTAAATATTATCATTTTTGATATGTTTATGTAGTTATTGTCTCAATAAGTAGCTGGTATTGTGTAGATGATAGTATTACCTATACGGAAATGCTATTTTTTTATATAGATATACCTTACAATCACATTTTATTGTACTGGTTTTTCGTATGTATCTTTAAATGCACACGGCCCAGTTTGTTATGAAATAAAACTTTTTTGGCACGTATCCACAAAGATACACTGCCATTTTATCCATTATTGTTTTCTTTTATTTTTATCTAAAATTAATGAAATTTTTTGGGTATCTAACATGATATTTTTCCTTTTTCCAAAAAAAAAAAATATAATGGGAATCGTAACACTGCCGGCGTTTAATTCTATCATCCAGTAAGAAAGTATTGGGGATATCTTCCAGAATCAGAAACTATTCTAAAAAGGACTACTATAACCCCACACCAGCAAAGGCAACAAATAATGGAAAGAAACATTTGGATCGTGCAAAACGGGCCACCTAGGGCATGAAGCGGAAGTATGGTGGTACTTTTCTTCAAAAAAGGTGATAATTGACATTGCTGAAGAACTAGGTACAGGTCCATCACACTCTTGAGCCATGTCTACAAGTTGTTCTCGAGAGTCGTTACAAATCGCCTCGCGGGTAATCTCGACGAGTTCCAGCTATCTAAGCAAGCCGGGCTTCGAAAAGGCTATAGTACCGTGGACCACATCCATACTGTTCGGCAGATTGTAGAGAAAACGCAAGAGTACAATCAGCCGCTGTGTATGGCGTTAGTGGACTACGAAAAAGCCTTCGACTCTATTGAAACCTGGGCAGTACTGGATGCCCTGCAACGGTGTCGTGTCGATTGGCAATACATCAAAATGCTGAGGTGCTTGTATGACACTACCACAATGTCCGTCCAGCTCCAAGACCAGAAGACAAAACCCATTAGCGTCCAGCGTGGAGTGAGACAGTGCGACAAACTATTCACCAACGCATTGAAGGACATCTTCAAGACTCTGGATTGGACTGGCACTTCTCGCATCTTCGGTTTGCCGACGACATTGTCATAGTTGCGGAGACGCTGGAACAACTCGGCGAAATACTGCAGTCTGAATGGAGCTTCGCGACAAGTCGGCCTCGAACATGTTAAAGGCCGATTGCCATTGAAGGCGAAGAAAGGATGACACTCGAAGTTGTTCAAAAATATATCTACCTGGGGCAGGTTATCTAGCTCGGTAAAAACAACTTCGAGAAAGAAATAGCCAGAAGGATCCAAATGGGGTGGGCAGCATTTGGTAAAGTACGTCGGGTCTTCTCCTCCCCCCTACCACAGTGCCTCAAAATAAAGGTTTACGACCAGTGCGTCTTGCCGGTGGGGTTAGTCCACGACCTAAAAGTCCCGCAGCGGGCTACGAAGTGAGCTATGCTTGAAGTCTCTTTGAAGGATAGAACTCCCAACGAGGTCATCCGACATAGAACCAAAGCTACCGACATAGCTCGCAGAATATGCAAGCTGAAGTGGCAGTGGCACATCTGTCAAAAGACTGATGGCCATTGGAGCAGACGACTCCTAGAGCGGAGACCGTGAGAAGGAAAACAAAAGGTGGGACGCCCCTTAGGCAGATGGACTAACGACTGTATAAAGGTGGCTGGGACAGACGGGATGCGGAGAACGGAGGATCGGCAGACGTGACGCACATTGGGAAAGGCCTATGTCCAGCAGTGGACTGCAATAGGCTAATTGGTTGATTAATTATTTTTAATTCTACTCAAAGCAGTGTATCTTCAAAGATACACTCAATTTAAAAAGTTGATTGTTATATATCAAGCAATGTGCATTTATAGATACATTAAAAAAACCTTATTTCGGCGTTTTCTAGAATTTTTATTTTATTTTTCTATCCTAATTTAGACCCCATTGATCGCAATTAAGTTAAAAAAAATATAGTTTTCGAAACAAAAATATCCTGCCAAGTAAAGGGTTAATAAAAAAAAACAGACAGCTCATGATAACGCAGTACTTATAGCATTACCTAACCAATTCATAGATTTTATTTACATTTTTCTTTGAACTCTTACCCCTCGTCTCATATCGTACGTCTACATCGAAATCTAACTTGAAACAAATCTAAACAGTCGCATTAGCCAATGCGGGCAAAGGCACAAGTATAAGTTAAGTTTTTTTTTTGTTTCGATCTATTTTTATCTGACTGTTTTCTTTATCATGCGCGCGAGTTGACGACAAAAAAAATCGAAAAATGCTAACTCGCACGCGCTAGCGAGTTCCGGATTAGCGAGTTGATGTATAGAAAATAATATATAATAATAATAATTTATTTCATGGACGAAATAAATTATTATTATTATATATTATATATTATTATCAACGTTCAGAAAACGAGACTACATTACACGACACTACATAAAAATTGTATTCATTGATAAATATTTAAAGAAGAAATCTTGTTATTGGCTTTCTATTGCCTAATCCAACGCCATTCATGTTTTTGTAGCTGTAAGTTTTCCACGTAATAAATAAATAAACTCTTCGCCACTTGTATAAATTATTTAACGCTTATTTTCATAATTTAAATTTGACAAAAGGCGCGAAAACCAAAACAAAATGCCCCCGCGCTTATATATTTTTATAAGCTGTCTCTTTATCTCTCGTAAGCTCCTATCACTTTAAAATATTTATACATTTAATAATATTGACTATGTATACATGAGAATTTTTACAAAATGGCTATGTATATTAAATGTAATATTGTGAAATCATAATTAACTTTTATCTAATATAAGTGTACTATAAGTGGGTCATTGTGTTTTATTTATTCCGGAACATTTGGAATTTAGAATCCAACATTATAAATGCGAAAGGAACTCTGTCTGTCTGTCATGCTTTCACGGCTAAACCACTGCAAAATTGAAAAACGAGCGACTGTCGTGGTATGGACAATTGATATGGCCAATCTAAACGATAAGTCAATAGGGAAGATGGATTCCAACTATCCGGGACGAGGAATCTAGTAATCAAGATACTCAAACCCAAAAATCCAGTGCCGTCAAAAACTGACATAGAGAGTATGGTGTGTCGCCAGCCTTACCATTATCAGTAATGGAGGGTAGGCGCACAAAAATTTTCCCCGCAGACCAGTCAAATCGTGACCACGGGTGCTACAACGCTTCCGAAACGTCGACAAAAGTAAGTTCCATGGCATAATTTTAATTGCGATAAGCCCTGAATCATTTTAAACAAAAAATGATTTAAACGGGACAGCGCTAACACATCGCCATATTTACGTTTTCATTTGCACGTGCTATAACCTGCGCCACGTATCTTGAACCTAAAATGTGCTCAAAATGTGCCCTATACGCGCAGTACACATTTCTTGGGTGTCTTTTGAGGATAGCACGGGGTGCTACTGCGGTGGACGAACCCAAATTCACCAAGCATAGACTATTACAAAGCAATCCGCGGGCGCTAGAGCCTCGTTATGTCTTACGATTTAGGTCCAAGATACGTGGCGCGGGTTATACCGGTGTGGGTTGCTGCTATAGATGTAAAAATCCCGAATAATGCCGAATTATTCCATATTATTCGGAATTATTCTCAAATATTCCGGAATTATTCCCGCTAAACTCACCTACAAAAAATGAATTATTTGTGCTTCCACCTACCTACTAAACGAAAACTTAAGTACAGACCTATGTAGGTATTGGTATATAGGTAGGTAGATACCGGAATATTATATATCTTGACCTCAGTGACGTCACAAAATGGACCTACTTATATGTATGTATATGCGCAGTACGAGTAACAGTACGCGTTTTTGGATGTCTTTTGTGGATTAGGTAGATTTGAGCTTCTCCGTCACCATGGTACCCCGTGTACCATGGTGACGGAGAAGCTCAAATCCACCAATCATAGACCATATCAAACCAATTCGAGCATCTCTCGCGACTTGGGGTCAAGTCAAGATGTACGGTAAGTACCTACTTATTTTATTATAATATGTAGGTAATATTATATAATATGACTACAACTTTCACACAGATACTAAAACAGCGACTGTAAGCTACTTTCGACCTTAATGACATTATCTTAATTACGCGTCTTTTTGCGCTAATAGATGACACTGATTACGAATATAAGAAAAAAAACTCGATTCTATGTCATGTCAATAAGGTCGAAAATTGCTTGCACTACGTTTTTTAAGGTTTTTTATCCCCATCATCCTTAACTAGTCTGTGCTATGTAGCAAATAGCCAAATCGGACCGATCTTATCGGATATCTATATGAAAACAACATAATAATATGGTGTCGGCTATCGGATGTCGGCCATCGTCGTCCGATACGGATATGGATGGTGTGAAAACACTCTTAAAGAGTTTACAAGTGTATAAGTAGGTACTCAGGAAAACATAAGTCTTAGACTGTATTTTCTTAATTATACCGATAGGTATATACACCAACTAGCTGTTGCCCGCGACTTCGTCCGCGTTAAGTTCGGAATGTTGTTCATCCCCTATTTTATCCCCTTGGGGGTAGAATTAAATGGAATGGAATGGAAAGGGGACTCATTTTTCCGCACTTAGCCTCCTTTTTGGGCCATTGTGCGTGGAGAGTGCTGGCTATAGTAGCCAGCCTAACTCCGCCCAGAAGCGCAGAAGCTTACTGGGAGCTTCACAGGCTTCGCGGAGCGACCTCGCTGTGCCGAGGATTTGAGAACGTTGGGGGGCTACTGCCTCGCATTCCAGTACTACGTGGGCAACCGTTTCCTCGGCCACGAAGCACCCCCTACAGAGAGGGCTATCCGTGATCCCGATGGTGTAAAGGTGCTTGTTCAGTGGACAGTGACCTGTTATTGTCCCTATAATAGTTCTTAGACTTGTTCTGTCTAATTTTAGGAGACGTTTCGTGAGCCGTTTGTTCAAAGACGGCATGGCCACTTTTGATTGGCTGCAGTCTATGGTTTCTACCCATCTTTGGATGTGTAGGTCGGCGGATCTCTCACGTGACCAAGTGCGTATCTGTGAGAAGGGGATCGGTAGTAATGGTAGCGGGCCATATACGGACGTGCCAGAGCCCCTACGTGCCAGCTCATCCGCGGCATCGTTGCCGTAGGATCCACTGTGCCCTTTTATCCACTGTAGCGTTACTACATTGTTTGTGGATAGCTTGTTAAGAGCAGCCTGACACTCCGCTATTAGTCTGCTGTTGGTTATTTGGTGGTCTAGTGCTTTTAGGACAGCTGTACTGTCGGTGAGGAGCCTTATGTTTAAGTCCCTCGCCTTCAGTCTGCTTATTTCCGTCGCAGCTGTTGTTATGGCAACACATTCACATTGAAAAACATAACATAACATAAACTCACGCCTGTATCCCCGAAGGGGTAGGCAGAGGTGCTAGCACTAGGGTTGCCAACCATACTGTTTAAAACAGTATTATACTGTTTTACACCCAATTATACTGTTTACTGTTCAACAACAAAACAGTATCCAAAATACTGTTTTCAGCATCAAAATGCATAACACTACAAAAATGTGCAGCAATTGATACAATTTTAATTAATTGGGCACCAATTAGCAATTATTTTATAAGTTTAGGTGTTGATTGTCCCATAATAATCCAAAATTTATTAATGATAAATCATAATATAGAAAATAATACAGTTCACAGCTATCTTCTATTTGCCAGCCATATATTAAATCTTTTAATTTATCCACCGTCACCGGTGGCACACACCAATGACTTTTCGATGCTTTTCGAAGTTATGTGTGTATTTATCGCAGGTTTATTAGTGCCCGGTTAATGGCAATAGGCTCGCCACCTATTACATTGGGACTTAAACATAAACGGCGAAATGTGGGTGCTAGCAACTCTGCCTACCCCTTCGGGGATTTAGGCGTGAGTTTATGTTATGTTATGTTTAATTTATCCAAAAAAAAATTTGATGGGAACCATATTAGCATTTTAGATGTTTACGAAACCATGCTTTCTTTTAAGACAGACAGACCTAAGTAAGGGGGCAAAATAGGTGACGAACCGGTGTATGTAAAACCGGATTTTTATGATCTTTGTTTTGTTGGAGAGAGAAAGTTGGTTCCCTTATTCTCAAAATATTACATTCGCAAAATATTATATTCTCAAATGATTACATTCGCTAAATATTATGTTCTCAGGGAGCCGGAATCGGATGACAGGATCAAGGGAGTCAGGATTGGATAACAGATCTAGGGAAATCCTCAAAATGGTGGCAAAACACTGTTTCTGCTGTTTTAACATAATTTAATTTCAGTATTTGCATTTAAAAATTATCTGCTCGTGATTTTAAGCTGCTGATGATAGGAACCTAAGCAAAGGATGGAAGATGGATCGATTATAACTCACTAAAAAGAGAAATTCCATTCTAAAATCTATTGGAGAATAGTCGTGTTGCGCGCATGCTCCAATTAATAGTGCAAAGTGCTAACGTTGCAGAAAGTCGCGCGTCGGCTGAACGCTCGTCGCGATGATGCACGCTTCATATTGCAAGGTACGAGAAACATAAATATTAATTAAGGCGAATCGCTTTATTCTTCTTAACTATGACGTCGAGTCCAATAAAACTTACAACTCAGAATGAACACCTGTTGTTTAAAGCATACAGTGAAGAAAAAGCTGAAAATGCTAATCTTCACCAGATCATACAGAACATGCAGGCTCAAATCGATGACCTGCAAAAACAAATCATGAATTTCACTCATGAAAGCAAAGCCACCCACAACAAAGCAAAAGCCACCCCTACTGACAACTCTACCAAATGCTCGGAGTACTGCACAGACGAAGAAGATCTGGCTAAGGAAACCGAGTGGATACGGGTTAAAACCAGAAAAAAAAGGAAACTGAGCTCGTCGCCTACTCAAACGGAAGAACCCCAAAAGGCTGGCTCACCTACCAAAAACGCCAAAACAAAGAAGGTTCCACCCCCTCCTCCTATAATCATAGATGGCATAGAGGATTACCAAGCCTTCTTCGATTTGATAGCAGCGAATACCCAGGGAGACGCATTTACCACTAAAATCTTGAATGGTAAGTGTGTAAAAATCAATGCCAAGAATGAGGACTCTTACAAGGCCCTTAGGGACATATTGTCCAAAAGTGGCCATCTGTGGCACTCATACGAAAATAAACAGGAACGGCCTATCAGAGTTATGGTCAAAAATCTGCACTATACATGCAAACCCGAAAGAATTGTTGAAGATCTACAAAAGAAGGCCCTAAAAATAATAGACGCAGCTAACAAACTTAGCTGGAAGAAAAAAGAACATCTAAATATGTTTATGCTAACTTTTGCAAACGACGAGGACATCAGTAAAATATACAGCATAAAGGCTATATTAGGATGTAAAGTAGAAGTACAGCCGATCAAAACATCCAAATTGGTACCCCAGTGCAAAAGATGTCAGGCGTATGGCCACACGCACAAATATTGTTCTAAGGAACCACGATGCGTTAAGTGTACAGGTAAACACCTTACTCGAGACTGCAATAAACCAGCAGAAGAAAAACCAAAGTGTGTGCATTGTGGTGAAGCACATCCAGCTAACTACAGAGGATGTATAGTAGCCAAGGAAATGCAACACATCAAAAATAAAACAGTTAGAAAAACGTCAGTGACTAATCAGGAACATATTGAGGCTCCGAAACGACCATCAAAACGCGTCGCGAGCGAACATACCTATGCACAAGTCGTCGCTAAACCCTCTCAGCACTCTACTAGTGACAATATTATAAACCAGCCGCATAATAACCTGGCTGGAAAATTAGATGAGATACTCAAATTAATGTCATCTTTCGATGGCAGGCTACAAAAGCTGGAAAATGGAGCCAAGCTGTCCATTAGCAAAAAATCAAACAAAAAATGAAGAACACGCTGAAAATTATGGCATGGAATGCTAATGGTCTACTTAAACACCAACAAGAACTTCAAGTAGTCCTAGATATAGAAAATATTGATATATGTCTGGTTTCAGAAACTCACTTCACCAGACAATGTTATGTTAAGTTTCAAGGATACAAAGTGTACCATGCACTACATCCCAGAAATAATGCACATGGTGGTAGTGCAATAATAGTAAAAGAAAATCTTCAACATTATGAAGAAACTAAGCATGAGCAACCTGATATACAAGCAGTGGCAATACGAGTAGAGTGCAGTCTTTACCCTCTAACAATAGCGGCTCTGTATTGTCCTCCTAGATACACTATTAGAAAAGAAGAATATGTAAGCTTCCTAAGCCAATACGGGCAAAGATTCATTGTAGGAGGTGATTTTAACGCCAAGCATACACATTGGGGATCGAGACTAATTAATACCAAAGGCAGGGAATTATTCAAAGCAATACAAGAGCTACACTGTGAAGCTGTGTCTACAGGAAAACCAACCTACTGGCCTACAGATCCAAATAGAATTCCAGACTTGATTGACTTCTTTGTCTGTAAAAATATCTCCAGAAATGAGATTAATATAGAAGAGTGCCACGACATGAATTCAGATCATTCTCCTATATCACTAACGTTATGCAGACGTATGCTGTATAAAGAGAAAAGACCAATCTTAACTAATAAGTATACAGATTGGGACAGTTTTAGAATAGAACTAGACAATAGTATAGAATTAAGAGTTCCGCTAAAAACGATTGAACAATTGGACCTAGAAGTTAGACAATTTATAGCACAGATACAACAGGCAGCATGGCAAAATACACCTGACAAGCCAATATGGGTCAATAGAGCTGTATATCCTGAACATATTAGAAATCTTATAATGCAAAAACGAAGGCAGCGGAGAAGATGGCATCTAACCCGATGCCCTCAAGATAAAACCGAGCTTAATAATCTGACCAAACGTGTGAAACGAGAAATAATAAGTCACAATAATGTGCTTACTAACAACTACCTACGTCAGCTAACCACAGATACTAAGTCAGATTACAATCTATGGAAAGTAACGAGAAACATGAAAACACCTATTACGCAAATCCCTCCTATAAGAGAGGAAAACGGTAAATGGGCCAGAAGTAATCAACAAAAAGCTGAAAGGTTTGCCCAACACCTCGAGCTTATATTTCAACCCAATGTTGAATCATCGAGCGCTGCTGCAATAACGAGTACTGGACAATCAAAATATGATAATTTCGATATAAAACTCGTCACACCAAAGGAAGTGTCCAACATGATTAAGTATCACATAAATTCAAACAAATCACCTGGCTACGAACTTATAACCTGGCAAACCACCACATGAACCCACTTCATATAGACCAATTTCTCTACTACCAATAATATCAAAAGTATTTGAGAAGTTATTGCTAAAAAGACTTAAACCAGTTATCGAAAACAATAATATTATTCCCGACCATCAATTTGGCTTCAGAGAGAAGCATTCTACAATTGACCAGGTACATAGAATAACTAATATCATAGAAAAAGCACTAGAAGAAAAAAAGGTTTGTACTACCATATTCCTTGATGTAGCACAAGCCTTCGATAAAGTTTGGCATGAAGGACTCATATACAAACTGAAAGTATTGCTACCGCAACAATTTGCTCAGATTCTTGAATCTTACATACTGAATAGAGTATTTCGCATTCGCCAAGAAGACGCGTACTCAGAAATAAGACCTATCAAAGCTGGGGTACCACAAGGAAGTGTATTAGGTCCAATTCTGTACCTACTATACACCAGTGATATTCCATTCAACGAAAGCAATCCCATTGCAACCTTTGCCGATGACACGGCCATAATGGCGATAGGAGATAATCACCAAGAGGCAGTTAAAAAGGTCCAAATAGTAATCAATGAAGTTATTTGCTGGACTAAAAAATGGCGCATCAGACTGAATGAAAGCAAGTCAATTCACGTTGACTTCACAAATAAGAGAACACAGTATTTTCCTGTATTTATAAATGGCGAAAAAGTACCATACGCTTCTACAGCTAAATACCTCGGAATGACTCTTGACACTAAACTGCGCTGGAAAGCACACGTCAAGAAGAAAAGATCTGAACTAAAAATACGCTACCAGAAAATGTACTGGCTGCTTGGGAAAAACTCTCCTGTATCAGTACACAACAAAGTCCTACTATATAAACAGGTATTGATGCCAGTATGGACTTATGGTATCCAGCTGTGGGGCTGTACCAGTAAAAGCAATCGTCAGATCATACAACGATTTCAAAATAAAGTGCTTAGGGATATTGTCAATGCACCCTGGTACATTCGCAACTGTGATCTACATCGTGACCTAAACATGTCCGTAGTAGACCAAGTCATACAAAAATATGCCGAAGCCCATGAAAAGAGACTTCATCATCATGTGAATGTCGAGGCAATCCAGCTCCTTGACATTACTAATATAGTGAGAAGACTGAAACGGACAAAACCGTTTGAGTTAGTATAGTGTTGTAGTGACGAAAAAATGCAGTGATAAGTGCCGCGTACAAAGAACACATGAACAAAGTGTCTTCGCCTTAACAAAAAATAAGAAAGTGTTAATGGACGCATTCTTAGATTATGTTTAAGTAGTAATTTAGGTTAAATTTATTTACTTATTAGCCATTAGGCTAGATTGTAATATAAATAAAGTATTATATACTTTGTTAAGGAAAAAAAAAAAGAGAAAAATAAATTAAAAGCCTCTCGGGCTAGGCACCGCAGTTATTTTTCGCTTTTTAGTGCCACTTTTTCGTTTCTTGAAGTCGATTAAACTTTTTTGTTAAAATTAATTTATGTAATTGTGAAATACTGTTCTATTTTCTAGAATACTGTTCAATTTTCTTCTCAGACCTGAATATACTTTTTTTCTCGAAAAAAGAGTTGGCAACCCTAGCTAGCACCCACATTTCGCCGTTTATGTTTAGGTCCCAATGTAATAGGTGGCGAGCCTATTGCCATTAACCGGGTACTTATAAACCTGCGATAAATACACACATAACTTCGAAAAGCATCGAAAAGTCATTGGTGTGTGCCATGGTAAAACCTGGGATCGAACCCGAGACCTCGTCTCAGCAGTCCATTACCCATACCACTAGGCTACCGCGGCGCGCGGTACACATTGAAAAATTGAACTGTATTTGCCCAGTGGTAATTGGATATTTAGACCGAGGTCCAGGGAGTGTACGCCAGCTCCTGAACCATTTTCTGTTTTGGAACCATCAGTGTAGACGCGTACTTCCCTGATACCGGAGTGGTCCTTGTCCTCGGCTTCTGTTATTATATGGTATTTTTTGGTAAAAAAGAATTGTTTGTAGATCCTATCACACGGAGCAGCCATTAAAGGCTGATATTCCATAGCTCGTTTGAGGATGGTGGTGTGAGGACTTTCTTGGTTATTACCCCAGAGTCCCAGATGCCACAGCCTGATAGCCGTGGTGGTGGCTTCCTGCTGGATAAATAGGTCAAGTGGTGTTAAATTAAACGTTACCTCCATCGCTGCGGTTGGAGTGGTTTTCATGCATCCACAGATTGATGAGCAGGCCAGCCTCTGGAAGGACTTTAGTTTGGTGATCACGGTGGACAACTCCGTTCGAGTCCACCACACCAATGCCCCATAGGCTAGCATGGGCCTAATCACCGCTGTGTATAGCCACAGGGTTATTTTTGGTGAGAGCCCCCATTTATTACCCATCATTCTTTTGCATTGGTAAAAGGCAATTGTGCACTTGTTCATTTTATACTCGAGGTGTTTATTCCAGAGTAGTTTACTATCTAGAATAACTCCTAGGTACTTTACCTCCTCTCTGAGTGTTAGTTCGGTTGCAAAGAGCTTCGGGAGCCTATATATGGGCCAGGTGCTCTTCGGTTGGTGAACATTACTAATTCGGTTTTCTGGGGATTTACCGATAGGTCGTGTTTTGCGCACCAGGTTTCAACTATTTTGAAAGCCTGTCTCATGCGATCGCATATGGCGCTTTCGAATAAACCCAATACTAAGATCGTGATATCGTCCGCATAACCTATAGTAAAAAGATTATTGGCGTTCAGATCTGTTATGAGTTCGTTAACCACTAAGTTCCATAGGAGCGGGGAGAGTACCCCACCCTGTGGGCATCCCCTGCCTACGATACCTCTCGTTGTGGTGTTAATTGTGAGTTGCACAGCTCTTAGTTTGAGCATGTTACCTATCCATTCGATAAGTGTTAGTGGCACACCCTGGTCGAGTAGTGCTTTGTTTATGCTGTTAAAATTGGTTTTGTCAAAAGCACCCTCGATGTCAATAAAGGCTCCGAGGGTAGGTTGTTTTGACTTTAGAGCTCCACCAACGCGGGATACCACGTGGTGGAGTGCTGATTCTGTTGATTTGCCTTCACTATAGGCATGTTGGTTGGGGTGTAAAGGTTTCAGGACTAGGGCCTTGTTTCTAATTGCTCTGTCGCCTAATCGTTCGAGAGTTTTTAGTAGGAACGAAGTAAGGCTAATGGGCCTGAAAGACTTGGCCTGGGTGTAGTCGCCTCTGCCTGGTTTAGGAATGAATATTATTTTGACTTCCCTCCATTTCAAGGGTATGTAGCGGTGTGCGAGACAGCCCTGTAGCAGCCTGACTAGGTGGTCCGCTATAATCGGACCGCTCCATTTTAGAAGGCCTGGAAAGATACCGTCTATGCCTGCTGCCTTGAAAGGTAGGAAAGTGTTGATTGCCCATAGCAGTTTTTCTTTGTTTATGATTTCCCGAGCAACCTCCCAGTCTTGGTCGGTTGTCGGTCGTTCGCATGTGTCCGCCCATATCTGTTCAGCCTTAAGTTTACAGCCTGGGAAATGGGTAGTCAGTAGGATTTCACTTATTTCAGCGTCGCTGGTTGTGACGGTATTGTCCGCTTTTTTAAGGCAGCCGATGGAGTGGACCTGCTCTTTGGAGAGACAGGCTTTAACCTTGGATGCCTGGTTGCTGGTTTCGATATTCGTACAGAAGCGTCGCCAGCTCTCTACGCTTCTCTGACGGATTTCCTTTTTAAATCGTTTTCTCGTGTTTAGGTACATTTCCCAGTCCGTGGGTTCTCTGGTGTTCATAGCCCTGTTAAAGAGTTTTCTCAGCTTTCGCCGTAATCTTTCGAGGGACGAGCACCACCAGTGCCGCCCCCTCCTGGACGTGGGTGTGGTAAGGGGACAAGACTGCTCGTAACTTGAAGTAAGTAGTGAGGTGATCTTGTCTGTGTAACTATCTAAGTCCTTGACTTTGAGGTTGGTTAAAGGAAAATGTAGGTTGTCAACACCGGCGCTGACTAGATTTGCAAATTTTTGTTTGTCTGTCTTGCGTGGTAGCCTACATGGTTTTGGTTTTGTTGTCTCTATATTTATAGAGAAGCGAATCCATCTGTGGTCAGAGCATGAGGCTTCTTCAGCCACTTGCCACTGGGTGATGAACTGGGGGTAGAATTAATCAAAATCCTTTCTTAGCGGATGCCTAAGTCATAACATCTACCTGCATGCCAAATTTCAGCCCGATCCGTCCAGTGGTTTGGGCTAAATAGATCACTATGTCAGTCAGTCAGTCAGTCAGTCACCTTTGAGTTATATATATTTAGATATCTATAATCGTATAAAACGCGAATCATAACTGCATTTCGAGTCACAAGACTATCAAAAAGAGTCAAGACTCTCAATACCTACTACATCTATCTATATAAACATCGACCGGAATAATTCCGAATGATTCCGGGTCATTTGGGAATTATTCGGGATTTTTCGTTTTATCCTCATCGGAATATTTGGAATTATTCCGGCCTTACATCTATAGTTGCTGCTATAAATCATCATTCAATTTACAACCTGTTAAATTGAGCTTAGCGTGACGAAGCGGCCGTGCCGCGTCTCCATAATTGAAGCATTAGCAGTTAATTGACTCATGTCGGTTGATATAATAAGTAATCAAAGACTATATCGTAAAGTATTATCATAAGTTCAAACCTTGTTCAAACGCTCCATAATATTTACGTTAATAAGAATATGGGCCGATCGAACTACATTATGTAAAGAAAAAGAATAACCATAAAATAAGGACATTTCACGTTACTGCCATCTATTGGCAAGTTTAGGGAATGGCCGTTTCATAGTTCTTTATGTAGTCTACGTCACAGAATATAGATGGCGTAACTGATTTTTTTTATTACAATGAAAATGCAAAGCACCCGCTGTGAGGCGCTGTGCGTGTGTGTATGCCTGTATCCGACGTCCGTAGCTGGCAGGAAACAGTAAATAAAACGTATAGATCTGCCAACCCCGCGGGTGGTGAGATGATTATGATGCTAGGCTACCAGGATCTTCAGTTCCGTTATACAGTTAGGCATATTTTATTTATTGTACCTACTGCTAGTATTTTTTGGCCGTAATGAGAAGATATTCCTACCTACCTACTTAAAATGTAACAAAATTATAAGATAAAACTATGTCGGCGTTATCAACATGGAAACCACAAAAATTATATTGTAGAAAGTTTATAATCAATACAAATAGATGTATTCAAATACTTTCGTTGAGCTTGAGCCACAGGACTAGTCGTACACCTACTTATCATACATTTGTTGAACGGAAATTGTGCTCCTGACCCTGTCGAATGCTCTGCCACCCCACATACTTTACTTATACTTAGGTCAACGAACTCTTGTCACCATAGAGACGCCAAAGCGTCGTCACAGCTGTCAGGGATACCCCATGAATTTGACAAATTATTACCATTAAACATGTAAGTATCTATACTATACACAATTTTCAAAATAAGCATAACATAACCAGCTTGTGTTAATTGTGACTATGGCATTCGTAATCTTCGACCAATTACTTGGTCGAAGTTCGTAATGCTACTGAGACTAAAGGATCTCTAAGTCCTTCGATTTCGCCATTAAGCTGTTAAGAAGACCAGTGTTGTATTCGTAGATAGATTGAAAAACTGAGCCCAACTGTATATTGAACAAATGCTTGGACTCATAATTAAGTAGGTAGGTATTAATCATCTTCAGATCATGCTAGACATAAACCTGCATCTACCTATACCTATACGTATAGGCTTCGCACAAGTAAAAAGCGTCTATCCTCTCCTCTTACTTGGTGGGGATCGCTGCTCTTTACCCTATAATAAAAAAACGCTCTTATAAAAAGCACGCTTATGTACTCGCAATATTTTAAAATATAAATATTCAATAACGGTCGGTAGGTAGGTACTTAGCCACATGAACAATAGCGCAGAAAGTCTATTGTGTAAACATATTCCGAGAAGAGCTCTTTGAGACGGGGCTGTCACGAGGCACATGTTGTACAAATAAAGTTATTTTTGTTACGAAAAACCCTTATAATGTTAGCCCAGATGGTAACAAAGAAAGTACCTACAAGTTTCTATGGAACTTACGTAAATAAAATCACGCGAAGCGAAGGTCGAGGTCCCCGTTGAAGTTGTAACTATTCTCTAATTTTGGACTCACAGTGAGTGACGTATCGTATGCATTTAAAAATCTGCTATTTATACAGTGTATATGCCGTATATGGAAATAAATAACAAATTGTCCCGCATATCAGTAGCTCAGCTGCTGATATGCGGGATAATTGCAGGACAGCATTATGCGGGGCAGCTGGCTTGCAGGCGTCGCTTCTGAGGCTTTTTCCCATCTTAGTTGGGGTCGGCTATCCAGTCTGTAATGCGGCTGAACTTCGATATTTGCGGTGAAGCGACTGCCATCTGACTTCCACAACCTTTCTTTCTTCATTTCTTTCGTATTGTATTTCATATATTGACTTTAATTTAATAACGAACGAAGTTTGCCAGGTCAGTAACTAGTTGTAGGTAAAATAATAAAAATGAGTGTGTGTTGCTTCTTTTTTTTTCATCATCATCATCATCATCATCATCATCATCATCATCTTAGAGTTGTTTTGCGCGGTTACTCCCAAAACTTCCGCCTGAAAGCCCCTGAGCTTGCTCGTACACATTTTCCTTTTGTTTTTTTTTATATGGTCGATACGCTCGCGTTTGACCACTATCTCACGGCTCACCTGTTGGTAAGTAACGAAGTGGTTCACGGTGGAGCACGCTTACTTAGAAGTAACGTTTTCACTCTAGTCCTGAAGACACCCAAGTCATAGCTAACCGGAAACACAGATTCGGGCAAGGCATTCCACTCCTCGGCAGTACGCATGATGAATGTTTCGCCGAATCGTTTAGTAGATTAGTAAAATATAATGTATGACTTTTATAAGAGTGACTGCTGTCTAACCTCCTAAATCCGAGAGAAAAATCTGTGCTAAAACAGCACACCGGCACCGCTCGCCACCGAACTCCCGAGCCATGCGCTCATTCGAGACAACGGACGACCTCACTTTCCTTTCCAAGGTGAAATATCAAAACCCGTGTACTGGATCTATAATAGGTACTTATCATAATATCTGTTATGAAAGTGTAATACGCATAATAATGTAGGTTCAGCTTGGGTTCAGCCTTTTATAACTAGTCGATGAACGTGTTATGAAGCTAAAATATTTTTGAGAGAAACGCCGTATATATTTTAACAAGTAACGGTTCACTGGTGACCCCTTCTATAAGATTACGTATTTTGTATACAGGATATCGATAATCTAAAGCCATTTGTTAAATTAGGTAGGTAAGTACCTACATACCTACCTACATTTTTTCTTTATTTAAGTAACAGAACTGTCACTATTATATTAGGTACAGTCACATTAGGTACAGTCGGCATTAAAAGAAAACGATTGCACAGATTTCAAGAAACCGAATGAAAAATTCCCATCAGGTAGGTAGTAAAACAGCATTTTTTCATCATAATATGTAGGGTATAATACTGACTTTACGTATAGGTACGTGTCCGTGTCCGTTTTTATATATTTTCGTTACTGATTATTTTCATATAGGTAATATTATTATCCAAATATTGACAGTAAGAAACTGTGACGTCATACTTCTGTTTCTTCACAGACTTTATGTTGTACTTTCTTCACAGACTGTTTCTTGCATAGAACTAGAACCTGAACCACCCTAGGACTTAATGTTTTGTTTGACAATAATTAAAAAGGAACTGATTTGACTTGACCGGATTTGATAGTGAAGTGCCTTCCTTAATAAATGTTTAAATTAATGTTAGGGTCCCTAATGAAAGATTTTCCTAACTTAGGGAAATCTTTCATTTACCTACTTATAAGTAGTATATATTCAGAACTTACTTAAATAACTTCAAAGATAAAATATTTAAATTACAACGTCGAAAAGGAGATTATTTTAGCTGCATCGTAGGCTTTATTCGGACTTTATAGCTAGCCAGACGACCTACATAGCCGTTACATTGCAAAATAAACGATCCGGGCGCGCGTACCTTGTATATAGGTACCAACGTCCGTCTACATACAAACCATGAGAGCAATCAATAAAATACTATATAGGCGGTCGTGTACTGTCGATGCCTACATACGCACGGAGCGTCGGGCGGCGGGGGCTATCTGACCGAACCAGAGTTGATTTTTCATCCAGCTTTTGAGCTCTATGATATTATATGAGATTATTTTCCGACTGCTGAAGATAAAAGATGAACTTCGACAATATAATTAAGTATCTACATTTCATTAAGTAGATACCTAAGTATATTATAAGTAGATAAGATGATCTCTGTGGGGTCATTGTTTGAAAATTTTGACCTGTCTACAGTTTATTATATGTAGGCTAGGCAGATAATCTGCAGTACCTAATACCTATATATATACAAATAAAATAAAACGTAAATATGTAAAGTAAACATACAACTATTAAGGCTCAGTCACATTAAGGGCAAGGTCTCTTTACCACAAACGACTCCATTAATAATTAGATTGCTTATAATAGTTATAATACCTATTAAATTGTGTCTGTAATTTTTTTTTTTGGTATTTTTGTAGACTTACTTATTAATATTATTTTATTTTAGTATTTTTCGTGGCATAAACTTTATTTACAACTCACTGGCACTGACCCAAACCTAAATTACAAAAGTGAACAAACTATTTTAACATATTTATATTGTACTTTTATTGATACTTAATATTGTTATAGATACTCAACCTAATTAACTCTTCAATCATTTATCATATCCATAAATTCAATTTATTACTATTTTTAATGACAAATAAAGGTTATCGATTTTAATATCGATCAATGACCATAGATCTACGAAGAGCTCTTTTCTCTATTCGTTCCAGCTGTCAATGACATTTCGACGTTCGAAACGTATTTTTACAAAATGTATTTTGCCTAATTATTTTAGTCTAATCTCAACTTACATAATTTATTTCTGTAAAAATACCAAAGTTATGCATTTAAATGAATTTGTGCACTAATGTTACTCGATCATACTCAGTGAAATTTGGATATGTCACAACATCTTGATAACAAAAATGGTATCAACTTTGAATTTAGACGAAAAATACAATCGAGGTGTGTGCGTCATAGTTTCAATGTGACCTATTTTAAATGAATCTGTTGATATATTGAATTGGACTTAGTAGTATTGTTTGTGTGTTGCAGTGAGGCGGAATTTCTGTTTTTATTTGGATATTCAAGACCATGGTCTCGCCCGATCTCTTTCTCGCAGAATTCAAGACATGGGTTTAGTAAGTATTTGAGTGTTTTACCGCCAGAATTGCCATTCCCTCCTTTATGACATGACCAAACAGCTACTTGTTCTGTAGATACGTTGCCACATATTTGTTGGTTAGACATTGAAGTATGACCAAAACAGGGATAACAGTATTTCTTAATTATTTGTCTGACATAAATTAGGTAAACCACATTTGGTTATGTTATCAACGTTCCGTTTTATGACATTATGTATGGCTCTCAAAAAAGTAATAATTTTGTAATTGGCATATTCTACAGTAAGCATAATATTTACAATTGCAAGAAAGTAGTCATATTTTTGTTGGTGTGTTAAAGTTTAGTTACCGTTTATTATTATTTAATTTGTAAATTTAAGTCAAATTAATGTAGTGGTTATTAAATGTTAGCGGAAAATGTTGCGCGTATCGGAACGTAATTACCGTCCACCAATGAAAAGTAATGCCCCTTCCACTTGGTTACCCTACGAGCGCCCCCCAGTGACCAAAATACGAACTAATGTGAAATATCTCCATCTTGTATGACAGATTTGTGTTTGTTGTTACTTTTTCGATTTTATTTATCAATTGTGTATAAATAACATTAAAAAGTGTATAAAACGTTGCATTATTAACCTATAATTACACGGTTCAATGAATATGACAGACAATTTGAGCGTATTTTTCAATAAGAGGTAAATCTACGAGTGACGAACATAGTGGTCGTCTGAGTGACTAGTATATAGTTACTTATTTTTGTGATAAGCGAAGTGCGGGGGCCTCGCGGACGGCTTTTATGTAAGTATATACCGTGCATATTACTTCCACGTGTATACCGACCAAGCTATCATGTCAGAATTGTTTAGAAAACAGTTTAAAACAGTTGTAGATGCTGGTGAGGCACGTAGCTTGCGTTCAATTTTAGGTCATCTTTTGTACGGTCGCGTTAGACCTGCCGCCGCAAAGCGAAATGCAACGGCCCGAGGCCGCGCGGCGCGCTCTGCCGCGCTGCGTTGCACTACATCCATTTTAAAAGCCGTTTGAAATGTAGTTTCCTTCGGGTTACGCGTGTGTCTGCTTAATTTTTGACAGTTGATATTGCTTTAATAAACTCAAGGGGATGTCAATCTTAAGTTTTTAGTCTTAAGGGTGAGTTTGGTATGCGGTAGTGTGATGTGTTATTTTTTTACGCGGGACGGTTGGCGCGAGTGTGGAGGGCGCGATGCCGCGGCCCGTCGGCGTCGGCTTGCTATGCCGACCGTATTTCAAGGAAAACTCATGTGTGTTCCGGTGCGCCGATAGCTCGCTGTTCGCACTCGTAGTCGCCCCGTTACTTTGTCCCGTCGCAAGCATCGCTCAATAACATATTCCGAGAATGCCCTCTGACCAAAGTGTCGCGCGCTCGCTTAGGCAGCTGTTGCGACACGTACATTACGCGTATTAGGTCAGTCTGCTGCAATGCTGACTTTCACATAAAATTCTACTGCACACTGTTTGTTGCATTACCATAATAACATTAACAAATTCCAATAAGAGTTGCCAGAAAAAATGTTAAAAGTACCTACTTTATTAAATTATGTTATTAACTGGCAACATTAAAGTAATTATATTTTTTTGCAAGGAGTATCTATTAGTTCTGTCTTAAAATGTTTTTGCTTCCCTATATTGTAAATAATGTGATAAAAATTGAGTTTAGTCTACAAGGTACATACCCAAAGATCATAATTATTATTTCTCTAAAGACAAATCATTGCAACTACAATGCATTGACATTCAACCTTCTATCTATAACTAAGCAAACTGCAAGGTTGGCATGACTTCAGAAACTGAAATCCAACTGGATTAGAATATACTTACAATACTAAATGCTAACTCACTTGTTGAATAGGCATATGGGTAGCTTACCAATGTGATTACTCGTCAATATCAAATGAGTACCTTTGTTTCACAAAATTCAGTTCCATGTTTCGCAATATTTTGTTTTCATTTGTGATGAAAATTGACACTGATGCTGAATCATAAATAATTTGCTGTACATACATTAATAAATTTGCACTAGCTGAGCAAAATTTTAACTTTTACTCTATCTTTTATATGACTGATTATATTACTTGAACATTTTAAATAGCAAAAAAAATTATGCCAGTTCGTAAACTATACTGTCTGAAAATAGACTTGTTCCTTTATGTCATAAATATTTAAATAATGTTTTACATATTTAAAAAAAAACAGTTGCATTATGGTGTTATCATACACTTGTCTTGTGCTACTTGATAATTATTCAAAAATCGGAATGATAGGAAAGAAAGAATGAAAAATATGTTTATTTTGACCACCTTCTCTCTTCTATTTACTTGAATCTATCTCAATCAGAGGTTTTAGGAAAATGTTTGTATAATTCACATTTGATATACCTGTTGCTTTACAAACACACCTCATATTTTTTAATGAAAATAGAATCTCAAACTTTTGTTTTAGACAAATTATAAATGAAAGAACAAATTCTAGGAAAGAAAGAAAAAATGGTAATTTGTTCTACATACAATATCTTCAATATTGATACAAAATTTTTGTATTCTAAATTCAATACAGTGTCTTTGGTAGCCATACCAAATATTTGGAAGGTTATCTTTTTCAGGTTTTTACCAATCTTATGAGTTAAAAGCAAAATTATTAATGAAATGTAACATAAAAGGTATATGACATATATAGCTATAAAATTAGACTATTAAACTTAAGGAACTTAAGTAAAAGGAACCAAATCTAATAAAAATAGACTGCATTATCTCGGTACATAATATGTCACATTTTGTGCAAATATTATGCCCAAGATATATCTGTCAAAACATGCTCCATATGCGTATATTAACACATTTATTGTGTCTTTTGGAGATACCGTGAGGTGCTGAGATCCAATTTTCAATCCACTTGCACCAGGGCCTCATTTGTCTTGCAGCTTAGGTCCAAGATATGTGTCTCGAGGCATACCAAATTTAACTCCAGTTCTGTGTTTTTTTTCTAAAAGTAGCCACATATTTAAAATGCCCCCACAAATAATGAATAAATATGTTAGTCTGACATTTTATACTGATATATCAATCCTTACTAGCTGTTGCCCGCGGCTCCGCCCGCGTGGGATTCTGATCCCTGTCTGAGCCTGATATGTTTTATTCTGATGTATAAGCTATATTACCTATTGTAAAGTGTCATTAAAATATATTCAGTAGTTTTAACATTAAAGAGTAACAAACATCATCACATACCTACTTACAAACTTTCGCGTTTATAATATTAGTAGGATAGTGACCGAATGTTATTGTTGCTTTATCATTGTATGAAATCATCATTCTTCTTCTTTGGCAAGCTAACAGTGCAGTGTTGGAATTAAATTTTAGATGGAAACCATTTTATATGATGGGAATAGGGGAACATAGGTAATAATTTAAATCTAGCAAACACGTTGAAATGTGAATATACTGAATACAATTCATCTATCCAATTCATCTCAAATAGCCATGTGTTTTTCTTGCAAACATTTGCTAAATAATCATATTATTTACATAATTTTTCACTGAATACAATGAATTCTAATGTATTATTGATATAGACAGGTAAATCTAAGAAACTTTCCAATAACAAAATTAAATGTGTCGTCGGTGAGTGAGTGTAACCTTGAACCTCCCATGGTCACTTCTTCCTCATGGCATAGTGACTGAACCATGGGGGAGTGCCTGTTGCGGTTTGTTTTATATCTTTCTCCTTTCACTGTTCTTGAGTCCCTACAAATTCTTGAACCGGCCATATTTTTCTCCAAGAGGGCTGGTTTTCTACTGAAGTAATCCCCCCTAGTGATGTCACTGCGCGTCCTGCTGGCTGTTGTTCGTCTTTTCCGTTTTAGAGTGCCCAAAATGCCAAAAAAGCATCTCTGCTACTCACCAAGTTATGGTGCGGCAGCGTTATACAGCTTACACTTTCGGATTGCGTGGTCATGGCTTTCCTTGTCGGATTCACCGCATGAGCACACTGCACTGTAGAGTCGCATAAATGTCTAGCCGGTGTGGGCGTTGCTTGAAGCAGCCAGAAAGCTGGGAATGATGAAATCCGGTTCTGTTGGCTATTAAGATTGACCCCCATAATTCTGTCCCGGCCCTCTCCCTACAAGCGATTTGCCGCAATTGTGGCCCCATAGCGCAGTAACGGCTTCACCGCTCGCTCGGTTCCTATGTCGGGTTAACTCATTGTCAGGCCGTCACCGATATGGCCTCGACGTGTGTGCCACTTGCAGGCTGAAAGTTGGCCTCCGAGGAGATGAGGTCGGCCGGTTGTCCAGTCGGTGAGGTCAGTGGCTGACGTGGTGTTTCCGGTTGCAGCAGCAGGAGGTGTTCCTGACGTCGCGCGTGACGCACGTGGTGCGCTCGCGGCCGGCGCCGCCCCCGGCGGGCGCGCGATGGGCGCCGGCGCGCCGTGAGTGGCGCGCGCGCGCTGATGCCATGCTGGAGCGCGTGCCCGCGCGAGCCCCGCCGCACGAGCCCCGCCAGCCCCAGCCCCGCGAGCCCCAGGCCGCGCACGCCCGATACGTGCAGCTCACCGTGCAGAAGGTACTGGAATGATTGATTTAGCACTACATGTAGATTCATTAGTTAGTGCGATGCTGTATCCTGTTGAGCTTGTTCCGTGTGATCACTCGACGTGCCTCTGTACTGTCTATGCATGCCGCTCTGTCGCTAACCTCTCTCGCTCCTCTACCGTTCTATTATTTATGTTGTCACTCGGCTTCGATATTATTATATATCTTTACAAATATTTATTAATCTTTCAGGCTATAAGTCTATTGGATAAACTGTATGATACATTCTTCGCGGCGTCGCGCAAAGCGAATGTCACGTACTTCACTAAACATTTTATCAAGATTGAGTTTTTGGACAAGTATGATACTACATTTATAAGAAAACGATCATGTTATACTCGCTCCGCACCCAAAATTAATCGTTTCCCTCGATTTCAGACTGTGCAGACCTATCTATAAGGAGTTCGATGAGTGGCCGGAGATATCGCTAGAGCCGGACCCACCCAAGGAAAAGAAGAAGGAGACCCCAGAAAAAAAGACTAATACCAATCAAAACACTAAGGAAACAATACAGAAGTAATCTACTTTTTGAATCGACACCAGCGGAGTCTACACACTTGATTCTGATTTTTAACACGCTTAATACCTATTGCAGGATGACGAGAAAAAGTCGGCCGCGTATCAAGGAGCGGGAAGAGAAGGAGGCGAAGGGCGGGTACTGCGAGATGTGCAACAGCGAGTACGCGGACGCGGCGCTGCACCGGCGCTCGCCGCACCACGTGGCCTTCGTGCGCGACCACGCCAACTTCCTGGCGCTCGACTCGCTCATCGGCGCCGGCGCCGACGTGTCCGCCTTCCTCGACAAGGCCGCGCCCGTCAACGGCGAACGGCGCTCGCTGAGAAACATGTGCAACGGAGACACCGAGTCAAAGACCAGGCGCTCCATGCGCTCCCAGTCCCCCGACTCCACCGTCAACGGCAACCAGAGCCCGAGGCGCAACGGTATAGACGACGAGCGGAAACACAACACTAGGTGCAGCAAACGTGTGACCGAAACCCCAGTCGAGGACCGGCAATACTACAAAGTCGTCGGTGTCACTACCAAACTGAGGTCCAGCGGGAGCTTTGCGACGAAACAGAAGGATTCGCCGCCTCCGTGCAATGGCACCAAGCCTCTAGTTGTCAAATTTAGGAAAGTACGGCGATCGGAGCTCTCGGTGCTGAGTGACGAGGCTGAGCAGTTTATGTTCCCGAAGCGCGCCAGCTCGACTAGTTCGACGTCGTCGGACGATGATGAGGAAGAGGACGATGAGGAAGACAATAGACAAGTAAATGTGCGGCGCAAAGTCACTCCACCTCCGCCTCCGCCGCTAACGACAGAGAGACGGAGGCAAGCTCGCCCGTTAGCTCTCAAAGAAGAATCTTCTGAGGAGGATAGTTGGCCGGAACATAAAAGGAGGCGTAAAAAACGACCACAGGTAGCGGTGAGAAGAAATCGAAGGGTTCCTTGTAAAGCCCCGTCTGTTGAGCCACCGCAGGAGGTCCCAGAAGTAATAGAACAACTGGAACCAGCAGAAATTACTGTTCCCGCTCCGGAAGCGACACAAGTTAGTCCTTTGCGAGAAGAGCCCGTTGAGAAGTGTATGAAGTGGGAAGATGGGAAATTGAAGTACACGCCTGCTGTTGAGCAGCTGGAGTTTGCCTTTGAGTGTGTGCCGCACAGTGAGCCTTGGTTCGAGACCTTCAAACGGCAGGATGAAGACAAGGTGCTCACTAGAAATGTGCCCAAGTATTTTGGTAAGTTTGATTTTTTGAAGCGCTTTCATTAGTGGCATTAAGCTTTTAAATATACGGGTTCCAGTTCTCAACAGATAAACATGCACCTTTTTACATATTAAATATAGAAACATTTAACCAATGCAAATAGACAAATTCATGCATTTTGTATGAATGATTTACATTGAGGCCCTAGAATATTATATTTGATCACAGTATTCAAATCCCCGTTGAATTTCTTGCCGCAGTCTTCTCGGCCGGGGCCGCGTTTCGAACTAGTGGTCCATTTGTCTTTAATTTTTGTTTAAATTTTGACGATTGTAAGTGCCGTTTTGATGGTCTATAAAGAATAAATGATTTTTTATTTTATGTGTATCTTCACTGTTCACTAACACACTCTAACAAAAAAAAATTAAAACAGGCCATGAAATAGAGTAAATGAAAACTATACGCCTTTTTATATCCAGGGTAGGTAGGGACCGCATCTCTCTAATTACCTCTGGTCATATTAATGCACGGCACAAGCTTCCTGTCATCATATCATCTTTTGTCTACCTAATGCTAAGTAAAGGTGAACGCAGACCTAGCCGCACCGCATTCACCGCAGTCATCGCTTTTGTATTTGACCGCTTCGGGTACTGCGGCGCGTCTAGGTGTGCGACGTTGCATAGAACTTCTCATAAAGAATTCGGAATGCGGTAAATGCGGTGCGGCTAGGTCTGCGTTCACCTTAAAGTTGTCAATCCTCTTGTTACAAACATTAGCTGTGAGAATTTGATAGTGCCAAACTGTATCTGCTTTTCTAGTTATATAATTGGTACCACTATCTCAAGTTTATACTTAACAATGTCAAATATCAAAACAATTTTCACTTGATAATGTGTTTAATTTGATACACTATTGAATTGAGCTAATTAAAAACAATATGGTATGTGTATTTATTGCAAAATGTAAGTTCGGTATAGTTTTGGTGACTTTTCAGTAGTCAATTTTAGTTATTTTGTGCAAATTTTATACAAATTACAGTCATTTTAGGTTCAAATTTTATTATGCTTAATATGCGTCTTACTTAAAAATACAAACAATACTTTCTCATTACATCACACAAAGCAAAATTAAATTACATTGTTGGAGACAGCCAAGTATTTTTAATTAAATTATATACTTACTTTTCTTTAAATCTGGCTATTATTTTATTATTTAGACTACCAATGTGTACGTTGCGTGATTACTAACGTATTTTATGTCTTGTTTCAGCACTCTACTCAAAATCGCCAAAGTTACCCTATGAGTTTGGTCAGTTACCACCTTTGAAACCAAACTGCTGTCCCCTTAGCGACTTAGTGAGGCGGGATGACAAACCCGGACCGTCACGCTCATACGGTACTAGGGGGATGAAGAAACAGAAGATCAGGAAGCGGACAGCGGTTGTACAAGCGCTCGAAGCACACCCGCGGAAATCTCCCCGGGAACACGCTTCTACGTTAGCCATACTCGGCTCTGCAGGACTATTGCACCGTCGGAAGCACGCCGACGACACCAAGTCCACAGCGTCAGAAGACACTATCAGTGATACCCACAGTAAAATAGACCCAGTGATTTCAGAAACCCAGGAAGCATCGGAGAGGCTACAACAGTTTTTATCTGAAGTATTCGAAGACGCGGGCGAATTCGATGTTTCGGAAGAGGTCATGGACGGCGAGGCCGCCATGGCGACATCTACGAACCTACCCGATGTGTCTAGTCTTATGTCAGAGTGTGAGAACTGTGACCTAATCCGCAATGAAATTAAAGAAGCGGCAGAGCGACCGCGCGGCCGTCGCGGGAAGTTCAAAAAGAAGAATCGAACTGGCTGGCCGAACAAAAGGAAGCAAGCGAAAAATAGTTCGAGGACCAATAGCGTGGAATCTGAGCATAAAGCGGACAGCAGCTTAGATAGATCGTCGGCTGAGCCGCCCGATGATGATACCACGCAGGATACAATTAGCGAGGAGGATCCGAATCTATCGGAGACCGAGAAAGAGGACAAGACTATTATCGAGGATATGAAGACGGAGGAAGACTCGCAGGACGCGACGCTGACTGGCGACACGGCGGACGAGGCATGCGAGTCTATGGATGTTTCGGAAGCCAAGGAGACTTCTCTACAAGAGTTGAAAGCTGCGTTGATAGAGGAGAAAGCGAAAGCTGAGGAAGAGCGAAAGGCTCGGAGCTCAGAGACTGAGGAAAGCAAGAAGAAGGCCACGAAGCGGGCCTTAGCCGGGCTCGGCGACTGGCTACAGCCGGTGGTCCGGGTAGCGCGAGTGGACCCGGCGGCCGCCCGCCGTCTCCGGTCCGCGGCCCGGCCGCGTTCCGCCCGTCGCAGGTAGCGCTACTAAGTCCTCCGTCAGTGTTATTCTTTGTTGTTATTTATTTTGTAAATGTGCGGCGGACGACCGGGAATATCAGTATTTAAATTGTTTCTTTTTGTTTATAAGAGAATAATATATCTCGAGGCTGCGAAGTTCGGATCCGGAATGTGTAAATACAGCTGTAATATATTTAAGGACTGTGAAACTCATGCATGTGTCGTGTGTGTGTACGTATGGTGCGGTACGTAGAATGTCGCGAGCTTAGTTTGTATATAAATGTTATTATTGTACACTTAGAGAGTATCTTTCTTTTTTAAAGGGTTAAAGGAGATGGAGGAATATCTTCAACCGTTACCACGTAAATGTTACAATTTGTAATTGATCGCTGTTCGTAGTAAAATAAATAGGCATTATGATAAATGTGTGTTAACTCTGAATGTTGTCTGTACTACCGATTAGCCAAACCTTTAAAGTTTTTTTGTTGACACTACATTTTATATTTCTGGAGCCATCTCCTTTATCTAATGTCAAACTTCAATATAAAGTTGTATAAATACTATGATTCTCAAACTGTAGTTTTATTTTATTTTATCTAACATGTTTTATCTGTTTGTGTTTATAGGTATATGAACATATTTTGTATGAAATCAAAAGGTTTATGTAGATTATTAGTGTCTTGACTTGAATGGTGACCCCCTTTTCCGAGACTGCCTTCAGCTTACCATCAGGCGAGGTGAAGTCGAATTGAAGTGTCCTACAGAAAAGACGTTTTAAAGAAAGCACCGATCAAGAGTAGGAAACAAAGAAAGTAGAAGAAGTGAAAACAGTATTGCAGGACCATAGAAAGTGTAAAGACTTTGTCTCTGCCTACCCTAATGGGAAAGAGGCGTGACTATAAGTACGTATGAAATCAAAATTCCCTGAAATCACTAAGCGTGTTGTAAGCAATGCGAGTTAGTGCTTAGTTGAAGCACGCCGGATAGGATTACAGGGAACTAAAAATACGACACCGGTCATGCGAGCATGCGATGTGCCGTGTCGTGTTTCCAATGAAATAGTTCTTCGAGCATATCCCGACGGCGATCACTGTATGTTAATTTGGCAGTACCGGATTAATTTAGCTGTTGCCCGCGGCTCCGCCCGCGTGGAACTCTGATCGCTTTCATCGCTGATAGTAGCGTGATATATACCTACTATACTAGCTATTGCCCGCGTGGATGTTGGTTATCGCGACCAAACATAGCCTATGTCCTTTCTCAAGGTCTAATCTACCCCTATACCAAATTTCATCAAAATCGGTTCAGTAGTGAAAGCGTAACATACAGACAGAATTACTTTGGCATTTATAATATTAATACGAAGTATGGATTTATTGGTAGATACTAGATAACGTGGCTTCCTAATGGCGAAATAATTTTTGACTTCGGTCCAGTAATTCTTGAGTTTATTCGTTACAAAAATACAAATATTTCCTCTTATAATATTTATTAGTAGGTAGGTGATCCTTTAAGCCTTATGAACTGTCTTTGGATCTTTTTTAACTATTTAAATATGACAGACAAGTAGCCTATGGACGTATGCAACACCGGGAGTCACACTCTTGCTGCCGACCCTGAAGAAACCTAATGCCCTTCTTGAAAAACCCTTATTGTAGTCGCTTGGGTCAATCACAGCAGGAGGTCTCACACAAATACGGTCTGCGGAGGGTAGCGACGGGCGAGAACTGTGTTGCGTTGCGTTTTTCTACGAAGTCCACCCACGCGGCGTATTATTACTTGAAAATGTAATGGCCTTAACTACATTCATACAGGATTAGGCAGAGGTGAATTAACACCCCCATTCCACCAATCATTGTATTAGGAGGTCCCACACTCCCACGTAATCGGGGGTGAGCCTATTACCGTATTTCGGGCACTATTGTTGACTCGAGCTCGAGCCATGCATCTGAGGCTGAGTCTGGGCTGTATTTAATTATCTGTCAGATGTTTAACAGCACCCCTATCCCTTAGTCGTCTTGTACAACACCGCATGGGAAGAGATGGGGTGGCCCAAATTCTACTCTGCCGGGAAACACGCGGCATCAACAGAAATAGTCAAATCCACAACAAAAGTGTGATTTTAACAGAAAAGCCGTTACCTACAATTTTACAACAGTGGTAACCTATACCTATAAAAATGGGTCCGACAGTTAACGGTTCTTTCAGTTCTCATTAAAAAACAATGAGCCTTTGCGTTCTTGGCAGATGTGATTTTTAAGTTGAAATATTAATGACAACAGTTATTTGGCCAATGATTTAAAATGTATAGAGAAATAAAAATGCGTCCAAAAAAAATAACTCAAAGATGTTACGTAGAAAACATTAAATTTAAAAATAAGCCAATGGTGCTATCGGCGTGTTTATGCGTATTTTTTTATACCACTTAGGTGGCAGACAAGCACAGGAACCACCTGATGGAAAGTGGTTACCGTGGCCTATGGATGAGTGCAACACCAGGGGAGTCATTCGTGCTGCCGACCGACCCTGTAAGAACAGAGAGATTCTGTGCCGTCAGCGCGGAATACAAGAGGGACAAAACTGGTCTTCCCAGTGACAGCACAGAACCTCTCCAGTGAGCTCTGGCTACCCTACTGTTGTGTTCCCGTCGCGCCGGGAGCCTGGCACACAACACGAAGTTACCCGCGGTATTCTGTATGGCCACAGATAACATAATACTAAAGTATGGCGGAGGTACTTCCAAAGTCGGACTCGGACTGCTCAATTGGGACGAAAATACCGTCGTGTCCTACCTCCTATAAAAATGATGGTACAAACAAAATAGGCAGGTAATGAGGCGGACCCTGAGCTCCGACGTCATTCACGGATGCAATCAGGAAAATGCGTCTCCATGAAGATGATGAAAATATGCAGGTAATACGAGTGAAGATAATATAAATGAATGCATTGAACTGTTGCTATGTCCGACGCAGCTACCCAATTTTAGAGGGCAGAACTTTTAACAAAACATTATTGAGCAGTTAAACCTAAAAGGATCCCATTTCAATGAACATGGCACGCTACGCTCAGCGCCATCTTTGGCTCAATGACTAAACTTATTGTATGTATGAGAAGCGTCGTCGTCGATATGGAATCGGCCGTAAGATCGAAAGGTCACGGGTTCGAATCCTGGCCATTAGACCTAATGATCCTAATAAGTTCTAACATACTAGTTTGGAATAATTTCTATGCTCAGGTACTAGAGAGAAAAATCCGCAATGCTCTCAATATATGCTGTATAGGTACATGTTCATAAAATATTCATACATAAAGCATTTTCTCTAGTTCTTTAATACTACCTTCCTAATTATTTCTCTCTGTATTTGAAACAACAAGGTCAAGTTTGTTTTTATTTAATTTAGCTAGAAGGAATACTTACAATAAAATAACACTAATAAAAAAATGTTTTTGTTCATAGCACAATTTTACATATTATTGCACAATATGATTCGGAATAAGCCTACTAATTGAAATAAAACTATTTTTAACAGATTTTATGGTTATTTATTTAATTCATGTCCTCTGTCCATCCATAGCTACTGAAATATTAATAAATGATAATAAAACCAGATCAAACAAAATAGTTTTATTACAATGAGTAATATCAATGTAAACTTATGACAATGTTGTATCTGCTGCTACACAAACCTGCTAAATTGGAATAAAAAATTGCTACATTTAGTCCTGACAAAATGACGTAAGTCACACTGTATAAGTACATCTCTGAAGTTTAAATTTAGCCTCTGCCTACCCATTCAGGAATTTACAGGTGTATTTGTATGTATGTTAAAAATTGAGAAACTTTGGTGAGATCCAAAACGGAATTAGTGCCGTAATTACCAACCAGACAATAAGTTAATTCATTTGTTCAGGTATCTAAGATCAAATGAAAAACAAATGATCTAATCTAACAGGCGTATAATCAATAATATAACAGAATTTACACTTTATACATCATCATAATAGTATGCAGATGACTGATTAGTGTTTACATTGTCCATTCTTATGTGAATAACAAGTAAATTAAAATCAAACTAATCGCCTAATGCCTAAGAATCAGCCCAGTTGTACACTAACAACCTATGCAAAGAATTTATGCAGCCAGTATGTGTACAGCTAGCCTGAAATTCCATAGACAATTGTTGTATTATTCATAAACATCCTCTTTGTCAGCAATGTATTGGATTATGTCTTTTGGCCTAACAAGCCTCTCAGCGTCAGCATCGGGAATTTCAAAGCCAAATTCATCTTCCATTGCCATGATGACTTCTACATGGTCCAAGGAATCTAGCCCAAGATCGTTTATGAAATGGCTGTCTACATTTAGCTGAAAAAAAAAAAGCAAATTTATGCAACTGTACACAACTGTATTACCTATATTTTTTATACATAAAGCATTGAAGGTGAATCTACCTTTTCAGGATTAATTTTGTCATAAAGTTGTAGTACAAGTATCACCCTACTTTTAACTAGTTCTAATGTCAGCGGAGCACCACCGCTGTACAGGCGAACACTCTGGTTCTGAAACAAAATTTTAAGCAAATAAATGAGGATGTACCTTAGTAGACTTGAGCTTGTCGTAAGCCCTGCAAACTTTAAAGACTCTGTCCTCTATTTCTTTCTCTCCTGGCTTGGGCTGAGTCCTACAGTACTGTCGTTCGGTTCGCAGTGTCGGTACCTAAACATTACATACACATTTGTTATGCAATATGTTTGAGGTTATATTTTAGTAGTATGAGATGGTAATAACATAGTCTTTAATCCCAATTAACTTGCAGTGTAAAACAATACAATTTTGACCTAATTTTACCACTTTGCATTAAATATCACGTTGTATTCACTGATAAAAATGCTTACCCCATTTTGACGATTCAGACTGTTGTAAGATTTAATGGCAATGGGAATGGTGTTACATTTTTGCTGTAAGACAACAGTCGAAAGCCGGCATACTACCGGTGTCCTGTAGGTAGAGGATTTTCGTAATAATCCGCCTAGGGCACTGCGAACAATATTTGCAGCAGCCATTTTACAGACTTGAATCAAATGCGATTGGCGAATGGCGATGGAGAAATATTGACAGTTGGAGTTGGTATTTTGACAACTTTACCAGAACTAACCATAGACAACATAAGACAAATGAAAATTCGATCACGATTCATGAACGAAATGAATAACGAAGTCACAAGTAAATTATTATTGTTCAGTTTTCAGTGTTGTGGTTGTGGCAATACTCCCGCTGTAAAAAGTGGAATACGGCCTCAACTTTATAAAATACTAGCTTTTGCCCGCGGCTCCGCCCGCGTGGATGTCGATTATCGCGACCAAACATAGCCTACGTCCTTTCTCAAGGTCTAATCTACCCCTATACCAAATTTCATTAAAATCGGTTCAGCGGTTTAGTCGTAAAAGCGAGACAGACAGACAGAGTTACTTTCGCATTTATAATATTAGTAGGGATTTTATCTTAGAGTATCAGGATTTTATTGGATAGTTTTCCATATTTTCATTCTGAAAATTAAATAAACCTAAATTGTCTGTGACACGTCGTCTAGTGTCATGTCAACTCAGCTGTCAGCAGTTTGTCATATCTCTTTGTTTTTGTGGGATGCAGGCTGCGATGGCTTTTTGTTATTAAGCACATAAATATTAAAAAAAATGGGTAACGCTGACACAAAACTGAACTTTAGGAAGGCTGTGGTACAACTTACCTCTAAAACTCAGGTAAGAAGAATAAAATATCAATCGATGGAAGTTACACTACATTGGTGTCAGTATTGATGAAGTAATTTAATTTCAGCCTATTGAATCTTCGGACGATAGTTTTTGGGATCAGTTCTGGTCAGAGAGTGTGACTAATGTACAAGATGTGTTTGCACTCGTACCAGGGGCTGAGATCCGCGCATTACGTGAGGAATCGCCCAATAATCTGGCGACTCTTGTTTATAAAGCGGTTGAAAAGCTGGTGAAGATGGTTGATAGCAGCTGTAGAACTCAGAGGGAGCAGCAGACAGGTGATATATTTGACGTAGTAGATATTTGTAACTTAAACATAGTGTTCTGAAGTAATTTCGGTTAGTGTAGTAACCAGGCAGACCAGAAGATTCTTGTACACTTAAATATAATAAAATTGTAAGTCCGAAATTCTTGAAGTATATTGTTATTTTATGACTGAGGTTGTAATAGTAATATGCACTATGAATTTGCTATAATGTTGTATAAATGGGTTATGAAAAAAAATTACTGTTATGATGGTTTCATTCATACATTCAAATTTGCCCATATCACTTTTATTATTATTAGCTAAAGGGATTCCAATTGGGAAAATTTAAAGTAATAGTTAGTTTTACTTCATCTCAAACAATTTATTGAGGCAGGTAAGTGGTCACTAACACAAACAACTGCATATAGAAGCAAAAAAAAAATCTGATTACATTAAAAATTATAATTAATAAAATGTGATTGACTGTACTGTTTCATGTCCCACATTGGACTATAAAACTTTTTGCTATTATTTCCACCCTGGCTTTGCTGTGGCTATAAAATATATGCCTAAAATTAAATAATTTTCAAATATTGTATAGGAATTTGCTGGATTGATTGACATTTATGGTTACTGCTCTGCTCCCTTGAGTAGTAGCATGATGATATTTATATTTGTAACCTTCTTTAGTAAACGGGTATACAAAACAAAAATATATTTTTTAACTGTACCCTACTGGCTAAGACCATGATAAAAATATGACAAGAACTTATTATATTAATTTGGAGCAAACCAGGTACTTTTTTTTTTCCTGTAGTTACTTCATTATGACCTTAACATAGGTCCATAAACAGATTTGAGTAGAAAGGGTCAATATTAATTACTTTATTGTTCATTCATCAGGACCTAATAACAATTTTTTCTTCCAGCTCTTAATTGTGCCCGTCTGCTGACAAGAGTGTTACCGTATATGCTGGAGGAACCTGAATGGCACAGTTTCTTCTGGTCCTCGTTACCAGCCGCTGCTGAGAACGAGTCTGTACCCCTAGCTCAATCTCTGATTAACGCTGTTTGTGTGAGTATGAGTGCCCTGCTCCGTGCTATAGTCAATTCATTTTCTACAATATCTGTCTGCCTCTGTGTCGTGGCGGTAGTAAACGCGACCGCTACACAGGAGGCGCGGGTTCGACCCCTGCTAGGTATAATGTGCATTGGTCTAGTCGTGCCTCGGAGAGCACGTTAAGCCGTCGGCGGTCCCGGTTGCCATAAACAGTTATGGTGGTCGTTAGGGGTAGATGGAGCCTTAGGGCCGGCGCCCACTGCCGGCATGGCACGGCGTGGAATTTATTATATTAAAAACGATGCCGCAGCATGCCACAGCCTGCCGTGGCATCGTTTGACGAATAAAGTAAAATGAATTATAAAGCATATGAGATAAGGTTCAAAATAACTTGATTAGTAATAAATTCCATGCCGTGCCTTGCCGGCAGTGGGCGCCGGCCCTTATACATCCAATAACTAGTCGAACTGCAATTTTTCGATATCGCCAATGGGTTGTGGAGGCCAGATGGCAGTCTCGCCAAAATATCAAATTTCAGCGAAATCCGCAGTTAGACTGGAAAAAGGGGACTTCAGACTCAGACGCCAAAACCAGACCCCAGACTCGGAGATGAAAGCTTTGGATGCGACTGGGATTAACACTAGGATGGAAAGGGGACTCTTTTGTCCGCACTTAGCCTCCCTTTTGGGCCATTGTGCGTGGAAACGCTAGGATGAAGAAAAAGAATATCTGTCCCTTGTAAACTCCTAACTGATATAAAAAACGCGGCAGTTCCCAGAGAGGCTTATCCGGCCGAGGCCATCTCGAGGTCGTGTCATTGAGAGTATGATATGCCTGAACTAATAATACCGACTGTGCATTGACGCCTGAGATAAACAGTAGCTGTGATTCCAGTAATGTTATCCGCCATTAACACTAGTTCAGAGTTCTAAATATATTTATTCTATTTCTCTCAAGTAGTATATCGCAGAGACCGCGACCTGGCACGTGCTAACAAACTGGATGGTGGAGGTGTCCTACTGGCCGTATCTAGACACATATCATCGTCTCGCATCACAAAGTGGGAAAGCGGCTGCGAGGACATCTGGATCACGATTGAGACTACAAAAAACAAAATGCGTAGAAAAATAGCAATCTGTGTTGTGTACTTACCCTCCCCAATTCAGGAGGAAGCACTACGTGAATTCATTTTTAATGCAAGCGTGGTGTCGGAACAAGTTGACGACGTCATGATCGTCGGTGATTTTAACCTGCCATTTATCAAATGGATCAGGGACAGTGACGGATATAGCATAATTCCAACTCTACCAAACAATAATGGTGATAATAAAGAACACAGACTGACGAAGAATCTCTCTGACTTTATAACTTTAAGTGACTTACAACAGCAGGGTCTGGTTGCGAATAGTGATGACAATATACTAGATTTAGTTTTGACCAATGTTAACTGTACTACTAGGAAATCAGATAGCATATTAAGTAAAATTGATGACCGCCACCCTCCACTAAACATTGTTATAGACCTCAAACCGTGTCTCTTGTCCGTTGGCCAGCCTCGGCAGGATTTCAATTTTTATAAGGCTGACTACGATAAAATTTTACCTCTTCTGGAGCGCTTGGAATGGTCGGAAAGCTTCTCTGGATGCAGCGGTGTAGACGAAATGGTCTCAATTTTCTACGACCATTTGAATGACATCATTAGTGAATGTGTGCCAAAAAGAAAGCCGCGTAAATTATCTCATCCCATCTGGTTCACCAGTGAGCTAATCGGTCTTTTAAAAGAAAAAAATAAACTTAGACTCAGATCGCGCAAATATAATAATCCCCGGGATAGGCTAGAGTTCGAGTTAATCAGGAAAAGATGCGCCAAACTTATTCGAGACTGTCACACTAACTACATATATTCTATAGAGAGAAACCTAAAAAATAATCCCAGAGCTTTTTGGAGTTACATCAAACATAAAAGATCCGGCTCGGGCTCTAACACCTTACCAGAAACAATGCACAATAACAATCACTCAACATGTACTGGCAATTCCGACATTGCAAACCTATTTGTTTCTCACTTCAGCTCGGTATACACACCCAGGGGTATTTTCCGACCAAAACAGACCATTAGTGACTCGGAAACTGTTTCTGATTCTCTAAACGTGGTACATATTTCCGAAGATGATATTCTGTCAAGTCTTAAACGCTTGGACATAAACAAGGGGCCGGGGCCCGATGGAATCCCACCACTCTTTATCAAACGATGTGCAAAATTTTTAGTGCATCCAATTGGAAGCATAATCAATGAGTCCCTTGCCACTGGTATTTTTCCTACCGCATGGAAAAGAGCCAAGATAGTCCCAATTTTCAAAAAGGGTGACAAAAGCGATGTACGAAACTATCGACCAATAGCGATCCTTTCTTGTTTATCGAAAATTTTTGAGTCATTGGTGTCTTCTCAGCTAACGGCGCATACTAAATCGTCAATATGTGACGAACAACATGGCTTCCTACAAAAAAGATCTGTGCTTACCAACCTGGTCTCGTACATCACTCCCATCATGGAAGGTGTAGATGGCAATGAGCAGATAGACTCTGTGTATACGGACTTTGCCAATGCATTCGACAGAGTAGACCATCAAATTCTTGTAGAAAAGCTCCATAACCAGTTCGGAATTCGTGATAGACTTCTTGGGTGGTTTGAATCCTACTTAAGCAATCGGGAATATGTGGTAGTAGTTAATAACGCTGTATCCAAAAGCTACATTGCCGGTTCCGGGGTTCCACAGGGCTCCCATCTTGGACCGATTCTGTTTCTGCTGTTTATTAATGACATAGTTCGTCAGATCAGGCATTGCAGCTGCTCACTTTATGCCGACGATATGAAAATATCTCGCCAGATTAATTCCGAGGCTGATGCAAGGCTGCTGCAGGACGATCTTGACCGAATTAATGTTTGGTGTCGTGATAACAGAATGTTATTGAATGCTTCTAAATGCCTTCATATCCGATTTACTAGGAAACGGAACATAACTGAGACTCGTTTTTATATTGGGAATGACGAAATTGCTACATCAGGTCAGGTGCGGGATTTGGGTGTTATCCTTGACTCTAAATTAACCTACATTCCACACTACAACAGCATGGTTAACAGAGCTGCTAAAATGATGGGTTTCATCAAGCGTAACTCTAAGGACTTGCACGTTTCCTCAAAAATTCTACTCTTCAATAATCTGGTGAGAAGCGTCCTAGAGTTCGGTAGCGTTATCTGGAACCCTCAGTACGCAGTCCATTCACAGAGCATAGAATCGGTTCAAAGAGCCTTTACCAGACATCTGGCGTTCGTCACTCCTGGTTTTCATCCTGAACGTCCTTACCAAGAACGGATGGCGTATTATAAATTACAATCTCTCAAGGATAGAAGAGGCGCCATTGACTTGTTGTTTCTGCGGGATCTCGTTAATGGCTCATCACATGAAGTGGGACTTCTAATGCGTACGAATGTGTGTGTCCCAAGACCTAATAGCCGAGTTAGGAACAACTTTCCGTTCTTCCATGTGCCGCGTTGCAGGACTAACTTGGGTGCACAGGCTCCCTTGGCTAGGTTAACTGCCACATATAATAGTAGCTGGAGACACCTAGACCTCGATATCTTCCACGACCATCCCAGGCGTTTCAGGGCTAAGTTGACTCAGCAGCCGAAAAACAATTCATCTGAATGACCATAATAATTGTCTTGACTTTGTATCACACTTGGTATTATTTTTGTATATTTTAAATTATTTGATCTTATATCTAATTTAAGAATTATTTGATTTTTTTTTATTTTATTTTAATAGTGAATGATTATTATTATTATTATTTTTCTCTCTTGACTTATTTTCTTGATTATTTATTGTATAATTTATAAATTGACATCTTATATCGTGTGCGACATTTATGCTTAGGTACATTTAAAACGTGACATACAACATTGATATATTTTTTTTTTTTTTTTTTTTTTTGTAAAAGTAGGTACTAATTGGACATTTTCATTATCAATAATTTCAATTGTTATTTTTGTATGACAATCAGGCAAAGCTGTGCATATCTTTAATTGGTGTAGCACATGCCCATTATAATATCTTGTCAATGTTGCTTTGGAAAATGCTTGTGTATATACTGTTGATATGCCTTTTTAAATAAATAAATAAATAAATAAAATAAATAAATTTTATTTTTTGTTTACTTCTTGACACAATTGTAATATATTGACGTTCCTATGTGCTCTTTATGTGCCTAAATTGAATATATGAAATTGATCCTTTGATTCTTAATCCTTTGATTGATTGCAATCACACAAACGTAAGATTTTGAGTCTGACCAAGACCTTTCTAACGAAGAAAACCGCATCAAAATTCGTTCAGTACGTTTTGCGTCCATAGTAAACAAACATTTTCAATGTACAATTATTAAAAGTATAGATAGATAGACACCACAGTAGAGGACAAAGGCAGGATGCTGTATCTAGTTATAAATAAATTAGTCTATAAGGTTTAGTAGCCATCATGAATCTTATTAGGCAATCAGATAATGTAATGCTATTTAAGTGGCCTGTTTTTGCATACCTATATTATTATGATTAATAAATTTTATTCATTTATTCAAACAACCATTTAGTTTCGTCCATACACAAACACCATAACAGTTTGTATAATTTAAAATAACAAAACAAAACAACAACAATCTCGAAAACAAATGGAATGATTTGCATGAATTTTTAAATATTATCTAAATGTCGTAATGTGTCGTATTCTAGACTTTCGTATGCTTAAGACGTGGCTCTAGTAACTCAGGAGTCAGAGTATTCCCCCTGTAATAGAATTTCCATTTGCCAAACTAGTCTTTAATTTTATTTTTTATTTTGACGATTTGTAAGTCTGTACAGAATAATTGATTTTTGACTAAGAAATTTTAATTTTTGTTCACAGGATCTGCTATTCTGTCCCGACTTCACAGTGGCGAGTACCAAGCGCTCGGGCCCGGTGAGTGTACTATTGATTAACCGATAAGAGAATTATCTTATCTATCTTATCTACAACATCGATCCATTAGTGCAGTCGATGTATCGTGACGCGTGGCTGTGACGTCACCGAATTCACTGGTAATCGTCAACTTAGCGATGAGTCAGGTTGCTTCCGAGTTACACCTATACTCCATTCGGTTAGGTACTTAACTCATCATCTTCATATGAACGCATTTTCCTGATTGCATCCGAGGCCGACCTCGGAGCTCAGGGTCCACCTCCGGCTCTTCCTCCTCCACTTCGCACGATCTTGAGCGTCCATGGTAGTGAGACCATTCGCACGCATGTCACCCTCCACGACGTCAAGCCAGGACTTCTTGGGCCCCCTTCTACCTGGACTCGGCAGGGGCGCCATTGCCAGGCATTTCGGTTAGGTACTTAACTAAACGTTAACAATGTTGACGTGTCTATCCCTACTAATATTATAAATGTGAAAGTAACTCTGTCTGTCTGTCTGTCACGCCCAAACCACTGAACCGATTTTGATGAAATTTGGTATAGGGGTAGATTAGACTTCGAGAAAGGACATAGGCTATGTTTGGTCGCGATAACCGACATCCACGCGGGCGGAGCAGCGGGCAAAAGCTAGTTTTATATATTTTATTTAAAAACTCAGTTTATTAATATTTTTATGATTAGAAACTCATTTTGAGGGCTAATGGACGGAAATGAGATTTGAATTTTGAATATTTGTAGGAAGTTTTATAGCACATGTTACTCGCTACGCTACATAGCATAGTGGAAACGGTCGCACGGTTTCATAGCTTAGCTTTTACATCCTCGTAGCATAGCTGCATAGTACATCTCTGGTGGAAAGGCAGCCTAAGCATCTCTTTCTCTATCCAAATCGATTAACAAAGAGAAAAGAGAATCGATCTGGGGCGGGACTCGAACCCGCGATCTTTCCTTTACAGGGGGAATGCTCTGACCACTAAGCTACCGAGGTCCGCCCGAAGTCGATCCAATTTCTCATATACATCCGTCTTAGGGCGACGGCGGGAGCCATCTACCGATATACATACGAACTATGTTTCTTTATCTTTCTCGGCTCTACAGGAGCGTGCCGAAGAACTCTCATCCCTAGACAGTTGTGAATACATCTGGGCGGGAGGCGTGGGGTTCGCCCGCACCCCACCCCGCGTGTCGACGCATGAGGCCGCTCGGGCCGAGCTACTGCGCCTCATGCTGACGTGCTTCAGCGAGACTATATACAAGCCTACTTCACATGCTGCTACACACCATAATAAGTGGATCGCGTAAGTTATTAAAGACATGTCAAGAGTACCCGAAACCGGCGAACATGTATGAAAACAATTATGGAAGTAGAAGAATCGAAAGATGTATGCCAGGATCGTAGCTGGGGGAAAACTGTGGTCTCTGCCTACCCCACTGGGAAAGAGGCGTGACTGTATGTATGTATTTAAATAAGTTATATCATCATCTCTTGGACCTACGGAATATAAGTTCAACAATGCTGATTTTTTCTTATAAAATGGGATTGTAATTTTTTTTCCAAGACGGGAATTTTTTTTAAAGCCCGACCAGGAAAATAAAAAACCCGTACTGGGGGCGCCAAAAACATCTATGATATGACAACACCAAGTATAGTGATACACATGTAAAATGCCAAGTGTACAAATATTTTTTCAACACACTTGCTTATGAACAGGCTTTTATTTCCCCGCAATTAAGCACGGAATGACACCTAATATAAAACTGTGACTTTTTCATTGCTTCTTCTTCCTCCTAGCGTTATTCCCAGTCGCATCCGAAGCTTTCAGCTTGGAGTCTGGGGTCCGCTTTTACCAGTCATAGCTACAGATTTGGCTAGACCTCGATATTTTCCGTGAAGCGATTGCCACCTGACCTCCACGACCCAATGTTAACATTAGGCGATATCGAAGCTTTGCAGCTAGACCGTTGTTTTTGGACTTTTTAGGGCACCAACTACCCGTAACGACTGCCATAGATGTTCTTATGGCAACCGGGACCGACGGCTTAACGTGCTGTCCGAGGCACGACCAGACCAATGCAAATACCCATATTTAATGCACACAAATATTTGCATTAAGCGGGGATCGAACCCGCGCCTCCTGCGTAGCGGCCGCGTTCACTACCGCTACGCCACGGAGGCTGTCATGTTTTTCATTGCTATTATTCACAAAAGTGAGTTATAGACTTCTTTTTTTTAATTTCATTGATTAAGTTGCTTTGTTCTTATATAAGGTTTTATATAAGGTTTTATTTTTATTTTTTATATACCTACTTGACGCGAGACAAATGTACATACGTTCATATTTAGTCTTAAGAAACCCTTTTATTTTTTGTAAACTTACGTCCTTAAAATGCCGCAGTGGAGTTTGTTGCGCCGTTTCTTCTCCATTAGCGCTTAGGAAGCGGTGGTAAACTTAGTTTTAAGGAGTTTTTGACGTCAAAAAGCTGTAACAGTGTTGCACTATTTTGAGAAATAACGACTTTGACTTTGACTTAAAAAAGTTTTGATACAAAAAAGATCGTGTCCAATATTACAAACGAATTAATATACCTATTGCTTGCTCATTTCATGCAGCTTCGTATTTTAAAAGATAATTTCAACTTGTAGTACGTGTTTAATATACAAAACTTTCACTAAAATGTATTTTTTTTTTCTCTGTTAAAAAGTTAAGTTTTTCTCTGTTAAGTTTTCTGGTTAAAATAGAAAAATAGACGCGGCGTGTTATACTGGTTACAAGGACTGGGCACAAATCAAAACACAGTAGTATCCGTATAATAGTGTACTGCTTGGAATGGTGAATACAAGTTAGACATACAGTTACATTACACTATGTATAGAACAGGGACCACGCGATATTGGTTTTCGGACTGCATAAAATTCTTGTATTTTATGCCTAACAGCACAGAGATCAAAATAATCGAGCATGATTTTCTTATTTGCGTTAGGCTTATTTTTCTTAGGCGTAGAAAATACATTTGACGTTTGACCCTCTCTTCGTATTTTTATTACAGAAGATCGGGATATACCTAAAAATGTGAATAATAATTAGTCACAGTAAAATCAGTAGTTTAGGCCAATTTCATTGCACGTACTCTATGATGTACTTACCCGTCATGTTGACAACAAGGTCTGTGATGTTATTTAGAGGAACAGAGTCCAATCCTTCCTACTTTTTATCCGACAAATACTTTGTTATATTATAAATTACTTTTCTTAACTGGCTTTTAATAGTTTTCGGCATATTACTATAGTTTTGTAGTTTTGTAGCGCTCTCAAACTCAACAACACGCACAATTGACACCACACTGACAGATGACCATAATGTCCATAATGACATTGTATAGATTGTTACCATATGAAGAAATTAGTTCCAATAGTTTACCGCAATATGGCGAGGTTTTTTATTTTCCTGGTCGGGCTTTACCAACTGAGCTACTTGAACCTGTCTTGGGTAGCCGAAACTGTACGCCGCCGTACCGACTACCGACAATGTAACATAACATAACATAAACTAACGCCTATATCCCCGAAGGGGTAGGCAGAGGTGCTAGCACCCACATTTCGCCGACAATGTAAACCTTTGAGTATGCCGTGAGTTGAAACCGGTCAGGTTAAATAATAAAATAAAGAGGAAAAGTACAAGGGTGTTATTCAATGTGTAGCAAGTTTGACGAAGTTTTTTTTGTATGGTTTTCGTGCATCTGTGCAGAATAAAAAAAAACTTTTCTTTCTTTCTTTCAACAGTATGGAACTTATTTTTTTTTTATGAAGAATATTAGCAACCGAAATTACTAATATTCCCTTTAACCTCTCCAGCTAAGCTTAATTGCTTGTGTTAGGAGTGGTTCACGTCGGTAGTGTAATGGCCAGGATTCGAACCCGGGACCTCTCCTTAACCACTAAGCTACCGACACTACCAAAGCTTCATTTCTCTATTCTAGATACCTGACAAGCCCCGAGAACCGTCACGCGCTACCCCTATTCACATCCCTACTGAACACGGTATGCTCGTACGACCCAGTCGGGCTGGGCCTGCCCTACAATCACCTGCTGTTCGCAGACACGGTGGAACCCCTCGTGGAAGTAGCCCTCCAGGTGCTGATCGTGACCCTGGACCATGACACCAGTAACGCTGTCAGTGAAGACTCGGAGGAGGTGAGTGCTTTCTGATTACACCGGTGAAAATAATTGCGGATCAAACTAAACTGAGTTATTCATAAATATATATACACGCCTGAAAGGGTAGACAGAGGTGCACATTTTGTTAACATTTATTTTTCCCACGTTATAGCAGTGAGCCTATTGTCATCAAGCAGTCACTATATCCTGGGGCCCTAGACAAAGTGACATTCTATTGATGGAATCGCGCTGAAGCGAACCATTTTTAAGGTTTTAACAAAGGATTTCGGGACATTGTGGTGGTTATAGTAATAATGATAAGTTAAATAATGTATTTCGAGTTACAAAGACTCAAATTTCATAAAAAAAATATAATTATATTAATGACTAGCTGTTGCCCGCGGCTCCGCCCGCGTGGAATTCGGATTCCGGTCCAACTTTAATGTATGGAAATCTGCCCGATTTATTGACATTTATGCTCACTGCTCCGCTCCCTTTAGTAGTAGCGTGATGTTATATAGCCTATGTTACTCCCAGATAGTGTAGCTTTCTATAGGTGAAAGAATTATTGAAATCGGTACAGTAGTTCCGGAGCCTATTCATTACAAACATACACACATACAAAAATAGGTACAAATCTTTCCTCTTTATAATATTAGTGTAGATTTATGTCAATTTCATACTACAATTAGCGATTCCACTGGCGTTTTCGCCAATAGAATGTCACTTTGTCTAAGACCCATGGGCTGTAATGTTTGCTGTTGGATAGCGATCCTTTAGTCGCCTTCTGTGGAACTCCCGGTAAGAGATGGGGTGCCCCTTTTCTAGTCCACCGGGAACCAACACGGCTCTGGGCTATAACATTTTGGTTAACCAATGTCATTCACTAAAATGTGAAAACTTTGTGTTGCCGGTTGCATCTGATATTTTACCTCGGAGCATGGAGTCTGCTTACAACTTCTTAAACTTTTGATTTGAATTAAATTACTTTAACGGCAGCGAATACCGTCTGACCTCCTAACTTCCACCAAGTGTGCCATCTTGCAGGTAAGCTGATGGGCCCCTAAAACACCCAACCTATACGAAGTTGAGCTCATAATAATTACTTCAAGAATTTAATCATACGTTTTTATGTTCGTAAACAGACTCTTCCCGACAACCTATTCATCAACTACCTGTCCCGGATCCACCGCGACGAAGATTTCCAGTTCATCCTCCGAGGAGTGACACGCCTCCTCAACAATCCGCTGGCGCAGACCTACCTCCCCAACTCCGCCAAGAAGGTGAACCTGCATCAGGAGTTGCTGGTGCTGTTCTGGAAGATGTGCGATTATAACAAGGTTGGTACCATCACCACATTGAGGTAGGCAGATACAGCTGTTCTCATCAAGAATACAATATGAGGTTCTTTGAAAAATGCATTATAAGGTTCCTATCCTACAGAGTCGGCAGTATGAATGTGAACCCATAGGCGCATATAGGCGCCCATAGGTCCCGGTAACCACTTCCGATCAGACGCTGCGCTCGGGATACCACGTTAGATTCTATTCTAGAATCCTTTGCTTCACTCGTAGTTCGTAGTTCAAAGGCTATTTTGAACCACGAGCGAAATGCATGCTTTGAAACACGAGCAAATAGTGTTTATCGTAAAAATTAAAAATACTATTTGCTCCCTTGTCATACAATGTACTTTTTTTATAACAGCCATATTTTATTCATCTGTGCATTAGGTTTTATTCACTGAATTATACTTCGAGACGATATTGCTATAGAAACTGTGCCCAAAATCATTCGTTCCGAAACGACTATAAAATTTTCACTAACAGAATGAACAATTCTGCCCACCCATTATTGTATACTGAATGTGATTGTTACAGAAATTCATGTACTACGTGCTGAAGAGCAGCGATGTGTTAGAAGTGTTGGTGCCTATTCTCTACCACCTCAACGACTCTCGCGCCGACCAGTGTGAGATATACTTTCATATATTCTATTTGTATTCGTTTGTATAGAACTAGCTGTTGACTGCAGCTCCGTCCGCGTGTAATACTCACCCTGTTCCCGCGATACATCTGTGAATACCGGGATAAAAAGTATCCTGTCTTATTCCAAACTAAAATCTATATAATGTGCTAAGTTTCACCCAGATCTGTTCAGTCTTGTATTAACACCCATATTTCGCTAACTATGGTTTTCGGTCCCACGTAATAGGGTAGCCTATTGCCGTCAAGCGGGCACTTTGTCACGGGCTGTATGTTTACTGTCGGATGGAGAACAGCCCTATACCTTAGTCGCCTTCTACGACACCCACAGGAAGAGATGGGGTGGCGCTGTTCTACTCGACCGGGAACTTTCACATTTTAATATTAGGTAGTTGAATTTTCTGTACGTTTGTATCTGACTAACTCTTCCTAAAAGCCTGAACCGATTTTCATATTCACGTTGTATATTTTGTAGTTTTTGTGAATAATTTTCAGAAATTATATTCTGAGGTATTGAACTGAACATACCGCCCATGCCCAATAAGTGCCCGCTTGACGACAATGGGCTCGCCCCCTATTACGTGCGACCAAAAATCTTGGATGGCGAAATGTGGGTGATAATACAACTCTGCCTACCCCTTTGAGGATTTACAGGCGTATATGTAGCGGTAGCGTAGTGGTATGGGTAATGGACTGCAGAGACGAGGTCTCGGGTTCGATCCCAGGTTTTGCCATGGCACACACCAATGACTTTTCGATGGTTTTCGAAGTTATGTGTGTATTTATCGCAGGTTTATAAGTACCCGGTTAATGGCAATAGGCTCGCCATCTATTACATTGGGACCTAAACATAAACGGCGAAATGTGGGTGCTAGCACCTCTGCCTACCCCTTCGGGGATATAGGCGTGAGTTTATGTTATGTTATGTTATGTATTTCGAATATTTTTTTAGACGAACAGAAATATTCTTAAAGTGTACCATGTGAACCTAGTTCAATTACTTTTCACTGGTGCAATCCAACCTTACTGTATATTTCTATCACACAGCTCGTGTCGGACTAATGCATATCGGCGTATTCATCCTACTATTACTGTCCGGGGAACGCAACCTGGGCGTGCGGCTAAACAAGCCGTACACGGCCACTGTGCCTATGGACATACCGGTGTTCACGGGCAGCCACGCCGACCTACTGGTGGTGGTGTTCCACAAGATCATCACCACTGGCCACCAGAGACTGCAGCCGTTGTTCGATTGCTTGCTCACCATATTAGTTAATGGTAAGTAGGGGAAACATACCTAATCTTGGCAACTTTATCTGCAACTAGCTGTTGCCCGCGGCTCCGCCCGCGTGGAATTCGGATTCCGGTCCAACTTTAATGTATGGAAATCTGCCCGATTTATTGACATTTATGCTCACTGCTCCGCTCCCTTTAGTAGTAGCGTGATGTTATATAGCCTATGTTACTCCCAGATAGTGTAGCTTTCTATAGGTGAAAGAATAAAAGACTTTTCTATAGTTATTCCTTTTTAAATGGCAATGGTTTGATGTATGCCAATAGTTTGGTTTACCTATGCCAATATATGGGCAAATATATAAAATTGGATAAAACTGTATTTTTTTAATAATTACAAGTAATTAAATATTTGTGTATGATCAAAATAACGTGAAACAATATTCCTACTATTACTTTTTACTATTTTCTTCTCTTAAAAAGACGAATAATTTCCGTAGATGATAATTATTTTACAAATTTCGCTTAAGGTACCAATAAAGTCGGGGGTCCGCTTTACAGTCTAACTGCGGATTTGGCTGGACTTCGATATTTTCTGTGAAAGAACTGCCATCTGACCTCCACAACCCAATAGCGGTATTGGGTGATGCCGAAGTATTACAGCTTGACCAGTTTTTTGAACTTTCCAACTACCCGTAACGACTGCCATAGGCGGCTCAACGTGCTCTCCGAGGCACAATCGGTAACACTATCTCGGACGTGCCCCCCAGTGTCCCCGTACCTGAAGACGCTGTCGATGGTGGCGTCGACGAAGCTGCTGCACCTGCTGGAGGCGTTCAGCACGCCGTGGTTCCTGTTCTCGCAGCCGCACCACCACCACCTCGTGTTCTTCTTGCTGGAGATGTTCAACAACATGATACAGTACCAGTTCGATGGTCAGTAGCACTCACCATTAGCTACTTACTCTTAGACTGCCTTTCTATCAGAGATGTGTTATGTACCTTAGCATAGTCTTCCAGTCCAGAATGTCAAATTCCCAAAATGTCAAGCTGTTTCAAAATGTCAAGTTCCCAGAATGTCAAGTTCTCAGAATCTTGCATGAATCTATTCAAAATTGAACCTCGATCTAATCTTCAACTCCCAAATGTCAAAAAAGATGACAATTTCAATTAAAAGAGGGTCAATTCTATAATTAACTTTTTTTTTAATCAAGCCATAATTTAATGTTAAAAAACGATCACGGTGTCAATGTTCTTTCTTGAAAATTGTATTACGAAAACATAGTTTTTGACATTTAATTTGATTTTGACAGTTCGAGACTGATTTTTTAATAGAATTTTATTAAAGACCGACCGCGATCGCTGTACCGGTGTCCCATGGTTTATAGAAGAATAGGCGTTCTGTTACGTAGTAACTATTATTTTATTTTTTTACAACTAATCTCATTACATAATATTCGCAGGGAACTCGAACCTGGTATACACGATAATCCGCAAGCGCGGCGTGTTTCACAACTTGGCCAACTTACCACACGAGCATGGCGCCATCGCTCGCTCGCTCGCTCAGGGCAAGGGGAAAGGACTAGTACCCAACAAGAACACACTACCCAGGTAACTATCACACGCCGACATGATACTTATTACACCAGAATCTTTTCTCTTTTCTCTTTTCTCTTTTCTCTTTTCTCTTTTCTCTTTTCTCTTTTTCTCTTTTCTCTTTTCTCTTTTCTCTTTTCTCTTTTCTCTTTTCTCTTTTCTCTTTTCTCTTTTCTCTTTTCTCTTTTCTCTTTTCTCTTTTCTCTTTTCTCTTTTCTCTTTTCTCTTTTCTCTTTTCTCTTTTCTCTTTTCTCTTTTCTCTTTTCTCTTTTCTCTTTTCTCTTTTCTCTTTTCTCTTTTCTCCTTTCTCTTTCCTCAATAATAAAGAATTTATATATCTACTAGCCTTCCGCCCGCGGCTCCACCCACTTGGATATCTTATCTTCGGTTTTACTCAACCGATTGCATCAAATAAACTTAAGATTTTAAGTCTGACTAAGACCTTTCTAACCAAAAAACCGCATCAAAATCCGTTCAGTAGTTTTGCGTCCATCGCGGACAAACATTTCTAATTTATAATTATAACGTACCTAATGTCTAAGATAAGTAGTTAGTCTATAATAAGTCAATCTAATATTATGTGTGCGATAACATAATTATATCGTTGTGTCAGGTCCCGTAGCGCGGAATCAGTTGCAGAGATGCCTATGGAAGGCTCCCGGCCGGCACAACCCGCCGAGCCCGGCACTCTCAACCCTACACTTGCGGAAACACCCGGTAAGGACTATTGCAGGCTGTACTGTAATGAGCATTCTTGCGAATGTTACATTACAGAAAAAAAAAAACTAGAGCGTTTTAGTGAGCTTTCTATCGAGCGTTTTGGCGAGCATGTTTGCAAAACGGCTGTAAATTTTCTTTGACTAGAGCGTTCACTAGAAAGATCATGTAAATGTTCGTAGCATTATTTGGCTCTAGGCTTGGCTCGTTTCGTTGTTCGGTTCGAAATTTTTAAATACGGCAAATGCTCGAGGTTCTGTTACAAGTGAACGCTCAAGTTTATCAGCACCTTTAAGCACTGGCAGGCTGTACTTTAAGGACTTTTGCAGGCTGTGTTTAGGCTTATTCCCAGGTGACTCCTTCTTTAGATTCCCATTAGGCAAGATAAAGTCATATTGACGCGCTAAAATTTTTTGATAATCTCAAAGCATTTGAAGAAGGCTGTTATAGGTAAGCATATAGGAATGTAATATGAATGTATATCAAAATGATATATAGTTGTCTATGTATACTGTTGATGTACTATTAAATGAATAAAATAAATAAATATTGTAGGACATTCTACACAACGCTATCTAGACCCAAAGTAAGCATAGCTTAACTAGCTTGTGTTATGGGTTCTACAATACCGATAAACATACTTAGATACATTTTTTTGTAAATACATACATAGTATACATAGAAACACCCAGACCAATGCAAATATTCATATTCAGGCACACAAATATTTGCACTGAGCGGGGATCGAACCCGCGCCTCCTGCGTAGCGGTCGCGTTCACTACCGCTACGCCACAGAGGCAGTCAAATAAATAAAACATATTGATTATAGCACTCTTGTAGTTTTCCTTTCATCTTCTAAATAATTGTGGAAAAGTACAAGTGCTTTATTCCACCAAGCGCCATCAACTTCCAATATAAACAAATAAATAAAAAAATGCTTTTTCAGAAACCTAACAAAACAGTTTTAGTTTGCTTCAAAATCGAGTCGAGGACTCCTTTGAGCACTTCTCCCTATTCCTCACAGTTTCAGATTTGGCCATCCATCCAAACCTACATGAAAACTTCCTTACTAAGTTCTCCTAATATCTCCAGCCATCAGCACAATGACAGAACGCGAGTCCGCCCACCCACCACCAGCTCGACTAGAAGCCGACCCGACCGACAAGTCGGACGGGCAGTCGGTCGTGCCGTTGGCCGACAAGTTGGACACGGTGGAGGAGGGCGAGCTCAAAGAGCCAAGAGACAGGCTCCTGCCGCAGAGAGCCGGGCCTGATGGAGAGGATAGACACGACGAGGAGCCAGAAGGAGACGGAGACAAAATCACTGTGGCACATGTGAGTTGGTTTGTATTGTAGATATTTATGTAGATTCTGTTGTATATTTTCTGGACAAATAAAATGTCGTGAATGTTGTATTCATTTTAAAGCCAGTTTTTCAGCTATTTTTTTTTTCATGTTTATGTAGCTCAGCCGGTCAAAGCATTCCTCCTGTAAGGGATTGGTCGCGGTTTCAAGTCTTTTGAACGTTCACTTCGATCGAATTCTATAGGAAAAGCTGTTATCTTGTTTCCAAAATAACTGTCAGATGCAAATCATAATGATATTAAGTGAAATTTTAAAGCAATTAGTATGCTAACTGTTCAAACTTAGGGTGTAGCCGTCCCAAGACAGTAGTATAAAAAAATAATTTGGAACGCTTCAGGCGAGTCCCGGTAGCTCAGTGGTCAGAACATTCCCCCTGTAGAGGACTGGTCGCGGGTTCAAGCCCCGCCTGAACAATTCACTTTTTCCACTTTTAATCGATATGATATTTAATGGTTTAAAAAAGTTCTGAAGCAAGCAAAACGAAATAAAATCGGAAGTTTAGTTTACGAAGGAAAAAAATAAATTTCGTGTGAGAAAGTGTACAACAGAATTGATGCCATTATTATATAATCAAATTTTTCAAAATTCAAGTGTCAAAAAGAAAAAGTGGTTCACCATCATCATCATCTTAGTAATGGTTCTGGTTAATTCCAAGGGTACGGAGGCTTTCAGCTGATGTACTCCTCAGGGCCACTTTCTACGATGCGCGATTTCACAGACGTGTGCGTGATTTCACTGATTTCACGGTTGACGCACCATGGATAGGGGCTCATCCGTGATATTGCCAATATGTCAGTCTCCGTGGAAACGAACAACTCATGTTGGACACATCCTTCGTCTCCAGAGAGACAGCTTCACCACTGGAGTGGCGAGCGGTCGCGAAACTATTATACAATACAATATATGCTACCTACTTACTAGTTAAACTGTAAATCTATTGGTGTACATTAAATAATTATTTCTCTACTAACAGTTACCCGCGGCTCCGCCCGCGTGGATGTCGGTTTCTCAAGGTCTAATACCAAATTTCATCAAAATCAGTTCAGTGGTTTGGGTGTGAAAGCGTACCTAACAGACAGAATTTCTTTCGCATTTATAATATTAGTATGGATCTATCTAACAACGCATGTTGAACACACCCTATGTCCTCAGAGGGACAGCCTCACGACCGGCGTATCGAGCGGTCGCAGGATCGACCCCGCCAGTGGCGACTGGCGAGCGTCGGCCGAGTGGGTGTCGTCGTGGCGCGGCAAGCTGCCGCTGCAGACCATCATGCGCCTGCTGCAGGTGCTCGTGCCGCAGGTCGAGAAGATCTGCATCGACAAGTGAGTGGGGGGACTTACCAGGGGTACTGGTGGTGGTGTGGTGACGTTAGAACCCATGAAAACGATGATGTTCTGTCATAGGAAGGATCTATGTTGCGGCTTATCTTTAAGCTTGTGTTCAAGTAGGTCGAAAATTGCAGAATGACCTCCGTCCCTGCAGAGCGCGGGCCTGGGGGTGTCAGGTGGAGCCGCCTGGAGCCCTAGCAGAAGCAGGCTGCGGCGGCGCCTCCCCATACCCGGGGGCGAGTTCGGGATTCTGTGGTCCCAACACCGGAAGAGGGCCAGATCGAGAGATATGGCCCTGGGTCGGCCGGGGTGCGAGGGATATGGCAACGACAATCTCACCTCCGGCAACCGACGGCCCACAGACGGCGTGCGTTTTAGTCGGTTCGAGTCCGAAAGAACCTCTTCCTCCGGCTCCGGCAGAGGAGGTATCCGTGAGGATTTTTCGCACGATAAAAAAAAAAGGTCGAAAATTGGTAAAGATCTGGTCCCCTAAACTCAGCCTCTTAACCATGGGCGCACTCAAGGAGGGGCAAGTATTGTTTGCCTAACCCTGCTCTGCCCGAAGAAACACACGACAACGAATTTTGAGTTTTGCCCCATCCCTTGAACAAAGCTGGGTACGCCCATGCTCTCAACCTCTGCGATCAATGAAATCGCAGAAAAATCTTTCAAGTGACCAAAACTGTTCATGTCATTGGTCAAAAATACTCAAGGGTCCCAAGATGTTAAGATACGGATTACTTGACAGGAGAGTATTACTATTAGCTACGTACCTATTTGAAAGAAGAATATATTATATTTACATTCTTAACTATAAGATCTTTATAAAATTTTAGATCCTGCATACATTATGCCCTTTCTCATGATGAAACGCGTCCTAAAACTTCACATAAACAGTGACGTATCAAGACGCCTTAACTTATAACTATGGCCAACGAACTTGTCATACCTAACTCTCTATTCTTCTGTTACAGGGGCCTAACAGACGAGTCTGAGATCCTACGCTTCCTACAACACGGTACACTAGTGGGACTACTGCCAGTGCCACATCCCATCCTCATCCGCAAGTACCAGGCCAACGCGGGCACCGCGGCCTGGTTCCGCACCTACCTGTGGGGAGTCATCTATATACGGTGAGTCACTGATATTGTACATCCGCAAGTACCAGGCCAACGCGGGCACCGCGGCCTGGTTCCGCACCTACCTGTGGGGAGTCATCTATATACGGTGAGTCACTGATATTGTACATCCGCAAGTACCAGGCCAACGCGGGCACCGCGGCCTGGTTCCGCACCTACCTGTGGGGAGTCATCTATATACGGTGAGTCACTGATATTGTACATCCGCAAGTACCAGGCCAACGCGGGCACCGCGGCCTGGTTCCGCACCTACCTGTGGGGAGTCATCTATATACGGTGAGTCACTGATATTGTACATCCGCAAGTACCAGGCCAACGCGGGCACCGCGGCCTGGTTCCGCACCTACCTGTGGGGAGTCATCTATATACGGTGAGTCACTGATATTGTACATCCGCAAGTACCAGGCCAACGCGGGCACCGCGGCCTGGTTCCGCACCTACCTGTGGGGAGTCATCTATATACGGTGAGTCACTGATATTGTACATCCGCAAGTACCAGGCCAACGCGGGCACCGCGGCCTGGTTCCGCACCTACCTGTGGGGAGTCATCTATATACGGTGAGTCACTGATATTGTACATCCGCAAGTACCAGGCCAACGCGGGCACCGCGGCCTGGTTCCGCACCTACCTGTGGGGAGTCATCTATATACGGTGAGTCACTGATATTGTACATCCGCAAGTACCAGGCCAACGCGGGCACCGCGGCCTGGTTCCGCACCTACCTGTGGGGAGTCATCTATATACGGTGAGTCACTGATATTGTACATCCGCAAGTACCAGGCCAACGCGGGCACCGCGGCCTGGTTCCGCACCTACCTGTGGGGAGTCATCTATATACGGTGAGTCACTGATATTGTACATCCGCAAGTACCAGGCCAACGCGGGCACCGCGGCCTGGTTCCGCACCTACCTGTGGGGAGTCATCTATATACGGTGAGTCACTGATATTGTACATCCGCAAGTACCAGGCCAACGCGGGCACCGCGGCCTGGTTCCGCACCTACCTGTGGGGAGTCATCTATATACGGTGAGTCACTGATATTGTACATCCGCAAGTACCAGGCCAACGCGGGCACCGCGGCCTGGTTCCGCACCTACCTGTGGGGAGTCATCTATATACGGTGAGTCACTGATATTGTACATCCGCAAGTACCAGGCCAACGCGGGCACCGCGGCCTGGTTCCGCACCTACCTGTGGGGAGTCATCTATATACGGTGAGTCACTGATATTGTACATCCGCAAGTACCAGGCCAACGCGGGCACCGCGGCCTGGTTCCGCACCTACCTGTGGGGAGTCATCTATATACGGTGAGTCACTGATATTGTACATCCGCAAGTACCAGGCCAACGCGGGCACCGCGGCCTGGTTCCGCACCTACCTGTGGGGAGTCATCTATATACGGTGAGTCACTGATATTGTACATCCGCAAGTACCAGGCCAACGCGGGCACCGCGGCCTGGTTCCGCACCTACCTGTGGGGAGTCATCTATATACGGTGAGTCACTGATATTGTACATACGCAAGTACCAGGCCAACGCGGGCACCGCGGCCTGGTTCCGCACCTACCTGTGGGGAGTCATCTATATACGGTGAGTCACTGATTTTGTACATCCGCAAGTACCAGGCCAACGCGGGCACCGCGGCCTGGTTCCGCACCTACCTGTGGGGAGTCATCTATATACGGTGAGTCATTGATTTTTTACAACGGCTAGTACCAGGCATCACTACCTGGCTTGTTTGTAACCATTCATAAGGCATTGAAACCGGCCCTGGCACAGATAGATAAATCTTTATGATACACAAATAATAAAAATAAATTACAATATGAAATATGTTCAAATGGCGGCCTTATCGCTGTAAGCATCTCTTCTAGGCAACTTTCGAAGAGCACGTTAACCGTCAGTCCCGATTGCCATACGAAAGTCTATGGTAATCGTTACTTGTATTTGGAGCCCCAAAAGTCACTCATATTACTACATATTATAAAACAAAGTCGCTGTCTGTCCGTCCCTATGTATGCTTAAATCTTCAAAACTACGCAACGAATTTTGAAGCGGTTTTCTTTAATAGATAGAGTGATTCAAGAGAAAGGTTTATATGTATAATACATGCATAATATTGTAGAGGAACACTGATAAATTTAGAGATATGCAGCGGGAACGGAATCTGAAAATATGGCGGTACGATGTTCGCCGGGTCAGCTAGTTATGTTATAAATTGATTCAGAAAGGAAAAGAATCGACTTCGAATCCATGACATAAGTATTACTTTACATAACGTTTTTTCTTTTTATTTTTTCAGCAACGTCGACCCGCCTATCTGGTACGATACTGATGTCAAACTGTTCGAGATACAGCGAGTGTAGACCAACTCGGGCAAGAGCAACCTCCACCATATGTGGTACAAACGGACTGGAGTTACATAGAATCTGTATGAGTTCACTTTAGTTGTATGAACTAAATTAAGCTGGTCGGTATAAGATTTGAAGCTGCGAGGAGTTAAAAGCAAGAGGAAGTGTTTCAGCTATCATTCGTGTACCATAAAGCTGTTGAAATGTTCAGCATAGTTATCAACGCGATTGGCTACTGACAGGCTTGTTCTCTATAACCAATCACGTGACAGTTTTGTGTGACGTCATAATGTCAGATTTTGACGCACTATATCTGACAGTATTCGCACTTTCCTATGTTTCTATGCTTTTCTAATGCCGGCCACACACGTTGCGGTATACTTGCGCAAGTCTAGACTTGTACAAGTATACTTGAACGTGTGTTGGAAGATAACTGCGCAAGTTTCAGACTTGTACAAGTCTCAAAAAACGTTCCAACTTTCGATTCCAAACTTGCGCAAGTCTAGACTTGTACAAGTATACATGAACGTGTGTGCCAGCTGTAACACTCAAAACCGTCATTCATTAGAGTGAGAAAGAGAGAGGCAGTGTGACCGCAAGCGGTAGAAGCGGGTAGAAGAAAGCGTCGGTAGCTTAGTGGGTAAGGAGTCAGCCTTATGGTCGAGAGGTCCCGGGTTCGAATCCTGATCATTACACTCTCGATGTGAACCCACTCCTAGTACAAGCAAATTAACTTAGTTGGAGGGGTTAGACGAAATATTAGTAATTGCGATTCGATTGCTAATATTATTTAAAAAAAATCTACGAGGCACACGGTAACCGTCTTTCTCGCTCTAGTAAATGACTGTTCTGAGAGATAGAGAACAATAGAAGAACAGGAGAATGCTACCAAGTTCAATTACTTACGACGTTCAGGCACTTTCTCTTGGTTTTAAATTCCGTTGCTTGTTATAAAGGGAGTGCTTGTAGAAATTACTTATTTTGTAATCAGATAGTATGAGTGATTTGGAATTAGTGCAATACCATTTAAAATGTTTATTAAATCGTTTTGATTATCGCGCATACTTTGAGATCTGTTTGTCTTTGAGTTCAGGCCCCTTATGCCGAGTGACAGTTTCGTTACTACGCGCGTTCGTAAAAGCCGACACATTTAAGTCGGTCAAGTTTTACCCCGGTCCTCTCTTCTATGTTAACCAATTGTAATCCAAAGGGTGTCCTATCATTTGACAAAAACAAATGACAAATTTTCATTTGTCAGTATCATTTGACAAACTATTGTCTAATAAACTACTCATTAGACAAAATATTTATTTGGAAAAAAATCATTATATAAAGCATCATTTCACAAATTGATTATTTCAAAAACATGTCAGTTGACAAACAGACAGTTAGTGATGGTATATTGAGAAAGCTGCTCATTCCGACTTGGATAGATTAGGTTAGAGTTAGTTAGTTATTTTTTTTTATAAGCATGCAGAACTTTATTTAGTCAAATGAACATTTTTTTAAATAAAATTTTAGCAATCGAAATGTTTTCTAAGTAATAAATTTGCAAAACCTGTATTATGTCAAATGATTATTTTTGTAATATGTAATAAGTAATAGGTATGTAAATGAAAGTTTGTCAAATTATTATTAGTTTTTCAAACGTTGTTTGTCAAATGATGTTTTGTCATACGTTTTTTGTCAAACAAGAGTGAACCAATCCAAAGTTTTCTCTCGTTACGACTGCGTTTGAAACTCGATGCCACTTAATGAAACCACAGGACAGCAAATCAGTTTTTTATGTGAAATAATTGAACCAAAGATTAATAATAATATTTACCACCTAATAATTATTTTACATACACATGCTAAAGCCTATTTCCCTACGGGGTAGGCAGACACAACAGCCCGCCATTTGACTCTATCCTTACATACGTCACGAGCTGCCTTTACTGTCATAATCCTTTCATGCAAGCTCGTCGGTTTCGAGTACTTCTGACCTGCCCTTCTTTCAAAGTTTTATTCATTTGGTCAGTGTGTGCACTGCGAGGTCAATCTCGGCGGTCTGTAATTATTTGACTTATAAACGAAATCAAGAATACCTTAAGTATGGTTTGTAGGTATATATTTCCACGGAAAGACGCCGGGAACTTCAACGCTATCAAAAAGAAATTTAGAAACAGATCTCAAAGAATGCGTTTTTAAGTTTTAGGCCCTTGTTTTAATCTAGAACGACACTCAGTCCTGTATCTCAATTTATCTGAAGACAGATTGACGATTGTCTATCTATACAATCTGTGGTCAGATAAATTGAGATTTAGGGCTGATTACCATTCTAGAATACGGGATTAAACTTTTCTATCTGTCTATTGTATGCAAACAACTCAAATATATAAGTTATATAAGCATAATATGAGTTTAGTGTTTATTTAAATACGACAATTTAATATAGCGATCTCTATTTTCTTTATATTATTAGGAGTGAGCATTTTAAATATTAACAACCAAACCTCATGAGTATTGACAACGGTTATAGTAAAAGAAGCTCTCATGCATAGTAATTAGACACATAATTGATTGCGAAATGGTAATGTTTGTTTAAGCCATTGCCGTATAAGCCATTTCAAACTGTATTTCGTAAGAACGAGAGTCTTTATTGAGGTATCTTAAAGACTTCTATACCCAAGTATTATGATTCAGGATACTTACATAGAGAAACATGCTACCTGCCCTGAAAAGTTTTCATAGCAACAAATACTAATACTTTGTAATTTTTTTGACATACCACAAATTAACATAATGCCAATGCGGATAGGCTTACCTACGTATCGGTAACCTGTTTCTTTATAAGCACCCTTATGACTGTATTTATTATCCTTGATCAAAATATGTATGTATTATAGAAAAGTATAGGATAGTTACAAGCGTTAGAGTACAACTTCGAATTGCAAGGCCTTGTATGGGTCAAAAGTAATTATTTTATTTTATTTTAGTAATGTCGATATATCACTTTTTATTGTAAATAAATCATATATTGGCTGCCTTTTTTGTTCAACGCTGTTGTACTATTAATTTGAATAGATTCAGTTTATTTTATTCATAGTTAAGGTACGGCTACAGCTCATGTTTTTAGCAATATTTTCACTAAAAACACGCTCTGTTACGTGTAGAGATTTACATCTCTATGCCTTTTCACAACATTTTTTATGATATTTGGCACCTAAGAGAAATAATACTTTCTCTAAGGTGTTGTTCAAATAAAAAAAAAATCGTGAAAAACCAGAGAAGTTTTGTTGTGTTTTGTGTTGCGGAAAACATGATCTGGACGAGGCCTTAGGTAGCTACTTTATTCGAAGCTGTTATTTTTACAGATAATACAAAAGCGAATATTAACTTATAATCTTTAGCAAGGATTTAGATATCTATACCGTAGGTTACTTAGTCAATTTAACGACATTTCAGCATTTATGGACCTCGTCTTATGAACGCTTTGCGTGTAATTTATACTTTATACTGTAATATTGAGTGAAACGGGGTGAATAGGGATCGATGGGTGAATAGAAATAAAATGATCTTTTTTTAATAATTTCTTTTATAAAATTACAAGCACCTAACCAGATATAATTTGATAATTCTGTTCATTATTGTTATAGCTTCACTTAAAAGAAAATAACTACTGAGATTAGCTGACCTATTCACCCTTTAACCTCTATGCACCTCATTTTACGGCGTCTAATTTATAACTGACAACTAGTCATATTTTTAATCTGTGTATTCATAGACTTCAAACTTATGAAATGTTTTTGTTGTCATAGATAATATTATGATGGAGATTAAAAATAATATATTTAAAAACAATAACTCGAAATGAAATATTATTTACTTTAAAATTGTGGATAACTTTGGCTATATTTTGTCTGAATCAAAATAAATTTATTTATTGCTTGCCATTTGAAAATAATTCTACAAGAAATATATTTATTAATCTATTATTTAACTAGTCAAAGTTATCCGCAGTTTCAAAGTTAATCCGGTTAATTACTTTATGCAAATAAAATGTAATATTTTAAGATGAAATAGTTATTGCAAAATAATTTGTATGGAATAAAATATATATTGTAAACGAGGCTTATGACTATTATCATATACATTCCATGTTATTTTACTGTTGCGATAATTGTACGAATTTTTTAAAACATATAATTTAATTTGAATTTATTGACTAATTTATTAATAAAATTATATAATGTTGCTAATATACGTGACACAAGATTTATTAGATTGACCTTGATTTTTTAGACAGTGTCCAAAATCCTTGTATCATAGCATCTTTGATCTGCTGCCAGAGTATAAAGTCTGTGTAAAGGACAAGGAAAGTCTATTTGCATTTGTCTGGATTTGGTTCGTCTGTATAGTTATTATTGTGTCATGTATAATGGTTCTAACTGTATTATAACTTATAATGCACTATAACATATTTATTTATTTTTCAAACTATTGACCCCTGTGACCACTTTTGTGGTGTAAAAAAAGCGAAATTATTATGTATGATTATAATCTACAATTTTTCTACTGTCTCTTTTACCACAGAATAGTTAGAAAAATGTTATGATCTGGAATTTTTTGCGGTTGGTAACACAGGTTAAACAGGTACTGAAAACAATTACTTTGTACGAATGGAGAATTAGCGGTACCTGTATTATTAATTAATTATATAATTTATTTGACACAATCACTGTACTTAATGTTAATAAAATTGAAAATATATAACAATGCGAGCTTGATGCGTTTGTTTTTCATCACAACCTACCTCTTCATTTAGTAAAAAGCGAAATATGCTCCTTTTGAAGTTGCTAACCGACAGAAGCTCGTCCACCGCAGTAGCACCCCGTACTATCCTCATAAGGCACCCAAGAAACGTGTACTGCACGTATAGTATAGATAGAGCATATTTTAAGCACACATTTTCGCCGCGTGGTTCCCGGCAGAGTAGAATTTGGGCCACCCCATCTCCTCCCGTGCGGTTTCGTCCAAGGCGAGCAAGGTATAGGGCTGTTTAACATCAGACATATATATAGGCTAGACTCAGCCGCAGATACATAGCTCGAGCCAACAATATTGCCCGGAAAACGGCAATAGGCTCACCCCTTATTACGTGGGACCGAATACTATGATTGGTGAAATGTGGGTGTTAATTCACCTCTGCCTAACCCTCCGGGGATAAAGGCGTGTTTGTATGTATGTATTTTCGGTCCAAGATTTATGTCCCAAGCAATACATATCGCTAGTCTTATTATTTCAGAGCAATTCGTATTGATATCGTTCATGGACAGGGATCATGAATAAAACAAGAAAATCACAGATATACAATATTTAATAACGAAGCGTCTGTTATATAAGACGAACCGATCAGTCCCCTTCTAAAAGGATAATACAAAAAATAATGCCACCAATTATAACCAACTAAAGTACATCACATTCATTATATCTATATATACTAGTTATTATTATATTACATTGTGTGGTACTGTAACGTGGCACTTGTCTCACATCCAGGGGTAGGATTCAGTATATTTGCGTTTTTAAAACGTGTGATTTCAAAAATTACGTAATCTTTTAAAATTATATATTTAAAATACAATTAAACCGTGATTCCTAACATTGTTACTTACTAAAACGTCATTTCATACTAAATACAAAAAATAATTTTTACATTAGTCTTTCTAATCAAATTGAAATCACGCGTTTTGGTAAACTTGGTAACTTAGTCGGGTCCTAGACGTGTCTCACGTATTTAATAAATATAAAAGAATAGTCACATCTCGAACCAAAGTTCATTTAGTTATCACAGTATATTTACGACCACACTGACTACAAGATAGGCAGAGGTCAAAAAATGAACCGATATACTATCTCTATTGCCGTAATCTCCCCTAGCTTTGCAGTGAAGATGTCAACAGCACGCATGTCGACAAAATTCTTTCGATAGGTGAGGTCCCGGGTTCTCGAAGATATTTTTTTCACAGAGGATATCACATACGACAATTGAATTTTTCACAAGATTTTGCACGTTAGGATACTTACTTGAGATTTTTTCGATTAAGATTTAAGAAATATCAAAACAAACTTATATTTTTCTACAAAATTAAGTACTTAAGACTAACAGAAAAAGGAAAACAGAAAACTTATTTATATCATGCATATAATTAATAAATAAACATAAAAGTACATAACTAGATCATTTCCAGATTTAAAATAATAAAATCTTGAATGACATTTAAAAAATATATTTGTAGAGCCTACTAAGTAGTTTAACTGCAATTTTATTAGGTATGTAACATTATTTTTTTAAATATTTTTTTTAAATCTGCAAATGAGCTATTATAATCATTTTTGACGCTGTCTTCACCTGCCACAGTACAGTACCACAAATGTTATCAATTCACAATTTGCAAGATTTCCTTATAAATCTTACGAAACCTTGGTAAATCACCGCCATATTGGGTTGCCAGATAAATATCACTTACCGATGTTGCCATGTGCCTTCTAATTCCATAAAGATTTTATGCAAATACTAGAAGTGTTGTGCGTTCGAATTGATTAAAAAAGGAAGAATTAGAATGCTTTTAGTGAGAAAGGTTACATACTACATTGTCCCCGAAAATAGTTCATTAAATAAACAAACCTGGCAACCCTAATCGCTTGGCAAAATTCTTGAAGTTATCCAGACACATATCAGGACCTCGAATCTGCTAAAGCAAAACCAGTAATACCACGGACATTGCAAAAATACTCGCATTTAATTTCAGACTTTAAAGTAATGACGTTAAAGTCTGAAATTAAATGACTTTTCTTTTTGTAGAGTGAATGAATAAGTGTAATGAAACTTTTTGCATTCAATTTTGCACTTTAAGTCTATAGCAATAAAGTCTTTTAATGCCATTTTCTGCAGTGTATGTAGTACATTAGTTTTGCTTCAGCAGAATCGACAGCCAGGTTGTATAAATACAATCTGTACCCAGACATGCTAAACTATATTATCATCTATATCTAAACATGTAAAATCGGCAAAAGAGATAAGTATACACCTAGCCATATAGTTAACGGCATATATTTTGACCCCTAAACACTCATCATTACTGATGATACACTTAGGTGGGAAACAAGTACATGGCCCACCTAATAGAAAGTGGTTTCCGTGGCCTATGGACGAATGCAACACCAGGGGAGTCACACTCGTGCTGTCGACCCTTAAAGAACAGAGAGATTCTGTGCTGTCAACGCAGAATACGAGCAGGAAAATCCTTTGGTCTTACCACTGACAGCTTCGGCGCGGAGGAGCTTAAATCCACCAATCAGATTATATCAAACGGGCGTCAGGGCCAAGATATACCCCGGTACCTATAAAACGTGTATACCTATCTCTTTTGCCGACGGTACACTATAAATGGGGTTTAGACTCATCTCTCTATATTAAGTTAAATACGATACAAAACTAGTCATTGAGATTAATCTAAAAATATCCATTTTGTCGACAATTGAACACCATCATATTGTTATTTACATATTTAAAATCGACATATCCGATGGTAAAACTCCTAAACTATACAATGACATCAGTTTACATTGAGATCGGGCTAATATGGACAGAAAAAGGTGAAGTACAGTCAACGACAAATGTCGCCAGCACTAAACTTTTTCTTGAACACAATGTATGAATCTATCTATACAAATAAAAATGAATTGAAATTCTGTTAGTCTCGCTAAAACTCGAGAACGGCTGAACCGATTTGGCTAATTTTAGTCTTGAAATATTTGTGGATGTCCAGGAAGGTTTAAACAGTGAGAAAATATGGAAAAAGGATATGTATTCCACACGGGCGTAAAAAATATGGCGGTACAAAGTTCGCCGGGTCAGCTAGTAAATAATAAATAAATGTATCAGCATCCCTGGAGGTGGAATTTAATACACTTAGTTGTTATGCTTCTTATTTTATGAAAGGTTTAGAAACTAGGGCGTGATGTATAAATTAGTATTTGTTATGATACTGAAATAATACCAACTAAATCCTTTAATAAGTAGTTTTATTTCAATTTTTGTCGTTGACTGTACATTGCTCCAACGTTTGTTCTAGTTCCTAACAACAGCTGTTACATTTTTAACAATTAAAGAACAATAACGTTGTTCAACGACTTCCATGTATATTACTAGACAGATTGTGCAAAACGAAAATAAAATACTAGACAGTTTTTGTAACTGAGATGAGCTGAGTTGAACTGAGATAGGTGTCAAAATTAGTTAACACATTTATCCAGCTGTTCCAAATTCGGAATTCAAAATTCAAATCCAGCTGTTCCGAACGACGCAGGAATGACCGCGTCGTTCGGGAAAAGGAAGGTCAACTTGTCTAGTTGTTATACATAGAGGTCATTGCATTTATTCTTCTTTTCGATATTTAAGCTGTTAACGTTCACCTTGACTTAACCTAAGACTTCTCACTTGTCAATGTTGTATTTATTATAACATTATTATAACATTCGTCAAGTATCATTTCGTGATGAATTTTTACGAGTTATCATCATTTTTTGCTGATCTGATTTGCTTATCAGTTGATAGTTGATGATCAAAATTCTCCAGAAAATGATCTCTCTCCAAAAAATCTTGATTTGAAAATATTGAGGGTAGTCAATGAATTTTTTTTTAAATTGAGGAAAGGGTGGGAATAAATTGGAAAAAGGGTGATTGTGTGAGTATTATATAATTTATGATTTTTAAAGGGTCATTTACTTGAACCCTATGTGAGTCAGGATATATTTGTTTCACATATAGACTTGGGCAGGGTAAGGGTAGATTAACATTTGGCAAAAAATTTGGGCATTGTTCTCGTAACAATTTTTTTTAAACTAACAGTTACCTATAACAACACATTAAACAACAACATTTAATTTATCTATTTGGCTGTTTAATCGAACATAATTGGCAACATTTTCCATTCATCAAACTTACCTAATGAAAAAATCCCGAATTGTATTGCCAACGCAAATTTTATAACGAGTTTTTTTTTAATATTACCTTACCCGTGTTGGACAGTCTATATGATGAACTCCTGGCTCACAGGTGCGTGTAGCTAGCTCAGCTCCGAGTAGGCGGGCGGCGGGGGACTGTCCCGGCCCGGCATCAGTACCGCGATCTTGTACGGCGGGGGCGCTTCGGGGGACTCCGTCGGCTGCGAGCGGTCCGAACTCTGCAGCAAGGTTGCCAAAGATATGTCGTCCGACGGCTCGGATGGTGGCGGCTGGAATAATAACACGGGATTCATAAGACTGCTAGATGGAAGTAGACCTGGGTAAATTGCTTGAAATGCTTTGTAAAATACGTGGATGGTAACTTTTCTTTGAATACATGACATGAGAAGTGCGTTAGAAGTGGGATACTCAATACTTATTAAAAATTAATTAGTAATGTGAACGACCATGATAGTATAAATACCTATACTGTACAGTGCATCCCACAAGCGAACAGCCATAATTCTCGTCTACATGTAGCTGATCGCTTGTAGAATGACGGCTCAGAACACTCAGCGAATCGGAACTTGCGTATGACGTAGACGAGTACAATATTATATTATTATGTGCAGTACCTGGCGGTCGCGCTGCGCCGTGGAGGACACGCGGTCGGGCTGCTGCAGCGGCGCCGGGCGCGTGCGGCACATGGACAGCGCGCAGCCCACGCCGCACACGCACGCCACGGCCGCGCACACCACGCCCGCCTCGCCGCCGCTGCCCGGCAGCCCGCCGCGCTCGCGCGCCACCTGCCACGGGTCCAAACTGTCTGATCCGAACAACACGTGCAAGAAGCCGTCGATACCATCGTACCTATTGCTCAGGACATTCTTCTTCCTCCTAGCGTTAATTCCCAGTCGCATCCGAAGCTTTCAGCTCGGAGTCTGGGGTCCGCTTTTACCAGTCATAGCTACAGATTTGGCTTAATCTATGGATTTGGCTAGACCTCGATATTTTCCGTGAAGCGATTGCCATCTGACCTCCACGACCCAATGTTAACATTAGGCGATATCGAAGCTTTGCAGCTAGACCGTTGTTTTTGGACTTTTTAGGGCACCAAGTACCCGTAACGACTGCCATAGATGTTCTTATGGCAACCGGGACCGACGGCTTAACGTGCTCTCCGAGGCACGACCAGACCAATGCAAATACTCATATTTCATTCACACAAATATTTGCACTGAACGGGGATCGAACCCGCGCCTCCTGCGAAGCGGCCGCGTTCACTACCGCTACGCCACGGAGGCTGCTCAGGACATTATATATTGGACCTAAAATGTGCTCTATACGCATAGCACGCGTTTCTTGGGTGTCTTTTAAGGATAGCACGGGGTGCTACAGCGGTGGACGAGCTCAAATTCATCAAGCACAGATTATTACGAAACAATCCGCGCGCCTCAGGGCCTCGGTTGATTCGCGAATTAGGTCCAAGATACGTGTCTCGATGTATAAACCAAGCAAACAATAAAGAACTCGATATTGTAGGAAGGGAACACGTTCATGCGACGAAGACAGGAATCCAAAACGTTTGGTTCAATACGGTCATGATGGTCAGGGTGACATCTCAGTCTAGAACGCATTGTTTTGGATCGGAAGGAATCCATGGAATTGGCGTAAAGGTAAAACACATATTTTTATTTTTATGTTAATCCTCCCGTTTTACCGTTACCTACATCAATATTCACATTTATTTAATCTAAATTTAATTTTATTGCAAATTGAAAAAAAAAATCTAAATCGAAATATAAACAACATAAGGAATACATTAGCGAAATGCGCACCACATCGGTACGTACATCTCCTAAAAACACGGTGGTAGGTGTTCCTGTGTCATCTGTCTCTGTCTCGTGTTGATCGTAGATACGCACAACATGCGAGCAGAAAAGATGTAGCAGTAGAAATATCTGACACTCTACAGCTACAGCTTTTCTAACCCGCATATTGCACAAGAATTCACCGTTGCGTCGTCAGTTCTTGAAACAGCTTTAGTATCTTTTTAACGTTAACAAAAGCCAATGAGCAAAATATGGAAGTGCGAAAGAGGCATCTTGTGATGTCAAATCAGTAAATCGAAACCTAATAGTTGTATATGCACTCACCTGTCGATCGAAGTAATACTTAGCTCCTGCTAAAAACACAGTAGCTAACGCGAACGATACCAGCATGCCGAATTTCAGATGTGGAGCCATCATGGGCGAGTGATGGAGGCCCAAAGCTGCGGTCCGGAGCAAGGTGTCTGGGGTGACAGAACGGGCGGCTGCGAGACTCGCAATGGTCGGCTGAGGAGGCTCCATGGGGATCTCGACGTAGAGACTGGGCTCGTCATTCTGCCGCCGCGAAGAGTGCACCGCTGGCATTGGTGGAGGCCTGCTATGCATTAAACAATGTTTGAGGTTGTCGAAGCAGCTAAGATGTGGCGAGACTGCGGTGCGGTATAACATCACCATTTGCTGTGTATACACACGTCGAGCACAGCGCTGCAACAGTGTACAGCCTTGATAGGGATTGTCATTGGTCGATCTCCAGTGACGTCACCTAGCCCGACCAATGACAATATCTCTATCAAAGCTATCGTAGCGCTGTGCTTGAAGCTGCGAGCTGGTTCTATCTACGTTTAATAACACTTTTGCTTCTATTGTTACTCTTCCTAACTTGTGGCTTTCATTCTGGTCAAAGATATGGCCAAGAATATAGCACGTACCCATAATGCCGGTGGGTGCGGTGCGGGCGGCGCGGCGGGCAGTCGACAGCGGCGAAGCGGTGCACTGGCGCCGCCATGCCTTTACGGCCGCCAGCCCCGCCTGCGCAGACCCGACCGCGACTGCGCCCTGCACGCGTAATGCGAACATGATTCTCTTAACTCTCTTCTGCTTATTTACGAAAGAGTGTATACATCTCTATGTGACGTGGGCTATGCAAAAATTGAACGCAGTCCGCGCTTCTGATGAGTTGGTAACTATACGAACTCTTGGTTAATGCCATTGTGAACTTATATGCACTGTGCAATTTCCTTTTAATTGTTATTGCAGATTTTATGTTGTTTTTAACGACTGCTCTGTGAAATGATTGCATGGCATTTTGTCAGAAAAGACCATGGCTAAATATTCTCCTCAGACTAACAAAAGTTCTGATCTATTACCGAATTTGTACGCGCTGACCGTATATAATAGGGCATACGAGTGGATTTCACCAACGACGATAGAAATAGAAATCAAAGCTATTCTGTGTTATTCTTATTACGTTTCCATAAATGAAAATGGAGAATGGTGAAAAGCAGCCTAAATGCCAATCCCCTTATCTGCCACCCCGGTGGCAAGCCTAGTGGTGGCAGATGGGAATAAAGGGAACATTCTCATTAGCATTACATCAGAGGATTTTTTATGTAGAAGAAGGTGAACAACATCGGTACAATTGTCGTGTCATTACGTGCGCACCTTTCCTTTTATATTCCAGTGGGAGACATTGCGTGCAGCTATACATTGGTAGGTACCTATTTAGGGAGGTCAACAGGTACCTACCTACGCAATACGCTGGTCGTTCAATAAATTACCTACTTTGGATCATGGGGCAAATTAATACAGAGAAGTTTGAGACCTATTGGTGCTGCATGCTTTGCTTATGGCAAACTTTGTGTTTTGCCACAAGAGCACAAGTTGTATTTCACTTGTTTCGTATAAAGCTGCGAGTCGAGAACTAAGATAAAAATGACTCTTATCCTTGCAAATTGCCGAACTATAACTTCCAGATGCCATTGTCTAGTATGGTCGCCATTTTGGCTGAGAAAGAAAAACGTGGTTCTGAAAATATCACAGGTACAAATGTACAATGTTTTTGCAATATGGGTGACATTGCATCGTCAACTATGGTGAATATTGGCAGTTAGAACTATTTACTGAAAACGACTTACGACTGAGAATATTTCGAAGGGTTGTGCCGCACAAAGCCTGCACTTACTGAAGGGCTTCAAGACTATGATTGTGGTAACATATAGTTATTACCAACTGAAATACATTTACTACAATAATTATGAGGAATCTTTGTATATTAATATTAAATGTGTTTACACTAGAACTATTCCTTAGGCGTGAATTATACAGAAACGGCGCAGACGCAGCGCAGATTGATGCCGCTTCTAAACGTTTTCATACAAAATGTACGCATGGCACGCCGTTTCGTCGCTTGTTCCGCATCGCTAGCAAGCAACAAAGCGATTTGCGTTAATTTCAGGCATATCTAATGTATTTAAAAAGAAAACTAGGTAAATGTTATGTTTTGCTACTTTGAGTCTAAATAGCACTGTGTAGATTATCCTACAATTATGTCTTCTGAAGAGGAACCATGATATCATTACAAATTCTGCCAGTATAAATAGGCGCATCGTAGTCTCTTCGCCCCCCCATTTAATTTTGGGTGGTGGTTCAACCCTTTTCATTTCGTCCCTACTTTGCGTGTCCCAAGCCGTCGCCGTTTCTGTATAATTCAGGCCTCGGCCTCCAATGGATTCACCGTGCGGGTGCCGAGTCCATTACGTGGGAGATAGAGGGAATATTTGTGACTGTGACTGGAACTTGGGAAGTATTTGTCCTAAGACCTCCAGTGATGTAGGTACCTGAAGTGTTCCCCTCTACCTAACAAGATTTTTTAGGATTCTAGCAATAACTATAGAGTGAAACAGACTGGAATCTTTGAACCCTGGCCTACTAACAAACTCCTTTAAATAACACATTAGGTACAGTCAGCAATATAAGTTGCTGAACAATAAATTTACAACCTTATACATATAATACTTATATAAATAATAATTGATTTATAAATACTTACATACATTTTATTAAGTTTATACACATATATTTTTCTTTATAAAGGTTTTATAGCTATGGCGCTTTGGAAATTGCAATGTGTTCAGCTACTTTTGTCATTGACTGTACATATGCCATTATTTGACATACCAGAGGAGATGGAAGACGGCACACGGTGGCGGCCCGGATAGGCGCACTGGCTTCGTTTATCTATCCAAAAATGCATCGGAACGTTTCACTGCTTGCTGCGGTGAAAATGTATTCGACTGATCCTCAGTGCACCACGTGATTGGAGACCATTGTATGGGATGCAGCTGAAAATGTTTACGATGCTACGATTCTTTTTATAAATTTCTAGCTTAGGTCTAATATCTATACTTAATATTATAAAGAGGAAATATTTGTATTTTTGAAACAAATAAACTCAAAAACTACTGGACGGATTTGAACAATTGTTTTATCATTAGAAATCTACATTTTCAAGTACTATCATAGGCTATTATTATCACGCTACTATCAGCAATGAAAGGGATCAGAATTTCACCTTCTATTTGAATGCTGCGAGCAACAACCAGGTAGTATAACAACTATGATTTTATTGGTAGTCCACGGTTTTCCCACGGTTGTCCTAGACAGATCTGGCAGATTTTTTTCATATCTTTGATGTAGTAATATGTTAATGCATATAGGTCATGGCATAGGTGTACTTGTATACTTGCACGGAGAAAGAGGACAACTTAGTTAGCTGTGCAATATCCATCCTGTCCAATACAAGTTTTTATCATGATGTGGAAATGTATGACTCTGTGTGGGTTTGTATGTATTACTATGTAGTGTATGCATATATATTACTGTTGGTTAGAAGGGAAACTATTTTCAGCAACATCATATTATTTGAACAGGAGAGGAAAAGTCCAAGTAGATGTTAGGTAGGTATATTAAAGTTTATTGTATGAAGGTACAGATGGAGTTGGATGGAGCCATTAAGCTAGATTAGTTTATTTATTAGAGACATAGAACAATGTATTTTGATAAAAAAAGAAAATGGATATTGCCGCTGAATTGAACTACACAACAGAATCTCTCTACACAAGGAAATCCTTCCTCTAATGAATGGTCCTTTAGGCAAGAGGCTCACCACAGGACAATATCAATTATTTTGTAGCTGTCTATGGTCTAGATTGGCTAAATAATTTTGTATGTATTGCTGCAATTATCTTGATATTTCAGGTTTTTACAAATCTGGATCTTTGATGTTCAAGGTTTTTAATTTTCAGGAATCTAGGAAAAATTAGGAAGGAGTCACCTTCGCTACATCAAGAGCGACCTATACCTAAATTGAATAGGCGCCTATACCTAAGCGATCATGTTATTTTTATAAGAGTATGACGTGAAGAAACTCTAAATACATTTTTGTTGCTCATATAAAAATAAAAAAAATAAAGAAATGTTTTATTGTACGCGTAAGTAATTAATATTAAACTGATTTTTTTTTTAATAACAAAATAGGCCAAAAATTTAAAAGCATACAATGATACCGTACCTTTTTATTTATATTTTCCGCAATTCGTATTACGTTCACGAATGAAGCTGAACTGAGAATTAATTTTATTATTTTTTTCTAAATTTTCATCCATTCATAAGAATTACACATAAACACTTTCATATAAAACGTTTGCACAATTCAAAAAATATTCTCACTATCTAAATACATAGCTAAAATACTGGGAAATGAAACAAACGAGTTGAATTTTTAAAATACATTACAAATAAATCTTCAATTCACTTTTGCTCTTGACGGCCATTAGTGGGCGAGGTGAGCGCGACAGCGACGCGCGCGAAGCAAAACAATCAGAGCTACCAACTTTCGCACATCAAAATCAATAAATAATATTGATCATTTTCATACTAATTAATCTAAATGGCAAACTAATATTGATGTGAATTGAATACGAGACACAAAATAATCTTGAACAAATTTATTGATATACATATTTATCAATATACAAGTGTATAGAAATTACTTATTGTAAAATAAGTTTTAAAAAAAGGTTTTTTGGCACATTTTTTTTGTCATCCTCGTCACGAACAGTGTCTTCACTCTCCAATCTCCAACTCTACCAATTTTATTTTTGGTACATTTTGACATCTACCAATTTTTTTTTTTTTTATATAATATACCACCACATACCACTTAGTTGGCAGACAAGCACACGGCCCACCTGATGGAAAGTGGTTACCGTGGCCTATGGACGTATGCAACACCAAGGGGCGTCACACTCACACTTTTTATATCTTGTTTGTACTTTACTATCTTAAAAAATCCAATCACTTCATTTAATGAAGTTTTAATTTATTTGTGTAATCACAACATTCACAGCCAATTTTATTTGTTCTCTAAACAAAATTTGACAATTACCTCTGTGATGTACACTGTACAGTATAGTGGTGAAGCGTTCGAGATTTCAAAGATCACGGGTTCGATTCCCCATTTCCAGCTCAGAGCAAATGTTTGTATGCATGAATGTGTCTATTTGCATTGCTCTGGATGTTTCTATGTATGTTGTTAAGTATTTATTTTAGGTTTGTCCTGATTCTAGAATCCATAAAAACTTGTGTTATGGGTTCTAGAATGCGATTATTCGCTTATTTATCTGCATTAAGTCCTAGCATGTAGACCGTGCAGTGAGCCCGTTTGCTACCTTAGTAGTATAAAATAACACGTTAACGGCTAACCTATCAAGTTATATACCTACCACCGCGTCGCTACACAGTCGCTATTCATTTGACTGTTTATTAAGATTAGGCCCACCATTTATTTCCCGAATTGCGGTCTTGTCTTCTTGACTCTAGGGCTCAGTACTTAGTACCTACATTCAATACGCCTGTAAATATGGCCTGCGCCAGCTCATTGTTAGTTACTTCGAGTTAATTTTCTAATTCTGCGAGCTATAATGATCATTTCCAATTAGTCAACAACACATTTAAAGTCATTTATTCAGTCACAGCTTACAATATATAAATATATAATACATATTATTACGTCTAATTTAGTTTAACAGCCCGTCCGTGACCGTTCCTCGTGGAATGATGCCCATCACACTCGCCGCGTTTTCACGCCGGATTGCGATGGCCAGCCTTTGCACCAGGAACGAACACATAGCCCTTTATTTTCATGGTAAATCTGGTAAGAAATAAGAATCATAACGTTTTAGACACAGAATAAATATCTATTAATCTGTGTTTTAGATGTTGAATTCTCATTGATATATCGTGGATCACACACATCACATCACATATTATTCTTGTAAATTTTAAATTTTACCACCGAAAAACATAGAAATGTATCGTAATATCCGGAACATTCCAGATATCCGTATACTTATAAAAACATTACATCACTAGGTATCGTTCAGAAATTAAAAAAAAAAATTATAATATACAATTTCTTGAAACGGTTTTTACAGTTATGCTACTTTAATCAATTTAATGAAGTTTTAATGCAATTTTTACAAATATACTTAATTAGTTTTAAAAGTATAGTTTGACGTTTTGGTTTCTAGGGCACAATGTTTCTGAACGAAACTAAAAATTTATATATAAACCCCGTCCCCCTCTCAAAAACAGCAGCAGTTAAAATTCGGAGATTGTTATAAATTAATGTTGACGTGACGTGACATAAACTCAACTGTTTGTTTTGGTAGATCCGTCTCATCTGTGTATAATTGTTTGTGTGAAGTGAGAAATTGGACTGACAATATGTTGACGTGGTCAAGGCGGAGGAGTGGTGCTCAGGCGAAGCCGTTTTGCAAGTGTTACGAGGATGGAGCTAAGCCTCCGTCGAACCCAGCTGGTTGCAAGTGCGGAGAACACGCCAATGGTAAGTAGTAACAAGTTTCATGACCTTCCCTATTCATTAATTTACATATATCGTCGTTAGAAGGGACAATGAAGTTACCAAAACATACCATCTATTGTACCATAACATAACAGAAATATTTTTTATCTACAAAACTCTTTGTTGTTTTACTTAAAGATTAGATTATCATAATATTATTTAGACTATTCTTTATTTATTATTGGTGGTATATTATTTAGATTATTTATAGTCTGTTTTGAAAAATGCAGTTGATGAAACTGTAACTCATTTTACTTGGAAATCTCTCTTGAGACTTTCTTTTTAGTCCAAAAGGTATTTCAACTGGCCCATTTTCTATTATTTCCTTTTTTTTCCTCTGTATTTTCGACAAATACTAGGATTTATATTACCTGAGATTGACTCAAATGTTGTAAAATAAATAAAAAAAGTAATAAACTACTATACTATAAATTATGAAAGTAGAAGAAGCGAAAGATGTAGGTATGCCAGGATTGTAGCAAATGGAAAACTGTGGTCCCTGCCTACCCCCACTGGGAAAGAGGCGTGACCATATGTATTATAAATTATAACATACTGACTGGACTAGGAGGGCCCAAGACCGAGAAGATTGGCAGTCCCTGGAAAAGGCTTATACCTCATGAGAGGGTTCTGGTGTGGACAATGAAAACTTAAACTAAAGGTGCTTCTAAACGGGCGATGTTTTACTGCAATTAGTGGCTGCAACACTGTGGCCCGGCAACATTGCAACTATTGCAAGCAATACCGGCCAGTATTGCAGTAATGTCCTGGCCATATAGCCAAACATGTTTTGTGTTGCCATAAGAAAACAATGTATTTAAAAGGCTATTTTATTTATTATAATATAATAATACTGTTAAGAGTACTTGAATGTCAAAGTGAACAAGTAAATTGTTATTTATTCTCTCTCATCCTGGCGTTAATTCCCAGTCGCATCCGAAGCTTTTCAACTCAAAGTCTGGGGTCCGCTTTACCATTCTTAACTACAGATTTGGCTAGACCTCGATATTTTTTCGTGAAGCGATTGCCATCTGACCTCCACAGCCCAATGATAACATTAGGCGATATCGAACCTTTGCAGCTAGGCTGTTGTTTTTGGATTTTTAGGGCTCCAACTACCCGTAACAACTGAAATAGATGTTCTTATGGCAACCGGGACCGACGGCTTAATGTGCTCTCCGAGGCACGACCAGACCAATGCAAATACCCATATTTCATGAACACAAATATTTGCACTGAGCGAGGATCGAACCCGCGCCTCCTGCGTAGCGGCCGCATTCACAACCGCTACGCCAAGGCTGTCAATTGTTTTTTTTTTGTGTTCTGTTTTCGGATCTTCTCTCTTGTCAATGATTCACTTTTGCTAAAGTATTCAAGAATAAAGTTCTGGCACCTCAACCATGCTGTCACTGGGATTATTTAGGTCATCTTTAGTGCAGGAGGTTGGATATAAGGAACACGAAATCAAGTGCACCGTGGACTGTTTTGTAATAAAACAGTATACATGGTTACATAATTTTAAACTGAAATAAACTAAAAGTTCTGAAAGTGAGGTAGATTTTTATAGTACCTAATTAATAAAAAAATAAAATTAAACAGTAATCAAAAATTTTATATTCATATTATGTAACTGTTATCTGTTGTATGACTTGTATGTAATATAATAAGATAAAAAAAAAACTAAATAAAAAAATAATGCATTCAATTTTTTTTTCAATAATTTTGTGCGCAGGCATACCCAGCCAAAATCTGAATATAATCTGAAATATTCACAGACCAACACAAAAAAGTTAAAGAAGTTTCTGTTTCTTACATTCAGCCACGTTTTAGAATCCATAATACATTTTGCAAAACCATACTTAGAATAGATAGCGCTGTGTAAAATATCCATGAATATTAATTTATTTTCAATTTCTTTCAGTTAGTGAATGGCAATGGGAGACTTCAACAAATACAGAGTCAAGCTGGGTGATCATGACAAGAGACCAGAAACAAGTGACCTTCCACCCGTTCTACAGTTCTGGTACTGCGATGGTGAGAGGCAACACCCCCCTGACACACGGCAACCACTACTATTGGGAAGTCAAGATGCTGACAGAACCATACGGAACTGACATTGTAAGTGATAGTTATTAATCCTGTTACTTTTTGAAAATTCAATCAATGACTTCTACATGGGTGTATCCAAAGGGGGGGATGGTGGGGCAGTACCCCCACATAACAGTATAAAAATATTTAATAAAATTCCTCAGCATTTGGTTGATATGCCACTTAATATTTTTAAAATAAACGTGAAAAAAGTCTAATGGAAAAAGCTTATTATAAAGTAGAAGAATATCTTAATGATCAAAATGCATGGTCAACCTAATCACTTTCTTGCCCGCACATTGTAAATTGTATAAAAACCGTATTAAAAAATAAATAAATAAATAAAAAGGATATGTAATTGAGTTCTCTAAGTTTCTTGCTGGTATCTTCTCAGTAAAACCAACTACCGAACCAGCGAAAGAATCATTTTCAAATGGTTTACTTTAATTTATTGAATATTTTAGTTTTTGTTTACATATTTCTTGACATAATTGTAGTATTTTGACGTTCATATGTGCTCTATATGTGCCTAAATTGAATAAACGAAATTGATTCTTTGATTCTTTGATGCTTTGACTCTGCTCCAATTTTAAAACACACGAAAATCCCCCAATAGCCCCCCTCCCCATTCAGATTTAATTTTTGCTCCATCCCTTAACCAAAGCTGGGTATGCCTATGGACTTCTATAGATATCAGGTGAGGCGAAGTTAAATTGACGTGCCCCATATATGAAAAACAAAAAAAGATATTACAGCTGCTATTACTGCTAGCTGGGACACCGTTAACTAGACTGGTGATCAGCCCTTCAGTGTGGCCCATTATAAACAACTGCTAAAGATGTTCATATGACAACCAGAACTTGTGCTCTCAGAGGCACGGTAACATCCAGACATTGGAGCATACAAATATTGGAGCGGGAATTAAAACCACGACCTCTGCATCTGCCATCGAATACTCTACCGCAATGCCACAGAGTCACAGAGGCTAGTCGAGACTATAGATATTACTAATCAAGCTGTTTAAAACAAAAGTTGTTTTACGGTGCTGGGGAGAAGCGGGAATTGGGGAGAAATGGGAACAGTATTTTAACGAAAAAACAGTGTTAACTCTCATTCTAACTGCAGTTAGAAGTTACAACATTATTGCCTATTGCAGTCCATTGCTAGGCATAGGCCACTTCCATTAGGGGGCGAGCCTATTGCCGCCTAGCAGGCACTTAGTCGTGGGCTGTAAGTTTACTGTGGGATGGAGAACAGCCCTATCCCTTGGTCGCCTTTTACGACACCCACAGGATGAGTTGGGGTGGCCCTATTCTTCTCCACCGGAAACCAACACGGCCTTTAGCGGACCCCAGACTCTGAGCTGAAAAAGGATGCGACTGGGATTAACGCTAGCCTTTAGTCGCATTATGCCCAATTCGCAAAATGTCCAGCGGGCTCAAATTGTCCAATTCTCACAACGTCCAATTCGCAAATTGTCCAATTCTCACAACGTCCAATTCGCAAATTGTCCAATTCTCACAACGTCCAATTCGCAAATTTAAGAAATGATCAAGGGCACCTTGGAGTGGTCGCGACTGTCATGCTCTTGACATTTTGTGCGCTCGCGTTATCTATATCAATTACTGGTTATCACTACTGGTATAATAGTTCAGTCCTGCATTTAATCACGCTTATCAAAATCCCGAAATTAATTAACAGTAAGTAGGTAATAAATATTGTTGTAAATTGAATACATATTACTAGTTTTATTGAATTTTTCCACAGTATTTTATTCTTTAACCTGATTCGCCTCAGCATTTCCAAAAGTTTATGGTTGTGGTTATGGTGTGGTATGGTTATGGTCAAATACATAAAATACTATGGAAAAGTGTCTTATGCTAATGTGTGGCAAGTTCATTATTTTCGATTTTACGTTTCCTGTTCAACGGAGCAGCATTTTGAGGGGCTATTGGCTGAGTGTTAACCAAATAGGATGACCAACAGTAGTCAAATCGGTCTTAGGGTGGGTGCCCATTCTTAAGACATTGAGACCCCCCCCTGTCTCAGAGACGGTGACGATTCATAATGGCAGTAACCACATCGCCTGAACTTCTTGGGGACTCATTCTACATTATACATTACAACTATACACCATATTTGAATTAAATTTTGAAGCATTTAGTATTTCAACTATTTAAATCGATTGAGATAGAATAAAGCTTATCTAGCTCAGGTGAGACTCGAAACCGAGTATCGGCAGATGGGTCCCACCGTCGCCCCAAGACGGATGTTTAGAAAAATTTGGATCAGCTTCGGGCGGAGTTCGGTGGCTCAGTGGTTAGAGCATTCCTCCTGTAAGGGAAAGATCTAGGGATCGGGTCTCACCTGAGCTAGATTCACTTTTCTTATCTTCTTCTTCTTCTTCTGTCGAGTCGACGGCATATCATGTCATATTTTGTTTGCCCAGTATGTAGCCACTCCGATAGCGTTCTCAGAGGCACTCATAAGTTCACGTGCTTGGACAGGCAGCACAAGTTAACAGGTGGGACATAGTCTGTGGCGTAACTCCGCACTCACACCGTGGATCCATCTCGTCTGAATGACCCCACCTAATACGGTTTTCCTTACGTCGACCAACCTGTGTCCGAAGTCTATTTAAGGACTTCCAGGTGGTCCAGGCAATTCTTATCTTTTCTAACACTACATATCTTTGCCATATTTGTAACATAGAATCATGTACTCGTACATCCTCATTCCTCACCTGTTTGTATTGCGCGTAAATCTACTTGGCATGATGCCATTACGTCGGCAACATACATCACCGAACCACAATATCTATTATATATTACTATTATATAATTGTAAAGTGGTCGTGTCTGTACATTGGAGATATTTAAAAAAAAAATACTTGGGTTATGTTATGTTAACGATACTGAACACGAAAATATTTTTTTTGAATTTCCTGTCTGTTTGTCCGCGATGGACGCAAAAACTACTGGACAGATTTTGATGGGGTTTTTTTTGTTAGAAAGGGCTTGCTCAGACTTAAAATCTTACGTTTGTTTGATCGGAATCGGTTGAGTAGAACCGAAGATATGAGCAAAGGTTAACCGAGATGCACGCGGGCGGAGCCGCGGGCGGAAGGCTAGTACATAATATATATGTAGACCGAGCTGAAGCAATTTTAACACAATCTCAAACATTTAAAAGTATTCACGTTTCTCGCTATTGTTTATAGTTTTGAAAACTTTTTTTTCACAATGTACTAGATTCTATAAAGACTTCATTTGAAGTTAAGCTGGAAAGGAGGTGCGGTTTTGTTTGTTTGTTTGAATTGGTTGGAATTGAGTTTGAAATGGTGATTAAAAAAATTAATATTTAATTCGCCAAGTGCGAGTCGGATTCGCGCACGTAGGGTTCCGTACCATTACGCTTTTTTATATTTTCAGTATTGTTATAGCGGCAAAAGAAATGCATCATCTGTGTCTAAGTATGTTTATCCGCAGTCTAGAACCCATAACACAAGCTAGTTAAGCTAGGTTTACTGTGGGCCTAGATAACGTTGTGTATAATATTTATTTAGTTTTTAGAGTTTTTACCTTAGAGTTACTTAACTATAGAGCGAGTTAGGGAACCCCAAAAAACAGATATTCGTTTTGTCAGCACACCCAGATTTGGGTGTAACATGCGTCACACTCACAACACAAGTCGTTTATTTCTAGTATCATTTCTAGTATATGACACCATGATTATCATAATTAAGTAATTACCGTTTTGTATTTAATCATAAGATGTCACTATCAAAATTCATATTTTAAAAACAAAAATTGACCTTTACGGGACAAACTGCGTCTGGAAGGGCCCCCTCTCCCGCCAACCTTGTGCCTGAACTTCGTCCGTCACTCAGCAGGTGTGCACGTCAAACACCCTCTATAATGGGGTGGAACAACAAAATCACAACATTTTTTCTGTTTGTGCAGATGGTAGGCGTGGGTACAGACAAAGTGAATCCATCCTCATCGCGGTACCGCTTCACATCACTCCTGGGCCAGGACTCGGAGTCCTACGGTCTGTCCTACACAGGAGTCTTACGCCATAATGAATTAGTCACCAGGGAGGGGACCGGCTTCTGCAGAGGCTCTGTGATTGGGGTCAAAGTGGACCTTTGGCAGGGAACACTAGAGTTCTTCCTGAATAGGGACTCCAAAGGTAAGTGATAGATTTTAGTGACAGAGTCGTTAGGATTAATATTATCCTTCAATTTGGAAGTGCCTAGGGATGGGGTCGATAGGACACGCTATACAACATTTTAGGCTATTAGCATAGACCAATTTCAGCAGTTCAAGCGCAGTTCGATTCGTCAAACGTCCGGTGAAAAAAAAATGCATATTAAGATATGATTCCGTAGTCGACCGCATACGACAACTGCCGACGCATGCAGCACATACAGCGTACCCATTGCTTGTCAAACTCCGATACAGATAAAGGGGACCATTGAGAAGCCGCAATGAATTACGTGCATCATACCTTTAGTAACGTCCGATCGGCCCTTATGTCATATTCTCAAATAAAATCCAATTCTCAGGGGTAATTCTGTTTCATCTTCGGCAGCATCGGCGCTTTACATTATGTGGAACCTACAAACAATAACAAACAATACATAAAGCTCACGCCTTTTTCCCGCCGATGTAGAGAGAGACAGCTTCATGAGCTTTTTGCATTATTCTCAAAACTTTCGTGAAAGGCCGCCGGTTTAGAGTACTTCTAACTCGCCCTAGAAAAACTTTTTTTTTAAACATATTATTTCCTTCTGTGAACTCACCTTAAATATGTTTTTACCATCAGGAGTATCTTTCTACAACCTCCGCCGCCACCCCTCCAACACACTCTACCCCATGCTGTCCTCGACAGCAGCACAGTCCTCCATGCGTCTGATATACGCGGGGTCCTGGCAGGCCTCCCTGCTGGTCGATGCTGCGAAGATCTTGGGCGCTTCGTGTAGAAGTGAGCTGCCACTGCCACCCGGCCTCAAGAGCAAGTTGAAGAACCATTTCTGGACGATGTTGCCTAATGAGAGTAAGTATAGTAGACTACTAACTTTTGTTCACCTGTATGGAATTTTGGTATGCTATAGGGAAATCAATACGAGAAAGATTTAGCGGGTCACGGGCTCGGCACGGAATTTTGTCTTATTTCTATTATTCTTCTTTATTCATTAATGATCTTATTAATTATATTTCTAAATACAATATTTAAAAATATAAAAAATAGTGCCGCGCCGACATCGGGTACAGGGACCAAGCTACCGGTGGTTAGAGCTCCAGAGAGAGGAGTCTCCTCACAATACGTGCCGTGTCGAGGAGTACCGCCTTCTGCATCAAGCCCTTGATCCAGCTACCTAATGAGAGCCTCTTAAGGTGTTGCTCGAGGCTCTTAGCAATCAGCCCATGGGCCGATGTGACTATCGGGACAATGATTGCCGAATCAACATTCCACATGTCAACAACCTCTTGGGCCAGATCAACCTCATGGCTAAAAAACTTATTATTATCATTAGATAATGTGAGCCTGGTGGATAGGTATAATGTAACATTTTATTGTCACTACTACTACTACTGGTGGATAGGTATAATGTAACATTTTATTGTCACTACAACTTAGTTATTATTATTTTGATAGTAATGATAACTGTGTTAATTGTGTTTATGTTATACGCAGACAAAATAAATGGATAGTCATTATAATTTAAAGTCCGTTTGCACTTCAGACTCGACAGCTTCCTAAGTTTTAAATGGGTAAGTCTACCCTTGCAAAATTTGTAAGTTGGTTTGTGTATTCTTCAAAACCTCAAAAAAAGAGAAGTGAGAGAGTAAGCTTTAAATGCAACTGCGACTATTAGTCCCAGTTGCATTCAAAGCTTGCACGTATGGTGTTATCTTTTTAAATACTGCGTTGTACATAAATACAGTGTATAAAAAGATAATAGTATGTTTATACTACACTAGCTTTTGCCCGCGGCTCCGCCCGCGTGGATGTCGGTTAACGCGACCAAACATAGCCTATGTCCTTTCTCAAGGTCTAACCTACCTCTATACCAAATTTCATCAAAATCGGTTCAGCGGTTTAGTCGTAAAAGTGAGACAGACAGACAGACAGACAGACAGACAGAGTTACTTTCGCATTTATAATATTAGTAGGGATTTTTTGTAGCATATTTTGCAGCATAGACTTTTTGCCCACAAAGATATATCATAAATTGTATATTTTATCAGCGTTCTTTATTTAGTTTAATCTTGACATTCTTGAATTGACCAGGAAGCGGGCACAGACAGGAAAACCTTAGATTACCTATCTATGTATAATTGTATATCAAAATATGAAATGACTAAATAACAGCCATTCACAAATGCGGTTATCTAGAGGTCTTTTTTAAATTCCTGATCAAATGACATGTTTTATCTTTTTTTTATTGACCTTTAATGCCTTGATCACACGCTCCGAGTGGGGTGGCGTGACAGTGCACTCGGCCGAGTGCGATGTACCTACATGCGAAGTTTCTTCAGCGTCGGCAACACGAGTGCACTCGAGTGTAACGCCCCTGGTATTGCATACGTCCATAGACCACGGTAATCATTTCCCATCAGGTGGGCCGTGTGCTTGTCTACCACCTAAGTGGTATATAAAAAAATAACATCTCTATGTTCAAACGTACCCATTGTATTAGTAGGATAGATTGAAATGTTATCATCTTAGCGTTAATTCCAATCGCATCCGAAGCTTTCACATCGGATTCTGCGGGTTTGGCTGAACTTCGATATTTTCTGTGAAGCGCCTGCCATTTGACCTACACCACCTACACGACCTATTGGAGATATCGAAGCATTACCCCGCGTTTACATACTGCCGCTCGCATTGCTCATCGTGTTGCCAGAAATATTCGCGCGATTAATGCCCTAGCATTCACACACTCCCATCATCGCGTTGGTCCGCATTACAGTATTCGCCCTGCAACGGAGACGGACGTAAACGTATGGAGGACAACGCTGTAGCAGTGCACGCATTATGCTTTTACAGCATAGCGAATTAATTAAATAGATTATTAATAAAAACTATCACTTTCAACTACTATACACTTTCCGTAGATCGATATAAATATTTTTTAAAGTAATATTCGAGGAGCAATAACGAAAGTCGTGTTTTCTGATTAGCACCATCTAGCGGTCTCGTATAGTTCATCGCGCTAGTATTGCCGCTCCTTTGACTCGCGCCGCCTAGCCGACATTCGCAGCAACATACGCGGCAGTACTCGCGGCATGACGAATATACCATTCACACTACATCTCTGCCCACTTCTCTCGCCACTTCCCTCGCTCTGCCGCGAGTATGTAAACGCAGCTTTACAGTTAGACCAGTTATTGGACTTTATAGGGCTCCAACTACCCGTAAGGACTGTATCAAATTTCACATCGTATTTCAAATGGGATCGACAGCTTAACGTGCTCTCCAAGCCAAGCATGAATATTTGCAAGCCAACCAATGCAAATACCCATATTCATGCACTGAGCGGGGATCGAACACGCGCTTTGATCACACTCACCGTGCGGACTGGCGAGACAGTGATTGCGACAGTGAGTGCGACGTATAACCCGCGCCACGTATCTTGGACCTAAATCGTAAGCCATACGAGGCTCTGGCGCCCGCGGATTGCTTTGTAATAGTCTATGCTTGGTGAATTTGAGTTCGTCTACCGCAGTAGCATCCTGTGCTATTCTCAAAAGACACCCAAGAAATGTGTACTGCGCGTATAGGGCACGTTTTGAGCACATTTTAGGTCCATGATACGTGGCGCGGGTTATACTCGGCGCTATGTTCACACGTACCGAGCACTCGTCCGAGTGCACTCTTTCGCCACTCCACTCGTTGCGTGTGATCGAGGCATAAGAGTAAACGGTTATTTTTCGATCGGCCTTGTTTTAGTGTTATTAGCACCTACTGCACTAAATATCTGTTATTCTTATTATATTTTATTGTAAATGTGTTTATGTAGGTATAGTGATTGTATTATTATTAGGTTTAATAATAGTTACGGCACTATCGTATTATGGGTCATCTGTAGTGATAGTTGTCAGTGTGGGTGTAAATAAATAAATAAATATTGTAAATAATAACTTTGACGATGATTAAGATTATTTTCTTGTTAAGACTAGCTGCTGCCCACGGCTCCGCCCGTGTGTAATTCTGGTCCCATTCTTGTAGCCTATGGGAGCCCATTCTAGGGAAAAAGTAGTTCCCCACACCGGAAGAGGGCCAGATCGAGAGATATGGCCCTGGGTCGGCCGGGGTGCGAGGGATATGGCTACGACAATCTCACCTCCGGCAACTGACGGCTCACAGACGGCGTGCGTTTTAGTCGGTTCGAGTCCGACATAACCTCCTCCTCCGGCTCCGGTGGGGGAGGTATCCGTGAGGATTTTTCGCACGATAGAAAAAAAAAGGGAAAAAGTAGTAGCTTATGTGTTATTCCAGATTATAATCTATCCCTATGGCTAGATCCGTTCAACCGTTACAGCGTGATTGAATAACAAGCATCCAAACAAACTTCCATATTTTTTTATACAACTTAGGTGGCAGACAAGCACACGGCCCACCAGATGGAAAGTGGTTAGGGTTACCCATGGACGTGTACAACATCAGTCGCGTCACACTAGTGCTGCCGATATATTTTATGATATTAGTAGAATAAATTGAAATGTGAATTGAAATCACTATCAAATTCTATCTCCTTAGTAACTTATTTGATACGTTTTTACAGGTTGTATCTCGGATGAGCGACAGAAGGAAGCTTTAGCCGCTGCGGAAGCGAAAACACAAGTCAGGCCTGCCAATAATCACGTAAGTATTTTATTATTTGCTTTTACATGTGTAAGTGCCGGCAAACTTCTTGAAGCAGAAAGTTCACGCATGTGCACTATACGGACCAACCAATAAAAGGCCCCGAGCATGAAAAATATTTGTAACGTAAATGTATCGAAGGAACGGAGCATTGCAATAGGCTATTTGACAACATTAAAAATATACTTACTACAAATTATGGCCATCCTATTAGAAAATAACGTTAAAAGACCTACGAGACTACAATTTACTCTCAAATATGTGTATTTTATGAGAATTTCAAATATAAAAATGTTATATTTTGTTGATTTATTGTCTATGACAAAAACGCTCGTGATTGGTTAGAGCTCTGGGTGACGTCATTGCTACAAAATATCTCCAGTTGTATGAGCTATTATTGTTTGTTTCGGTGTTGCTTTTTCCTTGACAATCGCGAGTTTTATGGACATATTTTGTGATTAAGTTCGAAATGGATACAAATTTTGTGCGAGCTGATGATAACAGCAACTTAAAGTGACGTCAATACTCACACGCATCGCCATTTTGATTAAATATAGCGTTTTTCGTGCACTTTTGAAAATTTAAACTTTATCATTGATTTTTTAATATAATGCATTGTTTTTTTACAGAAATATTAATGTGATATGTTTATACTGTAATAAGCAATCATTTAAAGTGGTTTTGGAACATTAGTCAAATAGCCAATTGGCAGGCTTCACACACACACACACACACACAGGTTCACACTGTTCACAGTAGCAGTCGGCCAATCGCAATGCTTCGTTCTCTCGATACGTTTACTTTACGAATATTTTTCTTGATCGAGTTAACTAATGACGCGAGCTCGTGCGGTTGTGATTGGTTTAATATAATAATTTATGATTGATTGCCGCCCACCAGCCGTCTCGCCCCGCGCCTTCCACCAAAGAGACATACGAATCCGTTCTGTTAGACTAGAGTACCTGAGTACTTGTCTATCAAGAAATTTGCCGGGCCTTATAGCTTTATTTATGAAGCAGGTACGCATGTGTACCATACATGCGTGCTTCGTAACGTCCCGTGTGTGTATTATATACCTCGGGACACGTATCTTGGATCTAAATCGCGAGACAAATGAGGCCCTGGTGCATGCGGATTGTTTTGTAATAATCCATGCTTGGTGAATTTGAGCTCGTCCACCGCAGTAGCACCCCGTGCTATCCTCAAAAGACACCTAAGGAACGTGTACTGCGCGTATAGGGCACATTTTAGGTTCAAGATATATGTCCTAAGCAATACGCATGTGTACCATGCGTGCGTGCTTCGTAACGTCCGGTATGTGTATTAAAATATGTAATATGGGTTTGCGGTTCCGTGCAGGTGTGGGTACGTGCGTGAGTGCGTGTGTGCATGTGTACGTGTTGTGCGGGTGTGTGTACGTTTATCATCAATAAATGGCATAACTTAATCTGATAATATTTTATAATTATTTTTGTCAAATAAACATAACATAACATAAACTCACGCCTATATCCCCGAAGGGGTAGGCAGAGGTGCTAGCACCCACATTTCGCCGTTTATGTTTAGGTCCTAATGTAATAGGTGGCGAGCCTACTGCCATTAACCGGGCACTTATAAACCTGCGATAAATCAAGTCAAATAAATGAGGTTCAAAAACGAATTAAGCGAAATATTTTATCAAAATTAATTCGATTCAAATATCAAAATTAAAAAAAAAATAATGCATGTATTTCTTCTATTCAATCACTAACCATAAACTACACTACCAACCCATGATCTGCATCTTTGCCATAATTCTAATCAGCATACAATAAGAAGTAGGACCATCATCCTACCGTGCATCCAGAGTTTTCACTTGCGAACTTGGGGTCCTTCTTGCTGTCATCATCGTCATCTCCATTAGTCCCGGTTACATCCAAAGCTTGTACTTTGAAGTCCGAGCACTACTCTCCATTGTTTAAGTTTTACCTTGGTTCGACTGCCATCTGACCTGCCGACCCTCAGAGAAAAACCTGCATTGGAGCCTCATTATGTATCGTGGTAGCAAGTAGCTAACATCTGAGGGTGACTTAGGCCATGTACCATGATGTATTATAAACTATAGATGCGTTGTCCGCACTCTAAAATGACGATAAAAAATTAGGACAATATTCTTGATTTTAAGCACCAATCAGAGACGCGACAGTGCGCTAGTGGTAAAGAGTCGGCCTTACGATCGAGAGGTCCCGGGTTCAAATCCTGGCCATTAGATACCCTACTGATGTGAACCCACTCCTAGCACAAGCAATTTAGCTTAGCTGGAGTGGTTAGAGGGAATATTATTAATTTCGGTTGCTAATTCTTTTTTATAAACCTAATTAATGATGTATTATTCCTTCACGCGATCTATAATTTTTTTATACTTAATTTTTCGCAACTTTTGAAAGTTGCAATGTTCCTGCATGCCTTGTCTATTTATTAACTCATCATTGGCCCCGAAGACGTTTCAATCAATCAATTAGCCTATTGCAGTCCTCTGCTGGACATAGGCCTCTCCCAATATACGCTACGTTTGCCGATCCTCCGCCTTCTGAAGACGTTTGTCATTTCACTTTACGCACATAGTCTCATGATCCCGGTCATCAAAGATATTTCATACTTATGAAAAAAAAAACTTTATTTTTTTACGAATTTTAGACGCCGACGTATGGGTGGACTGGCAGGTAACCTGGCCACTACAGGCGCCATCTAGAGGCACGCACTTTTGGACAAATTTACAAAATTAGCAAAAAAAAAACTACTTACTGGTTATAGTTTTAGTAATTACTAAAAGATTTTACTTTTATTATATATGATTAAAATACATATTTTTATATTTACGTTTTTTATTGATTGTCATTTTTTGACATAACGTATTTTTACCCGACTACGGAAAAGCCAAAGGAGGGTTATGATTTGTATAATAATACATAGGTATTATGTATTAATAAATGTGACTGAATACCTGAAGGTGTAGGGCCAAACCCACGTCCCTTGACTTTCCTCTAGGAGTTAGGAGGTAAGACGGCAGTAAAGTGCAAGCTTTTCACGAAACTAGAGAATCTCTAGGAAGATGATGATGACAATATCTCTATAAGGGACGTAAATCTGACATGATCTTAGTAATCGAAGACAAAATGGACAAATACTTCCACTTTAGTCTATATTTTATTTTATTTAATATTTATGTACAAATATAAAATAAAGTTACAAAGGCGGACTTAATGCCATGGGCATTTTCTCAACCAACCTCAATATATTCCCTCTATATATTATCTACTATAATAACTGAAGACTAGCTGTATTTATTTCTTTAACATTAATGTGCTTTAACTTGTGTATATTTAATCAAATCCGTGAAAGTAACCAATTATAATATTGTTTACGTGACGCCTTATCTAACCTGACACAGATTACTGACTTATTTGAAATGGTTACAGTGGTCTGTATATTTATTTTTACTCCATTTAATTAGGTACTTGACTAAAAGTAAACAATCTCGATGTGTCTTTTGATATTTTTTATTAATCTCTTTTTGTTTAAAAATAAAACGTTTGAGTAAAAACTAAAATTGAGTCATTAGTTTAAAAAGTAATTTATTTGTGTAACATGTGTTTGTGTAAAAAGACTCATCAAAGGTTGTTGACCTCTAGTTAAGTACCTAACCAGACGGAGCATAGTTATCGCTAGCGTCTACGTATCCTACTAATATTATAAATATGAAAGATTGTGAAGATGTTTGTTACTGTGGAACAGAAGTATCTCTTTCCTGGTGAATAAACACAGGGAACCTTCTCCTATAAAAGAAACAGCCAAATTCCCATGATACGAGACACCAATAAACATAAATTAACTAAAGAATTACTATTAAAAGTTTTAACTGCTTATTAGTATGACTGCATGCGTGAAAACAGCTGGCCTGGAAACGATAAACCATCGTAAGAGAAAGATTGATCTATTACCACATTAATTATATTGCAGTCTACAAATCTTTTATCTAATCTACCCCTCACACACACACGCACACGCACATACACACACACACACACACACACACACACACACACACACACACACACACACACACGCACCACACACACACCACGCGCGCGCACACACACGCGCGCACACACACACACACACACACACACACACACACACACACACACACACACACACACACACACACACACACCAATATACATGACGTTACTTCAATTAACAAAACTAAAAGGCACCTATTGCACACAGTTAGAAGAAGAGGAAGCAAGATAGATCTCCATAGTATAACACAAGGTAAACTTATTTTAGTAGAAGTAAATAACTCTGTGTACCTAATGTGTACCAGGATATATGATGTGCCTCGTTTCTTTATACATATGTCGCAACCAACTAGTTTAATCAGCCGCTCAATTAACTGCCTAGGCTGATAACAAAACGGCGCCGTTCAATGAGCTGTTTTCCAGTAGGTATTTATAGCGTTCCTAAAGACCAGCTAGATGGCGCAGCCGGCACTTTTGGTAAGTAGAGTGTGGTCTCACATCTAGTGTTCCCTAATTTATGGAAAAAATGTTCTTCGGTTTTGTAATGATTTACTTTACATAAATGTTTTGACATTTTTTTTTGATAAAATTATTTTAAATATAATATTATTTTAAATTACAGACAGTGACGCGAAAAGAATTAAGCGTTTTATCATATTTTATCTATTGTAATATGGGTAAATGAAATTAAACTTTGGCAACATCGCACAAATAAACCGCAGAGTACATTAAAATTACCAAAAGCTATGCTAGCGCCATCTCTTGATGATTTAAAAACCAACTGATTATTATACCTACTGGAAAACTGCTCATTAACGTCCTGAATGATATTCAGCCAAAGAGCCTAGGAAATTAATTGAAGGTCTGATTAGGCTAGTTTGCTGCGACACATACATCTAAATAAAAGTTGATAGGTGATATATGTTACACACGTGTACGATTCTGTTATCACTTATAACCTTTTGTGACTCCCACACTCGAAATGCTACTTACTGTTGTTATTGTACTTTGATTGTCCACACAATTAGGAACAAAACAATACAATTTACAAGTTAGTTCGATGATAAGGTTAATATCCTGGTCCATAGGGCCATTACACTGCGTTATCTACAGCCTTATAGAGGTAAGTATACTCCGATACGAATAAAGGGGACCATTGAGAAGCCGCAATGAATTACGCATATCTGCTGCGTGCACCTGCGGTTGCCGTACGCGATCAACTTCGGAATCATACTTAAGCTTTGTATGCAACCAATCGCGTTACGAATTATGCTGAACATCAATGCCCCGGGCTCGAGAAACATTCGAATACGTAACGTAATTGAGAGAACGGAGCATTGCGATTGGCAGGCTTCGCATACTTACAAGGTCATGGTAGGCAGATGGCCAATCACAATGCTCCGTACTATCGATACATTACGTTATGTTTTCGAATATTTTTCAACACTTTATACAGGATTGTCATACACACATACACTAACGATAGCAGAGGGGCACTTTCTTTTGGTTGTAGGTATATTACACGGTGCCATTATTAACTTTTTTATTGTTTTGTTTTTTTTTTTTTCAAAATACATAACCATCTTTCTCTTGCGATGGTTTACTCGCAGGGCAGTTGAATCCTTTGAAACAATGGTGTCTCTTCCCCAGCTCCTGATATCCGGCATGAAAAGGAAATACTGGCACAAAGGGACCACCAAGAAACCGTTACGATATTGTGACGTCATAGCTCGGTTGTATGAGGAAGAATGACGTCAGAGGTCCGGCCTCCTGGTGGAGTTGTTCAACAATAAGTTAAGAGGATAGGTATAGGGATAGTTGTGATATTAATGCGGATGCGCCGAATTAGGTCACGAACATAAGTTTAAGCTAAAATATTGGTAGGTATTCAATGCCATTTTTTACTTAGGGTTAATTAAGATCAGGCGGGAAAATTTTCGAGCACTTAATTTTAAGGCCCGTATTCTATCTGAATGGCACTCGGTTTCGAATCTTGATATATCTAAGGACAGATGGTATAGAAAATCTGTCAATTCTGTCAGTGTGTCGATACAATCTGTCCTCAGATATATCGAGATTTGGAACCGAGTCCATTCTAGAATACGGGCCTAAGTGTTGATTAAATATGAATTATTATCAACCTTATCCCATGTAGACAATGTTGTAAATAGTCTTCTTCTTCATCTTAACGTTAATCCCAGTCGCATCCGATGCTTTCACCTCGGAGTCTTGGGTCCGCTTTTTTCAGTCTAACTGCAGGTTTGGTTGAACTTCAATATTTTCCGTGAACCGCCTGGCATCTGACCTCCACAACCCATTGGTGATGTCAAAGCATTGTAGTTAGACCATTTGTTGAACTATTTAGAGCTCCAACTACCCGTAACGACTGCCATAGATATTTGTATGGCAACCGGGACCGACATCTTAACGTGTTCTTCGAGGCCCGACCAGACCAATACAAATAGCCATATTCATGCACGCAAATATTTTGCACTGAGCGGGGGTCGAACCACTCCTGCGTAGCGGTCGCGTACCGGCACGCCATTGAAGCTGTCTGTGAGGTGCAATGTGCCATTAAATCTTACTCAAGAAGATTGTAACGCGTTTTTGCTTACTATTTTAAGCTTTGTCATAATGAAATAAAGTTGATATTTAATTACAACTTAAAAACTGCTCGAGCAATTTTCCCGCCTGATTTGAATTAATCCTTAAAGAGTTTGCCAGAACAAAAAATGAAATTATTCGACTGTTAAAGCAACTAATTGATTTTGTATAATATATTAGATGTAGGAAATGGATAGAATTTATTTTGTATATTAGAGTTAATAAGTAGATCAATTTTGGAATGAAAACTGACTGGAATGAGACTGCGAATAAATACATGATGAATTATTTTATATCAAACTTTTATTTTTTAATTTTATATTTAAACTTTTCTTAAGGATTTAGATCGGACTAAGACGAATGTATACAACAATTTCGAATATTTAAGACGTGGCCTAGTAGCTCAGTTGGTCAGAGCTTTCCCCCTTTAAGCCACTGGTTGCGGGTTCAAGTCCTGTTTGGACCTTCACTTCCGATCTAAATCTGTAAAATGACACCATTTTTATCAATGGCACAGCCACGCTTTTTCTACTACAAGTCGATAGTTTGAAGAAAGAAGCATCATCCTCATAATTAATTACATAATTTATTTATTTTGTATGCTTAGTAAGAATGGTGGAAATGGAAGTTGAGTGTATGGGAGCCCACCAAAGTCTTCGGTGCCCTGGTCTACCTCGCTAGCAGGCTGCTACCATGGGCGTATCCGGGGAAGGCAAGTGACTGAAGCTGACGCTTGCTCCACACTGCCCTGCTCTGCCCGATGTTAAGAATTTTAAAACACGACAACAAACCCAACGGATCCGATTTGACTTGCCCCGTCTTTTAAAGAAAGTTGGGTACGGTACGCCCATGGCTGCTACACGTGCTGAATGACGGACGAAGCTCGGGTGTATTGGGGGTCTGACCAGTCACTCCCTTATTAGCTAAGATACACCAAATTCTGAAAAAGAGAAGTACAAGACCGGACCTTGAGTTCAAAGACATTGGATGCAACTGTGGATCGGTGTTCGCTTGTACTGAATGCTCATTGGCTGCTATCATCGATCCAATGAGCAAGCATGTTTTTGTATGTCAAACAGTGACGTGCATAAGGTTTTAAAAAGGGTAGGCGGAAAATATTAACTATCAAAAACAATGCTTCTTCAAATATCTATAGAGTGAGAGACTTTTTCAGACATAGTCATGTCTCAAAAAGATCTTAATACCAGGGTATTGAGAGCAAGTCAAAATGTTTTATTGATTTAAATTGTATTATCGTCCGAACTAAATGTGTGTACCAAATATCAGAACAATCAGTCAACAGGAAGTTGGGCATACAAAGGTATTAAGATCATTTTGTGGGTCACTCAAGCAAGATCGATCTAATACTGACTGTACCTACCTATCAGTTCAACCAAATCCAAATGAAAGGCCTCCGTACACTCAGGCAGAAAAATAACTTTGCTTTTTTGTAGACAACAATGTTTATTAGTGATTTTGTCATTACAGCCAGGCAGCGAGCAGCCCCTCCGTTGTAACGGCTACTATATCGACGGCGTGAACCGCGAGTACCGCCTCGCCGTAGTGTTCGACATGCACGACGTCATTATAAACAACGACCCTAACAACCTCTAGGACCAATATTTCATCTGGATGTTGGTAACTGCAATTATATTAATATTATTATTGCTGATCTTCATACAATTCACTTAATTAGACACGAAATAAATACCTAGGTGTAATGACTTCTGTGCCTGGATGTATAAAAAAAAATTGGTCGCTAAGTTGCTGTCAAATGTGATATCATCAGTTCACAGGTATCTGTGGCATAGATGGCGCTCTAATCCTATATATGTGCCCAGGGCCATCTAGCGAGAGCATGGTGAATTACTTTGATACTGCTATAGAACTAACGATCCTGTGTCGTGAAGCTCACGAGGTTCCATCGTCAAACTTCTGTTTGTGAAACGTTCTCTATCGTACAGAGCATATCTTGCTATCTTTTAAAGTAGTTCAAACCGCATTTATAGTTTTGATTTTTTAATAAATAAATGGTTTTAACCACTCCATAAAGGTATCAAAATGTCAGTCAGTCAACGCCATTCAAATCTGACCTCTCACTCTTATTACCGACACACAAAGTGCTAAATCGAAAGCCCCAGTACAGTACTATATACCTTGCTATGCACAGATTCTTTCATAGTAGGTAGAATCTGACAACTAATGAAGTAGGTAGAGATGCGGTTATGTTATTTTCTCAATTGAAACGTCTAATCGACTCTATTTGTAATTATTTTATACACAAACTTGTTGGGAACTTGCAACTGCCATTTGACCTCCGTGAGAAAGACTTTAGGCGAAACTAAGTGTATGGATATTGTAATGGCTTAAGTGGTAAGCAGTGGTCCATTATATGGTGTTAGGACATAGAACAACTATTTATATTATTAAAAGTGAGTGAAGTGAGTGAAACGAAGTGAGTTTGTGAACTCACTCTCTATCGCACAGCAGATATCTTTTAGAGTAGTTAAAACCGAATTTGGTAAGTTTTAATATTTCACAAACAAACGGTTTTAACCACTCCATAAAGGTACCTACCAAACCGTCAGTCCAGTGTGTTAAAGAGAGAACGCTATACCTTGAGATCTGCCAAATGAAGAGTTAGGTACTCTTCAAATATTTATTATAGAAGTCGGTAGCTTAGTAGTTAAAGAGTAGGCCTTAGGATCGAGAGATCCGGATTCGAATTCTGGCTATTACCATACAGACGACGACGTGAGCCTACTCTTAACACAAGCAATTTAGCTTATTGGAGGGGTAAGCAGGAATATCAGAATTTTAATTACTATTCTTTAAATAAAATCGTTTGTCCTGCACTGCAATTCACTAAGCGAGCACAACGATGCGACAACGATGCGATGCGCAACGTAGATTGTCATTGGTCAGATTGTATCACGTCATTGGTAATCGACCAATCACAGTGTCTATCGCGCACATCGTTGCGACCGCATCGTTGTGCTTGCTTAGTGAATTGCACAGCTGGTTCAGACATGTAATGTGTAGGGATGAAAGTAATGTCGTAAGGAAGGCATTAACTATGGATGTGGATGGCTACAAGGGGAGAGGTAGAACTGAAAGGAGGGAGATGGACTGTGTAAAAGATGATATGATTAAGAAGGGAGTGAATGTTGAGATGACTGCAACTAGATATGAATGGAAAAAGCACACATGTTGCGCCGACCCCAAATTAACTTGGGATAAGGGCAGGAGGATGATGAATATTTAAAAAAAAAGTTCTATCTGGGGATTGGACCCTCAACACCAACAGTAACTGCCAAAACCTCTGCGCATAGTTTATAGATTATAGCGTAAGTAATAAGTTTTAATAATGTTTTGTAAGTATATACAATAAATAATGCATTAGGTAATTTTATTATGGACATTACTAATTACTTATATAATTATATGATAGAGGTAGTCACATAAGTTATTGTAATTTATAGATATGAAATAAATAAATAAATAAAAAAATATTCCACAACATTCTACACAACACAAATATTCTTAAGATTTGTTAGAAAGGAATATAAAATCGAGAACCCTTAGTAGTGAATTATATAGAGAAGGTACGGCACGGGTAAGGCACGGACGCTGCCTTAGGGTCCTTAAATAAAGAAACAGGTTACGGCTACGGTTATCGGCTGCGATTATTTCAATTCGTCGTTTGTCAAAAAAAATCACAAAAGTATTCGCGCCCATGTGTTTTTAAATATATGGGCGCGAATGCGTTGCCATTGGTTTTTTACCATATGTGGTGTTAGAACGAAAACGACGAACTATCAACATTTTAGTTGCTATGGAAACTTGTCGGTAAGTAGCCGACACCAGTAATCTGTTTCTTTATATAAGCACCCATAAGCCTCATGATTTTATTTTCCGTAGCTATTTATTAGACTCGTATTAAACGTGTCATATTTACTCCATCAATATAGTCGTAATATGCTTATGGTTAATTGACACTGCTTAATAAAAGCAACCTTTAGGTACTGTACAGTCTCGTCTAATAAAATAGATTCATGCTATCCTCTGCCTGTCGGGCATGCGGGCGCCCATTCGTGCAAATCTTATGTATTTTTGCACGAAATTATTTTCATGGATTTGCATCATATTATTTGCACGAAATGGGAGGTAGGTACACCGCAGGTACACGCAACAATAAGTGAAACTTATTTCAAGTCTACCAAAAGAATAGCTCAGTCCTGTTACATGGTTATACTTAGTTTATTTTCGAATATTGTTTAATAAGTTATTAGAATTATTAGAAATTTATCTAGATGTCTGTCCTAGCTACTAAAATATAATATTATGTAATGGCCGTTTTAATAAAGAAATATATTACAGAATTACTGTTTTATTTTCTCAACTTTGTCTCAACTTTTGCCCATCACATCTACCGTGTGAGTGTAAGTACGGATGTAGAATAGTAATACGAGTATATAGGATCCCACACAGGCTTTCCTTTCAGGATTGGGAGATAAGACGGCTGTCGCGCCCGTAAAAGCCAACAAACCAATCAGAAATATTATGCAGGCTCCCAAGTGTCAACTTGGTCGCAATACGCGAAATCACTAGAAGGATGACGATGACGATGATGATCTACCATTTGAAGGACAGACCTGTGTATGGAGGAATCTGTGTATAATGTGGACTTCAATATCAAAATGAGTTTTATATTTTATATGTAATAGTTTTATAACATTTTATTATAGCCGTCAGGTGCGGCTGAACAAACTGGTCTTTAAGTTTTAAAATCATATACTTACTTAGTTGTAAATGACTAACCTTGGTAACGAATATTAGGTTCAAAAATAAAATAACTGTACTCAGTCAGTATTCTCAGTATATACTCCTACTCCCGTTTTCTACGGATTTTGGCAAGAGCTATGAAATATAAGCAGCAAATTCTCAGGCAACGGCAACAAGGGTCGAATCCTACGGCTTAACTAAATTCTGGTAACACTGTTTGTCTACTGTCAAACTGTCATTGTCAATATTGTCATCACAGTAAAAAAAAAAAACAGTGCAAAAGATTTCGTGGCCGGCCGCGGGTGCGTTATGTTATATTATTGTTTCTTTTTTTGTTACGTATTATTTAATTAATGATTTAATTAAGTAAAACCTAATTTTAATTGCAGATATCCCAAGTGCGATTGTCTTGTTAGTTAAATAGTGGCCCATACTTGTGATTGTGTCATCTTGTTTTTGTAATTGCTACGTCAACTCACAAAAATGGTGTACGATGTAAGTATACAGTTGTTTTAGTCGTAAATTCTATGTTATTAGAGGGGTGGACGACGTTGGTCGATGAGATAATGACATCAGTGTATGAATTAGGGTGTAGGGAAGGGCATAGCCTTGACCCAAGAAATATGGGTATGGACTACTTAACTATGAATGTCTGTAAATGGAAGAAACAGTGTTTGTCTATAACTATGTAATATTGCATTTAAAAGAAACAAGTAGAACTAGAAACTAGAAGTACCTATTAAAACAGGTTTTTTTTGCTGAACTTGAATACTGGGAGAATGAAATTTTGAAGCATTTACTATGCTCGATTTGAATACTGGGAATTCTTATTGGTGTATAAGTACTTACAGCAATAAATTTACGAAGCCTCATATAAGCCTTTTTTTAACTGATATAATGTCCTCACTGTTATGTTGAATGTATGGGTGTTGAGGTCCTAGGTCGGGGAGCAAATAACTTGAAATTGTGGATGATATACAGCAAGTGGCTTGACCTACATTGTTTGGGTCCTTAAATTTTTGATGTTGTCTGTTCAGTCATAAGGCCACAATATATTTCTCTAAGCGTAGTTAATTAAAAAGCATTACCTTGTGGTTTTGCTAGCCTATGCCCTAATCTTGAGGGAATATTGGATAATAAGTACCTAATGGTGAAAGAATTTTTGAAAATGGTGGAAAAGATTTTGAATTTGTTCCTTATAAACAAACTAATCTCTTCTCTTTATGTACCTATGTACTTCATTTTCATAATGCTGCGAGATTAATGTATGTGAACAACATGCTTTCATATTTTAAGGCCTCTACACACCAAACCCGCCGGCCCGGCGGGGCATGCCGGCACTTCATGTTTGCTCGCGATTATCGCAAAACAAGGCCGGCGGCCTGACCCGCCGGGCAATGCCGGCGGGCCGGCGGGTTTGGTGTGTAGAGGCCTTTATTTTTAAAGAATTGAGTTAAAACACCATTACCCAAATGCATTGCTACATTTTAATGGTTATTTAAAGCATGTAACGAGTTCCCATACAATGGCCATGGCCTGTACAAAAAGTGATAATGTATTTAGTACCATTAAATAAGAAAAAGTTTTTTCAGTCGTTAGGTATGTTGTTTACTTTTGGTCCCATTCAGTCGGATGGAACCAAATGTGATGTGAGGAAAATTTAGTCATATTATGTCGGGAAAGTAAATTGTTTTATATTTTTTGTATACTGAAACCTAGATATAGTTATAATATAATAAACATTTAATGAAATTTTAAAGTCATTATTAACTATCTAAATCTATATCTAAATCCAATCTAAATCTATATAACTCAGCTTATCATCAGGCGAGGCGAAGTCAAATTGACGTGTCCTATATATAAAAAAAAAAAGAACTTTACAGTACTAGGTTGGGACTACAAGTACACATGCAAAAATTATAAAAATACATTTAGTTCTGCTTGCTATCTAGTAAGAGTTTGTAAAAAAATTTATAAGTAATTTTCCTCAGCGGGAACCTACTGTCGTTGGTGTCCAAAACTTCAATGCGGCGGAAGATGCAGCCACTCTTCGAGGTGCTATGAAGGGCTTCGGGACTGATGAGCAGGCAATCATTGATATCCTAACTACACGCTCCAATTTCCAACGTCAGGCCATCTCTAAGGCTTTCACGCATGAATATGGAAGGGTAAGCTTCATAATATAGTTACAAGTAGTTCGAAACTGGTATTAGAAATGATCTATCTAGCTAAAAAAAATATTCCAGTATCAGGCTATATGAAAATATTTGTCTGAAGTACTAAATAAAAGCTATTGTATATAATTTTAAAGCTATTGTTAAAAATGTGGTAAGATCACAAATTGCTATATAGCGCCATCTAGTAAAGTCAGCTTAACTACTACGATACTGCTGATCCTGCATCACGCTATGAAAGTGTTCAGATTATCAAAATGTATTTAACAGCTCAACACTGACTGTGAAGCTATGGCCCGCTAGGCGTGATCACCTAATCACATCTCATACTCCCTTTACGCCTTGTTTGTCCTTTTACAAAAAAAGCGTGAACACTGTATTGAGCAGTCTGCAGCAACTGTTCTTGCTGACCGTACTTTTACTACTTTTAGGCGCAGTCGGGCGGGGGCTGTCATAGCGTGACTATTAGTAATGGTAGCACGTCAAACGCACGGTAGCCGTCACGAATCTCAAACTCAAGGTTATTCTATAGTATGATTTTCAATTAAAATAATTAAATGGTGTTTCAATCAATAAATAAAAGCGTGAACAAAAAAAAATGGACTAACAATGAACTGTATAACACTTGCTGATTCAATATGCTTTTCTTGTATTATACTGCACGATCCTCTTAGGCGATTGCAAGGGCAAGGCGCGAGCATTATTACTAGCCAGGGGCCCCCTGGCTAGTAAATCGCAAAATCGGCAAATCGCATCTTTCGACAATAGTTCTTAACTGTTCTTATATCAAGCGATAGCCTATCGCAGTCCACTACTGGACATAGGCTCCCATGTTGGGAGGCTTTGGCCTACTGTTTACACGCTAGCCAGACGGGTTGGTAGGTACAGGGTTTTTGTTTCTAGGTTTCCTTCTCTCGCAGTGATATCGTCTGCGTATTGTTCCGTTAGTCGCTTTTTACGACATCCTTCGGATGAGATGGGTGGTGAAAGAGATAATTGAGTACAAAAATTCGGCAAAGCATACTCATAGCTTGCTACATCATTGATTAGTCTTAATGATACAGTCAGTGACGTCATAAATTATTACACGTTGCTTGCTGATTCAGACTGATTCAGATTGAGTAACACTCATCCGGTGACTCGCTCAACACGATCTTGTGAGAACCGATTTCGAATCTGGCTCAAGTTGACTAGTTTGTCCTTACTCAGGTAACGAGTGCCACTGCTGTATATGAGGACTCATGTTTGATTCCCCATCTGAGAAAAGTATTGATAGGTTGTTTTTGGGATCCTTTAAACATGTCCGGTACATGGTATAAGGTGTACATAAATATTAAGTTGGTATGCGTTTCACCCAAGAATAAGATCGCGCTTGCGAAATCTTGAATACCATGTAAATTTTTGTACGGTCAGCAGAAAAATATAATTTTGCATATTTAAAAAAAAAATATTTCTTCAGGTTTTTCAGGTTTAAAATCAACATGATTGTAAACAAAACATCCTTTTCTTGTTGGCATGACTACACTTTAAACAGTCATCTTGTTCTTCTGTGGAATCAACGGCACTTCTATTCTCAAATTCTGTTTTCCCAGTGCGTTGCTACCTTGGATTGCGTTCTCAGAGACGCTTATTTTGTTTAATCGCCTTTAATCGAATATTACATTTTTACAGTCCTATTTTTAGTTGAAACGCACAGTACATTAACTTCAGCGATAATAAAGAAAAATATACATTGTTACGTAAGTTGATTGTTATAGATTAAACAATCGTGAACTCTCCGTAGTACACGAATATTACCAAGGTTAAATTAGTCATAGGTAAGTATGTACTAGGTACATTCTATGGGATCATGCGCCTCACGTACAAAGAGTTTCTTGCACACGATAAAAACTCGCGGTAACGTTCCACTGTGGCGACCTCTTGAACTAATTATGTATTATGTATTGTATGATTCATCGACGGGGCGACCTCTAGTTGCAAGGTCTTTTAAAAGGTGTGACGATAAAAAATTAAGAAGGCTGGGCTCAGTAATTAATGTTATATTTAATGAAATGTAGTTACTTATTTACAAGTTTAGTAAGTAAGTAAGTAAGTAAGTAAGTAAGTAAATCATTTATTGCTCGAAACACGGTATGTTACAGTGGTGTTACAAAATGAGGTCCGACATGTTTCGCAGATGCTCTGCATGCAATGTTATCAAATTTAAAATTTCACATTATTCCATTTAAGGATTATAATAAGATTAAATTAGAATACAGATATAATGTCAAATAATGTCAATGTTTAGTCAAAAGCATGCAGTGATAAAATTGTAATAAAATAATCCATCATACTATTAATAATCATGTTTTATAACATACATACATACAGTCACGCCTCTTTCCCAGTGGGGTAGGCAGAGACCACAGTTGTCCACTTGCTACGATCCTGGCATACATCTTTCGCTTCTTCTACTTTCATAATTGTTTTCATACATGCTCGCCGGTTTCGAGTACTCTTGACATTTCCTTTCTTTAATATGTCTTCAATCTGTCTGACATACATATGTCTAGGTCGACCCCTAGACATAACACATCTATTTATACTGTTTATACTGGAGATTGATGGCACTTGGTGGAACTTGCTACACATATTGAATAAATCACTTGTACTTTTCCACAATTATTTATTTATTTGAACCTTACCAAATCAAAAACCATTGTAAACCTTTGATAATGCCGTAAGGTGAAACCGGTAAGGTTCAAATAAATAAATAATTGTGGAAAAGTACGATATCTATTTATACTTTTGAATGAAATTTTAAAGCATTTAGTATACTAAAACGTGGTCAAAAAAACGTCTTCAGAGCATTTCCCCTGTAAGGGAAAGATCACGGGTTCGATTCCCACCTGAGCTGTATTCGCTTTTTTCTATCTTAATCTATCTATACTATAATGAAACGTGCATCCGAAACTTCTGAAACACAAGTGCAAGAAACACGAACAGATTTCTGATTTTGGATATCTTTCGGTTTTACCAATTGCCCGACATGGTCCGTAATTTAGAATGTTCTTTTCATAGCCCTATCGATTTATTTATTTACTACCCCACAGCCCACAGCCCGACGTGAAGGATCATATATCTTGGATCCAAGTTGCGCGAGAAACGAAACGAAGCCCTGGCACGCGCGTGTTCGTTTGATATTATCAATGAGTGGTGAATTCCTCCACCGCGATAGCATCCCGTGCTATCCTCAAAAGACACCCAAAAAAGGCGTATTGCGCAAAAAGACTACATTTTGTGTCGTCACTGAGGTCTTTTATAAGCTGGTGACTATTGTACGTTTTTTTCCCTACACAGGACATTATCGAAGACCTCAAGTCCGAGCTAGGCGGCCACTTCGAAGATGTGATAGTGGCTCTCATGATGCCTCCGGAGGACTACCTGTGCAAGGAGCTGAACAAGTGCATGGATGGCATGGGAACTGACGAATCGACCCTGGTTGAGATACTCTGCACAAGGACCAAGCCTGAGATTGCAGCTATTGTGGAGGCTTACGAGCGATGTGAGATTTATATTTACAATATTGAATTAGGACAAACTAATTGGTTTAGATGATTTATAGTGTTCGTAAATTAGTACCCGTATGACGGTAAGCGGTTACCGTAACCAATGATCGTTTTTAATGCGGCCACCTCATAAAAAATCCTGGCAGGATACACCGCATATTTTTTTATCCTCACAATCGAATCCTGAACTCCCGATAGTACAAGACCAATAAGTGCCACAATTGACACTAGTTCGGTTGTCGGACTTTATCTAAAAAAATATATTATCCCTTTTGGACCTCAAGGAGGGCAACACTGCAGTACCTTGAGAGGGGAATAGGTTATTTTTTTTACTTGTTATTGGTCACTAGACGGACCAATGTAGGGTGAGATTATCCCCCATTGTTGGGCATCCAGTGAATTCTAAAGCATAGCAATGCTCCCATTGTCTTCTCCTCTCCACTTCACTCTAATATGAGGCCTTAAATATGTGTAGTTGAATATTTAACCGATATAAAAAAGGTGGAGGGTTCTCAATTCGTCGGATTTTTTTAAATATCTAAAATATCGGTATGTGTAGTGTACGACCGTCCTTTGGCTGAACACATGTGCTCCGAGACATCGGGCGACTTCCGTCGTCTGCTTACCCTCATTGTGACTGTAAGTATTATGTTACTTGCTTAGCAAATGCATGGTAATAATCCTGTTGTAGATAGCAAAGTTTTTTTTATTTTTTATTAATCTATATTGTATAGACAAAGACATTTTTACTTTCTGTTGCTCGCTCCATTACCGTTACTTTTTTTACTTTAGTTTTATTTTTTTTAAGTTTTATTATTCGACATTTGAATAAATACTTAAATTCTTAGTGACCTAGTCGCAGAACGATGATCTCTGTTTTTAAAAGTAATTTTTTACCGCACTTTTAGTCTGTTACGACTTCCATATTCGAATGACTTCACTTTCGCGGTTATCGAGAAAACATCAATAGGCATATTATATCATACGAACGCAATTTATTTTAACGCAATTGCAATAGGTGCTTAAAATTGCGCCAGGCACTCGAGAGTGTATTTTCAGCGAGAGATAGCGTTTACGCGCCATGTTATTTAAATTTAGAACTATGAGTTCGATAATTTCATTGAATGCTTTGTCAAATTCGGAACATTCTGCTGCACCCACCAAATATTATATTCAGTAGCGAGTTTTTTTTTAAATTACAGATAATACTATATTGTCAATTCGGTTCCATCAGCAAATTAATGTGAATCAGATCACAAGTTATAGGTACGCCGTATACGCGGCTGTCCAATGTCACGCATTTTTATAAGAAAAAAAATCTATCAGATCTCTTTGTTTATTGTTAATATACTCCTTAACGACGTTGAATGAGTTAAACTCATGTCATGGTAGCATTGCATGATAGACTATGTACCTACAGATAAGTTATAACTTATAACATAACATGTGGTACAGTCAGCAAAGGAGATAACTATACATACCCTTAACATACAACTTTATATGAAAAAATGTATACTTATCTCCTTTACCGTGTACCGTGGGCCTTACTAACAATAATAACCAAATAATATTAAGTATATTATGTAATTAGAAAATGCTTTAGCGATATACTGTTTTGCACGTTATGCTTTTATTTTACTTAAATCTTACTTTATTTGATACGTTCAATAAATGTTTTAAATATAGAATAACGATGGTAAAAAGGTGATTACCACTTTTTTAAGGTAATTAAGCTCGGTCGAGTGAAGTAAGGTCAGCAAACAAGAAATATATATTTATTCTTGAATTTGTTATGAAAGTAAATTTTTTTACAATGACAATACTTACTAGACTGGCTGTACGGAACTCAATTTTTTTGTCGCGGCAGGACACATATCTTGCACCTAAGTCGGGAAACGAGACCCTGAGGCGCGGGTTATTTTATAATAATCTAAGCTTGGGGAATTGGAGCTCTTCCACCGTCGTATCTCGTATCACCCCGTGCTATCTTCAAAGGCACCCAAAAAACATGCGCGTATAGAGCACATTTGAGGTCCAATGACCCGAGGTCAACGACCATACAACCAATAGACACCGCATTACAGGCGACGCGCTTCTGGCAATGGTTACGGCGAAAACAGCGTATACCTACACAACATACCACGCGGGCGGAGCCGCGGGCAAAAGCTAGTATATAAAAATAAGGAATATAATAATAACCCTTGTTTCATTGCTTACAAAAATGTCGATAATAAAGATCGTTCTAATGACCAATCAAAAGGCGTTCCCCGCTACTCCTACCTCAGCAAGTTGCCAGAATTTTTTGTTCGTAAAATATGAAACAATAGGTGTTTATTGGTTGTATAGTCGCTGCCCGAGGTATATCGATTTCAGATCAAAAACTAACCTAACCGCAAACTTCTCGTGGTTGTCATACAGATGACATTACAAAAAGGCGTGCTAGGGCATACAGACAGATAGATGTCAAAATTCATGAATTCATCTATTGCCTGGAACATATTATGTATCTTGGACTTAAAATGTGCTAAAAACGTGCTCTATACGCGCAGTATAACCCGCGCCACGTAACTTGGACCTAAATCGTAAGATATACGAGGCTCTGGCGCCCGCGGATTGCTTTGTAATAGTCTATGCTTGGTGAATTTGAGTTCGTCTACCGCAGTAGCATCCTGGGCTATCCTCAAAAGACACCCAAGAAATGTGTACTGCGCGTATAGGGCACATTTTGAGCACATTTTAGGTCCAAGATACGTAGTGGCGCGGGTTATACACGTTACTTGGGTGTCTATTGAGGATAGCACGAGGTGCTACTGCGGTGGACGAGCTCAAATTCACTAAACACAGATTATTACAAAACAATCCGCGCGCCAGGGCCTCGTTTGAATCGCGACATAGGTAAGATGTGTGTCCTGAAATATATCTAGTTTCTGCGTCCCGTTTCAAATTCGAAATTCAAAAGTCCCGCCTCACTCAGGAACCGTTACCACTTTTTTTTTTCTAAACAGCTTGTCTAGTGTTGTCAAGTGAGCCTACAGCCTACATGAAAGTACATAATTGAGAGGTTTCATTCAAATTTCAATCAAAAGGGTCGATAACAACATAGGTCACACGTCCTTCAATATGGTAGCTATATAAACCTTGACATTCATAGCGGTGAGTTGATTTAAATATGATAAGTACTTACAATTTTATTGATCGTAGCCATTGTTCAGCGTCCGGAAATAAGTTCGAATGAGTTTACAGCGCTTGATAACTGGTGTCGCTTTTGAACTTAAATTTTAACCGTTATAATCGTATTAACTTGTTTTGATTTTAAATATTTGGTTTTGTAATCACGATAACATGTTTTTTAAATAGTAGACTTAGGTACAGTCGGCAACAAAAGTCGGTTAACAAATTCCAATTCCTAATTTGCCTTACCTCGACCGGCATTAAGTAATAGTTAACCTACTTTCGTGGCAGGGATGGGTTGGTCCACGGAATATCAAGAGGAAGTGCTCTTAATCCTCGTTCATATGGAAAGTCATAAAAAATCAGATAAGGACCAATCACACAACACGACAGTGATGTCTTTGTTCATAATTTTGAACCGTGAATAAACATGAATACTAAACAAAATTATAATTAAATATATACCTATACATGAATAATAAATACATTACTGTTGTGTTGTGCGATTGGTAAAAATTATGAACAAACACATCACTGTTGTGTTTTGTGTTGTGCGATTGGTAAAAATTATTAACAAACACATCACTGATGTGTTGTGCGATTGGTAAATATTATGAACAAACACATCACTGTTGTGTTGTGTGATTGGTCTTTATTTGAGAATTTGATGAGTGAGTGATTAAACATCAGTAGCCAATTATGTTGAACATTTTAACAGCATTGGGAGAAGCTTCTTGATTGTATATTCCGTGTGCCGGCGGCGACTCGCACTATTAATTTTCCTTTGACTTTCGCTTGTGCGCTATAACTACTGCCTTGGAATTTGGTCAGTCATTGTGTACAGATGTATGAATAGCTTAACGGGATAGATGGCCTAAGTTTGGATCTAGATGCCACTGTATAATATGCCCTAGTAGAATATTACCCTATTATTAGCCTACAGTATTCATTACACGACAATATGGTGTTCTTTCAAGAAGGTTATTAAAAAGTCGGCAACGTGAGAGTGACGCGACTGGCATTGCACAAGTCCACAGGTTACTGAAGCCACATCCCATCAGGTGGGTCGTGTGCTTATCTGCCACCTAGTGGTATACAAAAAACAGCTTAATTTCTGGCTATATTATATATACCTCTCCATGACTGACCACGTTCCAAGGCTCGAAGAGAGCATCACCTAGTGTTGACTTAGTCTGCTCACCGCCAGGGGGCGCGGGATGAAGAGTCTGCTGTTGACGTGGCTAAGGCGCAGGAGGATGCGCAGGCGCTGTTCGACGCTGGCGAGGCCAAGTGGGGCACTGATGAGGAGGTCTTCAATAGGGTGAGTGAGAAAAATTGATTCGTTGTTATTCCTTCCAGTTAAATGTGAGTTTTTGTACTCACAATTGTTTATCTCCAAAAGGTGTAGGCAGAGGTCTGGACCTTTTGTACCGTGTATTAGTAATGCAACGGTATGTTGCCGTCAATCCTGTCCTTGTTTTTTCGGCATATATTCAAGCCTGTATGTCCTCGAAAACGTATTCAGAAATCAACAATATGAGAAAACAACAAAAATAGACAACTCGGATCGGTGCGAAAGATTTTGGGTTCAGTTTCTAGGTATAGCAAAATTGTCAAGAAATATTATTTGGGGAAAAAGAAAAAATATAACCTTATTATATCCATTAATAATTAAAACTTTTTTTCTCTAAATTAATATGTACTTCCACGCAATCTTGCTATCGAAACTGTGCCAAAATCTTTCGCACCGAAACGATTATAATATCACCTGTACAACTCTCAGGGTAGAGGTGACCATATATTACCCCGGCAACTATACAGCAAATTACGAAAAGGAATCCAATTCATTGAAAAACTCTTTTTGATGCCTGTTTAACTGCCCGTTTTATGACAGTAAATTATCCTTATTCAACCAATTCCCGTTCTTCAGATCCTGGCCCACGAGAGCTTCGCGCAGCTGCGGCAGATCTTCGAGGAGTACAAGAGCATCTCGGGACACACCATCGAGCAGGCGATCAAGTCGGAGATCGACGGGGAAATGAAGGATGCCCTGTCCGCTATAGGTATGGTGTTTTTAGTTAGATGATATAATGTACATACATTCATATTTAGTATTAAGAAACCACATTTTGTAAACTGACGTCTTAAAAATGCCGCAGTGGAGTTTGTTGCGCCGTTTCTTCTCCACTAACGCCTAGGAAGCGGTGGTGAACTAAGTTTTAAGCAGAATTTGACGTCAAAAAGCTGTAACAATGTTACACTATTTTGAAAAATCAAGAATTTTAATTTATACATGAATAGGAAGAAACATTTCGCTAATACTGTTGAGTGTTGACAATATGCTTATAAATACGTAAATAGTAGAATAACAAGCATATTGTCAGCGGGGCATTGGTTGTAAGGGCTACCCTTGAAGAAAATTTATATGCTCATTTCTGTTCAACGATGAATAGCTTTCTGCAGACAATTGTATTGAGGGTACGAGACTCGCACTACTTATACTAAGTACGTCAAGTAGTGAGAGTGTAGACTGACATAATTGAGACAATTGACCGCGTCGCATCGCTCGGCGATGACGCACTACTGGGGCGGAAACGACCAGTTACTGCCATTGTGCGATATTGTAGTGACGGCCGATAGTATACCTCGGGGCACATATCAAGTCGCAAGAGAAACGAAGCTTTGGCGCGCGCGTATTGGTTTGATATAATCTATGATTTCAGTTCCACCACCCCGTGCCATTCTCAATAGACAGTCAATAAACGCGTACTGCGCATATAGAGTGCATTTTGAGATCATTTTGGGTTCAAAATATAATGTAGAGTAGAGTAAGGCCCGTATTCTAGAATGCCACTCAGCTGAATCTCGATTTACCTGAGGCAAGATTGTATGCACAGATTCCACAGATTTGACAGGCTGTCAGGCAGATTGTCTATAGTTCTATGCAATCTGTCCTCAGGTAAATAGAGATTCAGCTAAGTGGCATTCTGGAATACGGGCCTAAGAGCCGCTTGACCTCTATATTGGACCACTTTTATTTACACATTTGGTTTATGTTCTGCAAATGTACCACCGGTTCTCAACACGGCCATGTCCTGTGAAGAAGCCGGCATCACAGCGGTTTTTGGTTTACACGTCGAACACACGACCGTAGACACAGCCATACCCTTATTTTTATCTTTTAAACGCTGTTATATAATACTGGTTGGGGTTCGAACCCTCAACCTCTTATAGCTCTATGATAAACTAATCAATATTTCCACAAAACCCAACCCGTCTCCTCCCAAAAACCGAATTCCAGTTGAATGCGTGGAGTCAGCGTCCGCTTGGTTCGCAACCCGCCTTCGTCTCGCCATGCAAGGGCTCGGCACCGATGACAGAACCCTCATCAGGATCATCGTCAGCCGCTCCGAGATAGACCTCGGGGCCATCAAGAGGGAATACGAGAGATTATATGATAAGACCCTGGAAAGCGAGATCCGGGTACGTGATATGATATTTTTCTCTTTCTAGTGGAGTGTGTTGAGAATGCCCCGGCGTGGTTCGCTCAGCGGTTGAGGAATGCTATGCAGGGAGCTGGCACGGATGACCTGACCCTTGTGAGGATCATTGCCACTCGCTCTGAGATAGATCTTGGGCGGATCAAGGCGGAATATGAGAGGCTGTATGATAAGACCTTAGAGAGTGATTTGAAGGTATGTGGTTTAGAAAAAGTGGTTTTTGGTTCATATACGCCTTTCTGGTTATTTTTCAAAGAGTTTCAAGATGCAAGTTGGACCCTTTTGCCTATTGCAAAAAGTTTTAAAATGCAAGTTACACACTTTTGCATTTTGCAAAAAGTTTTAAGATGCAAGTTAGACACTTTTGCATCTTGCTAAAAGTTTAAAATGCAAGTTAAACATTTTTACATCTTGCAAAAAGTTTTAAGATGCAAGTTTTGACACTTTTGCATTTTGCAAAAAAAAAAAAACCCAAAATTTTGTTAAAATTTTAATACCAAAGAAAAAGTGCATTTTTATTCATTTTTTAATATGAAACCAAACACTTTGTCTCTTTATGTATGGGCGAATGCTTGGGTATCACGCTACACTTACAAATCCTAGATATTATTGTGCCTAGATTGAAATTCTGATATTGAAAAACTACAGTACATTTAATTAGAGCACTGCAGATAATAAATATATTTGGCATAATATTTGATCACTAATATAATGAGATGTCCGAGAAAGATTTCAGAAAATTCTTTGAAATTTGCATTTTTACGCTTTAAACAATAAAGCGTAATTATTCTGATTTAAAAAAAATATGATTTTGAGTTATCTTAGTTTTGATCTAGTTACGCGATCATTTTAGTCTGTTCAATAATACTAAGAATTAAATCGTACTAAATTGGTATTAAATACTTCTTTCCAACATTTTACGGCTCTATCCTACTGTATTTTGAACAGATTAAAATAATGTACATGCTTACCGATGCCGACACTGCATGGTCGACAAAAAATAATTCCACCAAAACTCTGTGCACAAAGTAAAATAAATACGTACAGAAGGCCAGCTTCACACCACAAGAAAAAAAAGACGAAACGAGAGCACACGTTGACACATAATATCTATTTATGGAGATCTCAACTCATTTTGTTCACCTCTCCAAGTTGTGTGCTCCCACACTTTGATTTATAGACGCTTGTGTGTAGAGATGGGCGGTGGATAAATACTCGGTGGATAAAAACTCGAGTATTTATCCGAAATGGATAAATACTCGTTTTTACCCATATTTATCCGATATTTACTCAAAATGACGGATATTTATGTTTTTCTTCGAATTGGTTGGTTATTTTTTTTAATTGAATGAACAGAGTTATTATTATTTGTTGTCAGAATAGGTTGGTACATTTTTAGTGTTAATATCAAGACGATGTCACATGTTTTTCGCCTCCTTCTTATTTTCGTTTGTCGTCTCGTCGGTACTCGTCGCCGGAGTCTTCTCAGGCCGGGGCCGTGTTTCGAACCGGTGCCAGTGATTCACTTGTTAAGCTAGTCCTTAAGTAGTATATCTTTTTGTTTTTGCTAATTTTGACGTTTTGTAAGTGCCGTTTTGATGGGCTATACAGAATGAAATAATGATTTTTGACTTTTGAATTTGACTTTGACTTTGATTGAATTCTTAGAATAATCAAGATTGTACTTTAACTAAATTGTTGTATAGGTAGGTATTTAATTGATATAGTTGGACCAAAAAGGATTGTGGTTGTACGGGCGTTTTTAAAGATTTTTCTTTTCTTTCTAGGTAGTTTCTTATTATTATTTACAACTAGCTTTCACCCGCGGTTCCGCCCACGTGGATGTCGGTTATCGCGACCAAACATAGCCTATGTCCTTTCGCAAGGTCTAATCTACCCCTGTACCAAATTTCATCAAGATATCTTGAAAAATAAACGTTCATTCCCTATTAAACTTTAACTCCTCCTTTCGTAACAAAAGGCAACCTATATCCGTTTCCAAGCTCTAATCCATCTTTGGTACCAGATTTCATCATGAACTTTCAAACAAATTTTCATCCCCTATTTCCCTTCCCCCCCCCCCCCCAACACTTCCTTCACGTAAAAGGTGGCCTTTGTTCGTTTCCAAGCTCTAAACCACCTCTGTACAAAGTAGCATCAAGTTATCTTGAGAAATGACGAACTTTCATAAAAACTTTCATCCCCTATTTTCCTCCTTTGACCCCCCATTTTCGAGAAAAAGGTGGCCTATGCCCGTTGTCATGTTTCAATCTATCTCCGTACCAAATTTCATTAAGATATCTTCAAAAAAAACTTTAATCCTCTATAATTCCCCGTTTCGTAATAAAAGGCAACCTATATCCGTTTCCAAGCTCAAATCCATTTTTGTACAAGATTTCATCATGAACTTTGAAACAAATTTTCACCCCCTATCCCCCCCCCCCCTTAACCCCTTTTTTCGGTGTAAAACGTAGCTTTTGTCCGTTTCCAAGCTCTAATCCATCTCTTTACAAAATTGCATCAAGATCTCTTCAAAGATAAACTTTCATCCCCTATTACCTATTACCCCCTTCCCCCCTTAACTCCCCCTTTCGTAATAAAAGACAACCCTTTTTTCGCGTTAAAGGTAGCTTTTGTCCGTTTCCAAGCTCTAATCTATCTCTGTACAAAATTGCATCAAGATATCTAGAAAAATAACGAATTTTCATACAAACCCCCCCTTTGACCCCCATTTCCAGGAAAAAGGTGGCTTATATCCGTTCTCATGCTTCAAAATCTCTGTACCAAATATCATTAAGATCGGTTTAGCTGTTTAGGCGTGAAAGCGTAACAGACAAACAGACAGAGTTACTTTGGCATTTATAATATTAGTATGAAGTATGGATATAGATGATTCAAGTAACTAAATCGTGCATCTATAACTAGGTACGCACATTTCAATAATAACTTTATTTAAAACTTTGACAATGGTTTAAATAGTTATGATTAAGTAGGTATTACAGGCATTTTTTTGTTATTATAATTATTAATAAAGCACGGTACAAATCTACATTGCCCTATTTTCATTTATTTTAATCCTTTTGTATGTAAAATAACAAAATTAACGTTAAATAACGTATTTACAACTATAGGAGTATTTATCCGCCGTTTTGGATAAATACTCAGTAAAAAAAGAGTATTTATGAGTATTTATCCATTTTGAGTATTTATCCGGATAAAATCCCAACACTACTTGTGTGTGGTGTGGATGAGTTAGCAATTTCGCCTGTAGTATCAAGCCGGCTCTTTCGATGTATTTATTTTGTGGTGCTACGGACAAGACTATGCGACTGCACTAGATATATTAAAGCACATTATTGTTAGCATAAAGGTACGAGTCTAACTCTGCATGAAGTTGCCTAAATTATTGTGTACCGCAAGGGCTAAGGACATATTTGTTTTATTTGTTGATTGAAATAAAGAAAATATATGTACAAAATAAAAATAAAACAATATTATATGTTATGGTTTTGTCAGGAAATGTGCATATGGAGTTTTAGAACCCCCTCAATTAAATTCATTGAGTAAAACGTGATAACGCAATAAACTACGTTTCTCTGATTCGAATTCGATCGGTAGGTCTTTTAAAAAGGTTTTTGTCTAACAATTTTCGCGTCTTTAAACAAATAACATTATTTTATACTAATCAATTAGACTTGATTCTTTCAAATCGAAACAACATCATCTCCAAATATATCCTTGCCACTGCAATACTGCCATATCTCAAAATATTTATCGCAACGCTTTTGGTGTCTGCTCCTATGTGATCTGAACATTACTGTATGTTATATATAATGTGGTTTAATATTTTTCACATTTCCCTATAATCTTCTGCCACTTGTGAATGGACTAGGAGGTGAGATTTTAGAATTATTTATTAGATTTTTACTTTTAATTGAAGCTAAAAATATAAAACAAAACAAGACTGAGCCATTTAAAAAGAAACAAAAAGAAAAATACAAAAGTCAGTTAGTATGACTCCCACACATCCAAATTTATTAAGTAAAACATTACACTCCTTTTTTGGATAGTCGTGTAAGTATGAAAAGGTTGACGGATGTGAGGCTGAGATGATGAGACAAGGATATAGGCAAGGATCATAGCGCTCTCTTTCCTCTGCTTACTAAGCGTGACCAAACAGTATATTATTACTTATTTATTACTCTACTATGTAACCCACATTTTCACAACAGACGTTGATTATTCAAAGATTGTCACACGGCCATGAAAATAAGTATACGCTTTTATATGTAAGGGTGCTTATATAAAGAAATAGGTTACCAGTATCGGCTAGCTACCCCGACAAGTTTCTATAGCAACAAAAACGATGATAGTTCGTCGTTCACGTTCTAACACCACGTATGATAAAAAACAATTGCAACGCATTCACGCCCGTATGTTCAAAGGCATAAGGGCGCGAATACTTTGTAATATTTTTTTGAAAAAAAAAACGACATATTGACATGATGGCAACTGATAGCCGATACCGGAAACCTGGCCCTCGATTCTGCTAAAGCACAACCACTGTCACATCACAGAGACTGCAAAAAATGGCATTAAATTTTAGACCTTATGTCTATAGGCTTACAGTCACAAAATTAATTGAAAAGAGTTTCATTACACTCTCTCATTCGCTCTGCAAAAAGTCGTTTAATTTTAAACTTTAACTACATTACTTTAAAGGCTAAAATCAAATGGAATTTTCGCGCAGTCTCTGTGGTGTGACAGTGGTTGTGCTTTAGCAGAATCGTGGCCCTGTTTCTTCATTATAAGCACCGTAAAGGTGTATCCTTGTTTCCTTGGATACGTAAAGCGCACACAATACTAATGATGCCGCGTTTCTTCCCGCACGCCGCATGCGCCTCTCGCCGCCATATTGTACCCGCCTGTACCACTCCGTACGCGACTGTACCGCTCCGTACGCGACTGTACTATATCGGCGCGTTGTGTCGCGGGGCACCAGCAGGGCGAGACGTCGGGCGACTACAAGCGAGCGCTCGTGGGTCTGCTTGGACCTGTCTAGGACTGCAGGGGAACCCCCGCCGGCCTGGGATGGCGTCATACAACACCGTGCAAGCTTAACTTAAGATTTATGTATGTATGTGTGTTTTGTATTCGTGTTTTAAATGGCAATTATTATTATTATTATATATATTATTTTATAGTAGAGGAATTAATAATTTGCATAATGTCACTTTAAATTTGTAGGGCAGCTTATTTTGTGATTTGTCTAGATTGAATATATAGTATGACAATTTTAACGGCATTAAATGTCGTAAGTACAATTTTGACGTAGGCTTGTGCTTACTTGCACACATGAATCTAGGTACTTTCATTCGAAATCTCGAAATATTTACACGATTCTCAGTGATAGAAATAATTTATTTATGTAAGAAATAATAATCTCAGATTTTAGTTGTAAGTTACAATTGAACTGTATTTTTTTTTGTATTCTTAGACTACATACATAATAAACTCTATAGACGCAGTATCACTCCAACGCGGCATAAAAAAGATCTACTACTTTCATACATGCACGCATCGATAGTTTAAATAACTATATTGACAAAGCTTCCTCACAAATAACGCGTATTTCACGCCGTTTTTGGGGATTCATTTTGTTTCTAACAAAACTGCTGCGTCTATATAGTATATTATGGTCTAAAGAATCATAATTCATGCAACGATATCTCAATTAAATGACTGATTTTACTAACCATCGAACATGGAGAAAGTATTCAACGACCGTAAGTCTCACGTTAGTACAAGAATACCTCTGCAGTGCCTTTAGCTTGTAAGAGAAATTATTTTGCGAAAATAAAAAAAAAATATATTTACACAGATTTATTGATATTTTTGTTTCAAAAACAAAGTAGAAATTACATTGTAATTATTGTAGTTGTGTAGTTTTATTCTAAAATGTTGTAAAATGTGACTAGTAAATGTAGGTTCCATGTGTGAATTCCATCTGAGAAAAGTCGAGTTTCAGAGTCTCGAGACCTGATATAGGTTATAGGTAGTGCTAAGCTCATCTGTCAAGCAGTACAAATACGGTCTTGGCTTAAATAATAACGACCAAGTTAAACTAGATGGGCTGCGAAATGAGAACTTATAACTGTTGCTATACTAAAATGACGTAAGTCTGAGGGCCTATAAACTCAAAGAGTGCTTACAATCTTGTTCAGAAAACAGACAGACAGACAGAAATGGAAAAACTGAGTTCAGTATTGTAACTGGTCAAATTGTTGACAAGACACTGGTGTCTTTTCTTATTGAGATTATAATATATAATAAGCATTGTTCATTCATAATAATATTTATTGGATTGCATTCCACGTGTTTTGAATCGTCTTCGTGTTTAGCTTTAATCTTTTATTTATGAATAAAATGTTTAATGTGAAATACTTGTTTTATTTTTAAGGTAATATCATAAATCCTTTATACCTTTCTCCCTTCAGGGTAGGCAGATTAAAAACTAGAGATATCATTTCATCTGGTTTGCTGATAGTGGTATACCTCGGGAAACGTATCTTGGATCTAAATCGTGAGACAAACGATGCCTCGGCGCGCGCAGATAGTTTTTTAATAATCTATGCTTTATGAATTTGAGCTCGTCCACCTCAATAGCACCTCGTACTATCCTTAAAATACACCCAAGAAACGAGCAATGCGCGTATTGAGCACATTTTGAACACATTTTAGGTCCAAGATCTATGTCCCGAGCAATACCATAGTTTGACCGTAACCGCTGAACCACGCCCTGGGTATCTGTGCGTCGAGACCAATATGCTGTTGTGGCAAACGAAGTAACAATAAGTCTTAAGGTCCAACCCCACCAAACGGACGGCATCGGCCCGGATTTCACAGTCTTTAAACAAAATTAAATCTTATTATCACAGTATTTGAAGTTTATATTACAAAGTCACGCGCAACGGCTTGATAGCGACGTGCGGCGGCATGACGCACGTCAAGCTGTCATTCGTGACTTGGTAATATAACTTTAAATTCTGTGATATAAGATTTATTTTGTTTAAAGATTGTAAAATCCGTTCCGATGCCGTCCGTTTGGTGGGGTTGAACCTTAAGAAAGGAGGTTCCGAATGACGTAAGTAACTCATAAATAAAACGGCAGCATTGTCTTCATAAATCTTATTTAATCGCACGCCGTTCGCGCGCAACAGCCATCCGTTGATTCTAACATACTATGTATTATAAACATTCACAAAAATAGTTATAGACATCAAGCTGTGCTATCTCAAAGGAAATTTTAAACCATTGAACTGTGCAGTAGTACAATACATGTTGGTTTACAATATTTGAGAGCAAGATATGTTTCTGTTCCCATTACACTTAATAGTTGGGTACGAATAGTTTTATAATTTACATGAAAAAGTAGAACGTACATTGAAATAAGAGAGTTATATAGACACTAGGTATTATGCGTATAATATGTGGTAGCACTGGCAACACTGGGATATCAAAATAATATATACAAAGTCATTTTCCCTACACACACATTCATATACACGGACACACATACATTGGAGCGCTAGAACTATATTTATGCGGAAGCAACAATAATATCTAATATAAATTTACACATACGTACATACATACAAGATTACATTCAGAATGTACACTCACTGAAATATTTGTTAACATTTAAAAAGTATTGGCGCATTAGCGAACAATTTTCTTAATACTACGGAATATAAAATCAAGAGGCAGTGCCCTAAACCTCGTTAGTATGGAGACTAGTGCCATCACACATTACGACCAGTGACATCACACTAAACAGTGACGTCATCGGCGATAATTAAAAAAAAAACATGCCTAAAAGTAAATACATATCCGTTAGTAGCCAATCGCGTTGTGAGTTATGTTTGACATTTTCACAGCACTCTGTGCCCGCGTGGCACTTCCCCTTCATTTTACATTCCGTGGTTAATACTGACTTAGATCATAACATTTTTCTTTTCTATACAATGGGTCGTGAACGGTGCGACGCGAATGACTAGCCAGACGTCTGTAGTAGACTAAAGCTTCAAACACACAAGCGCGTTACCGGTCGATAGTACCGCACGCGTTTTTATCGGTCGATAGTACCGCAAGCGTTTTTATCGCTAATATCGCACTGATAGATATCTGTTTTAGTACTAATACATAATGACAACGATGACTACGTGGCTACGACGACACACTGCTGCGATAAACACGGCGTGGCCAATTTTTTGATGGAATAGGCACGCAGTAACCCGCATGTGTGTTTGAGGCTTGAAACTTTTATAGTGCGTTAAATATTCCATCTTAGACGATCCATGATTATACCAATCCGTTACGCACTGCATTTCATCCGCACGGACGGAGTTCACACATCCGTTCGCGGAAAATCCGCGTCACACCGTATATACCCTAAAATTTAATACATAACTAACTTTTACAAATGTTAACATCTAGTTTCGTGTGTAATCCAGTCACTCGGCTAGAGGAGGAAGGTACGCCCGCAGCAAGCGGTCACCATCACTAGTCGCGGCCACACGGTCAAACCGGCACACACTATTGCACATAATAACGCAAATAAAACAATTACACGAAAATTTAGGCCATTAGACCTGCGACTTTACAATTTTTTGACTTAGACTAGCCTTTGGCGTTACGGCACACAATAATGTGTCCCGGACTTAGCAGAGCCGATACTGCGAGCAGTTTATATTATATATTTACAGATTTAGCAGGAACACACATCTCATACAATCATTTAGAATATTAGCAATCGAAATTACTAATATTTCTCTCTCTTTAACCCCTCCAACTAAACTAAATTGCTTATGCTAGGAGTGGATTCACGTCAGTATTGTAATGGCCAGAATTGAACCCGGAACGTCTCGATCGTAAGGCAGACTCCTGAACCACTAAGCTACCCATGCCTTGTTATAGTTGTATGAACGACGTGGGGACTGCCCCACTCGCAGTATCGTCCCTCGAGGGCTCACCCACTCGCCACATCAGCAATTTACAATATACTTACACCATTACAATATGCTATTGTGCATTTTACACTATGTATGAGGCACAATCGATGCGTGAGCGGGCCCCGATCGCGGTTGTAAATTCCTCTAGTATAGATATAATTTGTCTGTTATCAATAAGCCTTAACGTATAAGAGCGGTTTCAGATTAGCGTTTTATACGCGCGTATAAGCTCGTAGAAGGTGCCTGAGAAATTTTTGAATCGTTTAGAATCACTTCAGACATCTGACTAACATTAGACAGATATATACAGCCGAGGTTCAGCCTCAGATACATGGTTCGAGTCAACAATAGTGCCCGGAATACGCCAATAGGCTTATCCCCTATTACGTGGGACCTAATACAATGATTGGTGAAATGTGGGTGTTAATTCACCTCTGCCTAACCCTCCGGGGATAAAGGCGTGATTGGATGTATGTAAGTAGAATCACTTTGCAGTTTTGGGTAAAGCGTATTAAAGTGACCGGTTCTCTGCAACTATTAGTGACACCCAGCATATTTTTAGTCTTTTCAATCGATAAATATTAATGTTTCTTAGAATCCATGTCGATACCGACACGACGGGTCCAGGTAGAAGGGGTAGGCCCAAGAAGTCCTGGCTGACGCTTGCGTGCGAATGGTCTCACTACCATGGACGCCCAAGATCGTGCGAAGTGGAGGAGGAAGAGTCGGAAGGTGGACCCTGAGCTCCGAGGTCATCTTGGCCACGGATGCAATCAGGAAAATGCTACTACATGAAGATAATGGCTGACACGACATCACTACTGATCCGAGCGAACAAAAATACGCCCAATTTACACGAGTCCGGTGAGCGAACAGAAATATAGCCGATACATATTATACAAGTCCGATTTTTTAAACGCGTATGCTGAAACGACGCGTAGAAAAACACGCTAATCTGAAACCGCCCTAGATAGTCCCGTCGTGCTCAGTAGCCGTGGAGCGTCCTGCCGGGACTGGGGGGGGGGGGGGGGGGCGTGTCCAGCGCGACTGGGGGGGGAGAACTCAGTCGTTGGGCCCGAAGAACTTGGCGTGGAGTTCCGCGAGAGGGATGATCTGCTCGTCGCCCAGAGCTGGTTGTTGCTCGGCCTTTGATTGCTCACGTAGTTCTGGAATATCGTAAGAGTAATATGTAGGTGCAAATAACATGCCAGCTTAGGAGAGTTTTTAACCACTTTCCATCAGGTGGGCCGTGTGCTTGTCTGCCACCTAAGTGGTATAAAAAAAAAAAAAAAAAAAAAATCGTACAAGGCTAAAGCCCGTATTCTATCTAGAACGACACTCAATTCTGAATCTCGATTTATCAGATTGTATAGACAGAATAATAGACATTTGTTGATTGTCACAGATTGTCTGAATAGAGATTCAGGAATGCGAACCGGTACATCTGCTGATGAGGCTCTAAACAAACTTTTTTCTCAGGGTTAGGGTGGTTAGATGGCTGTCGCTCGCATAATAGTCAATCAAGTAAAAAAGTAGGATAGTTAACTCCGTATTCAAAACACAAGGTTTGGATGCCCGGGACTAACACTGTAATGATAAGGACATGGACAACATAGATTGTGGTAGTGGTGTGAGTTGTTGTAGTGGTGAGAGGTGGTAGTGGTGTGAGTTGTTGTAGTGGTGAGAGGTGGTAGTGGTGTGAGTTGTTGTAGTGGTGAGAGGTGGTAGTGGTGTGAGTTGTTGTAGTGGTGAGAGGTGGTAGTGGTGTGAGTTGTTGTAGTGGTGAGAGGTGGTAGTAGTGTGAGTTATTGTAGTGGTGAGAGGTGGTAGTGTTGTGAGTTGTTGTAGTGGTGAGTGTGGTAGTGGCTCGTGGTGGTAGTGACGTGGTGTGGTGGTGGTGGTACCTTGCCAGTGCTGCAGCAGACGGTTGTAGTGGCTGGCGCGGTCGTGTCGCTTGAGCTGCGTGAACACGTGCACCAGGCCGCGGTAGTCGTACTCCAGCCCCGAGTAGCGCTCGCCGAACAGCTTCAGGCCTGCCGACACACATTACAACATACTTTACTTCACACAAGTACTTTAATAAATAAGAAAACTAATAGGAGACTATAAACGAAAAATTTAACATCTTGGTATTGTGTCACTGTCACATGCACTGATTAGTAGATGGGCGTAGTTGACAGTAGGCAAGAGGAGTGGCGAGTTCTCCGAATGCAGACCTGGGGGTGACAGGTACGGTCGCCTGACACCCTAGAAAAAAGAGTCCCCTTCCCCTTTTCCAGGGCAAGATGGGGACACCCTAGTTCCCACACTTAAAAAAGGCCATATCAAAGTCATACATGACCCTGGGTCAGCCAAGGTGGTTTTAGTCGGTTCGAGCCCAATATAACCACCCCCACTGACTGACCAAGGAACTGTGGGGATTTATAACGAAAAAGATAAGGTCAATAAAGGCACTTCATCCCTCGCACACTCAAGCTGTGGAATGAACTCCCTGCGGTGGTTTTCCCAAGCGACTACAATATGGGGTTCTTCAAGAAGGGCATTAGAAAGTTTCTTCAGGGTCGGCAGCGCGAGTGTGACGCCCCTGGTGTTGCATACTTCCATAGGCCACGGTGACCGCTTCCCATCAGGTGGGCCGTGTGCTTGTCTGCCAACTAAGTGGTATAAAAAAAATAGTGATTTCCAAAACAATATTATGTTAGATACTAATTCTAATTATTTAACATTGTGGAACAAGAATGCTCTCTTTTTGTTAGACGAAGCTAGAGGCTACTGACTGATAGAGATGGAGCGCAGGTAGAGCTTCTCTGCGGCGCAGTGCATGTTCATGTGGTAGTTGTAGAGCGAGGCGAGGTGGCCGATGCTCAGCCCCACCTCGTAGTCCTCGGGGCCCAGCAGCTCCTCCTTGATGGCGATGGCCTTCAGGTGCATCGTCTCCGCGTCCTGTAATGTACGCCAACCGGTTACGGTACGAGGTATTCTAAAGCATACTGTTTGAAAGTAGGTGATTATTTTTATATTTATACTAGCTGACCCGGCGAACTTCGTACCGCCATATTATCTTTAAAGGAGATGGATACTCTTCCATACATTCGTGGGCCTGATTGACAGAAAATGGAGCTGTCAGCTGTCACAGCTTAAAAATACAGTTGATAAACACAAGAAATAATTAATCGATTAACGGAAATCGATTCAGAATTTATTTTTATTACACTATTATTTGGTATTTTAAATGGTTATTATTATTATTATGATTAAGTTTTGTTCACTCTGATTGATTTAATATCAAATTGTGATGCAAGTGTTTTAATACGCAATATTGTTTAAATAATTTTTAGTAATCGATATTTTATTTTGCTAGTGAAATAAATTTAGTTTTAAGATTTCTCGTCTTCAAGATTTTCAATTGAGCTGGTTTTTTAATATTTTGAAATAGAAAAAAATACCGCTTTTTTTAAGTCATATCTCAACTCATTACAATTTTGGCCCAGAAGTCCCCGTCTCCTTTATCAGTGTTCCTCTACAATATTATGCATGTATTATACATATAAACCTTCCTCTTGAATCACTCAATCTATTTAAAAACCGCTTCAAAATCCGTTGCGTAGTTTTGAAGATTTAAGCATACATAGGGACGGACAGACAGCGACAGGACTTTATTTTATAATATGTAGTGATTTATTTATATTCTATAGATATCATTTTGATCTTGCCCGGTATACACGTGGCTAGTTTTTCAAGCTAGGATAGCATGCTAGTGATAGTAAATTAGTAATCTAGCAAGCAAGTACTTCTGGCTTCGTGTAAACAAAACTTATTCCCCCAGTGAATACTAGCTTACCGGATATACCGGGCATAGGATCGTATACGCATCGATTCTATTCGTAAAATATTTGATGTAGTCTCAAGTTTGGTACTAAATTTGTTCATGTTACTACTTATATTTTCGCAAATAGAAAGGTTCAGGATATAAAGCGGGTCAGGGGCCTTAGACAAAGTGACATTCTATTGGCGAAAACGCTAATTAATGGAATCGCTAACTGTAGTATGAAATGGACATAAATCATTAATATAACTATATTTTTTGTATGAAATTTACCCTCGAAATACATTATTTAACTTATCATTATTACTATAACCGTCGCAATGTCCCAAAATCCATTGTTAAAACCTTAAAAATGGTTCGCTTCAGCGCGATTCCATCAATAGAGTGTCCCTTTGTCTAGGGCCCCTGGTTACATTAACGTCAGTGTTTGCCATCTTTATTGCCATTACCAGTTGGAACTTCAGTTGGCAAAACTTTATGACATTATATTAAAAGGAAGTTAATTTATGTAGATGACTATAGCAGTAAGTATGCAAGTACGGTAAACGGGTGTATCGGGGCCCCACTAAACGTCACCTGCTGATTTAACTGACGAGATTAATAAATAATAAATAAATAAATATTCCACAACATTCTACACAACGCTTTCTAGACCCATGGTAAGCTTAATTAGCTTGTGTTATGGAATCTAGAATGCGGATATACATACTTAGATACTTTTTTTTTTTTTTTTAAATACATACTTATTTATTATACATAGAAACACCCAGACCAATGCAAATATTTATATTCATGCATATAAATATTGGCACTGAGCGGGGATCGAACCCGCGCCTCCTGCGTAGCAGCCGCGTTCACTACCGCTACGCCACAGAGGCAGTCCCGTTTTCTTTTGGATTTGGAGGATCAGACAGTCATCGCAACCATATAAAGTTAGTACATTCGAATCGATTAAGAAAGAGAAAAGAGAATCGACCTCGGGCGGGACTCGAACCTGCGATCTTTCCCTTACAGGGGGATAAGTTAGTACATATAAGAAAGGATAAAATAGAATAGATAGGAATAGAAGAGAGGAGAAGAATAGGATAAGAAGGAACGCGCTGGATGCGAGCCGCTTCCAACCGGTCTTATTGGAGATCTATAGGGGAGGCCTATGTCCAGCTGTGGACTTCCTATGGCTGAAATGATGATGATGAGGATAAGAAGGAAGAAGATAAGATAGAAGATAAGTCCCTCCTAATACAGGCATCATTTTCTTACCAGGGGGGTTCAACTACTATTGTATAATGTAAGTGGAATATAGTACATTATGGTACAAGTGAGCAATGTTGATGATTACCGCCGAGGCGTTATTGAGGCCCGAGCCTGCAGGCGAGGGTCTTAAGAGAGCTGAAGACAGTAGTCATCATGCTCACGCGTGCCATACGATGTTTTACAACACACTTGCGAATAACATAACACTACAAATACTAAATAAACAATACTACAAATTAATTCGTTTTCCTATGTGCGCGCATAGACTAACAAAGGCGGTCGGCCATATTTAAAAAAAAATAAGGTTTGAAATCAACTTTTTTTTACTGTTTTTTTTTCTGTACTTAAAGAAAAAAAAGTTAAATTTGAGTGAAAATTTTGTTTATTAAACAAATATTACAAGTTGAAATTATTTATTTAAATACGAAAACGCATCAAAAGAACATATAATAAGCATATTAAATTTATTAGTATTATTAAACACGTTCTTTTTTGTATCGAAAGTTCGAAACTTTTTCAAGAACATAGAAACTTAACCTATTAAATTAAAAAAAAGAATCTATAGCTCACTTGTGAATAATAGCAATGAAAAAGTCACAGTATGATAATAGGTGTCATTCTATGCCTATTTGTGGTGAAATAATAGCACTGTTATGAGCAGGTGTGTTGTAAAATAAAATTATAAAATTGTAAAATGTAAAATTGTAAACTGTTTATAAGTGTTATTGTAAGAAACTCCTTCATCTTCAACTCTTGTGGAATGCAACCCTGACTCTGATCCTATTGCTTCGTGTTATTATTGTATTTCTTATTGGTTGTAATCTGTTACGTGTGATAAATAAATAAATAAATAAAAAATAAAAAATTATAAGAGAAATAGTAGAGGAGATAGGAGGTGGTAGATCTACCCCTGTATGGGTACGAACCTGGAACTTCTGCATGCTCTGGTAGAGGCGGCCGAGGTTGCCGTAGTGCTTGGCGGTCTGCACGTTGCGTTCACCGAAAGCCATCATGGATAATGCCAGCGCCGCCTTGTGCAGCGCCTCTGATTCCTCCAGCAGGCTCGGAGCTGTAAACATACAGACGAACATACGTATAGTGGCCGGCAAACATGGTGACTATGTTCTTAGGGAGGTTTTTAGTTCTCTTTGGTGGGATGCGTGGGGTGTGAGGCGCGCTAAAACACGAATCGTTGATATTAAACTAATCACGGGTTCAAAGGGCTCGCGTTATTGGTTGATCAGCCTTTACACGATGCATCCGTTCGAAGAACCATGTAAAGGAACGGCAGTAAAATTAATTATGACAAAAGAGTGAGCGAGCACACGATGGCCATTAATGTATTACTAATCCATTGTGCATCAGCTACGAGTATTACCAACTAAAGCAAAACTGCTTGTGTCCAGTTGCATAATACTATTGGTTTTTAGGGTTCCGTAGCCAAATGGCAAAAAACGGAAACCTTATAGATTCGTCATGTCTGTCCGTCCGTCTGTCTGTCTGTCTGTCTGTCCGTCCGTATGTCACAGCCACTTTTCTCCGAAACTATAAGGCCTATGCTGTTGAAACTTGGTAAGAAGATGTATTCTGTGAACCGCATTAAGAATTTCACACAAAAATAAAAAAAAGCATTAAATTTTAGGGGTCCCCATACTTAGAACTGAAACTCTACCTAGCCATATAGATGCATGTAACATTGTTATGTATGCACAATTGTTGTAATTTTATTCTGGTTGCTAAGCTGTGTATATTTTTGTTTATCTAAACTGAATAGTTTACGCGAGAGACACTTCCAAAGTGGAAAAATGTGTGTCCCCCCCCCCTCTAACTTCTAAAATAAGAGAATGATAAATCTAAAAAAAATATATGATGTAAATTGCCATGCAAATTTCCACTAAAAATTGGTTCCAACGAGATCCAGTCAGTAGTTTCTTTTTAATACGTCATAAACCGCAATTTTCGCCTTTGCTACTACGCAACCCTTCATGGGCGAGTCCGACTCGCACTTGGCCGATTTTATTTGATTGGTCAGTTAGTGTAATGGAGCGAATTTTTTGACGTTTATTCACAAAGTTTTCACGAATCATTGACGCTAGTTGTATATTGCTCTATGTCACTCGCTGTATTCTAAAACTGGCTGGATGTAGTTACCGCTCATGTCTTGCCCCGCGGGTGTGTCCAGCGCGATTTCTTCTAGAATGAGGGCCTTGACCCGTTTGGCCGACGCCAGCAGCAAGTGGTCGGGGGGGACCAGGATCTGGAAATTAACACAAAACCATTATACGTTTATCTTGAAGTAGTTTCAAAGCTAGCGCTATACCGCTCCCATGGTACACAAGCCGTGGTGGGGGACGAGGAAAGAGTTAGTTACCTCATCCCTGGTAGGAAGGTTACCTGTTGTTAGAGGGAAATGAATATACATCCTTAGTTACATCATTGATGTTCTTTTTTTACAAATATTTTTTTTTTGGTGGCGCATAGTCACCTCTCCGGTTGTCTGTCAAATCTGCAATGAGACTGGTACTCCACAATATATGAGTGTGCGTACCTCGATGATGCGTATGGCGCGCTCGGCGTGCTCCTTGGCCTTGTAGAAGCGCCCCGAGGAGTACTCACAATATATGAGTGTGCGTACCTCGATGATGCGTATGGCGCGCTCGGCGTGCTCCTTGGCCTTGTAGAAGCGCCCCGAGGAGTACTCACAATATATGAGTGTGCGTACCTCGATGATGCGTATGGCGCGCTCGGCGTGCTCCTTGGCCTTGTAGAAGCGCCCCGAGGAGTACTCACAATATATGAGTGTGCGTACCTCGATGATGCGTATGGCGCGCTCGGCGTGCTCCTTGGCCTTGTAGAAGCGCCCCGAGGAGTACTCACAATATATGAGTGTGCGTACCTCGATGATGCGTATGGCGCGCTCGGCGTGCTCCTTGGCCTTGTAGAAGCGCCCCGAGGAGTACTCACAATATATGAGTGTGCGTACCTCGATGATGCGTATGGCGCGCTCGGCGTGCTCCTTGGCCTTGTAGAAGCGCCCCGAGGAGTACTCACAATATATGAGTGTGCGTACCTCGATGATGCGTATGGCGCGCTCGGCGTGCTCCTTGGCCTTGTAGAAGCGCCCCGAGGAGTACTCACAATATATGAGTGTGCGTACCTCGATGATGCGTATGGCGCGCTCGGCGTGCTCCTTGGCCTTGTAGAAGCGCCCCGAGGAGTACTCACAATATATGAGTGTGCGTACCTCGATGATGCGTATGGCGCGCTCGGCGTGCTCCTTGGCCTTGTAGAAGCGCCCCGAGGAGTACTCACAATATATGAGTGTGCGTACCTCGATGATGCGTATGGCGCGCTCGGCGTGCTCCTTGGCCTTGTAGAAGCGCCCCGAGGAGTACTCACAATATATGAGTGTGCGTACCTCGATGATGCGTATGGCGCGCTCGGCGTGCTCCTTGGCCTTGTAGAAGCGCCCCGAGGAGTACTCACAATATATGAGTGTGCGTACCTCGATGATGCGTATGGCGCGCTCCTTGGCCTTGTAGAAGCGCCCCGAGGAGTACTCACAATATATGAGTGTGCGTACCTCGATGATGCGTATGGCGCGCTCGGCGTGCTCCTTGGCCTTGTAGAAGCGCCCCGAGGAGTACTCCAGCACGTACAGCGCGTACGCCAGGTCCTCCTGCGCCGTGGCCACGTGCAGCGAGCTGCGACCGAACACCTGCCGCAGGATGCTCAGCGCCTCCTGGGGGTAGAGGGGGGGGGGGGGAGGGATTTTATAGAGCACGTATAGAAATAAAAACTCACATTTAGATAACTAAATTAGAGTCCAACAAGATAGCAAGGTGTAACTTTCTGGTTCTGAAAGACTAGTCGGGGTCCAAGCCAGTATAAATTTAAGCATCCGAAAGATCAAAAGACCAGCCGAAAGACCAAAAGACCAGCAGGCTGTTAACTCGAAGGACTATTTACAGACAGGGCTATATTGCTTGGGATGTGTCTTTAACCTAAAATTTACCCAAAATGTGCTCTTTACGCGCAGTATACGTCTCTTGGGTGTCTTTTGAAGATAGTACGACGTGCTACTGCGGTGGACGAGCTCAAATTCACCAAGAATCATACAAACATCCAGGCGCGCTAGGGCTCGTTTGTCTCGCGATTTAGGTCCAAGTTAGGTGTCATGGGGCGTATTGCACTGGACATATATCTTGGACCTGAAATGTGTTCAAAATGTGCTCTATACGTGCAGTGCACGTTTCTTGAGTGTCTTTACTGCGGTGGACCAGCTCAAATTCAGAGAGCATAGATTATTAAATAACAATCCGCGTGCGACAGGACCTCGATTGTCTTGCGACTTAGGTACAAGATACGTGTCCGGTATACTGGTGTAAATAGACAAACAGATCTGATTTAAGGTCCAACCCCACCAAACGGACGGCATCGGAACGGATTTTACAATCTTTAAACAAAATAAATCTTATGTCACAGCATTTAAAGTTTATATTACCAAGTCACGCATGACAGCTTGACGTGCGGCACTGTGATAATAAGATTTAATTTTGTTTAAAGATTTTAAAATCCGTTCCGATGTTGTCCGTTTGGTGGGGTTGGACCTTTACTGAAGCCAATAGAATGTCCGGTGGCGACGTGAGACGCGAGCTGAAGGTATGTCGCGGGCGGTACCTTGTAGACGGCGACGCTGTGCACGATGGAGTCGACGTTGAGCAGGTAGAAGCCCAGGTCCAGCAGCGCGGCGGCCGTGCGCGGGTGGCGCGGCCCGAAGGCGCGGCGCGCCAGCCCCACGCCGTGCCGCACCAGCTCGCCCGCCGCGCCGAAGCGCCGCTTCACCACGCACGCCTTGCCGCAAGCTCGCAGCACCTCCACCGTGATCCTACACACCGACACACCCAGCACCTTAGTCGAGGACATCACCCATCTTCTTCCTCTTAGCGTTAATTCCCAGTCGCATTCGAAGCTTTTTCAGCTCGGAGTCTGGGGTCCGCTTTATCAGTCTTAACTACGAATTTGGCTAGACCTCGATATTTTCCGTGAAGCGATTGTCATCTGACCTCCACAACCCAATGTTAACATTAGGCGATATCGAAGCTTTGCAGTTAGAACGTTGTTTTTGGATTTTTGAGGGCTCCAACTACCCGTAACGACTGCCATAGATGTTCTTATGACAACCGGGACCGACGGCTTAACGTGCTCTCCGAGGCACGACCAGACCAATGCAAATACCCATATTTCATGAACACAAATATTTGCACTGAGCGGGGATCGAACCCGCGGCTCCTGCGTAGCGACCGCGTTCACTACCGCTACGCCACGGAGGCGGTCGAGGACATCATCCATCTTGGGACTAAATTGAAAGTGGCCAAAGAAAAAATAAATGGTATTCAACGGAATACTGTATTTAACCCTTCCTTTCCTTCGTTACTTTTACGAAGTTCGCCGGGTCAGATAGTAATTCATGAAATACAAGCATCTACAGAATTAAGATAAAAAGGTTAGTATTATAATAATAATAATGCTAACCTTTTTAGAGTAATTCCAAGTATTTTAAAGAAGGTTAGCATATTGGTATAACGTGAGGAAAGTGGACGTTCAGGGAAGTGGGACGTTCAGGGAAGTGAATATTCAGGAAAGAGGACTTTCAGGGAAATGGACATTCAGGTAAGTGGACGTTTGGGGAAGGGATTTTCAGGGAAAGAGACCTAATGAACCGGAAGGTATTTAACGGAAACTTATCCTCACTAGTATATTTTATTACGGCGTCAAAGTTGAGGGACCACTTACATTTTTATGATACAAATTATCGAAAATAAATAAAAAATATTATAATATAAAATGTGTTTCCAAGATTTTTCGAAAAGCTCTAACGAAATATAGTTTTTTCTCGCCATTTCATGCGACATTTTATGGACAAATTTTAAAACCTAATGACGCCCGCATTATTTCATTATCAAAGTTGTACCTATTACTTTCTAAATTTCTCCAATTTTAAAACATGATAAATACTCAGGTAAATAGGCAACCGGATCTAATTTCTTGAAGCCAATAGACCGTCTCGTGGCGACCTGTCGGTACACTTGTCACTCATACGTACTTGGGCGGCGTGTGCGGCGTGAGCAGCTTGAGCGCCCGCATGGACCACGCATATGCTGCGTTGTAGTCGCAGCGCACGAAGAATAGCGCTGAGAACTCCTTGCATACTCGCGCGGCCAACCCCGCCAGGGCACCACCGCGTGCCCGGCTGCCGCATAGTAGACACGTACTGTGGGGGACGACCTTATGTTATGTAGGGATGACCTCGCAATCTTTGACTCGATGACTTCTTGTTCCTCATAGCGTTAATTTTATTCCCAGTAGCATCCGAAGTTTTTACCTTGAAGTCTGGGGTCCGCTTTACCAGTCTCAACTACGGATATGGCTGGACTCCGTATTTTCCGTGAAGCGACTGCCATCTGACCTCCACAACCGAATAGAGATATTGGGCGATATCGAAGCATTGCAGCCAGACTGTTGTTGTTGGACTTTTTAGGGCTCCCAACTACCCGTCACGACTGCCATAGATGTTCGTATGGCAACTGGGACCGACGGCTTAACGTGCTCTTTGAGGGACGACCACACTAATGCAAATACCCATATTCTTGCATACAAATATTTGCACTGAGCGGGGATCGAACCCGCGCCTCCTGCGTAGCGGCCGCGTTCACTACCGCTACGCCACGGAGGCTGTCGAACACTCGATGACTATACACTGCATAAATACTAGCTAATTTCTTTAAGCCTAAAGGTATAATTCCGAAGCCGACCGACCGCATACGACAACTGCCGACGCACGCGGCAAATGCCTGTAATTAATTACGGCTCTCAATTATCTCTCTTCTCTCCTTAGGCTATCCCTCCTTTCCTGATTCCCAAACTCCAAGAGAAAAATCTATGCTAGAGCTTCATTCATCAATCAGTAGATGTACTGGCACCATGAAACCGTACCACGCCATTAAGATTTTTTTTTTTTCAATTAATGACCAGACTTAAGTAACTTAGTTCACTACGTGGTTGATCTTACCTTTTATCAGTCTCATCGTCGCAGTCCTCAATGGCGAATGATTCTGGCATCTCGGACGTGACGTCACCAGACAGGCCGAGCAGTTTTAATGATAGGGAATAAGTCTCTGCAGCCGCTGGGAAGCAGCAGTACGCTGACTGTGTGTTCAGTAACCTGGAAATGATGACGAGGTTCGTTACTATTGAGACGAAACTTGAGAGAGAAAATACCTTAAAGGTCCAACCCCACCAAACGGACGGCATCGGCCCGGATTTTACAATCTTTAAACAAAATTAAATCTTATTATCACAGTGTTTGAAGTTTATATTACCAAGTCACGCTCAACAGCTTGACAGCGACGTGCGGCGGCATGACGCACGTCAAGCTGTCATGCGTGACTTGGTAATATAAACTTTAAATGCAGTGATATAAAATTTATTTTGTTTAAAGATTGTAAAATCCGTTCCGATGCCGTCCGTTTGGTGGGGTTGAACCCTTAATCTTGAGTGGTTAAAATGTCGACTCTACAATCGAAAAGTTTGGGATTTTGATTCCACTACTGGGGCCTTAGACAAAGTGACATTCTATTGGCGAAAACGCCAGTGGAATCGCTAATTGTAGTACGAAATTGACGTAAATCATTAATATAAGTATATTTTTTGTATGAAATTCGAGTCTTAGTAACTCGAAATACATTATTTAACTTATCTTTATTACTATAACCACCGCAATGTCCCGAAATCCATGGTTAAAACCTTAAAAATGGTTCGCTTCAGAGCGATTCCATCAATAGAATGTCACTTTGTCTAGGGCCCAGTATCCACTCTTTAGTTAGGCGTCGTAACACAAGTAATTTAGAAAGAAAGAAAACAGCTAACACAGCAATTTAGCTTTGCTGTTATAATAATTGCTAATTTTAGAATGTCGGTTGATAATATTCTCGTGAAAAATCTAGTATAGCCAATGATAATGTGATGAAAGCTCATCATCAGCCCAGAGCCAACCGGCTCGGTTCTCCTTATCCTCCTGAGGAATTTGGTTTATTTTAAATTTCAGCCAACTCGCCAGCGACATCTTGCCGCCTCTCCCTAATTTTTGGGATAGCATTATATAGCTATAGCAAATACGTATTATTAATATAAATATAAATAAGGTAATTTGAAATTTACCTATGACAACACTCAAGTGTTATTCTCTTGTTGTGTGTGGTCTGTGGCTGTGATTGACACAGTCTGCAACATCGCAGAAGCACTCGTTCTGCGTCCGCGTACCATCCGGCTTCGTTCAGGAATCCGCCTGAAAGAGAAACATAGTCGAAAATTAAATCAAAAAGAGTTGACACATGACAATTGGGATCTTGTAGAGTGAATGAATGAATTTTAGACCTTAAATGCATAGCAGTAAAGTCTAAAGCTGCGTTTACATACTCGCGGCAGAGCGAGGGTAGTGGCGAGAGAAGTGGGCAGAGACGTGGTGTGAATGGTATATTCGTCATGCCGCGAGTACTGCCGCGTATGTTGCTGCGAATGTCGGCTTGGAGGCGCGAGTCAAAGGAGCGGCAATACTAGCGCAATGAACTATACGAGACCGCTAGATGGCGCTAATCAGTAAACACGGCTTTCGTTATTGCCTACCCCGAATATTTACTTTTAAAAATATTTAAATCGATCTACGGAAAGTGTATAGTAGTTGAAAGTGATAGTTTTCATTAATAATCTATTTAATTAATTCGCTATGCTGTAAAAGCATAATGCGTACACTGCTACAGCGTTGTCCTCCATACGTTTACGTCCGTCTACATTGCAGAGCGAATACTGTAATGCGACCAACGCGATGATGGGAGTGTGTGAACACTAGGGCATTAATCGCGCGAATATTTCTGGCAACACGATGAGCAATGCGAGCGGCAGTATTTAAACGCGGGGTAAAATAAAACAGCATTGTTGCAGTATTTGTTACGCCAACCCTATTCCCAACACAACTTAATTTACCGAGGAGTTAAGGATCCCCTATAACTCCTCGGTAGGTACAACTAGTAATTTCGGCTATTAGAACATAAAAAATATGTAATGATTACATACACACACCGTTTACGATAATAATATTTTACTTCAACAACATAAATACTAAATTATTGCAAAAAATTAGGCAAATTGTCAACAAAGCGCGTCAACCTCAATTAAAAGTCAATGTTCTGTTCAAAACAAACTGTTTATCGGTTGCGAAATATTCCGCCTTCACCTTGGAATATATCTCGGGGACATTTCGCGACATTCCATTAATTTTGTACAGAGTTATGAGCCTATGACATAATACAGGGTTTCTCAAAGTACGTAGCATACATACTCCAATCTTAACATACCTTACTGATCCCGTTACCGAGACCCACAAGAACCTATTATCGGGATAGAAAGAAGCACATTATGCCAATCTACTATATAAAAATAAGTCGGGTTTTCCTTCCTGGCGCTATAACTCCAGAACGCACGAACCGATTTGGCTAATTTTAGTCTTGAAATATTTGTGGATGTCAAGGGAAGGTTTAAAGATGAGAAAATAGGTGCAGCGGGAACGGGATCAAAAATTCACGCGAGTTGGAAATAATATGGCGATATGAAGTTCGCCGGGACAGCTAGTCTTTCATATAATTTATCTCTTATTGAAATAAAATTACTTATAACACATTCTATATGCGCGATAGCGATACGCGACTATGGCTACTGAAAGGTAACCGTCATCGGGTTAAGTGTAAATAATACTAAATAAATCGCGGTAGAATCCGTTAAAAGAGGTTTTATTTTAAGGTGTGATATAATTGCATCTACTTCTAACAATGCCATACTTTACACTATGACCTTAATTATCTATAGTCATTACTTTATAATGGATCATTCAAATAACATCGTTGTTTTAGTAGTCAAACAGGGGTACACGGAGCTTTAAGTTTGAGAAACACTGACATAACGCACAGTGGGCGAATAATGTATGCGGAATTCTGAACGTTTTATTAACAAAGTGGGTGCTACTAACTGCAATTTTGACCAATTCATACGACCTTGACCTTGGCTAATCTAACTCAAGTTAATCCGCGAGGCGCGGCGCCCTCCAAGAATAACTTATCATAATTTATGCCGAACACCAAAACATGGTAATTATTCAAATACATATATCTATTTAAGAGTGTTAAAATTACAATTATACATACTTTGTAATGTTGATTTACATACATACATATACTCACGCCTGTAATTTTTTTTTTTTCTCCAAAAGAGTAGGCAGAGGTGTATTAACACCCACATTTCGCCAACTTTGACTTTTGGTCCCCCGTAATACGGGGCGAGCCTATTGCCGTCAAGCGGACTTTTAGTCACGGGCTGTATGTATACTGTCGGATGGAGAACAGCCCTATCCCTTAGTCGCCTTCTACGACACCCACAGGAAGAGATGGGGTGGCCCTATATTCTACTCGACCGAGAGGCGAGAACTAACACGGTTTACTACCACCAAACGCAGCGGCATAATACATTAATTAATAAATCAAATTAGTGTTGAAATTACAATTATACTTTGTAATGTTGATTTAAAATTACAATTATACTTTGTAATGTTGATTTAAACTACTTTAAATACTTAATAACCTTGTAATAAGATATTTTTTACTTAAGCTAATTTATGTGACATAACGGTACGGTTATTTGTTATTTGAAGATCGCCGGTAGATTACCGCTCCGTGCAAATATTAGATATCAGAATATGTCTATTTGCATGGATCTGGGTATAATGTATGCTTATTAAAAAAAGTATGTTAACCCGTGTTCTAGAACCTTCAGTATTATTTGATATATATTGGAGTGTCATAATTTTCTAGAATATTTAATTACTTTTTACTACCTTTTAATGCAGTTTGTTAATCAAAAACTGCTGATAGAGATAATGCTCAGAAATTGATACTCATCAGAGAAAAAAATCAACTTCTTTCATGTTTTATTTATTATTTTATGTCTTAAGGTTCAAAGGTGATCATTAATCAAAGTTAGTAAAATAAAGTGTAGCAGGGCTCAGTGCAAATATTAGTATGCACGAATATGGCTATTTGCTATGATCTGGTCGTGCCTCAGAGAGCACGTTAAGCCGTCGGTCCCAGACGTCCCAGTTTGTCATAATTATGAACATCTATGAAGAGTCCACAAAAATCTAACTAGTCAAACTGTAAACCTTCGAAGAGTCTGCCATCTGACCAATGGGTGATCCATTGGTCAGATGGCAGTCGCTTCACGGATAATATCAAAGGTCAGCCGCATCACAGTTAGACTTAAAAGCCGCCCCTAACTGAGTTGGAAAAAGAATCAGAGAATAAGATACTTTTGTCGTTGACTGTTGATTGCGTAGCGGCTAAGACCGCTAGTCCAGGGTATCGTGGACCGCTCAGTATACTCGTATATCACCAAAGAATCTTCACTCACCTAGTCTGAGTCCAAGGTATATTAGGGAGTCCTTCGAGCGCGTGGCGGCGTCACACTGGCTGATGTAACTTTTTGACAATTCCGTCGACAGCTTTGATCCGTGCTCGATCACCGCCTGAAATTAATATTTTAATAGTAAACATCAGAAATGCATGTGAAAAGTGTGTACGGAGAAATATAAAGTACAAGATGTATGGGGTTAGGGACCCACCAACATTATCGGAGATCGGACATTCGGTTTCTCTTTAAAGCCAGGTCCATATCTTCTGGACTGCATCGCAGCATTTTACTATCTAGCGGGGTGCAGTCATTGACGGACCAAATATAAAAAAAAGTCATCTGTAAGCTATTTCACCAACTGGGTAATCGTAAGCGCAGACTGTCATTGCTCGGACTAGATGACGTCACTGAAGATCGACCAATGACAGTCTCTATCCAGGCTGTCGTAGCGCTGTGCTGCGACAGCCTTGTGTGAATTTACAGCTGTTGATTGACAGACGAGGTTCTTATGCTGGCGCAGGTTTTCCTTTCGGGATAGGCAGCAGTCGGTCCTATAAAAGCCGTCTGAGTCAAACTCAAGGGAAGGAGAAGTAAGCCGACCCTAAGATCTGAAGCAATAGCCTTGAATTCAACGGGGAGTAAAGTACCAGCTCTTGCCCGCGGCTTCGCTCACGTTTATTTCCTTGAGTTTTATTTATTTTAAGTGAATGACAGTAGAATCAGGGTTTGCATAGCATATAGGTAATAGAAAAAAATTACATAAGGTCGCTTCAAAGTAACATTCAATATTTTTACACGTTCAATTGAATAACAAAAAGTATTATAAAGTAAACACCATCACTACCACCTAGTGTGCTAAATAATTGTCACCGGCTCTTGACACATTATGATTAATTGCCTCAGAGACAAGTTACACTACACGTAATGTCAGTCTCACGAAGTATCTCATACATAACAGATCAGGGCACTACAATAGTGTTATTATAGACACCTTAATTCATGGTCACTACTCCGCTTCTTTGAGTACTCGTAGTAGCGTGATGATATTTAGCCTACCTTCCTCGATAAACGGGCTTTTGAACATAAAAGGTATTTATGTTATGGGCATTATGGCAGAGGCAATCTCATCCTCGGCAATTGATCACCCAAGACGGGGTAGCCCGTTCGAGTCCGATATAACCACCCCCGCCGGCTGGGGCGTATTGCAGGCGAGGAAATCTCCGCACATAAAAAAAGTACTAAGACTTTTGTCTTTATTTCAGTAGAGTAGAATTTTATATACGTAGCGGCAAACATCTCGGCAATGTACTCTATTTAGCTGCGCAGAAAGTGTTTTCAGGTTTCTTTGGACCGCGATAAAAGGTGGTGGTAAATCTTTGTTTCATTTTTAGTTATTTTTCATTTTTTTTGTAAATCAAAGAAGTCAAACTAATATTCATCACCTTTTGGGGTATAAATCGAAAACTATCGATCCTAAGAAAAAAATGTATATACCAAAACTGTAGGAAATTTAATTCAAACAACTTTGTAGTAATTATTTTTCGTATAAAATTAAAACTAATTAAACGACTTATTCAGTAAAAAAATGGGCCCGTAAATTCAAGAGGGCGGAAAACGCAACGAACCGAATACCACGTAAATAGAAATTAAGACTGCCAGTGACCTCCCTCAACGAATTCCAAAAGAAAATTGCTAGTAGGAATTTCTTCTAGATTTGCCCCTTAATTCAGCTTACTTTCTTGTACTACAAGTATATCGCCTGTTTGCCTTGCTGTGCCGATTTTCAACATTCATTAATTCATTAAATTGCCTGCTCTATCTAAAATATTGTAACCAATCAGGTCATTATTTCTTGTGCTTTACCACGATAGTTTTGTAATGGTATAGTTTCTACACTAACGAGGTTTAAGGGCATTTCCTTACATTCCGTGACTAGTAGGTACTACTTAGTGGGCACTTGCCTTCCAATTAAGTAATTTGCTTGTGTTGACCGAAGTAAACCAACTCCGGTCTACGTAGGGGTGGGGTTCGAACATGCAACCACTTAATTATAAGTCCAGTGCTTTAGTCATTCCACCCACCATTTTTATTAAGTGATTTTGGTCGATTTTGTAACAATCGTTTTTTGTATGAAAACAAAGGTACACTACTACTCCCGGTTGCTTTTAAAGGTTTTCCCTTGGAGCCTGGGGTCCGTTCTCCTATTTTTCCTGACCATTATTGGAGATATTTTGGCTTTTATGGGAACTACGACCGTCGACCGTTTGACCCGCACTTCATGAGGGAAATTCGCTACCGAATCTCATCCGTGAAACCGCAGATTTAGCAGGTGTATCGGTTTATTTGACTTGGGATCCGAAGATCTCCATATACACCTAAATACAGATCTATACTATCCTGCATACGTCTGACGCGTTTTGACGCTTTACATGCTCAGTCTGACATTAGTTGGGTATTTTCGCAATACATGCATAAATCTTCGGTAATATTAAATAACAAAAGCATTGATGTGATGATGCTACTTACCTGGAAACATTCTAATAGCCGTAGTTGCGCCCCCGCGAACCTCAGCAGCCGTTCGAAGATGTCCAATTCTGATAGTTCCGAATCCAAGATGCATAGCCTTCTCTCCTGTAACATCTGAAACAACAAACACTTGAGTTATAAAATATGTCTAACTAAAAATTTAAGGGGAAGTTTAATATGATGTATGGTGCTATCACGTACGTAAGCAATATTTGGTTGCCTGCTGGTATAAGAGGCTTGAGAACGAAAAATATAGTTGTGAATATGTGGCTATAGGCATGAACTTCTGCCATTCCAATTCCAGACACTTTCCGCGGCTGCGCCCTCGTGAATTTTAATCTCGTTCCCGCATGGGGTCCATTGTTTTGTTGTATTTGATACTGATTATTTCATAAAACATGTCAATTTCGGTGGTCACCTTGTACAAAACAAACCAAAGGTTATAATTGAGTTAGTATATCACAAGACTCGCACAAGAATACGTCTTATTACGCAAAAAGATAACTTGAAAGTCGTTTATACATTAAAAATATAAACAAACAAGACTATTAGTATTGTTAGATAATATAATAAACAATTTCCTTAGTAAATATATTCTTCAAGAAGGACATCCGAAGGTTCTTACAGGATAAGAAGCACGAGCGTGACTGTGACGTGACGCCCCTGGTGTTGCACACGTCCATCGGCTCCGATAACCACTTCCTGTAAGGTGGGCCATGTGCTTGTCTGCCACGTAATTGGTGTAATAAAACTGCCTCGTTCGCTATAGAAAATCGTACCTTTTGTGGACGTAAACATTAGCTTTGTAGCATTATGTTTGCGTCTGCAAAAGGTATCTACGTTTTCTGACTATATTACCTAGTGTTATTTGAGATTTGGATACGTAGGAGTCTCCACCAAGATTTTCGTAGCATTGGTGCTCATATGATAATGATCATAGTAGATTTCTATGTTAGAAAAGGTTCAGTAGCAGCAGAGATCCTAGGCCACAAGGCGGTAACAGATTGCAGGTGACCAAAAGTGTAGCTAGCCTAATAATTTTATTATAGTTACAAATTACAAAAGCTGACTCTACACAAAAGAACCAGGGTTCATTATGCATGTGCATATGCATGCAAAGTAGCATAAATAAATTGTCGATGAAGACCTCGTCCACTACTCGGCAACGGTTTGAAACGCGATACATAATAAAAGCAATACAGACAATACAGTGTGTCAATGGACGCATCGTCAACATTGTAAAACTTCAAAGTATACTGCGGTCTGCTATGTATTGATTGAGGATGTAAGTTATAAGCGGAGGGCGGATTATTGGTGATCGAATTCGAACTAATCTAGTTTTCAAGATGACAATTGGCTGCTTACTCTTTTATTCCAATCAAAAAGGAAATAAAGTAGAAATGTATAAAATAAAACCTCGGAGTGCGTCGGATAATTAACTTTAAAGATTTTAATAGTTATTTGTTATACAAGAGTGCAAAGTTGCTTTTTAACCGCGTGCTCAGTTTTGATGACCGAGCAAGCGAAAGATTCTAAATTTGAATCACGAGCGTAGCGAGTGATTCACAAATTAGAATCTTGAGCGTTAGCGAGGGAATCAAAAGAGCACAAGGTGAAAAATCTCTTTTATTCCAATCAAAAAGGAAATAAAGTAGAAATGTATAAAATAAAACCTCGGAGTGCGTCGGATAATTAACTTTAAAGATTTTAATAGTTATTTGTTATACAAGAGTGCAAAGTTGCTTTTTAACCGCGTGCTCAGTTTTGATGACCGAGCAAGCGAAAGATTCTAAATTTGAATCACGAGCGTAGCGAGTGATTCACAAATTAGAATCTTGAGCGTTAGCGAGGGAATCAAAAGAGCACAAGGTGAAAAATCTTTGCACTCGAGTGCAACACGTAACTTTTCATCCCACCTCAGCGAGGAAATAATGAAATGCTTCTCCTTCCTAGCGTTATTTCCAGTCGCATCCGAAGCTTTCACCTCGGAGTCCGGGGTCCGCTTTACCAGTCTTAACAGCGGATTTGGCTGGACCTCGATATTTTCCGTGAAGCTGGCAGTCGCTTCACGGAAAATATCGAGGTCCAGCCAAATCCTCCACAACCCAATGGTGACATTAGGCGATATCGAAGCATTGCAGCTAGACCGTTATTGTTGAACTTTTTAGGGCTCCAACTACCCGTAACGACTGCCATAGATGTTCGTATGGCATCCGTGACCGACGACTTAATGTGCTCTCCAAGGCACGACCAGACCAATGCAAATACCCATTTTTCATGCATAAAAAATATTTGCACTGAGCGGGGATCGAACCCGTGCCTCCTGCGTAGCAGCCGCATTCACTATCACTACGCCACGGAGGCTGTATAAATGTGTATTAATACTAATAATAAAATACAAAAAAAAAATTCAACAACAATGTTCAACAATATGACGTGAAAAAAATTGATGCGCGCAAAGCAAATTTAAAAAAAAAAGTACACCAAGGAGGTTCCGAGTCTGAGTTTTTCATAAATTAAAAAAAAGTTGTATGATAAATTCGGCACCATAGAGGTAGAAGTTAAATAGGTTTAATGATGTTTTGAGTTCACAAACCTACAGTTAAAAATATTTAAGAAATACGATTTGACGTTTAAGTCTAGGGTTGGAGTGTCTCAAAACAATTGTCAAAATAATCGATTCAGGTAACAAAAGATTAATCGCAACGTTGCCCGAATGTAACTTTTGTAACATTATAATTTGTAAATAAATAAAACTATTCGTCATAACACTCATAACTACCCCACCGCGCTATATAATTATCCGACAGGATTTTCATACCATAAAAAACCTTACTTTTTCCTCGTTATGTAACTTTTTAAGCTATCTTATTTACATTTACATTAGACTACCTGGCCCTGGCAACACTGATTAATCATTTAATATATCTAGTATTGATATTAGGATTAGTACCTCTATGTGTTAGGCTTAATGAAAACATGGGTATCATTATTATACCTCTTTATTTCTTGAAAAATCTAGTAAGATACTATATTTTTAAATTCATATACCTACTTACATTCATCATCATCATCATCATCATCATTTCAGCCATAGGAAGTCCACTGCTGGACATAGGCCTCCCCTATAGATCTCCAATAGGACCGGTTGGAAGCGTCTCGCATCCAGCGCGTTCCCGCGGCCTTTATGAGGTCGTCTGTCCACCTTGTGGGTGGATGTCCCATTAAAAAACATTAAAAAACATAATTATATTTAAAAATATAAAATACAATGCCCCACCGGTACCTATAGGGTACAGGGACCACGCGTGCCGTGTCGAAGAATACTGCCTTCTGCATCAAGGTTCTCAATACGGATGTTTAAATATATTTTTTTTATGTTTGTACGGTCATAGCTCCGGCTTGCGTGGACGGATTTGCAAAATTCTTTTTTTGTTCGGCAGTACAGTACTCCGAAATGGTCCCATCAAAATTTCGTAAAGATCTGAGGATGGGTTTCCGAGATTAGACCAAGGAACTCTTAAAAAAATACCAGGATATCAGCCGCGATTGAACATCACGCCTGAATCCTTTGAGGGGGTTCGCAGAATTGTTCAGAATATTCAGCTATAAAATACATACGATACGCTATTGAAGTTTGTAACAATAAAACTTAAATAATTTAAATTGTACAAATCTATTAAGATAGAAAAGCGAATCCACCTTTTTTATTGGCAACTGGCAATTTAAAATGAAGATTTTAAATGGTTCGTGCGAAAAATGTTGGAAACGGAAAATACAGAATATTATGGTTACACTTTTTTTGTGCGATAGTGCACATGCGCGAACATTTCCCTCCACGCCGGTTTAGGTTCAAGACATGTGTCCAGCCAGTACTATACTATACCATAAACGCAACGAATAGAGGAGTACATAATGGAGGTTCCATACGATTAAAATGTAATAACAAAAAATAATAGTTATATAGGTAGGTACTTGTAAAGTGAAATATGTCACACCATATTTTTTATACGTACTATTATAAGTTATTACGTATTTAGAAATGGTTTAACTTAATTTATAACAGTTTCATGTATCCTTTCAATAGTGCCTAGTTACCTTCCATGAATCCAGAGATCTGTCAAATCGTATCTCTTAAATATTTTCAAGTGTAGTACACACGATGTTCTAAATTCAAATTTACTTTATCCTCTAGAGGATAAAAACGACTTTTACGCTCAGTTATCGAAGAGCAAAAATACTCTTTCCGAGATGGTGGGATGAAAAAATATTTTCGGTAATTTTATTATTTTGTATCACTCTGTGTCTACTGTGGGAGACGTAAACTGACAGCATAATATTCAAAAGTAAGCACGAGTGCCAACATGACTAAAATAATGGCAGTGCTGTAAAACTATCGCAGAATCCAGTGCTTAAGCTTTTTAAGTTCAACTTGTGGGCAAAGAATTGTGTATTCGCAATCCGCTTCCGCTACCGGCTATCACTTGCGCCGTTCTAGGACAATGTCTTACTTCTATAGATTCAGTCTAGGGTCACATAATTATCGATAAGGGACCATGAGCAACATTGTAACACATTGGTACTCATTGTACTGTTTTTATTTGGTTCACTTCTAATATAACGGGTATTGCTTCACCTGTATGGCAGAGGTCGGCGTACATTTAATTTCATGTTTCATGTTAATTTTGTTTGTTTCATGTTAATGTTGTTTGTTTGTTTCATTTATGTGTTTTCATATCAATAAAATATACAAACAACAAGAAACGGATAGCAGATCGATATTTTTAAGACTTTAAATGTTTTACATAATTATCTTTTGTCTCTGCCTACCTCAATGGGATATAGGCGTAACCTATTATATATGTATGTATGTATGTATGTATGTATGTATGTACGTATTTACTTATAAAGAAGATGTGTAAGGTACAGATGAATGGGCAGACCAGCCGGGGTCGACCTCGCGGTACACCCACTGACCAAAATCAAATCTTGCAAAAAGGGCAGGTCAGAAATACTCGAAACCGGCGGCGCACAGTGGATCGTTTCATACAAGCTAGACGTCGGAAATTCATTACTTAATTAAGCTTTTTCTTATAGTCTTATTGATTTACAGATAATCAGGGACCTCAAAAACAATATTACCGATGATCTACCCTCACGCCGTTATTAAGCATGGCGGTAGAAAAGTTTATAAAGTAAGTTACTTGAAAAAATAATTATTTTGCAATTTTTGTGTCTCTTTGTTGTGACTGATTTTTATAAGTTGTGAGTGTGTGAACGTGAAACAAAAAATTGAGGATATTAATGAAGGTATGTACTTTCTATTTATGGATTTTTACATTATTAATCCACTAAGTTCACGTAGAAAAAAATATTGAATTGAACCTATTTTATACCTTAAAAAAATCCCAATTCTTAACTTTAACAGAGAATCTAAATATGAGTATACCTTGGTGTCTTTACAGTACCTAGCTTATTTTAAAGCTCCAACCTTCTAAATTAAAAATCAGTCATTGTTTGACTTCGCACGAGTTTGCATCATATTGTTTTATCACGAATATGGAAGTTGATGGGATCTCGCAGGATCTCGCAAAGAAAGGTGACTAACCATTATTTGACTACTTGAAATTCTCATCATTCATCATCATTCTCATGATTGTCCAATGATAAGTTAATAGGTAAGCCCAATGGACTAAATAACTACCCGTTCGCGCTAAGTTTGTAAGCCGCGTCCCGTCCTCCTTCTCTACGATAGCGGCAAAATTAGTGCGAACGAGTATATTATCAATACGTATTGAAGATCACTTTTATTGTTATATTTTACGTAAATACGTAGGAAATAAATAAATAAAAATACTTAAAATATAATTAGAATTTCCGACGTCTAGCTTGTATGAAACGATCCACTGTGCGGCGGTTGCATGAAAGGATTAATGACAGTAGAGGTGGTAAGACAAGTAAAGAAAGTAATGAGAGTAGAACAATCTGCCCGGTATTGTCGACATTTACGATTAATTTCTCGATAAATGGACTATTCAAAACAAAAAGAATTCACCAAATCGAACGACCAAACATACAAACTGTTCAGCTGTATAACACCAATGTAGATTCACATATTATTATCGCGCCACGGTACGCAAACACAGGACAGCCACGTACAGCCACTATATATCATTAGGCCAGATGTTCGGATAGCACTCATAGCCGCACATTACGACGTTATTAGTGGCACAGAATGGTGCTGCTCGTCCTGCGGTGTAATTGGCTGCATTGTGATAACAAACTAAAGTCGAGAGTATAATAGCGGAACGGCAATGCGGGCAGACTTTTGTGCCGTGTGTGCATGTTGGACCTACACGAGCAAAAGTATGCCACAAAGCCCACAAGCATCACCGTTCTCTGAGCATTTTCCTAACTCGGTTGGGGTTGGCTTGCCAGTATAACCTATGACGCGGACGCGGCTCAACATCGATATTTTCCGTGATCCGATGCCACTTGTGGCACACGGCCCACTTAATGTAAAGTGGTTACCGTAGCCTATGGTAGTGTTCAACACCAGGGGAGTCACACTCGTACTGCCGACCCTGTAAGAACAGATAGTTTCTGTACCGTCAGCGCAGAAGACAAAGAAGGACCTTTGGTCTTTCCACTGACAGCACAAAAACTCTCCAGTGAGCTCTGGCTTATTGAAAATGATCTGAAATTATTGTATTAACAAAAATGCCATCCGCACGCCTGCACTATGCCTAACGGAATATTGCATTTTGCAATCTATTTGTAGCAGAGACCATAATGCAAATCGATTACCTGCTAAAGTGTTGTATGCAATGGCTTCAGTGTAAAACAAAATAAATTACATTCATGTGAAATAATGTTAATCGCTATGAGTATTTTGGCACGGATCGACGAGAATGGCAGTCATTACGAGTAGTAGGAAAGAGTCCTTAAAACTCCAACAACTGGTCTAGCTGCAATGCTTCAATATCGCCTAATATCTCTATTGGGTTGTGGAGGTCAGATGGCTCTCGCTTCACGTAAAATATCGAAGTCAAGCCAAATCTGCAGTTAGACTAACTACGGATTGTCAATCAAGTAGCAAGTATCGCAACAGCTCAAAATATCTCTGATGCAGGATCAATGAACGATTTGCGATTTCCTCAAGGCAACTAACTGCCTACATTGTGACGTACACAGGCGTGAATTTATAGCATTCTCGGAAAACAGCGTCAGAATGATTGCAAAGTCTCAAAGTGATCTTCATCTTCTTCGAGTCAATGGCTAGGTCTGCATTTTAAATTTTGTCGGCCCAAAACTTGAGTACTGCAATAGCGTTTACAGTGACTCTACAAAGGTCGTTCGGTAGTACAAGTGCCGGGGGCACAGCGAGCAGGAGAGCAAATGTGATATGGACTGGGATTGGGCTCAATAATCGCAGGACTCTTGCGACCGGTAGATAAAGCCCCATTTCGCCATGTTTTCCCTGCAGCGGCCAACTTGGGTCCGCAGGCGGTTTAAAGACTTCCAAGTTGGCCAAAGGAGGTCCAGCCAGGTCTTCGCTAGGTCTGATGAAAGTGATCTTAATATCAAGGTATTAAGAGCAAATCAAAATGTTTTATTGATTTAAATTGTATTATTGTCCGAATAGGTGTGTACCAAATATCAGAACGATCAGTCAACAGGAAAGGGGGGAAAACCAAGGCACTAAGATCATTTTGAGCACTTTGTTCGTTAAGATCGATCTGATACTGACTGAACACTCAACAACAAAATTTCTCGTTACTAGCAAAGAGGGACTGAAAGGGAAGGTGACATGAACAGAAGTAGATGGCGGGCTGTCGTCTCTGACTACCCCAAAGGGAAAATGCGTGAGTATAGTATGTATTTATGATAAGTGTTTATTTATTTAAATATAGTAGAATACTAAAGGACCTGGTCTCTATGCATCTTTAAATGCATATTTATTTTGTTTTTGTTTTCAGAAATTTAATTTATATGGGTAGTATGAAGATAATAAATATTTAATTTATGAGTATCTTCTGCCTTGATGCTTTGTTCAATTCTTTTCCTGTTCCTTTAAAAATACTTCAAAATTAAAAATAAAATCAAAATGAGTATTTTTTTATAGAATAAATATGTACAACTAAACTGCGTCACGTTCGCACCCACACTAAGTCTTTTTTTTTTCTAATCTTATCTGCAATCAGTCCTTGGTGCACTCCTCAGTGGTAGCACCTTTTTCAGTATCTGGACTCTAGGTTTTGAATGTCGTATCCCTTGAGGCGTTTGGGATAACTAATAATAATTAGCACAGAACGATCTGGTTGCACACCGCAACCAGATCGTTGCGGTGGTTCCTTAATCGGTTCCTGCACTACTGAGCCAGGAGCCTAGTTTCCTCCTTGACTGTGTTCAACTGCAGTGCCTTGTGTGTAACCATGGTGGGTTGGCACCCACACTAAAGCACTTTAGTTAGTTTTGTTTCCCCCTGGAATCAAGTCTAACCCAGCAATAGGACTCCGTTGATTACCCTGTGCATCTGTGGTGGTTGATAAACAAAGAATAATAAAGTATCCAATGTTTTCGCTTAGCGTATAGGCAGTACATATCAAAATATTGTATGCGGCAATAACATCACAATTCGCAGTCGCAGATCACCAATAAGGTTATGTTACCGTGGTGGACACGGCATACATAAAAATAATACTGTTTAATGCTATTGTCCACCTGTGTGTGTATCAATTTAGGTATTCTAGTTGAGTCACGAGTGTTATTGTTGAACGGAGCCGGTGGATATGACGCACGGTAACTACGAGTACAACACGAACTTCAAAAACTGTCGCGTGTCGTACTCCACGATATAAAAACGTACAGTTTTATGTAAGGGAATAGGTGTTTTTTAAGGATACGTAAATTTGACTTCACCTGATGGTAAGCTGAAGGCAAAGTCTACGGACAGAGACATTTTAAATCCTCAGCTTGACAGTCTCATCAGATGCTTTTTCACGCCCCGCTTAAAAGACCCGGGACGGTAGGAAGAAGGAAACACGTGTATTAGGACAAAGTAAATACATTGTAGGTGTACAGGGCCCTACCAACACCTTCGGGGAGCTAGTTGTCGGTGCACCTGTTAAGAACGGATGAAGCTCTGGCGCAAACTGGGCCTTTATGGGGAATCTGGGATCGCGGTCACGGTCCCGAAATACACCCAACCCAAAACAAACTGTAAACTTAAGACTTAAGTAGACAGATTTTTTATTTAAGGCTTCTGGGATTCCTACAGGTAGTGGACTTGCAATAAACCTATTGCTAAAGTCAACATTATGTATGAGAGACGAAGAATACTTGTGTTTGAGCTGGGAAGAGTGGGAAGCTACCAACTTTTCAATTCCAATGGCCGCAAATAAGCACTAAGTATTCTTAAAAAGTGCGTGTTCCTAATGTAGTATATAATATGACTAATATAAAAAGAAGTGAGTAATCCTGACCCTGGATTTCCGGAGGTCACTAGGGAAAGATTAGCAAACAATAGCTTTCATTGAAATCGGAAACACTCACTGATTAATTAATCAAATACGAATGTACTTGAACCGAAATATGTCATAGCGTTTGTTGTGTATTGATCCACATTTAAAAGTTACAAATAGGAATAATTTGGGCGATATTAAGGTCCGCAAACTGGCTCGTAAACAGACGGTTCTATACACAATTTTATATGGGTCATTTTGCCAAACATTACGATGAGCGTAGAAGCAAAAGATGTATAACCCGCGACACGTATCTTGGACCTAAAATGTGCTCAAAATGTGCCCTATACGCGCAGTACACATTTCTTGGGTGTCTTTTGAGGATAGCACAGGATGCTACTGCGGTAGACGAACTCAAATTCACCAAGCATAGACTATTACAAAGCAATCCGCGGGCGCCAGAGCCTCTTATGTCTTACGATTTAGGTCCAAGATACGTGGCGCGAGTTATACCTAGGTATTGTATTGTGGGTATGCCAGGATCGTAGCAAATGCAGCTGGGGTGCGAGGGCGAGGGATATGTTTTAGACAATCTCACACCCGGCATCTGAAGACCGAAGACGGCATAGGGTTGTAGTCGGTTCGAGTCTGACGTAAACAGAGGAATGGGAACCCTCCAGCCATCCCATACTCCAATGGAAAAGCGGCGTGATGTTTATGTATGATCATTCTGCGATCACGTAAATCGCAGCTCGAAAAAGCTACAAGAATCTCGAAGAATAATAAACTCAGAAAGCACCGAGAAAAGAATCTTATGAAAAAAATACGTAGGTATCTACCAAAGACATTTCATAACATAGACATGTCATATGCTTACAAATCAACGTAGAAAAATGTGCCGAACTCACACACACACATTTTTAATTCATCTACACTTCCCTACATAACCAATGGATTGAAAAGAGAGGACATGAAAAATACAATATAAAAGAAGAAGACAGCTATTGCTTGTCACTTGGACTTTAATGATAACAATGTACCAATCACAGTGCGGTTGCTAGTCGGTGACATAGGCTAACAAAATTATTGAAAAAGAAGGTACAGAGCTCTCTGAATTGAGGTTATTGCCTAATTTTGTTTAGACAAAGATGTTTGTTTAACTTTGTTAATGTATTATGAAAAAGCTAGGTAGGTATAATTTTTAAATTTCATTATTTTGTTGCTGTCAGTAGTACAATTTTAACAAGTACCTAAGTAGGTACTTGCCAGTAAAGTGAAGTTTGAGATAATTGCGTAATTTTGTTTAGACAAAGATGTTTGTTTGTCATTGTTATTGTATCTTCTAATATATAAAATTCTTCTGTCACGGGGTGCGTAATCGAACTCCTTCGAAACTGCTCGACCGATTTTGATGAAATTTTTTGTGCTTATCCGGTATCTATGAGAATCGGCCAACATCTATTTTTCATCCCCCTAAGTGATAAGGGTGCAGCGGGAACGGGATTTGAATACCACGCGGGCCGAAAATATGGCGGTACGAAGTTCGCCGGGGCAGCTAGTTATGTATAAAAAAGCTAGGTATGTTTATTCTATTTCATTATTTTGTTGCTGCCAATAGTACCTACAAATTTTAACAAGTAGGTACTTACCTAAGTAGATACTTGCCAGTGAAGTGAAGTTCGCACTTATTAACTTACTTGAACCACATAGTATTAGTAGGCAATTATAAAAAACAACAAATTAAAATTGGGAGGTAGTATGTAGTGAGTTTAATGCCTACGATATTCTCATCTGTACTTTAATCTATGTTCGGATCACACACGTCCTTGTCGCTCACGCACCAAATTATATCATACTGTCTCTTTTTAACAATTTTAACTTGAATATTATGAAAGTCAGAAATTTGGTCTTTATCAGTCGAAATATGTATTATTTCCATGTGATATGAAATCCCTTTTGATGTATTAACTTAAGAGTAATAGTTCGTGCAGTGTCTATAAACATACGATGGCATTTTCGTTATTTTTATAAGTCACTGATGCTTCCGCTCAACGTCCGGCCGGCGCCGCTCGGCACGCGGTACTAGAGGCAAACGTTCCAATTGACTCGTTTTCGAATCTTCACGATTTTCGCGCAATAACGAATCTACTTCTTTTTATATATAATATCTTTGGTATCTACCTATTAAAAATTCTCCATTTTCTTTTTACAAATTATACCTGTCAAGCCGCTCTTTGCATATCATACCGTGGCCAGGTGAGCCATGAATAATCTGCTTCCCCTCCCCTCCCCTCCCTCGCGGGTAGAGAGGCCGGGAGAAAATCGATACGTATATTAAACAGGGACCTCTCAAAGACAGATTGCGAAACTAATTTCAATCAGTTGCCGGGGCTTCAAGTAATTGGATATCAAACGTAACTATTTAGACGCGTCGGTGGAAGTGCGTTTACCCGTGATAATATTACCTATAGAGATGCTGTATCAAAGTTATTGGTTTATGCAGGGATATATATCAGACGGACTGGATAGAGGTCTGGATATCAGTTCAATAGTTAGTTTTTTTTTTTGAATCTTTGACATGTTGTAGGTCCCGTTTAAATCTAATACTATTATACATATATTGTAAAGTGGTCGTGTCTGTACATTGGAGATATTAAAAAAAAAATACTTGGGTTATGTTATGTTAACGATACTGAACACGAAAATATTTTTTTTGAAGTTCCTGTCTGTTTGTCCGCGATGGACGCAAAAACTACTGGACGGATTTTGATGCGGTTTTTTTTGTTAGAAAGGGCTTACTCAGACTTAAAATCTTACTTTTGTTTGATCGCAATCGGTTGAGTAGAACCGAAGATATGAGCAAAGGTCGCGTTAACCGAGATGCACGCGGGCGGAGCCGCAGGCGGAAGGCTAGTAGTTTATAAACGAAATGATTCATGACTTCGACCTTGACGTGAATCGTGTATTAATCAAAAGTTTACTTACTTATGTTTTTCTGTTACGAATTTGTAGCAAGGGCTACTAAGAAATTCCTCAATCGAGTAATTTTGCACGATTCCGTAGACACGATCGGGAAAAGTCACTCGATTGACGGCAAGAGATCCACCTCGTTTATCATAAGACTGAAAACATTTACGAATAGGTATTATAGGATGTAAGTCAATTACAGCTCTACGGGAATATACGTTTAATGAAAGCTAAAATAGGGGGTAGGTTTTTCCCTTTCACAGATGGCCATGTGCGTTCATAAGCTACGGTAACTACTGACTATTAAGTAAATGATGTTTGAATACCTTTATAATAGTCATATATAAAGAAGAAGAAACACATCACGTCCCTTATAACCTTCATAGTATAAAAACCGTGAGTACGTAGCTCATCTGAGGTACGTTGTTATCAACTAATCTCTCTATCTCTAGTTACTACAAAGATAAATGCACTAATCTACATCACACATAAACGCTAATAGCATTTAAAGTTCGCACTGTTTACAATACAATTATCATACGAATACGGTTTACACACACTGCATTATGGCTCATTCTTCAGGCATTGCATATAACTCATGCCATCTAGTTAACGCAAGCCGAACTTTTTCGTAAAAAACTAGATCCTGAATCGCGATATGAAAGTTTTAACTATTTTATTTCATTGTTTACAATTTTAAATTTTAATACCTAATATGTAGGAATACAATTAAGAAAGGGAATAAATAGTATAACAAGTACGACATGTATGTTTTAAAAAAAGATAATAAACAAATTAAACTTAAAAAACGCGGCATTTTAATATGCAACGATGAAAATGAAAAGTTAAATAGTGGTTTGTCGGGTCACTATTAGAGACCATTTCAGTCACACTCCTGCTGCCAAAAGCACGAGTGTGACTCCCCTGGTGTTGCACTCGCCCATAGGCCACAGTAACCACTTACCATCAGGAGAGCCGTGTGCTTTTCTGCGACCTAAGTAGTATAAAAAATATATTTTCCTAATACGATTCCAATAAGGAAGTCTTTTTTACGCGAAAATGATGATGAAGGTTTCACGAACTAGCGTATATCTTATTGCATCAAGTGTACATTTTACGGCACCATTCTCATCACCAGATTGCTCTCTCATCATGATAAACAGCTATTTTTCCTAGAAACCCAGTCGTTTTACGATTTTCTTTGCTTTAATTAACTTGTAAACCACGTAATATATTTATTTTACTGGTAACATTTGTTTTAACATGTTTTATCTGTTTTAATTGTTAATATACCTTGGGACACGTATCTTGGATCAAAATCGCGACACAAACGAGGACATTGGCGCGCGTGGTTTGTTTTGTTATAATCTATGTTTGGTGAATTTGAGCTCGTCCACCGCAGTAGCACCCCGTACTTTCCTTCAAAGACCAAAGAAATGTGTATTGCGCGTATAGATAACATTTTGAGCACATTATCCAAGATATATGTTTAGACTAGTTTAGAGCAATACGGTGGTATTATACAAATGTGAAGTGGCGAACGCTGAACCATTCGATAAGGTCAGAAAAAAGGTAAAAATATACCCCCAACCCTGACAGGTCTACGCACAACACCACGCCTTCGTTGCGATATCACGTGGGTGTCTCTGGCTGCGGGTGTCAGGTAGGGACGACATGACTGAGCCTATGACGTCAATTAACCCCAGTCTTCCCTCCTCGCCGTTGTCTAATCATAGAACTTGGATTTTTTAGAAGTCTTCTAATTGTATCATTGGTAAAGACCGAGGATATTCTTAAGATTTGGTGTAACGGCTCTTAAATGCAAACACAAAGCTAATTCGGAAGTAGTCTCGTCAATTTCATCTCTCATCATTTCACTAATATTCTCTTCTCATTTCAAGATTTATTCCAATGTCGTCGTGATCCTGAATTCTACATACATTAGGTTCAAGTTATTTGGATATCCTGAAATTGCTGAAAATTACATTGAAAGATTCAATCACACATATAATATACGACAGGCCCCTATCTAAAGGTCGAGATAATATAATATGAAGCGAATAAAAATGCGCATTATACTCTCGTGTTCGCGTAAAAGGCTGTCACTGTTAAGGCATGTCTTTTTCACGTTTATCCTCCTTTGTATCTAACCTGATGTAACAGCCCCTCCCTGAACGAGAGGAAAATTACTGGGAAATATATTTATAAGATGAGGAAAAGGAATGGATAGCATAATTCAATAATAATGTAGGTATCTAATGCTATGAATGTTATGACACATACAAAGAAAATTTTACATGTTTCTTAGAAACTGAGCGTTGTTAATGTAGAGTTTTAACTCTTACAGAAGTGCACTCGAATTATAAATTGTTGTAATTCGAGTGCACGGTTAACACAGAGTTGAAAAAAAAATTGTAGTGTAGCTCAGAAAGACTTTAGACTGGGCACAATCACAATAGTACTCTGTGTCCAAAAATAGCTATAGGTCCTCCGCCCATCTCCCGACACACCGGTACACATCATTACCTAGATAGATACCTCTTAAAACAGAAAAAGAGTTTTAAAACCTATTACATTAGTAATACCAACTTTTCTAACTAGAAACGTTTTACGAATCTGGCAACATGCCACCGTTAGCCTACTGCGTGCTGTGCAAATATTACATTTTTTTTACAATCTCAACAAATTCATAAGTTTGTGAATTTCGAACATTATGGACTTAGGTAGACAATGAACCCATTTAATGTTCATTATACTGACCAGTTTAGCAATTATTGTATAATCAAAACTAGATACTGTGCAGTGTCTCGCTGTTTCATAGAGAAGACTGGTAGTAATCTTGAAGATCTATTAGAACAAGAACCCCTGAGTCCATGTCTTTGCTGACAATCGCAGACAAGGTCCGCAGTAAGCAGGAGCTATGTAAAAGGTGATGGTTAGAATTTTCAATTCACAACCGTCTCCGTAAGAAGTGTGTAAAGATAATAGTCGTGTGACCGATGTTACGTCAACACCAATGAGAACGTTATTTTTGTCGAATTCGAAACGTAACATCAAACGACACGTCACGTGAACGTCGTCGATGCAAAGTCACGTTCCGTCATCGAGCACTTGTCCATTTTCTTGCACGCTGAGGGGCTCGTCGCGATGTCATGACTCGCACGAGTGTGACGACAGCTCTCGTTTGAAGAACACGTGCATAATTACTGCTATTCGTAATGAGTATCTATGTGGCTATGCTCAGATACGATTGCCAACCGTTGTGTGATTCACTGAACGACTACATACCAATCCAACTACGGATACATAATTCAAAGTTCGAACGTAAAACTTGGGAAGAAATTTTTATATTAGCGGATGTGGATCATATACACTTACAGCTCTGCTTATCCTTTCAGTGGTATATAGATACCTCTGAAGGGATTCATGACTCCGCGCTGATGTGTAGATTGAGGCAGAATTGCCTAAAAGAGCAATAAAATAAAATAACAATTTGCCCGGACTTGAGAAATGGTCCTAGAACTGCGAGGCAGGATTTGTTATTTTTCTAGACAGACGGACTGACAAATCCCAAGGAATACTTTTATAACAAAATAAATAAGCTTAATTAATTAATAAAAATTACTGTGGCTTCCGGCGAAGTACAATTTACATTTTTACGTGACATTAAAAAGATGGTCGGTCGGTGAATACGGGTTTTATTAATCTACCTTCGGGAATAATCGCGTTCCTTTTTGGGGACGACGACGTATAATTTTATTATAATTAGGATATCACATACTTAACATTAGACCTGGTAAAATCTTCTTGTCACATTCATAATAATTTACCTGAAACAAACAAAAAAACAACACATAAGCATATTGGTTTTATTTTACGGAAGGTTTAAATGTATTATTTTAATTTTAAAGAATAGAAAATCAAATTACACCCTTGCCTTGCAAAGACAGGGCGTGTCGCTTGTAAATACTTAAAATAAGTAGGTAGCCTTTGTCTAGACTAAAGTCTAGGCTGAACTCGGTTCGAATCACGATCAATAGTTCAACCAATTGTAAACAGGCAGTCGCGCGTCAGCCCTTCGTAATTAATCCCTTGCCCTTGGGAAAACACAAACGTGAAGGTAAGCAACGGAATATTATAAACACATCTGTAAATCCTTGAAGAGATGAGCAGAGTTGTCTTACTTGCTTATACGAGTATTACTAGGTATTCCTCTACTCCCAACTATAGAGTACTGAGCCCAGCAAACTTGATGCGCTCAATGTGATTGTCATGAGCAATTTCTAGTTCTTTTTGCCCTGTTATCAACCAATTAATAAGCCTATCGCAGTCCACTGCTGGACAAAGGCCTCTCCCAATGTTGGGAGGCTTTGGCCTACTGTTTCCACGGTGGCCAGACGGGTTGGTACTCTTGGTACAGGGTTGTATTTCGTATTTTCCTCTTCTCGCAGTGATATCGTGTGCGTATTTTGCGTTACAGCGAGGGCACACGATGCGTTGCGGCGCCGCACCGCAGAAATTTCGGCCAATCGGCGGCCACAGAAGCGGTGCGGGGCCGCTCGTATGGCCGCCGATTGGACGAAATTTCTGCGGTGCGGCGCCGCAACGCACCGTGTGCCCCCGCACTTAGTCGCCTCTTACGACACCCTTCGGATGAGAGTCTTTCGTCTTCAAATCTTGTTACTTTTAGGCTTGTTCGCCGCGAAAATTGTAACCAACCACATCACTGTTTGTGTGACGTGATTGGTCATAATTATGAGATAGTAGGAAGCATTAGCATAAGTTTCTACTAACGACGTAAGAAGACACATCCTCATGATTTTATTTTGTACGGTGTTTACTGTTTACATTGTATTAGCAATCAAGCTGCAAATAGGCAACTATAACAAGCATTAATAGGAATTGTACCACGGCTCCTACATTGTAGTGTATGTGTATATGGAGCTCCACTTAGCTAAACATAGTAAGCAAGGTCAGTACGCTACCAAATTGTAAATAAAAAATGTTATCTTATTACGTAATGAAAAAAATGGATGAATTTATGTGGAATACAATTAAGCCAGAACGACTGAACGGACCTGAATAAAATTTGGAAGATGGATAGATTAAAGTCTGGAATAGCGTCTTTTTATTCCGGAGATAGGTTCCTATCGGTTTTGGAAACACGATCGTTGTATCACATGCAGCAGTTATTATTAATAATGACAGTTCTTCCATTTATTTGGAAATTTCACTCCTAGGCGATAAAATAGAAAATATTCCCGAGCAAGGTTGGTACAGGCAGCTAATTCATTACTTATAGAAAATAATGTAGTGTCGTAGTGTCTCTAGGGTAGGGTTGCCATACGTCCCCGTACGCCGGGACATGTCCCCGTTTGAAGCCTAGTGTCCCGGCGTCCCGGCCGATAAGCAAATTGTCCCGGTTTAAAAAATATAGTTTTATATTTGAGGGCTGGACTTGGTAAACAATCAATCAATTAGCCACCGTAGCAGGTCGACAGTCAGCCTGGCTAGGGGATGTCTCCCTTTCCGTTTTCCTTCTCGCGCTCTCCACTCTAGGACTCGTCTGCTCCAACGGTCATCAGTCCTTTGACAGATGTGGCCAGCCCACTGCTACTTCAGCTTGATTATTTTGCGAGCTATGTCGGTAGCTTTGGTTCTATGTCGGATGACCTCGTTACGAATTCTATCCTTCAAAGAAAGCTCGCTCCATAGCCCGTTGCGCAACTTTTAGGTCGTGGACTAATCCTACCTTCAATGGCCACGTTTCGGCACCGTAAGCCAAAACAGACAGGACGTACTGGCGAAAAATTTGTTTTGAGGCATTGCGGTAAAGGCAAGAAGAAGACCCGACGTTACACCGAGGCCGACTTGTTGAGAAGCTCCATTCAGGCTGTGCAGCATTTCGCTCATTTGCTCCAGTGACTCCGCAACTATGACAATGTCGTCGGCGAACCGAAGATGCGAGATGTACTCACCATTGATGTTGATAATTCTGGTCTATCCAATCCAGAGTCTTGAAGACGTCCTACAACGCGTATAGTATGCGCACTCCACGCTGGAGGCTAATGGGTTTCGTTTTCTGGTCTTGGAGCTGGACAGACATTGTGGCAGTGTCATACAAGCATTTCTGCACTTCGATCCAATCGACACAACAACGCTGCAGAGCATCCAACACTGCCCAGGTATCGATAGAGTCGAAGGATTTTTCGTAGTCCACAAATGCCATACACAGCGGCTGCTTGTAATCTGGCGTCTTTTCTACAATCTGCCGAACAGTATGGATGTGGTCCACGGTGCTATAGCCTTTTTGAAATCCGGCTTGCTCAGGTGGCTGAAACTCGTCGAGCTTACCCGCGAGGCGATTTGTGACGACTCTCGAGAATGGCTTGTAGACATGGCTCAGCACTGCAATTCACTAAGCGTGCATAGCGATGCGAGTCGCAACGATGTGCTCGATAGAGATTGTCATTGGTCGGATTGGGTCACTTCACTGGAGATCGGCCAATGACAATCTCTATCGATCACAACGTTGCGACTCGCATCGTTGTACTCGCTTAGTGAATTGCACAGCAGGAGTGAGATGGGCCTGTAGTTCTTCAGTAAGGTCTTATCACCCTTTTTAAAGAACAGTACCATCGCACTCCCACTCCATGCCCTAAGTGTTGGCCCTTGCTGGATGATGGAATTAAACTCGCTAGATCTTTCAGGATTGGAGCGCCAGATGCTTTCCTGAAAGCAGGTGGCGCTCCGTCTTCAGTTCAGTTCTTCAGTTGCCTGAGAGCCGCCTCTTCCTCGTACTGTTAGACATCTGGTATCTTCTCGGTGTAATAGCGCGTAAGTGGGGCTCTGTGGTCTTCATGGCTGTGTCCCGTCGGTTTACTCATCCGTGATGCATACAGCAGCTGTCCATAGAATTTCTCGATCTCTTCGAGTATCTCGTTCTTTGAGACAATCGTTTTGCCTTCCTCAATTTGAGTTTCGTCAGATGGGGCCTCCCCAACTGCTGAGCGAACACTTTAGACCCCCTATTGCGCTCGATTGCCTCCTGGATGGTGCGGGCGTTGGAGCGTCGGAGGTCGTGTCGTATCAGGTCGTATTGGTAAACAGTAATACAATAAACGCGACTAACTAGCTAGGCTATTCATACGTGGATAGAACGACATTTTTCCGTACAAGTATAAGTTAATGTTGATTTCGTCAAAATATTTTGTAAAATTATCAGAATTAACTTTTCGCCTTCGCAGCGAAAAGCCCCAACGAAAGAAAGCCCGACTGGCGGGTCGCTGCCCGCTGGCATTGAATAGCAGTGTTTAAAGTTGTTTTAAACCTTTAAAGTTACCCACTGTTGTAATAAAAGTGCCTATTTTTCTACCTTCACTAGTTTTTCTTCAAATGTCCCGGTCTGCGTCCCCACACTTATGGCAACCCTACTCTAGGGATACGTGATGAACGGTCGTCTAGACTGTTATGGGAGAGCGGGGAATTAAAATTGCGGTTTCACTATTTCAATTAATTACGTCGTGATGTAATGGAGGCGAGCCTATTGCCATCTATGGATCAAGTTTCTTGACCGCGTGCAGCTATTAAGTTAAATGTCTACCTAATTTCTGAAACCATGACTAAAATACAAGACATATTTTTATTTAAATTGATTAGATAAGACTATTGGATAATCTTAAAAAGATAAGTTTTTATAAAGGAACTAGCTGTTGCCTTCATCCACGTATCACGAGACCCACTAGTTAATTCTTATTGTTGGACATTGTTATTATTAGACATTCTTAGTGTAGGACAATGTTATTCTTGGACATTCTTATTATTGTACATTTTTCCTTTTGGACATAAGTCGTGCAAACCAAATAAATTATCAAACTTTGATACCCTGTACCTCTTAAAACAGAACTACAGCTTACCTAATGGTGTTTGCACATGGGCATTATGGGCAATTGTATCACCACATTCACCACCCCATAACACGGTACTATAGACACGTGTATGTAGTCTCTGACCAATAAAATGCCTCGATTTGGTCACGTGCCAGATTTTTCTTGTATGTCATTGGTCGAAGAGACTCAAAGGCCAATAGGAATATCACTTGCCGTTAGCTTATCTTATCTTAGATAAAGATCTACTAGCTTTTGCCCGCGGCTCCGCCCGCGTGGATGTCGGTTATCGCGACCAAACATAGCCTATGTCCTTTCTCAAGGTCTAATCTACACCTATACCAAATTTCATCAAAATCGGTTCAGCGGTTTAGTCGTAAAAGCGAGACAGACAGACAGACAGACATACAGACAGACAGAGTTACTTTCGAATTTATAATATTAGTAGGGGATTAGTAGGGATTATATAAAAATGAATCCCTAAATGTGTTGCTAAGCGCAAATCTCGAGAACGGCTGAACCGATTTCGCTAATTCTTTTTTTAGAATATTCCCTGAAGTACTAGGATGGTTCTTACGGCGAGAAAAATTAAAAAAAAGGCGGTACGAAGTTCGCGGGGTCAGCTAGTGTTAGATAAAATTGTACCTATTGACAGGATAATCAAGACCCTGCGTCCTGCATCTTTGCGAAGCTGTCAAACTTTTCTTGTTACCACACTTTTGTTTTATCAAAGGACATTTTTGTGAATTTTGAAGCCGCGTGGTTCCCGGCAGAGTATAATTTGGGCCACCCCATCTCCTCCCTTGCGGTAACATACAAGACGACTAAGGGATAGGGCAGTTTAACATCAGACAGATATTTACAGCCCAGGCTCAGCCTAAGATACAAGACTCGAGTCAACAATAGTGCCCGGGATACGGCAATAGGCTCACCCCTATTTGGGACCGAATACATACAATGATTTGTGAAATGTGGGAGTTAATTCACCTCTGCCTAACCCTCGGGGGATAAAGGCGTGATTGTATGTATGTATGGAGTAAACGGTACACGTTGAAAAGCATGTGTGCTGATAAGTGCATCTTAAAACTTGTACGCAAAAAGATCGCCACCTACAGTAATTAAACAGCATCAATTTAAACACTGACCACATGTGAGTGTTGTATATTTATAATTTAGCACTAAAACAAACACATGTACAAGGTCAATGCTGGATCGTACGCCAACTTCATACGTGACAGTTTGATATATGAGCACGCGTCGGTGAATCGCGAGCGCACTGGGATACAGCTAAAATAAGACATTGTTTATTAGACAACTGCCTAAAAAGAGAGTAATGTTTCCAGGGTTAGGTATAGGAGTTTACAACACACCTGCTCATAACAGTGATATTATTTTACCGCAATTAAGCACGGAATGACACCTATTATAAAACTGTGACTTTTTCATTGCTATTATTCACAAAAGTGAGTTATAGATTCTTTTTTAAATTTTATAGAAAGTGTCTATAATTGTCTATGTTCTTAAAAAAGTTTTGATACAAAAAATAACGTGTTTAATAGTACGAATAAATTAATACGCCTATTGTATGGTCATTTGATGCATTTTCGTATTTAAATAAATAATTTCAACTTGTAATACTTGTGTAATAAACAAAATTTTCGCTCAAATTTAACTTTTTTTTTTCTCTAAGTACAGAAAAAAAAAAACAGAGTAAAAAAAAGTTAAGTTCAAACCTCATTTTTTTTTAAATATGGTCGACCGCCATTCTTAAATGCGCGCGCATAGGAAAACGAATTAATTTGTATTATTGTTTATTTAGTATTTGTAGTATTATTTTATTCGCAAGTGTGTTGTAAAACGTCGTATGGCACGTGTGAGCATGATGATTACCGTCCTCGGCTGTCTTAAGACCTCGGCGGTAATCACCAACGTTGCTCACTTGTACCATAATGTACTATTATTTATTCAACTGTAAATACATGTATTTGAAAATGCTTATACTGCCTCGAGGGGCAGTCATGTTGTGAATTGTTTTAGATTATATATTTTCTCTTTTATCAAGGGTACTTTGAATAGGCAGGCTTTGGAGAACGTACTTAAGGCTTACATACTTCAGTTTAGTGCACTAAATAAAAAACCGGCCAAGTGCCTTTAAAATGTTTTAGGCCATTTTATACGTTAAGCAGATTTCATGTGTAAAGTTTTGCAATGTCTTTTTTACGAAATAATTTTCTGCACACAGTTATGATGTTTAGGTAAATTTAGCTTGCTATATTATGTTCTCACCTCAAATATCAATGGCTCGTTATAGTCGTTATACATCGTATGAAACTCCACAGCCGCGCTTGCATTCATAAATATGCCTGTTATGACTGTGTGAATATTTTCTATACAAGTTATTGTCCTCGATGTAGAATACACGTGTCCGAAATTTATTTAAAAGTTTGGTCACTGTATCTCACGTGTCAACATTAGTTATTGTATTGTAAGTGCTATAGCCGAAACGTCATAATTGCATTTTAGTTTAAAAGGTGAAATCATCATAATTATCTTCGCATCCAAGGCATTCACCTCTGAGTCCGGGGTCGGTTTGCCCACTCTTCCACTTCGCACGGTCTTGGGCATCCATGGTAAATCATTGGCACCCTTGTGCCCCAGTTCAAACGGTCAAATAAAAAATGTCATCATCATTCACTTAGCGGTGATCGGTTCCCTCTAAGGTTTCCTTTCCACCGTCAGTGGAGTCCAGGGCCCGCTCTCCTGCTATATTTATTTCACTTTGCTGCTTCTGACCGTCTAATCCTTGATTTAAATGTCAATGTGTGCGTGCATTTCGTATGTATGAAGTGTATGAATGTATGTATTAAATACGCTTTCTGTGCGTATTTATTTTGTGCTAGAGAGCTTTCGAAACTGAACTAAATTAATTAATACTTCCGGGCGGATATAATACTGTGGTATGTATTTTATTTATTTAAATAGGTGTAAAGCAAATTGTAGACGATAGCTAGAAGCTTGCTCGAATAGCATATTTTTAGTAAGTAATAATGGTAACTATGTATTTATTTAAAAATAGTCTGGTACAGTCACCTCTATAAATATGTATACACGGTAGGGTTCCAAAAACAAGTAACCGGGGTTAACTTCAAATTTTTATTTACAAAATATATAGCTAAATGATGTAAACTCTTAATATTCCATAAAAATGTAACCATTACACGCCTCATAAAATGTATCAAATAATGCTTTCAAAAATATATCCATAATTAACGGGTCAATTGAATGGAAACATGCTATAATTCATAAATATGTAAACACTACTTTCAAAATAATATAAAATATACTTTCAGTGAAGTTATGTAGTCTGGAGTCTAAAATATGTAGTCGTCTTTCAAGTCATTAATATGTAAACGATTGTATTGTAAGTATACAAACTATTTGTCTTAATCGTAACTAATGATTTGTGATTGACGTGATGTCAAATGCCATTCTTAATGTCTAGTTTATTTTAGTTTATTTTAGTGTAATATAAACTCTAATGCATACAAAGAAACAAAATTTTTTCTGATTCCTCAATCAGTTATAAAAATATTCAATAGAAAAGACTTAGCAATATAAATGTTTCGACCATCGAGGTATGGCCGCGGGACATTTTCGCTCACACAGAAAAAACCTATACATCTGCACTGATAATTTTGTATTTTGTATCCTTTTACATTTTATAATGAGCAGTTTTCCAGTAGGTATTTATAGGGTTCCTAAGAACAAGCTAGATGGCGCAGCCGGCACTTTTGGTAAGAAGAGTGTGGTCTCACATCTAGTGTTCCCTAATTTATGGAAAAAATGTTCTTCGGTTTTGTAATAACTTACTTTACATAAATGTTTTGACATTTTTTTTTGATAATATTATTATAAATATAATATTTTTTTAAATTACAGACAGTGACGCGAAAAGAATTATGCGTTTTATCATATTTTATCTATTGTAATATGGGTAAATGAAATTAAACTTTGGCAACATCGCACAAACAAACCACAGAGTACATTAAAATTACCAAAAGCTATGCTAGCGCTATCTCTTTATGATTTAAAAACCAACTGATTATTATACCTACTGGAAAACTGCTCATTGTTTACATATTAATGACTTGAAAGACGACTACATATTTTAGACTCCAGACTACATAACTTCACTGAAAGTATATTTTATATTATTTTGAAAGTAGTGTTTACATATTTATGAATTATAGCATGTTTCCATTCAATTGACCCGTTAATTGTGGATATATTTTTGCAAGCATTATTTGATACATTTTATGAGGCGTGTAATGGTTACATTTTTATGGAATATTAAGAGTTTACATCATTTAGCTATATATTTTGTAAATAAAAATTTGAAGTTAACCCCGGTTACTTGTTTTTGGAACCCTACCGTGTATACATATTTATAGAGGTGACTGTACAGGCATTTCTAGTCGAGTTTCGAAGGTAAGACTTCAGTCTCAGTCGCTCCCTCAAAAGCCAAAAATTTAAATCAAGATAATGAGTAGGAGAGCGGGTCCCTGGGCTTTAAAGTACAAACTTTGGTCACAGAATAAGAAATAGTACTACGTCTTTGGTTGCAACCAAGACCCAAACGCCTAAAGGTTGATGATGTATTTTTCAAGCAGATAGACTAGTATACCTGTGGCCACACAGTCCTAAATAATTTATGTTATTATATTTTTACAAATATCACTGGTTTTTGGTTGGTGTCATATTTGCACTTTGTCATTTGTAATATTGTAACAGTGTAACACTTTCGTAATATCACGCTTGTGGCGGTCACACTTCAGTAACGAATTATCACTGGCTCAAGGAATCCTAGTGTAGAAATCTTTTACCCCAATTCCCAAGTATATGACACATATGATACAACACACACCATTATTTTTATTTGTATAACGCTGGCCCTTAATATTCGTTTTTATATAGGACAGGACGCGTCAATTTCAGCTCACCTCGCCTGAAGATAAATCTAATAAAATAACTAACTACACTATCAGAGAAGTGAATAAAATTGTGTAGATAGATAATAATTTATTTGCTCATAAACATGGTTACATAAGGTCTTAAATTTAAATAGATACAGCATGTTTAGCCGCAGACTGTGGCATGCAAATTTTTGACATAATCACTAACACATATTATTGAATGTATTACTTAATTACTAATTACACTGTTTGATTGAATGTATGAAAATAATTATAATTTGATTGTCAAGAGAAATATTGAATTATTACAGGTCAATTTTAAGTAGTCAAACATCTATATTAATAATTTCGTGCAGGTCTACGGTAGACCCGAACGAAACCTTATATGAATTACGAAACATGAAAAAATATTGATTTCGAGTCGACAACATATATCCGCAAAATTCGTATTATGGAGTTTTTCGTTAAATTCTAATGGCACTGACAAACAAACAAATCGCAGTCGTCATCTTGGGTAGTCAATAAACGTTCCGTTCCTCGCCAATCAACACATCGCGTGCGTCGCGCCAAAAAAGTATTCATCACAGAGAAATTATTGTGACTCATGTGATTGTTGTTATGTCATTGTGTAAAATTATTATTGTTTCTCATTATAAATGACCATGTAAGTCTTTGGAGAAATAAATTCATTAAACCTAAAACGAAACGTCTTGCCGGAAGCATTGAGTGAAATGAAACAAAACTAAATTGTCTTAGGGATGCAGAAATGCAATAAAGTATCGATATTAAATATCGATATTTATATTTTTATAATTTAAATATCGATATATCGGTATGATTCGCCAGAGAATATTGAACACAGAATATTTACACACAGTAGAGTATGCAAGCTTAAATCTTTATTTTCATCGATTAGACTCTGTATTTTTTTTTTATTCAAAGTTATTCCCGTGTGGTTCCCGGCCGAATAGAATTTTGGCCACCCCATCTCCTCCCATGAAATACTAATCAACAGAAATCATCTACATCTGTACTAATATTATAAAGAGGATAGAAACTACTAATAATGGAAAAATCGTCTGCCATTAGAAAGCTACATTACAGTATCAAGTTAGGGTTTAACGGTATCAGAATTCTACGCGGGCGGAGCCGCGATGTTAGTAGAGAAGCATTGTCCTTTCAGGTCTTTTTATACCTATTCGATACTTGGAATTTTATATCGATACATCGATGAATCGAAGATTTAAATAATTTTTTTTTATCGATATATCGATTACTTTAACAACGACTTTAATTCTTTTCATTATGGGCGCCGTCAAGTCAATGTCAAGGTAAAAACATCTTTCTCTTGGCTTGGGGATTATTCACAGAGCGTATAATATTGTATCGACCACGTCATATTTTTGTTCGGCAATACTTACATTTGGCAAAAGTTGTCACAATTATTATTGAGGAAAGTGGATGCAGCAGTGGATCGTAAAGATGGTGAGTACCTATTGCGCACTACCTCTTTAAAACGATTTTTCTACTACCTATCCAAAAAGTTGTAAATGCCTCTAGATAACAAATTTTGTCACTCAAAACCTATAAATAACGCACGCATCAATACATGACTCTTGAATTTCATTGTATGTATATGATTTATGTCACGACTGGTTCGACCCGTTTTTTTTTTGTAAAACGAATGCATCCACCTAGATAGGTACCTACTTTTGCGGATTTTACTGCATTTCATTCTGATATTTAATTTTAACCTAAGGGAAAAAAAGGTTGTTACCTACCTATTTTTTTACCTATGTACCTACATAACGAATTTTAGACCTACCAAACCTTAATATAACCAAACTCAGATTAACAGATTACTTGATATAACGAATATTTACCCTGTTCCCTTCCGATTCGTTATACCGAGGTTGTATTGTATTTTAGTAGGTATGTATAACCCGCACCACGTATCTTGGACCTAAATCGTAAGACATAAGAGGGTCTGGCGCGCGGATTGCTTTGTAATAGTCTATGCTTGGTGAATTTGAGTTCGTCCACCGCAGTAGCATCCCGTGCTATCCTCAAAAGACACCCAAGAAATGTGTACTGCGCGTATAGGGCACATTTTGAGCACATTTTAGGTCCAAGTTACGTGGCGCGGGTTATAGGCAGGTTGTGTTAAGTGAATTATGTTCTGTTTTCTTCTTAAAGTGTGGATTGTAAGACTTTCTGCATTCAAATAAAATAAGTACTTACCTACCTACTTATTTACTTCCAGTGATATGCAATTTTTATAATGGCAAAATATTTGCAAGAAACTGCAAGCAAAAAATGTAAATGTGCAGTCGATGTGTGGAATGCGACAACTAAACTGTTTGGTAAGTGGCTCAATATTTTTTCTCTACAACCCAACAAATAATAATAGATGACCACATGCATAGCCTGTGTGAACACATACAGAAACAGACACTATTTTTTCATGTGCAATTAGAAGCAAGTAGAATTTGGGCCATCCCATCGGTGCGGTGTCGTACAAGGCGACTATGGGATAGAGCTGTTTAACATCACACAGATATATACAGTCCAGACTCAGCCTATACATGGCTCGAGTCAACTGTAGTGCCCGGAAAACAGCAATAGGTTCACCCCCTATTACGTGGACCCTAATAAAAGTTTTTCTTGATAATGGAATGGACCCCTTCATTATTTAGACATTATTATTAAGTGTATAATATATTTTTGCAGATAATTTCAATTATTGCGAGTGTTGTGGCCTAGAAACAATTAAGCAGTTAAGAATAACCAAGGCTCGGGCACTTTCAAACCTTTTTCCAAAAAATCAAATTGAGTGTAAAACTAACTAAAAAAACAGTGTGAAACATGCCGAAAATCGTAAGTATTTCATAAAATCTTTCATTGATCGTGTCTCTTTGTTTAGTCTTTTGTTAATGATACCTATATCATTATGTTGACAGCCGAATCTCCTAGAATTTGGTAAACATTGTCACAATTGTGGAAAGTGGATGGAACGAAGAGCTTCGTAAAGATGGTGAGAAGTATTTTAGTAGGAATGTAAGTAGGTTGTGTATGTAGTGAATTTTGTTCTGTTTTAAGACTTTCTGCATTCAAATAAATAAGTAAGTACATTATTGATAACACACTTGTACTTTTCCACAATATTTATTGTTCTCCTAACCGGTTTCACCTCACGGCATTCTCAAAGGATTACATTGATGATTAAAAACATTTGGCTTGTTAAAAATTACGATATACTAATATTTCATATGTAGGTAGTTTTTAAAATGATGTATACCAGTAACAACTTTTTCCCCAAAATTTGGGGAAATAATTCTTAGTTCAGCCTTATATTATTTTTGTAAAATTAACATATTAAACATAACACATTGTCAAAATTACATTGACTTTGACATTGAAATGTCAAATACAAATGGATCCTATATTATGTCAAATAACAATGTCAAGTTAGTATTATAAAAATAAATAAATTAAATTTAGAGATAAAATAAATTAATTTTAACATAAGCGTTAAAATAAATTAAAAAATTAAAAAATTAATAATGTCAAATAAAAGTGGTAATGTCAAATGAAATTCACAATGTCAAATTTATAATATAAGCGATAGATTAATACATTTTTAATTAAGTATTAAATGAATTAAATTAGATAATTGGCTATGTAGATGACATCATCTATTGCAATAACGGTGAGCGACTTAAATCCAACTGCTGGTTCAGTATTATGGTTTTATCTATGTTTAGTAACCTATTTATTTCCAGAGTTTCCAGGGCATTCATTTTTCTACCTTTGTCACAAAGTTGCAGAGCTCTAAAGTTAGCTTTTGGATCAAAAGAGTGAGTTTAAGTCGCTCACCGTTATTGCAATAGATGATGTCATCTACATAGCCAATTATCTAATTTAATTCATTTAATACTTAATTAAAAATGTATTAATCTATCGCTTATATTATAAATTTGACATTGTGAATTTCATTTGACATTACCACTTTTATTTGACATTATTAATTTTTTAATTTTTTAATTTATTTTAACGCTTATGTTAAAATTAATTTATTTTATCTCTAAATTTAATTTATTTATTTTTATAATACTAACTTGACATTGTTATTTGACATAATATAGGATCCATTTGTATTTGACATTTCAATGTCAAAGTCAATGTAATTTTGACAATGTGTTATGTTTAATATGTTAATTTTACAAAAATAATATAAGGCTGAACTAAGAATTATTTCCCCAAATTTTGGGGAAAAAGTTGTTACTGGTATACATCATTTTAAAAACTACCTACATATGAAATATTAGTATATCGTAATTTTTAACAAGCCAAATGTTTTTAATCATCAATGTAATCCTTTGAGAATGCCGTGAGGTGAAACCGGTTAGGAGAACAATAAATATTGTGGAAAAGTACAAGTGTGTTATCAATAATGTATAAGAATAACTTCCACCAAGTGCCATCAATCAACAGTATAAATAGTCTAAATAAGTAAGTACTTATTTACTTTCAGTGGCATGCAATTTTTGTAATTGCAAAATATTTGCAAGAAACTGCAAGCAAATGCAAATGTGCAGTCGTTGTGTGGAATGTGACAGCATTATACTCGGTAAGCGGCTCAATATTTTTTCTCTTTAACCCAACAAATAATAATAAATCACCACATGCATAGTCTGTATTAAGGTGTCATGAACACATACAGAAACTCACACTATTTTTTCATGTGCAAGTTCAACCTGAACTTGGCTGGTTCTTATTATTTAGACTTTATTAACTGTATAATATATTTTTGCAGATAATTTCAATTATTGCGAGTGTTGTGGTGGAAACAGTTAGGCAGTTAAGAAAAATCAAGGCTCGGGCACTTTCAAACCTCTTTCCAAAAAACCAAACTGCTCCTGTTCAATCTATTAAATCACTAGCTGCCTCTACAATACAACTTGACAAATCCCAAGATTTGTTTGATGACTTTTGGGTAAGTTAATTGTGCAGGTCACTAAATACAATAAAATGAAAATTAATACTTATTACCAGATAGAGGTGTGCGGATATACCTACATACATACACATTACTTACTATTATTTGAATTTTTGTCTCATATATTTTCTCCTTTAAGGTCGATAACAAAGAGTTGACGCTAATCGAAGAGTCACTGGTGACTGAAGGTGGTGTTTCTTCGGACAACGAGAAAAAACAAGAATCAATGCTGTCAGTCAGCAGTGATTATATTTCTTTACAAGAAGAGGAGAAAGAGAACATACCAAATGGCAGGCAGACCCCCGAAGAAACGTAAATATTCAAGCAGGTTTGGTACAGAACATCATCCCCCCAGGACCAACTATGTATATTTAGCACTTTCAAATAACACCATTCAAGTATCAGTACATTCAGTTGGTTCTATGATTTATGAATGTGTACAATGTCAAGCACTTCATTTTTTAGGTGAAAAAATTAAAAATCATTTTAAAAATTGTTGTCATCAATGTTCGATATTTTTCAGAGCCAATTGAATTAAAAATTTAAATTTTGTGTAGGGGACCCAAAAAGAACAAAAGGGTCAATACTAAGTATTTTACTTTTTACAGGTTCTTTTTGGGTCGGGGGTTTTGTAAATTTTTAATTTAATTTTATTTTATAATGAGAACTCACCCGAGAATTTCAAAGGTACTTTTAAAGGAATATTATCTATTATACATCGCAGGTTAATTATCATAAATTGAATGAAATTTTGAAGCATTTACAATGCTAACTGTTCAAATCGATTAAGAAAGGGAAAAAGAATCGACCTCGGACGGGACTCGAACCCGCGATCTTTCCCTTACAGGGGGAACGCTCTGACCAAAGCCACCGAGACACGTACGAAATCGATCCAAATTCCCTTATACAACCGTCTTCAGGGCGACGGTGAATTGAGTTGATCCCGATAAGTTCGTATGAATGTCGGTAGATGGCTTCACCGTCGCCTTTAAGACGGTTGTATAAGGGAATTTGGATCGATTTCGTACGTGTCTCGGTGGCTTAGTGGTCAGAGCGTTCCCCCTGTAAGGGAAAGATCACGGGTTCGAGTCCCGTCCGAGGTCGATTCTTTTTCCCTTTCTTAATCGATTTGAACAGTTAGCATTGTAAATGCTTCAAAATTTCATTCAATTTATGATAATTAACCTGTGATGTATAATAGATAATATTCCTTTAAAAGTACCTTTGAAATTCTCGGATGAGTTCTCATTATAAAAGAAAATTAAATTAAAAATTTAAAAAAACCCCGACCTAAAAAGAACCTGTAAAAAGTAAAATACTAAGTATTGACCCTTTTGTTCTTTTTGGGTCCCCCTACACAAAATTTAAATTTGTAATTTAATTGGCTATGAAAAATATCAAAAATTGAACGCCGAACAAAAGTATGTGGTCGATACAATACTAAACGCTGTGAATAATCCCGAAGAGAGAAAGGTGTTTTACCTTGACGGCCCACACACACACACAAATATACACACACACACACACAGACAGACACAGACACACACACACAGACACATATACACACAGACAGACACAGACACACACACACACAGACACACACACACACACACACACACACACACACACACACACACACGCACGCACAGACACACACACACAGACACACACACACAGACACACACACAGAGACACACACACACAGACAGACACACACACACACAGACACACACACACACACTACAATTTATATACTTCCTAATATTATTTTTGATTAGCCGAAAGAACAACAATTTTATTTATTTTCTTTAAAATTAGTAGTATGACAGCTGACGCCACTAACTCTGGTACCGTCAGATTCCTGAATAAGATGCACAACATTAGACGCACCTTTAATAGAACATTTTTTTTTCTAACCAGATATTTTTTTTATAAGCACCAAAAAATCACTTAATGCCATTGACCACCGGTGGCAAGCCTAGAAGTGGCAGATGGGTATAAACGATCTCATCGTTTCAGGAATCTGATGGTACCAGAGTTAGTGACGTCAGCTCTCATACTATTATCTACGTGCCAAAGTACAAAAAAAACTGAGTGCTTGAAATAAAAATTATGCGTAAAAACTTTTGCAGTTTTTATTTACAGTATCTATACCTTGCTTTCCTTTAATATTCCTTGAGAACCGATGACTACAGAAATATCTACCTACATTTTTGTACCTAGATGTGTATAGTCAAATTCCACCCGAGCGGAGCCGGGTTTTCATCTAGTTCAGTCAATATTATCACTATTAATAAAATTCCAACATTGTAGAAAAGGTAGCCTTTTACAAACCTATAGAAGTTAAGTAAAGTCAGGTGTTAGTCACTGCCCCAATCAAACCAAGGCTTTCCAACCCGCTCTACTAGGCCAATCACCCGGATAGTGTACCACTACTAAATTATCCTACCACGCTTTCACACTCCAGTCAATTGGTTTGAACTGGCCTTGTGGAGGTCAATCGCGGCGCGGTACGGTTGTTGTCACCGGTTAGCTGTCTTGTCCGGTTTCATCTAGGGAATTTTCTATTTCAAAACTCCAACTAACTAATAATCTCTAGGACTACCTATTGATCTCTAGGATAGGACGTTCAGTCTGCAAATTTTTAGCCATATAACGATGATATACATTTGCTTTTTCTAATATTTGGAAAGAGATTACAAAAAATGCGCCTTACCTAGGTGACTCCGGGAGAATTTTTATCTATATTATTTTGGGGCAAGCAATACCCAATAATTTACACATATTTGAAATGTCCTAATTAAGCCCTTTAATTTGATACCAAACTCGTTCTATTTATCTCAAGTTTATTTTTTAATGCAATACTTTATGTCAGCTAGAGGGCGCCACATAAGATTAATTGACACGTCATATAGCCTATAACCAGCGGACGATCAAAACGCTTCCAACGATACCTCAATTGTCCAGTTCTAATAAGTAGTTGAAGAGCTATGAGGGAACAAACGAACATACATACATACATACATAACCTGTCAAAATCATAACCCTCCTTTGGCTTCGCCGTAGTCGGGTAAAAAGGTAACAGACAGCAATACATAAGTGCTAGCTATAGATAAGTCACAAAACATATCGTTCTTACATACTAGCTACTAGTTACTAGTACCTACAGTATATCAAAAGGACATTTTGTATACTCCCCAACCGACCTTGGCGAGTTCAACCGTGGTGCGGAACGGTTATTGGCACCGCCTCGGTTCACTTCAGTGTGCTGACCAAGCCTTTGTCTGATCAACATTGTAGCATTCATTCACATCACTACGTTTTTATGGCTAGTTGCTTTCCTTGTATTGTCGGGCAGGTTATTGTCTTACGAGAATGGTCGTTCTTTTGTGTTACCTATATTTTCTGAATAGAATAACAATAGAAGTACACCGATCAGTTAAAATATTCTTAATATTGTATCTAATGGCGTTCCTATAGCTAAAAGCAATTAACATATTCCTAATATTGTATCTAATGGTGGTTTTTTAGCTAAAAGCTATTTCTTACAGGCAATCTTTGGATGGACATGAATTGTATGTACCTCTGTTCCCTAAATTTGAGCGCCAATCCCGATTGCAATCAAAGGGGACCACTTTTCATGTTTTGGTTTGATTGGACTTTTCACAAGAACAACTACCGTCTGACCCCCTCAATCCCAAGAAGAAAGCCTGGGTCGGAGCCGTACTGAATCGCCCGAATCAGCAGGTGGTACCACCTTACAGGTAAGGTTGGCTTGGGACGTGAAGATCTTGGTGAACTCCATAACACTTGAACACTACCATATTTGGATTTAAAGTTATACGTCAATGAAACTACTTGATATATCAAATTAACAATCCCAACAATTGATCCAGTCTTGCCTTTATTATACGTGCAAATATGCAGCATCCGGTCACTTTAAATTATGTATGACGCACATCTCTGAGTCCGAAGAAAGACTCATAATTGCTAATGTATACAGACAAAATTCAACCTTGTTCAATTTTTTAACCTTGTTTTACCTAACTACGGCTAAACACAAGGTAGGACACATTGGAATTTCCGATTTAATCGGAGCCTCCTGGGGAATTGAATCCAGAATAGTGACTTCAAAGAATCATGACACAACGCCCTGTATGCGACCCTTCAAGATCCAAAACTTTGTGGCGTTACACGTGCTGGTTAAACCCCAACCTGCAAGCTGTTACACGTGCTGGATATGGACGTAGTCTTGCCTTTGGTGGTTTTGTTATTGAGTTTCAAACTGCAGTCTGTAAGCGAAATTGAAAGGAGAAAAATAAAAGTAACAGTTAAGGTACTAATATACAAGGTAAAAGTAAAGAAAAACTAATACAGAGTGTTGCTGTCGATGATGGATTTACTCCGTCATTCAGCTATTAGCTACAGACTGCTACAGTAAGCACTGCGTTAATAAAACCGCAGTATACTTGGTTGCCATCTTAGTATCCTACAGTGCATAAAAACGAGCCTATATCTGGGGTTCATCTATCATCAAAACTGATTTCTCTCATGTTGAAAGTCATAAAAATGACTTATGACATCCTCATAAACTTTTATTACTTGCAATGTTCGCAGACTTACACACAATGGTCGAAGCAACAAACTGCAAAAACCCCAGGCAAAATACAGTAAAGAATTGACGACCTGACTTACCTGTAAAACAAAAGGCCAAATAGTAAAATGTACTACAGTATAGCACAATCATTAACTTCCGCATCGCAAATAATGACAACACGAAACTTATAATTAGACGGCTTGCCAAATATTTGGTGGCGGCTGACTGCTCGTAACCACAATCACCGAAGGTCGTATGACATTCAATAGTGGACTAACAAAGATACAGACCGACCTACCTACCTACCGATATAATATTTATAACCTGATCAGTGATCTGATCACACAACAAAACCAATAACATTAAATTTACGTAATTATAGCACTTACAGCCGTGTTAATATAATCCAAATTCCTTTAAAGGAAAGACAAAAGAGAGTTGATCAGGAGTTGCAATTGGAATTTTGTAGGTTTCCCTACAATCCTGCCGGGGCGTGCAAAAGCATCTGTCAAGGTTAAACTGGAGACCACGTCTATTTATCTAGTAATGGTATTTTCTCTCGACTTTGATTCAAATTGACGTATAATTATTGTTTTATTTTGGTCACTGCAAACATTTTCTGCGATTTCATTAGTCGAGGAGATTCAAGAGACGCGACTACGTAACTAAATTCCACTGAAGCTACAATAATGTGTACAAATCCTGAAAAGGTTCTAGAATATTCCAAAATTTAATCACTGTGGCAACTAAGAAGAACGTAATCATTTGAAATAAACTGTTGACTCAGAAGCTATCGCTGTTTGTCCAGAGACGATGGAACATTGCATAATACAGAGTGTGAATTTTGCCCGCTCATTGAGAGCTTCCCTATTAATGTTCTCACACCTCCCAAAATTAGCATTTAATACGTATTTGTCAACCATCAGTAGTATAAACAAGATCACCGGTACAAAAACACCGGACGTCAGTGCTTGCAACCTTGACCCGGCCAGCTTGCACAACGTAGGTACTCACTGCTCGGTCAACGCACCGCAATTGGACGCGTACCGTGAAACACTGAGCTAGATTCGTAAATAGTTGGTTAAAAGTGTCAAGTCTGTGCATTGAACCATGGTTGGATTGGTTTTTAGGTTCAGGAGAACTAAACCTGCCTTGTTCATACACATTATTTTTTATAAAAGTTTTGAGAAAGGGCTAAGAGATTACTGAAACCTGTAACTGCACGGTAAGGAAAGTTTTCTTTCTCAGGTACTGTACTCCAATTTCGCAGATAGAGATGACATTATTTATATGTCACGGTAATATGACTTCACCTCTGACTGGTAAGCTAAAGGAAACACGTGCATCGCTAAAGAATTCCAAGTCTTTATGTCACGGCAAATCTTTGTGGTTTGGCAACTGTTTTGGTGCTAAACCGTTTGATGCTTGATAGCCTTCTGCTGCTTCGCAGGATAAAGCTATGTCAGCTATTTACACGAGTTGTAAAGTAAGTAGGAGCCTACGCCCACATGTACACACAGGACTACATGGGACGGTATTAAATAAGTATCATGTGCGCAATTAGTCTCCCCGAGAAGCAAACCTGCGCCAGAACCTCATCCTCAACCAGTGGGTGTACCGACAAATGATATTGGCTAGAGCCTGAAGATCGTGATGGAACCAGTATACCCTGTGTGTGTGTGCAGCAAACCCATACAACACTCGTTGAATCCTTAGCAGTATTAAAAAATATCCTTCAGAGAATGTAATTATTGATTTTACATTTTTCGTACCCTTAAAGTTCATTATGAATTCTTGACTTGTGGCACAAGTCACACCTATGACCCAGGCACGTTAAAAACCTTGCTAAAATAACTCCACAAGGGTAATCCCCTCTTTATCAGCACAGAGCTATTAAAAGAAGAGGTTTTAGTACAGGAACCAACATAATTGTGTCAATATTTCTTTTGTGTGGTATTGTAGACTCGGCGGTGACGCATTTCATAAATCACATAAACGTTGGCAGTATGATAACAACACTATCGCAATTGTCAGCTGGTACTTGAATGATAAGGGCATAGATAGCATTCATAATAAAAATAATAGTTATGTAATTGTTTCTACGACACCATGCTCAGTCGCCAAGAGGCTCATCAACATAGATGCTCTAGTCGAGAATAGGCTTCAGAGCCTAGAATATCGGCGAAGAGTTGCATGTCTCTCAGTGTTTTATCGGATGCACTGCGGGGAGTGTATGTTGGAATTGTACAACCTAATTCCTCCAAGTTCCTTCATCACCGAATAACCAGAAGCACGGCGACGCTCCACCGATACTCCGTGGACTTTCCACTTATACGTACTAAACGATTCGGCGATGCGGTACGCCCGAATCTGTTTTTCCGGATAGCTACAATTTGGATGTCTTCAAGACTATAGTGAATAAATTACTTCTAGGAAAGCGTGTTCCACCGTCGACTACATCGTCACTTACCAATAGCTGAGATAGTAATCAAACGCGAGCCTATCAACAAAAAAAAGGTTAAGGCCAAACGGAATCAGGGTACGATCTATATTTTAATGCTTACTTAACACGTCAACAAAGTGTACTACCTACGTATAAAATCGTTATTTACAAAGGCATTTCGTAATAAGTGGTGAATGTTTAAAAATTAATCCATCTGGCACTTGTAAGTGGCACCCACAGTACTGTGGAGTTTCCCGGAGCTAAAAATAAATACAATTTACCGCGAAAATTACGCGATCTACGTTTTCGTAACGGTTAGCCGAAACGCTAAAGTAAAAGTTGCAAATACAGACGCTTGTAATTGCACATCTCATCTAATACCTACGAGCAATTCTTGACACACATAATATTTATTCACTAGTATCAACGGCTCAAACGAATTGGATGGAAATATTTATTTGGATAAGGTTTTGTTTTTACGAGTTTATTTATATTATATTTATTTGTCCTAAAAAATCACGAGACTCCAGGGAAAAAGTCACCAGCAATCCTGGTTTGGTTATGGGAATTCAAGACCTTTGCTCTTTTCTTCGGCATTGCTGCGGAAGACACGTCTGTCTGTACCTATGCCGTGCTGGAGAGAAAATATTGATCAATCCAGGACTGGTGTGTGTTATGCATTATTATTTCGTGTTTTATTCATTTTTGTAATCTTGCCTAATATAGCTCTACTCTAAGACATGTATTACTAACAATCAATATGGTCGCCTGGAAGAAATCGCTTCCAGCGATAAGGCGGCCCATTGTACATTAAACTATATAACTTGCTACCTACTTGACATACTGTAAATCTATTGGTGTACAATAAAGTATAGACTATGTAGTCTGAAATAAATGAATTGAATTAAATTTAAAATCATCACGATGTTGTTCGAGGAGCCAGTACCAAATTATTTTTACCACAGCCGTCTTTTACCGGAGTAATAACTTGTCCAGGTAATGGTTTGTGTGCCCAATGTCAGCCAAATCCGTACACTCATTTGTAACGAACAAACTAATAAACTTCCACATTTATTTATAGATAGCTTTATTTAATGTTCTGTTAATGGTAGCGGTATGGTTTACCCAGTTGGTAAGCCATAGATCGCTCAATAAATAACAGCGCATGCGCTTCTGCTTACGTCATGAACATCGTTCATTTTGTGATCTCTGCTTATTGTGCCTACTAACAACATATTTATGTAAATAACTGTAATAAACCCGTATAAAAAAATATTATGAACGCATAATAAAATCTCATTCGGCAGATAATAAAAATAAATGTTCGCAGATTCTTTGTAAGATTAAAGTTCTAATGAAGTGAGTTTTAATAAATAGTCGCCATATTAGTTTTTTGCTATCGTTTGTTTTTGAAGATGTATTTATTATAGTTAGGATGACTTGGATATTAAGAAAACGTGACTACAAACTGGAAATGTTGATATCTCTAATATATAAAAATGAATTACCGAAATGTATGTAACCGCATGACTTACAAACGACTGCACCCAATTGGATAATTAGATAATTGTCAGGACAAAGTTTGTATACGGGTAAGGAGCTATAATGACACCGGGCGAAGCCAGACGATATAAAAATACACTTCTACGCGTTTGTTTCTTAACGATACAAAATACAAAAGAGTTTGATACGATTTTCACTCTCATCATCATCATCATCATATTTACGTTAGTCCCGGTCGGATCTCTCTCTCTCACCTTACGAGTCCGAGGTTTGCTTTGACTTACTTTTCAAAATAGGGAAATAAACTTTTTGCACATATTATTTACGCATACTTATATTTTTGCACACATTTTTACTACATTTGTTTTAAATTCATTGTTTATCAACCAACTTAACAAATGACCCTGACCCAAAAAGTCCCTCAAAAAACCTCTTCCGGCAACTCCCTTATAACTAGGTCAAACCCTTGGAACCCCGGACGGACGGCAACCATAACTATAGCCAAAGTCAGCATCCGATCGATCTTGACGAACAAAGTACTCAAAGTCATCTTAATGCCTTAGCTCGGACAATAATACAATTTAAATCAATAAAACGGTTTGCATACATACAATCACGCCTGTATCCCGGAAGGGTTAGGCAGAGGTGAATTAATATAATACCCACCTTTCACCAATCATTATATTAGATCCCACATAATAGGGGGTGAGCCTTGCCGAAAGGTATTAGTAAGTGATGCAGGTTCGACGCCTGTCTGATCGATGTTACCTAAGCTTCCTCATTCCGATGATGTTGACTAGAATAATAATATGATTAACGTCTTAATTCGTGATTGGTGACCTTATGTTAAGTTTAGCACAGGCTGTTTTGATCTCATTTTATTATATCTTCCTGAATCTTCCATAATATACTTACACGCATGTATAAGACAAAAATTGCACTACAACGAAGTACGATTTATCTATACTGTATGTTATGATTAAAATCAAAGTTCGCTGAGCTTCATACCGGAGTCTTATCGGAGCCCCGTTTGGACGCCATTTTTGCTAAACAATTTTGATTTCAACGTTTTGTAAGTTTCATTTCATTGATTGATCTTTTATAGATTTTATACAGTATAAATAATTCCAGCTCGTCCGTGGAAGTAGTTGTACACGTGTGTTTCGACTGATTTATGTGACAGCTAGAGGCCTCACCTTTTCCAATTCTTTTCCTGCATATTTCCTTCCTCTCGTGGCAACGAACAAGTCTAGCGATAGCACTTGTTCAAAGCGTTCATATCTATACTAATATGAGATGGTTTGTACGTTTGGTTGAACGCGCTAATCTCAAGAGCTACTGGTTCGAATTGAATTCAATAGTCTAGTCCGCTATAGGCTATATAACATCACAATACTACCCCCAGGGGAGCAGAGCAAGTAATCATAAACGTCAACGAGAAATTTCCATACTTTATTTGAACATTAATAAAGTGCGGGCATATGCTAAGTATGCTTCGAAGTAGGTATGTCACAGGCAAAGCCGTGGCAGACCAGCTAGTGTTATACGATAAGCGCTTATTATCAGATAACTAGTGCATACTCCTCAGTAACTAAACTCATAAAAAGCTCTGCACATCTTATTATAAACGACCACTTGGCAAGTAAACTAGGCAGGTGACTGGTTTACTAAGTGTTCGTCTACTCCTAACAGTACCAAACAGCCCATACACTCCCGGAGCCGGCAAGTAATTAACAAACGTAATTGTGTGCGCCTCAACGACGCCCCGCATACAAAGGCGCGGGCAGGCAAGTGTGCAAACGGGCCACCGGGTTACAGTGGAGCCTAGAATGTCTAGCCTATTGCCTAGTTACGGCCTAGGCTTGTGTGAAACGTACGGCATACATTACTATGGTTATTAAGACAAGTGTACCACTTATGAGGTCCCCATGGAAATGGTACAGTCAATAACAAAAGTCATGTGCCACAGTATGTGGAATGCGTGTAGACTGTTGGAGAACAATCTTGGAATTAGTTTTCTATAACTATTTCCTTTGTACAGTTTGGGTGATTTATGTGAAATAGGACATTAAAGAGAACTAATCTAACCTGAGGAGTCCACCTGATGTCTGGATAATTACATGAAACGACCCGAAATATGTAATTGCGACAATGGCAGGTAAATGACGCGACGAGCGGAGGCAACTCGGGAGCCAGCAGGCACATGCTGTAACAAACATCTCGAATGATCGAAGTGAGTTCGATAGCTGAATCCGCGGTGATTGGTCAATTTCGCGAAATTGACAAATCACCGCGGATTCAGCTATCGAGCTCACTTCGATCATTCGAGATGCAAGTTACAGCATGTGCCTACAGAAGTCGCAGAATGACCTCCGTCCCCCTTGAGCGCTGGCCTGGGGGTCACGGGCCGGCATCGCATGATAAAAAAAGGGGCAGGTAACTGATAATAGGAATTTTTACAACATGCAAGAACAAATTCATTTTTATCTGTCCTGAAAAATCAGTGAAACATGACTACTCCTACAATGTGCCTGGAGTATCAAATGTCTTTGCAGCAAAAGTAATATCTACGACGCATTCTCTCTTAATTTTATATTTAGTGGGCTTGGCCCTCTGCTCTCTTATGTAGAACCGAAAGAACTTGGCGAAATATAATACTTCCCTGCCTTATGGCGTTGTTAGTAACATAAATATCGACACTTATCTCATTGATTTAGCACCAAGCCAAGGCAATCTTAATAATAAAATATTAATATTATGTGATCGAACGTAACTAAATTAAATTATGATCTAATAAAAATACCAGGAAACAAAGCTGAGCTAATTAAGTATAAAAAAGTACAAAAAATGTAGCAAGCCAAGCGTAACCACCGTTTTGAATAAAGCATTGAGCACACTAACACAATTAATTTATTATTGTAACTTGTTACTGCATCGGAATATACATATTGCCGAAGTGACGTAAAGAAAAATGCCTGACGATACGCCTCACTATTTCTTGCTATAATTACCTACAGGCTACAGGTTTATTTCTTGTATTACTAAAACGAACCTACAGACCACAGATTTGAACCTACAGATAAAATTTTCAGTCAAATTAAGTTAGTTAACTGATTGAGTAACAAATAAATAAACGAACTCACTTTCGCGATAATGATTTGGATTTGCATTCATCTACCTACATGCACACGTAGCTAAGTACAATAATAATTATTAAAGTGTGCTCCGTCACTTACATCAATTACTAACAGAGTAGGACTTCGTCACGGAGTCACGGTCAATACTATACTTTGTGATATAGTGGTCAAACGTGGGCATAAGAAAAAAAAGTCGTACCAACCAGAACTTCTTTTTTTATATACGTCCCACCTGATAGAAATGATTACCGTAGCCCATCGACGACGTGTGCAACACCAGGGGAGTCACACTCGTGCTGCCGACCCTGTAAGAATAGAGAATTTCTGTGCCGTCAGTGTGTAGAAGACAAGGCAGGACAAGCCGTTGGTCTTCCCACTGACAGCACAAAAACTCTCCAGTGAGGTCTGGCTACCCTACTTGCCTTAAAATATTATTTCTAGTCATCATCATCATCTCAGCTTTGCTCATAGTTGCATCAGAGGCTCTCACCGCTTTTCGATATTCTCTCCTTAGTCATCTTTTATTCATCCTTGGCAGTGAGAAGCTTAGTGGTTAAGGACTCAGCCTTACAATCGAGAAGTCCCGGGTTCAGATCTTGGCCATTACACTACCAACGTGAACCCACTCCTAGCAAAGGCAATTTAGCTTAGTTGGAGGGGTTAAAGGGAATATTAGTAATTTCGGTTCGTAATATTCTTTAAAAAAAAAAGAAAATAAAAAAAAGATCATCATTCTTTCAAATATAAGTTCGGATGAAAAACAAGTCCAGTGGAGAGCAAACCTAATTACCTAACAAGTACATAAAAAGTCTGCTAGCGACATTTTCTATCAGCTATGTATGGAACAACGGGTTTGTCCGAAGCCCGCTCGGTACATTGTAACGACTAACGAGCTACTTTTTATCACCTGACTAGCCATGCTAACTTGGGAAAGAAATAAGAAGAAAACATGATGGATTAGAATTATGATTCGAACAGGTTTCTTGTTGCTATGTTTTTTTGCGAGTACTATAATTATATTTAAAAAAAAGAAAACATACTTCAGTCAGCCTCAGATCGATCGACCCGGGCCTCAATAATTCTGCTAAAGCACAACCACTGTCACACCACAGTGACTGTGAGAAAATTCCATTTGATTTTAGCCTTTAAATTAATGCGTTAAAGTTTAAAATTAAATGACTTTTTGTAGAGTGAACGAAAGCGTGTAATGAAAATATTGTCATTTAATTTTGGACTTTAATTCTATAGCAATATGTAGCAATAAAGTCTAAAATTTAATGTCAATTTTTGCAGAGACTGGCACGACTGTGGTTTTGCTTTAGCAGAATCGAGGGCCTGGGCGTCAATTCTGCTAAAGCAAAACCACTATCATGCCACTAACACTGCAAGAATTTTCTATTTAATTTTAGCCTTTATACTAATGCGGTTAAAGTTTAAAGTTAAATGGCTTTTTGTAATTTTTGACTGTAATGCCATAGAAATAAGGTCTAAAATTTAATGCCATTTATTGCAGTCTCTGTGGTATGACAGTGGTTGTGCTTCAGCAGAATGAAGGTCCAGATTGACGAACAAAGTACTCAAAATCTACTCTTGGTATTCATCCCTTTCTGTAGACTCTGTAGAGTGATCGTTCTGATATTTGGTACACACGGTAGATACACACCTTTAGTTTGGAAGATAATACAATTTTATTTAAATCAATAATACAGTTTGACTTGCTCGTAATACCTTGATATTAAGATCATTTTGAGACTTTGTTGTCAAGATAGATCTGAAGCTGACTGTGCTTAAGCTCATGTATATTGTATTGTGGCGCATATTGGAAGAAGCCTATGTCCAGCAGTGGACTGCGATGGGCTTATTGATTGTTTGATTGATTGTATTGTCTCTTAAGACTAAGATTGATCTATTAGGACAGCAAACAAACTCATACTCATCGTTTAAACTTGGTAAGCGCGTTCGACGCTAAACAATAGACGCTGCATTCGAGAATACGCGCAAAATAATACAATCTTTAACTTGACAAATTAACGAGCTCTGTCTCTAAAGTTTTGAAATGAGTTTTTCAGTCGACAGCACATTATTATATTCTCATCGTTAGACATCTTATAATGACGACATTACTTGCCATTTTAATAAAAACACAATTCGTGTAGAGGTCGTACAATACGAATATTTGCACCTAGAAACGTATTACATAATCTCTACTTGTTAAGTCTACAAAAAATACAGAGCTTATTGTTGAATACGTAAAAGTTTTCGTAAATTGAATACTATTGTGTCTCTAATATATTTGTAGAAAGAAAGTTGGTAGGTATTATTTTATGTCATTATTCGCCTTTGGAAATTGTGGTTAGGTACGCGCACCTGTACGACCTCAAAGTTACACTATCACAAAAACACCCGCACCTACGAACTTTATTTTAAGAACCCTTTACATATCGACACCTCTGGGTTCAATTGGCGTATAAACCATTTTGGCCAAAATGAGTTATATACACCGTTTAGTTCAGAATTTTTTTCTCTATCGATCTGTATATTTAAAATGTTCAAATTCGCAAAAAAAATGCTTTTACGACCCAAAAAATTTAGATCATCCTACCACAAAAAAGATAAAATGTTAATGTAACAGCCAAATTTTTCGTTTTTAAATTTTTAGTAAGACGTTATGACCAAGATTTTTACCAACCCGGGGCGTAAGATCTGCCTTGATTGTAAATGGTTTTTACACCGTGACGAATAAATATATTTCTTAAACGTAATTTAAAATTGAGTTCGTAAATCCAAACATTTAAATAACATATGGACGTATAAACCATATCCATTGCAAAAAATGGTATTAAATTTTAGACTTTATTGCTATAGAATTAAAGTCCAAAATTAAATGACAATATTTTTACTACACCCTTTCGTTCACTCTACAATAGGCCATTTAATTTTAGATTTTACATACACTGCTTTATAGTCTTAAATTAAATAGTAAAAATTCAAAAAAAATTATTACAGTGTCCGTGTTATGACGGTGGTTTTGCTTTAGCAGAATCGAGGGCCAGGGCCTCGATTCTGCTAAAGCAAAACCACTGCACGAACAGTCATGTGGGTGACAGGTGTGAGGAGTTTGGACATGCCCACGGCGGTTTTGGACACGGTAGCCGTAACCCAGAGGGTGAGCACATCCTCAAAACGTGTACGGCCTCCGAACTTGCCGTCGTGAACAGGTTCTTCAAAAAGAAAGCCGAACTTCTTGTCACCTGCAAGAGCGGAAAGCACGCTACCCAGATCGATTTCCTACTCACTAAGAGGCATAGAGCTCGAGGTTTTTGACCAGTGTGTGTTACCAGTGATGACTTATGGCACTGAAACGTGGTCCCTCACTATGGGCCTTATGAGTAAGCTCAAAGTAGCCCAACGAGCTATGGAGAGGGCTATGCTCGGAGTCTCTCTGCGAGATCGAATCAGAAATGAGGAGATCCGTAGAAGAACCAAGGTTACCGACATAGCCCAGCGGATTAGCAAGTTGAAATGGCAGTGGGCAGGGCACATAGCACGGAGGACTGATGACCGATGGGGTCGAAAAGTCCTCGAGTGGAGGCCACGTATCGGCAAGCGCAGCGTAGGACATCCACCCACAAGGTGGACAGACGACCTCATAAAGGCCGCGGGAACGCGCTGGATGCGAGACGCTTCCAACCGGTCCTATTGGAGATCTATAGGGGAGGCCTATGTCCAGCAGTGGACTTCCTATGGCTGAAATGATGATGATGATGATGATGAAGAGGCATAGCATCAGCAGGGTGGCCAACTGCAAGGTAGTCCCAAAGTCTCGTCTCAGCTATCGGTGACAAGTGCGCTGATGCTGTAGACAAACCAGTACAGGTTTGCTGGGACAGGATTCAGGCAGCTATCCTTGAGGCGGGGAGGGCGGTGCTCGGTACGTCTAAGGGTGGACGCATCTATGACAGGGACACTTGGTGGTGGAACGACACAGTGCAGAGAGAGATCAGGGTGAAGAAAGCCCTCCTTAAAAAAGTGGCAAGCGTCCAAATCTTTCGATGACCGCGACGCGTACAAAGATGCAAAACGCGTCACCAGGAGAGCGGTAGCCAGGGCCAAACGAGACCACTTGCAACCGCTATATAACAAGTTGGAATCGTCTGAGGGGCAAAAGCTTATCTATAAGTTGGCGCGTTCCACGGCCAAAATGGCGCAGGCTCTGTTCAAGTGCCGCTGAATTAAAGACAAAGACCCTGAAGACAATTTGATGTACGAGGAAGTCGCGGTGAAGGAGAGATGGCTGTGAAAGAGCTACAGATTTAAATAACTGATCATGACTGATAATGTGTGCCATAATTATCTGTTTTATTTAATAAAACTAAGTTAATTTCGTTCCTGGCAGTTTAATTTCGTATATATCGACCACAATTCTGTAGTAAGACTAATATTAATGTAATTCTGCCACATTCTAACAGTATCGAGATTGTTTTTATTAATTATTATGCTATTGATGTGCAAAGTAAATAGTTTTTACAGCAAAAAAATCTACAGTTACGTGCTTTTACATCAGTAAATGTGAACTTAATTTTACCAAATGTGGATATAAGTACAGCTTATATCCATATTTGGTTTTTCATCCAATTTTCATGGGGTGTATACACCATAAATTGGTATTTTCTAAGACGTATATCCATGCTAACTTCCAAACCAAAGAAGATAGATATGATTGAATGATTTAGCCTTCTTCATCCCCAAATTCTAAGAATCTTTCTCTTTGGAATTTTTTATGTAGCTTCTAAAATAAAAAAGTTATGATTTTTTTTCTAAAAATAAAATCGTTTTTTTGCTCTCCTGAAAAGTCGTGTTTTGGTTTATACGCCAATTGAACCCAGAGGTGTCGATATGAGGTCTTATCAGAAATTTAGCTGCGTGCTTCAAAAAACATACACACATCAATAAAGTTTTATTTTGCATTTCAAGCTATAACTTACAAAAAAAAAATGTAAAACAACTTTTAATATCAATTTGTTGATGGCATATTTCTTTTGTTGCTTCCAAAATGTAATTTTAGGTCCCTATCTACTTAAACTTTTATGTATTTTTTTGAAATCTGATTCATAATCTAAAGTTTCTGCAATGAGTGCGTGATTCAGTTAGAAGTGAAAAAGAAAACGAAATGTAGGCGAACATTATTTTTTATTACAAATCCTGAGACAGTTTTGAATCGTGTACGTAACACAGATCACTGCGAATTATATCTGATGCACTGGATCTAATAATATAGATATATTGATATAATAACTCGTGTGAGAACCGTGGCAGCCACCAGTTCACATAACAGTTAATGCTCTCATCTAAAACAAACTGCCGCAACTATTTGTGACAATATAATAATTGCTTGTGAACATATCGCCATATTTATTAGCAGGATCGCGGTCGTTTCAGCACAATATTTATACGTCCACCCACACAGCCCACACTATCTTAGATGTGAACTGTACAAGCAAAAGGAATAAGGCGTCAAGGCATAACGCAATGAATGGGATTTTCTTTGATTATACCTTACGCCTTCCTGCCTGTAAATCCGATAGTTAAATTCTTTAGCGCAACCCCTCCCATATTAAAGGCTTATACTGGCTGGAGGAACTTGTCAATATGTAAGGTATCCTCTCTTATATTAATCTGAAGCGCTCGAGTAACTCCCAAAATTCCTTCTAGGTCTCCCCTACCATACCTATCGATAAATTTGCTTTATACGTATGTATGATCGCGATGTGTAGAGAACAGAACTTACATACGTGCCTACGACCGACTTCGTATTATATAGATTACAAATAAATAAATGGTTGTTGGTTGCATCGGTATATCACTATTTACTGTATCTGATAATATTCAGCAACAGAAACCATTAGGCTAATTAGGAAGACTATCGTGGTAGCCACAATGTTTTTATCTATGCAATTACTAGGTAGGTACCTATAATGAGGTGCATAGATATACATATTATGAATGATATAGATAAGATTATAGTATTTTGCAGATATAGAGCTGCTTATAGAATTGCTTGGAATAGTTTAAACCAATAAAATATCCATTACATTTTTGTCAACCTAATACATTCCTTACACGCTGTGACGACACCCACGGGGACAGAATTGGTCCTTTTATTTCACTTTGCCAGAAACCTATCTTTTTCAAGCCTCAGGTATTTGTACATTTGCCTATAATTCTTAAATCGATATTTCTAAATCGATATTACGTACTGATTTACACAACAAAAGGATTGATGTTATACTGTTCTTGCTATAAAAAGTAGGGATGCTACTTATGCCTAGTTTTTCCGTAATTTTTTTTTCAGGTGGCAATATGATGTTAGATACTCAACGATATGTAAGAAGGAAGCTGATTCTCCCTTGCATATCGTAATTCATCGAAAAATTGGGGGACACGGAGAAATAAAGGTAAGTAATGCCACGGTAATACGTGGTAAAGTTGAAGAGTTTCCCATAAATCGTGTGAAGCGCAATACAGTGCTACTAAACGTCAATATTACATGACAGTGGTACTTCCCCCGTCCAGTCGGCATTTTTAGCAAGTAAACGTATGACTCTGCTTACCGCCGCGAGGTGCAAATTGTTAATATTTATTTTAACACCTCCTAGTTAACCTTGACACAAAAAGCAAGATACTTAAGCGTTTTGTGAACATCATCATCACTTGAATGCCCTTGTCCTAATTATTTGGGGTCGGCGCAACAAGTATACCATTTTGCTATGTGCTTGTTGCTTGCTGCTTTGGTGTGTAAACCCCATTGTGTCACACTGTTGCTCGATGACTAAGTACATTTTTGTCAACTAGTAAACGCTGCTAAATATTGGTGTTGGGGTGTAAAAATTGTGGTGACCGCATACGACAACTTCAGATGCACGCAGCACATACGCGTAATTCATTGCAGCTTCTCAATGGTCCCCTTTGTCCGTATCGGAGTTTAATAAGTGATGGGTACGGTGTACGGTGTATCTGCTGCAGGCGTCTGCAGCTGTCATATGTGATCGGCTTCGGAATCATACCTTAAGAGTGCGTATAAAGCTAGAAAAAAATCAGATTTCACCCGCACCCCTCACACGTCCCGCTCTCGCCTGTCGTCGCTCCGGCAAGTCCGCCACCTATTTTGTGTGGCAGCGACCCGCCATTCTTGTACGAAGGCGCACAGTATACCCAAAATAATCAGATAAAATTGTCAAAATACGAGTTGCATCATTAACAATCTACTTATACTTTGAAAACACAATAAATTTATAATTTTTAGTGATAGATAAAATGTAAAGGTAAGTAAAATAATCATACTGGCTTAAAATATAGTGGTGGTTCATCAAAAATTGAATGCATATTTTTTGAAATCGTCAAATTATATTCATATTAAGACATTTTTAATACGATAGAAAATAATCCTATTAATATTTTTTGGTATAAGGAATATTTGACGATTTGGGAAAAACAATGCTTTTGGTTTTTGTTTATCATCACATCTAGCGATGTGCCTCTATATGTGATATTTATATATACCCAGATTTTTTTTTTTTGCGAATTCAATTACTTTAATACTAATCCTGAGTCGGGTCATCCAACTATACTTCAAACTGAAACATTACTTTTGTTAGAAGCAAATAAAATGGAGAGGTAAGTAATAAAATAAAATTTTAATACATTTTCACTGTGTTGTTAGTTTTAATTTGTTTTTTTTTAGATAAAAATAAATCTCCCTAAGTGCTGTAACGATTCGCTGAATAATTTTACAGATAGTGCAGAAATAATATAAAAAAGTAAGTTATAGAAATATTTATTTCAATAATAATTAAAAATTCTTACTTATATTATATACTATCAATTTTGTTATAGGTGGATAAGAATTGCTTTTGGATGAAATTTTGAAGATTTACAATGAGAAAAAAAAATCGACTTCGGGTGGATTCGAACCCGCGATCTTTCCCTTACAGGGGGAATGCTCTGACCGCTAAGCCACCGAAGCCCGCACGAAGCCGACTCAAATTCCTCTATAATTTCTGTCTTTGGGGTGACGGTGGAGCCATCTACCGATACTCATACGAGCTATCGGAACCGATGAATGATTTTACAAATTTTTTAAACATTGATTTTTGATGACTCCGCCCAAACAATGGAATGAAATTTTGAAGCATTCATTTATTATGCTGATTGCTCAAATCGATTTACAAAGAGAAAAGATAATCGAATTCGGGCGAGAATTGCTTGGTTTACATTATTTATTATGGTTATTTTGTTTTTCAGATACCATCTCTGACTTATAGATACTTCTTAAAAACAAACAATATTATGTTATATGTAGAAAACGGAATGGAACGAGATGAACGCTGACGAGCGAAAAGGATATAAGATAAAATTTATATAAAAGATTGGCAATAAACTTGCGAAGTTTTATTTCATGTACAGTTAGCAAAACAGATAAGTATGCAGGTAAAGCTTTTTTTTCTAAAATACTGCAATATACTTTTATAACATACAGTATTTTCTGGAAATAATCAATCCTTATAGAACGACCCAGGATACATCTGTTTTGCTGATTACACCATACAAAAAATACAATCTTTAACTTTGCAGTAAGCACAGCTCTTTTTAATTTATTATATAATAGAAATTATGTGGAAATTCAATAACAGAAAACTATTTTAAATCGTATAGTGGTTTACTCTCGTGCAATCTATTGCTTCTTTGGTTTTTTCTTTTTATCTGTCTTTGGCCAATTATACATAAATGTGGTTCAATATTACTGACGAACATTGTGTATAATATATGGTTGCCCTATTTTATCATTATACGTACGTATAAGAAGCTAGGGCTGCCTGAGAGTAATGATCCCTGACATATTGAATCAAGGCTGGCTAAAATGTACCGCTCATACCGCTTTCGTGCAAAATTTCCATCACAATAATTTGGATCTAGTTCTCTCAAAACTTCAACTTTCTCTAAAGGTTTAATGGGAGATCTGTAAAAATAATTGCAAATTAATGACAAATCAATCACATAAGCATTGCATTGCTATTTTAATCTACTTGTAGATAATTTGATATAAATGCTAAATTGACAAAAAAGGGACTTGAATGCCAGAGACGCGGACATTGGCGTTCCAGCGCTCTTACTCTGAGCTATCCTTCCACGGGCGGTCTTCCGCGTTCCGTGTGGTCAATTTTGGATACTTACCATGCTGTTTGAGTTTGTGAACATTTGGTACTAATGTGAATGACCATGTTAATCTCAAATCATATCATTCTACTTGTACATGTTCATATTAAGTTGCATATTTTACTGAAATGTTTTCTGAATGTGAGAAAAAACAATTGCAATAAACTAACAAAGATGATGAAAGTCTTTTACGCGATTCGACCGGATCGGATTCATCAGCTTGTGTGATATTACGAGCTGAAGCAACTCTGAAATGCATTAAAATTTATAAAATTGAAAAATGTATAAATACTTTCGCAATATATAATTATATTAGTGCTATAAAAATAACATTACATACAATAAACGGTTCTCTATTTTTATTCCTACAATTTTATGTCATAATTTAACATTGCATAATGTTACTTGTCCTAACATTATATACGCATAATACTCATTTACCATAACTTTTTAATCATAATTTTTTTAATCCTATTTACTATAAGCATAATATTTTATAAGCATACTGTCTCAAAGCATAAGTTTACTTAAGCATAACGACGCGTAACCATAACTATTTTAAGCATACAAATTATATTGACTAAATAAAGTTCTACATGGTTATAAAAAAAAATAACCACGAAGGCCTAATGCGGGAGCTTGGCTCCGCTCCGCTCCCGCATTAGCCTTCTAACCTAATCTATCCAAGTCGGAATCAGAGGCTTTCTCAATAAATCTATCACTGTCTGTTAAGAAATTATTATTTCTTTTTGATCATTATGCCAAATAACTATTAGACAAATAAACAATATGCTTTACAACTTTATGCATATCGACACCTCTGGGTTCAATTGGCGTATAAACCAAAACACGACTTTTCAGGAGAGCAAAAAAACGATTTTATTTTTAGAAAAAAAATCATAACTTTTTTATTTTAGAAGCTACATAAAAAATTCCAAAGAGAAAGATTCTTAGAATTTGGGGATGAAGAAGGCTAAATCATTCAATCATATCTATCTTCTTTGGTTTGGAAGTTAGCATGGATATACGTCTTAGAAAATACCAATTTATGGTGTATACACCCCATGAAAATTGGATGAAAAACCAAATATGGATATAAGCTGTACTTATATCCACATTTGGTAAAATTAAGTTCACATTTACTGATGTAAAAGCACGTAACTGTAGATTTTTTTGCTGTAAAAACTATTTACTTTGCACATCAATAGCATAATAATTAATAAAAACAATCTCGATACTGTTAGAATGTGGCAGAATTACATTAATATTAGTCTTACTACAGAATTGTGGTCGATATATACGAAATTAAACTGCCAGGAACGAAATTAACTTAGTTTTATTAAATAAAACAGATAATTATGGCACACATTATCAGTCATGATCAGTTATTTAAATCTGTAGCTCTTTCACAGCCATCTCTCCTTCACCGCGACTTCCTCGTACATCAAATTGTCTTCAGGGTCTTTGTCTTTAATTCAGCGGCACTTGAACAGAGCCTGCGCCATTTTGGCCGTGGAACGCGCCAACTTATAGATAAGCTTTTGCCCCTCAGACGATTCCAACTTGTTATATAGCGGTTGCAAGTGGTCTCGTTTGGCCCTGGCTACCGCTCTCCTGGTGACGCGTTTTGCATCTTTGTACGCGTCGCGGTCATCGAAAGATTTGGACGCTTGCCACTTTTTTAAGGAGGGCTTTCTTCACCCTGATCTCTCTCTGCACTGTGTCGTTCCACCACCAAGTGTCCCTGTCATAGATGCGTCCACCCTTAGACGTACCGAGCACCGCCCTCCCCGCCTCAAGGATAGCTGCCTGAATCCTGTCCCAGCAAACCTGTACTGGTTTGTCTACAGCATCAGCGCACTTGTCACCGATAGCTGAGACGAGACTTTGGGACTACCTTGCAGTTGGCCACCCTGCTGATGCTATGCCTCTTCATCATCATCATCATCATCATTTCAGCCATAGGAAGTCCACTGCTGGACATAGGCCTCCCCTATAGATCTCCAATAGGACCGGTTGGAAGCGTCTCGCATCCAGCGCGTTCCCGCGGCCTTTATGAGGTCGTCTGTCCACCTTGTGGGTGGATGTCCTACGCTGCGCTTGCCGATACGTGGCCTCCACTCGAGGACTTTTCGACCCCATCGGTCATCAGTCCTCCGTGCTATGTGCCCTGCCCACTGCCATTTCAACTTGCTAATCCGCTGGGCTATGTCGGTAACCTTGGTTCTTCTACGGATCTCCTCATTTCTGATTCGATCTCGCAGAGAGACTCCGAGCATAGCCCTCTCCATAGCTCGTTGGGCTACTTTGAGCTTACTCATAAGGCCCATAGTGAGGGACCACGTTTCAGTGCCATAAGTCATCACTGGTAACACACACTGGTCAAAAACCTCGAGCTCTATGCCTCTTAGTGAGTAGGAAATCGATCTGGGTAGCGTGCTTTCCGCTCTTGCAGGTGACAAGAAGTTCGGCTTTCTTTTTGAAGAACCTGTTCACGACGGCAAGTTCGGAGGCCGTACACGTTTTGAGGATGTGCTCACCCTCTGGGTTACGGCTACCGTGTCCAAAACCGCCGTGGGCATGTCCAAACTCCTCACACCTGTCACCCACATGACTGTTCGTGCAGTGGTTTTGCTTTAGCAGAATCGAGGCCCTGGCCCTCGATTCTGCTAAAGCAAAACCACCGTCATAACACGGACACTGTAATAATTTTTTTTGAATTTTTACTATTTAATTTAAGACTATAAAGCAGTGTATGTAAAATCTAAAATTAAATGGCCTATTGTAGAGTGAACGAAAGGGTGTAGTAAAAATATTGTCATTTAATTTTGGACTTTAATTCTATAGCAATAAAGTCTAAAATTTAATACCATTTTTTGCAATGGATATGGTTTATACGTCCATATGTTATTTAAATGTTTGGATTTACGAACTCAATTTTAAATTACGTTTAAGAAATATATTTATTCGTCACGGTGTAAAAACCATTTACAATCAAGGCAGATCTTACGCCCCGGGTTGGTAAAAATCTTGGTCATAACGTCTTACTAAAAATTTAAAAACGAAAAATTTGGCTGTTACATTAACATTTTATCTTTTTTGTGGTAGGATGATCTAAATTTTTTGGGTCGTAAAAGCATTTTTTTTGCGAATTTGAACATTTTAAATATACAGATCGATAGAGAAAAAAATTCTGAACTAAACGGTGTATATAACTCATTTTGGCCAAAATGGTTTATACGCCAATTGAACCCAGAGGTGTCGATATCAAAGTTATGAATAAAAACATTAGGATATACAATATTTATAATAATATACGTTTATTTCAGAATTTCTTCCATCGATTTATTTATTTATGCTTATGATGCTGATGCTTATATGCTGATTTATTTATGCTTAATAACATAGTATGCTAAAAACCAATTATGGCACACTATTATTATGACAAAGAAAATTATGCCTAACTGGTTATGACAATTTAAATTAGGACAAAAACCATTATGAGAAAAAATGGGATCCCACAAAAACACGCGAGTGGTCAAAAACATCTATTTGATTTGCATATACTATACCCGAGCCGACATTACTCCAGAGTTACCTAGCAACGGTGGATATTTAGTAACAAACTAAAGAAAGTAAAATAATATAGATATACGTACCTTCGAAAATTAGCCATAAGTTGAATTCTTAGTTTCTTATGTTCTCTTTTAGAGTGTTTCTTTTATATTTTTTTATTTGGCTCATTTTCAATGAACTTTCTTGACACGGAAAACAGAAATACAGTCCTCCCGTCTCAACGGGGCGAGCCCGACTAGTTGATGAAACAACAGATGGCCGACACCTCGCGTCAGGTGCGATATAAAGAGAGCTTTAAGCGCGGAATAAGAACATCGTAAGCGACAAATTAGTTTTTTTTAATTACTCGTAAAATCCACATAATTTTTTCAAAGTGAATGTTGAGTCACTTGGTTATATAATTTTACACTTTGTATTCAAATATTGACTCAGTTGTATGCATAATATTGGAAATAAATTGATTTTAGTAGTAAATTAGGCACAACTTTGTGATTTTATTCTATCGATAAAATATTAATATTTTATGTTTTCACCATGACCAGTCCCTTTACATATAACGTATTTTCTATTAAAAAAACCCAGCTCATTTGTGGCTTACTTTCGGGTATAAAAATCAAAATCTACGATCGGCAATTTAGCTTTATACCCCCTCTTAAGGGGGCCACACGCCAAAGCAGCAATATACCACGCCGCAAATTAATAAGGCGTAAATAAGTAAATTTGCCGAGTGCTTGCTGCTTTGGTGTATGACCCCCTTAGTGGTTGAGAAAAAAATCTCATCGTGTCACACTGTTACTCGATGATTAAGTACATTTTTGTTAACTAGTAACACTGCTAAATATTGGTATTAATGGATGGAAATAAAAAGTCGCATCACAATATTACTGGATGCAACATTTTTGTCCCAATCATTTATATTCCTGTCAGAATTCGGGTATTTGCATTGGTCTGGTCGTGCCTCGGAGAGCACGTTAAGCCGTCGGTCCCGGTTGCCATAAGAACATCTATGGCAGTCGTTACGGGTAGTTGGTGCATCTCCTCAATTGCTCTTTTCGTTGCCATAATTTAAATACTTTCACAGCAGTGGACTTCCTGTGGCTGAAATGATGATGATGATGATGATATACTTTCACGCAATCCAGCCATCGTTTCTTCGGCCTCTTGACCCTCATCATCTGCATCATCATCATCTGCATATAGACGTATTCTCCTGATTGCATCCGTGGCCAAGATGACCTCGAAGCTCAGGGTCCGCCTTCCGGCTCTTCCTCCTCCACTCTTGACCCTAATTTATTTGCTGACCCTAATAAAATTGCTAATTTATTTATTTAGACATTATGCACAAATGCCCAGGCGGACTTAATGTCACAGGTATTCTCTACCAGTATGGGGTAGTGCAGAGGAAGACTCAGTAAGTGCATTATTGAGAATAACATTTTGAACAGCAACGGACTTTGTCTTTAACCTTGATATGTAAGTTCTAGAACAGTACGCGTGCCATCCCTAGCTGGTACATATAAGATTGCACAATCAAGACCTATTTAAATAGGAAATTGTTTGGTATTGAGAACAACAACACCATTTGACTGCATCGGCGCATCGATAACGAATCGTTCTCAACACATGACTTTCGACGTTTGACCCCGAATTCATCATGCTCGTAAATTCGTCTACGCAACAATGTCTCGAAATACGATGTGAGTTGAACTTTCTTGGAAATTAGCTCAAAACTAAGTATAGCTCGGGACACGTATCTTGGACGTAAATCGCGAGACAAACGAGACCCTGGCGCGTGCGGATTGTTTTGTAATAAACTATGCTTGGTGGATTTGGGGGTTTACTAATGTTTGGCAAAAAACGTTTTCCAAAATGTCACATGCCAAAGTATGTTTCCCAAATTTTCATTTGGCAAAAAAACATTTGGCAAAACCAGTTTTCTAGCAGTTCCAATCTAAGCCGTTACAAACTACGCCTTTACAAAATAAAGCATTTGCTAAATGTATATTTCACTTAATGAAAATTGAGCAAGTAAAAATTTGCCAAATGAATATTTGACCAAGTGATTAAAATGCGAAATGTAAATTTGCTAAAGATTCTTTTGGCAAATAAAAATTTGCGATAAGTTTTTTGGGAAGTGAAATTTGACGAAACATATTTTGCCAAACGGCAGGATCCCGGATTTGGGCTCTTCCACCGCAGTAGTACCCCGTGCTATACTCAAAAGACACCCAAGAAACGTACACTGCGCGTAAAGAGCACATTTTAGGTCCAAGATATATGTCCCGAGCAATATAAATAGACGTTATGCAAATGATAACAAAAAACTAGTCATAACATTTCAACTCTATTGTAATGCGTTTGCAAAAATATTACGTAACGCATTCAAATTTCAGTTCAAATGTAAACAACTAGCTCCCGTAATGGCATCGTAGAAGTAGACTCGTGTTGCTCAAGTCTCCGACCAATGAGATGAGGGGTTTCTGTTGCGTGAAAGATTTTATTGGTCTAGTTTTTAGTACCTACCATACTACAGGGGATGGCCATCTACCATCACTTCTACAGGTGTAATGTCGAATATAATGACGAATTTATTAAGATATAAAATAGCGAATACAGTTCAGGCGAGACTCGAACCAGCGATCTATCCTTTACAGAGGAAATGCTCTAGCCACCGAGCCTCACCCGAAGTTGATCCATTTTTTTCTATACATCCGGTCTTGGGGCGACGGTGGCTGTCTATATCGATTTAAGAAGTTTAGCATACTAAATGCTTAAAAATTTCATTCAAGAATGAAGAATGTATGGTATTTGACGTTCATGACTGACTGTCATATACGTCAAATCCCATACATTTATCATTCTATTCTACAATATGTCTATGTCTAGGGGGGCTGTTCTTTCAATAGTCAAAATATGGTCAGCTCTGAGTTTAATTATATTGTTGCTCCTATTTACGTTTTATCGATAAGGTTTAAACTTGAGGTCGTACTTACGTAGCTAGCACGCGTTATTACACCGAGAAATGTTGCAATATTGTCAAGAAGTAAACAAAATGTAAATCGGGATTTTGTGACCTCATTCATACATAGTAGATATCATACATTTTATTATACGCGTATCGTAGTTGTAGCACGTGTGTTGGTAAATTAAGATGAAGCTATATAAAGATAGAGTTACTTTAGTAATTACTAGATAGATGATAATTATAGTCATCTGATAAATCCAGTAAGTTATACTTGAAGTGCAAAATTTAATTAATAAGTAAATATTCTAGGCCATAATACTATTTTATTGCACACTACATATTATATTGTTTTCCAAGTAACTTAAGTCGTAGAACCAAAAATAAAAACTTATATACAGGGACTACAGTTTAGAAATCTTCTATCGTACCTGGAGGAAAAATATTTAAATACTGGAGATAGCTAATTTCACTCAAGGGAAACCTTCCCTTATTTTTAAAAAGAAACAAAACTGCACTCCTTGATTTCCGAAAAATCGCTGGCTACATCTAGTAATCGATCCGACTAAAATTCGAAAAATAATCCTGATTTTTATGGCATCAGTCGATGGGATCAATAATTTTTATCAATGACATCATGATCGTTTTTGACATTTAGTAGAATGAGATTAGCTCGAGGCTGAATTTTGAACAAACCTCCAGCTTAAGACTTCGTACCATGTCGTCGATATAGCGCGATTATAGTTTTTATGTTTCGGGACTTAGATCATGTTCAGGAGGTTCTTCAAGTGAACGGGTATGTTACGAGTTCTAGAAAGCCGCGACGTGTACCGAGGAAGATGTTACCGGGTGTTGACCGCCAACCGGCGTACATGCCATATGTGAAAGGTATAACGGACAAGATCGGATCCTGCTTACGGAAGTTTTCCATTAAGACTATCTTCAAACCGTGCGCCAAAGTAGCGAAATATGTGCGAACATCGAAGGACGTCATACCTCTACAAACACCAGGTGTCTACAAAGTGGATTGCAGCTGCGGTAGTTCCTACATAGGCCAAACGAAGCGAACCATTGCAGAAAGGGTCAGAGAACATATCGCGGCTGTGAAAAACCGTCAGCACAATAAATCGGCAGTAGCAGAACATCTTGAGTCGGGGGCCAATCACTGGATTGAGTTTCATCAGCCTAGAGTCCTCTCCACTGATCGCCACTATTATCCACGGATTGTGCGTGAAGCTATTGAAATCAAAAAATATAAAAATTTCAATAGGGAAGATGGATTCAGGCTGTCTGGGACGTGGAATCCAGTGATTAAATTACTCAAACCCAAAAACACAGTGCCATTAAAAACTGACGTAGTGAGTGTTGTGTGTCGCCAGCCTTACCATTCACAAATAAGTAGTGGAGGGTAGGCACACAAATTAATCCCGCGCACCTCTCGACGCTCGCAGACCAGTCAAGTCGTGACCACGGGTGCTGCAACGCACCCGAAACGTCGGCACAAGTAAGTTCCAAATAATAATTAATCGCGATAAGTCCCGAAACATAAAAACTATGAGTTTACACCGCGATAGTTTAAAAATAGCGCGATTAGCCAGCCACATTCAGCTAAACATAGCGCTTCACCTTCAATTATGAAATGGACTCAGCAGTAATAGTTCACGTGCAATAACCGACTGATCTGACTCGCCGGCTACCGATATAGATATTTACGTAACGCGAAACGTAAACACGACAGACATTGATGCAAGCGATTTTTGTTTAGTTATACGCTACATTCATAGCCTATGTGGCGTAGCGGTAGTGAACGCCGCCGCTACGCAGCAGGCGCGGGTTCAATCCCCGCTCAGTGCAAATATTTGTATGCATGAGTACGGGTATTTGAATTGGTCTGCTCGTGTCTCGGAGAGCACGTTAAGCCGTCGGTCCTGGTTGCAATACGAACATCTAGTAGTCGTTACGGGTAGTTGGGAGCCCTAAAATGTTCAACAACAACGGTCTAAAATATCGAGGTCCAGCCAAATCCGCAGTTAAGACTGGTAAAGCGGACCCCAGACTCTGAGGTCAAAGCTTCGGATGCGACTGGGAATTAACGCTAGGATGAAGAAGAAGATAATGCGTCGACACCATTGCCCCGCCCCTACCCTATATACCTGGCACGGCTAGCTGTGCCGGTGCTGTTGCTGCTTCTGCAGAGGCTCTTAAAAGACACAAATACTCACATCGGAGATTATAAATGTGTACTGAATGGAGTAGAAACGTTGGGGTCATGGGGTCTGAGGGCCCGCAATCGCTTCAGGGAGATTGCGAAGAGTATGGTCGACGCTTCTCGTGACGGCTGGCCTTTTTTTTAGGTCAGAGAATAAGCACGATGACTGAAAAGGTTGATACGGTTTCGAAATGTGCCATGGGTAAAGCCGGGGCGGGTCGGCTAGTTGTAGAATATTTAGTTTGTTATATTATTATTATACCCAGCTGCACTCATATTACTAGAGTTTCCGTTTAACAAACAATTTCTAAGGTCAAGTGGTAGATACTTGTGTAGCTTCAAGTTGCATCCTACTTTACCAACAGTTAAAATATCTGGTTACATAGGCTAGACATTTTTAGTTTGCTTCAACTAATGTGTGTATATTAGCCCTCTTAAATTCTATTTAACACTAGCCTTCAGCCCGCGGCTTCGGTTCTACTCAAGCGATCGCGATCAAACAAACGTTAAATTTTAAGTCTGACCAAGACGTTTCTAACAAAAAAAGTGTCAAGAATTACAAATTTTTTTTTTTCAGTATCGTTAATATAATCTTCAATGTACAGACACAACCACCATATAACTCTAATAAATAGTGTAAATAATTTATCAGAAATGGATAAACATAAAACCTAGACTTTCTTGCAAAAAATAATCTAAAAATGTTTTGCAATTGCCCAGTTGGACAAGTAATGCAATGCGCAAAAACATAATAGAATGCCCACAACACAACTTGTCAGACGGATTTATAACCCGCAGACTGGGGGCTTTAATTACTTTTTAATTACAAAATACTAAGTAAGTACCCACCTATGCGAAATTATACATTTTATATTAACGGTATATGTAAAGATTTTTTCAACCCTTACGACCTCCTAGTTTGGACTCTATTCCAAGAATATCCATTCGACCTCATTTTGACTTCTTCATAGATGAGGTCCAAATTTTGAGGTCGAACGGGTACGTAGCCCACCGATCAAAATGTCAATAAAATTGTACCAAGGAAGGCCGCTTCATGGTTGTAACGATTCTGTTTACGGTGAGCGTTATCACACGTTCGTTTTCCACAACGACTTTGAGATATAGTTTATAAATAAATGTTTCCTCGCGTGGTCCGTTTGTGTTTATTCAGTGATTAATGCATTAAAACTTTGTACAGTTGTTATCGGCGATTGTGTTGAAGGTTTCTGAATAAAAACAAACTTAATAATTGAAAGGTGCATTGCAATACATCCCGGAAAATTAATTAGTGCAAATAAATGTTTCGTTTTGGTAAGGCCTTTTTTGTTTCGCAATGGCAATAAGACTAAGATAAAATGTAGCCTGAATATCTTCTATTTTCATTTAATAGCGAAGTTATTAAGTATCAGTGAGCACCATTCTTATTCCCAGTCGCCCCTTTCCTCTGCAGGTGTACTGTATGATACACTTGTATGATACCTCTGTTTCTTTACTACACAAGAGGCGGAAAAATGTTTCTCCTATAAGTTAGTTTATTTTCCAATAATTTCGAGTATATTTTCTTCTTTGATGACGACGTAGCGTGACAATTTTCTAAAACTCAGAGTGAGAAACTTAGCTTAGTTTGGGTCACGATAAAGCTGTGTAAATGATCCAGAAACCGTAGAATAGATACACTTTTTTTTATAAAATATGTTTTCCATAATATAACGAGTCAAAGTCTCTTCTAGTCAATCAGTAAACAACAAACTCATAGCAAAAGTCCGCTTAGTACCTACGTGCAATGGTTCGAAACGTCTAGCCATACAACCCCTAACATATCGATCACAAAAATACCCATTCGACCTCATTTTTAGACTCTTTCTTATATGAGGTCCAAACTTTGAGGTCGTACGGGTACGTAGTCCGCTGAACGACAGTCTACACAAAAATGTCTATAAGGTCTATACCATTGTACGACAACCCCTAAAATATCGATCGCTTGAAGCTAGTCTAGACTAAAATAGCTTTAAGGTAGGGGGTGTATTAAAGTTCCATATAGAAGGAAAACGTCCTTTTTAACAATTTATTGCTACGAAATCGTCTTTCTAATATAAATTCAAATTTAGTTTTGTGAAGGGCAACGTACTGTGAGCAAAGTCTAGACTGTGATTGATCGATTTAAACTGAATTCTGCGAGACCTGTCTAGACACAAGTCTTTTGTATGCAAGGAACGAACTTAAACATTATTGTAGAAAGTGTGCGTAGTGAAATAAAAAAATAATTTAAAAAATGTGTTGTTAGTTTTAGTTCCCGACACATTTCGATAGCTCTTCAGCCGTCAAGATCACGTGAAGACTAGGCGTGAATTTGTATAGAAAAGGCATAAGGCACAAACAAAGGAAAATAGCTAAGTATCGAGGTGATATTGTTCGGTTTTCATGTCTATATATTTGATTTTACTTTACCATACGCCTTATGCCTTTACAAGCCTAACATAATGATCGTGTCATATGTCTCGGGTCTTGAAGTGATAAGGGCTAAGTGCTATATAAGTAAGTAAAGTACCATAATCTTAATTCAGATTCAAAAACCCATTAAAGGGGATTGGGTAATCTAGTATGGACAGTGGCGTTCTTAATTTTTTCAGCGGCCATAATTAATTTTGATACCACTTCATTGTACTGTGTTAAACACACGTACAAAATGTCATTATTTTCATTGTAAGTAATATCGGAGCTGCGATATACAGGGTGGAACATTTCGACTTTACCTTGAAGGAAAGTACCCTCATACTAAAGATAGCGAATTTTACTTAAAGGAAACTTCACCTTATTTTTTAAAAGAAACAAAACTGCATTCAAAGACTTTTGAAAATGCCACACCCGGTAGTCGAACCGACTAATATTTTACAAAACCTTCTTTTTCATGGACTTCCTTTTATTTAATTTACCAAGTTTGTTAGAGAGATTTGATCCCTATGATCGACCCTATCGACTGATGTAATAAAAATACAGGGTGTTATTTTTTCGAATTGTAGTCGGTTCGATTATAAGGCCTGGCAAACGATTTTTCAGCATTCCTTAAATGCAGTGCTGGTTCTTTTTTTAAAACACACTAAACTGTATTCAAAGTTTTCTGAAAATGCCACACACGGTAGTCGAACCGGGTACGAGCACCTACTCTTACTACCGGAGATAGTTAATTTCATTCAAAGGAAACACTCTCTTATTTACAAAATAATACAAAGCTGCATTTAAGGAATTTCGAAAGATCGCTTGCCACGCCCTGTAATCGAACCGACTAAAATTCTAAAAAATAACACCTTATATTTTTATTGCATCAATCGATAGGGTTGATCATAAGGATCTAATCTCTCTAACAAACTTGGTAAATTAAATGAAAGGAAATCCATGAAATAGAAGATTTAGAAAGATTTTATTCGGTTCGACTACTAGGTGTGGCATTTTCAGAAAACTTTGAATACAGTTTAGTGTGTTTTGGAAAAAGAAACAGCCCTGCATTGAAGGAATGCTGAAAAATCATTTGCCACGCCTCATAATCGAACCGACTACAATTTGAAAAAATAACACCCTGTATTTTTATTGCATCAATCGATAGGGTCAATTATAAGGATCAAATCTCTTTAACAAACTTGGTAAATTAAATAAAAGGAAATCCATGAAATAGAAGATTTAGAAAGATTTTAGTCGGTTCGACTATCGGGTGTGGCATTTTCGGAAAACTTTGAATACAGTTTAGTATGTTTTTAAAAAAGAAATAGAACTGCATTTAAAGAATGCTGAAAAATCGTTTGCCCCGCCCTATAATCGAACAATTCGAAAAAATAACACCCTATATTTTTATTGCATCAATCGATAGGGTCGATCATAAGGATCAAATCTCTCTAACAAACTTGGTAAATTAAATAAAAGGAAATCCATGAAATAGAAGATTTTAGAAGATTTAGGAAGATTTTAGTCGGTTCGACTACCGGGTGTGGCATTTTCAGAAAACTTTGCATACAGTTTAGTATGTTTTTAAAAAAGAAACAGAACTGCATTTAAGGAATGCTGAAAACTCGTTTACCACGCCTTATAATCGAACCGACTACAATTCGAAAAAATAACACCCTGTATTTTTATTACATCAATCTATAGGGTCGATCATAAGGTTCAAATCTCTCTAACAAACTTGGTAAATTAAGTAAAAGGAAATCTATGAAATAGAAGGTTAAAGGAAGATTTTAGTCGGTTCGACTACCGGGTGTGGCATTTTCAGAAAACTATGAATGCAGTCTTGATTCTTTTTAAAAATAAGGGAATGTTTCTTTTCAGTGGAATTCGCTATCTTCAGTATTTAGAGTACTTCCATCTAAGTAAAGTTGAAAAATACCACCCTGTATAGCTAAGTCCCGATATAGTTTAGAGAAGTTTGTCCATAGTAACTTTTGATCACTTTATACTGTACTTTCATATTATACCAATTTCATTGATGGCCGCTCAATTCCGACACGACGCCAACATTACCCAACCCCCTTTTACGATTGTTAATTTTACGTTAAACACTGTATTTAATCACCCTTGTCAAAATATACAAAGTATTTAACTTGACTAACCTTTCTTTGTTTATTTAGTTACTAAAGTTGAAAATTATACAGTATATTATTTATTTATCTCGGGTAGTGTTGAAGCTGTAATTAGGCATAATTTGGTAAAGTATTACCAAAGGCTCTTTATTTATTGCTGCAATCATTGTCACTTACCTGAAAAGAAACAAACAACAAAACATAAGTATGACCATTTGAATGAATATCATTCATTAAACGTGAACATCCAGTTAGCTGAATAAATTTTCAGTGGTGATATCCAGCATAAAATTGCCTTCCCACCAGAGATATGCTATGCAGCTATCCTCGTAGGATGTAAAGGTTAAGATGTGAAACTATGTGACTGTTTCTACTGCGCAGCGAGTAACATGTGCTCTGTAACTTCCTACAAATATTCAAAATTCGAATCTAATCTCCAAACAAGACACGCATCGTTCTTATGCACAGATGTTGGTCCGGTACAGGAAAACAAACTAAATAACAGAATATTTCTTTCTGCGTACTAATTCTAAGAAGTACATCGTGATTACCGTTCATGATGTTGTTCATAGAGTTCAAGTTCAGTAAATTTTTCATTGTGTGTAGTATGTATAAATATTAGTGATGTGCCGATCATAACTTTGGCCGACTAGCCGACTAGCCGACTATTCGGTTTCTAAACAGCCGACTAATCGGCCGACTAGTCGGCCAAGCCGATCATGGTTACGGGTATTTCCGGAACGTTTCGTTTAATCGTTCGCGCGAGCCGCACACGCTGATCAATTTTCAAGTTTAGGTGGACGAAATTCAATTTTCTGAAAATGAAAATAGTTAGAAAATGCTCGATCGATACGTGCTTAGGACTATTCTGTACACTTTATGCTACAATTTTTGATTTCAATAAATTATTTGTTTCATCAGATAATAAAGCTCAAAGGTACCGCTCCGCAAGTTGTGTAGATAAAATTTCTCTTTACGAAATGTATCTAGTGCAGTTGATTGTCTCTTGTAGTTTAAGTTGTTTACTGAGAGATTCAATAAATAAAATCGGCCAAGTGCGAGTCGGACTCGCCCATGAAGGGTTCCTTAGTAGCAAAGGCGAAAATTGCGGCTTATGACGTATTAAAAAAAAACTACTGACTGGATCTCGTTCGAACCAATTTTTAGTGGTAGTTTGCATGGCAATTTACATCATATATTTTTTTTAGATTTATCATTCTCTTATTTTAGAAGTTAGAGGGGGGGGGGGGGGGACATTTTTCCACTTTGGAAGTATCTCTCGCGCAAACTATTCAGTTTAGAAAAAAAATATGTTAGAAACCTCAATAGCATTTTTAAAGACCTATCTATAGATTTGATGACGCATGGGTTTGATGAAAAAAAAAATTTTGAGTTTCAGTTTTAAGTATGGGGACCCCCAAAATTTAATGCTTTTTTTATATTTTTGTGTGAAATTTTTAATGCGGTTCACAGAATATTATCTACTTGCCAAGTTTCAACAGCATAGGCCTTCTAGTTTCGGAGAAAAGTGGCTGTGACATACGGACGGACAGACAGACGGACGGACAGACATGACGAATCTATAAGGGTTCCGTTTTTTGCCATTTGGCTACGGAACCCTAAAAAGGTATACGTATACAAATTTTTAAGCTAGTTTTTGTTTCTCAGACCATTATCTTTACAGAAACATATACACTTTTTTACAACTTTAGGTTCTTTAGGAACACCCAACCCTCAGCTATTTTAATTAATGGGATTTTCTTGCCCATTTTTGCCCTTCTTTAACAAGGTTTATGATTTTTTAGATAACAGTGCTCAAAAAAAATATCGATATTTTGTTCAATCTGCTAAAGCATCATCCTCCAATCAAACCTATGATTAAGCAAAACCAAATATATGCTATCTGGCAGTGTATTATATGCCATTGGAGTGCTAAATTTTACTGTTATGGATAAAAAATAAGTTGCAGAATACTATTCATAGCTTTAGAACTTCAGCCGCTTAAAATTGGATAGCTACCAGACTGCTAGAAATTGGATACTAATATTATCTAAGGTACACAAACCAGTAAACCAGTATGAAGCCGGATAGTCGGCGCTCTTTGCCGACTAGTCGCCGACTAATCGGCGACTACAAAAGTGGCCGGATAGTCGGCTTTACCGACTAGTCGGCGACTAGTCGGCACATCTCTAATAAATATGTATATTAGCATAACGATGGTGGTCATAAGTTTTAAGACATAGACTTTTGAACGAAGACCCGGTTCACTCTTGTTGTCAAAAACATGGCTATCAAACGATTGTATGTACAAATCGCCTACACCCAGCCTAAGCTTATGCTTACGTGTATGTTTATGTAACATTAGGTGTGCCCGCGACTCCACCCTCATGGTTTACTGCCTACTATTACTACTTGTGTGCAAGTTTTCTCCTTATAATCCAATCACCGAGTTTCACGTGATTGACTAGCAAAGAAACAAACTCATTTTCGCCTTTGTGATGTAATTTATAAATCATGTCATAGTCAAAACTATAGATGACAGTGTTGCTAGCGTGATTCGTGCCATAGTGATAAGAGCAATCAACAATAATAAATAATCTGATAAGACACGTGCGTGAAAATATACAGTACTTAACTCTCGGTCAAGTATCTGGATCACAAACTTCTCACTGGTAAAGGCAGGGTATAGGACGCTCCCTAGCCTGATGGACTGAAGACCTGAAAAAGGTGGCTGGGACAGACTGGATGCGGAGGACAGAAGATTGGGAGCAATGGCGCACATTGGGAGAAGCCTATGTTGAGCAGTGGACTGCAATATTGATTGATTTATTGAAAGATAAAAGAAGGTTATAGAAAGGTACCTACGTCATCATCATCGGATTAATATCGGTTACATCTAAGCTTGCATTTTGGAGTTCGGAATTCACTCTTTTTCTTATCTTTTTTGACCTTTATCTGTATGTTGCTACAGAATTCAACCATCATTGCTCACAAATTCAGACTGATTGCGACACACAAATAAAAAACTAAAGAAATTTTCTTTTCTTCTTTCTATGAATAAGACACATCTCCATCAGACTTCTGACATTAGCAGACTTTCGATGCTTTCACACAGAAAAATTGAATTAAATTGACATTTCGTATCGCCATTACCAACTTTTTATTCTCCGTCGTAAAATCCAATACATCAACAGTGATTACATTGCCAAGTGAGTGAACAGCGAGCACCTCGTAACGCTCAATGCCCCGTAAATTGCAAATCGCCTATAAAAGATAGCCGATAAAAGGTCGCCGGTGTTTATGTAAGCGGGCGAAAGTGAAATTTCGCAAAGCTGAGCCAGAACCGCGAGTTTGTTAAGGGGAGGACGATTTTTCGCGAAATGTTGTTTAGACACGAGAAATGATGTGGTTTATACTTTTATTTTGGTAATCTGTCATACAGGGAATACTAGTACAGATACCAGTCTCTCACATAGATAAACTTGATATGATGTGTACCCAAGTTAGGTATAGTAATATTTTATGCAAGAGAACAAAAAATAAGCTATTAATTAAACAATTTATTGGTATTGAAGTTAAATACTTAAAAGCATGGTTGTATTAAAAGTGGTGTACTCTACGACTAAGAGCGAATTTTAGTTAAATATGTTCAACTATTAAATTCTGAAGTTTTACTCAATTAACTCTAAAAAATCGGTCAAGTGAAAATTACTACCTTAGTGGTATAAAGCATTCAGATACACAATAGCATCTGGAATGAAGGTCTTCAAAAAAACCTCAACCCAAAAACCTAATAACCTTGTTTCACATCTGTAATGTTCCAAACACGTATAAAACCGGTTAACGTGAACTATTATGGAACGAAAGCCAACGAAAGTGACAGTGACTATTACCTTCACTATGAATATTTTAAAGCTTTCTTTCTCAAGGTCAAGTTTGTGTTCCAAAAATAGTGTGCTGCGTGTGTTCGCTTTGGGATAAACGTTGTAATGTTACGTGATAGATTGACAGCGCTTGATACTTTGTGATAACTAGGTGTACTCCATGAAGGTTCGACGATGACGAACCCTGCTGGATGACGAACAAGGCTCTAGCGTAAAGTCTAGAGGCTGATAGGTTAGACCGCAGTCGTAATAAGTCAAAATGAAGCCGAGCAGAGCTTGTATATCCAGAACCATGCATATAAATATTAACACCGATCGGGAATCAAATTCTCGACCTCTGACATAACAGTTGAACGCTTTATCATCACAAAACACACCTACCAGATGCAATAATAGCAGTAAGCCGCAGTGGTCAGGGGTCCCTATAACGCAATTCCTACCGGCTATACTTAGCAGAGATGTTAAGCAAACTAGATCGAGGTAAGAAAGTTGACCCTCAGCTTCCCTTTTTAAAAATTTAACCCTTCGCCACTGGTAATCCAGCAATACCAACTGTAGAAAGCTGTATGATTATTATTCTAACAGGAGATAGCTTCGCCTTAACAGATGTCTGCTAGAGAAATTCACCTTGAAAAGCGAAAGGTACATATCACGTGTTTCTCGCGCTCGATACGAGAATCGAAACAAACAGAGAAAGGGGTTTTGAGGTAAGCAACGTGACCACGCTCTAATTGACCATTCATAACAAAGAACTTGACAACTTTGACAAATAACTTAGCCATTTTGAGGCTATTTCAATTTACGATTAAAGTTATATAAGATAGACTAGCTGCTGCCCCAGGTTAGCACATAGCAAGGTTAGGCAATACTAGTCAGGTCAGTCTCAAGATGGGTAACCTCTGTGAAAAAGCACGTCAAGTCGTATGTCCGGTTACCAAAGAACGTAGTTGGCATTTCTTACGGGTCGTTGGAGTCCTAAATAGTCCGATAAATGGGTTAACAGATCTTCGATATCGCCAATGAGTTATAGAGGTCAGATGGCAATGGTTTCAGGGAAAACATCTAAGCCAGGCTACTTCGTAGTAAGACAGTAAGTGAAAGCCGACCCTAGCTGCCTTGAGAAAACGCTGTGAGAACGATTATCACTAGCTGTTACCTGCGGCTCCGCCCGCGTGCCATACTGTTCCCGTTCCCGCTACCCAAAGGAATAAAAATGCCTACCTCCTATATAACAACTTTCATCAACGTAGAATCTAACCACTGGCCTATAAAGTTGAGATTTATACAGTTAATACCTTTTATATCCTAAACACGTAGTATATTTTTGCAAATTATACTCCTAAGGTGGTAAAATATGAAATATCGTGCTTGAAATCAGTATTTTTCGTGGTTAGAGCCGTGATCATAAATTCATAACTTAGTATAGCCACCTTTAGTCATACAATTACAAGTTTCATATTTTCAGCCATCATTATTGTTTGTTACCATGCCATTTAGAAAGCACAGTATTAACTGAAGGTCAAAATAAATTTCATTTTTACATGAATATTCAATAGTAAACAAATAAGAATGAGTGATAAACAGTATTATAAATAACAGACATGATTATGCATTGGTTTATAATACATTGTTTCAAAGCGGTAAACAAATTATTGTTGATAGATATAATACATACATAATTATAATACAATTGGTCAACGAATGAACACAATAGTGATTCATTAATGACCGGGTAACACGTAGCGTTTAATGTATTATAATCGATAATGTTGCTAGAATACTATGTAGAGAATACAGAGTAATTAATTCATTTATTATTTATTAATTCTGTTATTTACGTAAATGGACTGCGACAGGCTAATTGATTGATTGATGTACATAAATAATACTATTCATGGTTCTGTAAAATAAAAGCTCATCTACTTACTTTATTCTAGGTACTGCTATTTTGCATTTTTTGTTGTAAGCGTTTTTTCGAGGATAATCAGCCAAGACCGTACGAAGTGAAGGAAATGCCGGAAAGTGGACCCCGAGCTCCGAGGTGAAGGCCTCGAATGCAACTAGACAACGCTGTGATAATGATGATGATAATACAATTGACAAACTAATATAGATTAAAATGTGCAGACGGGATCATAATACATATTATGTTAAATTGTTTTAGCTCGATATTAGACACAACGTGATACTCAAAACGAAATTCTTGATTTGTACACAAACGTGATACCCAAAACGAAATTCTTAATTTTTACACAAACCTGATATCCAAAACGAAATTCTTATTTTTTACACAAACGTGATACACAAAACGTGAAATTATCAATTCTTACTTTACTTATACAACACACTATTGCGTATTTTAATGTAAGTAATGTATACCTAACTATAATAACGATAATTCTAAAATTCCCTTTCTGTGATGTCGCATTACCTTGAATGCACCGCGATAATTCAGATTGAATTACCCACGTCTGTGAATAAAGGCATTCCATAGGTCTGAGGCCAGACTGCTGCACGAGGTGCGTTCATCTCGGCGCATTGCCGCGGCATTCCTTGCATACTGCCTCGATGATATTCGCCGCAAATACCACAATATTTAAAGTTATGTCGCAAATATGTAAAGGTAGTTTATGCCCGTGGCTTCGCTTGCTTTAATGTACGACGTATGTATGGGATTTGACGTATACCATTCTATTCCACAATACGCCGCCGGCCAACGAATGCCACTTGTCTAGGGGGACAGACGTCTAATTAACTAACTGCGACATCTAGACTAGTCAACATCTGTCAAAAACCAATATTGAACAACACGTATTTTCGCTTTGAAGGATAAAATTCGCAATGAGGTCATCCGACCTAAAACCGAAGTTACCAACATAGCTCGCAGAATAAGCAACCTGAAGTGACAGTCGAAGGACTGATGGCCGTTGGAGCAGACGAGTCCTAGAGTGGAGACCACGAGAAGAAAAACGAAAGGTGGGTTGCCCCTTAGGCAGATGGACTGTCGACCTAATAAATGTGGCTGGGACAGACTGGATACGGAAGACGAAAGATCGGCAGACGTGGCGCACATTGGGAGAGGCTTATGTCCAGCAGTGGACTGCAATAGGCTAATTGATTGATTGATGTACAGGTATTCTCCTCCGCCTGCTGTGGCTCAGTCAATGTTACAGCATTATTAGTAACGCAGTTAGAAGCTATTCAAATTTGACGGTATTTCGCAACACAAGAAAGTCCGACGGCCATCGTAAATACTTAACGAGCGAATAGACGTTTTCTCGTCAATCTAAATTTTAACGTCTAGAAAGTGTTATGCGAAAATCAAACAATCCTTGATAATTCCAAATCAGGAAAACAAGTTTGTAAGAGTCAATAAGTTTGCTTAGAGTTTTCTTCGAAGACTTATAGAGAGGATGGATGAAAGAAGATAGACGGGACCAATCAATGTTCACCCTTCCGGTTGACATCGATGCATGGGTAGGAATTCTGTGACGCCTGAACCTGCAGGTTTATATATATTGTTTATTGTGTTTAGGTATATTTTTATTTACATCTTCTTCTGTCGAATTTAGATAATAACTGTTGAAGGATAAATGGTCATTGGAGCAAACGAGTCCTAAAGTGGAGGCCTAGGAGAAGGCAAACTGAAGGTGGGACATGTCCTAGCCAGGTAGACTGACCCTGACGACGTGAAAAAGGTGGCTGGAACAGACTGGATGGATGAAAGATCAGGAGAAAGGGCGCACATAGGGAGAGGTCTATGTCTAGCAGTGGGCCGCAATAGACTTATTGATACATATATTATGTATTGTTAATAAAAACTCAAACGATTTTCCTCAACTTTAGTTAAAGCGTATTTTTTTGCATCATTATTATTACTCATTCATTACTTAAGATAAGTTGTGTCGCATATATAAATAGGTGTTAGTAAACCCTTAACGACGTAAAGGTCAGGTCACAACGTAGCTGCTGATAATACAAAGGTCACCTCACAAAGGTAGGTACTTAAAATGGCAGCTTATGTTGTCCTTGCTGAAGGTCCTATAAATAAACTGATAATAATAACGCAGTACAATGTGTAACTTTACAATAATTACAACGGCCAGGGTAGCGTATCGATAAAGCGTTCGATACCCATTCAGTACAAATATTTTGTATGCGTATGTAATGGCCTTTTTTATATAGGACACATCAATATGACTTCTCCTTGTCAGATGGTAAGATTAAGGCAAAGTTTGAGGACTCATTACAGACACCAAAAATGTTACGTTGGGCTCAGCTTGACGACCTCATCTGATATTTTTTTACGCATTCACACATTTAAGTGTATAAATATTCGCAATTGATTATTTGGATTAGGTTAGATTGCCTTATGTAATATGTTTACGGATATTTCTTTATTTTACTAGAACAAAATTAAATTAATTTATTGCAAAACATAAACAATAAAAGCCTTGTTTATGGTATTGACACAATGCTCGGTCACTTTGTCCTGCTAATAGGCATGCAAATTACAGGTTAGGTTAGGATACATATAATCACGCCTTTATCCCCGGAGAGTTAGGCAGAGGTTAACACCCACATTTCACCAATCATTGTATCAGGTCCCACGTAATAGGGGGTGAGCCTATTGCCGTTTTCCGTGCACTATTGTTGGCTCGAGCCATGTATAGGCTGAGTCTGGGCTGTTTTTATACATAAAAAAATCCGACAGAGTACTGTGATCAGAATGTTATGATGTTAAAGTAAGTTGGAGAATGTCACATGAGTTACAAAAAGGAAGATGGGGTACCCTCGTACCAAAATTTTTGCATGCCATTACTGGTAATAATACAATGTACTGATTTTATTTTATGTGACCAACTTGTTAACTGTATTATGCGAATAAATAAATATTATTATTATTATTATTATTAAAATCATCTTCCAAACGGTATATCTGCTGATTGAGAGGACAGAGGAGTAGGAAAGAGGTTCCTGTACTCTACGTGTATTGGAGCTACCACACGCATAAGCTTCACCACAGTTATGTCCACGCAGGCCGCTTTGTACACAGAACACCGTGCGTTTCGTTGGTAAAATTGATACAACAGGCACATGCTGTAAGAACGTTTCGAACGGTAGAACGAACTCAACAGCTGAATCCGCGGTGAGATTTCAATTTCGCATGCTGTAACTTTGGTGACGTCACGTTGTCGAACATAATTCGACAGTGATGTATGTTTATGTGCTCGACATCGTGACGTCACCACCGTCAACAGGCACATGCCTACAGTTTAACAAGGTATTCCGTGTACCAACCGGCCTGCACAGGTATCACTGTGGTGGAGCTTGTGCGTGTGTTAAGCCCATAAGGTTTAGATACAACTGTGTTTATCGTTCGGCTGATGATGACTATGGACTCTTTTCAAGACGCAAAATCTTTAAAATATTATTCAATTGCAGTCTCTACGACCTCGAGACTGATAAACAGGTAAAATGTATATATTTTTTATCTGTTCATAAACCAATATAAACATGTATTGTGACCGCTGACCCTTTTAATCAGGCAAAAAGACGCATATTCGGCCATACGGGGAATCCCCTACAGTTAATGAGGACTATGAGGTGCTCACAGCACACTATCTGCCATGGGTCAAGCTTCAGAAGTCCATAGGATCTACTTGAAAACCAGTGCCGAGATTTTTAGTACAGCAAGGATTATGTGATACAGTTGTGACGGAGAAAGAATACACCACACATCTCATCCGAAGGGTGTCGACGGAATCATACGTTAACAGAAAATCACGCAGACGACAAGTGATCTTGTGCCTATAAGAAGAAGAGAAGGAAAACTCGAAATAATACCCAGTAGCAACTCGTCTGGCCAGCATGGAAACTGACTGGCCAAAGTCTTCCAACATTGAAGGAGGCATATTATGTGCAGCAGTGGACTGCGATGGCTATTATTTAATTCATTGATTTTTGTTTGCAGGTATATCAAATTAAATACATTATTTTAAATAAATAAAAACATCTAACCTAACCCTGTTCTGCCCCCATAGACAAGTGGCAAGACCTTTCGTAAGACTTTCGAAGTTGAATTTTTATCTAAGAAAATGGCGAGATTTTTATTGTTGGACGATATAATGAGGGAATAAGCGGCTGTGCGAAGCCAAAATCGTCACCGGCTTCGTGAAAAAAACTTTTTGAGGCAAATTCCGGACATGGAATTTGTCTATAATTATAGATTGACGAGGGTACTTTTTGAGGAGCTATGCGAGGAAATCATTCCTCTACTTCCTCAAAAAACAACATTCTGGCAAAGGGGCATTGCAACAACCATTATCCATTACGGAAGTATTTGATGACCCCAGTAGATGGCGCTACACACATACGGGCACCATGACGGGCACTCATCTCTATTAACTTAATAGAGATAGTGCATACGGGTATCAAAGTTTCAAATTTGAAATTGTCAAACTGTCAAAGTACGTATTAAAAACATAGAACGATATTATGGCACGAGGGTTTTTAAGATCGTTCACATTAAATATACGTAAATTCTTGAAAAATTACATTTTAGTGATCTAACAGTACCTTTGTAATAAAAATCTCATATATTTTTTAATTTGACGCTCTTTTCATGAGAATACAACTATATTTGTTGATTTTTCATTTGTTAACGGTTTTTAAATGTTTATAATACATTGGTCCACACTATTTATCTAGACTCGATCGTTAGTCTATGATTTCGAAGACGGCGGCATCCGTCAGTCGTCACCGAAAGGTTTTCAGAGTAACTTTAATGGTTCGTGTTCGGCGACCGTTCGTTTCGATCCGAAACGTTCATGTTCGTTTTTGGGAGTAAGGCCCCTGTTTTCTCTGACGCTGACGGTACATGACAGTCGCCAACGTATGTCATAAACGTCAAATCACAGACCTTCTGATTCGGATGGATACATTCGTCATTCTATTCTACAATACACCGGCTAACGAATTGACATTTGTCTATGGGGGCTGATGATCACATACTTATCGAGACCCCGATAAGCATTAGCCCGCAAAGTGGCAGTTGACTCTGCCAGGTACTAGCTGATTAGGGTTCATAGTTGTTGTTATCCTTGTGTCAGGGGTTAATAACATTGCATGTTTGTTATTGTAGCATAGTGATAACAACAGGCACTTTATCTAACTGCGTGAGCGAGGTATTTCGTAACAATTTATTTGTTATGCATGCAACTATATTTTCCTGCCATTTGTTTTTTTATGTGATAGTTTATTGACATTAGGTTAATGGCAATAAAATATTTTATGGGTATATTGTTGTGGTGTAACAATCACAGTTTGTTTTCCAGCCTACGCAATAGAAGGCAAGCCTATAACGGTCACACGGTCGCTTTTTGCAAACACCATGAACCAACATTCACTATGGTGTCAATTCTTATTGGAAAAAATCAACATTAGGACCTCGCACCTCTGTGAAGGCGACTTCGGAGGTAGCTAAATGACCTCCGACTTCTATGAACGCAGGGCTGGTGGTGACAGATGGAGCCGCCTCTCACACTAGCAGAAGCAGGCCGGGGGCAAGATGAGGACACCATGGCTCCCACACGATGAGGCCATCTTAAATTGGAGATGGCCCTAGGTCAGCCGGAGTGCGAGGATAATGCCTTATGGTTCAACTTTTCGTCTCGGGTCTTCGGCGTTCGGTTTTAATCGGATCAAGTGATATAACTGCCGCCACCGAGCGGCGGGCGGGGTGTATCCGAGGGATATCAGCACGAAAAAATGGGCCCAATCGAAACAGTCTGCCCATTACTATTTCTAAAACATACGCAGAGAAGATTTTCACGAAAGTACTACCCCAAGGACACGTGACAGTTCTGCATATTCGATTTTTGCAACGTTTCTCTTCATATAACAACCGAATCGACTTTCACTCGCAAGCAGAGTAGGTCATACAATAATAATTTTGCTAAGACTGATGTACCGTTGGAGCGGCGAGAAGCACCAGCCACACAGACATGTTCGTGACTAACGTGCGGTTCGGCGAACCTCGTAAAGTTGTTTTTAAGCGATTACTGAGATTGTGAAGGTCAAGTAACGAATAAATGATGGCACTCGAGATCAAATCAATCACTTCGCAGTTTGAGGAAAAGTGCAAATACTTTTGAGGAAAAAAGCTCACTGTGACATCCGTTATGTTGACTGAGGGGATATCTTGTGCGAATAATAGTGAGAGTTTTTCTCCATCACACACTGGACTGATATCTTTATGGAGTAGTTGAAACCGAAGTTATAGTTAAATTACAATCGTTTTTAACAACTCTATCAAGGACGGACTCCTCCATCCTTGATGCTCCTGTCTTTTTAAAATATGTCGGACTCGAACCGACTAAAACCGCACGCCGCGTCGTCTTGGATCTTCAGATGGCGGAGTGAGATTGGCAAACATCTGCCTATTAATCTGTTAAACGAGTACATTATGTATAGTACCTTACCAGAAGCTCTTATCTGCTACATTCGTGGTCATTTACCTGAAAACAAACAAACAACACATATTATTAATGATGTAATATTAATATCCTGTAGTGGTCATGATTGCGGTTCACCCAACTGTTACAATTTAATATAATTATTTATAACGTAGATAGGTATAGTAAATATTCCTAGTTCCTACTAATATGTATATATAATTATAAATTGTGAATTTTTATAATGTTGGTGAGGATGCCCTAAAGTTTGTTACTTTTTGAAGGTTTGTTTGTATAGTTAGCGACATAATATATCTTGAACCCAGTCACGTCACAAAATGTACTCTACAATCTACATGCGCAAAACGCGATTTTTGAGGATAGCATGGGGTGCTACGGCGACGGAGGAGCTCAAATTCACCTAGCATAGATCGAACCAATCAGAGCTCACCGAGACTCCGTTTTTCTTGCGACTCGGGGTCGTATTAGCCGGTAATTATGCTAGTGACCTGCCTGGTTATTTGCAACAAGTAAACAAGCAGGTCGCTAGTTACGTCATCAATTAGCCTATTGCAGCCAACTGCTGGACATAGGCTTCTCCCAATGTGTATAGTTTCTGCCGATTCACCGCCTTCCGCATCCAGTCCGTCCCAGCCACCTTTTTCAGGTCGTCAGTCCATCTGGCTAGGGGGCGTCCTAGCTTCCGTTTGCCTTCTCGCGGTCTACTCTCTAGGACTCGTCTGCTCCTGGGGCCATCAGTCCTTCGACAGATGTGGTCAGCCCACTGCCACTTCAGCTTGCATATTCTGTGAGCTATGCCGGTTAACTTTAGTTCTTTGTTGGATAACCTCGTTGCAAATTCTATCCCTCAAAGAAACTCCAAGCATAGCTCGCTCCATAGCCCGCATTAATCGGCTAGTTACGTACAGATTATATTAAGTCCCTGGCCGCAAACCCTGGCAAAGATGAGGTGAATCTCCTCTCACATGTTGTTTACAAGTTACGCAGAATCAGTGTTATCAAACATCATAACGCAACAGATCAGCTTGTAAACACAATTATGTGAGCACATAATATTTAATTCGTCTACAACATAACAGTCGACGAGCCTGCGCGTGAGTTATGCAACAGCAATCTCGTATCAAATACTAAATTAGCATTAATGCAACAACAAGAAGTCTAGCTATTTATTGTCTATAGCTAAAGCTCAAGGCCGTCTAGTTAGGGAGCACCATTAATGCTAATAGCTCAGAAAGGGTGCTCCGTATCTTCTGGACTGCACCTGAGTTTTTTACTATCTAGCGGAGTGCAGTCAATTGACGGACCATATATAAAATAACCCCGTCGTCCACAGGGCCATCTTCTCTTCATCATTACAATGTCCTGATTGCTTTCATTGCACTTCGAGTTCCGCCCTTCTACTCTTGAGGGCACTCTCGTCTTATCTGTAGAAGCAGGCAGAGCGCTTCACTTCAGTTTCAATTTGACCTCGTTACCCAAATTCTGAAATCGAGCTTAATAGGGATGATGACAAGGGTATCCGATTCTTACCATTTTACTTACATATTTTATAAAAAAAAAAAATATATACGAGGTAGGTACGTAGAGCTATTCTACTCCTATAGGTACTCCTATCAACTTTACCCTATCCTATCCTATCCTACTAATCCTAGCAAATGAAACTTTATATTATTATGATGTTTGGATATTTTGTTATTCAATCACGCTCTGACGGCTGAAAAGATCTGGCTGGAACTTGGAACACGGATAGATCATACATACATACAATCACGCCTTTATCCCCGGAGGGTTAGGCAGAGGTGAATTAGCACCCACATTTCACCAATCATTGTATTAGATCCCACGTAATATGGGGTGAGCCTATTGCCGTTTTCCGGGCACTATTGTTGGATCGAGCCATGTAGGTAGGCTGATAGATTATAGTCTAAAATAAATAGTTGTTTACTTTTCATCCCGGGAATAAGTTCCCATAGATTGTGGGAACAGGATCAACAGCTCGTGAATTATAAATGACGAACTTCACATTGCAAACCTTAGAGCAATGATGTCGGTGTCACTTTTGCATATCTCAAATGACACATGACACATTTTATCAAACAATATCTATCACACATTGAATGATTGATAGAAACAAAATCGCAAGTAACACCCATCACATCACCTTATTCCGATATTTCTTTCAAATAATCGACTTTCTTTCTGCAAAAACGCTGCCATTTAACTTTAAACCATAGCAACATTCACATAAAGCTGTAATTCGATTGCTCAGGTATTGTTCAGTTCACGCGGCCGGTTTGCCTTCACCTAAAATGCTAATAGCCGTAGCGGTAACACGTCGCAGGCAGGACAGATATCTAACGGTAAAGGACTTAATATAATATCTCCATTACCTGGTTTATTATCCTTTTTATGTATGTTTACCGTGTTAGTTCTCGGTGGAGTAAAAAAGGGCCATCACATCACATCTCACATCACAGCCTTAGTGAGGAGGTATAACCCGCGCCACGTATCTTGGACCTAAAATGTGCTCAAAATATGCCCTATACGCGCAGTACACATCTCTTGGGCGTCTTTTGAGGATAACACGGGATGCTACTGCGGTAGACGAACTCAAATTCACCAAGCCTAGACTATTACAAAGCAATCTACGGGCACCAGAGCCTCGTATGTCTTACGATTTAGGTCCAAGATACGTGGCGCGGGCTATATCATACACGCCCTTTTGAAAACCTTCATACTGTAATAAGTTGGTTCATAATTCTGAAGTCAATATAAAATAAGATACTGGTTATTTCAATCGATTTATATAGAGAAAAGAGAATCAACGGGCGGGACTCGAACCCGCGATCTTTCCCTTACAGGGGGAATGCTCTAACCACTAAGCCACTGAGGCCCGCACGAAGTCGCTCCAAATTCCTCTATATATCCGTCTTTGGGGCTTCGAGTCCCGCCCGAGGTTGATTCTTTTTTCTCTTTCTAAATCGATTTGAATACTTAGCATAATTAATGTTTCAAAATTTCATTCAAAACATACTGGTTATCTTTGAGATAAAAATGAAGGGCTCGTTTATGATACAAGGATTAGATTAAAAAGATACGTGAAACATTATTGTATGAAGGTAAAATTATAAATTTCGGTATTTATAGATTAAGTTCGAGAAAAGTGAACAACCAAGACGGGAAGTCCCGTTAAGAAGTCCGAAGTTCTATTCAAGTGAACCCGCAACCTGTCCCTCACAGCTTTTCTGATTTTTTTCTGATCTAAATCTATAGGAAAAGTTAGCATAAGAAAGTTAAGAAACGTTATAGTATCGTCATGAAAATGACAAAGCATAGGATGGTAGGTAGCCAATACTTCTCCCCGAATGAAATTCGCTATCTCCAGTATATAGAGTACTTTTTCTCCAGGTAAGGTTAATACTGTAATCGTACACAGTACCACAAATACAGTTACACCCGTATTCACAAACAACACTGTGAGGTCTCATAGTGTGCTCGAGCACATAGGGCTGGTTAAATTAATTCACAAACATCACGGAGCAGTATCTAACGCAGTGCGTTCTCTCAACGAAGTATTAATTAAGTGTTGTCTATGAATAAAAAGGCTTGCCAAAACAAACGCACTGAGAATTTGTCGTTCTTTGCACAGTTTATGTAGTACGCATAGCGAAGTATTCTTTGTGAAAACGGGTGTTAGTGTATAGCCTAGCTACAGCCTAATGGACTCGCCCCACGTTCTATAAAAGAACACCCTATAAAACCAGTAAGTACATGGTAATTGAATTGCCGCATCAATTTGCAGTTCAGTCCTATTAATAACCGATGGGCTACCGATATCAACATTCCACTGGTTTCGCATAAACACCATTAACCACAGCCCATAATAACCGTAACCCATTAAGGCCGAACCGTAAAATTGTTTTATTAGAAAACCGTTATTAAACGTAAATTGTTTGGTATATTTGCAATGAGTTTTTTTTATGGTTTTTTCTTTTACTGCTGCTTAGTATTTAACCTCTTTGGACCTGTGGTTGGGTTTTTTGTTTATATTTGTTTGGGTTTATGGGTGTTGGGTTCATTTTCCAAGTCAATAATTTTTTTTTAAACGATTTAGCAGTTTAATTTTAGTTTAGACCACAGGCAACTATTGAAGTCCTTATCTATACTAATATCATAAACAGGAGAGCTTTGTATTTTTGTATGTAACGAATAAACTCAAAGACTACTAGACCGATTTTAAGAATTATTTTGCCATTACAAAGCTACATTATCAGTTACCAACATAGGCACCATCATCACGCTACTATGAGCGGTCAACGGGATCAGAATTCCACGTTGATAGAGCCGCGAGCAACAGCTCGTTTCTGATATAGAAGTACTTTATCCAGTAAAAGTAGGAGTACAACATTTACTGAGAGAATATTATGTAACAGGAAAATTATTCATACAACCACAAAAGGCGTTTATTATTAATGCTCTAATATCTAATTCTCTAAAGGTAGACGATTACGAGCTAGCTGGAAATACCCAGTCACCCTAAGGACGATGCGTCATAGAAGTGTACACTATATTTAGGGTAGAATTATTTATTAGAACGAAGCTCGAAGCTATGGAAACTGCGTCATACATAATACCCTATTGAAGAGACCCGCCTCCAGTTGGCCGGCGTATTGTACAATGACGTCTGTCATATACGTCAAATCCCATACATTCGTTACTCTATTCTATATACGCCGGCAAAGGTACCACCAGGGGTATAACCCGCGCCACGTATCTTGGACCTAAATCGTAAGACATACGAGGCTCTGGCGCCCGCGGATTGCTTTGTAATAGTCTATGCTTGGTGAATTTGAGTTCGTCTACCGCAGTAGCATCCCGCGCTATCCTCTAAAGACACCCAAGAAATGTGTACTGCGCGTATAGGGCACATTTTGAGCACATTTTAGGTCCAAGATACGTGGCGCGGGTTATATGGCCAGGGGCACCGTGGGTCTAAAGCGACAAATTGCCACTTGTCTAAGGGGACTTGTGTTTCCGTCGTTCTTTTGTACTTTTAGACTCAAATGCGAGCAAAGCACCATTGCCAACCAACCAAGCTGATCCGGCGTGGCAGATTATTAAGCGTCCACCTTTTCCTATTGGCACTTTACAGTAAGAGGCCTGGTATCATCCGTCCACGACTGCGGCACGGTATGATTCGAGTTCAGCCAAGTCTCATCAACAAATATGACATTATTCCAATTTGTGACTTTGCTGTGTTTGCTTTTTCATCTTCTATCAATAGGTATATCACTACAGAACGCTCAGATGTTTGTTTGTTTACAGAAGAAACCGCGTGTTATCTTATTTTGATCACAAACACATTAAAACACAATCTGTTTACACAACATTTATAATAAGGCAAATTTTGAGCTGAGAACACACTGGGCTCATATACATATCGGAACATATATGTATGAATATAATGAGTTTTGGTCAGTCACACCAATTAGTAATTATTAGTCGGTATTCGAATGTGAAAATTAAGCTCTAATTAGCTTTAATTAGCTAGACAAAAAGTTGCGAAAATAAAGCCCGTTTTGGATGTTGACGTTCCTATTTAAATAGTTTTTAACTTTGAAAAAGGCAACTGAAACCGATAATAAAAGAAAGCGTTAAAATTTAATTAAGTTTATCCTTCTAAATTAAGCGATAGATTATATGAAAATAAGATTTTTTTATACATATTACTTTTGTGATATTCATGAAAATGTATTAAAAATAATCTTAAAAGCTACCCATAACGCCTTACACTACATTCCATTTGAGAGATGATAATACAATTTGATAATGCATATTTAAATATCACATACACACTTGCATATTATAGGTGCAGGCCTACATAAATGTGAGATTATTGTGTTTCCGTCTTTATTAATGAAATGAGGAAAACCAACAACATTATTGAACACGATCGTACTTGCCAAATTTTGGGAGAATTTCGATTACATTCATGCTATGGATTCCTTTGATAACGATCGCAGGAATACCAAATGCCATTACGGTAAGTAATGCGCTTGCACATTCATTAGCACCTTGTAAATTGCTTCTTTCTACGTTCAAGAAGTCATTTAGATAATATAAAATAATGCTGATAGTCCGGTCGTTAAATAACTCTTTATAAATTCAAGGTGAAGCGAAAGATTGCTTTTGACATTTTTCTAAAGAGTGGACTTACCATCTATAATAGATATTAATATTTTGTCTTTTTTTTCAGGTCCCGGTAGGACGTGTAGGCCCAATAAGTCGTAAACTTGGCATTGGTTCTGCTTTGGTATTTTGTTATTCCATACGAGAATCCGTTTATCAGCAAAAACGTACAAAGTTCAATATTTTTTACTGTTTGCCTGTCTGTTTCCAACTAAATAAGCGTGCGTTAGATAAATTACGCGAAACGCCCGCCAGCAACACAACAACAGCTATTAAATTCAGCAATATTTACCGCTACAAGTGTTAATTGGCGGATTCATATCGTGAAACTGTTTAGATTGTGAATTGGCGAATAACATAATAATATTACGACGACTTGCTCTTTTAAATTATTTTGTTATATAAAGCGACCTATCTCGATTTCGCAGTGCAATTTTATTTGCTTATCGCGATTTGATTACAACATTGAGTTTCACAACTTTTCAAGTTAAATTCGGACAGATTTTGATACATACGTACATATAATCACGCCTTTATCCATGGAGGGTTAGGCAGAGGTGAATTAACACCCACAGTTCACTAATCATTGTATTAGGTCCCATGTAATAGGTGGTGAGCCTGTTACTGTATTCCAGGCACTATTGTTGACTCGAGCCATGCATCTGAGACTAAATCTGGGCTGAATATATCTGTCTGATGTACAACAGCCCTATCCCTTAGTCGCCTTGTACGACAAAGCATGGAAAGAGAAATTATACTCTGGCGGGAATACACTCGGTTATTTTTAATCTTTCAATCATCTAAATAACCCTATCGTTTTGCCGGTTCCATTGACGGCAAAACGATAGGGTTATGCATAATGACATAGGAAGATCAATATTGCGAAAATGATTATCATTATAAACAAAATATTCTGTAACATTAGATCACTGTTCTGCCACTGCTGGCATAATATTGCCATACATATAATATTTCTAACAAAAATAAAGTTTCAATTTCACAATTATGCAAGTGCAAGCTATAATTATTATCTAAACGGTGAGTCACTGCGTGATCTTAACTTTCCCGTTCCATTATGTGAACATGTTTACGAGAATTAATGCGAGCATAGCTGACTGACACGGTTAGCCTGTGACCACGACCGGTGGAAGCTGGTCACTGTTTAGTCCCACTAGTTCTATTGAGTTCTAATGACTACATAACATATACTCACGCCTGTAAACTAGAGATGACCGTAGGGCAGCCGGAGTGCGAGGGAAATGCCTTATGGACCAACTTACACCCCGGCATTTGAAAACCCGAGACGGCGTGCGGTTTTAGTCGGATCAAGTGATATAACTGCCGCCGCCGAGCGGCGGGTGGGTGTATCTGAAGGAATTTCAGCACGGAAAAAAGGACCCCCGAAGGGGTAGGCAGAAGTGTATTAACACCCACATTTCGCCAACTGATTTTCGGTCCCAACTCCCACGTAATAGGAGGCGAGCCCCCACAGGATGAGTTGGGGGTGGCCCTACTCTACTTCACCGGGACCAACACGGAAATATCTGATTGACACCACGAATCAGTAGGCACATGCTGTAAGAATACTGAACAGACTCGACAGCTGAATCCACGATGAGATCGAGGAAAATTTGGTGACGTCACGTTGTCGAGCGCATAAACACACATTACTGTCGACTTGTGCTCGACAACGTGACGTCACCAAATTTACAGCATGCGGAAATGAAATCTCAGCGCGGATTCAGCTGTTGACTCCGTTCGATCGTTCGAAACATTCTTACAGCATGCGCCTGTTGAACAGTATAGTACCGGTCTTTTTTATAAACCTACAATTGGAGAGCAGTTAGGACTGAAGATATGCATCAGTCGCAACCTTCTAAAGCCCGTACCAGACGCTCCAATTCGGTCGGGTCCAACCATCCGACAGCTTCCGCAAGCCGACAAGTGTTGCCGTTTCGGGAAAAATAAAAAAGTCAGTGTTGCCGTTTCGGGAAAAATAAACTTTACCAAAATGTCACTAGATTGTAAGGAATAAAATAAAAAATAATTATTTATTATTATTATATTTTAATTATTTTATTCCTTACAATCTAGTGACATTTTGGTAAAGTTTATTTTTCCCGAAACGGCAACACTGACTTTTTTATTTTTCCCGAAACGGCAACACTTGTCGGCTTGCGGTCCTTGCGGAAGCTGTCGGATGGTTGGACCCGACCGAATTGGAGCGTCTGTAGCGGGCATAAGCTAACCTTCAAGACTCTTGACTGACTGCTCTTGAGTACAGGTGTCGTCTGACTAGTAAAACTAGACAGACATTTTGCACTATTTATCCAATTAGTTCCATCCTTCTCATAATGCTAAATAGGACTAGTGAGATAAAGTTTCACTACATCTATTATAGCATAACAGAGAATGAACGAAAACAACAGGCAGTTAAAAGATAATATTCACACACAACGACCGCGTTAGTTCCGGCATTCATTATGAAATGCGAAAAATGACATTGAAAAACACGAAATCACTTTCTGATCAACGATCTATCCGCGAAATTAACGGACACTTTCTAAACGACTCGGCATTTATCTATTTTTAAAGTATCCTTGACGAATACAGACGGTAAGTGGCAAAAAATGCAAATAATAAAGCAAAAAACGTTGCGAATTCCATCAAGCGTTTCGTAGTAATCATCACAGTAAATATTTTGCTAGCACGACCGAAACCCCGTCCGGCTAGTGAAAGCAAAATGTAAACATAAACTTGTTTGCTAGCAAATTTAGAGAGTTTACTATCAATTCCGAGCCGAACACACAACATTTTTGGCAACAATTCAAGTCATTTACTTGCATCATTGTTTCATAAATCGACTAAACCGAAACTCTGTAACAATTCTCAGCTTCAGTTATCGTATTCGAAATAAAGATATCATTTACAGTTACTGTTTGAGTAAACCAATTAGATAAGCAAAAAGTATCAGAAGTGGGATGGATTACGATATCTTATAACTGGTGTGATAGTTGACACATACTACACATACTATACATACATAAAGCAGTTTTCCAGTAGGTATAATAATCAGTTGGTTTTTAAGTCATCAGGAGATGGCGCTAGCATAGCTTTTGGTAATTTTAATGTACTCTGTGGTTTGTAAGTGGTATTTTCATTGTATCAGAAAAAATGACAGAATATTTAAGTAAAGTAAATCATTACAAAACCGAAGAACATTTTTTCCATAAATTACACTAGATGTGACACCACACTCTTCTTACCAAAAGTGCCGGCTGCGCCATCTTGCGCGTCTTTAGGAACCCTTTAAATACCTACTGGAAAACTGCTCATTTCTGCTTTCACCCACTTCACGCGAGCTTCCTTTACTGTCATGAAATCAGACAAGCTCGCCAGTTTGGAGCATCGAACCTGTCCTTCGATCTCACATAATAAAGGACATCATATTGTAGGCAGTTTTTAATAGGCTGTTGGATAAAGAACAATTCTGTCCTTTAGTCGTATAATAAGACAGCCACGGCAAGAGAAATTCAAAATTCATCTAAATCACGAAGTAACATTACCAAATGTCAAGAAGATTCTACAATGTAAAAGCATTATAGCTTAGCATTTAGCACTATGTGTATGAGAAAATAATCTGGCTAAGGCACCACACGGAAACAAAATTATTTACCTACAATGATAATCATGAAGCAAGTATAAATTTGCACAATACGACGATGAATCTACCGTCCATGATCGCCCAAAATAACTAGCGGTGTCCGGAAATTAAAACCTATTGAAATAAAGCCAAAATCGTGTTTACGATTACTCCTGCTAGGTTTATTTTTTTATTTTCCGTTTCAAGCCCTTTGCCCTTGAATTCGTAATCGGATTAACCACCTCTATATGACCTTAAGAAGCGCTAAGTTTAACTGACTCGGTATTTTGTAGCCTTATTGTCGATAGGAATAAATTTTGAAAGCATTTACTAGGTTAGCTTTTATTTTTACCAAGAATTTGAACCAGGTGGGACCAGGTAGCCAGGAATCAGGTAAAGCTTTCAAAGTATTTCCTAAGTCAGGAAATTACCGATTTTTCAAGTTTTATCCTGAGAGTGGACTTGAATTGACTAAGCATACTGTATGCATTTTAACTGTTTATGGACGTCACCTCAAGAGCCGATAAAAAAGCTGGCCATCATTACTCTTGGATTATATTCTTGGTTTCACGCAGAGCGGAAAAGGGAAGATTTTTTTTAATGATAAAGTAATTTCAATGTACATTTTAGTATTTTATATACAACAGTAATAATATCAATCAACTACAAGAACAAAAAAGTTCATGAACATTTGCAATTTAATGACTATAATTATGAAGCTTGGACATCTTTATGATCAGTTAACATCTGCTCCCACTTAATGCCTCGGGGCCTATTACGTCATCAAAGGACAAACATGCATCTGAATACGCCATAAATAACTTTCTATCTGAGAAATTGGACGTCAGTTACATGGAAGTCAATCAGTATTCAGACTGAGGACCACTTTCGATCAGGCGGCGCGAGCGCATGACAATTGGCAATGCTTGCTTTTCGCGAATTGGTGACCTAAGCTTTTATCAATAGACTTCACAAAGAGCCTTTCATGGTAAATTGGAATATGTCAAGCTAATACATGGCGACCTGACCTATAATACACATGCATATACAGAGGACTGCCAGCAGAAGTCCGTAGACAGCTTAAGATCTATAATCCTTTGAGCACCTAAGTCTTATTTAGCAGAATGAAATATAGATGACGTTACCCCTGTTAACAAAACTCAAGCACCTATTACACACATAAGACGAAAAAGAAAGAAATGCATTTATTTAGTTTTACATTGGTGGGTGTATCCGTGTGGTGACGAAAGAATACAGCTATCACCACCCCATCTCATTCGAAGGGTGTCCTCTGGCCAGCGTGGAAACAGTAGGCCAAAGCCTCCCAACATTGGGAGAGGCTTAGGTATCTCCCGTAGTAGACTCAAATTCAAATTCTTTATTTTTCAAAATAGTGCAACACTGTTACAACTTTTTGACGTCAAATTCTGATTAAACCTAAGTTTACCACCGCTTCCTAGGCGCTAGTGGAGAAGAAACGGCGCTAACTCCACTGCGGCATTTTTAAGACGTCAGAATCCGCTGGGGCTAATTGATTGATTGACATTGGTGGCTACTTGCTAGATGACGTATGGCGTCACTTCACACAATTTTAGTTCCAAATTTATACACGGACTTCTATGCAACGCACTGTATGCACATGCAGTGCGTTAACAGAAGAACTGTCGATGACGGGTCACCGAGTTCGTATCAGTGACGATATGAAAATAATGCATGTCTCACATGCGTGCGCATTTCATTGTGCAACGGTTGCATCAGCACGCATTGTTCTGCTCACGGTGCCAATACAGTACTGTACTGACATATCATTTTAAAGGTTTGACATTGTGTATATGCTCGCTGCAGACTGTCGTTGCGAATGTATGGGACCAGTATGTATGAGGTCCCAAAAAGATCTTTGCGGTCTCTCTCAGCCATATTGCAAGTCGGTACACCTGCTTATTGACGGAGGAGGTTCTAGAGCAGGTTTTCTTCTTGGGGTTGGTGGGGTCGTATGGCATTCGCATAAGTAAAAGTCAAGATAAATAAATCCATACATAAATGAGGAATAAAAGTGAAATTTTCTTTTTGCGTGCGGAAATTCCCACGAATCGCGGACTTGAACCGACCAAAACAGCTCGCCGTCCCAGGTCTTCAGATGAAGGCCTGGGAGTGTATAATTGCCCACAAATATTCTATTTATCTCGTATATTCTAATGATACACATAAATATAGTTTATAACACGTTTTCACACACGACTTTTATATCACTTATCTTTGTAAGTCATTGACCAGAGCTGACTAAATGCGTCAGCATTGATATTTCTATTTTATCCGTTAGTAACTAGATAAATATTATGCCATGTACCTGAAAGGGTAGGCATAGAATCATTTGAGTCGCACAATTTTACATACATATGGGTGCCTCAGATGTGACTTCTATATACTACATACCACTAGACTGAATGAATGCGACAATTTTTTATTTTTTTCCAAGCGACTACAATATGGGGTTCTTCAAGATGGGCATTAGAAGGTTTCTTCAGGGTTGGGGGGCGCGAGTGTGACGCCCCTGGTGTTGCATACGTCCATAGGCCATGGTAACCACTTCCCATCAGGTGGGCCGTGTGCTTGTCTGCCACCTAAGTGGTGTAAAAAAAAATACCTAACTGAATAGAGTATAGATAGGCCATATGAAAAAATGACAAAAATGGTTGTACCTATATATCTGAGTTCGCAGTCTTGCAAATAACAGTAACCATAATAGAGTCTATGAACTTATGTGCAAAACAAAAGTTCATTAACCTGTCACTGAGGCAAAACATGTCGCGTTTTAATTGAACGACCATTTGTTTGAAACTTGGATGGCTGGTACAATCAAATAAATCTGTTCGAGGTAAATAAACAAAATAAATATGTATGAAACTTGGATGGCTGGTACAATCAAATAAATCTGTTCGAGGTAAATAAACAAAATAAATATGTATATATACCTTTAATAAATCTACCTATAATGGAGTTACGAGTATTATTTACATTATGTATAACTTAAATATTCAGAATAGAATAGAATAGAATAGAAATAAACTTTATTGTACACCAAACAAAAAAGAAAAGTATACATAAAATAAATGGCAAACATAATTAGGTAATGTACAAATGGCGGCCTTATCGCTAAAAGCAATATCTTACAGGCAACCTTTGGATGGATATGAATAATAAATAAACTAGTTTGTATATTGGGTAGTTATTGGTGTAATAGCAAAGGACAGATTGTACTCTTATAATGGATTACAAACATTTAAATGTAATAGGTAATAATATTCTCTTCTTTACGTGAAAGGCTGAAAATTAATATCATAATATTTTCTTTCCGAAATTGTATTTTGATAGCTATAAAAGAAATTCACGCCGGTAATACCGGGGTAGGCAGAGGTGTATGACATATTGCCAATATATTAATGTTATCAAATATGATTTTCCGTGGCACGTAATAGGGGGGTGAGCCTACTGCCGTCAGGCGCGGTCCGAGGGGGGGGGGTCACAGGGGACATGACCCCCCTCCCCCCAAAACCATGCACGTCATATTGAAAAGTCCCAGTACGAGGGGAGGGGGGGGGGGGGTAGAATTTCTTAAGGAATTTCTGAAGTGACCCCCCCCCCCCCCAAAACTTCAAGCTGCGACCGCGCCTGACTGCCGTCAAGCGTGTACTTTGTCATGGGCTGTATGTTACTTTCGGATAATAGCCCTATCCCTAAGTCGCCTTCTACGACAGCCTCGGTAGAAGATGGGGTGGCTCATGAACAAGAATCAAGTAATATTGAAAGCATTGATTATCATGATAACGTAAGTTATAATCATAAGTTATGATGCCGACGCCGACTGCATACGACAACTGCAGACGCATACAGCAGATACAGCGTACCTTAGAGCATACATTATAAATATAGAGCGCGCCTATCACTCAGGTCTTTGGCGCCGAGTGTTAGCAGATACTTTGCGATGGTATAGCGCACCTATAGTGACGTTTCATGCATTACCGAAAATATCAATAGATGCACTTATTACTGTAGTTTGTTATGAAGTTTTTTGTTCGATTTGATATGCATGGATGAAAATAAAGCCAAAATACAAAAAAATGGCGTTATTTTGCGGTATTTTTGCGTCATTATTACTACAAATATTACGATGTTGTATAAAATTTTGATTTAACATATCGAATTAAATATTATTTGCGAAGTCATTTTGATGGGTATTGTTTTGCTACTGACTGAGGTTGAGCCAGGAGCCTCGGTACTGTTTATACCCGTGATAGCAGTTCATACTTGTAAGGCGCGTTCTATAGCAATGTATACTCTAAGCAGCGTACCCATTACTTGTTAAACTCCGATACGGATAAAGGAGACCATTGCGAAGTCGTAATGGGTAATATCTGCTGCGTGCAGTTGTCATATGAGGTCAAATTCGGAATCATACCCACACTAAACATAAAATAGCACTGAAAAGCCTCTAAAAGTTACTGCAGATTACCAACGTAGGTGTTAGTCGATTCAATTATGCAAACGTCATCATTAAATGGATTTAAATTGTAAAGTTTGTAGTCATACCTCACATAAGTTATTAAAATGACATTTGTGTACACAAAACTGTACAGCAAAATGCGTATTGAAGCGATAATATCAACACAACCACCGTTATATCTGGTCTGGTGGATAGCAATTTGCAGTGAACGAAGCATAAGGCTGAGGCTACATTAGTTCGCGATACAACCAGCGATAGATAAGCGATAAAAACAAATCGGTCGTATTTACGTATTACGTCATATATATCACTAGAAATCTTTAATTTGTTTATGTGATAGAAACAATCACGGTATTTATTAGTGATAATGAAGCGAATTTACTAAAAATTCACATTTGCACGACTAATTCTATGGTGCCACTATGTAATGTGGCTGGCTATTGTGCATTTAGTTACCGGCGACGGGCGATTTGATCGCAATGAATAAAATATCGTCTGGGGGTGGGACACCATGATTTCCACACCCGAGAGCGTCATCTCGAAGCCAGTGACGGCCTTGGGTCGGCCAAAGTGCGAGATATATTACTGGTGTCGTCGTCAAATTTTAGCTTATAATATAAGCCATACCAAGTTTAGTTACCGTGACTTACCTACACTCGCATTCACAGTTGCATCGCGAATCGCTGCATACTGTAGCTTCAGCCTTAGTTAGCGGAATTTTCCGACTGATCTAGACTTCTAGAGAGCAATGGCCACGCGTAAGACTAAAAGAAAATATCGCTTGCGTGATGTACATTGTAAATATTTTTGAGCTGTGGGGGGATAGAATATGAGCCTATTTTTATAATGAAAAGCAATGGAGAAAGACAGGTGGAAAGATTTGGGAGATGCCTTTGCAGAATTGCGAAAAAATAAGCTAAATAAAGAAAAATGTTATTAACATACAACAAGGGATAAAATTGTAGTCATACAGTTTTGTTTTTTACTGCATAAGTTGAATTTTTTTACTATTGTTATTGCTTAGACCATGTATGTATAAGTATTTGTATATGGTACTCGGAGGCGGTACTTGGACTGCGGAAGGCGGAGGATCGGCAAACGTGGCGCGTATTGGGAGAGGCCTATGTCCAGCAGTGGACTGCAGTAGGCTAATTGATTGATATGGTACTCATAAAAATCATAGATAAATAAATAAATATAAATTTTATACACAATAAACAACGCTATCTAGCTAGACCCATGGTATGCATAGCTCAACTAGCTTGTGTAAGGTATCTAGAATGTGAATAAACATACTAGGATACTTTAAAAAAAAAAAAATATATATATAATTCATATTATACATAGAAAAAATATAAGTAGAGGTAAGATTTTTTCCACTGGCTTCCTTTTTGAAAACATTCACCATTCCCTACAGTTTTAGGTTCATCGAGATATCTAGAGAGGTTGAGTATACTGCTAGACCAAGTTGTAGACTCTATTTACTGCAATGAGGTTTATTATTTATAAAAACAAATAATCCAAATCATGCATGGTTTATATTGTGTTTATCTATTTACCTTATAATAATGGCCTCTAGTTCAAACTGATCTTTATTCATTATTGACAATCTGATAACACAGTAGCAATAATTCAAATAAGTGTTATATAAGATAAGACAAACTACTTACAAATTATCTTTGTCAACAATACAAACACAAAATAGTGTCAATGATTCAGGTTAATTCATTATTAAATAGACAGTCCTTGATATACCCACACAATTTTCACTATATATACATTTGTTATTATTACATACATACATATAATCATTCCTTTATCCCCAGAGGCTTAGGCAGAGGTGAATCAACACCCACATTTCACCAATCATTGTATTAGGGCCAGCAGAGATCCGATTCTCAGCACTCCATGGATTCACCGTGCGGTCACCGGGTCCATAGCGTGATACAGAGAGGAACACTGGAGAGTCTGGGCTGTATTATTGGTCACTGAATTCTGCACTAGTAATGAAAGAAACTCTGATACCCACATGATTGTGTCAGTTCCATTTTGAAACCAGCCCTAAAGCATTGTAATGTATTTAAAAATGAGTAGATTTAAGTGTATTTAAGAAAAATAATAATATAAAGAACCTGCCTATTATATATATTTATCTACTGCCATGTATTGTAAATGTTATTACAAATTAATTTATCTAAAGTTACATTTACTTACAATGTGTTTGTGTTACTGTTTATTGTAGATAGGTCAAGATAAATTAAATATTTTAGATTATAATGATTTGAGGCTTATGATGCGGAGTAATTTCATGACGCATTATGTAAATAGTTTCTTTATTTTAGTTTCTATAAGTAATAATAGTTTTAAATGTCATATTTATATTTTATTGTACATAGTTATTGATTGATTCAATAAATTTGAGGCTATAATTCTTATTGGTATCTGTTGTAAAAAAATTCCAATAAGAATTTCTCAGTAACAGCTGGTATTGGTATGGTAAAGTTTTGATATTTTTTAATGGAATTATGGATACATAGTCAATGCTACAAAGTAACACTGATCAGGCATCATTTGAATAAGGAAGTGGCTACTTGAGGCCTATTTAGTACTTTTTATTGCAGTTGAAAAGCAGCTAATGGATGATGAATGGGGCGTATTTAACACAATTGTAGCCACTAGGCAGCTTGAAGCCGGTGCACGTTGCCGATGCAAATATTTCGTAACAAAGAGCGGTTCATATGACGGGTGTGCAGTACCGGAGCGTTTACGACGCTTTACCAGTGAAAGTATAACTCCAACATACACACGCACTGGTTGCGTTCACGGTCACATCCCCAAAGGGAAGCTTTTCAATCAAAATACTGCTCCTACACCCCATAATTAGCGCTATCGATCCTCCTATAATGCCGATAACAATGGAAGTACAAACCAGTACAATATCGGATAATAATAACGGTATTCTTACTGGTATACTGTATTATTATTTTTTTATCGATAAGAGCAAAAGGAGCAGTGTGGCAAAATCTTACCTTGTAATATACATCCATAAGGATGCTATCCGGTAGCCCGCGCAGCACATTCCTCTGGCACTTAGACCTATGCAAATAGTTCACTAAATTCGTCAAGCACAGCTCGTATAAATTCTCGGGTATTTTTTTGCACTCGGTCTGCGAAGACGCGTCAGCCATTTTGCTGAAACGGATGAAAACTCGCTTCACAATCACATTCGCGAAATCTCACAATTGACTCGGCGACGGGCGATATGACAGCTGAGATTGGCACGAACTTCACTATATAGAGTACCACCCGATTGGTTGATTTTGAGCTTACATTTTGAGCTTGGTTGCAAGAACAATTCTTATTGGTCTGTAAATTTTGAAGACAGATTCTCCAAATACTGTTGTTCTTTGTTTGTCAAATTTTGGCAATCTGGGTGATTTTGATACAGAATATTAACTGTAGGAGCAAGACGGAGATATTAAATGTGTACAACTTTAAAACAGCTGATTAGAGTGATTAGGATTAGGAATTTTGCAGTGACCCTGTCAGCTGACTGGCAGTACAATACAAAAGGAAATGAGCTTAGAGCATAGATAAGTAAGAATATTTGTTAGCTTTGAGTTTCGATTTATTTTTTAGCGTCGTCGTCGTGTAAATGAGCAATTTTTATAATCTCTTTTTCTTTTTATTTTAAATTTAATTTAACATCAAAATCACCTTAAATACCTACATTTTATAATAACTGCATTTGGCAGTGGTCGTTGATAATTTCACCTTTTCCTACTTGTATCCAATTTGGCCTTCGTAATCTTAAGCAGAGTACCAACCACGTAGCTCGTGAGGAGTTATGAGCGTCACGCGGGCTGCAGAAAGATTGTCTCCCCTTGAGCACGGCACGTAATAGGCCCCAATGATGTGCCTTGAGTATTTGCCGATGTCGCGTAGCTCGCTGTGCGGCCGCCTCTCTTGCTTATAAAGTTATAATATATATAATATTTTCATACAAATATTAAAACTACCGTGTACGCTGTCCAGGCGCGGTCCGAGGGGGGGGAGGGGGGGTCACAGGGGCCATGACCCCCCCCCCCCTCCCCCAAAACCATGCACTTCATATTGAAAAGTCCCAGTACGAGGGGAGGGGGGTTAAATTTCTTAAGGAATTTAACAAACTTCAAGCTGCGGCCGGCCCTGACGCTGTCATGCCTAAAGCCCGCTACAGACGCTCCAATTCGATCGGGTCCAACCATCCGACAGCTTCCGCTAGCCGACAAGTGTTGCCGTTTCGGGAAAAATAAACTTTACCAAAATGTCACTAGATTGTAAGGAATAAAGAAATTAAAAATATAATAATTTTTCCCGAAACGGCAACACTTGTCGGCTAGCGGAAGCTGTCGGATGGTTGGACCCGACCGAATTGGAGCGTCTGTAGCGGGCTTAAACGACTGAACCAATTTTGATATAATTTGGTACAGAGATGGGATATAGGTTACACACATATATCTTGGACCAAAAATGTGCTCTATACTCGCAGTACACGTTTCTTGTGTCTTTTGAGGATAGCACGGGGTGATTCTGAGGTGGACGAGCTCAAAACAATCCGTGCGCCCCAGGGTCTCGTTTGTCTCGCGGCTTAGGTTCAAGATACGTGTCTCAAGGTATACCACGATCGCGTCAATTCCCGTAAACATATTCAGGAACGCGTTAATATAAATGAAATAACAAATAAATTTAAACAGTTTATTGAGAATAACTAATATATAACACTAACATTAAACAAAAACATCCTAACTTAAAGCTGTCTACAGCGTAAATGCTTGCACTCCACCCATTTTCCATACAACCGACGAATAAGTCCAGAGTTTACAATAACATGGTTATATTAACCTACGACATTCACAAGTCACCTTAGATTTATGTTCATGCTTCTAATAAACTATGAAATAGCTCGGCTATATTCAATAAAACTTTCATACACAGAAATTTGGCTGTTTTGACTACAAAAGTAGACTGTCTTCAAAATATTAAGTCGACAACGCATGGAACTATGAAAGATAATAATTATAATGGTATCCATTGCAATCTTCAGCAGAGCTCAACGGAATCCTTCGCTTGATCTACATTCAAATCCATCTTACGAAAGCGAGCTGTTGATGTAAAAAGAAATGGTTTAGGAATTTCCTTCAGTTATTGACAATAAAATAACATACTATATGGTCCGCACTACACACAACATTATTGGTAACTACACACAAAATTATTGGTAGATGTATTTTATTGTCAATATTCAGACAATAAGGACAAAACTAATTAGGTGCTATTTATTTGTCCCGTCAGCAAATATATCATACTCTATGAACAATAGTCGTTATATTGGCGACAGACGACTATTCATAGAGTGGCGATATAATATCCACCGATAAATTAAAGAAATCTAATATGGTGGTTATTAGATTCACCATTTCGAGTTACCAACATGGCAAAAATACATTTCACAAAATAATCTACTAGAATTTTTGATATCAATTAGGTCTAAGGCTGCGTTTCCACTGGAGATGTGCTATACAGCTATGACACGAAGACGTAAAAGCTAAGCTATGTGATCATTTTCACTGTGCTATGCTATATAGCGTAGCGAGTAACATTATGCTATGAAACTTCCTAAAAATATTCGAATCTATTCGCCATCCAAAGTAATCTTTATATATAGAAAACATAGCTTAGCTGAACCCCTTTCCACCAGTGCTATGCTATGTGGACTAAGAAATTGGTGGATATCAATTTTGTATGTAGCAAAGCACATCTCTGGTATAAAGCCAGTCTTACTGAGAACCCATACTACTTTTCAAAGGGGTGTATGCGCTGGCGACAGTGGTGTCAGTGGTGTCAGTGGTGTCAGTGGCGACAGTGGGGCTGTACAGTGGGTCCCTACATTGCGAGTAAGGGCTACTGCTTGCCGGTGGTGAACTTGGACACGGTCTCCAGCAGGTTGATGTAGGCGGCGTGTTCGTACGCCGTGCTGAAGTCGCTGAGCTTCTGCGCGAACTCGTTGCTCACTCCCTTCTCTTCTAGCAGGTTCATTAGGAGATCGTACAGGTACTGGAAAAGAGGAAAATTGCTCGGTGAGTATCAAATAAACTTTTATTGTTGGATGGTTTGTAAAAAAATACATAATTATTAGGTTATTTTTTTTTTAGATACTATTTTTAGTCGATCATAAAGAAGAAATTAGTTATTTAAGGTATTTACAAATTATCGAAATTCTAGTCAAAAAATATTATCTAGATAGTATTTTTTGACTATAATTTTGTGCTATGTATATACATACATACAGTCACGCCTCTTTTCCAGTGGGGTAGGCAGAGACCACAGTTTTCCACTTGCTATGATCCTGGCATATATCTACTATCTAGTGAAAAAAATATTTTTCCATTTCCAATACAGGAAATGTAAGTTTCAACTACTATATTTTATTGGATCCAGCATATTGGTTACTATACAAATATATAGCAGCTACTATGTAATACATACTATTGACTACAAGTAAATAAACAAAACTTAGACTAATAAATTTGTATGGGACCAAATGACAACTACATATTTCGCATCGAATAAAAAAAGAATCACGGAAATCGCATCATAAAGCTAGGAGTAATCAGTGTACATACATAAAAAAAACCCCATCGAATTGAGAACCTCCTCCTTTTTGAAGTCGGTTAAAAATTTATAAAAGGAAAAAAAAAACGTCTACATTTATAAAAATAAATAAAAGAAAAACCCACAAAAATCAACAAAATCACAAAAACTAAAAAAAAAAAACAACCAAAAGTATTTTTTTTTACGAAACATCACAAAATGTCAATTCAAAATGACAATTTATTTTTTGTATGAAATCAAAATGTAGCATTTTAATGAATATCTCCCACACGAGTGAGCAGATCAACTTCATCTTCACGCATACAATATCCCCCGATTTTGGCACCTGACAGCTACATGTTGGGTAGTATCAAGTGTGGCATAGAAATGGGGTGAAGAGATCCAACTCGGAATCGAACCCGGGACCTTTAAAGGCGTATTGTGCCTCGAGGCTACGGAGACATTGGTTGAATAGTCGAATTTATGGTTCACTACAAACTTGTGACGTCATCATTTTTTTGAAGTCGAAACTGAAAAAATATACTTAAACAACTAAGATGGCGAACAAGCATGACGACTTTGAAATAAAAAGGGCACGCAGAGGTAATTTTTTACATTTAAATTGCACAGACTATAAAAATGCGAGAATAATAGCAACTTGAAAAATATGTGCAAGTTGCTATTATTCTCGCATTTTTTAGAGTAGATTACGTCAATATGTCTTCCCTGCCTGATGATAAGCTAAAGATAAAAGTCTCAAGAATGAGGTTCAGTGTTATAGACATACTAGGTTTTGCCCGCGGCTCCGCCCGTGTGGATGTCGGTAATCGCGACCAATCATAGCCTATGTCCTTTCTCAAGGTCTAAACTATCCCCTTACCCAATTTCATCAAAATCGGATCAGTGGTTTAGGCGTGAAAACGTAACAGACCGACAGACAGTTACTTTCACATTTATAATATTAGTATGTAGTGTGGCAATGGATATACACTATACACACTAAATAAAGAACATTATACACACCCCGTCGAGCACGTCCCCGGCGACGGCGTACACTTTGTCGTTCCACTCGCCCTTGTAGATGGTCACCTCGTCGATACCGAAGATATCATCTATAAAATAAAATTCAACCTATAGTCTTATTAACTCCCATCATCATTTTCGCGGTCGCATCCGAGATGCACACCTCGGTATCCTGGGTTCTTTCCGGCTATCCCACTTCACATGATCTTGAGAATCCATGGTAAGCAAACCATTGGAACGTATCTTTTATGATGCCAAGTCAAAACTTTATGGGTCTACCCCTCCTACAGAGACCGGGTACAATTAGAAACATAATTTAATTGATGAATATAATAATTTAAACAATATAATTATGTTTATATGACGTGTAATGTTCTTATGAATAAATGACTTATGACTTATGGAGGTAGCAGTGCAGCACGGTCAGATATTTTTTACTCACGTGGTCTGGTTGTCGACGCAGAACGTGACCGCACCTCAGCGAAATCTATGTTAAGTTTTACAGCGAGTTTTATAATAAATAATATTGTACTAGGTCATATACCATAACTACTAGTAGTAGTACCTACTGAAAATATCCTACTATCCTGCCTGACACTATTTGCGACTGGTAGATAAATAGAAACATGTAGAATTATGTTTGTAGCTGTCCTGTTCCACACTCGCAGGCACATAGCGCAGTGAGCATTCTACGTATAACTTGGCACCCGGGCGAGCCATGGATGGCGCGCCGAGCGTGGCAATTGCGTGGGGATATTCTTTAACGTACCATAAACATTTGAAATTCTATGCTAATATGTCTACAATTCCGGAATTAGATTTCTAGTCATACATTTAAGGTCAATTCCCACTGAAAAAGCAGCGGTCGGATTTTTGCCAGCAGATTTCGTGCAGCTTCATGGCGTTTCGTGGCGCCGCACTGCCTCTGTTTTTCCTTCATATGACTATGAACTTTTCTCCCATATTTAAAATTCAAAATGGTTTAAAAGTCAAAAGTTAAAAAAAAAAAGTTAAAGTAAAAAAAAATTGTCTCAAAATGCCACAATAGTATTCTTTCAGTGAGAATTGGCGCTTAGTCCAATGAACAAACTCTTCAGCTTTATTATATTTTTTGCATATACCTAGGTATGCACTTCCCGCAAGTCAATCCCGGTTGTCATGCGAAGCAATAGTCATTACGGGTAGTTAGAGCCTTCAAAAGTCCCACCAGTCTAACTACAGAACTTCAATATCGCCAATCGGTTTTGAATGTCAGACAGTCACTTCACGGAAAACGAAATTTAGGCTCGTATTCTAGAATGCCAATCAGCTGAATCTCGATTCACCTGAAGCAAGATTGTATGCACAGATTCCACAGATTGGACAGGCTGTCAGGCAGATTGTCTATAGTTCTATACAATCTGTCCTCAGGTAAATCGAGTTTCAGTTGAGCGTTATTCTAGAATACGGGCCTTAGACGGAAAGTCGATCCAACTGAGTTAGTTCTCTGAGAGAATGATATAGATTAAGCACTTACTACCATGGACACTCAAGATCGCGCGAAGTGGAAGAGGAAGAGCCGGAAGGCGGACCTTGAGCTCCAAGGTCATCTTGGCCACGGATGCAATCAGGAAAATATGTCTCCATGAAGCACTTACTGTACTCATCGCCTGCAGCTGAAGGCGGGTCCTGCAAGAACGAGCAGGTGAAGCCGAGGGTGGTGTCTCCGCGCACCAGGTCCACCTCGAACTGCGGCCGCGAGCGCATCTCGGAGAACTCCTGCTTGTCGGCCTGCACCTCGCCTTCCGCGTCGTCCGAGTCCACTGTGTGGTTCACGTTGAATGTGATTTTGACACTGGGGATTAGAGACGACTTGGTATTAAATAATATGGCAATAAGACGTTTACGAAAGATGATGATGATGATGATAAATGCCTATGTTTGGAGTTTAGCTTTAGCTTTTTCTCAATCAAATATATCCATAAATAGAATTTAAATATTTCACTAAATTTCAGATGGAGTGAGTACATAAAAGAAAATCACGCAAATCGCCTCGAATGAGCAGTTTTCCAGTAGGTATTTATAGGGTTCCTAAAGACGCGCTAGATGGCGCAGCAGGCACTTTTGGTAGGAAGAGTGTGAATCTAGTGTTCCCTAATTTATGGAAAAAATGTTCTTCGGTTTTGTAATGATTTACTTTACTTAAATATTCTGTCATTTTTTCTGATACAATTATTTTAAATATAATATTATTATTTTAAATTACAGACAGTGACGCAAAAAAAATTAAGCGTTTTATTATATTTTATCCATTATAATATGGGTAAATGAAATTAAACTTTGGCAACATCGCAAATTCATGAATTTTTTTTACCAAAAGCTATGTTAGCGCCATCTCCTGATGACTTAAAAACCAACTGATTATTATACCTACTGGAAAACTGCTCATTGGGTCGGTTTACGCATTTTGGTTCTATCACTTCTATTATATATTCGGGTGGAGTAAAATAGGGCCACACTCTTCCTGTAGGTGTCGTAGAAGGCGACTAAGGGATAAGGTTGTTCTCCATCCGACAGTTAATATACAGTTCATGACGAAGTGCCCGCTAGAAATCCCCAAATCATAGTCGGCGAAATGTGGGTGTTAATACACCTCTGCTTACCCCTTTGGGGATTTACAGGCGTGAGTTATGCAAGTGAACATAATGCATGCGAGTTTAATGAAATCGCGTTAAAATTATAAGCATAAATGTTTTGTTGTTTGTAGCTGTCCTGTTCCACACTCGCAGGCACATAGCGCAGTGAGCATTCTACGTAACAGCGTCAATGTACCCCACACTTGGCACCCGGACGAGCCATGGACTGGCGCGCCGAGCGTGGCAATTGCATGGGGATATTGGTAAATTTTGAAAGCTAAAAGTACATATATCTAAATAGAGCTCTGAGAATTTAAAATGATTGATTTGTTAAGGTCAGTGTTTCACGTATTTTTTATGGGGTAGGGTGCCCTATCCCCATAAACTGATCTCAATCTTCTGCATCCTGACACTTATGTATGCTAATACATATGATGTATGTTTATTGTCATGTAAAAGGTTAGTCACTCATCTTTTCCAGATGTTTTTACTTCCAACGTCTATATGCCAATATGGCCCATGAAAAAGTGAATAGCAACGGATTTGCCTTCTTTGGAAAAGAAGTTCACATAACTGAGAAATCTGCCTACTCCTTTAGAGGGATAAATACAGTTGTGAATAGTACAAAAAGCCTACACTTAGCTTATTTAAGTAAAGTTTAAATACTGAAAAATATAACTCACATTTCATCTTTGAGTTTCTTGGACAGTACAACCTCGGCTCCATCACCAGACACTGCAAAACCCTCCAACTCTTTGGGCAGGGTCTTCACTTTCTGTGCCTTGCGCTCTGCTACTATCTCCTCAGTCAGGAACTCCACTAGTTCTCTTTCACCTACAACATTATGACGTCATGATTATATTGGAAGATAGAGGAAAAAAAGAAATCATTCAGGTATTGATATTATTGAAGTGAAAACTTCTTTAATAGTGTTGAGCATGTTTTGGGTGAGCAAAAATCATGGGCCTCGCGCCATTGTCAGCATCCGCCACGCTCCATTCATTCTGACATCACGATGATTCAATTCTTTAGGTGTGTTAAGCACTTTTTGGGTTGAAGAAAAAGCTTCTAAATCTATACATACATATGTCATTTTTTTGTGAACAAAAGTCCGACTAGTCTAACTACAGAACTTCTATATCGCCAATTGGTTGTGGAAGTCAGATGGCAGTCGTTTCACGGAAAATATCGACGTTCAGCTGCATCACAGACTGAAGACTGGTTGAGAAAAGGCTTTGAGAATGAAGTACATTTAACAACTCACTGATAATTCCCTTGGAAATTGTATAAAGTCATATTATTCTGACTCTGAAGAGTAGTTAAGTATTGAGGGCAATATGTTGTCAGTGCTTAAGTAGATGTTTAAAGCCTTTACGACAGCTGCAGACGCATGCAGCAGATACGAGTAATTCATTGCGGCTTCTCAATGGTCCCCTTTATCTGTATCATCAGTTTAACAAGCAATGGGTACGCTGTATCTGCTGCATGCTTCCACAGTTGTAGTATGTGGTTGGAAATTTCAATTTAATCAGGAATGTGCAGTCTCTGTGATATAGTAACTGTTTTTATCAGTTTGCCTTACATATAATAATGTGAATCTGTCTCCTATTTATCACAAAGCAAATGGTAGTTGCTAAAATATATTGCAATGATAACTTATCATTAACTTGATAAGATAAGAAATTACATCTTTAATACATTATACTACTAAGGGTTACAATCTCAACTGTTTACAATCGTAGATTTTGTATAATATACTATAACAGTAGGTACAATAAATCTATAAGTATTTTATTAATTTTACTGACTAAAGCCACAGTTTTACTCCAGTTAAACTATTCTAATTTTCAAATACAGGGACTAGAATATGGTATCAAGTTCTTATCTACATATTAAATTAAATTTTAAAGCATTTAGTATACATGTGCCTATAAGGGACAGATCACAGCTCCAACTCCTGCCTGAGCTAATTTTGCTTTTTCCATCTTAATTGATCCCATCTACAAAATCAGTGGGGTTTACAAGGTCTTAGCAAAGTGATTGCAGAATGTGTGATTTTATAACTTAAGAAATGATTTGTCCCATGTTTTTATGCAGAGACAAGGTAGTATACCTTAGCCCTGGATGTGACATGGTGATGATGTTCCCTGCACCTGGCACTGCAGCTTGCCAAGGAGACAACCACAGTGTGGCAAAAGTGCAGGGTTACTCAAATTATCTTGTATGTAGTTTTAGATCAGTATATCCATGATTCTTTTAATTGAGTCATAGAGGCACTCGGCCAGGCCCAGAAACTTAAGTGGATATGGGCTGGCCATGTTGCTAGAATCCAGGATGATGGACATCCCGAGCTACAATGTGGAAGGGACCAATTGGCAAAAGGAGGAGAGGTAGATCATTGTCACGCTGGACAGATGATGCCCTAACTGGGCTTGGAAGAAATGTGTCTGCCTACTCCAGAGAGAGAAAAGGTATGTGTATCTGTATGCATAAACTGAATAATAATCATCTCAAGACATACACATGTATAAAATATATTTGTAACTATTGATTGTAAGGTATACAAGAAATCGTTATTTCCACTAACTAGCCTACTACAATATGTTACATTCAAATAAAGTTACGGACTACTCATAATGCTTTATCTACCAACTTGAGGATAGGAAAAAGGACTCACCTAGGGCTTTAGATTTCACAGATTTGTCAAAATGTTTCTCATTTAGGATTACTAAACAAATATAAAATGTTAGTATGCATATAAAGAGAGGGTAACAAAAGAGTGATAAGGTATAAGGTATTTATATCAAAATTGGGCATGATTTTGTATGGTGCAATCATAACCTTAAAATTAAAAAATCGGCTCTGAACTTACCTTTTGTATGTATCGCCTTTAGACCACAACCACAACTACACGTGTTTGAGTGGTTGTGTAACAGGGTGGAGGAGGCTGCGACCCCATCTAACCTCTTTGAGCAGCTCATGTGCCATATCCCTCTGGTAAAATCACGTTTTACAGGAGCCTGAGTACGAGATACCAAGGCGCCCGTTAAATTATTGTTTTTAACGCAGGTTTGTATTACCCTTTGCGCAGTCTTCACTAATCCATTCATTGTTAAATATTATTTTGTTTCACGCTGCCTATTTCCTTGAAAATTATTCAAAAAAGTGTCAGAAGACTCAAAAGAACGCTGGGGGGGTGCCGGTTTTAATAAAGTTGCCAGCACTCAATTGACTTTTTGTATTTACTTTATCGAGAGAATGAATGAAAGGGAACTTACTAAAAACTGAAAACCGTAAACAAACCGTAAAGTTCATTTGTACAATGACGAGAATATCAGTAAGGAATATGCAAGCTGTCAAAAATTACTGAATGAGAATGAACTGGTGATTGAATTTCTTATCAAATTGTTGTGATAACACATGTGGAACATAGTTTTACATTAATTAATTTAATTTAAAATCAACCTGTTAGAATACCACCATGTCTAAAAAACGCAAATTCGATGCGAAAGAAAATGTTCAGAAGTCTTCACCTGTTGAAGTTGTTATAAAGGACCTAACTTCCCATCCACTTTGCTTGCACGGGCCAACCTTATTATTTTCATCTGAAAAAGGTAGATTTTACGCTTGTGCCTCATGTAGAAATAAGGAGTGCCCTGTACACATTGGTGAGGAAGACTGGGAGAAGGAGAATGTCAAAAAACGGAATGAGAAATATTATAGTTTGATACCGAAACTTGATAAAGCAGCGGCATGGAGGAACTTTAGTGAGGTTAGTTTCAAACTGTAAACACGTTTAAATAGTAAAAATTTTTTCGCTGACTTTTGGCGCAAGATTGCTTCAAAATATTGTATCCTATGTTGTAGATCACCTACTCTATAAGCTTTAAATGAATTATTATATCAAGGTTTCAAAATTTCAGGTTAAAGACGAGACCTACTTTAACAGAGCTTACTGTAATACATGTGACGAGCTCTACCGTGTCAAGAGACGTGTAAAACACGCTGAAGACCACAGGATTATTAGCCCACTCACTGATGAACAGCTAAAACAGCCAACTACTTGGCTTCCAACATTAGAAAATGATTCAGTGGAAGCCCAGTATCTCTTCGCTAAGAAATCGATCAGTGCAGTGTTTGGAATTCTAAAGAATAATAATATCAGGTATTTAACATTCACACAAAAATTAGTAATTTTTCTCAAGGAGCTTCTCAGTCTTATCTCATCCAGGTAGCAGCCCACTGGGCATAAGTAATTTGGGAATCGAGGTGCCATCGACTTTATAGAAGAAGAAATCTTGTCTTGAGATGCTCAAGATTAGTGGAGTCTGTGGTGATCATGATGCAAAAATAGGTCTGGTAGTCTTCTGCCATTGTCTTAACACCCCAATCAATTCTCACTTATCTCACTGGGAAGTGAATGAGTTAGTAGAAGTGAGAATCACTGTACTGTATAAATGTTAATAATGTGCACAATACAGTATAAAAAAAATATATCAAATTCATTTTTCCAGCAACATCCTGTGCATTGGCACACCTTCCATTCACGAAGAAGCACAAACCTGTTCTGACTTCACCTCATTGCTCCTAGATTCTGACAAGCGCCACCACCACTTCTATCCACCCAATTCGTTTATCTGGTATAACATGTTTAATAATTACATGTTCAACGGCAACAATGATGAGAAGGTGCTAAAGAAATTCTTTAAAAATTCAAGGTAAGGTATAAAAGTAACCATTTGTTCTTTTATGGTGAACCTAGAGTAGGAATGCATGATAATTATACATACACAAATTCTTTTGAAACAATTTATTTAAAATCACAATTAAATAGATCTGTCCTATAACTTGCTAGAGATCTATATAAATTTGTTGTATAAAATTTATTTATTTATATATGTTTGAATCAAACTTATATTGAATGGGAATGGAAACTTTGATGTTCATACTACATAGGTACCCTTTGGAGCTTTATAAGGGATGGGGCAAACTCAAATCTGGTCCCAGGGTGGCTTGTGTGTTTTTAAACTCTTGACTTTGGGCAGAGCAGAGGGTGCCCTCCCCGTATGCCCATGCGTCGTGATGCCCGTGGTATACAAAATAGCCTTCCTTTAATATACCAAATTTTATCCAAATCAGTACATACAACTGTTTTTATGTGAACAAACATCCTTACATCTTCTGCTATTTTTCCACACACAATGATGGTAGTATGTATAATTTCTATGTCTCAATTATTACAGTGAAGGTGGCATCTGTATAGTAATGGACCCTCCATTCGGCGGGCGCGTAGAACCACTCGTGCATACTCTCAAAGAGTTAACAGATTTATACAAGACAGTCTGTGATAAGCCTATTGAAGGACTACTGCCAGTGCTTTGGGCATTTCCGTACTTCTCTGAGCCTTATATTGTTAATCTAGCACCAGAGATCAAGATGCATGATTACCAGGTAACCTTCTATATGTGTATGTAGGTGCATGATAAATGATTAAATTCGTCAGATGTTTTCAGACTCCACCTATTAATAGATTTTAATTTTTTTCAATTATCACTTCCCTGAGGGTCTGTCAGAGAATTCTAATAAGATTTTGCCTAATATGGGAAATAAAACCTGTGCACAGAAATTGTGACATCGAGAAAATCCTTAGCATATTTTCTGTGGGTCTTGTGCAAAGCAACAAGGGCGATAGGCAGGGACTACTGGAGTCACAGCTGCTGCTAGTCTTCTAATGTTTCTGTCTTTACAAACTTCACCAGCTTCCTCTACTTTAATTAAACCTTTTTTATGATACATGATAACATCCTTTATTAACAATTTTAGTTTTTTTTACTTTCAGATTGAATACACAAACCACAGGAAATTCCAAACTAAAATCAAAGATGGCCACAAATTCGTATCACCTGTCCGTTTCTTTACAAACCTGCCGCTGAACACGATAGACTTGTCTAATGACAGTAATTACAAGCTATGCAACAAATGCAAGTTCTATGTTGCAGTGAGCAACAGACATTGCTTTAAGTGTCAGAGCTGTACTAGCAAGAACGGCATGACTTATGTTCACTGTGACACTTGCAAGCGTTGCGTCAAGCCTACATTCTTCCATTGCAAAGAGTGTGACAGGTGTTGCCAGCAGAGAAATCATGTTTGTGGTGTCGTCGTTGACAGTCAGGTGAGTTAGGTTTTATTTAAACATATTGTTTTATTAACTATCCAATGTCTTCGGCAAATTGGTGTGCCGGCTGATTAAGAATAAGTCTCTGGTCCAGGGATGTGGGATCAGAGGGCAATTGGCCTGATAGCAAAACAGACCCAATGAAAAAGAAGAGTTAGAGGGCAGGCCCAAAAGTGTACTTTTAGTGTAACTGGGGTAGGCACTCGTATGAAGAATATATCCTAAGAATTCCTATACCATTTGTTAACCAATTCCCAAAGACCTAAGTAAAAAGAAATATGTAATAACTAATTTTTCTTATTTTTCAGTCTTGCTTCAAATGCCACCAGAAAGGCCACAAGCAGTCAAACTGCCCACAGCTGCAGAGAGGAGGGAACAAAAAGAAACGCAAGAGTGCCTAGTTAAAATAATAACTATAATATTATTTTACACTATAAAATATTATAAAACATTCTTATTCTTTCATTTACCATTACAATAGTTAAATCAACACGATTGAGTCCTATTAAATCTATAATCAGCTATACAAATTATTGTAAATAAATCGAAATTTCATTAAAATTACTATGAGGTGATTGATTGAGGCAGTCAGTTGTTTCATAGTGCACTGAAACAAAGAAAAGCAATTTCAATAATGAAACAGTAAGGGTTAATTTTTAAATTTACTAAGTACACTAAATTTTATGACAGCCACTCGCTTCTTTATTCTTCGTTTCCTTGCGATTTGAAGTCAGCACTGGCAGCAAAACGGGCAAGTGGGCAATAGTAAAGGCGCAGATACTCACTTGACGTTGATCTTGTTGAGCAGTTCCTGCGCGGCGCCGTAGCGGGCCTCCGCGCGCGCCGCCTGCCCCCGCCAGGCGGCGCGGACCGCTCCCCAGCGCTGCGCGTGCGCCGCCAGGAGCTGCTCCCGCGGCGGTGGCGGGGCCTCCCTCTGTGGACACGGGTACACGGGGTGGGGTGACATAGCGTAACGGTATAGAATAGCATTCACGAGGGGTGGCTTTTTGCTAAATATTTTCCTTTGACTGGATTTACAGGATTGTACCAGCATCTTTCAGGCCCAGGCAAACGTCACCTACAAGTTGGTGTGCCTGCTAAACAAAGGATGATGCTCTGGTGCAGGCTTTTCTCTTAGAGTTGTTGTGTCAGAGGGTAGTAAAAAAATCGACATAATGTTCGAAACCGATAAGACTCTGTGTATCCTCCTTAGACAGAGTTCCTTCAGGCTCCAAAGTGCAAACTTTATGGACAATTGGGTAATAGCCATGAAGTTGATGAAAAATATGGTTCAACCTCTTTTGTATGACAGAAAAATATTTGTCAGGTCACCCAGTAAATATATGAAATAAACTTACATAATTCAGATTAATATTGTTTTTGTTAGCTTTCAATTGTTCAGGCAGCAGTGGAGGTATTTTGGAGACAATAGGTCCTTCTGGACCGGGTAGATCTACACTGTCAGGGTTTTGTTCTGGTTCCGGCTCATCTTTACTGCAATCAGATTATTTTTTATTTATTTATGCAATCATTTTAGTTAACCAATCAGTGCTGTACATCAGTCTCTTTAATTATAATAAAATCCTAACCACACATTGGAATAAGTAGAATGGATTTTTAACCGACTTCAAAAAGGAGGAGGTTCTCAATTCGATGAGTTTTCTTTAGTAATTCTTTAGTCACATTTTATCATAGTTTGGACAAGACATGACTGTTTTTGGTAGTAAATATTTTTTTTTGTAGTGCAAATATAAACCCAATCTTATACATTGAAAGGAAAAATAGAACTTTTTAATAATTGTAAAATTCTTACTTATAACACAAAATACAGCATACTGCTTAGACAAGAGCTTTTAAGTGATTACATCAAAAATGTTAAAAATATAAATTTGTAATTCCTTACCCAAATTCACTATAGGTCGCTTTTGGTTGGTTAGCTATCCACGCTCTGCATATAGGATACAATGCTGAACTCTCAGTAAACTGTGACAGGTCTACACTTCTGTCAAACAACTTTAGCACATAAGATTGCCGCTGTGGTGACCGTCTTCTTGACCTTACCCTGTCATCTTCATCAGATCCTTGATCTTGGCTGGAAGAATAACAAAATTTAATGATAGCTGTCAACTAACCAAAGAATCAGCAGTAAACGTCAGTAATAAGAATAATCATGTAATACCTATCGTCTTTATATGCAGCTTGTTCATATGAGGAGTCTGAGTCGTCGCCCGCTGGTTCTAGTACATCCATCAAAGCACCTTTAAGCCTTCCTCGAGCTGTTGTGACTTCTGGAAGCACAGTCAAATCCATCATCAGCACAGCATAAGTTTAGCTTTAGCGTTTAGTTTAGCATTTTCATTTATTTTTATTTATCTTATTTCTGTACTTGACAAGTTTTCACAAAGTTTTACAGAATGCCTAGCTTAATGATGAGACCTAAGTGATAACTGCAAATTGACGCCAATTTTTGCGCATTTTTTACATGTTATAATCAACTAACTTTCTTTTTGTTAGGATAAGGTTGTGCAATAGGAAATTATTCCAGAGTGATGGGAAAAAATTTATTAAATTTAAATATGCTATTGAAGTAATCATGATGGATCGAACCCACAACACTTGACACAGTGGCAAGCTGTGAGGTAGTGACATAATAAACCGACCAGTCGAAACTTACGCTGACTGTAACAAAACTATTGATTTTCTTTGTCTACAGAAAGTGAATGTCATATTTTTAATTTCATAGTCTTTTTTTTGTGTTACAATTATATGAAGTAAGAAGGAAGTAATCAATTCTAATGAACAACCATTGTTTTGAATAATGTAATTTTACTGAAATAGGTACGTGGCGAAGTCCAGCCACATACTATCGCCAAATATTGATTTTTGACCACGTTTAACAACATTTCGTAATTAAATAACTTGCACAAATGTCCCATTAGAAATAATGATATCATGGCATGTTAATTTACCAAATAAAAGTAACAAATAAAGAAATGTAATACTTGGTCATTGAAATAGAAAGTGCGGTGATAAAATTACCTCTAACATCGCTGCTGTCTCGATTGTGATTTTGTTTGACTCTGTTCTTGAGCGGTGTAAACAATCTCTTTCGTTTTGGCATGGTGTTAATGTGTTGTTAAAATATTTAATCAAAACAAAAAGTGATCAAGTTATTGTTATGTACGAACAAATTTTCGAATTTGATTCTGGCTGAATGAAACTGTCATTCATTAGTAGTAAAAAAGTAAATAAAAAATAGTGCTGCCACTGAGATAGAGCTCATTTATTAAAATAATTGTTACGGTTTTCATTAAGCCCTTTTTTAGTAACTTTTCTTATCTGTGGATTCTGTGGTATTCATTCACTAGTTCGTTCTTTCCATATTTTTTTTGTCAATTTGTCAAAATAGTTGTGTACGAAAATAGCGAAGAAGCGAGATTTTAATTTCTCAAGGCTTGCCAGATCCAGATTGTATAGTTTTAAATTTACATAAACACAGCTTTACGGATCAATGGTTGATAATGGCCACAGCAACAGCGTATGAGCATGATGCTGACGGTAAGCAGTATTACATTAGTACTATTTGAGCATAATACTATTTATTAAATAGAAATTTTACGCTATTCCGGTGCGTGATATTTGTATTGACTTTCCATATTTTCATGAGTTGAATATACGGCTGCTAATAGTGAAAGTTTTGCTTGGAAACTTTGTTGTAGTATCAACCCGACATTCCAATTGGTTTACGTCCATATTATCACATTACCCTTTCTATGCTATAAAAGCTGCTTGGTTTCCCAAAATAAAGGAAATAAAAGAGCGAAAATTTAAAATCATAGTAAACTTTTCTATCTTAATTTATTGCAGGGGCTAAATTCATCCCAGCGACACAACGCCCTGACGGCACCTGGCGTAAGCCAAGACGGATCAAGGATGGCTATGTCCCCCAAGAAGAGGTCCCATTATATGAGAGTAAGGGTAAACAGTTTAAAGCTAAGCAAAACACTGGTCTGCCAGTGGGGCTTACACCAGAAATAGTAGCTCAAGCACAGAAACCTAAGAAGAAGAATGGAGGGGCTGTTCAACTTATCCCAGGCATGCTCATCAATGTTGACAAAAAGAAGAAAAAAAAGAAGACAGGTTTGTGGTCTTTTTATTTTTAATTTATGCTATCTGTTATTCAAAGGACATTCAACTGTACTTTGGCAGTTGTACCAGTTTATTGTTCAGTGAACAAATTGCTGTTCTCTATTTAAAAAATATTTGAAATTTCAATTCTATTTTCTTTTTTTTACTGCTTTTAAAAATATATCTATTGATATTCACATTATTAAAAAAGCAGTAGATTTCTAAATACTATTGTTTTGTTCATTCCAAGAAGTGTATATAATTCATAATTATTAGAGCATACCTACTTGTTTAATAATCAGTGGGTGTTAAACTTTCTCTCCATTTGGACTAGTGCCGGTGCAACTTTCAGTAGAAAATATGTTTGTGCGAAGTGACAACATGATTGGCATACATAATCTGTTCTTTATTTTGGTCACGAAAACTAATATTTATTTTACATCTATTATTAATACATCTGTAATTAAAAAAATTGAATTTAATTTGAGTTTTTTTTCTTCCAGGAGCCGACGAAGCTGCAGAAAAACTTGCCAAATGTGAGATTCAGGAGCCAATATTTTCTAATCCGTCGCCAGTTGTAACTGGTGCACTTAGTTCCCCCACTGCTGATCCTCAGAAGCGGCTCAAAAATTTAAGAAAAAAGTTAAGAGACATTGAAACACTGGAAGAAAAAATTAAATCAGGTCTCCTGAAAAATCCTGACAAGGATCAAAAAGAAAAGATGTCCAAAAAGAATGACATTGTCAAAGAAATAGAACTTTTAGAAAATAATAGTGAATAAGTTATACCAAACTGAGTAATTTTATGAAGTGAACACTGTGCAATCATGTTTGGTTTGCAGAAAGAATGAATTGTGTTCCCCTGTGAGGATATACAACATTTTCTTTTATTATAAATTATTTACAACAACTTGTATTTTTTGTATTTGACCATAGCATTTTTGGCACTTCTATTGTGACAATTACACATAAAAAATATATTTAAAAAGTAAGGGACACCCTATTGTACATTCATTGATTGAAATTGATCAACAGGTAACCAACAAGTGTGTTGAGTTGACACAAGTTTGAGAAAATAGAGTTAAATCTGGCACAGTTGAAAATTTGAATTATTGGGAATTCAAGCACAATCTGAACATGCTGTATATAACTAACATGAAGGGCAACATAAATAAAGGAATAATTAATAAAAAATATGCAATATAAAAAAAAGAAAATTATATTATTAATATATTGCTACAATAAGAAACAAAATATAGTTTATTCTTTTTATGAAATGTAAAGTATTTGTTTTTTAAACAATACTGATATTGACTATGTTTTCTGTTTGCACTCTCAGATAAAAAACCAATCTGCCTACATAAAATCAGATCTAAAATTTTGAGTTTGTAATATGATATTAATTTCAATTGATTTAGAATATTATACAATAATATAATGAAATAGGAATGTTGCTACCATTATATTACAATTAGGCCTCAGAAAATTAAACTGAAAACAAGTTATATATTATATTCTACATAAAAAATATCCTTACAAGCTATCATGTCCACCTTGTCAAGGTATTGTACAAAAATATTTCAATTATGCTTTTTTTTTATCTTATATTAGTTATACCAGCACAAAAAATACACATAATAATATAGCAAACAGTACAATGCATGTCATTTTGGAGTATGTTTAAACAACAGGGGAATATACGAGTTTTTGGTGCAAATTGTTGGCATTTTTGGTCATTTTTCTGGTTCTGTTAGGTGGCCTAGGCTGAAAATAAACAGAAATATGCATTATAATTAAATTCAAATATACACGTGTTACATATCGCTAATAGGAATTAATTAATTAGTCTGCAATTACAAGGCTTAATTAACTGGTTTCTTGATCAATTTCTATTCTACATTTTATAAAAAATATTTTATGGAAGTCAAACTTTCGATGTAATATAGTAATAATGAGTGTAACATACGGTAAGGCGTACTAAAGAAACTCATTCCGTGCTTGCTGTCTCGCGTATTTACCCAAACATGCGAGAATTCCAATGACGGCTATTCCAACTCCTAGGACAGTCGCTAAAAAGTCTCCAAAGTCGTATCCTGTGGCTGCTTCAACATTAGTGACTGTGAGAAGTGTAAAGAGAAATACACACAATTTGAAATACATTTTTAAGTATATAGAAATGAATATTGCGTTTTTAAGTTCACTATTTTCTTTTTGTTGTGTTGATTTTCGAGTTTTCTTTTCTGATTGATCACGTCACGTCATTTGTCATTTTGTGAAATTGCTTTTTTTTTTAATTCGACGGGCTGTGGCTCTTTTGGCTCTGACTTGTTTATTTTACTGATTCATCATGAATCATGATCACGGTCAAATTATTATGTGTTTTAGTAGGCGGCAAACAATGAAGTTCATCTTGTAGTGGAATTTTTATAGTTTAATAATTATTGTAATTAAGTAATACGGTTGTTTTTTATAATAACCGTAACAACCGTATAAAAACATTGAAATTGGAAACCTATCAGAACTATTTTTTTTTTTGCTAGCAATTTCATCAAACATATGTCAATGTGATTGTCATCGTCGTTTTCCCGTCGAAGTTAATTAAAATTGTTTTTATTAGGAAAAAAGCTTATTCTTGTCATTAGGAATAATAATAATGAACTTTAAATACACATAGCTATAATTTTAAGTTCAATCGATGTAACAGAGACAGTTGTAAACATCGATAAATAACCTTAATGAAAATAGCTTCATAGCGGGGTGTATTTGTTAGTATCTGGCGGCTTTTCAACAACAAAATGAGTTATAATTCGGGTGGAAGTGGCAGCAAGGGCTTCGGCTTCGCTGGTTTTACCATGCCGAAGCGTAATCCGTCGAATGTATCTCTCCATGCCGTGCCTCCGCCGTCGTCGCAGATGAATGCAGTTCCACCGCCGACCACCGGTTTATCGAAGCAAGGCTATTCTACCATGAATGCTATCACTCAGAATGCCGTGACTGGTAACTGGGGAACGCTTGGCAAGAAAAGATCTAAGACTGAAGACGAGTGAGTAGGAATTTAACACATTTATAATCTGTATTCCAGAGTAATTAGTGATTCTTATTACTTATTTGTTTATATATACTTTTTATGGGCTCTAATTTAACTCACAAATTCTGTGGACATTGTTGGTTTTTGCTGTGGCTAATAAGATGTACTTTTGTAGATATTTTGATGAAGACGATGAGCCTCCAACACCAGCTTTAGCATATATACCAGCACCGGGCAGCCCCACTTATGATGCTGCTTCAAGTTCCAAGGTAATGAATTAATTATTTTAAAGGAAACAAAGGCAGCTACTTAAAACATTTCAAATCATCTTAAAATTTATATATTTTTTAATATTATTCTGTAGTTTGTTTTTTTTATTTATAATGGTATAATTAAGATTATCTGCTTATTATATAGGCTGAAGAAGATGAGGAAGATCCATTAGATGCGTACATGGCAGGTCTAGAGCAGCAGGCTGCAAAGGACCTGGTGGCCAGCAAGGAGAATGCTGTCAGCGGTAAGGGAGATAGTGGTAGAGGTACCAGAGGGGACATAGATGAGATGGACGATGAGGAAAGCTATTATAAGTAAGTTTACTAAAAAATCTTTAATATGAGTGATAGTAGAGTTTGGCTCCTGTCTATGTCAGAAGTGATTTTGAGTTTTTTGTTGGGATATTGTCAGTAGCAGTAGAGAGTTGAGGCGTAATAGACAATAGGCCTGCCAATAGGCCTAGGCCTATTATCTATTAGGCCTATCTATGATGAAAAAATTTGGGTATGAAAGGATGATGCAGTGAGCTTATGGGGGCTCACTTTTGTTTTCATTCCAGTGGTATGTAATGTAAAATATCAAGTAATTTTGTTCTTGAATCTCTACACTCTTAATTTCAAGTTAAATAAAATGTTAGACCAGCTTTAAATGTCCTTTTAAGGCTGTGGCCACGGGGTCCGACCGCTTCGTTCGACAGATCGGACGACGCGGAATTTTTTTTCCCTGTTGATCCGACCGGTCGGACGACGAGGAATTTCTGATCCTGTTGATCCGACTGATCGGACGATGCGGAATTTCTCTTCCTGTTGTTCCGACCGATCGGACGACGCGGAAACACTTTTCTATTGGTCCGCCTGGTCGAACGACGCGGACTCGTTTGTCCTATTGGTCCTACCGGTAGGATAGACGCGGACTTTTTTTTATCCTGTTGGTCCGACTGATCGGACGATCGTCGTAGAGAAGGAATTCCAATATTCTGTACCAACATGGAAATTACTGCGATTTGAACAGTTTTATGTCTAGCATGGAATTTTGCATGGATATACTATATTTTCATATTATATACATAGAATGAATATACATAGAGATAGACTAATTGAAGTTATGGACGAATAGATACTATGGGCCATTTCATGAACTAGACGAAATGATACTGGTAGTTGTGATACTATGGACCTTTTGATACTTTAGACGAAATGATAATATGGACCACATGCACCGAAAGGAATTCACGCCATCTGACATTTTGCGTTTCCGACATTTTGTGAATCTGTCATTTGTGTTTTTGTCATTATGCGCCTAATCCGACGAGAGGGATAAGTTATAGTATGAGAGCTGATTGCACTAACTCTAGTCTGATCAGACCAATACCGTAGTCATTTAGAAGACAAGGTGAAGCTGGCATCAAAGAAGCTTGGGGTGCTCAACAGGGCGAAGCGCTGCGGGGCTGCGGGGCTCATCCTTTATAAGGCGCAGGTTCGGCCCCACATGGAGTACTGCTGTCAACTTTTTGCTGGGGCGCCTGCATGCCAGCTTGACCCCTTTGACTCGGTACAAAGACGGGCGTTGAGGCTCGGCAATCCAATACTCGCAGGTGATGTGGAACCTCTCAGTCTCAGAAGAGACTTTGCCTCACTGTGTGTGTTTTACCGTGTATACAATGGTTTGTGCTCAGAAGAACTGTTTGACATGATTCCAACAGCTACATTCTATCATCGCACCTCTCGCCACAGGCAGGGAGTTCATCCTCACACATTGCGTCCGGAAACGGTGCGCACTGTGCGGTTTGAAAGGCTCTTCATCCCACGCACACTCAAGCTGTGGAATGAACTCCCTGCGATGGTTTTCCCAAGCGACTACAATATGGGGTTCTTCAAGAAGGGCATTAGAAGGTTTCTTCAGGGTCGGCAGCGCGAGTGTGACGCCCCTGGTGTTGCATACGTCCATAGGCCACGGTGACCGCTTCCCATCAGGTGGGCCGTGTGCTTGTCTGCCAACTAAGTGGTATAAAAAAAAAGAACAATATAGGTATGGGAGTATGGATTTGGCACATCAATGTTTTAAATCTAAAATCGAAGCCATAGTTCCTAAGAACAAATCTTGCTATCTCTCATAGTTTCTGACTTCTCCCTACTGGCTATTATTATCAGTCCTCGTTGTCCGATCAGTCGGACCAATAGGATAAAAAAAGTCCGCGTCTGTCCTACCGGTAGGACCAATAGGAAAAACGAGTCGTTCGACCAGTCGGACCAATAGGAAAATGTTTCCGCGTCGTCCGATCGGTCGGAGCAACAGGAAGAGAAATTCCGCATCGTCCGATTGGTCGGATCAACAGGAACAGAAATTCCGCGTCGTCCGATCAGTCGGATGAAGCGATCGGACCACGTGGCCACAGCCTCTTTTAAAATGATACTATTGAGTAGACTTATACAGCAGTCATTGTTCCGATTTATCAATTGTACTGGTACAAATCCCACAGATACATGGAAGAAAATCCCCTTAACCATGGTGATGATGGTTCAGACATAGAAATTGAATATGATGAGGATGGCAACCCTTTAGCTCCCCCGAAAAAGAAGTTCATTGACCCATTACCTCCGATAGACCACACAGAGATTGAATATGAGCCTTTTGAGAAGAACTTCTACACACCACATGAAGATATTGAATCATTGACACCACAGCAGGTTGAGGACTTGAAGAAGAACTTAGGAGTCAAGGTTTGAATTTTTTTAGAGGATACTAGAAATTAATATTACTAGATTTTCTTTTAACCCCTTCATCTAAGCTAATTTGCTTGCAGCAGAAGTGGGTTCAAATTGGTAGTGTCTCAGCATTTGTACCCAAGACCTCTCGATCGTAAATATGTATTATAAATCTACAATATGTGTATAATAATGATATTTTGTAGTAATTACATTGTGTCTATAATGGTAATTTTTCCGAGACTATGCCTCCAGCTTACTAACAGGCGAGGCGAAGTCAAATTGACGTGACCCATATAAAAAAAATAGTATACTAACTTCAAGTTACCCTAAGATGTTTAAGAGGAATTTCCAGGAATTCAGAATTACCAGGACATATCTAGGTAGCACAGTTGGTCTGAGGATTCCTCCTGTAATGGACTGTTCACAAATGTATTCTTGTCCTGTCCTGGAAGCTTTTGCAATTTAAATCTAATTTTATATATGTTTATCCAGCTATCAGGGCCAGACCCCCCAAAGCCTGTGAGCAGTTTCGCTCACCTGGGTTTCGACGAGCAGCTGATGCGTGCCATCCGCCGCTCGGAGTACTCGCAGCCCACACCCGTGCAGGCTGCCGGCGTGCCTGCCGCACTGTCTGGCAGAGACCTCATTGGTTAGTGCGAAGTATACCGGTGACGAGATTAAGTGACACACACGAGTTCTACATCATACGCCTACATCCAAATCTTGCACTTTGGAGCCTGAAGTTCGTTCTTAAGGAGTTGACCTGCCGAGAAGAAAGCTTGTGACAAAACATTATCTTCACATCTATTTAGAAAGACAAAAGAGAATCGACACGGGCAGGACTCGAACCCGCGATCTTTCCCTTACAGGGGGAACGCTCTGACCACTATGCCACCGAGACCGCACGAGCCAATCCAATTTCCTCTATACTTTCGTCTTTGGGGCGATTGGAATAGTTAGCATAATAAATGTTTAATTTAAAAGTTTCATAAAACATTATCTGTCAATCAGCAAGTGTTTTGTCGCAAGCTTTCTTCTACATGGTTCTTGTCGCGTGAAGGACAGCGCTTATTGCCAGCAAAGGACACAGTGACCGGTCGGGTGATCTATCCTTTTCTGTGGGCGATTTCACCCAATTTCCCTAGAAGAACATCTCTGTCTTTTATTCACCTCCACCACAAATAACCTCAGTATTCTTAATCGCAACTCTATCCTAATTATGATTCTTTACCACCCAGGTATCGCTCGCACGGGGTCCGGTAAGACTGCGGCGTTCTTATGGCCACTGTTGGTACACATAATGGACCAAAAGGAGTTGGCGCCCAACGATGGCCCTATTGGACTCATATTGGCTCCAACGAGGGAGTTGGCACAGCAGGTTTGTAGATGTTACTTGGATTTGTAGATGGACATTAATGGTTTAAAACGCCTCCTTTGCCCTTAAATGATTATGAACATTTTCTCCCATAGATAAGATTCAAAATGTTTGTAATATTGATGGTCCAGAAGACAAACATAGTAAGTGAAAATTTTGCACTTAGGATATTTTGTCTTCTTTACAAACAAAATAGGGTTCATAATTCATTGTGCATCACCTTGCACATCACCAAAGGTGATGTGCAATGCCCATGTTGTACCTACCCCGATATCTGTTGAGAGCTCGGTTCTTGAAGTTGTTGACTCGTACGTCTACCTAGGACAAGTAGTCCAGTTAGGTAGGTCCAACTTCAAGAAAGAGGTCAATCGCCGAATCCAACTCGGCTGGGCAGCGTTCGGAAAATTACGCAATGTCTTCTCGTCCGACATACCTCAGTGTCTCAAGTCGAAGGTTTTCGACCAGTGTGTGTTACCAGTGATGACTTATGGCACTGAAACGTGGTCCCTCACTATGGGCCTTATGAGTAAGCTCAAAGTAGCCCAACGAGCTATGGAGAGGGCTATGCTCTCTCTGCGAGATCGAATCAGAAATGAGGAGATCCGTAGAAGAACCAAGGTTACCGACATAGCCCAGCGGATTAGCAAGTTGAAATGGCAGTGGGCAGGGCACATAGCACGGAGGACTGATGACCGATGGGGTCGAAAAGTCCTCGAGTGGAGGCCACGTATCGGCAAGCGCAGCGTAGGACATCCACCCACAAGGTGGACAGACGACCTCATAAAGGCCGCGGGAACGCGCTGGATGCGAGACGCTTCCAACCGGTCCTATTGGAGATCTATAGGGGAGGCCTATGTCCAGCAGTGGACTTCCTATGGCTGAAATGATGATGATGATGATGATTCATTGTGCAAAATTTTTTACTTACTACGTTTGTTTTGTAGACCATCAATATTTTGCTTAAAAAAGCTGCCTGTCACTGCTCTTTCACTGGGGGGTATTGACACTAAAAGTCTACAACGTGTCAGTTATTTTCATCAATTTCGTTATAGATCTATATGGAGGCCAAGAGATTCGGCAAGGTGTACAATATCAGATGTGTTTGCTGCTATGGTGGCGGCTCGAAATGGGAACAGGTCAAGGCGTTGGAAGGTAACAGAGCTATTCTAACTACTAATATAAAATACAAGACTGAGTTTGTATCTTAATCGTCCAAAAACGCCTAAAGAGGTTGAGGCTGAGGTTTTTTGGGAACCAAAGCTTCAGAAGGTTCTTTCAAGCTGGGAGGAATATGTTATATAAAAAATAGGGTACAAGAACTTATTTTCATCTTATTTTATTGGCTATAACTTCATAAAAAAGTGCTCAACGCACCTAAAAAACTTTTCACTTCATAGAGGTGTCACATGTAAATTAGCTCAAATTGACAAATAGGTGCTATATAAAAAAAAACAATTTGTCACATTACCTACCGGCCATTACAAACGTTCATAACGTTTGCGTTACGCATTCACCAGCTTATTTTCAAAGTCAAACATGCGTAAAGATGATTTCACTTCAAATATATTCTCATACCTGTTTCCCTAGGAGGTGGTGCTGAAATAGTAGTGGGTACTCCAGGGCGAGTGATAGATCTGATCAAGTGTAAGGCGACTAATTTGCAACGAGTCACATACTTAGTTCTTGATGAAGCCGACAGAATGTTCGACATGGGGTTTGGTATGTACCATTTTATTTATTATCATTAACATACAGATGAATGTTTCATACTCCTCTACATACATCAAACTTTTCATTGCCGTATGTGCGTGTGCAATCTACTGCAATATTTTTTTCAGAACCACAAGTCCGCTCAATTTGCAACCATGTCCGACCTGATCGCCAAGCCTTATTGTTTTCTGCAACTTTCCCTCGGAGAGTAGAACGTCTAGCTCGGGACGCGTTGCACGACCCCGTGAGAGTCCAACACGGGGCGGCAGGCGAAGCTAGTGATCTGGTCATGCAGCATGTGAGGTGAGAATTGTGAAACAAAGTGCAATTTTTTTTGGAGTGGACCCAGTATAGCACCCTGTGGGACACCCATTATGATTAACTTATATTTTGCGTCAGTTAGTAGATATAACTGATTTTTTTTGATACTAATGTTTATGTTAAGAATTAAAATGTATTTTTGAATGTAAATGTAACTAAATATTTTAAAATATAGTCGAAAACATGTAGTAAAGACATTCAAAGGGCTTAAGCCGGCTTTTGACTATGGGATGTAATATATATTACATCTTGAGATATATATTACATCCCGCGATTGCTGTTTACACTGTAAGATATATATTTGGGATAGTTCAGTAGCTTTACCATGAGTTGACACCAAAATTTGACAACTTCGTTACCCTATCGAACTGTGTACGCGAATCTGATTGGTCTGTGTAGAATGCATGCGCGAATTCCCTGACTTCTGATTGCTCAGTTTAGAATGACAACGTGATTTCGCATGCGCGATCAAACGTCGCCATTCAAACGGGCGAGACAGGGGGAGGCGTGGTGTCCGGGGACGTGAGGTAAAATATATACCTTCAAATATCGCTCGAAAAAATATTTATAGTTTGGGATGTAATATATAATTATAGCGTAGTGTAAACGGTCTCGTACAAAATGTATGACGAGCGATATGTCAAGATGTAATATATATTACATTACATCCCATAGTCAAAAGCCACCTTTACTCCTTTCACAATATTTTATATCTTGAATGGATGTAGTAGTTTTAACGATAAATAGAGACTTGAAGAACAACTTGCGAAACAAATATGTGTCTGTAGTGAACGGGTGATATAAAAAAAAATAAGAATGTGTGACTATGATTACTATGTGTGTTGCAGAATATTCAATAAGCCAGAAGAGAAGTGGTCGTGGTTACTAAAGAATTTAGTTGAATTCCTATCCGCGGGGAGCGTGCTAATATTCGTCACCAAAAAGGTAGGGAATCTTTTTTTTTTTTATACTTGCGGCTTGCGTCACGCTATGATGGCCGTTTTGACATATTACAATATGTGATGTCAACGTGAAAATAGATAATATTTTAGGAAACGAACTTACAATTAATGTAAGTGATAATGGTAGTGACGACAGTGAAAATAGCAGTATGGACGAATCTGATTAAATATGGCCTTTTGTGGCTCCTTTCGTGCCATCACCAACGGCCATCATAACCATAATAGACCTCCCATTGATACCAGTTCGAATACGCGGTCTCGCTCGAGAATTTCTTTTCTTTAAATTATAAATCCACGATTATATCAATCAGTTCGACCATTTCCACTAGATTCTTTTCAACGATTTGTCGTTTTCTGCAGCTAGAAGCAGAGCAGACGGCAGCTAACCTCGGTGTGCAGCAGTACGACGCGCTACTATTGCACGGAGACATGGAGCAGGCGGACAGGAACAAGGTCATCACGGCCTTCAAGAGGAAGGAGAACAACATATTAGTGGCTACCGATGTTGCAGGTGATTGGTTAACCCTCGCATTATTAGCAACATTTGACGCAAACACGTGATGATCAATAATTTCAGCAACGGTGCGTTTCGCAACACGCGCGATGTTGCCAGATGACGCGCAACATGACGTGCGACTTGTGGTTTGTTTGACAATGTTGCCTAGTGAATAAGGCCTTATTTTTTATGAAATTTTAAAGTAGTATTGATTTTATTTGAGGAGGTTATATCTTTTGTATGACTTAGTTTGCAGAGATTAGTAATGATTAGCATATTATACGAAGTTTTCTGAACAGTAACAGTAAATTTATATGTCGTTTTTGATCTGTACTCATTTTAACCGTGCAATTTGGTCCTTCGAGCCAGGTTCGTTATTTTAGTCCTGCTCGAAGGACCAAAATGCACGGTTAACTCTTTATGTATTTAGAAATTGTCTGGCAACACATCAGTCGGTACAATTCGGTTTGCCGTTCGATGGTCAAAAACCATCGACTGACAAAAGTAGGAACGTGCAAAGTTCTTCTGCGCAGCTAGAATACATTGCGCAGCATTCAAAACCACGAACGTGCGCCACACACATGCGGTTTTGCAGCCGAACGCCGATGCTCAAGTTGCTTGCCGATCGTTATACACGGTGTTCTATTCCCGGGTGGTGTAGCGCGCGGCCTGGACATCCCGCACATCCGCACGGTGCTCAACTACACGGTGGCGCGCGACATCGACACGCACACGCACCGCGTGGGGCGCACGGGGCGCGCCGGCGTGCGCGGGGACGCCTGGACGCTGCTGGCGCGCGACAAGGACAAGGACTTCGCCGGACACCTGCTAAGGAACTTGGAGGGCGTGCAGCAGGTACTAGCACACACACACATCCACACACGCACGCATATGCACAAGTCGCACACTGCCACGCACACACACACGCACACACGCTCACACGCACACGCTACTCACACAAACACTCCCACGCACACATCACTCACACGAACACTCCCACGCACAGACCACTCACACGAACACTCCCACGCACAGACCACTCACACGAACACTCCCACGCACACACCACTCACATGAACACTCCCACGCACACACCACTCACACGAACACTCCCACGCACACACCACTCACACGTCGCTTACACGCACACACCACTCACACGAACACTCCCACACACACTCACACACACATTCACACACACACACTCACACAAAAACTCACACGCATTCGCCACTAACGCGCACACGCCACTTACACGCACACACATACACACGGACACTCCCACGTCGCGCACTTGCGTAGAGACGCACGCACGTTCACGCACACTCACACGTACACTCACACTCACACACGCACGCAGACACGCACGCCATGCAGTTCTGTAATCTAAAAAAATAAAGCAGAAAATGATCTTACAGTCTAAAACATCGATATTGTACCTATGTCCTCTTTGATCGTATGCCACCATGTTTGTACGTTAGGAAGTACCTGAGGAGCTGATGCAGCTCGCGATGCAGTCGTCCTGGTTCCGCAAGTCGCGCTTCAAGAAAGGCAAGGGCAAGAACTTGAACGTCGGCGGCTGCGGACTGGGGTATGTGTTCAAACTGTTTTGTAGTTTTAGTTGAAAGGTAGTGGCCAGTTCTTAGTTTGGGTAAACACCCCTCGCTTTAAGATGAGGAGAGGAATGGGGTGGAAGAAGATAGCGAACCCTCAGGAGTCTAGAAGAGGACCCTGTACCCAAAAGTATAAGCTTTGGATGCAACTGGGATGAACGCTATGTGGATTATGACGATTGATGATGATGATGATATCGTGATGATGATATGATGATGATATAATGATGATGATATGGTAATGATTGATGATGGTGATTGATAACGATAATTGATGATCGTGATAGATTATGACGATTGATGATGATGATGGATAATTGATGATCGTGATTTTTTTTTTTTTTTTTTTTTATACCACTTAGGTGGCAGACAAGCACACGGCCCACCTGATGGAAAGTGGTTACCGTGGCCTATGGACGTATGCAACACCAGGGGCGTCACACTCGCGCTGCCGACCCTGAAGAAACCTTCTAATGCCCTTCTTGAAGAACCCCATATTGTAGTCGCTTGGGAAAACCATCGCGGGGAGTTCATTCCACAGCTTGAGTGTGCGAGGGATGAAGTTCCTTTCATACCGCACAGTGCGCACTGTTTCCGGTCGCAATGTGTGAGGATGAACTCCCCGCCTATGACGAGAAGTGCGATGATAGAATGTAGCTGTGGGTGATGACGATTGATGATGGATAATTGATGACGATTGATGATGGTGATTGATGATGATGATGATGTATTATTGATGATGATATGATGATTAACGATTGAAGACTGGTAATTAATGATATGATGATGACGATAGAATGATTGATGATTAATGATGGTGATATGATGATCATGATGATGCTGATGATGCCGGTGGCTCTTCCCTCGCAGCTACAAGGAGCGGCCGGGCCTGCCGCACAAAGAAGAGGCGACCCCAGCGCTGGACAAGGCGGCCGGGCCCGCCACCGACCGCCTCGCCTCGCTAAAAGCCGCCTTCCGCTCGCAGTACAACCAGGTAACACGCACTGACTACTTTATTTACATACATATATACTATTACGTCAATGAAAGACAGAGATTCCAAGCTGACTGGTTTATTAATATAAATGTGCAACTACCTACATATTTGTACATAGCACATACAATCACGCCTTTATCCCCGGAGGGTTAGGCAGAGGTGAATTAACACCCACATATCACCGGTCATTTTATTAGGTCCCACGTAATAGGGGGCGAGCCTATTGCCGTATTCCGGGCACTATTGTTGACTCGAGCTATGCATCTGAGGCTGAGTCTGCGCTGTATATATCTGTCTGATGGTAAACAGCCTTATCCCTTAGTAGACTTCACCTCACCTGATAATAAGCTGAAGGCAAAGTCTCGGAAAAGAGGGTCACCATTAAAAACACGTATCATGTTACAATGGTGGCACTCAGCTTGACGGCCTCATCAGATGCTTTTCACGCCCCGCTTAAAGGACCCGGGACTGTAGGAAGAGGGAAACACGTGTACAGGTAAAGAATTCCAGGTCTTAATGGTGCGGTAGAAGAAAAAAGTCGCCGAACAGCTTGGTTGATATAATATTCTGTACCGCATACTTCGACATTTTCCATGAAGCTGCCATCCGACCTTCACAACCCATTTAAAGTTAGACCAGGGCCCATACCATGAACTCTTAAAACAGGTCAACAATTGAACTGCTGTCATTCTACCAACTGCAAATGTCACTTTGTAATCCTATATGTTCAAAATATGACATTACAAAGTGACATTTGCAGTTGGCAGAGTGACAGCAGTTCAATTATTGACCTGTTTTAAGGTTTATGGTAAGGCCGCAGTTGTTGGATTTGTCCCGTTTTAATGTTCTATGCAGAATAAACGATTTAAAAAAGTATGTCTGTATGTATTTCAACTCCAAAATTATTTGTCTCCAGTTCACAGCCTCCTCAGACCATTCCTGGGAACAGACTCGGCCCGCCATCCAGCCAGGGGTCAACGCCCCCGCCGCGCTGACCAGCGAAGAGAAGGCAGAGAGAGTCAGAAAGAGTGGCAAGAAGAGTCGGTGGGAGTAGGAGGGAGATGCCTCGTAGTCGGTAGGAGTAAGGAACTTTAGTCAAAAGTCGTGAGAATAGTTCGTTTTGAGTTTATAACAGTGGGTTAATAGCCAAAGGAGTCAATTTTTTTACTGTTTTAAATCTGGGTGATGTAATTGTGAAATTATTTTTTATTTTATGTTAAGTTTAAGATATTTAGCAATATTAATCATCATAAATAAAATAAATAAACAGATACGTATGTATATCGGAACGTGCTATTTTTAAGCATTTTGCCAATAATGTCGCAATAAATTGATGTGAATACTATACATTTTTTATTACCGAATGGACTGAGTTTACAATTAGGAGCGAAAATATATGATAATAATAATAAAAGTTAGTTTAAAACAAGAAAAAATGGAGATTCACTGAGTTACGTATTACGTATCATAGTGAAATGGGACAAATATGATAGCTTTTATGTTACGCGTATGGGTGGCGCGCGTTACCTTGAAACGTAGAGGGAATATTTAATAGAGTACACACTAAATAATCTTAGTAATGAATGAAAGTGACACACATATAATATTAAACAAGAGTAAGCGAGACAGATGCTATTTTTTTTTGTCTCGCTCTGCGTGCGCTTTCATTGTTTGGAACCTCTTTCGTTTGGCCCCAAACAAAAATCATAATATGATCGTGTTGTCGAAAAATTGGTGATTGTGACTTATTTGTGAAGTAAGAAGTTATTTAGAGTTCTTGTGTGTAAACTATAACCTAATAATGGGGCATTGTTGTGTAATAGAGTGTAAAAATCAGAAAACTCCGAACATTGTCTGTCCTAATCCGGGGTATCAGCTACCTCAATTCCAATTTTATATGAATTTCCCGACTTCTCGGGTAAAAAAAATTGGTGTCAGTGGGTAACACCGATGTCATATTAGCACTATCTCTATCGGGTATACGCCGATGACGTCTCTAGTATATACTCCCTCTACGCCTTGAAACGGTTGAAACATGATAATTGACGCCACTCGATGCCACTTGACGTCTCTTGACGCCACTTGACGCTTGCGTAACAAGACTTTTCGACTTGCAATGCGCGGGTCTTTCTATATTTTTTCATTTTAAGAAATTAAAATAATTGAGATAATTTTAAAGCATTTAGTATGCTAGACTAAACAAATTATTTTTAATTGGAAAAAGCGAAATCAATACTCGGGCAGGACTCGAACCCGCGATCGTTCCCTTACAGGGGGAATGCTCTGACCACTGAGCCACCGAGCTTCGCCCGAGATTGATCCAAATTTTCCAATACATCCAATTTAAAATAATTTGTTTAGTCTAGCATACTAAATGCTTTAAAATTATCTCAATTGGTTGGGCGGAGTTATCAAAAATCAATGTTTAAAAATGATTGCAACATCATTCATTGATTCCGATAGTTCGTACGAATATCGGTAGATTGCTCCCATCATCGCCCTAAGATGGATGTATTGGAAAATTTGGATCAATCTCGGGCGAAGCTCGGTGGCTCAGTGGTCAGAGCATTCCCCCTGTAAGGGAACGATCGCGGGTTCGAGTCCTGCCCGAGTATTGATTTCGCTTTTTCCAATTAAAAATAATTTGTATGAAAAATATATTTTTATTACTACTTACCTAAATTCCTTTCGGTAAAGTACCTAAAGCTATACAATCTTGTAGCGATTTTTCAATAAAAACACATATTAAACAAATGAACTAGGCTAACTAACTGACTAATGTGATTCAATTTCGGATTTAGTCTTTAAAACGAGTTTCTAAACAGAAAAATATTAATGAATTGAATTTTTAAATAAAATATATCAAAAATACACATCAAGATTGTTTTCGTTTAGTTAAGTACCTAACCGAATGGTGTATAGTCACCTAAATACTATAGAAATGTATAGAAAATTAACTTTTTACAGTATTAATTAACTAATCTTGACCATTTTCGCCTCACGGCATCATCAATACAAAGAAAAAATTGACTCCTTTGATATAATGATTACATCTAAGGTCTGTAATACACTGTTTGTATTTGTAACATTATTTGGTGATGTTCTAGATATCAAATTAGAAAATAATATCTACAGAAAGAATCTAAACATAATATATTGTTATTGAATCTAATAATACGTGATCTGCTTTTGGTATTGCGGACCCAAAGAAATCTATACTAATAAAGGTGGATTTAGAACAAATGAATATAGTAGAGCCAGAACAAGAGCGTGCTTTCTTAATATTTTACATACATACATACATACAATCACGCCTTCATCCTCGAAGGGTTAGGCAGAGGTGAATTAACACCCACATTTCTCCAATCATTGTATTAGGTCCCACGTAATAGGGGGTGAGCCTATTGCTGTTTTCCGGGCACTATTGTTGGCTCGAGCCATGTATAGGCTGAGTCTGGGCTGTGTATATATCTGTCTGATGTTAAACAGCCCTATCCCTTAGTCCCCTTGTACGACACCGCATGGGAGGAGATGGGGTGGCCCAAATTCTACTCTGCCGGGAACCACGCAGCTATAATATTTTAGTGTAAACGAAACATTATTTGCAGCGTTTACATAAGAATGAACAATGAACGAATGTGCTGTCACTGTTTACACCTTAGAGTATACATTATAAATATAGAGCGCGCCTATCACTCAGGTCTTTGGCGCCGAGTGTTAGCAGATACTTTGCGATGGTATAGCGCACCTATAGTGACGTTTCATGCATTACCAAAAATATCAATAGATGCACTTATTAATGTAGTTTGTTGTTATGAAGTTTTTTGTTCGATTTGATATGCATGGATAAAATTAAAGCCAGAATACAAAAAAATGGCGTCATTTTGCGGTATTTTTGTGTTATTATTACTACAAAATATATACGATGTATAAAATTTGAATTTAACATCAATCAATCAATCAATTAGCCTATTGCAGTCCACTGCTGGACATAGGCCTCCCCCAATGTGCGCCACGTTTGCCGATCCTCCGCCTTCCGCATCCAGTCCGTCCCAGCCACCTTTCGCAGGTCGTCGGTCCATCTGGCTAGGGGATGTCCTACCCTCCGTTTTCCTACGCGTGGTCTCCACTCTAGGACTCGTTTGCTCCAACGGCCATCAGTCCTTCGGCAGATGTGGCCAGCCCACTGCCACTTCAGCTTGCTTATTCTGCGAGCTATGTCGGTAACTTTGGTTCTTTGTCGGATAACCTCGTTACGAATTCTATCCTTCAAAGAAACTCCAAGCATAGCTCGCTCCATAGCCCGCTGCGCGACTTTTAGGTCACGGACTAACCCCACCGTCAGTGGCCACGTTTCGGCACCGTAGGTCATAACAGGCAGGACGCACTGGTCGAAAACCTTTGTTTTGAGGCATTGCGGCAGAGGGGAGTCATTTTGATGGGTATTGTTTTGCTACTGATTGAGGTTGAGCTAGGAGCCTCGGTACTGTTCATACCCGTGATAGCAGTTCATACTTGTAAGGCGCGCTCTATAGCAATGTATACTCTAAGGTTTACACTAATAGAATTTGATGTAGAGGGGATAGAATGAGCATTCGCTCGTCTGATGTAAATAAATCTTAATACAATGTTCTCAAAAGTTCGTTCATCACTGGAACTACCTATGCGTTTTGTAAAATTGTTTTTGTATATATGATAGTCAAGTTCCAGGAGACAGTTATAAGTTATTTATCATCACGCTACGACATTGAGGAGCCGAGCAATAAGTGAAAAGGTCGGAAAGGAAAAAAACGCCCTCTTGTTTTGCCAATGGCGTGTATACCTTGAGACACGTATCTTGGACCTAAATCGAAAGACAAACGAGGCCTTGGCGCGCGCGAATTGTTTCGTAATAGTGTATCCTTGGTGAATTTGAGCTCGGCCACCGCAGTAGCACCCCGTGCTATCCTCAAAAGACACCCAAGAAACGTGTACTGCGCGTACAGAGCACATTTTAGGTCCAGGAAATATGTCGCGAGCAATATCTATGTGTGTATTGAAGTAATTATAGCGATACGTAGTCAGAGAGACGGCTTTAGACAAAGTGACATTCTATTGGCGAAAACGCCAGTGGAATCGCTAATTGTAGTGTGAAATTGACATAAATCATTAATATAACTATATTTTTTTTATGAAATTTGAGTCTTTGTAACTCGAAATACATTATTTAACTTATCATTATTACTAAAACCACTGCAATGTCCCGAAATCCATGGTTAAAACCTTAAAAATGGTTCGCTTCAGCGCGATTCCATCAATAGAATGTCACTTTGTCTAGGGCCCCTGGGTCCTTTCGTATCGACAGCAGATCACGTGAAAAAATGATTTGTGCAATTTTTTTTCTGGATACTTGCTGACATTTTTGTGACTTCACTTGTTGATTTCTTTAGTGTGTATAGTGTGAGGAGGTACGAAACCATTAGGAAACATTGGCTTTTTTGCAAAAATAATTTTGGTATACAATTTTTTTTGATAAAGCGCAAATTCTCCTAAAAATTAGTTTGTTAATTCCTACTATTCCGATATTTGTCTTCCGATACAATGTAATAATGATAAAAGACTTAAAATGGTTCATTTTTATGGAGGACTCATGCTTGACCCAAAATATGTTTCATCCTAGAATTATTTTTACAAAAAAAAACGTGTCTAAGATAGTATTCTTGTACCTCCTATAGTATGGTGTATTCACAATTAAAACATACGGTATTTTGTAAATATCGGCAAAATAGGCAAAATAGGCGAGTGAAGTGCCGCCATGAAATGTAAAGATTTACAATTATGTAGATTGTTTTAATTTCCGCCGTACGAGGTAGTTAGAAAGAGTTAGATAGAGTAAGAGAGAAAGAGAGATTGGTGATGCGATTGTTTAGCGGCTTGCTGATTTTTGTTTTGTAAATATTTTGGAGTATAGGAGCAGATTCACTTTTATTCAAAGACTCAGGGCCTATTCTCGTAATAAAAATATGTCCAATATTCAGTCTCGATCCAATCGCAAACTCGCAAATGTCAAAAAAGATCATTGGACCATCGAGACTATATCTTGAACAGATCTTTATTAGAAAAATTGGTCTTCTATATTTAGAATTAATCATTTTAAACTGATGAACTAAATAAAGGTGAGTGGTGAGTTACGATCACTCATTTTTGTTTTTAAATTCCCGCGATTTTATTATTTATAAAAGTAACCATAATGCTTAGAAAATTACAATCGCATATAAATGTCCACAAAACCCAGTTTACAAGTGACACCCTCGGTGTTGCAAGCGTTTATAGCGCAGGTAACAGGGTTGCCAAGTTAGTAATAATGAAAAAAAAAAAAATGAAATGTTGCTCCTATTATCCAAACTATTTAAGTTTAAATATTGTTTTTAAGAGTTAATTAAAATTATAATATGAAATCGTTATGGCACACAATAAAGTATTTTAAATAAATAATAATAAACGGCTGAATAATTGATAAGATTCTCAATAATGTATGTACTCTTCTCAAAATACTTTCTCAGATTCAAGTCTAAAGCACCTCGCTACTCTACTTTAGATAAGTAATACTTTTACGTGCCCAAAATCCCCTACAAATTCCCCTTCCCCGAGGTGTGAGGAGTTATATCGGACTTAAACCGACTAAAACGCACGCCGTCAGTGGATCGTAGGTTGCCGGTGGTGAGATTCCCGAAGACATAATCTCTCGTATCCCAGCCTACCTAGGACTATTTCTTTAGAGCTGGCCCATTTCGGGTGTGGGGGCCACGGAGTCCCCATCTAGCTCCCGGGCATGGGGAGGCGTGTCACCCCTTGGAATAGTTACGTATCTAAATTAAATGAATTTGTTAAATTGTGTAGTGTATGCCTCTGTTAGTCCATATCTTGTATTGATATTCACATCACAAAACTTGAAAAGTAGTTTTGACGTCGTATACCTAAAGAGTATGTATGTATTTATTAATTAAAATTTTGTATAACTAATGAATAAATAATTAACTCTTTTCATTTTATTTTGGACTTTAACAATAAAGTCTAATGTTTAATGGCATTTTTTTGCAGAGTCAGATATGAAAGTGGTTGATAATTACCTAAATTGGAGTCCTGGATAGACACAAACGGTACAGTTCAATCGTAAAGATTTATCGTAACGTGTGTGTGCCCACCCATCCGATACGTTTTGAGCCACAGTAAGAGTTTTAGAAAGTATTTTGAGAGTGATATAGAGTTAAAATGAAGTTGACGATGTATTTTTCATACAAGGCAAAACACCAAAAGTTAATATTAGTTAGCTACGGTCCACATGGAGCTCGCGGTTTGTAAGACTGTTTGTCGGTCACGGATTTGAACTGCTTTATGTATATTGAATATAAAATTAAAAAGCAAGTGCCCGTAATGCTCATTAGCATATACACTAGTGGGGTATATAGGGCCCCCAACCAGAATTTTAGACGCTCAATCCAGCCTTACGATTTTTCCCCCCTTGGATATCCCCCGTCTTGCACTGGCGAGTCCTTATACCTCGATTCTTGCCGGCTTCCCTTTGCAGTAATAGTAGAGATGTATAAAGATAAATATATTGAGGTAAGAACTATTTTCTACTGGCAACCCTTTTGAAAATTTTTACCCTTCGTCAGTGCACGGGATCTTCAGATATGATTGAGTGTATGATTGCCAGGGTCAGGACACAGGAACCCAGGGCTATCTCTGATTTCGATATGGCCCTCTAAAGTCAACGTCAAAAGTCAATCATTTATTCTGTATAGACCATCAAAGCTGCACTTAAAAAACGTCGAAATTAACAACAAAACACAGACTAGCTTAGCAAATGAGAGACTAGCTTAGCAAATGAGAGACTAGCTTAGCAAATGAGAGACTAGCTTAGCAAATGAGAGACTAGCTTAGCAAATGAGAGACTAGCTTAGCAAATGAGAGACTAGCTTAGCAAATGAGAGACTAGCTTAGCAAATCTCGGGAGTGGGAACCACGGTGTCTCCATCTTACCCCCGGAAAGCGGGGCCCCGCTCCACCTGCAATCCCGTACACGTATTCATTAACCAATGAGGCTTTGGTGCGGGCTTATTCTTGGTATACCCCCATATACCCTTCTGTAGGCTACTTCTTTTTAATTTTATATTCGGTGCGTACACGTACGTTAAAGTACGTTGATCTATATTTATGAAGTAGAATGTCTCCACAAGTGCCGAATAACCACAAAAAATTAAGGTGAGGTGGTTCATATCAATTATCAGGCCACACCTTTTTCTAGTGCGGAAGTTCCGTCGGATACCTCCCCGCTAGCCGCAGGAGTGCTTATGACGGATTTGAACCGACTCAAACCGCACACCGTCTTGGGTAATTCATTTGCCGGGGGTAAGATTGCCAGTGGCATATACCTACTCTCCAGCTGTCCCCCTCGATGGTCAGGAAACACTTATTTTTTTAAGTGTAAACTTCTTGGGTGTCGGCATTTTTTGAGATGTGAAAAAATATGTAAATCGACGAATGTTTTATCAATTAAAAGTAAAAATGTATTCTATTGTACAGTGTGAGAGTTGGAATCCGTTTGTGCCCACGTGTGTTTGACAATATGAATTGTTCTACATTATACTTTCTGAAGTCTACGCGAATATTACTTATTGAAAATAAAACTACTTTTTAACGGATTCTATCGCGATTTACTTGTTCTACATTACCCACCCCGTGACCATGGCTGCTGAAAAGTAACTCTGTCTGTTAACGCTTTCACGCCTAAACCACTGAACCAATTTTGATGAAATTTGGTATAGGGGTAGATTAGACTTTGAGAAAGGACATAGACTATGTTTGGTCGCGATAACCAACATTCACGCGGGCGGAGCCGCGGGCAAAAGCTAGTAACAAATAAATCGCAATAAAATCCGTTAAAAATGGTTTTAGTCCAATATGAATTGTTAAGATGGCTGCGTTGACTGATCAAGTTTGCTTTTGTATATGCCACGCGAACATTCAGATACAACATATACTTAAAACAGTTACCCCACAGAAGGTTATTTTTTGCACACAGTTAGGTAAACATTTTAAAATATTGATTATGTAAATATAAAAATAAAGTGCTATTAAACAATTTGGTATTTTTTTAAGACCCTTTAGCATCTAGGTATCCATGCATCAGTCTGTAAGAATTGTTGAGCCAGATCAGTACTTTTCAAGATTACCCCTGTTGGTAGTAACCTTACATAGTTTCAATATAGCATATAGCATAGTCCCAACACGTGGGATCATAGTTGGCGAAATGTGGGTGTTAATATTAAGTACAATGCCCACACCTTCGGGAAGTTACAGACGACTGTATTACTGAACATCGAAGTTTAAAAGCGCGAAGCACTGTATCCATAAAGTTTAAAATATCGAATTACGTCAGTCAGAATAGTCGTAATCGCGACATACGGAACGCCGAATGCTTTCTATGTCGAAATACTTTATTGAGAATGTTCCGCATCTCGATGTACGGAACGTCGAATGCTTTCTATGACACAATACTTTATAGATAATGTTCTAAATCGCCACTAATGCATTTAGGATGTTTGATCTCGATATACTTACATTGATCTGCGGTACTATTTATATTATGTACCTAATACTTGCTGTCGCCCGAAGCTCCGCTCGCATTTACCCGAGATAATACGTCTATACAGCACTTACGGCTAATGTACTTATCTTTCTAAAATTTAAATAATTTTCAACAGATGACAGCGTGGTTCGCCCACTTATCAGTAGGATCCGGAGAATCGGGTGTGGTGATTACCCCGAACATACAAACAAACTCACAAACTTTACATCTTTATAGTATTAGTATACCTAGGCGGAATAATGCGGGTAAAGCCGGCTTTGCTGTATAGAGGCCTTAATAATGTAATCTTAAAAACTTTCGTTTAAGTACAATTGTTTATTTGCCAATTACACGTTAATCGGAAAGAGAAAAGAAAACTTTCAAACTGATCTTACTTTAATGTATCTTATTGTGTAATATACTTAATGTATATTCTATTTACATAATGTTTTTTTAATAATATAATCTACTAGCAGTTGCCCGCGGCTCCGCCCGCGTGGGATTCTGATCCCGTTCATCGCTTATATATAGCCTATATGTTAATCCAGGGTATAACCTATATACATACCAAATTTCAACCAAATCGGTCCAGCCGTTTATGCGTGAAAGAGTAACAAACATCCACACATCCACACATCCACACATCCATTCTCACAAACTTTCACATTTATAATATTAGGGGAAGGTGAGGTAATACGATCCCTGAGAGTCAAATGATCCCCCTCAGTAAATCAGTGACAACTAGTGTCATCTATCCAAATGCGCATGAAACATGTTCTCCACATCCTTGCCAGTTGCTTCTCCAAATGGCATGACGGTGCGAGCGCTTGGCGTGATTTTATTTAAAAATAATCAAAAAGTGTGGCTCTGATCTAAGGTAAGCATGTTTTTGGACTCTCATTGCTTTTTACGTGTTCGTATTTATTGAAATGTTGTTTTACTCTCGGGTACGAATAGCAGTTAGCTAATATTTAAGCAGTGTTCGATCATCGCACACGGTATTTGAAAGTTATGTTTTGATCGATATCTTGGAATTTTGTGTTTGGGGCGAAATGATCCCTTTCTTGTGTTTAAAATGATCCCTGGAATCGTTTTACCCCATTAGTATTTGTTATTTTACAGATCATGTCGACAATATTATACGCCAAACTAATCGCCTGAGTTGACTTGAAGAACAAATGCAAAAGGCATTAGATGCCGTCTACACACTACACTACGCTTAAAAAAACTTAGGGAGGAGTTGCGGCTTCTGGCCGATATTCTCCCGAAGTCGAAACGACCTGACAGAAGGAAACAACCCTTCTGGCCAGCGTGGAGATAGTAGGCTAAACAGCCTCACAATGCACAGACGCGAAAATAAAAGGCCCCCAGTTCTCGGTGGTCCCGCTAATGCCAATCCCCGGTTCAGGCTTTTCGGAGGCTACCGAAACCAACTTTTTTTTTATACCACTTAGTTGGCAGACAAGCGCACGGCCCACCTGATGGGAAGCGGTCACCGTGGCCTATGGACGTATGCAACACCAGGGGCGTCACACTCGCGCTGCCGACCTTGAAATCTTCTAATGCCCTTCTTGAAGAACCCCATATTGTAGTCGCTTGGGAAAACCACCGCAGGGAGTTCATTCCACAGCTATTCCAACTACTGCTGGCAGCTTAAAACTGCGGTACACTACGGCTGGACGAGCACCTCACCGAACTCGAGGTGGAACTTGGTCGCATAAACTGGCAGATATTGGGACTGTCAGAGGTCCGAAGAGAGGGTGAGGACACGACAACCCTTAAGTCAGGCGACCTGTTCTACTTTTTTAGAGTTTATTTGTTTACTAGTTATTTGTCCATTGCTTGAATAGGTATCTTGTTAATTTTACAAACCTTTTAAAACTTTGTTGCAATATTTAATGCTTAGTTTTGTTGATTGAGTAGTAGATAATTACAAAAAAAGATTTCTAATGAAATTAGAACACTGCAAAAGTTTTGTCTAACTTGCTTACATACTTAAATTGTTATGAAAAATACATATGATTAAAATAAACTGCTGAATGTTTTATTTCACTGATATTCATTAACTTATGGTATAAAATGATCCCTGGGATTATTTTACCCCTACCCCAGGGATCATTTTATACATGGGTGTGTATAAAATGATCCTTTTCTAAACTTTTACAAAAACCTCTAATACAAAAAAACTGCATACATATAATAGAAATTAAGTATGCAGTTACAAAGTTCAGTAAATTCACTACGTCCAACAATAGAAATCTTTCAATTTTGCCTCTAACTTTAGCCACAGTTAAGTTTTTCCCTTAAGGGGATCATTATACCTCACCTTCCCCTAGTAGGTTATTCCATTTACACAATAAATGTTTTACTTTATATACCTAGGTATACTAATACTATAAAGATGTAAAGTTTGTGAGTTTGTTTGTATGTTCGGGGTAATCACCACACCCGGTTCTCCGGATCCTACTGATAAGTGGGCGAACCACGCTGTCATCTGTTGAAAATTATTTAATTTTTAGAAAGATAAGTACATTAGCCGTAAGTGCTGTATAGACGTATTATCTCGGGTAAATGCGAGCGGAGCTTCGGGCGACAGCAAGTATTAGGTACATAATATAAATAGTACCGCAGATCAATGTAAGTATATCGAGATCAAACATCCTAAATGCATTAGTGGCGATTTAGAACATTATCTATAAAGTATTGTGTCATAGAAAGCATTCGACGTTCCGTACATCGAGATGCGGAACATTCTCAATAAAGTATTTCGACATAGAAAGCATTCGGCGTTCCGTATGTCGCGATTACGACTATTCTGACTGACGTAATTCGATATTTTAAACTTTATGGATACAGTGCTTCGCGTTTTTAAACTTCGATGTTCAGTAATACAGTCGTTACAGACGTGAGTACTTATAAATTATGTATGTTTATAATATCGGATGAACGCTTTCTACGACACCCATGGGATGAGATGAGGTAACTCTTCAAGTTATAAATAAATGGTAGATATTATAATGAAATTAGTACTAAATTGGGTATTTTTAGGGGACGATCTTCGGGCCCATACCAAGCTTATCTGTAGTTGTGGCGTAGGTATACCTCCTGGGAGGTCCACGGCAGTCGCTCCTGCAAAATTCATGATAAACCAAACCAAGGGAAAGGGTCGGAGAGCGGACGGACATGAATCCGAGCTTCAAATGTAACTGGGAATAGAACTAAAATAATAATGAATTGAAGAAAACGCGAGAACCCCAGTTTAGTTGAATTTGATCGCAATTAATTGCACTGCTGAAATCTACCGCTTTTTTGGATCACTCCATTTCCCAAATCCATAAATTCTGCTTCTATCCACACCAAAATGGCTTACGAATTCATCATATAAATTAGCCAAAGTTTTCAAACAAAGCCGTAGATTAACCAAGATTACCGAACTTGAACAGATCCATCGCCATTCCCATAGGTAGGTATTACAAATCTATTTTCAGCCTGTTCGTGCTAACAGACAGTTAGAGGAATAAATTAAAACTTGTGCGCCATTAGCCTAGCGCTCCACGCGATTGCAAATGATCCTCTATCGGTTGAGTACAACTGCTGGGCGATAATAATCACGTGGATAGCGTGTCCTATTGTTTTTTAGGCAAGTACTTAAGTGTGATGTTAGGTTATCTAAGTGTAATTAGGTGTATGAAGGTTCCACGAAGATCTACGGCCAGGCTAACTTCACCTAAGTACTTCCGCACGTATAAAGGACACGGATACTACCCCTATTGGCCATCAGGAGTAGTTATGTCGAGCCCGGAAAGACTAAAACTGCATACCGTCTCGGGTGACAATGTCCGGGGTGTTAGGTCCAACAAGGCATTTTCTTCGCCTGCTGCGGTACCTACACGGACTATACCTGCTGGTTGATGGATGAAGCTCTAGCGCAGGAGGTTCTCCCAGGGTTGGGATGTTACACTGCAGTTGCTCCCATAAAAGTCAAATCGAAAGGAGGAGAACCGAGAAAGTCTAAGTGTAGGCGTAGTACTATGTATTTACTTATTCTGTGGTGTCAGTGGTGTAGGTACCCCGTTCTTCAATGTGAACTTTATTTATTATATACTAGCTTTTGCCCGCGGCTCCGCCCGCGTGGATGTCGGTTATCGCGACCAAACATAGCCTATGTCCTTTCTCAAGGTCTAATCTACCCCTATACCAAATTTCATCAAAATCGGTTCAGCGGTTTAGTCGTAAAAGTGAGACACAGACAGACAGACAGAGTTACTTTCGCATTTATAATATTAGTAGGGACTAGTAGGGATTATATTATTTTATGTAAGTTTTAGACCTAACGTGATCGGTACATCATCAGCTTTACATTCCGATGCGGTAATAGCGACTGTACCACAGTAAATTGTTAGAATATTGTTCATACTTCAAGCACCTATTGAACCAAGTTGTTTCTTATCAATATTGAACAGCGTGGCAGGAAGCAACACTGTCTCTGTCTATGCTCTGCACAATGATAAACCCAGGAATGCGTTAAGAAGAGTGTTCTCACTTCACCTTCTGCAACAGATAAGAGAGTAGGTTAATATTGATGCGGTGGTTAAAATGAGTTCGAACCGACAAAAATCGCTTACCGTTTAGAGTCTTTTTTATATTTGGTCCGTCAATTGACTGCACCCTGCTAGATAGTAAAAAGCTGAGGTGCAGTCCAGAAGATACGGACCACCATTTCTGGTGCTATCGGCCTTAAAATGGTGGTCCCTAACTTGACGGCCTTGATAGACGCTTTTTCTCAATCACCAGGGTGTAAGATGACTGTAAAGTCAATTTCTTCGTACTCCAGCTGACCCTGGATTATCTATGGCTTTGAGATGGCCTACCCCCTTCGAGTGTTGGAAACAAAGTGTTCCCATTTTACGCCGGACAGGGGTTTTGGGTGTATGTTAGTGTTCAGCTGTTTTTGAGTGCGATTGTACGCAATATTGCCTGCATACCTATAGCACAATATAAAGAATAGAACTACATACTTATAAAGGATCACATGGTCACACCTACCTCGGCCTATTCAATCTGTTAAAAAAGTAATGGCCCACCAACTTTTAGTTTTCTTGATCGTAAGTAAGTTACCTATAACTAAATTCAAATACCGTACTCAACACTTATCTACAAACCGTTGAATAACCTCTAGTATCAATAGAAACCTTTTAAACTCGATATTATTATCCCGGTCCATCGACAGGGTTAGGTATCAAAAGTCGTTTGGCTCCGCTCATTATACAAAAGTTATTCATAGTATATATCAAAAGGCAAGTTGAACGCTTTAGCTGAATCGCTAGATTTTCCGCCATTATACAGGTAGACGTCAGAAGGTTAGGCGGGGTTTCGTGTGAATGACGCAGCGAAAAAGTTAAGACTTTTTGGTGGTTTGATAGATGTGGTGTGGAAATGAGTGATGGGGAATGAGTAAGGGTATTATAATGTGGTTTTTACTAGTTGTGCCCGTGATTTAGTTTGCGGGTTTTAATGTTTTTCGCGTAACTCTAAAACATGCAAATGTTAGATACGCCCTATAATATTTTAGTAAAAATCATGTCAAAATTGGCCCAGCCACTTCGGAGATTACCCTTTACATAAAGACAGATAAATAAAAAATAAAAAATTGCTTTTTTGTTAAAGAGTTGTCGTGTTTAGCTATATTTACGTGCATTCATTAAAAACTGTTAGCTTGCCGCCTTTTAGGAGGTAGTGATGCACGCTGAAGAGTCGACGGTAAAGGAATGGGAGACGGAGAGGGCTAGCACTTGCCAGTACCGCAGAAGGTGCATCGAAGGATGTAGATCACAGCATGATCTCGATTCTCCATGAATGCGCGTCTGGCGTCGTCGGGAGCGTAGCTTTTCAACGCCCTAAGAGAAGAAGCACTTCAGCTTTAACTATAATCTTCTATAATATAAAAATGAATCCCTAAATGTGTTGCTAAGCGCAAATTTCGAGAACGGCTGAACCGATTTCGCTAATTCTTTTTTTAGAATATTCCTTATAGTACGAGGATGGTTCTTACGGAGATAAAAAAAAAGAATCTCCTGTTAGGCGGTACGAAGTTCGCGGGGTCAGCCAGTATTAGCACAGATTACCTACCTAATAGTTGGAAGTATTAGTACGGTATAGAGCTTCGTAGGTATCTAGGTATTTGTACGGTTTTAACAAAACATGATCGAACTTGTACTTCGGCAACCTTCCCATCGCCACCCACCGCACAGCCCCCAGGGTGCAACTTCCCCAGATAAGGCGCCATGTCGAGATAGTAATCTGAGCGCGAAACTGGCTCAACTAAGTACTCCAGTGTAGCGCTCAACCTCATTTTTGTATTTAATACCCTCTTAAGTATTTGGCGGTAGACTTCGAATATCTAATATTAGGTAAACATATTTTATGGTCTAAATAATAATAAACAGTCGATTCACCGACCTTATCTGCTAGTCACTGCACTTGCTGAACAACATAGGTAGGTACAAACTTCTGGATTGTGCTTTCTTCTAGGTTTGAAAGGTCAGAAGGCTGTCGTCCCGGAGAAGCCAACATACCAATCAACTCTTCTCTTAGGCCCAAAATTAGGTCTTGGAATTCTTTGCAAGTACTTTTTTCTACTGTCTGGGGTGTGTGAAAAAGCATGTGATGAGGTCTTTCTTGTCACCATTGTAACATTGTAGGTGACTGTATTGGTGACCCTCTTTGCTGTGACTTAACCCTCAGCTTACCATTAGGCGAGGTGAAGTCATATTGACATGTCCTCTAAAAAATGGACGAAACACGAAAATCGCTAGAAGGAAGATTGGTTTGGTTTGATTGGTATGTTGCGCGGGTTGCGCCATAGGTATTTGCCACAAGAAGAAATCAATTTGCCTATACGAATTCATAATGCCGCCAGCAAGTCTATCTAAAATGATAATAGCATGTTCTACTCGAGTGTAATGGCGCAAGTTGGAGCGGATTGCTTCACACCGAGGCGCGAGGGGCTGCTTGAAATTAAAATGAACCTTGATACCGAACTAACTGCGACTACCTACTTGAATACACGATATTGTATCTGTACTTGAAACGATCCTGGTTCTTACAAAGTATTGAAAAAAAAGGGAGGCTCAAACTATGGAATGATCTCCCTGCTCTTTTTTTTTTCTAGCGACTACAATATGCAATGTTGTAAGATAAATAAATAAATAAATATTGTAGGACATTCTACACAGCGCTATCTGATCTAAAGTAAGCATAGCTTAACTAGCTTGTGTTATGGGTTTCTAAAGTGCGGAAAAAACATACTTATATACCTACATTTTTTTTTTGTAAATACATACATATATTATACATAGAAACACCCAGACCAATGTAAATATTCATATTCATGCTTAAGTACAAATATTTGCACTGAGCGGGGATCGAAACCGCGCCTCCTGCGTAGCGGTCGCGTTCACTACCGCTACGCCACAGAGGCAGTCATTTATTTTCTCTCACACAAACTCGACGAATATTTTGACTAGACGTAGGTACCTACTTTTCTCCATCAATATATAAATGGCCCATAATAAATAATAATGTCTGTTACGCTTTCACGCCTAAACCACTCAATCGATCTTGATGAAATTTGGTACTTGGATAGGTTAGAGTTTGGGAAAGGACATAGGCTATATTTAGTCGCACATCCACGCGGGCTGAACCGCGAGCAATACAGCTAGGTGACTTTATAAATCTTGATAGAAATTGTTAAAAATTTGGTTGCCATACGAACATCTGCCCTGAAAATAATTCCAACAACAACGGTCTAGCTGCAATGCTATCTATATATCGCCTAATGTCACCATTGGGTTGTGGAGGTCAGATGGCAGTCGCTTCACGGAAAATATCTAAGTCCAGCCAAATCCGCAGTTAAGACTGGTAAAGCGGACCCCAGACTCCGAGGTGAAAGCTTCGGATACGACTGGGAATTAACGCTAGGATGAGGAAGAAGAAATTGTTAAAAAGTGGTTTCTTTCAATGAGTGAATATTCTCGTACACTTCACTCTATCAGGATGACATTATGTGTGGTTTCCTGGTAGGTACCTACACCATGCTATCGCCTCACAGCCTCTGCTCTCGAGGACACGACCTTACAATTAATTTGTGAGTGATTTGCATTTGTGATATCTACCTACTTAACCGAACCTACCTAAAATTTATTACTTACATTATGTAATTTTGTTTTTCCAACGTTTCGCGGGGAAATGAGTCATTATTCTACCAATTTGCTATTGTTTTTATGTGTCATCGTCATGTAAACTGGTATTTATTATCGAATTACTTGTAGACGTCACGTAACTTGCCATAGCAATTTATGTAATTTGTAACTTGAAATTGGCTTCTAGAATGTACTGAATTGAAGTAAAATACGAGTATGTATTTACTTGTAGGTCTACCAAGAATAATCCGCAGTTGCAGATCAAAATTTCAGGCAGTTGGTTCCTTCTTCCTCTATCGTGGCGATGGATGGCGCTCTCGAAGCTGCACTTGAGATACTCCGGTACACATGCGTATGGACACCCCCTAGCCAGGTGGACTGACGACCTGCTAAAGGTGGCTGGGACAGACTGGATGCGGAAGGCAGAGGATCGGCAAACGTGGCGCATATTGGAAGAGGCCTATGTCCAGCAGTGGACTGCGATAGGCTAATAATTGATTGATTGATAATGAAAATGAAACAATTGGTTAATTCTGAGAGTATTTATACTTGTAGGTACTGTTTTTTTATTCTTTATAACTACTTACTGTCTTTATAAAATAAATGTAACAATAGACAATGATAAATTTTCACTGTTTACTCTGGATATACTATACTATTTTAATCGAAAAAATTATATCCTTCTTACTGATATTTTACCGAAAATTACCGAATTTTACCGTAAAATACCAAATTTTACGTAAAATATTGTATTTTACCGTATTTTACCAGGGTAATTTTACCGCTCAACATCTCTACATGTAGCACACGTCAGCAGGTGAACCATTGTCTGTAGAGCGACTCCATTGGCTCCCTCAAATATATATTCCCATATATTCGGAAATCGGGTTCGAAGACGTGACACTTCGTTTTAGCATAAACTCTACTGAAAGAGAACGAAGTGTCTTCATGGCACATACAGGGCTAAATGCTACGTCTTTCGTTCGTGTTTCGTGCGAGCTCGTAGTTTCGGATGTTTTATGATAACCCCCTATAAATTTTGTTTCTGGTTAAAAATAAAGGAATGTCTCCTTTAAGAAAAATGAGCCAGCTTAAAGATATGATTCCGTAGCCGACCGCATACGACAACTGCCGACGCACGCAGCATATGTACGTAGTTCATTGCGGCTTCTCAATGGTCCCCTTTATCCGTATCGGAGTTTGACAAGTAATGGGTACGCCGTATCTGCTGCATGCGTCGGCAGTTGTCGTATGAGGTCGGCTACGGAAACATACCTTAAGGATTTAAAGTAGTTTCCCTCCAGGGCCCGACTTATTTTTCCACCCTGTATATACTTGTAAATTCTGCACGGTGTGTGGTCAGACACGGGTCCATTATTACATAATTTTCTTTCTCCTCACTGCACTTTTCACTCAACTTCTTTTATTATATATTAAGTAGCAAGTGTTCTAAGTGGTTCTAAGCGTCAAAAATCTACGAAATAAACGTTTATATTCATATTTTTGCCTTGTATGTTTTCAGATCAGTCTGTAGGCGGAGCTAGGTATTCAGAGTGTGAGTAGTTTAATCGTCGTCTTGGAACAGTTTAATATTTTCTGCACACGCTTTTCCAAAGAAAGTATTAGCTTTGAATATATCTGTGAGTTTTAGTCTTAATATGTCTTTTGTGAGATTATTTGTTGCACGAATGTAGAGGTTCAAGATTATCGGGATATGCATGGTATTATTTAAGCAAATTATATTGTAATGCTTCAGACATGATGTTCAGTGGTGGTCTAGGTATTATAAAGAGTTCAAAAAACATCACAACCTCCATTTCCCTTGGCAGAGCCAGCCAGCAGGAATCGGGTTATAGGGACCCTCCGCCACTGATACATACATACATATGATAACGTCTTTATCTCCTGAGGGTTAGGCAGAGGTGAATTAACACCCATATTTCACCAGTCGTTGTATTCGGTCCCACGTAATATGGGGTGAGCTTATTGCCGTATTCCGGGCACTATTGTTGTCTCTTGTCATACATTGGAGGCTGAGTCTGGGCTGTATAAATTCCTTAGTTGCCTTGTACAACAAAACATGGAAAAGATCTAAATTCTACTCTGCTGGGAACCACGCAGCTGATACCTACACAGTATCAAAAAGTAACTTTAATTCAAAAAGATATTTAGATATCTACTTCGACATTGAAGAAAGAACTTTGTATCCTTGAAACTCAGTCGTGAACTTCGCAAGAGCTATGCCAACGAACACATGGTGTTGCTAATAGCTTTTTAATACTGCTCCGACCAAAAATGTACTCGCAATATTTGTAAGGAAACGAGCGCGATAAGCGGTTTTACTTTTGGCTGATAATAGAATGGTTCTGTTTACCTGTGTGACTCATGTCTATGATAACATATTTGGCTGTACGATCTCAAACTTTGAGTCTTCTTCACCAGTTCACGTGTTTTCCTTCTCCTACAGTCCCGGGTCTTTTAAGCGGAGCGTGAAAAAGCATCTGATGAGACTGTGAAGCTGAGTGCCACCATTGTAACATGGAAGGTACGTGGTACTGAAGTGTTTCTTGCTTGCAAGTTAAGAAACATTCGCAGAAACAATTTGCCGCTCACTCGTTTACGTCTCGCATTTGACTTAGATAGTGTCTTGGTACCTCCTCTTGGTGAACGTCTTACCTATATTGATCGGACTGCAATAGTTACAACATAAAACACAATTATCTGATCAGTAGGTAACATTTAGTATCCGGAACATCGTTGTAACTTTTCATATATTCGGTGTGCGTACGTGACATATCGAATTTAGAATGTTATGCGAATTTAAAATGAAAAGTTGTAGACTGTACAGTTAGCAACAAAAGTCATCAGCTCCTAGCATTAATTTTAGTTGCATCCAAAGCTTGTACTTGGGAGCTCCGCGTCTACTCCTCTACGCTACTCCTTCTGATTGAACTTTTAAGGCTTTCATGGGAGCGACTGCCATCTGCCTCACTAACCTCAAGAGGAAGTCTGCGCCAGAGCCTTATCCGGTAATCAGCAGGTATACTGGCTGCAAGTACATGTTTACATGTACCTTTTTATATGCCTTTGGGGAGAGAGGATGTACTTTGTGTAATTCCATGTTGCCATTTTTCTCCACAACTACTACTCCGATTATGATGCAGTTTTCACTTATAGGTTCGGGTTTGTGCACGTTCTTAGATAGGCGTTACGGTGACAACTCAATAGGGAGCGCTATATAGATAATTTGCCAATGCCAACCTATAACATTAACTAACATTAATATAATCCTATCTTCTTCATTGTCAATTAATGGATTCCTTATAGGTCTTAAACTAAATGTAAAAATCGTTTGTAACTAAATGGTTAGTTTCCAGCAAATTTGCTGCAGACTGTACCAAAAATATTCAAACAATTTGAAGTTAAGCATACCAAAATTGTTTCTATTCAAGCCATGTAACTTTGCTGCTTTGTTTGTTGATTAGTCAGTAATATTACAAGTATTCACTGGATTTTCACCTGTCCTGTCTTCATCAGTTTGTATCTTTGTGGCATTCTAGAGATGAAATACGTAGACCGATTTTTACGATTCGTGCGTCAAGTGACTCATTTTTTTTTTATACCACTTAGTTGACAGACAAGCACACGGCCCACCTGATGGGAAGCGGTCACCGTGGCCTATGGAGGTATGCAACACCAGGGGCGTCACACTCGCGCTGCCGACCCTGAAGAAACCTTCTAATGCCCTTCTTGAAGAACCCCATATTGTAGTCGCTTGGGAAAACCACCGCAGGGAGTTCATTTGAAACTTAAGAAAGTCACTAAAGGCATATCACAAGCATATCACTGATTGATAGTGGCAATAGATTTTTTATTTTTTTATTTTTTATATAGGACACGTCAATTTGACTTCGCCTCGCCTGATGGTAAGCTGAAGGCAAAGTCTCTGAAAAGAAGGCCACCATTACAACACGTACCATGTTACAATGGTGGCACTCAGCTTGACGGCCTCATCAGATGCTTTTTCACGCCCCGCTTAAAGGACCCGGGACTATAGGAGGAGGGAAACACGTGAACTGGTAAAGAATTCCAAGACTTATTAGTGCGGCAGAAGAAGGAGTCGCCGAACCGCTTGGTTCTTGATGGAATATTCTGCACCGTATGCGGGTGGCATCTAAGCCCTGCACGTGTTGTCCTATATAGGAAAGGAGAGGGTGGGATTAATTGGAAGAGCTCATCAGAACATTCATTATGGTAGAGACGGTAAAATACCGCCAAAGATGCTGACATTATTGGCCTTCTACGATACCCACGGGAAGAGTGGTGGGCTGGCCATTGTATTATACTTCGCCGGAAACCACAGGAGAACCGAGAATTAAGTAGTGTATACCTGAAATAATTACTTAAAGTCTATGAGTGTATAATTATCTGACTTTCATTACAATACTCTATGGTTTTGACTATTCACAGCGTACCTAATGACGTCACATTATCATTAATAGAACACAACTTTTTTCAATTCAATGTAAAGCGGAAAGACTGCAACAATGGACTAAGTAATAACCGGGCTGTCGTCCAACAAGCCATGGTTACAAAGGTATGACAACGTAAACATTTTGTGTCCAAATACGGCAAATACTAAACATTTGTTGTGAGCCGGCTGTGTGGCGAGACGCCTGTGCCTCGATAAAACAAACTTTGTGCTTCGCGCGCCAATTTTGACAGCTATGGAAGTTGGTTTTTAATTTGTGTGGATTTGTTCTGGATAGCAGGTATTTTGTTATGTTACTTTTTGTTTTTATTATTAACAAGTTTTGGAAACATTTTGTGATTCGACAAACAAACATGTTCGATAAGATTTCTATAATATTGAAAATGCCGTTTATTCAAACTGAATTGTAATCGGACGATTCGTAGACAGTAAGTTATCCATTGATTTACATAGTTACTAAAGTTAACAAATGAAAATTATTATCAATAACTTATACATAGGTACTAAACGTACCTATTTAATTTTTGGCAATGTTGTTAAACAATGTGTAACGGTTCACTCATTTAGATCTCGTTTTTTTATTAGTGGTTTACAGTTATATAAAATTTAAACATTTAACTAGGAAATTAAGTAGGTATAGTTACTTGTATTAAAGGTACTCACGATTGTACAATTTTATTGTCGAACTGGCAAGCAGTGGTTGTGATAGGTATTATTGAAGCTATTTGAATTTTATTGTCTAACCGGGAATCGATCCCGGAACGCCTGTAGATAAAGGATGGATAACAACTTAACAAGAGATATCAGCGCCAACTTATTGCTCTATTTGTAAACTATTAACGTTAGTTTTTGGGACTTTATGTTTGAACATGTGTGTTTTTATAAATAGATGCTGCAAGTATCATTAATAGCCGCTACATACTTCGACATAAGTTAACATACATCCCATGACATGCATACATTGACAGTTTATAGAACAATATTATTTCGCTTATACAAAAAAAAACGTTTTTCTCGCCGTTTTTTGTAATGCATTTTGTTAGCAAACCTGTGTCTATACAGTATAGTATTATTATAATCCTATTAGATATCTTTTTGGTACATACCTACTTATATTAAAATTATGTAAGTTTAAAATTTTAAAGTTAAAACATGGCGGATTTTCGATTTGGCGCCAAATCAACAAACTCTCAGCGTGTCCTTCCAAAGGTTAATAAATATTCATAATTGTTTAATTTATTCATAATTATATTAACTAACTGTACCTAGATTAAACAATCACAATAGGAAGCTACTCTTTAACATTAAACAAGAAACAAATTGATTACCGTAGGTATCTCGTCGTTTACAACCATGGCCTTATTTCCCATGCAGCCGTGAGCCATGCTGACTCATGCTGACTTATGGTGACAAGCTAATGCTGCTACTTAGGATAGCAGAGATTTATGTGACTTAGATACTGAAGGATTAAATATTAGGAGATTTAATGGTAGGTAAACATAGGTAGGTATAAGAGCCTGTGGACGGTAGACCTTTTTTTATCGTGCGCTAATCCCCACGCCAATGCCACCATTGTAACATGGTACGTGTCTGTAATGGTGACCCTCTTTTTAGAGACTTTGCCTTCAGCTTGCCATCAAGCGAGGCGAAGTCAAATTGACGTGTACGTCGCTTATATAAAAAAAAAAGTTCCAATACCAATCATCGTATTAGGTGAACCTATTCCTGTATTCCGGGCAATATTGTTGACTCGAGCCATGCATCTGAGGCTGAGCCTGGGCTGTATATATCTGCTGATGTTAAACAGCTCTATCCCTTAGTCGCCTTGTACGAAACCGCATTTGAAGAGATGGGGTGGCCCAAACTCTATTCTGTCGGGGTCCCAAAATTACTGATATTCCTCCTAACCTCTTCGGCACAGCAAAAGGTGTGGCACTAATGACCAGGATTCGAACCCGGGACCACTCAGTTGTAAGACCGACTACTTTACCACTAAGCTACCGACCGATACATACCTGCTAATACCCTTGCAAATAGACTTGAAATTAAACTTTGACAGCTTCCGTGTCGTAGCGGTAGTGAACGCGGCCGCTACGCAGGAGGCGCGAGTTCGATCCCCGCTCAATGCAAATATATATGTGTTCATGAAATATGGATATTTGCATTTGTCTGGTCGTACCTCGGAGAGCACGTTAAGCCGTCGGTCCCGGTTGCCATAAGAACATCTATGGCAGTCGTTACGGGTAGTTGGTGCCCTAAAAAGTCCAAAAACAACGGTCTAGCTGCAAAGCTTCGATATCGACTAATATTACCATTGGATTGTGGAGGTCATATGGCAATCGCTTTACGGAAAATATCGAGGTCTAGCCAAATCCGTAGTTAAGACTGGTAAAGCGGACCCCAGACTCCGAGCTGAAAAGCTTCGGATGCGACTGGGAATTAACGCTAGGATGAAGAAGATGGGTTTGAAACTTTCTGCTTATTTCGTCGGTGATGACAAGGTAGATATATGATAATGCTATACCTCAGTGCTATACATAATACATCACTTCGAAAACGAACATTTACGAAAAAAATGTAGGTAGGTAAGTAGGTACGAGAATTTACATTACACTCCGGTAATGGTACCCATTAGCCATCATAATGACTGTCATTCGTCACCCATTGTCGACTATCGGCGACTGGCGGACGGAAGGCAATACCTACTAGTTAACAATACATAACAGATATGACATATACTCGCGGTTGTATTTCCCAAAGGTGTAGGCAGAAATGTATAATCTATATAGGTACACTAGCTGCCCCGGCGAACTTCGTACCGCCATATTTTCGGCCCGCGTGGTATTCAAATCCCGTTCCCGCTGCACCCTTATCACATAGGGGGATGAAAAATAGATGTTGGCCGATTCTCATAGATACCGGATAAGCACAAAAAATTTCATCAAAATCGGTCGAGCCGTTTTGGAGGAGTTCGATAACGCACCCCGTGACAGAAGAATTTTATATATTAGATATAAAAATCAATTGCTGTTCGTTTGTCTCGCTAAAACTCGAGAACGGCTGAACGGATTTATCTTATCTTGATCTTGAAATGTTCGTGGATGTACAGGGAAGGTTTAAACGGTGAGAAAATAGGTGCAGCGGGAACGGGAAAAATATGGCGGTACAAAATTCGCCGGGACAGCTAGTAACTCATATGTTAAGCGTCGGTAGCTTAGTGGTTATGGAGTAGGCTTTATGATCGAGAGGTCCCGGGTTCGAATCCACACTACTGACGTGAACCCACTCCTAGCACAAGTAATTTAGCTTAGCTGGAGAGGTTAACGGGCAACGGGAGTATTAGTAATTTCGGTTGCTAATATATATTCTTTAAAAAAACACTTATTATTGTGTTCCCGGCGGTGAGTAGGGTAGCCAGAGCTCACTGGAGACGTTTTGTGCTGTCAGTGGGAAGAGCAAAAGCTTGATCAGCTTGTCTTCTGCGCTGACAGCAGAGAATCTCTGTTCTTACAGGGTCGGCGGCACGAGTGTGACTCCCCTGGTGTTGCATTCGTCCACAGGCCACGGTAACCACTTTCCATCAAAGTGGGGCCGGTTGGCCGTGTGCTTTTCTCTCAGAGTTGTGGGTCAGATGGTAGTTGCTGTGGGCAAAACCGACATACCGGTCAAGAACTTAACCAGGTTCAGTAACTTCATCCCACGCACGCCCAAGCTGTGGAATGAACTCCCCGCTGTGGTTTGACGCCCCTGCCCTGGTGTTGCATTATCTACAGGGTAATCGTTAAGTGTGTCCAGGCGATTATTCCGTAACTATTACAGATATCAAAAAACTTAAAACTGATATCGAAAGTACGTTACCTATGAGTAAAATGACATCAATAACTTTTTAAAAATCAAACGAGAGGTATCTAACATTTTGACATTAAACACTCCTATACATTTAGTACGAGATTAGTAGAAAAGAGGAACCACTTTCCATGTGGGCAGTGTGCTTGTCTGCCACCTTAATGGTATAAAAAATATCTACACAATACCTACTTAATGGATATTATATACGTTGCCGTTGGCCCCACATTATGAAGCCCTTCCTGTGGGTACCATGACTTTTGCATTTACTAGTTTGATAGCTTTAGATGGCAGGTATTTTAGATTGATTAAGATAGGAATAAAACGAAATCACGCTCAGGCGGGACTCAAACACGCGATCTATCCCTTACAGTGGGAATGTTCTGACCACTGAGTCACTGAGCTTCACCCGAAACTGATCCTTTCATATACATCCATCTTGCGACGGTGGGAAAAATCTACAGATACTCGCTTTTTCCTACATACATACATACAATCACGCCTTTTCCCCCGAAGGGTTAGGCAAAGGTGAAATAACACCCACATTTCACCAATCATTGTATTATCAATCAATCAATCAATTAGCCTATCTAATTGCAGTCCACTGCTGGACATAGGCCTTCCCCAATGTGCGCCACGTTTGCCGATCCTCCGCCTTCCGCATCCAGTCCGTCCCAGCCACCTTTCGCAGGTCGTCGGTCCATCTGGCTAGGGGGTGTCCTACCCTCCGTCCCCGTATTAGGTCCCACGTAATAGGGGGTGGAGCCTATTGCCGTTTTCCGTGCACTTTTGTTGATTCGAGCCATGTATAGGCTGAGTCTAGGCTGTATATATATCTGTCTGATGTTAAACAGCCCTATCCCTTAGTCGCCTTGTACGACACCGCATGGGATGAGATGGGGTGACCCAAATTCTACTCTGCCGGGAACTACGCGGCGTAGCTTTTTCCTGTCCTAATCATTTTGAATAGGTAGCATACTAAATACTTTAAAATTTCATTCAAAAGGTATTTTAGATAAGTAATATAGATACAATTTTAGGTTCATAGGAGTGGCTTCAAGTTACATCATTCGGTTTACCTTAGATCCATATCTAGAACATGACAATTCAATTACGATTTCGGTATCAGTGTATCCTATGGGGTATTTTGATAACTAGCGTGGCAAACGTACAGTCAGCAGTAAAAATAGATGACCTATATAGTAAATAAAAAAATCTTGGAGCCCCAAAAAGTCCAACAACAACCCGGTCAAGCTGCAATGATTCGATATCGCCTAATGTCACCATTGGATTGTGGAGGTCAGATGGCAGTCGCTTCACGAGAAATATCGTGGTCCAGCCAAATCCGCAGTTAAGACTGGTAAAGCGGACCCCAGAAGCCGAGGTGAAAGCTTCGAATGCGACTGGGAATTAACGCTAGGAGGAAGAAGATTGAATTTAAAAATCTGAATGATACTTAGTTGTTCATTGATCGTTATATAGTTTAAAAATATTTCGATAGAGTCAGTCAACTAAGTAGCTAAACAGAATTTTTATAAATAAATGTGAATTACTTTGCGAAAAAATTAACTAACTTTTGAAATCTGAAAATGATCATAATGACTGCTATATCCAATAGGGTGCCTACTTCGATAATACATATAGGTAATTAGTGTGGTAAAAGCAAGTAAGTATGTACCTACGAGAAAAAGATGGCGATAACAAAGTTCAATAGTCTTTTAACAAGCCACGACTAACTAACAACAATATAAGACAAGACACATTGTGTTGATAAAAAAAGAAACCGGTTTGTATGCGACATACTCATACGTTAAGTAATTAATTATCAAATACTGATGTTTTTTTTGTTCTTAAGGTGATTACATACGCGAATGACTTTGTCCATACAAATGCTCAAGGTCATTCGCTCATATTTGAACCGTTAAAATCAGTAAAACCAATTTTAATAGATAACTTTATAGGCGACGATTACTAACTAAGAAGGTCCCGCCAAGGATTCGAACTAGGGCATATCGATCTTATGACAGGCCCTCTAGACAAGTGGCAATTCGTTGCTAGGCGTATGATGGAATAGAATGACAAATGTATAGGATTTGACGTTTTTGACATTCGTTGACGCCTGTCATATACGTCAAATCCCATACATTTGGCATTCTATTCCATCATACGCCGAGCAACGAATTGCCACTTGTCTAGAGGGGCAGACCAGATTTGAACCAGGGATCTCTCAATCTCATTGCATACCGCTATGCTTAACTTGGGTGTAGACAACAACGACGCAGTATGATGATGGCAAAGCGATCGAAGGACATACTGATAGCATGTGGGTATTTATTGTGTAATTTTGGGTGATAAATGACCTCTGCATACCCTTTGGGGATATACAGACTCATGGATTGCCAGGCTTTATGCAGATAACATGATTTATAAGACAGGAGTATGGGTAGACCCATCGCTCGGGGGCGTTCGATTTAGGTATGAGTTAACGGATGACATTTTAAAACAATGAATTTTAAAAAAGTAAATATAAATATCGGTATCAACATAATTAATATGTAGATAGTATAAAAGAAGATATCTTTGATATGATATGCGATATGCGTGCTAATGGTCTCACTACCATGTACGCCCAAGATCGTGCGAAGTGGAGGAGGAAGAGCCGCAAGGCGGACCCTGAGCTTCGAGGTCATCTTGGCCACGGATGCAATCAGGAGAATACGTCTAGGTATATGCAGATGATAAAAGACGATATCTTTATATACATAAAGAGGTATTGATATTTAGGTGTCATGGATGATTCATGGGTGAAAAGGTGCGTCTATATTTATGTATGTACAAGCGTTGAAAGAAAAGTATATTTGACGAATTTCCACCTTATTTCTGAAACAATAATATTATTATTTATTATTTATCTGAGTGCCGCTGTAGGGGCGCTATTACCATCAACTAGACCGCTTAGTGAACAGGGTAATGAATTCTAACACGTGACTAAATTCCTCATAACAACCTGCTAATGTGTGACATGTCATGCTCATACCGCAAATCGTGAGATAAAAGAAATATGATATTAAACACCATATTGCAATTTAGAACTCTATTTCGTAGCTAAGACGGTAGAAATTTGAAACTTTAAGTAATTGTCATAGGATTTTCAAGAATTAGCGTGTCTGCAGACTGCTTCTTGGTGTTAATTATGGTTTGTAATTAGTCAATTATAAGTAATCCTTTTGTTCGGTAGGACGTAGACCTTCGGTGGTACCGCTCAAGGATTCGTTGGGGACATTTGTACGAGTATTACTATTGGTTTTAGGTATATATTCACATCTGCGAGCAGAAGTATAATGTTATACACCCACAATTCACCAGCCATATTTTTTGTAACTCCTTATAAGGGACAAGCCTCCACCACCATACCTCTGCTTACCTCTTAAGAGATATAATTGCATCAGTTTAAATGCCTATATGTGAAATGTGACACCCCTACAGATCCTACCCAAAATCTCAATAAATTACAATAAAAATACTCCTTATTTTTTCTACTAGTGTATCTAAGTATAGGATCTAATTAATATCTTCGGAGCCCAAATTATTATCATTTGTTCGGTTAATCAAGGCTCTAGCGCAGGCTTGCCTCTCGGTATTGGGGGATCAGACGGCAGTCACTTTCGTATAAGCCAAATCGAATCCCGGAATATACAACTGGGACTAACACTGCGAAGGTGATGAGCAATACCGCAAAATTAAAATGTCATTGCCATCGTCATCTCATTTTATCTCCAACATCTCTATCACACCGTCATGGTCCCAATCGTCTGGCAGATTCCCCACAAAGCACGCAAACAGTTTTAGATAGCAGTGGCCACGGTCACCTGTGCGCATGACCGGCGACACATAATGCGCTTCCGCCGGAAGCGAGACTATCGTCGCCATTTTGTTGTCGCGGTACATTGTGCGCCCGCGCAGACCGTGTAATCATGTTACACAATCAATTGTGTTCGGACTCGTATGTTATTGGCGTAAATCGATGTTCGTATAGGAAAGATAGTGGAGATATAAGATTGAATGCTTAGCTAGCAGTAGGGTATACACACTATTGCAGAACCTCCAACTTCGAGAAAAAGGTTACTCTAGCCAGAATATAATCCATTAATCAGCAGGTTCACCGGTTTGTAGGTGAGGTTGTCTTGGTCCCAGAGGTTTTCGTGGGACCAATATATTCATCATCGATTTTACAACTAATCGCCGATGCCCACGGCTTTACCCCGAGGAATGCTCTGATTCCGTTGCCGTCTGCATAAAATTGTGTCCCTGTTCCCGTGACCCATGGAAACGTTTTTTTTTAAACCGTATGTGGGCCTTTAGGAACATACGGAAAAAAAAATTGCCGAATTGTTTGAGCCGTTCTTGAGTTTGTAGCAACATTCATTTTTATTTATAAGAGAAGATGACGTGTTCTCAGCGCTATCTATTTAAAACAAATGAAACTACAAATCCTGCATCGCAAGTTTTTGAACTTGACACCACTGAGATAAGCATTGCCAGCGGGGCGCATGTCAAGTAGGAAGTGGAGACAAGGTTGTCAATAGTATGAATCTGATAACTAGTTAGATCCTCGCGTGACATTCACGCTCGCTACACAATGTGATTTTCTAAACGCTCAGTCACATGTAAGTACACAAGGTTGATGAGCTAAAACACACACGTTGACACATATTATGATGATGTCATTATCATTATCATATTTGATGGCAATATCTCCAAAACTTTCAATAGTCATCATCATCTTCATTGCGACTTCCCAGTTACGGTTGCGTTCAACAATAAGCGGATCTCATGGGTCCGCTTATTGTTTTGGCTGATATGTCGATTTTTCTGGAAGCAATGCCGTCTGAGCTCCCAACCCTGAAAGGAAAGTCTGCGTCAAAGTCTGATCTTTAGTAAGTGCACCAATTATTACCCTATTAGATTGACTTGCATGTTTGTATGGTATCTAGCCGACACACATACAGTCGGCCAGTACACCCCGGCATTTGAAGAATCGGGACGGGTGGCGTGCGGTTTCATTCATTTCGATTCCAATATAACCACCCTCGGAAGACGGTAGAGGGTATTTCCTCCTGAAAAAGGGTACACCCAAAAATTTGCAATAGTCTCCCTTGAAGTAGCTCTTAGAAGATTACGTTTATGAAATAATCATTCTCAACTCCTCCTTTTGTCTTCCTCAGCAGCCATGGGGTCAGGGGCTTCAGGACTAGCGAGCGAAACTCCAGGAGGAGACTTACGACTGCCTGCTTCTGGACTCCGATTCTCTATCAACCAGCTTCGGACGCTCAACTCCTACGTGGATACACTATGGGAGGAAGATCAAAAAGGTAAGTCAAACTTGGTGGGGTAAAAAAAAATCCTGCAACGGTACGTATACTATGTACAGTGAGGTATGAAAAGCACTTCCAAATGAAGTTCCTTTCATATCTCACTGTACGTACTGTACGCATACATAATACTGTGGAATGACCTTCTTGCTGTGGTTTTTTCGAGTGACTACAATATGAGTTTCTTCAACAAGGGCATCTGAAGGTTCTTACAGATCCAGCATCATGAGTGTGAAGCCCCTGGTGTTGCACACGTCCATATCCTGCCACCGTACCAATATTTGATTTTATTTTATTGTTTTGAAACTAGGGCGAATATCGACGGAGCTGGAAAGTGCCGTGGAGAACCTGGTGCAGAGGATAGTGGACGGTGCCGGGCAGAGAGACCCTCGGTTCAGATGCTGTCATCTCATAGCGTTGCATCGAGGCAAGAAGGTAAGACATTTTAAAGCATTTTGGCTGTGCTTTGGCAAAACCTAGTAAAGAGGCATTCGACAAATAATTATTATTATACTAACTAATTGCAACCTTTTTTTCCTTTTCACGGCATCTTGGTTGAAACTGGCTATGTATTTTTTAATATAAAAACATGATATTCTAGCAGGTATACCTTATTAGGTTTTGCAATTGCTCGGCCGCATTTTGGCGGGGCAACCGGGGCGTGAAAAAGCATCTGATGAGGGCCACCATTGTAACATTATTGGTGGTTTTCTTTCCTAATACTTTGCCTTCAGCTTACTGAAGAGTCGTGAAGTCAAATTGACGTACCCTAATCCGACATTCGATAGTTTTATATATTAAATTCCACCATAATATACCTATTATGTACATACATGTATACATACATGTATACAATATTATGTATAGGTATATTGTAGCTATCAGCTGATTTGTAACAAGTTAGAGTTTGAAACTTGTCTGTGGCACGACTCGCACGTTAGCAGTTTCTAGTGCAGTCGAAGTTGTGTGCCAGTTCAGTTTGTGTGCAAACAGCTCGGAATTTAGCCTAATCTGTGAAACTATCTAGATAGATAAGTAAGACAAATATTCAGTCAGAAACTTCTGAATACGCCTCATTGATAACATAGACTGTCTCACAACTGCAGGGTGTTTTCGACACTAAGTAAATCAATTTAAATTATAATCATTGATTGATTAATTGGTTCGCCCCAGTCATCGCGCCCCCCATACATTCCGCATCCCCGCTGCTAACATCATTTGCGGATGTTAGCAGCGGACGCGTCCGCCGACGTGTGGACGGGGTGATTTGGTCGCCCCGCCTGCTGCACACCAGCGGACACGTCCACCGATGAGATCTGCGGGTGAATCTGTTTACGTATAAAGGAGCCATTACAATACGCATCAAATGCTTCAAGACGTCTTTTGTCAAGAAGCATTATTCTTGGCAATTTGTTGGCAACTCAGTGGTCAGAGTATTCCCATTGTAAGTGGTTAGTCTCAGGTTCCAGTCCGGTCTAAGCGTTTCACTTTTTCCAATCTAAATCAATTTACTTAAAAAAAAATTAAGAACCTTGTCAAGTAGTTGGCCCGTCATTATTTGTAAATTGTCAGTTGATTTTATCAACTTCCATTTTATGTAATGTCCAACAGATGCGTTCCCGTTCTCTGGAATACCTGGTGACAATGGATTCCCTTCCAGTGCTGAACGCGGGTGAGGAGTGCCGGCTGCAGAACGGCCCAGTTGGCTACGGACGAATACGGGTCTCTGGCAGAGATGCTGACAAGTGGGAGGAATTCCTGACGCCTTCTGGATATTTGTGCAGGTAGAGTAGGTTCTATGGGTATAAGTGTGTGATCGTGAGATGCCGGGTGTTATTAAACACTTCGGGACATGAGTGAATTTGGGCTCGTCCACCGCAGTAGCACCCCGTGACCTCATTTTACCTCATTTTAGATTCAAGATATATGTGTGTGTGTGAGCAATATTTTCTTCTTCTTCTTCTTTCGTCTCAATGATCCTCTTTTTCACTGGTTTAAATTATTCGAGAGTAAAATTGTGCCATCTCGACCGCGCTGGCAGTGGCGTTGTTTAGATCCATTATCAACATGCCGCACAGTGTCGCGAGTTCCTACAATAGGTAATTTATCATAATTCTAAATTTTAGTATTTTTATTTTCCATTATAAATTACATACAACAGAGATGAAAATAATTTGTTTTATTCATAATGTTTCATTCTATCTATGATCAAAAATTACCTTAAAATAGGGTCTAAAATATCTTTTTATTGTTATTCCCTGATCTGATGGTTGAGATTAAGGGATCAGAAGTTATTAACATAACTGTAATTAGATCGTGATTAGTGTGTGATCTTTTTTTTTGTATTCAGAAGTTACAAATATTTGTTTAAGTACTTAAATTCTTTTATTTAATGACTGTACTCTGTCCAGTTGCTAATTCGTCCACCTGAGAATCTGTCCAGCTGAGAATCTGCCCAGTTGCGAATCTGTCCACTTGCTACGGAGGGGTAGGACATAAGGGACATAAAACCAAGTGCACCCGAGTAATATGTATGTAAATGTCGATTCTTCAGGGACAAGGTGGTGGAGCGCTGGGTGGAGTTGATAGCGCGCTGTGCGCAGGCGCGAGGTGGCGGAGGTGCTAGAGTGCTCTGCGCACGCGCCGCGGCACGCGCCACGCCTTACACCTACTGCTACTTGGAGAGAGGTCAGTTGTTTATTGTTACTTTATATTAATCGGCCAGGGTTCCGGTTTCGCCTGGAATTTTTTTTTAAAAATCCTGCAACACGATTTTTACTGTAGCAAAGAGATCCGATTGTCAGCACTCCATGGATGGTGCGTGCGGTCGCCGGGTCCATAGCGTGATACAGAGAGGAACACCGTGACGGCGACTGGGACGCGCGACCCACATGTAGGTTATTGTAGGGTATTGCAGGATTTTTTACCATTTTTTTAGAAAAAGTATTAGGGGTACTTAAATATCAAGATGGAAGTTCACGCAAACAAAGCCGACGGCGGCGCGGCGGGCACTGTTAGTTAGACGTTATACTGGGTGATTTTATTAAATTGAGGAGTATTAAATTGGCAGAAAAAATGATTAATAGAATAATAATCACATTTTTTCAGAATAATGTATGGGAATAATTTACAGATGAAAGGCATACTGTCTGGGGGTTGTAAAACAAAAATATTTTTTTTCGCCGAAATAATATTTCCAGACGATTTTGCTAACGAATCTGTGCCCAAAATCTTTTTATCCGAAACGACTAGGTATAAAATTACCCAGTATTCTACATCATACACCATACAGGTACCTATATATTTTTATAGCCACCTTAGAATATATTATACAATATTCTAAGGTGGCTATAAAGTGACTTCACCATTAAAGATTTCCCACGAAACTGTACTGACTAGAGTTAATAATGTTAATCAATGCAAATTAGACCTTCCAATTACTAGACCTCAAACAATCGTTATTAGTAGCTGTAGTTGTTATACAATAGAATAGACAAAGGTCAGGCCGCGTGTGGTTTCCAGAACTGAGCTTGTGAACATTAACTATTTGTACCTACCTGTTTTCGCAATAGTTTGGGTGTTACTATGTCTAGGTATAATATGTACGCACACCTTTAAGGTCCCTAAGCTCAGCATCGAAAAATCGGTATTTTCGAAACCGTTTTTCTTATTAACTATAAAACCACAGATCTGGAATTCACATGCCTGCATACTACAGGATATACAGAGTAACTTCTCCATTTCATAAATTAAATAAAAAAGGAAGAAATAGTTGAAAATAGGCTCTGAACATCACTCTACTCTTTTTTATGAAATCAAGGTTGCCTGGAAGAAATCGCTTCTAGCGATAAGGCAGCCCATTGTACATTGAACTGTAACATGCTACCTACTTGTACTACTGTTAATCTATTGGTGTACAATAAAGAATTATCTATCTATCTATCTAATATTTTCTACAATATGCATTCAAATAATCTAAAATTTCACATAGGTATATTATGTTGAATAGGTAAGTGTTTAAGCATGCATGACATGACCTTCTTACTTAGTAATCGTCCCCTGTTGCCTCCGGCCACTTGGATCCCATGACTATAATCCCATGGGACCCACAGATAACTTTTACGCCTTTTTACTTCCATGGGATCCTCAGATAATTTTGTATTCCTCTTGGCTCCCATGGGATCCTCAGATAATGTTGTATTTCTCTTGGCTCCTATGGGATCCTCAGATGATTTTGTGTTCCTCTTGGCTCCCAAATAAAATTAGTGTTACTGATTTCTACGGTTCAAACACGAACGAATGACCTTGAGAATTTGTATGGTCAAAGTCATACGCGTGCGTAATCACCTTAAGGTATACATTATTGATAACACACTTGTACTTTTCCACAATATTTATTGTTCTCCTAACCGGTTTCACCTCACGGCATTCTCAAAGGATTACATTGATTTAATCAATCTATCTAATAATTTAATCATCAATGTAATCCTTTGAGAATACCGTGAGGTGAAACCGGTTAGGAGAACAATAAATATTGTGGAAAAGTACAAGTGTGTTATCAATAATGTATAATAATAACTTCCACCAAGTGCCGTCAATCAACAGTATGAATAACCTTAAGGTATGATTCCAAAGCCGACCGCATGCGACAACTTCAGACGCATGCAGCAGATACTTGTTAAAAACTCCGATACGGATAAAGGGGACCATTGAGAAGCCGCAATTGCGTATCTGCTGCGTGCGTCTGCAGTTGTCTAATGCGGTCACCTTCGGAATCATACCTTAAGTGGTATACTTCCCGGCATATAACTTGGCAATAATTCGCGAGACAAACAAGCCTCTGGTGCGCGCGGATTGGTTTAATATAATCTATGATTGGTGGATTTGAGTTCCTCCGCCGCCGCAGCACCTCAAGCTATCCTCAAAAGACACCCAATACGCGCACACAGCGCATAAATAGTACATTTTGTGACGTGTTTGTTGCCAAGATATATGCCGCCAACTATATAATAAAAGGTTAATTTTAATCAACACTTAAAAGCTCCGGAATTTTTCCGCCTGGTCTGAGTTGACCCTAACTATATGCCATTCTCAAATATCCAGACTGGGGTGAACTAAATGAGATAGTCAGGGGTAAGCCTACAGAGCTAGCACTATCGTAAAATTTCGGGAATGTTCGGCATATCTCCGACGTTATCGGCTGATACCCGTCGAGGAATCCGATGACATTCCACCCGCAGATATGACAGTCTTTGGAATTTAGAAATTAAGGTCTTGATTAAGGACCTTTTTCATACAATCGTATCAAAAAGAAATATTATAAATGCGAAACAGTGTTTTTTATAAGGACGAAAATTTTAAGCGGGGCGTGAAAAAGCATCTGATGAGGCCTTCTAGGCACAGGACAAGGACAGGTGGGGCACCCCCTAGCCAGATGGACTGACGACCTGCGAAGGGTGATTGGGACGGACTGGATGCGGAAGGTGAAGGATCGGCAAACGTGGCGCATATTGGGAGAGGCCTGTGTCCAGCAGTGGACTGCAATAGGCTAATTGATTGATTGATAGAGGCCTTCAAGCTGAGTGCCACCATTGTAACATGTTACGTGTCTATAATGGTGACTCTCTTTTCCGAGACTGCCTTCAGCTTACCATCAGAAGTCATTATTGAAAGGAATATAATTATATCCTGAATACAAAACGATACACACATGTATTGTGTGAGTGTCTCATGTGAAGCGTCGTGCTCTCAGTCGAAAGTTGCCTAAGTTTTAATTAAAAGCAAATTTCTCCCCACCGCAGAACCACAGTGGTTTGGAGACAAATTGCTGTACTCAACTCTAGACAGTTCACCGTGGGGAGTTTTGTAGATGCTATCTGACATGGTTTATTATTTTTATATGTGGAAATAAAACTACTTTTTAACGGATTTTCCTACCTACCGCGATCAACCCGCAACCATGGCTGCTGAAAAGTGGGGTCGATACGTCGGGCTAAAACGATCCCTTTTGAGCGAATTACCTAAATTGCACGATGCCTATGAAGCAAATTGCCTAAAGTCAATGTCTAAAACGCAGGATGCCTATAAAGTTTAATGTCTATAAGGTTTTAATGCCTACGAAGCAAAATGCCTATGTTGTTTAATGTCTACAAAGTATAATGCCGGTGCTAGTCAATTGCCTACAAAGCATGAGTCCAATTTTATTACAACAAGAAATCTTTTTGCTAAAATATGACACATATTCCGACTCTTTAGTCTTAATGTCATAATAGTCATACAATCACGCTTATATCCCCGGAGGGTTAGGCAGAGGTGAATTAACACCCACATTTTACCAATCAATGTATTAGGTCCCACGTAATAGAGGGTGAGCCTATTGCCGTATTCCATTTCAGACCCACGGTACCCCTGGCCATACCCATAAAAACATGACTTTAACTATAGATAGGTATGGATGGGTTCAATTCTCGCTCAGTGCAAATACTTGTATGCATGAATATCTATATTTCCATTGGTCTGGGTGTTCCTATGTATCATAATATATGTATGCATTTACAAAAAAAAGTTTCTAAGTATGTTTATCCACATTCTAGATACCATAACACAAGCTAGTTATGCTATGCTTATTGCACACCTTGGGACCTACGGTACTACCAGGGGTATGGCCAAGGGTACCGTGGGTCTGAAGTGGCCATTTTCCGGGCACTATTGTTGACTCGAGTCAAGTATCTAAAGCTGAGTCAGGGCTGTATATTTAACTGCCTGAAGTTAAACAGCCCTGTCCCTTAGTCGCCTTGTACGATACCGCATGAGAGGAGATGGGGTGGCCCAAATTCTACACTGCCGGGAACCACGTGACGATATATTATGTGTACTATAGAAATTAATAATGATCCAAGACCTACCTACATAAGAAGTGTTGTCATAAGTGGTAAATCAATCTGGCCGACCGTACCTGAATGCCCCGTACCTTGTATTGTGCTGGCAATCTTCATTTAAGACATTTCCATTCTTATGCATTAAACATTGTTGTCAAAGTACATTGTAGACATTTCCATTCTTAGGCATTAAACATTGTTGTCAAAGTACATAGTAGGCAAATTAAGTTTTTAGGCATCGTGCAATTTAGGTACTTCGAGTTTCAGGTATTTCGCGTTTTAGGCAATTTGCTTCATAGGCATCGTGAAATTTAGGTACTTCGCTCAAAAGGGAAAACGACCCTTACAGTTGATTTCCGAAAAAAAAAACACAGTGATGGTATTATTATACCATTTGATAGAGTCGCTTAAAACCAACAAAATCTGAGTTTATTTTTAACAACGAAAGTTGAAAAATATAGTTGGTAAATACTATTCAGGGCCCATACCATGAACTCTTAAAACAGGTCAATAATTGAACTGCTGTCATTCTACCAACTGCAAATGTCACTTTGTAATCCCTTTGTAGTCCTATATATTTATATGACATTACAAAGTGACATTTGCAGATGGTAGAATGACAGCAGTTCAATTATTGACCTGTTTTAAGGTTTATGGTAAGGCCACTGCTTATTCCTAATATACAACCGTGGTACATGTATGTATGTAAACATCATAAGCAATGAAGAATAGTGCGTCTACATTTCTCCAAGACTACAATAAAAATAACGTTAAATAAGATGAAAACAGCGCTCATATCTCTGTGTAAGTGTAAGTAACCACTACTACAAGACTGTAGTTTACAAAACTTAAGGGTCTATAGTATTGTTTTCTATAGTCACTACGACCTGCCATCCTCGAAGGAGTAGGCACTCATGTATTATTATTACATACTAGCTGACCCGGCGAAATTCGTACCGCCATATTTTCCGCCCGCTTCGTATTCAGATCCCGTTCCCGCTCTACCTTGTATTCAAATTTAATTGTTAGATTCTGATCCCGTTCCCGCTGTACCTTCCATTTAATTTTCTTAATAAAACCTTGGCCACACAATAACGAACACAAAACAAAAAGAGTTATCCAATTTGGTGCAGTCATTGGGAAGTTAAGCGCGTACATACATTTGGGGGGTTTCATTTTGATTTATATATATTTCCACGGCTATATTCATGGTCCTATGTTAATTATTAGAATGGGAGAATAAGGCCTTCGATTAGGCATGCCGCATGAGTAAGAACTTTTTTCAGACGATGTCCTGCTAGGTAATCATAAGTTTTTGACAGTAATGCTCAATCAGATTTTATCCGGTTCGGGTATCAAATCACCTAGTGATACCGTACACTATCAACTCTCTCACTAATAAGTAAATGATAATGTGGTCTATGATGAAACACGTCCGCCTAGAAAGGACGATTCCCAGATTAGCTTTTCAGAAATATTAGGTAACTATTCTGACTGCCGTAACCTCGTGGTACGCGCCCTGCTCTGCATACCTCATTTATTTATTCTACCATTCAGTAGCGAGTGCTTTATGTAATTTATTAAAAATGTCAGTCTCTATAATTTACTCTTGTACCCCGAGTGCTTTTGTATTATGCACCCAGCTTGATATTGAAATGACAATGAAATAAGATATTCATTGATATTAGGAGTCATTCACCATCTCGCGATCGTCAAATTCGCGAGCGAGCGCGAGTTGGCAATTTTTGATTTCGAATTATTTTTTCGTCATCATCTCGCGCGCATGCTAAAGTACAGTCAGATAAAAAAGGATCAAAGAAAACATGAAAAGGAAACTAATGTATACTCGCGTCTTTACCTGCATTGGTTGATGCGCTGCGAATGTTTTTTTTTTCATCTTAGATTTCGATATAGACTTGCGAAGTGAGACTACGCCACTAGGGGGACACGGCCGATATTATGATATCTGTTATGAGTAGCTATGTCATCTTAATATGCGTCGTATGAAATTAGATTTTTTTTTGTTTATCTTTTACTTTAGGCTGTATTTAAGATAAATTTCATAATGTTTCACATATTAAACTAGTTAAAATATTTACAAGAATAAAAAAAAGTATTTATTGCAATTTTTATTTAATTACATATATTTCTTATGATATTTGTAATTCATTTTAAATTAGTATAGTGTTTTAATGTATATATTTATTATAAAAATATTAAATAAAGCTATTATTTTTGTTGGAATAAAAAAATGGATAAATAGTTGGGGTAAGTAGTTCGGGTATCGAATAATTCCTCCTCATCGATTTTTACTGGTAAAGTGCCCAAAAGACGGGCGGCATTGCGCCGTCGGATGGTAAGCTTTTTTTTATGGCAAACTAATTTCGTATCTTTTTCAAGGATCGTATATTTTCCATAACCTTTTTTTATTAGACAGTTTTTATTATTATTTAAGCATCGTTTTGTAATATATAATTCAAGAATAAAATATACCTAATCGATTACTATAAAAAACGATTATTTATTTCCCACGCTTCCCCAAAAGCGATTTCAGGAGTATTTTTACTGTGAATCCCTTAAAGTAGGTATATATGTTACGGGCAACTTGAGAAATCTGGTCCCTATGAATAGTGACCGGCCTGTATACATAATGCCCTTCTCACATGGGCAATTTGATAAAATTTCATTTCTAATTACTTTTCCCGGTCAGTATGAATCCTCAATATTATGCCCTTGCCTTAGGCAAAATGATAAAAAAATTAAATGAAGCGTTTTTGTTTATTAACGTTAAAAAAATACCTAACCTAACCTGGGGTGTGGGATATATACCAGTACAGTGCAGTAAAATTTTATGCATTTAAGTTAAGATTGCCGTTTAGTAAAAATGTGGCAGCCTTTTGTGTTTTTTATGTATTGTGGAGGTAAGTTTTACATTTAGCTTAGGTATAAAAGCTATACAAATAAAGAAAATTGAATGTCTGTAACTTTAAAATAACAGCTTTTTAACTGAAATTGTAACACACAAAAAGATGGATAGACAGAGTTACTTTCGCATTTATGTTATTAGTATGTATATGAGATACCTACCTATAGCAAAATAGTTTATTTTTTTAAATTTTGTGATCTGTCTACGGATAGTCTTCAAAGTGGCTGAACCGATTCTGGAAGGACGTCTCGTAATATATTATCTCGTAGTATTTATAACATAATATATATATATATATATATATATATATATATATACATTTCTTTATAACATAATAATAATAGCTTCTTCCACGTCCATTTTCTAAGCTCTGCCGAAACAAACTGACAAACTCTCGCAAAACGCGGTAGCGCTTATACCTCGGGATCGGGACCCGTATCTTAGACCTGAATCACGAGACTAACGAGGTCCTAGCTCCCGCCGTAGTACCTCATGCTATCCTCAAAAGACACATTTTAGGTGCAAGATATAATGATCCGAGTAACCACTGACCTCCGTTAACGCGCGTTACATGTGAAGCTAGCCTAAAATATCCTGTACATTTAAAATAGGTACCTAATTTAATCTATTACAACGTTTTTGTAGCTGACTGTACACAAATACGTCAAATTTTCACAAACGCGCGAGTTGATGACACAAAAATAATTCAAAATCGAAACTTGCCAACTCGCGCGCGCTCGCGAATTTGACGATCGCGAGATGGTGAATGACTCGATATTAGTCCATCCGACAGTAAACATACAGCCTATGACAAAGTACCCTATTGCCATCATGCGGGCACTTTGTCATGACTCGCGCCCTAATACGTGGGACTGTAAATAATTCACGATCGTTAATTCCTGAAGAGGTGGTGTACCAGGTGTGTTAAACCCACATTTGGTCAACTATAATTTTTGGTACCACGTAATAGGGGCGAGCCTATTGCTAATATACGTTCAGTATTCTTATACAGACATACATAACGTCGTATATGAAGGCTCCTAACCTTTCGTCTCAAACATTATATAAAAGACGGGCAGCTATACAAGCTCACCGGAGCGAGAGGGAACTTCATTTTGTATCTGTGCTATTGGCTTCAGAAACAGAAAAGTAAAAAGTTTCGTACAAAAGATGAACTTTCTCGTACTGAATTGAATATATTTTTGGGTCGTATTTGAGTTTTCTTTTTTTGGATTACGTTACGTAAAGGGATATATAATAAACAGTGCGAATAAAATAATAAATGACTGATTGATAGTGAGTTACTTTAATACTAAACCGAAATACTGTGTGACCCGTGATACAGAAAGTGTGTTGCTAAATTGTGAAGTTATGAGAATTCGAGTATAGCGCGCCCCAACTTGGATAGGTTAGGTTAGAAGGCTAACGCGGGAACGGAGCGGATTATAACCATCCAGAAATAGTAGCTCCGAAGTGTTATATGTAGACCACATTCAGTAATTTTGACACCCATTGAATTTATTTTCGCTCGTTTAAATACATGCCTTTTAACTGGACTATAAAATGATCCTTCACTATTGCTGCCAACCTATTATTTTTACTACCTGCTTTAATGTTTTTTAAACCCCTATTTCGGATTAATTTGTCGTCGCGTTAAATACATGCGTTATGTAAATAGGTAGGTATAGCGTAAAATTAGTACGAATTTTTAATTGTAAAAGCATAAGGCTTGTCAGTGGTCCTAGAATAGAATGATGAACGTATAAGATTTGATGTTTATGATCTGAATATATAGGTACTGAATACAAAACGTCAGCCAACGAATTGCCACTTTTCTAAGGGAGCTGTTTATTCCATAAACTTAGTAGTACAGTATATACAGGGTGTCCCAAAATTCAAGGATAAGCCGGCAACAGAGGATGGCCCTACTTATGGCTGCTCTGGAAAAAATAAGAAAAAAAATATATCTCTATTTTTTTTAATTATTTAAACTTTTTTAAAATCCTTGGAAATTCGGTACCCCTAATGATATTTTCAACTACCAGGCCCACAATTTTGCAAATATTTTTAAACTCTTTTCTGTATTAGCAAGCTAGGAAATATGACTATCCATCACCACCCTGAAAAATGATAGAATATTTGTAGTTATTTTACAAAAATGAGTCAAAATATTTTTTTGTCGTCAAATTTTCATACATTTTTACTTTCGACCCACTTTATCTTATCTCGGTGAAAAAAAAAAGTATGGACACAACTATGGCATCCTTTTTCAAAAATTGGCGCAACTATCCAAGATTTCAAAATGGTATGATTTGGGTATGATACTATAATGAAATACTAAAAAAAAATTTTTTTTTGTAAATAAGAATCATATTTCATACATTGCTTTTATTGAAAATCACCAGATTTACTTTGTACACAATACATTCATCCTCAATAAAAAATCATTGACGGGACTTTTGACTAAGTGGTAACCGAGTAGGTTATCACATTACGAGGTTAAGCAACACAAGCCAGGGTGGTTTTCGGATGGATGACCATTCTTAAGACATTGAGGCACCTCCGTTCCTCAGAGAGTACGTTAGGCCGTCGATCCCGGTGGCCATATGAGTATCTATGACTGTGACAGTTGTTACGGGTAGTCGGAGCGCTTAAAGGCGAAAAACTAGACTCACTACATAACTTTGATATCGCCAGTGGGTTGTGGAGGTAAGGTGGCAGTCGCTTCACGGCAAATTTCACATTTCTGCTGTTTCACAGTTAGCCGGGAAATCAGAGGCTTAGAGTTTTATTGGAATTGTCTTAAACGAACAATAGGTCTCCGAAAACAATTGCAACGCTGGACTATCAATGCGGTTGCGGATTATATTTCTGGCAAAAGATATGCACGAAAAATAATGTATTAATGCCAGTGGCAAACAATTAAAATATGTAAAATAAAAAAAATATTATCAATAATGCAATAATCATAAAATTATACCATTATGTTTGTTTAATTTTTTAACAGTATGGATGTTCAACACTCATCATCCTCTGAGCCTTTACAAAATATAGAGTCGGATTTTATGATTAACTGTGAAACAGCAGAACCGCGAAATTTTCCGTGAAGCGACTGCCACCTGACCTCCACAACCCATTGGCGATATCAAAGTTATGTAGCGCGTCCAGTTGTTGGACTTTTAGGGCTCCAATTACCCGTAACAACTGTCATAGATACTCCTAGGCCACCGGGATCGACGGTCTAACGTACTCTCTGAGGAACGGAGGTGCCTCAATGTCTTAAGAATGGTCATCCATCCGAAAACCACCCTGGCTTGTGTTGCTTAACCTCGTAATGTGATAACCTACTCGGTTACCACTTATTCAAAAGTCCCGTCAATGATTTTTTATTGAGGATGAATGCATTGTGTACAAAGTAAATCTGGTGATTTTCAATAAAAGCAATGTATGAAATATGATTCTTATTTACAAAAAAAATTTTTTTTAGTATTTCATTATAGTATCATACCCAAATCATACCATTTTGAAATTTTGGATAGTTGCGCCAATTTTTGAAAAAGGATGCCATAGTCGTGTCCGTACTTTTTTTTTCACCGAGATAAGATAAAGTGGGTCGAAAGTAAAAATGTATGAAAATTTGACGACAAAAAAATATTTTGACTCATTTTTGTAAAATAACTACAAATATTCTATCATTTTTCAGGGTAGTGATGGATAGTCATGCTTCTTAGCTTGCTAATTCAGAAAAGAGTTCAAAAATATTTGCAAAATTGTGGGTCTGGTAGTTGAAAATATCATTAGGGGTACCGAATTTCGAAGGATTTTAAAAAAGTTTAAATAATTTAAAAAAAAATAGAGATATATTTTTTTTCTTATCTTTTCCAGAGCAGCCATAAGTAGGGCCACCCTCTGTTGCCGGTTTATCCTTGAATTTTGGGACACCCTGTATATTGGTTGACATGCCTCTTAATAAGTTTAAAATAAAAATAAAAAATTGTTTAATGGAAAAAGGATACTATAAAGTAGATGAATATCTTAATGATAAAAATGCATGGTCATCCTAATCACAGATTGCTTGCACATTATAAATTGTATAAAAACTATATTTAAAAAATAAAATAAAAAGGATAATTGAGTTCTCTGAGTTTCTTGCCGGTATCTTCTCAGTAGAACCAACTACCGAACCAGCGAAAGAATCATTTTCAAATGATTTATTAATTTACTTTATTTAATAATATATCTTATTTTTTTTTAACTTGACATGATATTGTAATATTTTGACGTTCATAATATGTGCTCTTTATGTGCCTAAATTGAATAAATGAAATTGATTCTTTGATTCTTCTTTGATTGATTAAGTTTATGGTTTATTCTGTGAGCTACCTATATTAATAAGTTCAGTGTTTCATCGAATGACTATATTTCGATTATAATCCTTCAAAGAAATGCCCAGCATAGTCCGTTACATATCTCTTAGTTTAATTGTGGCCAAACGACATCATCAATGTCCACGTTTCGTAAGTCATAACAGGCAGGATACATTTTTGGTAGAATGTTATTTGCAGTTGGTGAACTGACAACGAGCTAGTACGATGTATTGATATTAGTACATTATGGTACAAGTGAGTAAAGTTGGTGATTACCGCCGAGGCGCCATTGAGAACCGAGCCGCTAGGCGAGGGTCTTAAGAGAGCGGAGGACGGTAATCATCATACTCACGCGTGCCATACGACGTTTTACAACACACTTGCGAATAAAATAATACTACAAATACTAAATAAACAATACTACAATAATAATAATAATAAATAAATATTGTACGACAATCTACACAACGCTATCTAGCCCCAAATGTACGAAACCCAAAGTAAGCATAGCTTAACTAGCTTGTGTTATGGGTTCTAGAATGCGGATAAACATACATCGATACATTTTTTTATTTTTGTAAATTAATTCGTTTTCCTATGTGCGCGCATTTAACAATGGCGGTCGGCCATATTTAAAAAAAAATGAGGTTTGAATTTAACTTTTTTTTACTGTTTTTTTTTCTGTACTTAGAGAAAAAAAAAGTTAAATTTGAGTGAAAATTTTGTTTATTAAACAAGTTGAAATTATTTATTTAAATACGAAAATGCATCAAATGAACGTACAATAGGCATATTAATTTGTTCGTACTATTAAACACGTTCTTTTTTGTATCGAAACTTTTTTAAGAACATAGAACCTAACCTATAAAATTTAAAAAAGAATCTATAACTCACTTGTGAATAATAGCAATGAAGAAGTCACAGTTTGATAATAGGTGTCATTACGTGCCTGTTTGCGGTGAAATAATAGCACTTTTATGAGCAGGTGTGTTGTAAAATCATTTTCCAACTACAATTGTCTAACAATTACGTTTCGTACAGTACCCTCAGTTTTAAAGCCTGACTCGCCCTTGACCGGTTTATATAACTCCTCAGGGTCTTCACCTCAGGCCAATCCAGATCGTCGCCTGGCTATCGTTGAAGGAGCAGCCTGGGTGATGGTACGCGTTGGAGCAGGTGAAGCTGAGGCGAAGCTGATGTTGGGAGCCAGGGTGGACGGCTGTAACCCTGCAGCTTACACAGCCAGGGTACCCCTCACGCATCCATTGGCTTTGCTACATTATACAAGTGCTCAGAGGGTAAGTGAAACGTGAAATGACGAAATTTGGATTTTTATATGCATACCTTTCTCAACGAGACGGAGCAAGGTCCCATTTTCCTTAATTTCACGGCGAGTCCGTCTGTTAAACTGATAGGTAGCCAAATGCCTGGCAAGTAGGTAGTGGCGAGGTTCCTGGCGTATTCTTTTAACAGGGTTTATCCGGATTCCCCCCGTGATTGGTACCTGTGATGAAACACCGTGCAGCTTTAGACAAATTAATTTTGATATATCTAATTCACTGGCTAGCTCTGGTGAGATTGAACAAAGGAATTTTTCATGACATATGAAAACACTCACGGGTACTCGTGGATGCTACTAAACGTCCAAAAAATTCCTCTCCTTCGCAGTAAACCACGTCAGAATCCTCAAAGGAACTCAAAAAATATATCTGCTTTCCCTCCAGGGCTATTACGCGGTGGCGGTAGGCCCACCGTCCTCCATGGTCTGCGGAGACCGCACATCCACCTGGCAGCTCTGGCACCCGTCTCTCGAGGCTGAGTTGGATGCTCACTGCTCTGAACTGTCATCGGTGGCTAGAGTGGCAGGTGCACTCAACGCTCTGGTGGATAAAATGAGAGAAGGAACTTATCAGGTGAGAGAGTGTGAAGCTATGCAGTAGTCTCATCATTTTCCATGGTCTTTGGAGACTGTAAATCGATGTGGCAGCTCTGGTATCAGTCTTCTAAGGGGGAATTAGACGCGTATTGTTTTGAAGTATCGTCTGGGGTTAGGGTGGCAGTTCTACTCAACGTTTTCGTAGATGAATACGTTTAGTTTGGAAAAAGTCTACATCCAGGACGGGACTTCTGCCTGCGACTAGTTCTTTTGTAGGAGGGCTTACTCTGACCAATTGTGATACTCGGAGTTGGGTAGTCATATTTAATCTAGATTGTAACATCATTTCGTAAGAACTTTTAGTAAGAGCTTTAGCTCGAGTGGCTGAGATGTTCACCAGGATCCTCTATTAAAGGCAACCACAGACGAGCTGCTAAAGCTTCTGCTGTGACGATTCTCCTGGAATGGAAACTGTTCTACACCACATACTTCTTGCTGGATGCATTATGTGGGTATATCATATGCGCTGAAACATAGTATGTATTGTGTTGTGTCCCAGGGCACTCTTCGCGTACTGAGTCGCTACGCCGTAGCGAGCGCACTACGGCGCCGCTTACAGCGCTGCGGGGCACACGCGCACTCAGCGCAGCGCTGCTTCGTAGCAGCGCACGCTTCGCACCATCTGCTGCTGGTGCTGGACTCGTGAGTGTATAGCACCATTACCATTATATCTACATAGCTTCAAACTGAAAGTATGGAGCAATACCGAGATCTTCAGGGTGTAAGGCAACCGGTACACTTGCTGATCGACTGATGAATCTCTAGCACAAGCTTTTCTGTCAGGGTTGTCAGGGGAAAAGGAGGAAGACGAGGGTCAGGACTACTCAGGACTGGAGAATTTTTTTCTAATCTTATTGTACGCATGTTGCGCATTATGGAAGCCACAGCCATCAGACCTTACCGCGAAAAAAATCTTGTGCCAAAGATCCATCTACCAGCAGGTGTCAGAATATAAAGATCTTAGTGGAGCACCAGAAATACAAATTTAACGGATCACACACAGCTAACAAACAAACTGACAAAATCTATTTAATACCCATGAATTTCAGACTGTACTCCCTATGCGAGCGAGGTGGTATAGCCGGCTATGTGTACCCAGTGGAGAGAGGCTCAGTGGTGCGTAGGGGGGCAAGAGACGCGGACTGGCAGTTCGACGCCGCCTGCGTCAAGAGCTGTCTGCAGCAGCTGCAGCATATTGCGGGTGAGTCTTCATCCTCAGAGTCTACTGTCCACCAGTGGGGCCATTTTCATTTATTTACTTACTAGCTGACCCGGCGAACTTCGTACCGCCATATTTTCCGCCCGCGTGGTAGCCTATATGTTAATCCAGGGTATAACCTATATACATACCAAATTTCAACCAAATCGGTCCAGCCGTTTATGCGTGAAAGAGTAACAAACATCCACACATCCACACATCCATTCTCACAAACTTTCACATTTATAATATTAGTTGGATTATATATTACTATAATGTACGCCAAACTTCAATATTTAGATTCAGAAATTAAGAAGACAGGAGCAGACCCTACAAACCCGATGACCTCTACAACCTGATATCCAGTTTCATTTAGATTTGTATTCTGTGGAGTGCTTAAATGAGAATTTTAAAACAATTAAAAGCTACTATTCAAATTGATTTAGACTGGAAAAAGTGAATGTTCTAGGGATTTGAACCCACGACCCTTATAGAGTTCCTTATAGGGGGAATGCTCTACCCAACTGAGCTGCTTGAACCACGTCTTGAGCAATCGAAATTCTCCTATATTCTTTTCCCCATTCCCAATTTCCCAAAATGTTTGTATAGGACAACCATTTTGGGGAATTTCCAAAATCCAAGCACCTTATGGTATGATACCCTAGTCGACCGCAAACGACAACTACAGTACAGACGCACCCAGCAGATACGCATAATACATTGCGGTTTCTCAATGGTTCCCTTTATTCGTATCGGAGTTTAGCAAGTAATGGGTACGCTGTATCTGCTGCATGCGTCGGCAGTTGTCGTATGCGGTCGGCTTTGGAATCATACCTTATCTATATAATCGATTTATATTGGGAAAAGTGAATGCTCAAGATGGGACTTGAACCCACGACCCTTACAAAGTTTCTTACAGAGGGAATGCTCTGACCATCAGTCTGAGCTACTTGAACCACGTATTCTTTTCCCATTCTTAATCCCCAAAATGGTGGGCAATCATTTTGAGGAATTTCCGCCTTCAAAAGTCAAGTACCTTTAAGTGATTTTCTTTCCCAGGTGAAGACATCCCCCCTTCTCCATCGGATGCCCTAGAAACAGCTCTGTTCAGTCGCTGGGAGAGCCTCAACCGAGAAGCGAAGGCGTCAGCCGGCTGTCCCCCGACGTACGCGCGCAGGCAGCTGCGTTACCTGTGGAGGGTGGCCAGCGAACTGCTCGCCTGCAAGAGTATGCTCATACATGTAAGTGCTTTTATGATATTCTGGCGTTACCCCAGCCTTACCCTCTAGCCTTTCCCTAGCCTTACACTTGTCTTACCCTAGCCTTACTCTAGCCTTACCTTAGCCTTACCCTAGCCTTACCGTAGCTTTACCCTAGCCTTAGCCTTACCCTATCCTTACCCTAGCTGTTGCCCGCGGCTCCGTTCGCGTGGATCTTATTCACGATAAGAGGATGTCCATTAATCACGTGATGTTTTTTTTTTTTGGCTATTTTTAACACCCCTCCCCCATCGTGACACGTGGTGAGGTTTTAGTCTACCCCTCCCTCTTACCCAAAATTACGTGAATTTTTTATTTATTAATTAATGCTAGAAAATTAGGCACCGTAATAAAAATCGCGCGTAAAAAAAAAAAATACACGTAATATCTCATTATGCCCCTACCTCCCCCGGTGATATTTTGTGACCTTTTCCGACCCCCCCACCCCGACCTTAGAATCGGAGACCATATGGTTTTCTTTCGGATCTTAGACAGTTATATACAGCTCAAGCTCAGTCTCAGATACATGGCTCGAGTCGACAATAGTGCCCGGAATATGGCAATAGGCTCACCCCCCTATTACGTGGGACCTAATACAATGATTGGTGAAATTTGGGTGTTAATTCACCTCTGCCTAACCCTCCGGGGATAAAGGCGTCATTGTATGTATGTATGTTAACATGGTCTTGACATGACATGGATAGGACATTCCTTCGTGTTGAAAATAAATGTATTCTGTTTACTGTGAAGCCTTCAACTAAACGGCTCAAGTGACATATTATTTCCTCTCAATCCACTGTAATTAAAAACTTTTTATTACGAACTCAAAGTGGAGTTAGCTCTGGGAGTCGTTAAACCATTTGTATTAAACAATTTCACGTTCTCATAAGTTCCTGAATGTTTTCTGTTCCAAACGAGCCCCCTGGGGCACAAACCCACCGCGACATTACGCAGTACTGACTTATTAGATTATAATTATTGGGTGTGATTTAAGTGAAATAAAACCACTTTTAACTCCAGATATCCATATCCATCCATATCCATATCCATCCATACTAATCCATACTTCCATCCATACTAATATTATAAATGCGAAAGTAACTCTGTCTGTCTGTCTGTCTGTCTGTTTGTCTGTCTGTCTGTCTGTCTGTTACGCTTTCACGCCTAAACCACTGAACCGATTTTGATAAAATTTGGTATAGGGGTAGATTAGACCTTGAGAAAGGACATAGGCTATGTTTGGTCGCGATAACCGACATCCACGCGGGCGGAGCCGTGGGAAAAAGCTAGTTACTAATATTGCTCCTAAACCCCTCCAACTAAGCTAAATTACTTGTGCTAGGAGTGGGTTCACGTCGGTAGTGTAATAGCCAGTTATCGAACCCGGGATCTAACGATCATAAGGCCGACTCCTTAACCACTAAGCTACCGAGTACGTGTCTATAATAGTGACCCTCTTTTCCAAAACTTTGCCTTCAGCTCACCATCAGGCGAGGTGAAATCAAATTGACGTGTCCTATATTAAAAAAAAGTTTAATATTCATAACTAGTCCATAAGATATTCGGCACTATCTTATTCATGAGTTCTGCACGAAATGTCTTGAACTACTTGTCATGCAGTCAGCATTTACATATCTGCAAAGTGCAGTGTTGAACGGTGAACGGTACGTGCCGTGAAAGGTGAACCTTAACGTACGATCGAAGGGGTAACTCGCACTTTTGACGTAGTTTTATATACGCAGAAGGGGTAAGCAGAAATGTGTAAACAATCCCTACTTAATATCCCTACTAATATTATAAATGCGAAAGTAACTCTGTCTGTCTGTCTGTCTGTCTGTCTCACTTTTACGACTAAACCGCTGAACCGATTTTGATGAAATTTGGTATAGAGGTAGGTTAGACCTTGAGAAAGGACATAGGCTATGATTGGTCGCGATAACCGACATCCACGCGGGCGGAGCCGCGGGCAAAAGCTAGTAATATTATAAATGTGAAAGTAACTCTGTCTGTCTGTCTCGCTTTCACGCCCAAACCACTGAACCGATTTTGATGAAATTTGGTATAGGGGTAGATTAGACCTCGAGAAAAGACATAGGCTATGTTTGGTCGCGATAACCGACATCCACGCGGGCGGAGCCGCGGGCAAAAGCTAGTTATTCTATAATTTTTTAAATTTTTTACATTCCATCACATATAACAAACAAAGGTAACAATGGTCAGATTTTCGTATTTTACTGTAGGCGTAACATTTCTGAAGTTTTGATGTGTGAGGGAAATCTTAACTGGCGCTTTTGAGGTGGGAGTGGGTAAGTAAGTAAGTACGTAAGTATATCTTTATTGTGCACACCATGGAGAAAAACAAGTATCATTATGTAGTACATTCTAGGTATAAACAATAGGCGGCCTTATCACCTAGTGGCAATCTCTTACAGGCAACCTTTGGATGGAAAAACTTAACACCTACGTTTTGCAAACTTTTACACTTTAACGTATTGTCTCTCATGGCGTAGTATATCCCCATAAGTGGCCTCTCGTGGCATAACACCTTTATTTGTGTTTTGTGCTTGCTGTGTGCGTGGTGTGTGGGTGGCGATTTCTTTTTTTTCATGAGTTGTTTTTACTTATTAATTTGTTAAATATCTGATTATTTGATTGGCATCTATGGGTCACAAAGGATCTGGTTGAAAACCAGCGTCAGGCACCTGTCTGACATATGCTGAACCAGGCCCTTTTCAGCATGCCTGCGAGATGTATACCGGATAGCAATTAAGTTTATATTTTTTGTTATTGTTTTTGTGTATTTCCTGTCATTTGCTTTTTGCTGTTATTGTGTATCTCGTAGGTATATGAATAAATAGTTTCTTTCTTTCTTCTTTCTTTCTTTCTTTCAGATAAACCAATTGCCGTTAAACGATCACACCCAGAGTACATTATCAACAAGTTTGCCGGTCATCCTACCATTATTTTTACCTCTTATTCCAGCAGTTTATTTTTCCTCAGGAGAACCACAGCACATTCCGCGCAAATCTGATCCAGGCGACTTCTCTTCACGAGGAGTCTATCGAGGATCTCATCCATATTCTGGCCATCATGCTCGACCAGGCCAGGGACCTGTACCTGAACCACTTCCAGAGTAGGAGTGTTGGGGAGTTTGACAGAGACCTGTCCATTTACAGGTGAGGCGCTTTGCAATATTTTACCGCTTATAACAAGGCGAATGTTGCCATGATTTCTTCCAAGCAGTCCCACTCTCTCCTTTCCTATGAAGTTCTACGGTTTTTAACACCATTGAAACTTGGAATTCTTCAGCAGTAGGTACACGGGTTTCCTTCTTTCTATAATCCCAGATCCTTTAGGTAGGGCAAGAATGAAAATGCATCTGATGAGGCCGTCAATGTCGTATCTGCAATAGTGACCCTCATGCTTGAGGCTTTACCTTTTAGCTTGGCATTAAGACCCTCTCCTACATATCTCTATTGGTCAGAAATACCACCTGGGCAAAAACTGGCAGCGGGTTCCAGCTATCTTGAATTTTGACATTTTCTGCTGATTGCTGCAAATTTAATAATTAAAAAAAAAAGTAAAAATCCATGATCTTGAAAATTTCCACAGATCAAAGAAATGGAACAAACTAAAAGACTACTACGACGCCTCATCAGCCTGTCTCATCGACGCAGTCCGCCGCGACCCTGAGCTCCGACGCGAAGACCTAAAAGACCACATGGTAATGATGAAGAGCATCCTCAACTGGCTCCACAAAGGCGCTAAAGACGACAAAAAATACCTCGGACCGGTTCTGAAGCCTTACTTAGATGGTCTTTTCGCCACTTCTTTGGAGAACTCCTGGTTTCTAGAAGACTTTGATGGGAGAAAGTGTGTGAAGGAGTTTGAAGGGTTGAAGGAGTATTGTCTGGGGGTCCATGATGGGACCGTGGAAGTCTCCTTGGGGTTGCTCGATGCTGCCAAGAAGTTTGCCTGGGCTAAAGCTCTGGTGGACTATGTGGACCGGTTCCGGCATATTGGTAAGTGGTTATCATAATCTATTTCAATCCATACTTATGATGTTATAAATGCGAAAGTAACGCGGTGTCCTGCGTGAGCGACGAATACGACGCGACGCGACGCTGCGAACGCGACGAACGCGATCAAATCAACGGCCTACCCTACTTACGACCTATGTGACACTCTGCGACGAGACGCGACGTAACGCGTACTTGTTTTGAACTCTGTCTGTTTGTTACGTTTGCACGCCTAAATCACTGAACCGATCTTGATGCTGGTGTTGTCATCATTTTAGTTGTATTCCCGGCTGCACCTTTTCACGTTGAATCGTTTATCTATATAGCTTTTTTGTGAACGGCAGGCGTTCACAAAAAAGCTATGTAACCTCTGAATCCCGAGAGCAAAACCTATGCTAGAGCCTCGAATGTTATTTAAGAGGTGCACCAGTAGCTGAGATTGACTTCGGTCCCAAGTTGATGGTAACCCTGTACATAGTGTAGGTACACTATGTAGTGTACAGGTTTGTGTAATGTATACCTACCCACGGTCCACATTCTACGTTATATTCAAATTATTTTGATTATCAAGAGACCAACAACCGTCTGACCCCCCAAACGCCATAGGGAAGCCTCCCAATAAAGTATAATAAGTACAATTCCGCTCGCCAATCCAGTGGATCAAAATTTCACAATCATTTTGCATTGCTGTTGAATACGTTAGCATTTTAATATGACCAATGTTTTAGAGCTGTTCATCTCCTTTTGGTGGAAGTTATTTGTTTGAGGTTTTGGGTTCAACGCTCACTGGTCGGATATTAATGCCAGTTGTAGCTGTAATACTCTGCATCGTTACAGGATTTGGTCATTAGTCATTACTAAGTTAGTAAGTCAGGTGTGGGGTCCTGACAAGATTTTCAGGGTCTAAGCCAACCAAATACATTTATTAAACACACACACAATGTCACTAAATTCCTAAAGTAGGTTGGCGGCAATATCTTCTTAACATTCATACATACACTCACGCCTCTTTCCCAGTGGGGTAGGCAGAGACACACAGTTTTCCACTTGCTACGATCCTGGCATACATCTTTCGCTTCTTCTACTTTCATAATTGTTTTCATACATGCTCGCCGGTTTCAGGTACTCTTGACATGTCCTTTCTTTAAAATATCTTCGATCTGACTGACATACGCATGTCTAGGTCGACCCCTACCGGGTTGTCCATTCACCCTCGCTTCGTAATCTTCTTAACATTCGTGTCTATAAATAATAAATAAATATTGTAGGACATTCTACACAACGCCATCTAGACCCAAAATAAGCATAGCTTAACTAGCTTGTGTTATGGGTTCTAGAATGCGGATCAACATACTTAGATACATTTTTTTTGTAATCAATTAGCCTACTGCAGTCCACTGCTGGACATAGGCCTCCCCCAATGTGCGCCACGTTTGCCGATCCTCCGCCTTCCGCATCCAGTCCGTCCCAGCCACCTTTCGCAGGTCGTCGGTCCATCTGGCTAGGGGATGTCCTACCCGCCGTTTTCCTACACGCGGTCTCCACTCTAGGACTCGTTTGCTCCAAGGGCCATGAGTCCTTCGGCAGATGTGGCCAGCCCACTGCCACTTCAGCTTGCTTATTCTGCGAGCTATGTCGTTAACTTTGGTTCTTTGTCGGATAACCTCGTTACGAATTCTATCCTTCAAAGAAACTCCAAGCATAGCTCGCTCCATAGCCCGCTGCGCGACTTTTAGGTCACGGACTAACCCCACCGTCAGTGGCCACATTTCGGCACCGTAGGTCATAACAGGCAGGACGCACTGGTTGAAAACCTTTGTTTTGAGGCATTGCGGCAGGGGGGAGGAGAAGACCCGGCGCAATTTGCCAAATATATTGCCAAATGTAATATTTTTGTAAATACATACATAATTATACATAGAAACACCCAGACTAATGCAAATATTCATATTTGCACTGAGAGGGGATCGAACCCGCGCCTCCTGCGTAGCGGCCGCGTTCACTACCGCTACGCCACAGAGGCGATCATCATATAAAATATCTAATAACATAAATATGATACGTGTACTGTTATACAACACGGTTCTCAACAATCTGGTCGAGTTAAATGGTGCGCCAAAGCCTCCAATTGGGGCCATCCGGAGATGATAACGTTATGATACACGTCTGTGTGTAGCTACTGTAGCTAGCGCCGGATGCTGTGTGCGAGCTTCGGAGATGTAAAGGTCGCTTTCATCCGGTTATTATGGTTAATTTGTTTATAACTTCTACCGGAATAGGATAGCTATATATGTATATACTCCATTCGGTTAGAGGTAAACAACTTGTAGCGACTTTTTATAAAAACGCATATTATACAAATAAACTAGGCTAAATAATTCACTGACTAGTGGTTACCTTCGATTTCGATTTTTAGTCTTCAAAAAAAGTTTCTAAACAGAAAAATATAAACTGAGTTTTTAAATAAAACATATTAAATAGACGCATCACGATTGTTTACGTTTAGTGAAGTACCTAACCAAGTGGAGTATAGTATTATTACGGTGTCCTATCATTTGATAAAAAACAAAATGACAAATTTTCACTTGACAAACAACGTTTGATAAAATTATACTTGATAAATGTATCATTTGACAAACAAATAAGCTACTCATTAGACAAAATATTTATTTGGAAAAAAATCATTAGGTATTTATGGCATTATTTCACAAATTGATTATTTTAAAACATGTTAGTTGACAAACAGACAGAGTTAGTGATGGATTTATTGAGAAAGCTGCTCATTCCGACTTGGATAGATTAGGTCGGAAGGCTATGCGGGAGCGGAGCGGTGCGAGCTTTCGATGTCTTTTTTTTTATAACCATGCAGAACTTTATTTAGTCAAATAAACATTTTTAAAATGAAATTTTGACAATTGAAATGTTTTCTTTGCGAAACCTGTATTATGGATGTCAAATGATTCTTTTTAAAGTAATCAATCAATCAATAAATCAATTTGCCTATTGCAGTCCACTGCTGGACATAGGCCTCTCCTAATATGTATTTTAAAGTAAAATGTTTGCGAAATGAAAGTTTGTCAAATGATTAGTTTTTCAGGCGGTTGAGATAATTTTAAAGCAATTAGTTTGCTAGACTAAACAAATTATAATAAATTGGAAAAAGCGAAATCAATTCTCGGGCGGGACTCGAACCCGCGATCTTTCCCTTACAGGGGGAACGCTCTATTATAATTTTCAGGCGGTGTTTGTAAAATGATAGTTTGTCATACGTTTTTTGTCAAACAAGGGTGAACCTTTTATTACACTGGTTGCCTGACACGAAAATCAAACCTGGAAGTCACACACCACAGCTACGTTACCAAGCACTTTAACTGGGTAATACCAATCCCATGGTTTTGTTCCAGATTTCCGTCTAGTGTTCCCCACAAGCGACGGCATGGCGATATCCTACCCCACTAAGCTACCCTCGCGTAGAGAGCACAGCTCTGCTCGCACCCTCACGCTCAGCCGGCGTGATAAGGCCGAGGCCAAGTTGAGGCTCGCGAAGAGATGTGTGTTGGGAGCCTTCGCCAATGCTCTAGTTGGCGATAGACGGTAAGTTTTTTTTCTCTGTTTTCTCTCAGCACCCCTCATGCCGAAATCGTAAGAAAGCCAATGCTTGTTGGAGTTCTTAAGATCTTTTCTCGAAAGCGGTTTAGTAATATAGCGGTAGTGTATGCAATCGTGATGTCTGAGCCTCCATTCTGCTAAAGCAAAACCACTGCCATGCCACAGACACGGCAAAGAACTCATTTTTTTTATACCACTTAGGTGGCAGACAAGCACACGGCCCACCTGATGGAAAGTGGTTACCGTGGCCTATGGACGTATGCAACACCAGGGGCGTCACACTCGTGCTGCCGACCCTGAAGAAACCTTCTAATGCCCTTCTTGTAGAATGAAGGAAGAAGTAATGCCGTTAAAGTCTGAAGTTAAATGGCTTTTTGTAGAGAGAATGACAAAGTGTAATTGAGCTCTTTTCATTTAATTTTGAACTTTAAGTCAATAATAGTAAATCGATTTATAAAGAGAAAAGAGAATCGACCTCGGGCGGGACTCGAACCCGCGATCTTTCCCTTGCAGGGGGAACGCTCTGACCGCTAAGCTTCCGAGACCGCACGATATCGATTTGAATAGTTAGCATAATAAATGCTTCAAAATTTTATTCAATAATACTCGTAGTGAAGTTTTAAATTGAATGCCATTTTTGCAGTGTCTGCGAAATGATAGTGGCTTGACTTAAGCAGAATCAAGGGCATGGTTCGAACCCTAACCACTGGATTATTAACGTCAACCCACCTATGGGTAATTTCACCGCCTGCATTTTTAGAGTTTCTTCGCATGAAATCACTATATAAAACGTTTATCTATGACCACTCTATTTTTTTTCATGTAATAACAATACTAGGTTATATGAAGCCACTACTGAAAATACATTTTCTCTTAAATACAAAATTTAAAAAAATAAAAACTGGCTAGATTTCAATAACGGTGGTATGTCCGTGATGCACTTTTAAGCGCATTTACCTCTTTAACTCCGTTATGATTGCAAATTTAGTACTTGAATTAAGATTATTTTGTTAATTTTATTAATATATGAAGCAACCATATTTATTGCTTTCATTACTTCTATTATAATGCAGACATTGAGACAACTTCGATAATGCCGGCCACACACGTTGCGGTATACTTGCGCAAGTCTAGACTTGTACAAGTATACTTGAACGTGTGTTGGAAGATAACTGCGCAAGTTTCAGACTTGTACAAGTCTCAAAAAAAGTTCCAACTTTCGATTCCAAACTTGCGCAAGTCTAGACTTGTACAAGTATACATGAACGTGTGTGCCCGCTGCCAGCGTTGCGTTCAAGTCTCAGTAGCGTACTAGGCTCGCGCCTATACGTACGTATGTTCTGTGATCGATTTCCCGCCAAAATGAGTGAGATTTTCTTCATAATAAATTCATTATCCAGACCTCCAGACGCAATTGTTATAGCTATTTGTTTTTTTATATAGGACTCATCAATTTGACATCGCCTCGCCTGATGGTAAGCCGAAGGCAGTCTTGGAAAGAGGAAAGAGTATGTATGCATGTATGATGTATGTATGTTTTTTTTTTGTATAGGTTCCGTCAATTTGAATTTGCCTCGCCTGATGGTAAGCAGAGGGCAAAGTCTTGTAAAGAGGAAAGAGGATGTATGTATGTGTGATGTACCTATGTATGTATGATGTATGTATGTTTTTTTTTTTTGTATATAGGTTCCGTCAATTTGACTTTGCCTCGCCTGATGGTAAGCAGAGGGCAGTCTCGGAAAGAGGAAAGAGTATGTATGTATGGATATGAAAGTATGTGCCTACCTATGTTTTTTTTTGTATATAGGTTCCGTCAATTTGTCTTCGCCTCGCCTGATGGTCAATCTGTACATTCCAATCTTTGAATGCAACATTCAATTTATATAATAAATTGATGCGCGAATACTCACGTTTTTTATACATTCCAACATACATATATGTATACTCACGCCTGTAAATCCCCGAATGGGTAGGCAGAGGTGTATTAACTTTTTTTTAACCATTCTTTAATCCACACAGTTCGTTTTGTATCTAACTTTTAATTTTTACCCGACTACCGAAGAAAGGAGGGTAATGGCGGTTTTCTGGCGCCAAAACCAATGTTATAAAAAAAAATTAGTCGATCTTATCGAGTAGGGTATCTTAATGCAGGAAAATAGGAGATTACAAAAAGTTATATCATAACGAAAAAGTATAAAATAAGACAAATGATTAAAAATAAAAATAAAACCGACTGCTACTGAAAAGATTGAAATACGTAAGTTTGATAGCAGGCGGTACCCATTAATTTTCTTTCGGTTTATGATTGGTAAATGGATACCGCCTGCTACCAGACTTATTTCAATCTTTTCAGTAGCAGTCGGGTTTTTTATTTTTTGACTGTTTATACTGGAGATTGATGGCACTTGGTGGAACTTGCTACACATATTGAATAAATCACTTGTACTTTTCCACAATTATTTATTTATTTGAACCTTACCGGTTTCACCACGGCATTATCAAAGGTTTACAATGCTTTAAACTAAAAACTACAATATTTTATGTGTGGGTACTTTTAAAAAAGAGTATACCAGCTTCAACTTTTTTCCCCAAAATTTGGGGAATTTTTTTAAATTTCATAAATTTTTTCCCCAAATTTTGGGGAAAAAAGTTGAAGCTGGCATACTCTTTTTTAAAAGTACCCACACATAAAATATTGTAGTTTTTAGTTTAAAGCATTGTAAACCTTTGATAATGCCGTAAGGTGAAACCGGTAAGGTTCAAATAAATAAATAATTGTGGAAAGTACAAATATTTTTATTTTTTAATAATTTTCTGCATACTTATTGCCAACTAAGTACTGCCAATGCGTCATCCATCGCATCACGACGTACCTGGACGCTCGCTTTGACAAAAATGACACTTGTACAAGTATACTTGAGCGTCTGTGGGCACATCGAAAAAACGCGGACTTGTACAAGTCTAGACTTGCGCAAGTATACCGCAACGTGTGTGGCCGGCATAAGGAACGTCCGCGCCTAAAGTGCAATTTCGGTGTGTTTTGTTTAAACCCTTATAACAACGTAATCCGTCAATTTACATGATCTATCTTCTTACGCACGCGGAGTTCTGGTCGTGCTCTTGCGTTCACGCAGTAGTGACGTGTCCGATCCTTCCCAGTTTTCGCGCCAATACGTTTTACCTTTTTAATTCTAAGAGGGAGTACGAAATTACAATCACACATACAATCTCGGTGGGTTACTGTATAAATGAATCTTAGGTTTTTACATTACGATTTGCGAGTATGTTGTGTGTTGTTAGGTACCCCCAGCAATCATACATTTCACGTGACGAACGTATCACTGAGTTTTGTTTTATTTTATTTTTTCTTGATGTTTCTAACTTCGGTGGTGCAATATCGGTGGTTTCAGTGGTAGGTTTATTGTCACCGATATTGCATCAATACTAAAATGGCTAAGGGTTCACATAACTTCAGTGAGATATTTACTCAGAAGGTAGAGAAATATATAGAAAGAAAAAAGGGGAAGGATTTTTTTTATCGCTGGGTGAAATGACTCCACGTGCACGAAGATTGAAGCAAAAAATAAACAGAGGTAACTTTAAAGCATTTTGTGAAAGAACAAAAATACTCAGTTATCACGCGAGGCCTCCACTGGCTTGGGATTTCACCAGTGAGGCGTACTCCTCACTGGTGAGATCCCAAGCCAGTGGAGGCTGAGCACATAACTCCAGTCTTCAAAGGCAAGAAATCGGAGCAGGAGTGTGGCAGTTACCCTGGTATAAAGATAATGTCCCACACCATGAAGCTTTATGAGCAGATAATCGATTCCCGGATCCGACAGGAAAGTACACTCTCGGAGTGTCATTTTTGGTTTCGTCCCGTGGTCTCGGTGTTCGCCCTAAGGATTGTGGCGGAGAAATACAGGGCGAAGAACAAGCCCCTGCACTGCCTATTCTTAGACATGCAGAAGGCCTTCGACTGTGTTCCTCGCGCGGTGATCTGGTGGGCTCTGCGGGCCAAGGGAGTCCTAGAGACTTACATTGACGCCATCCGAGACATGTACTATGATTCCGGTTCTGTGGTTCAGACTGCTGTTGGCGACTCAAAAGCCTTCTGCATCACCGTCGGGGTACACCAAGGGGTTGTCCGTCCTCAGTCGTTACCTGTAGATGTTTTGTCGGACAGCATCAGAAACTCACATAAGCAGCCTCCGTAGTTGCTCATGTATGCTGATGCTATTGCGCTGATGGACGCGGACAGGAGCAGATTGGTGCGACGCGTGAAAGGGTGGAAGGAAGCGCTTGAGAACGATGGTCTGAACTACTTAACGATAAACTCCATAGATCCCACACCCGTTCGCATAGCCGATGACTTAGTCAAGCGCACGGACCAGGTTAAGTAGGTACCTGAGATCTGTACTTCATGTGACTGGTGAAATCGACTACGACGTCAGGGCACGGATTGCTGCTGCGTGGGAATAATGGCGAGAAATGACTGGCGTCACGTGTGATGCCAAAATGCCAGTCAAGTTGAAGGGGCAGGTCTATAAGACAATCATTAGGCCGGTCCTCTTACATGGTTGTGAGATGTGGCCGCTGCTGGAGCGACACAAGCAAGAGCTGCTGCGGTGGATGTGCGGCGTCGTGCGTAAAGATCGCGTGAGGAACTCTCAGATCCGCGGCAGCCTCCATGTCCGTGACACCGCGGATAAAATGCAAGAGAAGAAGTGAAGAGATGCGGAGAAATGCCTGGCAATTCCGCCCCCGCCGGGTCCAGGTAAAGGGGGTAGGCCCAAGAAGTCCTGGTTTGAATCGTGCGAAGTGAAGGAGGAAGAGCCAGAAGGCGACCCTGAGGTCCGAGGTCATCTTAGCCACGGACGCAATCACTGCAATCAGGAAAATGCGTCTATATACAGATGATGAGTACTGAGATGCTTTATGATACCGCCACAATGTCCTCCAGTTGTGTCCAGGTCTAAGATCAGAAGATGAAGCCAAAAAGTTCATATGGTGGAATGAGACGAGGGAGATCTCCATCTAAAGGTCGACATTCGAAGTTGTTCAAGATAAAGTGTACCTGGTGTCACCAAAAGGATCCCATTGGGTGGGGCAAACTTGCCTTTGGCAGCTTTGGCGTCATGATGTAGCATCTACATCATGCATCCGAGCCGTTTGTACATATTGTTTAATAAATATATCACAATTTACAATTTTGGTGTGATGTTGCACTTTCGGTGGAAGGTCTGCAATTTCAGTGTAAAATTTTAAATTTCGGTGGGTTGACAATTTCGGTGGTTGTTCTATTTCCATAACAAATGCAGTTAATTGTTTCCCTCTGAAAATCTAGAATACTGATGTGTTCTAAAAGAACTCCATAAATTTTTTTCATCGGAAAACCTATTATTGACAAATACCACCGAAATTAGCAAAAAATGAGGCATGCGTGAAATTACCCCTATGCAGTTATATGTGCTATCCGTGTGGTGCTGAAGAAACAGTTTTTTAAGTATCACCACCCCATCTCTTCCGAAGGGTGTCGTAAGAGCAAACGGAAAAATACACAGACGGCATTCTCGTAATACAATGCTCATAGACATCGTGATCGTTTTTGTCGTTTGGAAAATTGACATAAGATCGAGATTCAATTTAAAACGGACTTATATCACGAGAATTCTCGCTCAGGTGTACTGTACAAATTGTACTTTTAGGGGTCCCATACATTTACTAGGTTCAATCAAATCAAAATGCATATCACAGGTTACAGAAAGCTGTTAGAAGATACACTTTCATTAATGTATAGGTGCGCTGTATTACAACATGTAAATGTACAAGGTACATGCAAAATATAACATCAATCAGAAAGCATTTATAATAATATTTTATATGATGAGTATCAGGGAGGGTAGGTACCGTTTATTTCATTGAATGCCGGCATTTAATTAGAGCTAGGTCGCTACCCGTCGGTTTCTCTAATTACGGCCTAGGCGTTCAACAAGCTAACTATGAAATTAGATGAAAAACATGATTAGTTTCATAATATCCTCACTTTAGTACAAAATAGTTTCAAAATGTAGCTGTAGATATCGTATCTGTGCTGGCGTGCTGCCAAGCCTCCAAGCTACGATCCTCGCGGAGGCAGCTGACCTCAAAATGCAATCAGGCAGGTGAAATGAAAAACTTTATTGAAGTCAGGTTAAAGAATAACAAGATAAAGAGAATATTCTGACAGAGTTTGTTCTACAGCATACATCCATGTTTACAAATAATAAATAATAGTAACGTGAAGTAAATTTAAATAAAATCGGCCAAGTGCGAGTCGGACTCGCCCATGAAGGGTTCCGTAGTAGCAAAGGCGAAAATTGCCGTTTATGACGTATTAAAAAAAAATTACTGACTGGATCTCGTTCGAACCAATTTTTAGTGGTAGTTTGAATGGCAATTTACATCATATATTTTTTTTAGATTTATCATTATCTTATTTTAGAAGTGAGAGGGAGAGGGGGGGGGGGGGGGCACACATTTTTCTACTTTGGAAGTGTCTCTCGCGCAAACTATTCAGTTTAGAAAAAAAATATGTTAGAAACCTCAATAGCATTTTTAAAGTCCTATCTATAGATACCCCACACGTATGGGTTTGATGAAAAAAAAAAATTTGAGTTTCAGTTCTAAGTATGGGGACCCCCAAAATTTAATGCTTTTTTTTATTCTTCTGTGAAATTCTTAATGCGGTTCACAGAATACATCTTCTTACCAAGTTTCAACAGCATAGGCCTTATAGTTTCGGAGAAAAGTGGCTGTGACATACGGACGGACAGACAGTCAGATAGACGGACGGACAGACATGACGAATCTATAAGGGTTCCGTTTTTGCCATTTGGCTACGGAACCCTAAAAATGAGTGTTCGTGGTATCAGTTAAGACCTTCAACTGTGCAATTCTCTAAGTATACAGTGTCGAGCTCAGCGCTACGACAGCCTTGTTAAAGATTGTCATTGGTCGGGCTGGGTGACGTCACTGGTGATCGACCAATGACAATCAATCAAAGCACAACCAGACCAATGCAAATATGCATACAAATATTTGCACTGAGCGGGGATCAAACCCGCGCCTCCTGCGTAGCGGCCGCGTTCACTACCGCTACACCACGGAGGCTGTCTCGGAGATTATAGCCAGCAAAAATTCTAGAACAATATTCACATATCGAACTAAAGATTAAAATTACAACCAATACCAACTGACGTCATTGGGCGTTTTAAATGAGTACCAGTGTTAGTTATACAGCCGGTGCTCGCAGCCGACATCGTTAAAAGTTTGGCCCGGTTTAGCCGCGCCGGCCGTGACGGCGATAAGGCTTAGTGCGGGTAACTTTGTTCGCTATCGGACTGAATACTGTTAATGAATTTATTGAACATACTGTAGTTGATGTAGCCTTGTAATTTTACCTACGTATCTACGAGTATAATATAAAAATGAATCGCAAAATGTGTTGCTACGCTCAAATCTCGAGATGAACCGATTTCGCTAATTCTTTTTTAGAATATTCCTTGAAGTACGAGGATGGTTCTTACGGAGAGAAAAAATTAAAAAATTGTGTGAAAACGTCTAAAAATAACACTTTTCTATACTCCCATACAAACGATTCATAGTAATACTTAAAAGTATGGTATGGTATGGTAAGTTCCAATTGGGAACTTTAATACCATACCATAAGGTTCAAGTGTTAGTAGAGAGCATCATTTTCTGTCCTCCGTGGTAGAGAGGTTCCGGGAAGGCAAAACAATTGAGTAACGTTAGTATCGTAAGAATTTTGACTTCTTTTGACATGGGGCGGTACAAAGTTCACGGATATAAAGGATGGAAAGAAACGCTTTGTCAGAGTACTGTAGTGTCGGGATTGAGTTGTTTCGATGAAAAATATTGTCGAAATTGAGTCGTATCGGAGTTTCATGTTGTCGAAGCAAAATCTTGTGGTAGAAGGATTTGTCGGAATTCAGTTTGGGAGTCGGAAAAATAAGTCGGGTTCTGAAGGGCAACTACCTTAAATACTTAAGTTGGCTCATTTTACTTAAAGGAGACATTCCTTTATTTTTTTCAAGAAACAAAACTGCATTCAACGATTTTTGAAAACTGGCTTGCCTCACCGGGTAATCGAACAGAATGTGTTGTAGGTAACCGTCTATTCTTAGTGAATTTGAGCTCGTCCACCCCGTGTTATCCTCAAAAGACACCCAAAAAACGTGTACTGCTCGTATGGAGCACATTCATATGCGTCTGTTTTTTTCGAAATCTTACCCCACACCGTTAATCCAGCCCGAACCCCCAACACGGCAATAAATTCGAGAAACAACATATTCCAATATTAGCAATCCCTAAAGTGTTCAGTCCATTTCCCGATACACATTCGATTGGGGAACATACAAGGGGTGCGCCATTTGTCATCCTGGGACATGATTCTACTTGACAATGGGTTTTAAACGCTGCCGTAACGTGAATAGACGGTAGATTTTAATTGGCTGATATAGAAGATAGAACTAGCGTAAAGTCAAAGACAACTTAAGTGTGTTGGCTAATGGTCAATTTCCACTGACAGACCAGCGGTCGACACCCGCTTTTTGAGGTAAAATATTGCAAATAATTTTGAATTTTATTTACGGGAGAATAAGTTGATGTAAGAAATTGCACTGCTGTGCGAGACTTCCTGCGACTATTTCTAGTAACAAACTCGAGCCACTGCCGGATCCAGCCAGTACTGTCCCATTTTTTTTGTCACGCCCCTGAATTAAACCCTGATTTTGGGAATATTATGTATCTAATAAGGAATAAAAAAGACGTGTGGCACTCGGGAACTGCCGTGGTAAAGCTATTGCATAGCATTTTTTATCAACTTATGCAATTATAATTGCTTACGTTAAGCGGAGCTACTTCGGAGCAGCTCGGCTCGATTCGTGCGAGCTTCGGGGTGTTAGGTTTTTTTCGTTACGGAATTTCTGGATTCGGTCTCCACGCTCAAGGCCCGCGATAGAAGCTATGCAATAGCTTAAAAATAAGAAAACAAACCCACATTGAAAAACGCAGACACTGCTCTCTCAGTGGGAATTGACGCTAATACGAACGCGCAAAGCTACGTTACGACCGTAACGTCAAGCCAAATAGGGGCCCTGAGGGTAGACCGTAAGTGTTATCGGCGATGATTCGCGATGTATGTTATGATCTTGCGCCAATCGCTTGTGGATTTTGTGGTTGTTGGCTAACCATAGCGTGCTTCGTTTAATTGCGAATGAAATCGTATTAATTGCAAGTAGATAAAAGCTTATTGAATGGCAATGACTTAACTTTTATTGTACCATATACAGGAAGATTCCATTGATTACTTATTTTTGGAAATTTATATTTGCAAAAGAAAATATACAAGACGGGACTCGTATTTTGCTACGAATATGCATTTTCTACAAATTAAATCGCGATATCATCCTATATGGATAGTTTCATTTCGATATTTAAATGTATAATATTGGTATTCAAACTATCTGGGCGTAAACTTTCTACTATAACACGAAGAAATATTTTTACTTATTTACACTACAATTCGTGATTAATATACAAAATGTACAGCTGTCAGCACTAAATTGAAGCACTTAAAGTCCTAAACGCGATTTAAGTTTGGTAGATCTAACAAGATTAATTGCTAACACTTCCAACTCAATTCATCTTTGATTAATTAATTTATTCGTTTCATTAATCAATTTGGGGAATTGAATTAAGATAATATGGACAACGTAAATATGTTTTATTGAATAAAGAGCTTATGTTTGTGGGTCTCTCACAATTATTATGACTTACTAGCTGTTACCCGCGGCTCCGCCCGCGTGGATGTTGGTTATCGCGACCAAACATAGCCTATGTGTTATTCTGATGTATAAGCTATATTATTGTAAAGTTTCATTAAAATCCATTCAGTAGTTTTTACGTGAAAGAGTAACAAACATCCATCTATACTTACAAACTTTTGCGTTTATAATATTAGTAGGATTTCATACATAGGTACATACATATACTCACTCACGCCTGTAAATTCCCGAAGGGGTAAGCAGAGGTGTCTTATCTCATCACCCACATTTCGCCAACTATCATTTTTGGCTTAAGACTGTGACTGTTATTAACTTTAAACTCTTCTACTACAGCACAAAACAGAAGCCCATCTCTCGCCATGGAAGCAGCGATGAGATCTTAGCAAGCGTTAAATCTGGCAACTATTGGAGAACCGCTAAACCAGACATCATACCCTCGACTTCCACACAGGACCTTAACAAAAACACCCTGGAAATGCCCAAGGTCAGAAGACGGTCTCGAAGACATCGGCCATCCACTTCTTGTGGGTTTCCAGAAATCTCCATCACGAACCAGTCAGATACGAAGACGATGAGACGAAAATACCACACTTTGAAGAGTTTAGTGTACACGGAGTCAGTAGAAAATATAAGGGAATTGAGGGAAAGACCGCGGTCTGCTGGTTCTACGGTGAAGAATAAGGAAACGTTGAGTAGACCGAGCATTTTGGAGACCTTGGACTTTATTAATAGCGTGAAGGATGCTTTGTGTGGTGAGTAGTTTGATAGTTAGTTTAGTTAACTAGTTAATTTAGTTTTTTATACCACTTAGGTCGCAGATGAACAGTCCACCTGATGCAAAGTGGTTATCGCGGGATATGGACAAGTGCAACACCAGGGGAGCCACTCTGAAAGAACAGAGAGCTTCTGTTTTTTTATTTTTTATTTTATACCACTCAGGTGGCAGACAAGCACACGGCCCACCTGATGGAAAGTGGTTACCGTGGCCTATGGACGTATGCAACAACGCTCTGTGTCGCCAGCGCAGAGTTGTGTTTAGCTAAATGCACTCGAACCTAATCAATCAACAAGTTGAGGTCAGCTTTTCAATCTAACTCAAATATTTTCTGTATTAGACTAGTTATCGAACTTTTTAGGCCTCCAACTACCCGCGATGACTGCCATCAAAAAACGTCCGTATCGCAACCTGGCGCTTTCTGAGGCACCAGTGGTATCAATGTTTTAAGAACGGTCACTCATCTTAAGACTCACCTCATTATTTCTAAGAACTTATCAGTACACTCTGTCAATCCTGTATTTTATGTTATCTAGTGGAAGAATCCGGCGCTTCAGACGCTGAAGACTCTGCCTGGTCTCCGGAGGATGAGTGGCTGGTGGGTCAGGCAGCCCCCCTGAACCTTATAGCGCAATGTTGCGGCTCGAGCACCTTACACCTGGCACTCGGTGATCTAGTGTTAGCTCTACTGCAATCGGGCAAGTTCACTGTAAGTTCCTTGTGAGATCACTGTAAGTACGCTTTAACTTATAAGAAGTTAGATACATATTAGGCTTGGTTATATAGAACCATGACAGTAAGAGTACAACAAGACCATAGGGTCCAAGCTAAGGAGAAGAAGTAAGTGTCTGATGCCCGTTTTCACCAACGTCCCCTAAATTTTAGGGGCCACATAAGGAAAGTTAGGTAACCCTTAGTAACATTTCGTTTTCACCAAACCTTAGAGGACACCTAACTGCTTAGGTGTCACTTAAAATTTAGGGGCCACCTAACTTACCCCTAACAAGGTGACAGAATAACTTTGCGCATATTTACGCACGTTTTCGTAGGTATATATTTCTAACTAACTATTATAATCAATTTAATAATATTTTGCAAAGAAATATATTTATTTTGAAAACACTTACGGTTTTCGCCAGCACTACAAAATAGGAGACCCTTTCTTAGGTGTCACTTAGGGTGGTGAAAACGAATTTAGATAAGTAATATATTTAGGGGCTACCTACGTTAGGGGGCTCTTAGTTAGGAGATGATTTAAGTATAGTTGGTGAAAACGGGCATGAGACACTACCAGGAACAACCTCAAGATGAACGTGATAACGAATCATGACTGAATATACACACTTGTTTGTAAATCTTATTTTATACTTCTCTATGTCTTATCTTAATCTTCTTATTACTGTGCGTTTGTTTGTCACCTAACTCCTCCTACGGAACTACTACTCCTAACGACCAAAATGCAATGTAACCGAGTTCCTGGATAGTTTGAAATAAATTATCAATAAATATCGTAATTGTATCTAGAAGTTGGTGCTACTGTCGGTTTGCTTATTGCTTTTTGCTTCTGGGCAGGACATCTGCCGGGTCTCTTAGCAGAGCAATATGCTTGTTGGACGTAATATGTGCTCAAAATGTGCCCTATACGCTTAGTACACATTTCTTGGGTATCTTTTGAGGATAGCACGGGGTGCTACTGCGGTGGACGAGCTCAAATTCATTCATAGATTGTTGATGATAAAACAATCCAAGGGCGCCAAGGCCTCGTTGTCTCGCGATTTAGGTCTAAGATACGTGTCCTGAGGTATAATAATAATTTAGTACCTCATGTTTCCAGATTCTTCAAGAGCTGTGCTCGTACCTGGGTGAAGCCAGCGAGGGAGCATTATTTGCTCTTCATCGACTGGCGAGAGCTGCCCGGTCCCGGAGCAGTGAAAGAGCTACAAGGTAGTTAACTGATGCGGATTCATCAACATCATCACGGTGATAGGTTGCAGTTGCTTCCAAAGCTTGTTAATAACTTTGAAATATATTTTGTTGTGCTTACCACAATCATTACCGAGCATCCCTCACTTTTTATAGAATATTTTTTATCCATACCACTTAGGTGCTAGACCAGCGCATGGCTCACCTGATAGAAAGTGGTTAGCGTGATCTATGGACACCAGGGGAGTCAACTCGTGGTACTGACCCTTCATTAGCCGACGGTTATAAGAATTCATGTGGAACGTAGCCCTATTAATTTGGTTCCTCGACTTTCAGCTCATGGCGCCTTCCCGAAGCCGAAGGGCCTACTACCGAAGCCCCTCAGAAGTATCGCCCGAGGCCTCCAGACTACATGTCAGGAGATGAGGCACCGCCTCCTCCACCACCGCTTCCTCGAAACTCCAGCGTTAGCAGACAGGTACGTTAGAACTTCTCCACTTTCGATATTTAGTTCATGGAAACTTCCTGAAGCCGAAAGGCCTTTCTCGGAAGTTCCCAAAGTTCCCAAATACCCCCCACAAAATTTCTGGTGACGAGGTTTCGCCTTTGCTATTACCTCGATAAAACAGGATACCAGGAAGACAATACGGCCCTGGGCCAGCTGGGGTGCGAGGGGTATCTTTGCGATAGTCTCACCTCCAGCAACCGACGGCCCACAGACTTGCGTTTTAGTCGGTTCGAGTCCGACATAACCTCCTTCGGCGGGGGAGGTCTCCGTGGGGACTTTTCGCACGATAAAAAAAACCTAACCACTTCCAATATGTATTGGACCATCAACCATATTGTCATCGTGTTTAATTTTACCATCATTGAGAACAGCTCAGACTTAGTCGTCTTGTTTGAAACGTGGGTTTCAATTTCAAACTCTTACCATGGGGTAAGAGATTGAATAGCTTGGATAGACACATAGCCGGGTCTTTGTTAATCAATCACGACACAACAGCTGAATGGATCTGAATGGTGTTGAGTTGAATTTTATATGCTCTCTTTTTTTGTTGTCTGATTATACTAATCGATAATTTCCTCCACAGTTATCACACCGCTACTCCGACTATCTTCCCCCAAGCCGACTCCAACTCGAACCAACCGTCAGCCAACTCTCCCTCAACCCCCCAAACGGCGACTACACCGGAATCCTAAACCCCATCTACGACATCAAAATGCCCAAAAACAAATTCACGGTCAAAAGGTCCAAATCCCTTGGCCGGACCTTCAGTTCCAAGAACATAGGTCTGGAGATCACCAGGTATAATATAACCCTGGGGCAGAGGAGTGGGAAGAAGACCAATGATGTGGTGACAGCGATTACAGGAATGACAGGAGAAACTGGATTGGAGCCGAAAAGTAATTTCTTTCAGAGATACAGTACTGCTGAAGTGGTAGGTGACTCGTATAGATTGAGTAGAGTTACTATTGATTGATTTTATAAACATATAGACATGCCTGTAAGTCCCCGAAGTGGTAGGCAGAGGTGTATTCTTCTCTTCCTCTTAGCGTTAATGCCCAGTCGCATCCGAAGCTTTCAGCTCAGAGTCTGGGGTCCGCTTTACCAGTCTTAACTACGGATTTGGCTAGACCTCGATATTTTTCGTGAAGCAATTGTCATCTGACCTCCACAACCCAATGTTAACATTAGGCGATATCGAAGCTTTGCAGCTAGACCGTTGTTTTGGATTTTTTAGGGCTCCAACTACCCGTAACGACTGCCATAGATGCTCTTATGGCAACCGGAACCGACGGCTTAACGTGCTCTCCGAGGCACGACCAGACCAATGCCAATACTCATATTTCATTCACACAAATATTTGCACTGAGCGGGGATCGAACCCACGCCTCCTGCGTAGCGGCCGAGGCAGAAGCAGAAGTGTATTAACGCCCACATTTCGCCAACTCTAATTTTCGGTCCCATGTAATAGAGTCTGATATAATATCGAAGTCTAGCCAAATCCGCAGTTAGACTGGTAAAGCGGACCCCAGACCCCTCCGAATCAGAAGGTCCATAAAGGAAAAATGTCATTGTTTGCAGAAGGTCCACATGTTTAAACGTCTATAAAATGAGAATGTCTAGAGTGACAAAACGACTTACTGGTAAAACGTCCAAAATTGGGCTGTATGTTTATTGTCGGATTGGTTCACATAGAGAGCAGACCTGTCTCTTAGTCGCCTTCTACGATAACCATGGTAAGAGATGGAGTAGCCCTGTTTTATTCCACCAGGAACCATGAGTTAATATAAGTATATTATGAATTTTGAGTTATATTGTATAGTCTCGAATAAAAACTACGTATCTAGAGCGATAATGAACGTTGAAGCGTTTTATCTACTTAGGTATATGAGAGAAAGTTAATAGTGCGATTTAGGTTCGCAAAGCGCCATCTATCCACAAATTATAGTACCAAAGCAATATTTATAATTTTAAAGTTTGTTATTTTTAATGAAAATTATCGTACTGTATTTAAAGTAAGCATATTGCTACCCCAATACAGAGAGGTGTTGTAATTATATTTCTCTTAGAAAGAACCCGAGAAGTTATATTTTTTGTTGTAGATCATTTAATATTGTAAATAAATAAAGAGATCTAAGTAGTTGCTAAATATCTTTTATTTCAGTTTGTCACCCAAGTTTTAGGCTGCCTTTCCACTAGAAAAGGAGTTCAGATAAGCTATGTTTTTTATATAAAAAGATGCGTGCCGTGAATGTGTGCTATGAATGAAGAATAAATTCGACTTTTGAATATTTGAATACATTTTTTGAATCACACTAAGGTGGCGTAAAATCACATTGCCCTCCTGATGGAAAGTGCTTACCGTGGTCTATGGACGTATGCAATACCAGGAGCGTCACACTCCTGCTGCCGAACCTGAAGAAACCTTCTAATGCCCTTCTTGAAGAACCCTCGCCACGCTACACAGCATAGCACAGAGCAAACGGTCACATAGTTTGATAGTTTAGCTTTTACATCTTCGTAGCATAGCTGCATAGCACATCTCTAGTGGAAAGGCAGCCTACTTACTTCTCCTTCTGGCTTTTTGTGAGTGACTGCCATCTGAGAGGAAAGCTTTTTTTTTGGAATTATTTTGGCTTAGTTTCAAAGACCTTTGAGCCATGTCTTCATTTTTTGATATTTTATTATCATTATTTGGATGAGGATGAGGATGATGTTGATGATGATGGTGAGTTGGTGACGATGATGATGATTGCTGCCTCAGGAAAGTGGTGGAAACTTTACTAAAGGCTTCTACGGAGATTTGAAACCAACACGAGAAGTCACAATCCACTGTAATATTTCACTTTCCTACTCTTGTGCGCGTTTTCCAAGACGTTATGTCTAAAAATCCACCATTTTTACACATAAAAACTCGAATTCACACTAATTTTGGAAAATAAAATAACACCGCGATCGTTCATTCTCGCTTTGACGGCAAAGCTCCCTTAAGAGGAAAGCCTTTATCTACCGATGTTACCATCTTTCATTTTTTTAAATCAATTAGCCTTTAGCAGTCCACTGCTGGACATAGGCCTCTCCCAATATGCGCCACGTTTGCCGATCCTCCGCCTTCCGCATCAAGTCTGTACCAGCCACCTTTCGCAGGTCGTCAGTCCACCTCGCTAGGGGACGTCCCACCTTCCTTTTTTTAAACAGGACACGTTTATTTGACTTCACCTCCGCTTTATGGTAAGCTGAAGGCAAAGAAATTCAAGAAAATTATACAATTACGTACCAGTACAGCAATTTTACAGCTCTAATGAGAAATGAGACTGATGAATTAATGATGTTAAAGGTCTCTACCACTAGAGACCAAGGGAGAACTTTAGCAAACTTATAAAAGGAAAAGAAGTGGAGAAAAAACCGAGGTCATTGCTTTAAGAGGGGGATTAAGAATTGCAACTCACAAGCTTTCAATAAAAACTTGTCCCAAGTTTACTGATAGGCCGTTCGTCATGTGGAGGGACCATGAGTTAGGTTCTTTTAGAGACAGTCCATGTTTGGTAATATTCCGTCGACCGTTGTCAATACTGGTTTTTTTAACAGAGACAGTATAGGGAGGACTGAAATTATAGCAGATTTTTTCAAAGTAACAATATTAGTAGCCCCTTTAACGCCCAAGCTAAGCTGCAACTGTTTAAAGAACAATTAGATTTTTTTTGTGTGGATAGACTTGATTAAGGAAAAAAAGCTGAAAATATATCAGTCTAAATGAGACACCATACAACGAAACTATTTTCAGAACCATTATCTTTTTTTTATGACCAATTTTGGCATAATTTAACCTTTGGGTTTTTTTTATACCACTTAGTTGGCAGACAAGCACACGGCCCACCTGATGGGAAGCGGTCACCGTGGCCTATGGACGTATGCAACACCAGGGGCGACACACTCGCGCTGCCGACCCTGAAGAAACCTTCTAATGCCCTTCTTGAAGAACCCCATATTGTAGTCGCTTGGGAAAACCACCGCAGGGAGTGTCAAGTGGAAGCTGTCCTAGACATTGAGCTGTGTTGATAATTTTTTTTTAAGTGGATTGATTAAGTTTTATATCAGGACTATTTAATCGTATCGGAGCAGATATCGTACTGGACTCAATAGGTGTTACTATATTAGTTTTATATAAAAAAAAATATCCTGTTTTCAGTCTCTATCATGGTCACCATAACAGCGATGTATCGAAAATCGACAAATAGGCGACGTGTGTTTGTCACTTATTGTATCCGGTTACGGCGTTGCTCGGCCTATACCCGGCCACCCGGGTATCCGGGCGACGGTTATTGGCGAATATCGATATCATTCCCGGGATGCAGTCGTGCGTATCCCGGTAATGCTATTAGTGAATATACGCTTGAGACTTTTAAGTCTTTTTATTTTTTTAGGTTAGTATAATATGCCGTATAAGTAGACGACCCGCCACGGGTTCAACTATGACATTTTTTATACTGCTTAGGTCGCAGACAAGCACACGGCCCTCCTGATGGTAAGAGAGAGGTACTTCGAAGCTCCGTATTATGTAACATAAGTCATATATTTGAATGAAATTTTGAAGCATTTATTATGCTAACTGTTCAAATCGATTAAGAAAGGGAAAAAGAATCGACCTCGGACGGGACTCGATAAGCCATATATGCCCGCATGTGTGGAAATCTGCGGGATTTGTTCATAATGTTCCCTTGAAAAATAGCGTAATGATTAAAGCCTATAACTTTCCTCGATTGATGGGCTAAGCAAAATATTTTTTTCAATTCGAACAAGTACCTAGTTCCTGAGATTTGCGCGTTCAACCAACCAAACAAACGAACTACAGTTTTATTATATTAGTCCAGTTATGTCATTGATTCTTATTTTATGTATACCTACTACTAGCTAGCTGTTAAAAAAATGTCAAAGTTCCTGGGAAGGAGCAATGATTTATGGATTAGGATTGGAATATTAAAAAGCACAAGAAAATAAAGTCAAGCAAAACTTTTAGGCACTTTGTCCTGAAGAAAAAAAAGCGAGCGAAGTCGTTGGGCAAAGCTACTAATAGTATAATTAGTCAGTGCCTGCAAAGGTACAATTAGAAATTAACATTGCCCCGCGTTATTGCGAGCTCGTAGCGGTTCCCACGCCGAGCTACGAGTTACGTGCTACGTTATTTACGTAGACACTCAATTCCAAGCTACGGTGCTACGAATAATGTACGAGAGAGTACTTCTAAGCTGTATTTATTACTGAAAGAGCTCTTAAAGAAAGGTTTTAAATATAATTAAGCCTGTATACCACAGCAAGGGTAGACACTAGACAGAGGTGATTATTACAAATATTTTGCCAATTACGTTGTCGGTCCGAGTTGAAATTGCAAATTAAAAAAAAAAAAATCCAACGGTGTCTTCAGTACGAGACAGATTTGTCCTTGGATTTTTTTTTTATAAAACACGTCAACTCGCCTGATGGTAAGCTGAAGGCAAAGTCTCGGAAAAGAGGGTCACCATTATAGACACGTATCATGTTACAATGGTAGCACTTAGCTTGACGGCCTTATCAGATACTTTTTCACGCCCCGTTCAAAGGACCCGGGACTGTAGGAAGAGGGAAACACGTGTACGTTTAGAATACTATTTTCATCTCTGGGTATGTGAGATCATACCAAGTCTGATCATCTTCCAGAACTCGGGGTCTTCTCCTTCAGGAACGCTGGGAGGAAAGCCTGCACTGAAACCTTGTTCGTCAATCTGCAAATGTACCAGTAGCGAAGGGTAAAAATGTTGAAAAGGGTAACCGGTGGAAAAATCTTCACCCTATAGAACAATAGCAGTTTTGTATAGAATTCTACTACGGCTTCTTTTTGCAGAGCAAGCCGGGAGGAATCGGATTATAGGGACCTCTCGCCACTGAACTTGCATGTGAGGTTGAGCTCCAAAGATCTCAGTGAGGTACCCATACACCAAAAGCAATGAATGGAAATGAATCAGTCTTTTATGTACCTATGATATTTTGGTTTATTCTCACTAGATCCAGGGTCAGTATGTTCCTTTTGCCTCTACTAAACATACTTCCATGTTTAGTATTATCAAAATTCTATTCGGGTGAAGTCGCGGGCAGCAGCTAGTATTTAAGTAAATTTTACTACCATATATTTTAAAGAAAGAACATGTCAAGAGTACCTACCCGAAACCGGCGAGCATGCATGAAAGCAATTATGAATGTAGAAGAAGCGAAAGACAGCCTCCGTGGCGTAGCGGTAGTGAACGCGGCCGCTACGCAGGAGGCGCGGGTTCGATCCCCGCTCAGTGCAAATATTTGTGTGCATGAAATATAAGTATTTGCATTGGTCTGGTCGTGCCTCGGAGAGCACGTTAAGCCGTCGGTCCCGGTTGCCATAAGAACATCTATGGCAATCGTTACGGGTAGTTGGAGCCCTAAAAAATTCCAAAAACAACGGTCTAACTGCAGAGCTCTGATATCGCCTAATGTTAACATTGGGTTGTGGAGGTCAGATGACAATCGCTTCACGGGAAATATCGAGGTCTAGCCAATCCGTAGTTAAGACTGGTAAAAGCGGACCCCAGAATACGAGCTGAAAGCTTCGGATGCGACTGGGAATTAACGCTAAGAGGAAGAAGAAGAAGCGAAAGATGTATGCCAGGATCGTAGCGAGTGGAAAACTGTGGTCTCTGCCTACCGCACTGGGAAAGAGGCGTGACTGTATGTATGTACATTGCAACTTTGGTTTTCAAAAATATTGGTGGCAAGAGTATCAATACATAAATATTGCATGTGTATATGTATATATTGTACCTTCATACTCGTACACGTCGGAACCGACGTCAAACTATATTGTACAACTTATCTCAGAGCCACTCGGGCCGAGTGGCGGCGAGAGGGGACTGTTCAAATATAACTTGTAAGAAATGGGTGCAATATAACCTTCTTATGTGAAGTTCAGACTGATGTTATATGGGCGTATAAACTTTATAGCTGACTGCCAAGAAAGGAGATTTCAGGAGTATTTTATTATTTAGGATTGAGCTACCGACGCCTGCTTATTATTATAGCTTGTTATGCCAGCTTATCAGGTTTGGCAAATGTTCCCATTGGTCCCCCTCTCTCCTATACAGGAGCAGGAGGATAGGAGCAACCCGAGTGTGATTCCCTTGGTGTTGCAATTGTCCATAGGGGTAACCACTTCCCATCAGGTGGGTCGTGTGCTTGCCTGCAACCTAAGTAGTATAAAAAAGTAGCCTATGGCATATCCTGCGCGGACCCCAACTGACCCATACCTTGGGTGTGGGACTACAGAGTTCCCATCTTTCCCTAAAAAACGAGGGGTGCATAGCGCCGCCTTCTCGACCTGCTTCTGCTAGGATGACAGGCGACCCCCCTAGACAAGTGGCAATTCGTTGCTCGGCGTATGATGGAATACAATGCCAAATGTAAAATGTATGGGATTTGACGTATATGACAGGCGTCAACGAATGTCAAAAACGTCAAATCCTATACATTTGCCATTCTATTCCATCATACGCCGAGCACTGAATTGCCACTTGTCTAGATGGGCAGGTCTGCTTTCATTGAGGAGGGAGGTCGTTCAACTACCTTCGACCCCCGAGTCACCTTCAGGATGATGATGCCTTAAATTTTAAATACACATTATGATAACCACTTACCAATATGCCGGAATCGGTCCACATAGTCCACCAGAGCTTTAGCCCAGGCAAACTTCTTGGTAGGGTCTTCTTACAGGGTCGGCAGCAGGAGTGTGACTCTCCGAACTAAAGGTGACGTACCGAATATTAGAACAATCAGGCAACTGCCCCCCTAGACAAGTGGCAATTCGTTGCTCGGCGTATGATGGAATAGAATGACAAATGTATAGGATTTGACGTTTTTGACATTCGTTGACGCCTGTCATATACGTCAAATCCCATACATTTGGCATTCTATTCCACCAAACGCCGGCCGACGAGTTGTCACTTGTCTAGAGGGCCAGGAAGGGGGGAATGACAAGGTATTAAGATTAGTTTGAGTACTTTGCTAGTCAAGATCGATCTGATGCTGACCGTACATATCTTGAACAATGGTAGGGAATTATACGAGTGCGAGTCCGAATTGACCTTGAATCTTGTTTTTGAAGCTTACCATGGAACTCCATCATTTATGAGCAGATTTTATAAAAAGGAAAATTGAAAGGCACTTCGTTTGGCCTAATTAAATAAAATAAATAAATAAAAATGTTTATTTACCCAAAAAATACAGATACAAGGTACAATAAGCCAGAGATATAGCTACAAGAGTTCGTACAATAATATTGTGTTTTACCTCTTGAACTAGGCAAGCCTGTATCTCAAGAGGCAATTAGATTTTATTCAAAATTCTATTCGGGCAAAGGCGGCCTAGATTAGTAGAATTATTATGAAAATGCAATTCTGATGACTTAAGTCATAAGAAATTCTTTGGCATTTAGGCGTAGTACCATCTATCAAGCATGTTGCCTGTGTGGTGAGCACAAACAACTATCGTAACGGTATCTTAAACGTAACGAGAGCATTGCGATTGGCCGCTTGCCTACTGTGAGGGTGTGTGCGTGTGAATCCTGCCATTGCACCTTTTGACGCATAATGACCAATAATACAATGTTTTTTTTCGCCATATGACACATTCGCATATTGACCTATTAGCATTTGGACTAAAACGCAAACAATACTCCGTGCTCTCGTTATTTTACGATACTACGATTATAATAGTTGTTCGTGCTCACCCCACTCGTCGATGGCAATCATTTTACCATTTAACACATGAGATCTCTAGTTACTTAAGTCTTATTCGAGAATAAACGGCATGAGCATACGATCGATGTTTATTTGTATGTTGACTTAACAAACATACGAATTAATGGACGCAGAGCACATCCAGATCCAAATAATTTATCTCTCACATTAACATTTTCATGTCACATCACTAGATGCAATAGCAATTTGACTGATCCAAATCAAAGCATAGTAAGTAACAGTTTAAAATAAATAAAGAACCGAACATAAAATACGTACGAGTATTTTATGATACGCATATGAAAGTAAAAATGTAAAATTAATTTTGAATTCCACGAATTCCAATTCCATGTGAAGCCGATCTCATTACACTCGACGTTGTGGCTGTTTGACTGCACCACATCAAAACACAGTAAAGGCAATCAAGAAACTAAATAGAAGAGCAGTAAGTAAAGATTGTATTTTATGAAAAGACAAAACTTTTATTGGTCCTTGTCCAGTGTTTTGAATGCTTTCAGCTCCCCTAATGGTAAGCAGTTATCTTTACTTAAGATCACTCCATTAGAAAAAGGAGAACGGGCAAGATAGAAAGGTAAACATCCTCAACCTTGGTTCATACGGTCCGGTATCAGTTATCACGCATAACTGACTAAAAAATACCATTCAAATCGATTTAGAAAGATAAAAGAGAATCGATTTCAGGCGGGACTCGAACCCGCGATCTTTCCCTTACAGGGGGAATGCTCTGACCACAAGCCACCGAAGCCCGCCCGATTATAATCGAATATAATCGGGCGGGCTTCGGTACAATTCAAAAATTGCCATTTACTACATTTTATTTTAGCACAACCGAAATGCGTAGCGACCACTTAAACCACTGCGTCATTCCTGCAGTTAAAATGGTATGCAGACATCGCATTTATATATGAATTGATACATACTGCGAAAGGGGCCAATGCCAGAGAATTATTACAGGCTACACGAGCTATACCTCGCGACACATATCTTGGACCTAAGTCGTGAGACAAACGAGGCATTGTTGCGCTCGGATTGTTTTGTAATAATCTATGCTTGGTGAATTTGAGCTCGTCCACCGCAGTAGCACCCCGTGCTAACCTCCAAAGACACCCAAGAAACGTGTACTGCGAGTATAGAGCACATTATGAGTAACTACATTCGGCTCACACTCACACAGTAGTACCATTAATGGTACTAATCAATGGTATAGCTGTATGTAAGCCCGGCTGCAAAACTAGTATCGTGTACAATGGTACTAGTGGGACAAAGATTCCCAGTTGTACCATTAATGGTACTAATCAATGGTACAGTTGGGAAAGAGGGTGTTGAACCGCTCAGCCTCAGGAGACACTTTGCATCGCTGTGCGTGTTTTACCGCCTGTACAATGATTGTGTTCAGATGAATTGTCAGTTCAATTCGACATGATGCACACAGGCGCGGTCCGAGGGGGGGAGGGGGTCACAGGGGACATGACCCCCCTCCCAAACTATGCACGTCATATTGAAAAGTCCCAGTACGAGGGGAGGGGGGGTTAAATTTCTTAAGGAATTTCCGAAGTGACCCCCCCCAAAACTTCAAGCTGCGACCGCGCCTGGATGCACACGGCTACATTCTATCATCACCTCTCGCCACATGCGGGGATCCATCCCCACACGTTACGACTGGAAGAAGTACACAGTCAGGTATGAGACTTGAGAGGAACTTCATCCCTCGCAAGCTTAAACTGGTTTTTCGACTCCCGTATGTTCTTCAAGGCAGGCATTACAAGGTTCTACGGCAGGGGTGGCGTGCCGACGGGGGAGGGGGAGGGGGGGTGACTGAAGTTGCTCTTTTATTGGAGCTGGGAGAATTTCTGATAATAATCCGCCCTATTAGTCCGCCTCTTTATATCATGCTTTCTGAAAAGAATGTCCGTCCGTTCGTTCATTTTCTAGCGCATATTATGGTAGGTATCTTACTTTGTGAAAGAAAGAAAAAAAGTAATAGGCACAGATTACCGAATGCCCACCTACTAACCCAGGTGGCACTGGTGGCATTGGTGGCGTGCCCAAAAAAAAGTGCCGCGTGCCATCTGTGGCACGCGTGCCAATGGTTCGCCATCCCTGTTCTACGGAGTCAGCAGCGCAAGCGTAACGCCCCTGGTGTTGCACATCAACATTCCATGAGGTGGTCCATTTTAGGTCTAAGACATTATGTCCCGAGGTATACCTAGCTACCTAGCTGTCTAGTTCGTGTGCACCTAGCACAGTGTTCCCGTCAATTACTGCTGTATGTAATAAGCAATAACGTGCGATATCCTGTCGACAAACACCTCGAGCCGCTGGCGACTAGAGAGCTGCGCCTGCGGCTAGATTGAGATTGGCGGGTAGGAGCTACTACTGGCTTTTAGTTGTCTTTCAAACTTCGCAAAAATGTTTAGTATGATTGTGTAGGTGACCACATACGACAACTGCAAGCGCACGCAGCAGATACGCTAACACCCGTATTCACAAACAATACTGTGAGGTCTCATAGTGTGCCCGAGCGCATAGGGCTGGTAAAATTAATTCACAAACATCACGGAGCAGTGTCTAACGCAGTGCGTTCCCTCAACGAAGTATTACTTAAATGTTATCAATGAATAAAAAGGCTTGCCAAAACGAACGCACTGAGAATTTGTCGTTCTTTGCACAGTTTTGGTAGCACGCATAGCGAAGTATTGTTTGTGAATACGGGTGTTAATTCATTGCGGCTTCTATATGATGCCCTTTATCCGTGTCGAAGTTTCCTTCGATATCGTCTGTAGGTCGTAGGTTCCCAGAGGTGAGATTGCCGGTGAAATATTGTAGACTGTAGAAGGAAGGAAACACGTGTGCTACTTCTTCATTCTAGCGTTAATTCCCAGTCGCATCCGAAGCTTTCAGCTCGAAGTTTGGGGTTTGCTTTACCAGTCTTAACTACGGATTTGGCTAGACCTCGATATTTTCCGTGAAGCGATTGCCATCTGACCTCCACAACCCAATGGTAACATTAGGCGATATCGAAGCTTTGCAGCTAGACCGTTGTTTTTGGACTTTTTAGGGCTCCAACTACCCGTAACGACTGCCATAGATGTTCTTATGGCAACCGGGACCGACGACGGCTTAACGTGCTCTCCGAGGCACGTTCTGACCAATGTAAATAACCCTATTTCATGCACACAAATATTTGCACTGAGCGAGGATCGAACCCGCGCCTCCTGTGTAGCGGTCGCGTTCACTACCGCTACGCCACGGAGGCTGTCACGTTTGCTACTCTAGAATTCTAAATCTTTATGACGCGGCAAAGAAATAAGGCACCAAACTTCCGTTCTTGATGCACAGTTTGCAGCTTTCGACTTAATAAGTGAATTGAGTGAGCGAATATAAAGTGAGTGTAAGTCTAGAACCGTTGGTAGTATCTTGAGTCACGTGCATCACACAATAAGTCGAGGAAACAATTAATTGTATTGTGCTCGACTCGAAACGTGGCTGGTCCGCAAATTGTACGTTGTTATAGTACGCGGCGTAGACCGTGCGACTATCGTGTATTTTGTTTATTTGCCTGTGGAAAATTTCGGCTCTTACTCGTCTGATCTAGCTGATTTAGTTCTTGCGACTGATAGGAACTTATTCCTGGATTCAGAAGTATCTTACGTGATAATCAAGACTATAGTCTATCTCAGTGTGAATATTCATCCAGATCTATTTTTTTATGTATGCTTGAGCTTGTTTAACTACGTAGTTTTTAAAAATGTAGGAAACTGTAGGTCTGTATAGTAAAAGTGTTATCTGTTTTAAATGTAACTATGAATGACTGTTTGTTTCTAAATAAATAAAAAAAAAAAAAAAAAAAAAAAAAACTATTCAGCCGTTCTGCCCTAATTACTAATAAATCTAGACACTAAATTAGGTATAGCTGGTAAGATGGGCTCCAGAAAGCGAATAAACATACTTATGTTTTATCTTCTAAATACATAAATCATAAATAATCTACATACAAACAACAAGACCAATGGAAATTGTCTATTTCAATTGGTCTGGTTCTTTGTGTTTGGTAGCTAATAAACATTTGCATTGAGTGGGTATCGAATCCCTAATAGAGCCGTCAAATTCACATCCGCTACGTCACTAAGGCATTTTATATTAGCATTAAGAATAGATAAATAACTTTCCACTGACTTTCAATAAAGCCTTAAATCCATTATATATAAATTAGTTAACACATTAACTCCAATTATTAAAAACAAAACCTCCTAAGTCGAGGCCTCAAAGAAACCTATTAAAACATAATTGACTGGAAGGTTTTCGATATTGAAATAAGTCCTACCAATTTTTTACCACCAAATGTAAATTTATCCATTTCCAATACACTGAAGTTACACTGTTTCATTCTACGTAATTAATAGGTATAATTTTGGAACCGAGATGCTTGGTCCGGAACCTCCACGCGGAACACACTGGTCAAAGGAGTTAACTGCACCTCTCTCCCGTAGGGGAGACGCTCCCGGTAGCGTTAGAGTCCCTCTGGCGAGCAAAGGGCACAGTGGAGAGCAGAAAAGGAGCGCGCTGGTTTTCCAAGCGTGAGCTGGGGATACCAGCCCCCCTAGACAATTGATAATTCGTTGCTCGGCGTATCATGGAATAGAATGACAAATGTATAGGATTTGACGTTTTTGACATTCGTTGACGCCTGTCATATACGTCAAATCCCATACATTCGGCATTTTATTCTACAAAACGCCGGCCGACGAATTGCCACTTGTCTAGAGGGGCAGGTGCGGCCGTCTGTCACCCCAGTCTGTAGCCAGTGCGATGGTGTAGCGTGCACGTTTGTCCTTTCCGGGGTCCGATGGGACACCGTACTTCCCACGTGGCTCAAGGTCAGTCAAGGTCAGCCCCGCCAGGGTATGAATAGGATCGGTGTTAATTGAAATATGTAGGCACATGCTGTAAGAACATTACGTACGATCGAACGAACTCGAAAGCTGAATCTGCAGTGATATTTCAATATCGCATGCTGTTTTGGTAATGTCACGTTGTCGAACACGTAAACATACATCACCCTCATGCTCAAGAACGTGACGACACAAAATTTACAACAAGCAGAATGGAAATATCGCCGCTGATTGAGCTGTCGAGTTCGTTCGATCGTTCGAAATGTTCTTACAGCATGTGTGTGCCTACTGCTGACGTTTCATGAATCGTGTGTCAAAACCCAGTGACAGTATTAAACTTGAAAACGGTGGACCTCAAAAGGGTTCTTTCCCAAAGAAAATCCGCCAACGGTTATTTTTTTTTTTTTTTTTTTTATTTATATAGGACACGTCAATTTGACTTCGCCTCGCCTGATGATAAGTTGAAGGCAAAGTCTCTGAAAAGAGGGTCATAATTACAACACGTACCATAATATGTTACAATGGTGGCACTCATCTTGACGGCCTCATCAGATGCTTTTTCACGCCCCGCTTGAAGGACCCGGGACTGTAAGAGGATTTATTATACTTATATATATTATATAGAGTAGCGAGGAGTTATTATACTTGTGTAATCGTATTCCTCTCGTATCTGGCCATATATAACAATAAAAATCCCACGACTGGTTTTCGCTCTCCGCCGGCGTGGCCAGTAAACTGTCGGGTGTTTTTCATTCGCAAATTAACAATAATTTATGTGTTTTTATATAGAAGTTTACTAAAGAGTCATATTTATTGTGCGTACTTACCATATCTCTTTATATTCACTCGTATTTAGGTATATTAGGCTTATATTTATTAACTGACTTCAAAAAAGGAGGCACCGACTTTTAATAAATCAGTAAGTCTGTAAATTAAGTTATTTTTCGCTTTTCAGTGCCTCTTTTTCGTTTCTTGAAGTCGATTAAACTTTTTTGTTAAAATGAATTTATTACCACTAGATTAGGTATTTATTATTATTATCAAGTAGAAACTAGATACAAATATTAAGTAGGTACCTAGCAATGATTTGGTGTACACCGTAAACTACCTGTACTGGCAATATTGTCCTTACTCTGGTTGTCTAGAAGAGATCGCAGATCTGCAATAAGACCGCCCATTGTACAACTCTCTATCATATTAAATCACTGTATGTATCCTATATTTAGTGTGCAATAAAACGTATTTATCTTATCTTATCTTATCTAATTGCAGTGGAGTATGTTGCGCCGTTTCGCAGTGGAATTTGTTGTGCCGTTTATTCTTCACTAGCGCCTAGTAAGCGCAGAATTTGACGTCAAAAAATTGTAATTACGTTGCACAATTTTGAGAAATAAATATCTATTTTCCATAAGTACATACCTAAAACTACTTTTCCAAGTTGCTTCAATTTGATTCTTGGCACTTGCTATTGTAACTTCTTTTGAATAAAAGTAGGCACTTATGGACACATAATTATTATTGTGTGATAGTCAAAGCATAGACATCCGACTTTTCTACAAGAAACAAAAGAAAGCACTATGAAAAATGTTCTTTTTTAAACTTCGAACGTGCCTAGACAACAAATGGAGTAAATTATATGCACTGTTCGGGATAGTTGTTGTTTCTCTCTTTTGTACGAGCCTCGTAGCTCTATCTCGCTCGGATTTTCCAGTTCACGCGTGCGCGTTGAACGTTTTCCCGAAAGATGTTGGCAAGTCGAAGCTTCATAGGGTGAGAAATATTCTATGATTTTATACTATGAACAATAACATATTTTGGTTTTATAAATTTTTATTTAATTTTTCGAATTGTATATATTTTTTCATTTTCTTAAGTGAATTTTATTTATATCAGAAATTCATAAAAACATATATTTTTAAAGGACATAATAATTATTTCGTTTACATTCTATTTCTTGTCTACTGAAAATATTTTTCTGTAAAAAATATAAAATAATAAAGGAGATGATATTTCGCAACATAAAGAAACTATTATAATTTACAACAATATCAGTTACGCAAGAGGGGAGGCGCAGTATATGGAGCTTCGATCGGCGGCGGGCGAGAGTCAGCCTCTGGAACCGGTAGAATCTCCCGGGCGGACGAACGTGTCGTCAAAAATCCGGGTGCCGGGTAAAATTCGATCTGTGCCATCGTATTATTTAAAAAAAAAGTAATTGAGCTGTCAAAAATGCGCCCTTCGCGTTTCACAGTTGTCACATTTGAATTAGGAATTTATTTATTTTATATTCAGCCAGTGTAGAGTGAATGTTCGGTTTGTGATTGTGACCTTTGTTTTAAAAAAAAGTATAATCTATTGTTACAATTTTTTTTGGAAGTGTACTGTGCATTTGTGAAGCTCGTTTTGGAAAATGAGATTTATGGTAAGTTCAATTTAGCGATTTAGTTTTTATATGGTTCAATATTTGTTTTCTACCATATAAAGAGATTTTATCTCTGCAAATTTATAATTAGAAATCGGAAACCATTTATTTTTTTATTCGTAACCATACCTAATAATGAATATTCACCGACAGGCAACAAGTAGAGTGTTACTTAGATTTCCTGATTACTTAATAGACCTGTTTAAGGTTGTTTAAACAATATATTTATAATTATATATGATTCAACCTATTCCTAAGCTTGTAAAATTTAGTGTAAGCCCCTGCCCTGCACGTGAAGGGTCCAAAAATTTGAGTTTGTCACAATATAACTGGTTTATCTGATTGAGGAATGTACTTTATTGGATTGTCTTGTCAAATCCGGAACATCCTTTTGAGAAAGATTTGACAAATCGAATTCCATATAACCCAAAGGATATAGGTATATGTAGGTGTATGTATATAACGGCTGTCCTTTTTACTTACCTGGGCAATCATTCAGAATGGTGTACATAATATTGGATTTAAAGTGTGTAAGCATGTAATCAGCAGGTGGAAATCGATTTAAGGAGGTAATAGACTATTCTGTGAGCAGAGATACAACTAGGGGTGATAGTAGACAATTTTTTTTTTAATTCTATGATACGGTAACAAAGGTTAACCTTGACAAACGGTCGCATCCTTTGTCAATCTAATTGACATTTGATTGCTGTCATTTTACTGTCATTTGAATACATTTTTATATTACTAAGACATCAAACAAATATCCAGGCTATGTAATGTGTTAGTTTGAGCAATCATATTAATGTATAAGCCGCCACATTATATCTAACATCAGTTTCCTACAGTAAAAAGCCTGTCAAAATCAGCTCAGTCGTTCCGGAGATTACCCCGCACAAACAGAGAGAAAGATAGACAGCCAGACAGCTAGAGAGACAGACAGACAGCCAAACATATAGACAGACAGATAATGACCCCTAAGTAGTCTGATTTGGACATCAAACCCGGTGCACATGCACAACACACACTCGCTACTACTGTGTCACTGGAGCAGTCGGTAGTTCATTCCAACTTTTAATTTTCGTCCCGCTCCGGGTAAAGTTCTAACTATATAAGTTTGTTCACGTACATCAAATATTTGCTCTTCACATATTGACCTCTTACAGAGATTGGATTTACGACCTTTCCGCTACTAGAACGTGTAAAAGGGTGGCTAGAGACATTAAATAGTATGGAAACCGAACGTCATCCAACGTGTAATTTTGCACTACCATCGAGCTTCTCTTAAACGGAATCTTTGCATCCTAAATCCAAGAGGAAAGCCTTTTTTATACCATTTATGTGGCAGACAAGCACACGGCCCACCTGATGGAAAGTGATGGATGACAGTCGCCTATGGACGTATGTAATACCAGGGGCATTACACTCGATGACTCTGAAGAAACCTTCTAATGCGCTTCTTGAAGAACCCCATAGTGAAGTTGCTTGGGAAAACCACCGCAGGGTGTTCAATCCACTCCTTTCATACCGCACAGTGTGCAACATTTTAGGTTGAAGTCCGAAGTAAAGTCCCTTCTGAGGCTAAGAGACTCCACATTGCCTGCGGGTATAGGGTTGCTGACAAGCCTCAACGCCCGCCTTTGCACTGAGTCGAAGGGGTCCTCCATCAGACCTGTTTTTTATAATACGGATTCGTGGTGTGATAGAGGAACGACCCGGATAAGCCGGTAGGGGTGGTTATCGGACTCAAACCGACTAAAACGGCATGCTGTCTTGTGTCTTTTGTTACCGAAGGTGAGATTGCCACTGGCATATCCCTCACACCCCGACTAACCCAGAGCCATCTCTAGATGGTCCCCTCGCGTGTGGGTCCACGGTGTCCCCATCTTGCCCCCGTATAGGGAGATCTTCCCAGCGCATCCATCAGACGCTCGTCTATCAATCTTGATGGGGTCCCTTACATCCTCAGTTACGGTGAAGATTACTACTAAATCATTGACGATGTTAAAAAAACCGGTCTCTTGACCGTGGGTCAGACAGGGTGCGAGGGAAATGCCTCGTGTACTACCTTACTCTGCCGGCATCAAAAAAGTCAAGACGACGTGCAGTTTTAGTCGGTTCGGCGATCGACATCACCGCCTCCGCTGGCCAGCCGAGGGGGGCTTCTTCCTAGCGTTAATTCCCAATCGCATCCGAAGCTTTCACCTCAGAGTCTAGGGTCCGCTTTACCAGCCTTAACTGCGGATTTGTCTGGATCTCAATATTTTCCGTGAAGCGACTGCCATCTGACCTCCACAACCCAATGATGACATTAGGCGATATCGAAGCATTGCAGCTAGGCCAGCCCCCTAGGCCGGAGTATTGTAGAATAGAATGACACCTGGCCCTCGATTCTGCTACAGTAAAACCAAAGTAAAAAAAAAAAAAAAAAATTGTCGTGCCACAATATCTGCAAAAATTTGCATTAAATTTTAGACTTTATTTTTATAGATTTAAAGTTCAAAATTAAATGACAATATTTTCATTACACGCTTTCGTTCACTCTACAAAAAGTCATTTAATTCTAAACTTTAAATACATTACTTTAAAGGCTAAAATCAAATGGAATTTTCTTGCAGTCTCTGTGGTGTGACAATGGTTGTGCTTTAGCAGAATCGAGGCCCTGTTTTGACGTTTATGACATACGTTGACGACTGTCATATATGTCAAATCTCATACATTCTTCATTCTGCCAACAAATTGAAACTGGTCAAGGAAGGCAGATCAGCCCCTCTGGACAAGTGACAATTCGTTGCTCGGCGTATGATGGAATAGAATGCCAAATGTATGGGATTTGACGTAGGTATATGACAGGCGTCAACGAATGTCAAAAACGTCAAATCCTATACATTTGTCATTCTATTCCATCATACGCCGAGCAACGAATTGCCACTTGTCTAGGGGGGCAGGTATCCGTGGGGATTATCAAAAGAAAAAGAATGTGCTCCAAACCTATATAGTCAACAGTTGACTAAGCTGGCATCGTTTCTCAAGGTCTGAGGCGACAAAAATAAACATTTATCATTTGCATCTAGTTCTAGGTGATACGGACTAGGTGCGGTCAGCACTCGTCGAGGTCAAATCAATTGATAAGATGGATCACCCTAGCAATTTTACTGTCTGTGAGAATTACACCCGTATTCACAAACAATACTTCGCTATGCGTACTACCAAAACTGTGTAAAGAACGACAAATTCTCAGTGCGTTCGTTTTGGAAAGTCTTTTTATTCATTGATAACACTTAAGTAATATTTCGTTGAGGGACCGCACTGCGTTAGATACTGCTCCGTGATGTTTGTGAATTAATTTTACCAGCCCTATGCGCTCGAGCACACTATGAGACCTCACAGTATCGTTTGTGAATACAGTTGTTATTTGCTAACTTTTGTACCATCGGAATCTATGCAATGATATAGGCACGGGAATCAATGCGATCATCTTGCGATCACGGTGTACTTACGGAGTGGTTTTAACATACCTACATACATAAATATACTCACCCCTGTAAATCCCCGAAGGGGTAAGCAGAGGTTTCTTAACACCCACATTTCGCCAACTTTGATTTTCGGTCCCACGTTATTACCTATTGCCGTCTAATGGGCACTTTGTCATGGGCTGTATGTTTACTATCGGACTTTTCCCCCCCGATTTTGAACCGATTTAAAAAAAAAGTTTAAATAGTCGACATAATAATTTCTCAAAAGTCCTTTACTCGTATATTTGCCTTTTAAATTAAGTCTGTAAATTAGTTATTTTCGCATTTCGGTTTAGATCTCGGTCTTTTTTGTTGACAAATTTCAACACTGGGCATTGTAGGCTACAGGCTATAGGTATTCTATCATCGCACCTCTCACCACAAGCAGGGAATCTATCCTCACACGTTGCGTCTGGAAACAGTACGCACAGTCAGGTATGAAAGGAACTTCATCCCACACACGCTTTAACTGTAGAATGAACTCCCTGCCGTTGTTTTTCGAAGCGACTATAATATGGACTTCTTCAAAAAGGGTATTAAAGGGTTTCTTCAGGGTCGGTAGTACGAGTGTGACGCCCCTGGTGTTGCACACGTCCATAGGGCACGGTACCCACTTTTCATCAGGTGAGACATGTGCTTGTCTACCACCTAAGCGGTATATAAAAAAAGAAGACCAAATCCGAAACTAAAATAACGAAAAATACTCAAAGGAGTTTCAAAACCTGCGTTATTACACAAAAAAGGTATATTCCTAGCCAGGAATCGCACTTGCCAACGCCCTCAGTATATACTAGCGTGATGATACAAAAATGGATTACAATAAAGCCCATTGTAACTTAACGTCGAGACCAAAACACATACCTAAGCTGTCAGGGCGATTGAGCGACATTACACCGCGTTTAGTAGCTCTTGTCGATATTTACCCTGGTCACCCCGGCTGTATCGCTGTACACAGGGTGTTTATATCGCGTCTTTATAGCGAGAAGCGCTTCCTTGTAATGATTTGTTGGTTAAATGTAGCTACAGATATTTTATTGGTGCTGAATTTGGTCGTAGACAGGTGTGCGGCAGTAATTCAACTTCGTGTAACACTTATATTTTACTAGTTATTGACGCTGACTGTACAAAAATCATCAGTATCGATAGTAAACGATGATTGAAATACTGGGTAATTTTATAATTATTTCGGATAAAAAGATTTTGGACACAGTTTCGTTAGCAAAATCATCTGAAAGTATTAAGTTGGCGGAAAAAAAAACATTTTTTGAATTATGTATGGGAATAATGTACAGGTGAGTATAATGTACGAATAGGTCCTCTTTTTAGGGGTAAGACGTTTTGCGAATAAGTCCTTTGTCTACTAAACCAAAGGCATATGTATGGGGGTTGTAAAATAAAAGTTTTTTTTTCGCTAACGAACGACGATTTTGCTAACGAAACTGTGCTAACGATACATACAATCGCGGCTTTATCCCCGAGGGTTAGGCAGAGGTGAAATTAACACCCACATTTCACTAATCATTGTATTAGGTCCCACGTAATAGGGGGTGAGTCTATTGCCGTATTCCTAGCACTATTGTTGACTCGAACCATGCATCTGAGGCTGAGTCTGGGTATAGTATATCTGTCTGATGTTAAACAGCCCTATCCCTTAGTCGCCTTGTATAACACCGCATAGGAAGAGATGGGGTGGCCTAAATTCTACACTGCCGGGAACCACGCGGCTATAACTAATCTATTAATTTTATAAAAGTGCCATTTATTGCATGTGTAAAGTCATCGGAACCGTAGCCATTGAGGCTCAGATGTGCGTAGTCAGGTTGTCATTTCCATAGACATATTGTTCGCAATACAGTAGGAGGTCAACCGGTCGGAAAGGGGGGTCAGTTGAGCGTACTGATCCAATTTGATGGACTAGTGCAGATGAATGGAATATCTTGAGCGGAGTAGGTCATTGGATCAAATACATAGATACTATAAATCTATACTATTTAGATACATACATAATATATTCCCGCCCGTAAATCCAGAAAGGTTACCTACCCTTTCTGGATTTACGGGCGTTAATAACCTTATTAACACCCATTTTTCGCCAACTAATTACGATTTTCAGGCCCACTTTTTTATTTTTTTATACCACTTAGTTGGCAGACAAGCACACGGCCCACCTGATGGGAAGCGGTCACCGTGACCTATGGACGTATGCAACACCAGGGGCGTCACACTCGCGCTGCCTGAAGAAACCTTCTAATGCCCTTCTTGAAGAACCCCATATTGTAGTCGCTTGGGAAAACCACCGCAGGGAGTTCATTCCACAGCCTGAGTGTGCGTGGGATGAAGTGCCTTTCAAACCGCACAGTGCGCACCGTTTCCGGACGCAATGTGTGAGGGTGAATTCCCTGCCTGTGGCGAGAGGTGCGATGATAGAATGTAGCTGTTGGCATCATGTCAAATAGTTCTTCTGAGCACAAACCATTGTATAGACGGTAAAACACACACAGTGAGAGCGTGTTGGTTTCCGGTGGAGTAGAACAGGGCCACCCCATTTCTTCCTGTGGGTGTCGTAGAAGGCGACTAAGCGGCTGTTATAATCAGTCAATATTATACTACCCGGACTCAGTGTCCGATGTATGGCTCGAGTCAACATTGGTTTTTTTTAATATAGGACACGTCAATTTGACTTCGCCTCGCCTGATGGTAAGCTGAGGGCAAAGTCTCTGAAAAGAGGGTCACCATTACAGACACGTATCATGTTACAATGGTGGCACTCAGCTTGACGGCCTCATCAGATGCTTTTTCATGCCCCGCTTAAAGGACCCGGGACTGTAGGAGGAGGGAAACACATGAACTGGTAAGGAATTCCAAGACTTAATGGTGCGGCAGAAGAAGGAGTCGCCGAACCGCTTGGTTCTTGATGGAATATTCTGCACCATATGCGGGTGGCATCTAAGCCCTGCACGTGTTGTCCTATATAGGAAAGGAGTGCACGGAATACGGCAATAGGCTCACCCCATATTACTTAATTCACCTCTGCCTAACCCTGTGGGGATAAAGGCTTGGTTATGTATAAATGTGTGTGTATAAAGGTTAATTTTAAATTTGATGATCAACTTGGGCGTAAGTGAAACTTTTATATTACTTCACCATAAACCATTAACGGTGTTGCCATAAAATAGAACATAAACTCCCTCTACAGCCCACTTCAGAAGGCAACTCATTACCCTTTCTCTTTAGAGCTCATGTAAGCACTTAGTACTTTCAATTATTTACATTTATATTTTAAGATTTAAGATTAGACAGCCTCCGTGGCGTAGCGGTAGTGAACGCGGCCGCTACGTAGGAGGCGCGGGTTCGATCCCCGCTCAGTGCAAATATTTGTGTGCATTAAGTTGCCAAAAGAACATCTATGGCAGTCGTTACGGGTAGTTGGAGCCCTAAAAAGTTCAAAAAACAATAGTCTAGCTGCAAAGCTTCGATATCGCCTAATGTTAACATTGGGTCGTGGAGGTCAGATGGCAATCGCTACACGGAAAATATCGAGGTCTAGCCAAATATGTAGCTATGACTGGTAAAAGCGGACCCCAGACTCTGAGCTGAAAGCTTCGGATGCGACTGGGAATTAACGCTAGGAGGAAGAAGATATTTTAAGATTTTCTGAAACTAAATGACTAAGACGTGATGTTTTGGGTACCGGTTGAGTAGAATAGGGCCACCCTATTTTTTTCCTGTGGGTGTCGTAAAAGGCGACTAAGGGATAGGGCTGTTCTCCATCCGACAGTAAACATACAGCCCATGACTAAGTGCCCGCCAGACGGCAATAGGCTCGCCCTATATTACGTGGGTTTGAAAATCATAGTTGGCGAAATGTGGGTCTCAATGCAACTCTGCTTACCCCTTCGGGTGAGTATGTGTATCTATGTAGTATTTTTTAAAGGCAACTACCTACCTACTTTAAATAGGGGTGAAAGGGACCAAAAGAAAGTTTGTTACGGCGTAGCGAAATTTACCAATTTTGATAATATTGAAACGAAAATTCTGCATTAAATTATATAAAAGATGTTTTGAAAAATAAAACAAATATTAGGAGGGGTGTAGAGAGGAAAGTTTGCTGTGCCACTGTTTATCGATTTTGATGATATTTTGCAGACAAATTGTATACAATTCTAAACAAAATGTTATGAAAAGCGAAAATAAAACAGGAGGAAAAGGGCTTTCACCCTTTTTCTATAGAAACGGGGTTATATAACAGATTTATACCCTTCTATCAATCAATCAATCGCCTATTGCAGCCTACTGCTGGATATAGGCTCAATGTGCGCGATAACACCCGAATATCAATCAATCATCAATCAATTAGCCTATTGCAGTCCACTGCTGGACATAGGCCTCTCCCAATATGCGCCACGTTTGCCGATCCTCACACCCGATTAACGCCTTGCGTTTCCAGCCCCATTTTTCAGGTCGTTGGTCCATCTTCTCCTATAGAGGGGGAAGATGGACGAAGGGCCTATACAACGAGATAACAAAACAAAGTCCTTTCAATATTGTGTCCATACATACATAGGTAATATTCACGGCTGTATATCCTCGAGTTCTAATACAGCCATGATCCATACAAGAATTTTGCAGTACACAGTACATTTAAACCAGTAGCTCCTTAGATTAGGCGTTCAACCAACCAAACAAACAAATAAACAAACTTTTCAGCTTTTTAATATTAGCACAGATGAAAAAGTAAAGAAATCTATCCAAAAATGAAGCTATAGCAGTTAATCTCCCAGATGGTGCGCCCATGTTCAGAGCTTTGATGCGCAAGAATCGATCAAGCGTTCTCGACTGACAAGGACACCGCCATGAGAGCATGCCAGCATATTAAATACTCACATTTAAATACAATACATGACAGCATATATTAAATACTGACATATGCATCGTTTAGAGTTTTGTTATTAATTCAACATTATTACTCGGGACGAAAATCTAGGATAAAATTTTGAAGCATTAATTATGCTAACTATTCAAATCTTATAGCGGGAATGCTCTCTCTCTCTCGCTCTCACTCTCTGACCACTAAGCCAATTGGGATAAGAGGAAATTGGATTGGCTTCGTGTGGTCTCGGTGGCTAGTGGCTATTACTTATTCTGTGCTAGTGGTCAGACAATTCCCCCTGTAAGGGAAATATCGCGGGTTGGAATCCCGCCCGAGGTTGAATCTCTTTTCTCTTTCTAAATCGAAATATCTTGGCCCTAAAATGTTGGCTCTATACGCGTAGTATACGTTTCTTTGATGTCTTTTGAGGATGGCGCGGGGTGCTACTGCGGTGGACGAACTCAAATTCACCAAGCATAGATTATTACAAAACGATCCGCGCGCACCAGGACCTCGTTTGTCTAGCGATTTAGGTCCAAGATACGACGTGTCCCGAGGTATACACAGTGTTGGATCCCGTAGGATATCGTAGAAGGCGACTAAGGGATAGGCTGTTCTCTATCTGACAGTAAAAATACAGCCCATGACAATGAGCTCACTTGACTACAATCGGCTCGCCCCCTATTATGTGGGACCGTAAAAAGAAATTAGTGAAATGTGGGTGTCAATTTACCTCTGCCTACCCCTTCGTGGATTTACATACGAGTATATGTATGTATGCATCAAATTTCAGCCAGATCCGTAAAACAAACATCCAAATACTTTCACAAACTTTACATTTAGGTATACAAATATACATACATACAATCACGTCTTTATCCCCGGAGGCTTAGGCAGAGGTGAATTAACACCCACATTTCACCTATCATTGTAGTAGGTCGCACATAATAGGGGGTGAGTCTATTGCCGTATTCCGGGCACTATTGTTGACTCGACCTATGTATCTGAGGCCGAGTCTGGGCTGTATATATCTATCTGATGTTAAACAGGATGTTAAATAGGTACCTATACTATTGATAGGATATTAAGAGTATTCATATAATATTTCAATTAGATGAATAAGATTGAATCCTATTATGAATAAGATTAGATTTCCACGTGGGCCTGCGGCTTCAGCTAGAATTAGACAATCCGTTTGCACTCGGTCGAAGCTTATATTATAACGAAGAATCTAAAAATTTTCCAATGGCGAGTGAGGGGAATTCTTGGTAGATTTCGATAATACTTCGCAGAAAATTACCCAATTCTAAACAAGATGTTGTTGAAAACATTCAAAAGGGGGGCTCTCCTCCCCTCCCCCTCCCCCTAGAATGTTTGCGAAAGGTGGCAAGAGAAAAGTTTTCTACGCTCCGTTTACGGACTGATTTTGAAATAATTTTGGAAGAACTTTTAGGGTGGCTTGCGTAACATACGATTTAAATAGCTGCTAAATGAAATTACTTAAATATGTTTAACCCCTTAAACATGTTTATCATAAACGTATTTAAGTTTATCTTGCACGAGGTTGTTTTACTGTCGATTTAGCTAATCATATTTAGCGAGACCATAGAGGCGCTTTTGCGTTCCATTTCATGATAAAACGGAGATGCGTTTAAAATTATGCGAAGAACGAGCGTAGAACTTGCGTAAAACGAACATTTTTTCATTGTTGTCATGACAATATCCATCTGTGATGCATCTGTGTTTCAATCACCGTTACATATTTTGTTTTGTTTGCTAGCTAGACTCGTGGTACTATTGTGTTTGTTAAACTCGTGGTATTAAGTTTTTTTTTATTGTTATTGTTATACCTAAGTTTAGTATTCACTTCATACACTATCACTATCAACTTTCTTTTTAATTATTTTACCTATACTGGTTTCTTACCTGTCCACGTCGTATTTTAATCTTGGTTCTATTTGTTGTTATAAGATTAAATTTGTTGAATTGCTCTAACGAAATCGTCTTCTAACATTTTTTCAGAGAGGGTGTTAAATAAATCTATTCACGAGAAAACTTGCGGTACCTACCTACTATTGGCCTATTTATGTAACTTAGAATTTCTTCATCATCATCAGAATATAAATAAAAGAAATCCATTACAATCCTATTGTAGTAAGATAACAAATAAACAATATATCGCTATGCAACCTGGTACCTAAACACAAATGTTAGATGAATGCCAGTCCCTAAATGCGTTTAGCGGCGCTAAATGCCCCTTTTTGGCAATTTATCTTTTGACAGCTCGCTAAACGTATTTATGAATTAAATTTTGGTTGTGCAAGACGTTAATTTTATTTAAGCCTTAAAAATGTGTTTAGTTCTACTTAAATCAAATTAAGATACGTTACGCAAGCCACCCTTAGTAAGTAAGGTACTCAATTTGGAACAAGATGTTATGTGTAAAAGAATAGGGGAAAGGTGTCGAAAGTGGACAATTTTGATAATATTGTACCTACAAGAACATTCGTTCCGTTCGTTCAGTTTAACCCCCCTAGACAAGTGCAATTCGTTGGTTGGTGTATTGTAGAATATAATTATGAAAGTACTAGCTTTTGCCCGCGGCTCCGCCCGCGAGGATGTCGGTTATCGCGACCAAATATAGCCTATGTCCTTTCTCAAGGTCTAATCTACCCCTATACCAAATTTCATAAAAATCGGTTCAGTGGTTTGGGCGTGAAAGCGAGACAGACAGACAGACAGACAGACAGAGTTAGCGTCGGTAGCTTAGTGGTTAAGGAGTCGGCCTTACGATCGAGAGGTCCCGGGTTCGAATCCTGGCCATTACACTACCGACGTGAACCCACTCCTAGCACAAGCAATTTAGCTTAGTTGGAGGGGTTAACGGGAATATTAGTAATTTCGGTTGCTAATATTCTTATTAAAAAAAAAAAAAAATAATAATAATAATACTTTCACATTTATAATATTAGTAGGGATACAGAATTTCCCGCTTGACGGCAACAGGATCGCCCTCTCTTACGTGGGACCAAAAACATAATTGGTAATGTGGATGTTGTTGCTTACCCCTTTCGGCATTTACAGGAGTGAATATTATGTATGTTAGAAAGAACGTTGTATATTTGTTCCTAAAGTTACAAAATACCAATCGAATTTAGAACCTCCTCCATTTTGAAATCGGTAAAAATATAGTAACTAAACGTCATCATTCGAATTTGATTTTGAATTTCGAATTTCATAATCTTTCACTGTAAAAAGGTTTTATACCAGCATATTGCTAGATTAAAAAAACATAACAAATCCATAGATTGACCTTCGAAATTTGAAAGTACAATAACCAATTTGTTCTCTCCAACCGACCAATAAATCTTTGACATCCATTCAATAACGGCCAACCGAAATAAGTCTCTATCGCATTGAAATAGGGTTGGATTTAAGTTGCTACGAGTTTGACACGTGCCTATAGGCTTAGTAATATGACGTAGGTGTAATTATACAACCCTTCTCGTTCAGTTGACGTGAGTTGAACTGACAGGCCATTGCTGGCAGTTTTGTAAGCGACGTGACATTTTCTAGAATTTCGTTGTAGACTGTACTTGATATGAATCTATTGATTTTTATGTCGCAGCCATCTGAATAAATTAGTTAGTAAAGGGCCAAGCATAGATAGAATATACCTACTGAATTTAAATGTTTAGTTTTCAGGAATTTCCTTTCATTTAATTAACCATATATTTGTTCGGGAGATTTGATCCTTATGACTGACACTATCGATTGATGCTATAAAAATACAGGATGTTTTATTTTTTCAGAATTTAGTTGGTTCGAGTCTTGGGTTAGCCAAGGGAGTTTTAGAAAATCTTTAAATGCAGTTTTGTTTCTTTTTAAAAATGAAGGAATGTCTCCTTTAAGTAAAAGAGCCAACTTAAGGATTTAAGGTAGTTTCTCTTCCAGGGCCCGACTTATTTTTCCACCCTGTAGGTATATACTAGACAAGCCAAGTTTATAGCCAATCGTAGGGCGCTTACATAGAGAAACTGGTTACCTGGGCCTCGATTCTGCTAAAGCACAACCACTGTCGTGCCACAGTCTCTGCAGAAATTGGCATTAAATTTTAGACTTTATTACTACGGAATTAAAGTCCAAAATTAAATGACAATATTATCATTACACGCTTTCGTTCACTCTACAAAAAGCCATTTAATTTTAAACTTTAACTGCACTACTTTAAAGGCTAAAATCAAATGGAATTTTCTCGCAGTCTCTGTGGTGTGACAGTGTTTGTGCTATAGCAGAATCCGCGCTGTACGGACGCGCCGGTACAGGTAAGAGGACGCCTATCCGTGTTGCTATCACGTCAATTCTATGCTTGTCAAAAAAATCGCAATGTATTGGCGCCAAAGATATTATATATAAAAAGAGGTAGATACGTTATTGCGCGAAAATCGTGAAGATTCGAAAACGAGTCAATTGGAACGTTTGCCTCTAGTACCGCGTGCCGAGCGGCGCCGGCCGGACGTTGAGCGGAAGCATCAGTTATAGACACTGTACGAACTATTACTCTAAAGTTAATACATCAAAAGGGATTTCATATCACATGGAAATAATGCATATTTCGACTGATAAAGACAAAATTTCTTACTTTCATAATATTCAAGTTAAAATTGTCAGCACGAAAATAAAAGAGACAGTATGATATAATTTGGTGCGTGAGCGACAAGGACGTTTGTGCTCCGAACATAGATTAAAGTACAGATGAGAATATCGTAGGCATTAAACTCACTACATACTACATACTACCTCCCAATTTTAATTTGTTGTTTTTTATAATTGCCTACTAATACTATGTGGTTCAAGTAAGTTAATAAGTGCGAACTTCACTTCACTGGCAAGTATCTACTTAGGTAAGTACCTACTTGTTAAAATTTGTACTATTGGCAGCAACAAAATAATGAAATATAATAAACATACCTAGCTTTTTTATACTTAACTAGCTGCCCGGCGAACATCGTACCGCCATATTTTCGGCCAGCGTGGTATTCAAATCCCGTTCCCGCTTCACCCTTATCACTTCACTTAGGGGTTTGAAAAATAGATGTTGGCCGATTCTCAGACCTACTCAATATGCTCACAAAATTTCATGAGAATCGGTCAAGCCGTTTCGAAAGGAGTACGAGAACGAACATTGTGACACGAGAATTTTATATATAAGAAGATACAATAACAATAACAATAACAAACAAACATCTTTGTCTAAACAAAATTAGGCAATTATCTCAAACTTCACTTTATTGGCAAGTACCTACTTAGGTACTTGTTAAAATTGTACTATTGACAGCAACAAAATAATGAAATTTAAAAAATATACCTAGCTTTTTTATAATACATTAACAAAGTCAAACAAACATCTTTGTCTAAACAAAATTAGGCAATAACCTCAATTCAGAGAGCTCTGTTCCTTCTTTTTCAATAATTTTGTTAGCCTATGTCACGACGTAGCAACCGCACTGTGATTGGTACATTGTTATCATTAAAGTCGAAGTGACAAACAATAGCTTTCTTCTTCTTTTATATTATATTTTTCATGTCATCTCTTTTCAATCCATTGGTTATGTAGGGAAGTGTAGATGAATTAAAAATGTGTGTGTGTGAGTTCGGCACATTTTTCTACGTTGATTTGTAAGCATATGACTAGTCTATGTTATGAAATGTCTTTGATTGGCGCCCATGTGTTTTTGAATATACGGGCGCGAATGTTTTGCGATTGTTTTTGACATAATTATATGTGGTGTAAGAACGTAAGCGACGAAGTATCATCATTTATGTTGCCATGGAAACTTGTCGGGATATGTAACCGGTACAAGTAACCTGTTTTTTTAATCATTTTTTATTCTGTATAGACCATCAAAACGGCACTTACAAAACATCAAAATATACATATTGTACCTACTAAAGACTAGCTTAGCAAATGCACCACCGGTTCGAAACGCGGCCCCGGCATTAGAAGACTCCGGCAAGAAACTCAGCGGGTTTTTTTTTGGTCTCTTTATAAAAAATGATTAGCTGTCAGTTAGTTTTACAAAAAAGCCTAGACTTTATTCTGTCAGAAAGGGTCATTCCCGTTGGTCAACATCCCGTGGTCAACACTGATAACTACTGGGAATATTTGTTCTACTGGTTAACAGTGTTGACCAGATTTGAAAAAAGGTTAACTTAATTATTAGAACTATCGGGATATTTACCATGTATTGTTTCGAGGAGTCATTCACCATCTCGCGATCGTCAAATTCGCGAGCGTGCGCGACTTGGCAAGTTTCGATTTTGAATTATTTTTGTGTCATCAACTCGCGCGTTTGTGAAAATATGACGTATTTGTGTACAGTCAGCTACAAAAACGTTGTAATAGAGTAAATTAGGTACCTATTTTAAATGTACAGGATATTTTAGGCTAGCTTCACATTAACGCGCGTTAACGGAGGTCAGTGGTTACTCGGAACATTATATATCTTGCACCTAAAATGTGTCTTTTGAGGATAGCATGAGGTGCTACGGCGGGAACCAGGACCTCGTTAGTCTCGTGATTCAGGTCTAAGATACGGGTCCCGATCCCGAGGTATAAGCGCTACCGCGTTTTGCGAGAGTTTGTCAGTTTGTTTCGGCAGAGCTTAGAAAATGGACGTGGAAGAAGCTATTATTTTGTATGTTATAAAGAAATGTATATATATGTTATAAATACTACGAGATAATATATTACGAGACGTCCTTCCAGAATCGGTTCAGCCACTTTGGAGACTATCCGTAGCCAACAATCCGTAGACAGATCACAAAATTTAAAAAAAACTATTTTGTTATAGGGGTAGGTATCTCGTATACATACTAATAATATAAATGCGAAAGTAACTCTGTCTATCCGTCTTTTTGTGTGTTACAATTTCAGTTAAAAAGCTGTTATTTTAAAGTTACAGACATTCAATTTTCTTTATTTGTATAGCTTTTATACCTAAGCTAAATGTAAAACTTACTCCACAATACATAAAAAACACAAAAGGCTGCCACATTTTTACTAAACGGCAATCTTAACTTATATGCATAAAATTTTACTGCACTGTACTGGTATATATCCCACACCACAGGTTAGGTTAGGTATTTTTTTAACGTTAATAAACAAAAACGCTTCATTTAATTTTTTTATCATTTTGCCCAAGGCAAGGGCATAATATTGAGGATTCATACTGACCGGGAAAAGTAATTAGAAATGAAATTTTATCAAATTGCCCATGTGAGAAGGGCATTATGTATACAGGCCGGTCACTATTCATAGGGACCAGATTTCTCAAGTTGCCCGTAACATATATACCTACTTTAAGGGATTCACAGTAAAAAATACTCCTGAAATCGCTTTTGGGGAAGCGTGGGCAATAAATAATCGTTTTTTATAGTAATCGATTAGGTATATTTTATTCTTGAATTATATTTTACAACACGATGCTTAAATAATAATAAAAACTGTCTAATAAAAAAAAAGGTTGTGGAAAATATACGATCCTTGAAAAAGATACGAAATTAGTTTGGCATAAAAAAAAGCTTACCATCCGACGGCGCAATGCCGCCCGTCTTTTGGGCACTTTACCAGTAAAAATCGATGAGCAGGAATTATTCGATACCCGAACTACTTACCCCAACTACATATTTATCCATTTTTTATTCCAACAAAAATAATAGCTTTATTTAATATTTTTATAATAAATAGATATATAAGTACATTAAAACACTATACTAATTTAAAATGAATTACAAATATCATAAAAAATATATGTAATGAAATAAAAATTGCAATAAATACTTTTTTTTATTCTTGTAAATATTTTTACTAGTTTATTAAGTGAAACATTATGAAATTTATCTTAAATACAGCCTAAAGGAAAAGATAAGCAAAAAAAAAATCTAATTTCATACGACGCATATTAAGATGACATAGCTACTCATAACAGATATCATAATATCGGCCGTGTCCCCCTAGTGGCGTAGTCTCACTTCGCAAGTCTATATTGAAATTTAAGATGAAAAAAAAAAACATTCGCAGCGCATCAACCAATGCAGGTAAAGACGCGAGTATACATTAGTTTCCTTTTCATGTTTTCTTTGACCCTTTTTTATCTGACTGTATTTTAGCATGCGCGCGAGATGATGACGAAAAAATAATTCGAAATCAAAAATTGCCAACTCGCGCGCGCTCGCGAATTTGACGATCGCGAGATGGTGAATGACTCGTTTCGAGTATCCCGTCGAGTATCGAGTAAATATCCCGATAATTCTAATAGTAATGTGAACGATCATGAAAGTTTAAATACCTATAGGGTTAACTTAACTTAAATAAGTCGATAAATACGTACAAAATATCGTGGGCATAATGGCAGAACTAAATAACTCAATATTTCAAGTTTCGAGATAATCGCGATTTACTGTTTTTTTGGCACTTTTTTTGACATCATTAACAAATGGAGAACAATTTTACTGTCGACAATTTTATATGTTATAAGCATGTTTGCTGTCGATTCAATGCTTAATCAAATTAATTTCTTTCATGAACCAAAAAATAAATAAAAATCAAAAACCAACTTATCCAATTTTGCCACACCAAAATGTTGCAAACATACCGTAGTTAGCTAATTCTTTATGGTAGTTATTGAGTTTTCTCACACATAAGATGGATGTGAATACATGAAATTGGGTCAACAATTTCACTTGTCGAGTTCTGAACCTAATGAAATATTTAAACATGTAAGTTAGGCATTCTTAGTGAAAGTTAATTTGTATAATTCTATCACTGATTATTGATCTCACATGAAATAAAAAACCTGGGTTGGCAGAAGAAACATTGTTTATTAAAAAAAAAATAAACGTAAAAGTACAAAAATCAAAATCAACATAATTAGGTATGGCAATCTAATAAAATCAAATAAATTACTTATTATAAATCTTCTACTCATAAAATCAACTAGAACAAAAAATACTTTGCTTTACATTAATCATGGCATGGCATGGCATGGCAAGGCATGGCATACATCAATCATGGCAGCGCAGAACAAAGAGCATGGTTACACAGCGGTTCTTCAACTTCCCACAAGCTCGCTTTTTGAGGTGGAGTCCACAAACATCTGTGGGCTTCATACAAACCTCAACGCCGTCCACCAACACCTCGAGACGGCGAATCCAGCCATGCTTTTTTCTGACGGAGACGCAAATACGCCGCCCTGACGACACGTCTTACTTGCTCTACCCCGGCTACGTTATGGAGGAAAATTTCCGTGCAAAGGCCGGGGTGTGCGTGTTTGTTAGGGCGGATGTTTGTTGTCGCCGTCTGCGCTGCCTAGAGGACCCATCCTTTTCCACCCTATGGGTACACGTAGACCATGGCTCTACGAGTCAGATCTATGTGTGCCTCTACCGTTCCCATACAGGAGATACCGAGACAACTCGACTCTTCGAATATCTGAGTCAGGCTGCAGATGATGCGCAGGAGCGGTTTCCAAACGCGGAACTGGTATTTTTGGGGGATTTTAACGCCTACCACGAGATCTGGTTGGGCTCCGCCAAAACTGACCATGCGGGAAGAGCCGCTCACGCTTTCGCTCTGGCGCATGGCCTGACCCAACTGGTACGCGAGGTCACTAGAATACCAAGAAGGTCGGGCCTAACACCCTCCCTTCTAGACCTTCTGCTGACGAGTCACCCAGACCAGTACAGTGTTTCGGTGCGTGCCGCTTTAGGCAACTCCGACCATTGTCTGGTCTGTTCCAAGGTGCCAATCACAGCGCCCCCACGACCCGCGCAGGGGAAGCGGCGTCTCACTACTCGTCAGCGGACTGGGATGGGATGCGTGAGTATTTTGCGTCCATCCCGTGGGTTGCACGTTGCTTTGAAGGTAAGAACCCATCGGATAGTGCTACTGCTGTCGCCGGTGAGATCAGTCTAGGTATGGAATACTATATCCCATACACTGATGTCACCGGTGACCGCAGAGCGCGCCCTTGGTTCGGCCGCGAGTGCGCGGAGGCTGTCAATCAAAAACAGTCTGCGTACCGCGCCTGGGTAAGGGCGCGCGCCACACGCGATCTCAACGTGGGCCACTTCAAAGCAGCGTACAATAAAGCCACAAAGGTCTGCAAGGGGGCTTACGTCAGAGCGGATGCCCAGCGCATAGCGCGGCTTGGTCAGGAGCTAGTGGTGCATCCCACGGGCAGCCGTGGCTACTGGCGACTGGCCAAAGCCGTGCAAGCCAACTTCTGCCAGCCTTCGCTGCCCCCGTTGCGCAACCCTGATGGATCCCTGGCCCATGAGCCGCAAGAGAAAGCAAATCTGCTGGTTAATCTCTTTGCGGCAAACTCCCGAATCGATGATTGCGGTAAGCAGCCACCGACATTACCCGTCTGTGACCACGCAATGCCTGAGATCCGCATCAGGCAGCGCGATGTCCGTGGTGTGCTGCAGTCACTCGACGTCCGGAAAGCCAGCGGACCGGATGGTATTCCAGCGGTGGTTCTTCAAAAATGTGCAGCGGAGTTGTCTCCAGTGCTGACGCGTCTGTACCGGATGTCATACATCTCGGGTACAGTGCCATCGGCTTGGAAGGAGGCGAATGTGCAGCCGATCCCCAAGAAGGGGGATCGCTCGGACCCAGGCAACTATCGGCCCATAGCCGTCACCTCAGTGCTGTGCAAAGTGTTAGAGCACATAATTAACAAACAGCTCATGCGTCACCTAGAGGATCATTCCTTAATCAATGACCGGCAATACGGATTCAGACCGAAGCGGTCAATGGGTGATCTTCTGGCGTACGTTACCCATCTTTGGGGTGAGGCTATGGACAAGCATGGCGAGTCACTGGCAATTAGTCTTGACATCGCCAAAGCTTTCGATAGAGTCTGGCACAAGCCGCTTCTTTCCAAGTTACCAGCCTTTGGTCTGCCTTCCGGACTGTGCGACTGGGTGGCTAGCTTCCTGCAGGGGCGCCGTATTCGCGTCCTCTGTGATGGTCGAACTTCGGAGTTCCTGCAGGTAAATGCTGGTGTGCCGCAGGGGTCCGTCTTATCACCCACTCTCTTTCTTCTGCATATCAACGACATGCTATCCACTGGCAGCATTCATTGCTATGCAGACGATAGCACCTTACACGGGAGTTATCACGGACATCCTGCGGCCAAGCAGTCTGATATCGCGGAAAGAAGGCAGCTTCTCGTCAGTGAACTTGACCGGACCCTGAACCTCGTTTCACAATGGGGCTCTGAAAACCTGGTTGAGTTCAATGCCAAGAAGACGCAGGCATGCGCGTTTACAGCAAAGGTATCTTCTTTCCTTCCCCTTCCAACTCTTCAGAGCACGCCACTGCCACTACAGGACAATCTCAATATCCTAGGTATGGATGTTCGCTGCAAACTGAACAACAAAAACTACATCGAGAGTATCATCAAAACAGCCTCACGTAAACTCGGAGTCCTGAACAAAGTGAGACGTTTTTTCACGCCGGAGCAGCGGTGTCTTCTCTACAAGACACAAATTCGCTCTTGCGTGGAATACTGCTCGCATCTCTGGGATGGCTCCGCAAAGTACTTACTAGATGCTCTCGACAGGTTGCAGCGACGTGCGGTCCGCATTATTGGGAATCCTGAGGTCACTAACACCCTCGAGCCTTTGCAGTTGCGTAGAGATGTGGCATCTTTGGCGGTTTTTTACCGTCTCTACCATGGTGAATGTTCATGAGCTCTTCCAAGTAATCCCACCCTCTCCTTTCCTATATAGGACAACACGTGCAGGACTTAGATGCCACCCGCATCTTGAATCCACTTGAATCCATGATAAAATAGTTGACGTCCTTCACATTATCTAATGGATGCACTAATGCGCTCAATCATGTCGGCACGCGTTCACCCTCTCCCGGACCCCACACTCCACCTTACGGATAGCTGTCATTGATGTTTACATTATTTCGCGCCAATTTGTACAACTGAGTTGTACGATAACTTTGCTTACGTGCGAATACTATAAATAGAAATATTCAATAATTTCACCTATTGACATTTTTTTGATTAGAATCTCTTATAAATGTATATTTTCTCGAAGGAGAAATACATAAAAATAATTATTTAAAAACGAAAGAATGCTCATAACTGCCTGAATTAAATAACTCAAATTGTTTAATTTTCCTTCAACATGCCTGCTTTCTTTAGAATATTTTCGTTCGTGGTAGAACTAAACAACTCAATTTAGCTAATTCATTTCATACTCAAGTAATCAGAAGTCACAGTTGTTCTTTTATTTATAGAGTTAGTCATTTTTTCTTATAATATTTAGTGTTCAATTAAACATATCTATTTCTTCAATTGAAACACGAAAATAGATTTATTTTTGGATTGGATTGAGATATAGGAATGTTTGTTAGACCAAAAGATGCGGCACATTTTAGGGTTCTCGAAAATGGTAAAAGGTCAATTTGGCCAAAATCGGAGTTATTTAATTCTGCCATTATACCGACGATATTACTGATTTACATAGTTACTTTATTGCAAAATACAAAATGACGACACAATTGGCGAAGAGCGTCCTCAGTCGGTGGGCACATAAATATTTATGAGCTACGTGGGGGATAAAACAGGCCGTGTTTACTCACTTTTAACCGATTACAAAAAGGTAAGAGGTTCAGAAGTCGATAATTCAGATGTATCTTTGTATGTCAATTTGGTGAGCTATATTTTCTGGGCCCTCGTCTTTTAGAGATAATTGATGATTACTGGACACGTTTTCAGACTATAAGTAACTTATAAACCTAACCTACATAATAATGAGCCTATAGAGTGACTTCCAGGCTACCTTTGGATGGACAAAAGCAAAAGAGATGACAGCCTCCGTGGCGTAGCGGTAGTGAACGCGGCCGCTACGCAGGAGGCGCGGGTTCGATCCCCGCTCAGTGCAAATATTTGTGTTCATGAAATATGAGTATTTGCATTGGTCTGGTCGTGCCTCGGAGAGCACGTTAAGCCGTCGGTCCCGGTTGCAATAAGAACATCTATGGCAGTCGTTACGGGTAGTTGGAGTCTTAAAAAATCCAAAAAAACAACGGTCTAGCTGCAAGGCTTCGATATCGCCTAATGTTATCATTGGGCTGTGGAGATCAGATGGCAATCGCTTCACGAAAAAAATATCGAGATCTAACCAAATCTGTAGTTAAGACTAAAGCGGACCCCAGACTCCGAGCTAAAAAGCTTCGGATGCGACTGGGAATTAACGCTAGGATGAGAGTGAGAGATGATCGTACCATTATTTTTATTTAAGTCAGTCAGAGTCAGAGTCAGTGCACGTTTCATGGTGGAAGGTAATAATTATGAGAATAAGGGACTTAACCAAAACACTAACATATGCAAACCACGTTGGTTGACGCTTGCAAAATATCCTCACCCTATTTTAATCGTATTATCTCGTTCTGCAAAAACCTCATGTTTTTCCAGCCATGGTATTCTATATAAGCATTCTTAATTTAACTGTTTGTAAAAACAATGAGTTGTGAGTTAAATAATGTAGAAAGAATAATGTAAAAAGATGATGGGAATGAATCAATGAACGAATGAAGGAATGAATGAATTTATTTGCTCATTATTATGAACTAGCTTTTGCCCGCGGCTCCGCCCGCGTGGATGTCGGTTATCGCGACCAAATATAGCCTATGTCCTTTCTCAAGGTCTAATCTACCCCTATACCAAATTTTATCAAAATCGGTTCAGTGGTTTTGGCGAGAAAGCGAGACAGACAGACAGACAGACAGAGTTACTTTCACATTTATAATATTAGTAGGGATGTACAGTTATTGTGCTGTACATTCATTCAGCAGCATAATGACTGGTAAGTATCCTACTAAATCTACTAAATATTAGTGTGAAAGTTTGTGAAGATCGAATGGATGAACGAATCTAGCCGAAATTTACCAAAATGTACAAGGAGAGAATATAGTTTGGAATAATAATTAGCTTATCACAGTCCACTGCTGGACATAGACCTCTCCCAATGTTGGAAGGCTTTGGCCTACTGTTTCTACTTTGGCCAGACGGGTTGGTACAGGGCTTTAATTCCAGTTTTCCTTCTCTCGCAGCGATAAATCGTCTTTGTATTTTTCCGTTAGTCGCTTCTTACAACACACTTCGGATAAGATGGGGTGGTCATGGACCTCTTAGCGTTAATTCCCAGTCGCATCCGAAGCTTTCAGCTCGGAGTCTGGGGTCCGCTTTTACCAGTCTTAACCACGGATTTGACAAGACCTCGATATTTTCCGTGAAGCGATTGTCATCTGACCTCCACAACCCAATGTTAACATTAGGCGATATCGAAGCTTTGCAGTTAGACCGTTGTTTTTGGATTTTTGAGGGCTCCAACTACCCGTAACGACTGCCATAGATGTTCTCATGGCAACCGGGACCGACGGCTTAACGTGCTCTCCGAGGCACGACCAGACCAATGCAAATACTCATATTTAATTCACACAAATATTTGCACTGAGCGGGGATCGAACCCGCGCCTCCTGCGTAGCGGCCGCGTTCACTACCGCTACGCCACGGAGGCTGTCATGACAGGACCATGGCCCACCTGCTAACGTGTGCAGCATGTCCATCTACCTGTACACCGGAGGACCTAATGAGTGCCTCCGAGAATGCGATTCAGGTAGCAGCATACTGGGAAAATAGAATTTGAGAGTAGAAGTACCATCGATTCGACTGAATGAATGAATGAATGGGGTGGTGATACTTGTATTCTTTCACCGTCACCCCACGGATAGGTTAGGCTACTTTTATCTCTGGAATAGAGATATCCCATGTTTTGCTGGAATGATATGAGAATTTTACGCGGGTGCAGCCATGGGCATCAGCTAGCAGTGATATATAACTCTCGCCCTATCTAATGAAATGTGTTTCTACAATTCTAAAAAGCCATAAAAGTTAAATCAACGTTTACAACTTACGACTCTTCAGTAGTGAGTAAGTCGTAAAACTTAGAGCAACTTAATCTTTGAATTATGTTTGACAAGTAGCTGTTGAAGTACGTTGTAAAGAAACTATTTTCAGTTACATTTTAACGCCTTAACTCAATGACGTATTATTATATAACATGGCGGCTTTTAAAAATGACGCAAAAATTAAGTATAAACAATATAGTTATTTACAACACCAGGGGAGTCACACTCGTGCTGCCGAGAACAAAGAGATTCTGTACCGTTAGCACAGAAGACAAACCTTTGGTCTTACCACTGACAGCACAAAACCTCTCCAGTGAGCTCTGGCTGGCCCTGTTCATCGCCGAGAACACAGCACGCGGTTATTAATAGCCACCGCGGTATTCTGTAGGGCGGAGGTATTCCCGAGTCGGACTGCTCTATTAGGACGGAAATACCGTCGTGTCCTCCTCTCCTCTTACTCCTCTGTCCCTCCTACTCCTTCTCTCCTCCTCTGTCATCATCCTCTGGTCCTTATTCCAATTGTCTAGGGTCAGCTTTCCAATCAATTGCGACGAGGCTGAACTTCGAATTTTTCTGTGAAGCGACTGCCATCTACCCTCTAAGAGACATAGATGTTTTAACTTCTAAATATAGACGCCCTATAGCTCCTCACTCATAATTAGAAGCGTTGGGGTGACGCGAATTGCTCATTACAACACCCTGTGTACGTACCTATTAGCGTTCCCCTAAGATTTGCAAATTACGTAGACGGGGGTACCGGTCTGTGTGTGAATAATTATTCTTTTTGAATGAGTTCGTGTTGTTATGTTGTTATTTTTAACCGACTTCGAAAAAGGAGGTTCTGAAATCGATGATTTTTTTTTGTGTCTTGTTCAGCAATTTTGAGGATTCTTTTTCTTGATTTTTAGTTGTGTGTGTGTGTGTGCAGGGCACTGCGATAGGTTAATTGATTGAAGAAGATATCGGGTATAACTTTTTAATAGCCTTCAAAATAAAAAGTACAATAATTCCTCATGCCTTCGATAAATTAGCCTTGTGACTACCGTCTCCCAAGGCTTTTTACTGCTAAAGGAGATACGAAAATTAATCTCAAGTTTTTACAAAGAAAAGTAATTGCTCTTTAAGTACCTCAAAGAAAGGAAAGTTTCAGTTGTTTTTCAACAAACTGATCACTTTATGAGTTACTAGCTATTGCACGCGGCTCCACCCGCGTGGATGTTGGTTATCGCGACCAAACGTAGCCTATGTGTTATTCTGATGTATAAGCTATATTATTGTAAAGTTTCATTGAAATCCATTCAGTAGTTTTTACGAGGAAGACTAACAAACTATCATCCATACTTACAACCTTTCGCGTTTATAACATACTAGCTTTTGCCCGCGGCTCCGCCCGCGTGGATGTCGGTTATCGCGACCAAACATAGCCTATGTCCTTTCTCGAGGTCTAATCTACCCCTATACCAAATTTCATCAAAATCGGTACAGTGATTTGGGCGTGACAGACAGACAGACAGAGTTACTTTCACATTTATAATATTAGTAGGGAAGTAGGACTAGCTGTCGCTCACAGCTCCGCTCGCTTGACATTCTGATTCCGTTATCGTGATCCACAGGAGTTCCTGGTTCCTGGGACAAAAAGCAGCTTTTGTCCTAGGTCAGACTATAAGTCGATCTCTGTTCCAAATTTTATCACGACTCGTTCAGCTGTTAATGCGTGAAAGAGTCACGAATATTTAAGTACAGATCTCTACAAACTTTCGCGTTTTATCGTCAATACATAACGGGGCTAGAAGACCACTTATCCTAATAAAAATCTGTTCATAATTCAGTTTTAATATAATCTCAACCTCCTAAATGTCAAAACGGTTACGATGTCAATGAGATTTGGAAGATTTTTTAGGATTCATGCGTCTGTTTATGTGTGTGTGTATTTTTTAGTGTACGGTTTTGGTCAGACAAACAATCTTGCATATGTTTAATCACAGTTGAGATTTGACCAAAATTTGCATTAACCGACATTCAAATGGGCAAAATGGACATCATCTACTAATAAAGAAATATGTCGATCAAGACGTTCATACATACTCGTACATACCAGGAAAACATAACATCCTTAAGTTTAAAAGTAATTACTGAAGCCTCGTTGTGTTCTAATGTTCATAAAAGGTAGAACAGCCATTAGGCTTGGATTAAATAACGTTAATATCTTTTTGAATGGATGGGTATACCGTAAAGAGTTTTGTAATCATAACTGAATTTGCTCTTTATAGGTTTAGAGTGCATAAAGAAACAGGTCACAGGTATCGGCTAACTACCTGACAAGTTTGCATAGCAACACAAAATAATTGATGATAACTAGTTCGTCGTTTACTTTCTAACACCACATTATGGTAAATAAAACCGGCCAAGTGCAAGTCGGACTCGCCCATGTAGGGTTCCGTAGCAGCAAAGGCGAAAATTGCGGTTTATGACGCATTAAAAAAACTAATCTCGTTAAAATCAATTTTCAGTGGAAGTTTGCATGGCAATGTCATCATCATCTGCATATAGACGTATTCTCCCGATTGCATCCGTGGCCAAGATGACCCCGGAGCTCAGGGTCCGCCTTCCGGCTCCTCCTTCTCCACTTCGCACGATCTTGGGCGTCCATGGTAGTGAGACCATTTGCACGCATATCACCCTCCACGACGTCAAGCCAGGACTTCTTTGGAATTCAATGGCAATGTACCTACATCATATATTTTTTTTAGATTTATCATTCTCTTGTTTTAGAACTTAGAGGGGGGGGGGGGGGGGGGGGGAGGACGACACATTCTTCCATTTTGGAAGTGTCTCTCGCGAAAAAAAAATATGTTAGAAACCTCAATAGCATTTTTCAATAGGTATAGATACCTATCTATAGATACCCACACGTATGGGTTTGATGAAAAAAAAATTTTTTGAGTTTCAGTTCCAAGTATGGGGACCCCCAAAATTAAATGCTTTATTTCAATTTTTGTGTGAAGTTCTTGATGCGGTTCACAGAATACATCTACTTACCAAAGGAGATGATTTATTTTCGGCCCATCAATACAACGACTTTTAAGTTTTTGTTTCTTATGTAAAACATCAAAGCGAGAGTGAGAGAAGAGAGAGACAACAGAGAATAGGGCATGAACAGTCATTGTACAATATGCACAAAATACGAATCCATTTATTATCATAATTGGACGAAGAATGTTCCAAAGTCTAACCGATTCACGATAACTTATTAAAAAGTGTTTTTTTTATTTATTGTATTTGTGAAAATTCTTAATATTTCACATGACAAGACGTTAGAATGTTGCCAGACATCTTCTTTACCATTACCATAGACTCAAATCGATTAAGAATACGATTGTATTCGATAAAACTTCAGGCACATAGGTATAGGTTTTCTCTTCAAATCTTCAATCTTACAATTCTCATTCCATATGACATTATCGAAAGTTTTTGCTATAAACGAATCTTCATAGAATGCGTTGTAGATAGTTTTATTTCAATGTGTAATTGAAATAAAACTATCTACAACGCATTCTATGAAGATTCGTTTTCAGTTACTTTATGTGTGTTTATGTGTGTTTATGTGTTTTTCGTTAAAAATAATATTAGCAACCGAAACTACTAATATTCCCGTTAACCCCTCCAACTAAGCTAAATTGCTTGTGCTAGGAGTGGGTTCACGTCGGTAGTGTAATGACCAGGATTCGAACCCGGGACCTCTCGATCGTAAGGCCGACTCCTTAACCACTAAGCTACCGACTTAGTGGTTAAGGAGTCGGCCTTACGTTACTTTATTATATACCTACTGTCATCATCATATTATACTCATTTATCCCCGGAGGATTAGGCAGAGTGAATTAACACCCACATTTTACCAATCATTGTATTAGGTCCCTTAATTTACTTAATAGGCTGTAATAGAATCCGTTTAAATATTTTTATTTCAATGATGTTATAATACAAAAGTCCATATTATTTACACTATGCCTGTATAAAAGTAAACACTCTAAACTATAATACTCTCAGGTTATAGCTTTACGAATACAAAAATACAACGTTAGGTTGGGCATTGCACTCTTTACCTACTTGGTTGTCGTCATCATTATCTTGGCCTTACCTTGGAGTCCCGGGTGCACCTTTTCCAGTCATCTGACCTCCACAACCCGTTAATGAAGATTATTTTAATTTAAAACTGATGTTTTATTTTTATTTTAAAGTATCAATCGAGGAATCGATTCCATGTGGTAAAAATTGTTAGCGATTACGATTTCATTATTTCGAATGGCAATACAATCCCAAAAGTGCCAAAAATTGTTTGACAGTTATTTTGTGATTATTTTGAGTGATTGATTAGTGAATTTTCTTGTTGTTCAATGTTCATTGTAAAAATATAGTATTATAGAATACAGATGTTACACAGGCAGCTGCTTTATAATAATAGCTAGTATTGAATAATATGGACGAGTGGAGTATTACAGTGTCTATAAGTGATGTAGTCAAACAATTCTAATGAATATACCAGCCGTGCCGCCAACCATCTTATTTCAGATGCATTACTGCAAATCAGTAAACAAAGCTACATATTTGGTCTAGCCAAATATGTAGCTATGACTGGTAAAGCGGACCCCAGACTCTGAGCTGAAAGCTTCGGATACGACTGGGAATTAACGCTAGGAGGAAGATAGTAAACAAACAATTACTAAGATAAACCAAGGTATTAGGAGAATGTATGTTATTTACATTAATTGAGTTTTCTTTCTGCTCATTTACTACAATCACTATGATTTGTATGCTTTTTGGACGACATACCTACCAACAATTTCCAAGAAACGTTTTATATACCTACTAGCTTTTGCCCGCGGCTCCGCCCGCGTGGATGTCGGTTATCGCGACCAAACATAGCCTATGTCCTTTCTCGAGGTCTAATCTACCCCTATACCAAATTTCATCATAATCGGTTCAGTGGTTGGGGCGTGAAAGCGAGACAGACAGACAGACAGACAGACAGACAGACAGACAGAGTTACTTTCACATTTATAATATTAGTAGGGATAGTAGGGATGTAAGAAATAAATATTAATATAATATGGTTTTGTTTGTTTTTATTTTATTGGATACCTACTTTCATTTCATAGTGTAAGTATGAATCATCATCTTAGGAATTGTGCCTAGTTGTAACCGAGGCTTTTACCGGCTGCTTGCTCCTTCTCTTTTATTCGGTTTGGAAATATGCCTTTTATGGCAGCGGCTGCCGTCTGACCGCCCAACTAGTAAGGATAATCCTGCTTTTCTACATCCGAAAAACATATAGACTGTGAAAAACGGCTCATGCGGGTTTTATCAGTTCGAGTCCGACATAACCACCTTCACTAGCTCCGGCGGATTTGAGTGGATTTCCAGTTGTTAAAAAGAAGGTTATTGCCCTATCCATCTTCTATTTATTCAATACATTGCATAGGACATGATTTTAATGACCTCTATTATGTCATACTAAATAATCAATAAAATTATAATTTTCTGAGATTGGCGCCATGACAGTTTCACCTAGTTTCACATTGATTTTAGTATCAGTTTTGATTTGGTTTATATCAATGTTCCGGTTAGACTAGCGAATAAGCAATGTACCATTGTAATCCCGATAAAATTACAAATAAATCAATACTCGTTTCATTATTGTTCTCCAAAATTTGTAGGTGGCCGAAAGCTCTAACATAAAAAATCGTCTCCTTTCAACAGCATAGGTCTTATAGTTTCGGAGAAAAGTGGCTGTGACATACGGACGGACAGACATGACGAATCTATAAGGGTTCCGTTTTTTGCCATTTGGCTACGGAACCCTAAAAACAATCGAAACTACCGTTGGATAGGGTACGGGCGGCCCGGCACGTGTAAACCTCTCCGAGTTGCCATTATGTCAATTGTCGTTTGTCAAAAAAATCACAAAGTATTCGCGCCCATATGCTTAAAAACATATCGACACCTCTGGGTTCAATTGGCGTATAAACCAAAATACGACTTTTCAGGAGAGCAAAAAAACGATTTTATTTTCAGAAAAAAAATCATAACTTTTTGATTTTAGAAGCTTCATAAAAAATTCCAAGGAGAAAGATTCTTAGAATTTGGGGATGAAAAAGGCTAAATCATTCAATCATATCTATCTTCTTTGGTTTGGAAGTTAGCATGGATATACGTCTTAGAAAATACCAATTTATGGTTTATACACCCCATGAAAATTGGATAAAAATTAACAGCTTACAGCTTATATCCAAATTTGGTAAAAAAAAATCACATTTACTGATGTAAAAGCACGTAGCTGTAGATTTTTTTGCTGTAAAAACTATTTACTTTGCACATCAATAGAATTATAATTAATAAAAACAATCTTTATACTGTTAGAATGTGTCAGAATTACATTAATATTAGTCTTACTACAGAATTATGGTCGATATACACGAAATTAAACTACCAGAAACGAAATTAACTTAGTTTTATTAAGTAAATAAAACAGATAATTATGTGTATTATAATTATGGCACAACATTATCAGTCATGATCAGATTATCAAACTGAAAAGGCAATAATTTAAATATTTTGTAGCTCAACACACAGCCATCTCTCCTTCACCACAACTTCCTCGTACAACAGATTGTCCTCAGGGTCTTTAATTCAGCGGCACTTGGACAGCGCCTGCGCCGTTTTGGCCCTGGAACGCGCCAACTTATAGTTATGATTTTGCCCCTCAGACGATTCCAACTTGTTATATAGCGGTTGCAAGTAGTCTCGTTTGGCCCTGGTTACCACTCTCCTGGTGGCGCGTTTTGCATCTTTGTACGCGTCGCGGTCTTCGGAAGATTTGGACGCTTACCACTTTTTAAGGAGAGCTTTCTTCACCCTGATCTCTCTCTGGACTGTGTCGTTCCACCACCAAGGTGTCCCTATCCTACTTGCGTCTACCCTTAGGGGCAGGCCAGACAGAAGAGACATAAGACGTGTGTCGCGTCGCTTCTATACATTTTGTATAGAAGGGATGCAGTAAAACAAAGGTCCGCGTCCCGTCCGCATCTTACGTCTCTTCTGTCAGGCCTGCGCCTTAGACGTACCGAACACCACCCTCCCCGCCTCAAGGATAGCTGCCTGAATCCTGTACCAGCAAACCTGTACTGGTTCGTCTACAGCATCAGCGCACTTGTCACCGATGGCTGAGACGAGACTTGGGGACTTGTCTTCGTCGAGCAACCACCACCTGATTCTGCGTTGGCCACGCTCGGCACGTCTGTCTTTGGGTTTCACGCGGAGATCCATGACTAGGAGACGGTATTGGCTAGTGAGACTCTCTCCGGGTATTACCTTGCAGTTGGCCACCCTGCTGATGCTGTGCCTCCTACTGAGTAGGAAAACGATCTGGGTAGCGTGCTCTCCGCTCTTGGAAGTGACAAGAGGTTCGGCTTTCTTTTTGAAGAACCTGTTCACGACGACAAGTTCGGGGGCCGTACATGTTCTGAGGATGTGCTCACCCTCTAGGTTACGGCTACCGTATCCAAAACCGCCGTGGACATGTCCAAACTCCCCGCACCTGTTACCCACATGACCGTTCGTGCAGTGGTTCATCATCATCTTTCAGCAGTGGTTATACTTTAGCAAAACCACCGTCATAACACGGACACTGTAACTATTTTTCTAAAATTAAATGGATTTTTGTAGAGTGAACGAAAGCGTGCAGTAAAAAATATTGTCATTTAATTTTGGACTTTAATACAAAGCAAAAAAGTCTAAAATTGAATACCATTTTTTGCAATGGATATGGTTTATACGTCCATATGTTATTTAAATGTTTGGATTTACGACCTCATTTTTAAATTACGTTTAAGTAATACATTTACTCGTCATGGCGTAAAATCCATTTACAGTCAACGCAGATCTTACGCCCCGGGTTGGTAAAAATCTTGGTCATAACGTCTTACTAAAAATTTAAAAAAGAAAAATTTGGCTGTTACATTAACATTTTATCTTTTTTGTGGTAGGATGATCTAAATTTTATGGGTCGTAAAAGCATTTTTTTTTGCGAATTTGAACATTTTAAATATACAGATCGATAGAGAAAAAAAATCTGAACTAAACGGTGTATATAACTCATTTTGGCCAAAATGGTTTATACGCCAATTGAACCCAGAGGTGTCGATATGGGCGCGAATTGCGCGGCAATATCTAAGTTCTGTAATTAGACTAGTCGTACTTTTTAGGGTTCCAACAACCCGTAATGACTGCCATAGATGTTTGTATGGCAACAGGGACCGACGGCTTAGCGTGCTCTCTAAGGTGCTTTTATACATACAACTATCTATACAATACCTAGGCAATGTATAGAATACCGAATTATACAAAACATATCCACAAAATACAATCAAACCAACAAAACTGACAAAACAATGAGGATCATTCACGTTTTTAGCTGAGTATGCAGATTTATAATGATTAAAAAAACAATAAACACAAAAATTATTTCAATCCGATCAAAAATGACGAAGATACAGCAATTTTAATGCAGTAATCTCAAAAACGCTCGCCGCCGCGCCAAAATATTGTGTGACGTCATCTGTTATGACAGCGTGCGCCGCCGCTATGGAGAGTATGAAGACTTAGGGCTCTTTTGGGTTAAGACTCCATAGCTGTTTTATTTCGTAACGTATAATTTTGAAATTTTGTACGGATTTTAAGTAATTTACAAAGCTTCTAATAATATAGTTTTTGTGCTATTTACTTCAATACTTTTTTTAATAAAAATAACTATTATCTATACCTACTTATAATATTATGAAACTGAAGAGTTTGTTTGTTTGAATGCACTATCTCAGGAACCACCGGTTTGAATTGAAAAGCTCTTTTTCTGTTGAATAGTCCATTTATCGATGAAGGTTATAGGCTATATAACATCACGCTACTACAAAAGGGAGCGAAGCAGTGTTCATAAATGTCAACAAATCGGGCAGACTTCCATACATCTATGTTAACATAGTAATAAAGAGGGAAGATTTGTATTTTTGTATTCGATTAAACTCAAAAACTACTAGACCGATTTCGAAAATTCTTTTACCATTAGAAAGCTGCATTATCACTGACTAACATAGACTTTATTTTATTTTCAAACAAATTAGGAATCCTTACTAAAACTTCAATAATGAAATCCAAGATGTAAAAAAATTACTTAAAATATTGGGGGAAGAGAAAAAAATGGGTTAAAGTAATGAGAAGAGATGATAAAACTCCTCTTTCAAGTGAAAGTGTTTTACATTGTTGTGAAGATCATTTTGACGTAAGTAGGTATTGTGTACCTATTACTATTAGAACTATCGAGATATTTACCATGTATTGTTTGGCATCGGCCCGGATTTTACAATCTTTAAACAAAATTAAATCTTATTATCAGTGTTTGAAGTTTATATTACCAAGTCACGCACAGCAGCTTGACGGCTGCATGACGCACGTCAAGCTGTCATGCGTGACTTGATAATATAAACTTTAAATGCTGTGATATAAGATTTATTTTGTTTAAAGATTGTAATGTAAAATCCGTTCTGATGCCGTCCGTTTGGTGGGGTTGGACCTTAATAGTAATGTGAAAGGCCATGAAAGTTTAAATACCTATATTGCGTACCTACCTATGTCTATACATGATAACAAAATTCAATCTAGAGATTATCCTGCAGGCGTATACTATATACCTACCTATTCTATCATTTTTGAAAGTTACAGACTTGCACCACTACGAATAAGTCTCCTAAATACTTTTGAAGTGGTCATGACGGCAATACCTACTTAAGTACTTCATCCCTACTTTATTATTATAATATTATATATTAAATATTTATTATAATATTATATTTTTATTATTCATTATTATTTTCTCTTTATTCATTTTTTTTAAACCTATAAATTACATTTTTAAATACATCTAAAAGAAAAAGCATATATTTAAAAATATAAAAAATAGTGCCCACCGGCATCGGGTACAGGGACCAAGCTGCCGGTGGTTAGGGCTCCAGGGAGAGGAACCTCCTCACAATACGTGCCGTGTCGAGGAGTACCGCCTTCTGCATCAGGCCCTTGATCCAACTATCTAACGCGAGCCTCTTAAGATGTTGGTCGAGGCTCTTGGCAATCAACCCGTGAGCCGATACGACTATCGGAACAACAATCGCCGAATCCACAGCCCACATGTCGACAACCTCGCGAGCCAAATCCAAATATTTTATTTGTTTATCTTTTTCGGCTTTCACGAGATTCTCGTCATGCGGGATGGTGATATCGACAATTATTGCGCGGCGCTCTGATCGATCTATCACCACAATATCAGGCTTATTGGCTAAAATAGTCCTGTCAGTGATGATAGATCGATCCCAGTACAATGTGACGCGACCATCGTCAAGAACTGGGTCGGGCACATACCTGTAATACGGCACTTCTGAATCTACAAGTTTGTATTTAAGAGCAAGTTGCTGATGGATAATCCTGGCTACTAGGTTGTGCCTATGCAAATACTCACCGTTGGCTAGACGAGAACAACCAGAAATTATATGCCTGAGGGATTCTCCGGGACGGTGACATGCCCGACAGATGTCAACCGTACCATCCTTCAGGATATATCTCCGATAGTTGTTCGTCATTACAACCTCATCAGTAATTGCACAGACAAAACCTTCGGTTTCTCCGAAGAGATCACCGAAACGTAACCAGGAAACAGATGCTTTTAAATCTATATCGGGCCCATATAAGGCCCGATAAAATCGTCCATGCAGCTCTTTGCTCCTCCATACCTCCTTGCGATCATCAATGCTGAGTATTGCAGGTTTGCGCCAGTTCTCTTTCGCAAGAGCGAGCGGGGTAAGACCATTGTCCACTGCCACTACATCCCGATGCACATCCACATCCACCTTGAGAAAATATTCTCTAAGGTTGTATATCTCGCGGTTGTGTAGATTCTTAACATTTAGAAAACCACGACCTCCACACTTCCGCGGGATATACAACCTCATTACTGAGGAACGTGGATGGTGCATTCGATATGCAGTAAGCAGTGTACGAACTCTTCTATCCAGGGCATCCAACTCAGTTTGAGTCCATCTGAGTATGCCAAAGGAGTAAGTTAGGACTGGTATGACCCAATCGTTATAGGCACGCACCTTGTTACCGCCCGATAAAAGACTGTTCAGTACTTTTTTCAGGCGGCAGAAAAAGCGCTCCCGTAACGATTGTCTCATACCCGCCTCATTAATACCTAAAGCCTGTGACATACCCAGATACTTGTAGGTATCGTTTGCAGAAAGGGATCTAAGTTTTGTGGAATCTGAGAGTTCTATCCCTTCAGATTCCACAATCCCACCTCGTTTTACCTGCATGACCGCACATTTATCCACCCCAAACTCCATCCTGATGGAATTACTAAAATTTTCCGTTACTTTTAATAATTCCATCAGTCGGAGGCTATTGGGGGCATACAATTTGAGGTCATCCATGTAAAGGAGGTGGGATATAACCTGACCACCTCTCCGCAAACAATAGCCTAGCCCTGAATCCTCCAATAAAGTACTTAGAGGATTCAGAGCCAAACAGAACCACAAGGGACTCAAACTGTCACCCTGGAATATACCCCGCTCAATCTTTATAAGCTCGCCGTCATCCCGAATATGTCGACACCCTGGATAGCGAAGAGCCGTTCTCCATTGCCCCATACATGCCTTCAAGAAGGTGCAAAGAGTTGTATCAACTTTATACAACTCAAGCACCCTCAAGAGCCATGTATGTGGCACAGAGTCGTAGGCCTTCTTATAATCTATCCAGCATGTCGCCATATCCTTTCGATTACGACGAACCTGCTGATTGATGGCCGCGTCAATAATAAGGTGCTCTTTAGTACCGCGAGCCCCACTTCTACATCCGTTCTGAGAGTAGGAAAGGATAGAGTTTCCAGTGATGTGGTTAGTAATTTTGACTCTCAGGACGGATGTAAGAAGTTTGTAAACTGTAGGCAGACAAGTAATCGGCCTATAGTTCCTGGGGTCCACGGCACTACCAGATTTAAAGAGCAGATGGGTGACACCGGTAGTCATAAAATTTGGAAGCGATCCCGATTCTAAAGCTGACTGGAATTGAGAAGCCAAACGAACGTGTGAGCTTCGGAGCCATTTTAACCAGAAGTTGTGTAGTCCGTCCGGTCCCGCAGCTTTCCAGTTCGGCAGCGAACGGACCACACAAGCGATGTCATCTTCTGTTATTATTACTGGCTCCATTGTTTCAATCGCTTCACACGATCGCTTGACCTCTCGCATCCAATCACCTTCTGTGTGAGCGACGGGAACCGACCAGATATTGCGCCAAAATGTATTTGTGGCGTCAATATCCGGCAAGTGCACGTCGTCCACAAGATCAGGTCGCTCCCAACTTCTATACACCCACCTTTCATCTCTTTGGAATGTGCGATTAAGTGTATATCGGTCACATCTTTTTTTGTACCGCTTTATGCGGTTTGCCCATGCATAAACTTTCTGCTTCAGGAAGTCGATGCGCTCTATGACTCGGGCTGCATAGTCACGGGGACTGATACCAGTTCCCGAAAATGCCCGATTCACAAAGCGCATGACTCTCGGGCGTGTGTTGCCCGACCTGAAGCAGATAAGCTTGCCAATGAGTGCCCTGGCCTCAGCGATACGACACTCAATTCTACACTGCCACCTCGGCTTCCCTGAATTAGGTCGAGTAGTGGTATTATTCATTATTATTATTATTATTATTTTTTTATTTATATTTATATTTTATGTTTTATTTATATTTATATTTATATAATTTATATATATATATAATATTATAAATGCGAAAGCAACTCTGTCTGCCTGTCTGTCTGTCTGTCTCACTTTTACGACTAAACCGCTGAACCGATTTTGATGAAATTTGGTATAGAGGTAGGTTAGACCTTGAGAAAGGACATAGGCTATGTTTGGTCGCGATAACCGACATCCACGCGGGCGGTGCCGCGGGCACAAGCTAGTCCCTACTAATATTATAAATGCGAAAGTAACTCTGTCTGTCTGTCTGTCTCACTTTTACGACTAAACCGCTGAACCGATTTTGATGAAATTTGGTATAGAGGTAGATTAGATCTTGGGAAAGGACATAGGCTATGTTTGGTCGCGATAACCGACATCCACGCGGGCGGAGCCACGGGCAAAAGCTAGTTTTATTATAAAACTTAATACCTTTTCCTTTTCTGAACCTGTATTATACTAGCTTCAGTTAGGTATTTCACGTCATTTCTAACGTGGTTTATTACTCGCTTGACAACACAGTAGGTACAACTTTCGACAGAACATCATAAGGTAGGTAAATAAGTGGGTACAAGCGTTAGGACGAACTACGTATATTATAAAGTATTTTAAAAACAAACTGTATTTGAATAATCACCAAAGAACTTAAAACACAAATAAAGTACTAAGAAAAACCAATAAAATAGTACTAATAAATAGTAAATATAGTAAAAATAAAAAAATGAAAAATAGTACCAAAAAAATAAAAAAAATCCAATAAAATAAACTAGTCGATCCACGAAAGAATTTGTACTGACTGACTGGCGACTGCGCTAGTCGGGACGCGTTCATAACAGATGACGTCATCGTCTAAATCGCAGTGTAAGCGGGCGTTTTTAAGTACTCGTTAAGAAATCCCTAATAGCTTCGTCATTTCTTGACGGATTTTGATTATTTAAAAAATAGGATACTCAGAAAGGTATAGCGCACCTGGTATACTGATTAAAAATACAATATTCCATTATGTGATTCATCCTCATTACCTCCGACGCACACATACGCATAATCATTCTATAAAATACACACACACACACACACATAATCATTCTATAAAATACACACATACACACACACATACAGTAAAGACAACAAAGTCGAATAGATTTACAACCGCCTTTATTGAAATAAGACGGATAGCTAAGTGCCTGACAATTTATTTTATTGCGTTTGAAGTAAACATTGTTACATACATAGATATAGAGCAGGCTAGATGCCGCAAGTGCAATAAAACCGAACTTGTTGTCCGTTGTGTAAAGTGAGTGGGGTGGCAATGTGTACGATAATTGCCCCCTTTTTCGCGGTATGCAGAACAATTACGATGAATACGTGGAGTGCGTATCGATCCAACTCGTCTATCCGTAGCAATCCCCAAGGAACAATATGGGCACACTACAACACTTAGGTACACGGGTAAAGAGAAGTCACTTACCGCGCGCTGCTCCTTTGGTGATTTGTTGGTGGCCACCAACTGATCCAGGTGTCGGGATGCTTGTAGCACTTGCACTATAGTTGATGCTCGTGATGCGGTGAGCTGCTCAGACCTCCAATTAATACGAATGTCGAAGCGAGACTGGTGCGGTCGAGAGGTGGCGCGCGCGGCACTGCCAATCCCTCTTTCTCGAAATACCCGCATACCATGTTATCGCAAGTACCCTCATATTCCATAAGTTTTGCTCGGACAAACTATCGGATCGATAAGCACCCGCCACAACACGCTCCCCGCCTTGACAAGGTCCATAGCTAAATAGGGGGAGCTAGGTAATGAGGTAATTCCGATCTAAGCGGTTAAGTTTCATAAATGTAAGGCACTCTGATAATATTAATGAACCGTTACAGCAGATGAAACAGTAAATAGCGTAAAATGTATATTATTATTATAACCCAAGCAGATACCCATAGGGAGACCGATTGAGGCTTAATCACGAAATTATTTAAATAAATATTAAATTAAAATGCGGTTGAAAAATAAGTATTATATATTTAAATAAATTTTATTGGGTTGGCAACGGATACAGCTTAGTTACAGGACGTTTATAAATTCCGGACGCGGTTTTGACAGACGCGACTCGAACTATGCCATCTGTACCCGGGAAAACTTCGGTTATAATGCCGAGTGGCCACGATAAAGGTGGTACGTTATCTTGACCCAAGAGGACAATAATGCCGATCTCTATCGGACGATCAGGCGTACACCACTTCTGTCGAGTTTGTAACGTATTTAAGTATTCCACGCGCCATTTTTTCCAATAACCCAATACCAACTGATCCAGAAGCCTCTTGCGGTTTTTTAGATTAATACCTTCCTCTGTCAGTTCAGAAGAAGGCAAGTATGTAAGCGGACTGGACATTAAAAAATGTGCCGGTGTGAGCACCTCGGGGTGTGGGTCCGATGACAAAACACTAAGCGGTCGCGAATTCAAAAGGCATTCTATCTGCACCAATACGGTCAAAAGTTCCTCATACGTGAGAAGCTGCTTACCAATGACTCGGAACAAATGAGTCTTAACGCTTTTAATATTGGACTCCCACAGACCTCCGAAGTGCGGAGCTCGCGGTGGGATCATAGTCCACTTAATTTGAGTTTTGAGTAGTTCCCGCTTAATGTCCGACTGAACAGCTGAATTTAATAAAAATGAGTATATTTCATTTAGCTGTGCTTTCGCACCTATAAAATTTGTACCATTGTCCGAGTACATAACGGACACTGGACCCCGGCGTGCAATAAATCTTTTGAAAGCGGAAAGAAAAGCTTCTGAGGTGAGATCCGAAACGAGTTCTATATGTATGGCCTTAGTGACCAAGCATATAAATAAACATATATAGACCTTCTGCGAGCGTTGTCCTCTGCGGCGAGTAGGTACATACGCAATAGGACCAGCTAAATCCACCCCAGTATGCACAAAGGCCTTGGCATCGCGGACCCGGTATCCAGGCAGATCAGCCATTTTGGGCGTCGGGTGCACAGGATTTAAATGAAAGCAAGTGTTGCATTTGCGGCAGCGCGAACGAATAACGGTCCTACCATCCAATATCCAAAACCGTTGCCTAATAATGGACATCAATAGTCCAGGGCCCGTATGACAGTACGTATTATGGTAGTGATCAATTATTAAATCAACTACACGGTCATGTTTAGGTAGTAGTGCGGGATGTTTAGCTTCGTAGGGTAGGTCAGACTTTGAAAGTCTACCCCCGATTCGTAGGATTCCGTAATCGTCCAGAAAAACAGACAGACTGCGTAATTTTTTAGAGGGGAGTTCGCCGGCCTTAATCAGGTTCACCTCATTAGAGAAATGGATACTTTGAACAATTCGAATAACAAATTTTTCAGCGGTTTGAATATTTTGAATAGAGTCCTAATCTATTCGTAAATTTAAGAATACAAATGAATGTACGCAATAGCTTATTCCATGAGCTGATGCGATCAGCTATGGCAGCTAAAGCATGTGGTTCAGTCTTTGAAGTTTCGGCCACAAATGCCTTGGATTTCAACTCTGGTAATGTATCCCACTCAGTTGGGATGAATTTTAAGGGCCATTCATTTATCGGCTGATGAAGCCAAGTAGGGCCGTCCCACCAGAGCGAATGTGCAATCAAATCTGATGGCAGCATTCCGCGTGAAAGACAATCGCTAGGGTTCGTTTTCCCCGATACGTGGGTAAAACAAGCCGCAGGTAAATTTTCCTGAATTCTAGCGATACGGTTGCTTACGAAAACAGACCATTTATGGGGAGCTGAGTGAATCCACGAGAGAGCTATGGTGGAATCCGAAAAAGCGTAAACACCCTGAATAGGTACGCGAACGGAAAGCTTCTCTTTAACCACGCGAACAAGCTTGGATAGAAGTAAAGCTGCGACAAGTTCCAATCGCGCCAGCGTCGTAATCTTGGCGGGGGAAACTTTAGACTTAGCACATAAGAGTCGGACAGTGATATTACCATCAGGGTCAGTTATGTGTAGATAGATACAACAACCATAACCACTGAAGCTGGCGTCGCAAAAGGCTACAATATTTACCACAGAGTCCTTAAAAACTCCAATATGTCGCGGTATTTTTAAAGAAGAGAGTGCCGTAAAATCCCGGGTAAATGCGGTGAAGCGACTGACGATATGTGCCGGAGGTTCCTCATCCCAATCTATTTTAGCCAACCAAAGTTCCTTGATGAGGATTTTAGCGTACAAAACGACCGGAGCCACAAGACCCAGCACGTCAAACAAGCGGGCTACCAGCGATAAAATGGTACGTTTCGTACATTTATTTTCCATTATGACGGTAGTCAGAAAAAACTGATCGTCAGCGGGTTCCCAGGATAAGCCAAGGATCTTGAAATTATTCGAATTGTTGTCTACGGGCGAGAAACATACCGGCGAGCGATGAGATTCAGGCAACGTCTCTAATACAGCGGGCTTATTACTTGCCCATTTGATCAGATCAAATGAACCTATTTTAAGTAAGTCAATTAGTTCGCGAGATAATTCCTTTGCCAAAGGTATATCGGGAACTGAATAAACATAATCATCCATGTAAAACTGAGTTTCTATTAATTTAGAAGCCTCAGGGAAGCGGTCACTATGCTCACCCGCTAAATGACGTAAAGTGCGCATAGCTAAATAAGGACTAGGCTTTAATCCGAAAGGTAAATGCTTGAAACTAAAGGTGCGTACCTGTTCGGTTTTATTGAAACGAAATAAAATTCGTAAGTATTTCCTATGGTGCTCATTTACACCTACCCTCAAAAACATCTGTTTAATGTCTGCGGTCATAGCTACCGGGAACGTGCGAAAATCAAGTAATAATAAAAATAAATCGGCCTGTAAATTAGGTCCGACATGCAAAATATCATTGAGTGACAACCCTGAGTGAGTTTTCGCACTAGCGTCTAAGACCACCCGAATGGTGTCCTTATCCGGCCTAATAACGGCGTGATGCGGCATGTAGTAGCCTTCCTCAGTTAATTCATTATCAGGTACCTCAGCCAAGTAACCCTGAGCTATATAATCGGCGATGGTCTTATTATAATTTTCGCGTAGGGTAGGTACTTGAGCAAATTTTCGCTCGAGCGCAAGCAGACGGCGATGAGCCACTCCGCGAGAATTGCCTAGCTCAGAAGGGTCTCGTGAGAAAGGTAAATCGATAAAATATCTACCGTCCCTAAATAAAACTGAAGAATTAAAACTATTTTCGCATTCCAAGTCTTCTGGACTGATGATTCGTTGTGTTGGGATTTCCTCTAATTCGAAAAATCTTTGCAAACTCGAATCAATATCAGTAAGCGAGGTAAATGACGAAGAGGTAGGTTTCGTATCATTTAGACATGGAATGTCCCCCATGAGTACGTAACCGAAACTAGTCAATATGGCGGGCGGTGCGCGATTACCCGAATCGACCCTATCTCCCAAGTAAATATACGGAAATAGTTGAACACCAAGAACTAAATCAATTTCTCCCGGTAAATTCCAGGTTAAATCGGCAAGCGGTAAATTATCCAAGTAGGACAAATCATCATTTATTTTAATGTAATTAGAGGGTAGTTTATCCGTAATGCAGTCAACTACCAGCGCATGAATATAATATCTATTGTTAGGATTAATTCGAGACTCAATTGTAAAATGAATAAATCCATGTACGGGTCGCGTGGTCATACCAACACCTTGCAACGACGAATTACACAACTTAATAACCGGAATGTTCAAACGCTTACAACAATCCATGGTAATCAAATTATTTTGAGATCCGTTATCAATCAAACATCTAAGCGTCATTCGATTTTTATCTCGATTATTACAATGCGCGTATACTTGAGCGGTAGCTAGCAGTATAGTGTAATTATGTGGATGGCTACCGGACGTCAAGGCAATCGATTGTGTCTTGTCTAATGTGTCATCTTTTTCAGCGGCCTGGATTCGAACCGGCTGCGCCGCGGGCGCGGACCGCTTCTTGGTCGAGGAATCCGTATTATTATCATTTGAAAAATGCAATAACGAATGATGTTGCTTTTTACAATACTTGCAAACATTACGCGATTTACATTTGGTTATGGAATGAGATAGGCTCAGACAGTTCACACAACCACGTTTCGATTTAATAAAGTCAAACCGGGCTTGCGGTGATTCTAAGTTTTTAAAATGTAAACAATTAAACAGCGGATGCCTATCTATATTGCACAAAAGACACATTGAAGCCGTCTCGGAAACCGGTTCGTTACTCGCGATGAAAGCTTTAGAATTACTAACACTAGCTCTTGCGCGCGGCTCGACTTGTGAATTATTTTTATTCGACCTTTCAAGTACTTTGACATAATCCTGTATAAATGAGATTAATTCTAGGTAGGAAGGGAATTCCTTCTTGCTTACGCTATTTTCAAATTGCTGTATTGTTTGCGAATCAAGCTTTCGCAACCCACAATATAATAGAATAAAATCTAATAAGTCAGGTATGTCTAATTGTTTCAATGCCGCGACAGACGCCGAATATTTTTCTATATAGTTATTCAAACTGATAGCATTACCGGTGCAACCTTTAATATTAAAAATGTTATTAAGGTAATGCTCACCTAAACTGCGATTGTCCTGATACTTTTTTACAAGACTATCCCAAAGTATCCTATAGGTATCCCCCGATGGAACAATACCTGCCGTTATTTTTAACGCATCGTGCGTTAAATTGCTTATTAGGTATTGTACGCGCTGTGCATCCGTGAGATCGGCATTAAGGTGCACATTACTACGAAATATCTCAAAAAATATTGGCCAGTTCTCTGTCTTTCCGTCAAAGGTACGTATGGGAATTGGCGGCAAGTGTATCTTAGATTTTTTATTATCGGCTGTAGATGCCGTTGTATTATTTGACCTAATGAGATTCCGCTTGTATTTGATCGTGGAGTATAAGTCCTCAATAGAGCTCAAGCTGGAATAGTCTGGCGGGGTACCATCAATTGTAAATTTTACCTCATTAATTTCATCAACTATTGCTTCAAATCTGCTGTATTGCTCAGTAACGGATTCAGATTGCGAAAGGAATAGTTCATTAGAACGGGAATCATAATTGGAAATATTTTTGCATAATAAATATATCCGATCAATTCGTTCGAAAATCGCTTCTTTTTTAGCCGTTAGCTGTAATAGCTTGCTTTGAAGTTTAGCAGTAGGCATTTTAAAATTAGAATTGGATTAGGTACTAAATAATTTAATTTGATACTAAATAAAATAATATGAAATTTTTGCTTAAATGCGAAATTTATAATGCGGGTAGAAAATTTCTATATTAATCAATATGAATTTTTTTATTAAATGCGGAATTTAATAAACGCGGTTGGGAAATTTTATGCACTAAGTAGGTATGTAGCTGATAACCTATCCTAGGTTCGAAGGGACCATAAATGGGGTGGCAATGTGTACGATAATTGCCCCCTTTTTCGCGGTATGCAGAACAATTACGATGAATACGTGGAGTGCGTATCGATCCAACTCGTCTATCCGTAGCAATCCCCAAGGAACAATATGGGCACACTACAACACTTAGGTACACGGGTAAAGAGAAGTCACTTACCGCGCGCTGCTCCTTTGGTGATTTGTTGGTGGCCACCAACTGATCCAGGTGTCGGGATGCTTGTAGCACTTGCACTATAGTTGATGCTCGTGATGCGGTGAGCTGCTCAGACCTCCAATTAATACGAATGTCGAAGCGAGACTGGTGCGGTCGAGAGGTGGCGCGCGCGGCACTGCCAATCCCTCTTTCTCGAAATACCCGCATACCATGTTATCGCAAGTACCCTCATATTCCATAAGTTTTGCTCGGACAAACTATCGGATCGATAAGCACCCGCCACTGTGAGTCATATCGTGGTAATGCGCAGGGAAAGAGATTTATGAATCTTAACATATCAATTGGCATATTATTAATTTAACGGCCAGTAACGTTGAATGTAGACGGAAGCCCGGGAAGACATGGATAGCTTGAGGGACACGCTGGGACAGGTGACTTGTGGATCACATAATATCTTTTTGTAAGTGTGCAAAGCTAAGTATTCGGGAATCAACGATGGGTGTGTCGGGCTCGAACCGACTAAAACCATATCGACACCTCTGGGTTCAATTGGCGTATAAACCAAAACACGACTTTTCAGGAGAGCAAAAAAAACGATTTTATTTTCAGAAAAAAAAATCATAACTTTTTTATTTTAGAAGCTACATAAAAAATTCCAAGGGGAAAGATTCTTAGAATTTGGAGATGAAAAAGGCTAAATCATTCAATCATATCTATCCCCTTTGGTTTGGAAGTTAGCATGGATATACGTCTTAGAAAATATCAATTTATGGTTTATACACCCCATGAAAATTGGATAACAATTGACAGCTTACAGCTTATATCCATATTTGGTAAAATTATGTTCAAATTTACTGATGTAAAAGCATGTAGCTGTAGATTTTTTGGCTGTAAAAACTATTAATTTGCACATCAATAGAATTATAATTAATAAAAATAATCTCGATACTGTTAGAATGTGTCAGAATTACATTGGTATTACTCTTACTACAGAATTATGGTCGATATACACGAAATTAAACTACCAGAAACAAAATTAACTTGGTTTTATTAAATAAAACAGATAATTATGTCTATTATAATTATGACAACATTATCAGTCATGATCGGATTATCAAACTTAAAAAGGCAATTATTTAAATCTTTAGTAACTCAACAAACAGTTATCTCTCCTTCACCGCGACTTCCTCGTACAACAGATTGTCCTTAGGGTCTTTGCCTTTAATTCAGCGGCACTTGGACAGAGCCTGCGCCGTTTTGGCCCTGGAACGCGCCAACTTATAGATAAGCTTTTGCCCCTCAGACGATTCCAAGTTGTTATATAGCGGTTGCAAGTGGTCTCGATGGCTAAAAACCAATCCCACCACTCTGTTAGTCCACACTCAAAGTCAGCTCTGCGCATCATCTCCATTAACAGTTTCTCTCGGGACAAGGCAGATACTTTCTAGTCCCTGCCAGAACACCCGTTGTGATATCCTGTGTGTGCAGGAAACTCACAGGGATGCTTGCCAGAGTAGACCATACATCTCTGGACTATCCTTATCGCCGTCGACACGATAGAAGAAGAAGAAGTGGTCTCGTTTGGCCCTGGCTACCGCTCACCTGGTGGCGCATTTTGCATCTTTGTACGCGTCGCGGTCTTCGGCAGATTTGGACGCTTGCCACTTTTTAAGGAGGGTTTTCTTCACCCTGATCTCTCTCTGGACTGTGTCGTTACACCACCAAGTGTCCCTGTCATACTTGCATCCACCCTTAGACGTACCGAAAACCGCCCTCCCCGCCTCAAAGATAGCTGCCTGAATCCTGTCCCAGTAAACCTGTACTGGTTCGTCTATAACATCAGCACTCTTGTCACCGATGACTTTGAATGACCACCTGATTCTGCGTTGGCCACGCTTGGCGCGTTTGTCTTTGGGTTTCACGCGGAGGTCCATGACAAGGAGACGGTGTTGGCTAGTGCGACTCTCTCCGGGTATTACTTTGCAGTTGGCCACCCTGCTGATGCTGTGCCTCCTAGTGAGTAGGAAATCGAACTTTCTTTTTGAAGAATCTGTGCACGACGGAAAGTTCGGTGGCCGTACACTTTCTAAGGATATGCTCATCCTCTGGGTTACGGCTACCGTATCCAAAACCGCCGTGCACATGTCCAAACTCCTCACACCTGTCACCCACATGACCGTTCGTGCAGTGGTTTTAGCTAAAGCAAAACCACCGTCATAACACGGACACTGTAATTGGTTTTTTAATTTTTAACATTTAATTTTAGACTTTAAAGCAATGTCTATAAAATTTAAAATTAAATGGCTTTTTGTAGAGTGAACGCAAGCGTGTAGTAAAAATATTGTCATTTAATTTTGGACTTTCATTCTATAGCAATAAAGTCTAAAATTGAATACCATTTTTTGCAATGGATATGGTTTATACGTCCATGTTATTTAAATGTTTGGATTTACGACGTCAATTTTAAATTACGTTTAAGAAATATATTTTCTCGTCATGGCGTAAAATCCATTTACAATCGACGCAGATTGTACGCCCCGGGTTAGTAAAAATCTTGGTCATAACGTCTTACTAAAAATTTAAAAAAGAAAAATTTGGCTGTTACATTAATATTTTATCTTTTTTGTGGTAGGATGATCTAATTTTTTTGGGTCGTAAAAGCATTTTTTTTTGCGAATTTGAATATTTTAAATATACAGATTGATAGAGAAAAAAAATCTGAATTAAACGGTGTATATAACTCATTTTGGCCAAAATGGTTTATACGCCAATTGAACCCAGAGGTGTCGATATAGTGTTTCATCACGCCTACCTCTTTTGCTAAGGAATGAGATACGCTCTTGATGACTCTTGAAGTCAACATAGGCCACCCAAACAATATGTTTTTTAGGATCAAATCCCCTTTTCCCCCATAGAAAGGTGAGCTCGGAAATACTTCGAGCTGGTAACCTTGATCTGTATTACCCCGCGTTTACATACTGCCGCTCGCATTGCTCATCGTGTTGCCGGAAATATTCGCGCGATTAATGCCCTAGCATTCACACACTCCCATCATCGTGTTGGTCCGCATTACAGTATTCGCCCTGCAATGGAGACGGACGTAAACGTATAGAGGACAACGCTGTAGCAGTGTACGCATTATGCTTTTATAGTACAGCGAATTAATTAAATAGATTATTAATAAAAACTATCACTTTCAACTACTATACACTTTCCGTAGATCGATATAAATATTTTTTAAAGTAAATATTCGAGGAGCAATAACGAAAGTGGTGTTTACCGATTAGCGCCATCTAGCGGTCTCGTATAGTTCATCGCGCTAGTATTGCCGCTCCTTTGACTCGCGCCGCCAAGCCGACATTCGCAGCAACATACGCGGCAGTACTCGCGGCATGACGAATATACCATTCACACCACGTCTCTGCCCACTTCTCTCGCCACTTCCCTCGCTCTGCCGCGAGTATGTAAACGCAGCTTTAGTTAGGGCGACGACTAGCCTTAAATGAGCCCATCAAACCCGCGCTTTTATTTATTTATTTATTTATTTAATAATTATTATTACAATTGTTTACATAAATTTAATAAATTTATCCTGTAAACCCAGATAGGGTTTGTGTAGGATAAACAATTTTACCTTATTTATATATCATTTTTTTTTTTGTCACTAAGACATATAATTATTTACACATAATAATGTGTTTTTTTTTTTTTCATTTTGTTCCAACCTCCGTAATAATAATTACGGAGGTTAGAACAAAATGAAAAAAGTAGGTAGTTATAATTTAAACCTAAAGCCTAAAGGTCGGCTCGCGCGGTGATCAGCTGTGGTGATGCGGACGCGCGTCGCACAGCCCCTCACCAACACAAGGCACGCCCCTGTGCTATACGGAATGTTCCAATTCATGCGATCGCCGATTGTAATATTTTTTCAATATTGTTTTAATATTACGTGCTGTTATTTTCTTTTTTATTTCCTGTGGTAGCTTGTTTATTAGATTGGGTAATATGTACTCAGAGGTTCTTTTGCCGTAGAAAGGGGATTGGGTAATCTAGTATGGACAGTGGCGTCCTTAATTTTTGCAGCAGCCATCAATCATTTTTATACCACTTCATTGTACTGTGTTAAACACACGTACAAATGTCATTATTTTCATTGTAAGTAATATCGGAGCTACGATATACAGGGTGCAACATTTCGACTTTACCTTGAAGGAAAGTACCCTCATACTAAAGATAGCGAATTTTACTTAAAGGAAACATTACCTTATTTTTAAAAAGAAACAAAACTGCATTCAAAGACTTTTGAAAATGCCACACCCGGTAGTCGAACCGACTAATATCTTACAAAACTTTCTCTTTCATGGATTTCCTTTTATTTAATTTACCATGTTTTTAGAGAGATTTGATCCTTATGATCGACCCTGTCGATTGATGCAATAAAAATACAGGATGTTATTTTTTCGAATTGTAGTCGGTTCGATTATAAGGCGTGGCAAACGATTTTTCAGCATTCCTTAAATGCAGTGCTGTTTCTTTTTTTAAAACACACTAAACTGTATTCAAAGTTTTCTGAAAATGCCACACCCGGTAGTCGAACCGACTAAAATCTTTCTAAATCTTCTATTTCATGGATTTCCTTTTATTTAATTTACCAAGTTTGTTAAAGACATTTGATCGTTGTGATCGACTCTATCGATTGATGCAATAAAAATATAGGGTGTTATTTTTTCGAATTGTTCGATTGTGAGACGTGGCAAACGATTTTTCAGCATTCCTTAAATGCAGTTCTGTTTCTTTTTTAAAAACATACTAAACTGTATTCAAAGTTTTCTGAAAATACCACACCCGGTAGTCGAACAGACTAAAATCTTTCTAAATCTTCTATTTCATGGATTTCCTTTTATTTAATTTACAAAGTTTGAGAGATTTGATCCTTATGATCGATCCTATCGATTGATGCAATAAAAATACAGGGTGTTATTTTTTATAATTTTAGTCGGTTCGATTACAGGGTGTGGCATTTTCAGATAACTTTGAATACAGTTTAGTACGTTTTTAAAAAAGAAACAGAACTGCATTTAAGGAATGCCGAAAAATCGTTTGCCCCGCCCTATAATCGAACAATTAGAAAAAATAACACCCTATATTTTTATTGCATCAATCGATAGGGTCGATCATTAGGATCAAATCTGTCTAACAAACTTGGTAAAGTAAATAAAAGGAAATTCATGAAATAGAAGTTTTAGAAAGATTTCAGTCGGTTCGACTACCGGGTGTGGCATTTTCAGAAAACTTTGAATACAGTTTAGTATGTTTATAAAGAAGAAACAGAACTGCATTTAAGGAATGCTGAAAAATTGTTTGCCGCGCCTTATAATCGAACCGACTACAATTCGAAAAAATAACACCCTGTATTTTTATTGCATCAATCGATAGGGTCGATCATGAGGATCAAATCTCTCTAACAAACTTAGTAAATTAAATAAAAGGAAATCCATGAAATAGAAGGTTTAGGAAGATTTTAGTCGGTTCGACTACCGGGTGTGGCATTTTCAGAAAACTTTGAATGCAGTTTTGTACGTTTTTAAAATAGAAACAGAACTGCATTTAAGGAATGCCGAAAAATCGTTTGCCCCGCCCTATAATCGAACAATTAGAAAAAATAACACCCTATATTTTTATTGCATCAATCGATAGGGTCGATCATTAGGATCAAATCTGTCTAACAAACTTGGTAAATTAAATAAAAGGAAATTCATGAAATAGAAGATTTAGAAAGATTTCAGTCGGTTCGACTACCGGGTGTGGCATTTTCAGAAAACTTTGAATACAGTTTAGTATGTTTATAAAGAAGAAACAGAACTGCATTTAAGGAATGCTGAAAAATTGTTTGCCGCGCCTTATAATCGAACCGACTACAATTCGAAAAAATAACACCCTGTATTTTTATTGCATCAATCGATAGGGTCGATCATAAGGATCAAATCTCTGTAACAAACTTAGTAAATTAAATAAAAGGAAATCCATGAAATAGAAGGTTTAGGAAGATTTTAGTCGGTTCGACTACCGGGTGTGGCATTTTCAGAAAACTTTGAATGCAGTTTTGTTTCTTTTAAAAAATAAGGGAATGTTTCCTTTCAGTGGAATTCGCTATCTCCAGTATTTAGAGTACTTCCATCTAAGTAAAGTTGAAAAATACCACCCTGTATAGCTAAGTCCCGATATAGTTTAGAGAAATTTGTCCATAGTAACTTTTGATCACTTTATACTGTACTTTCATGTTATACCAATTTCATTGATGGCCGCTCAATTCCAACACGACGCCAACATTACCCAACCCCCTTTCTGTACCTGGGTATTGTAAGACTTCGATTGGAAATGCTTCTTGTAACTATGGCCGAGTTATTTGTTTTGGGAGTTTGTATTTCCGTTCTAAAGTATTGTTCCACCAGGAGACTAAATTCCACTTTCTGATGTATTGGTATGACCTCACAATACTTAAAGAGTCCTAGTGGATTATCTATATATTTTCGTTTGATTTTGAGTGGTACAATCAATTTAAGTAACCTATACTGTAAATTAAAGATTTGGTCCAGGTAGGTCTTGTATGTACGTCCATAGCTACTCAATCCATATGAAATAATACTTTCCACCAATGCTTTGTACATAATCAGTAATACGCCAAAAGGAATTCTATGTTTGATTATATAAAATTTTGCCAATATCGCACGTAGTTTGCTACTGACCCTATCAACGTGCTTAGACCAGTTGAATCTGTTATCTATCACCAGTCCGAGGTATGTAACATCCGTCACCTGCTCCAGGTAACGGCACTCCGAAGTACAAGGTGCTTGGTTATTATGCAGGCAGTCGTGACTGTGGGCTGTGATTCTGACACCGCCCTGACAGGGATTAGGGTTGTGACTTGAGTGGATATGGATGAGTTTTGTCTTGTCAGCGTTCAGAACCAAGCCCGCATCGTGCGACCACTTACAGATGGTTGTAAAGTCTTTCTCAATTTGTTCATTCGCAGCATTTAGGTCCCTATTAGCAGCCATTAGACAGGTGTCATCCGCAAATTGAAACACAGTGCAGTGCTCAATCACATTCTTGAGGTCATTCACGTATGCTAAGTAGTGCAAAGGACCGAGAACTGATCCTTGAGCAGTGCCTTCAGTGACCTCAACACTGTCACTGACTGCTTTTCCGATTCTCACTTGATAACTGCGGTCGTTGAGGTAATCTTTACACCATTCAAGTAAGGGGCCTCGAATCCCACTGATATCTAGCCGCTGTACCAACTGGTCATGTCTTAAGGTATCGAACGCTTTGCTGTAGTCGATAAAGACTAGGAGTACATGTTTCTTATCATTCAAGCAACTATTGACCATATCAGTGAACCTAGACAACAAAAGCGTTGTGCTTTTCTTTGGTTGGAATCCATACTGTTGTGGACATAGGACGTTGTTGGTCGCATAGAAGCTTTGAATGATCTCACATACGTACTTTTCGACTATTTTGTCCAGCACAGGCAGTATTGTGATGGGTCGGTACTTAGAATAGTCTAGAGCACTGCCGCCCTTGTGGATAGGTCTGACAATACCTGTCTTCAGAAATTTAGGGTACCGTCCTTTCTCTATAGTGGTGTTTATGAGTCGAGCGATTGCATCACTTATTTTATCCGACAAACGTATGACGTCTGTGGCTCTAATACCGTCAATACCTGGGGCCTTACAGGGATTCATCTTTTTGATTAATTTTTTTACGTCAAGTGAACATGCTTTTTTAAGGAATATCGATCTGTCGAGTGGGTTAGTATAATCTTGTTCTTTTAATAATTTTGTTTTACAAGTAGGTATAACTAATTTTACATTGTTCCGGAATTGACTGGCAAAGCTATCTGCAATTGATTTGTCGTCTCCTGCTGAACTAAAGGCATTCAAAATTATGTCATCAATTGATTTGGTAATACGTCCGGCCATACTATTTATCATTTGCCACAGTTTTTTAGTATCCGTTTTGTATTTAATTATTTCTAATTTATAGTATTTATTCCTACTCTGGTGTATTATTTTGTTTGTTCTATTTCTAATCTTATTATATTTTAATTTCAACTCTTTGTTACTAGTATCTTTAATCCATTGACTGTAGAGTTCGTCTCGGTACTGGCACAAATTTCTAACGGTTTTGTCCACCCAGGGATAGAAGTCCCTTTTTGATACACGTAACTTTTGTTTGAATTCCGATTTTTTGTAACAAGTGTTAAATTGTTCATTTATGTACGAATAAATGTCCTCTGGGCACATCATATTTACAATCGGACTCCAATCTATTTTATCCAACATACTATTTAATTGATAATTATTGTAACGCGTGACATGAATTGGATCATCCCGTATAGTTTTGCTCGAGTGCAGCGTAAGCGCAGTCACTCGGTGGTCCGCTAGTTTAGTGCCGAGTACTGCGGTGAATGCGTCTCTCACGCGGGATCGCACAAAAATGTGATCTATACAGCTTTTCGTTACTATAGATTTCTTCTTTCGTTTAATGGTTTCTATCCTAGTGTAATCAGTGATACCGCATGAGAGGCCATGACCGCTCATTACATTTAAGTATGCTTTTTCGATTAGAGTATCAGGCGTTGTTGTCGGTTTCAGTGTAATATTAATATCCCCGAGTAAAACCAAATCGCCCGTAGGGAGATTATTAAGCATACTGTCTAGCTCGGATACAAATAAATTCTTATTCAATCCCGGCGGTCTATAAACTGCACACAGTGCTACAGAGTAAGACGAGTTCACTGTTATTGAACCAATGATGCATTCGTAATTTATTGGGGATGCGATACTGCGAGTAAATTTGTGTTTCTTTTTAATGTAAACTATAATCCCTCCCCCCTTCCGACTTTTTCGTAGTTCCGTGTGCATCATATAGCCATCGAGATTATAAAGCGATCGGATATTGTCGGATATATTAGCTTCGGTGATAATAAGTACATCAATTGTCGAGTGACTAATAGCAATTAGGTGTTCTAATTTACAAAAATTTTTGATCATGGATCTTATATTAACATGCATAAATGACAAATTATGAGGACTATTCGGTATTATTTTTTCATATGAGCAGTAGTTTACACAACTGTATAATTCTTTTACGTTATTATTATCTAAATCAACTAAATCCATTTACTATAGTGGCTATGTAGGTAGGTAATCTTTCAGTAGCATAAGTATCACATTGAAAATAGATTAGTAAGTATGGTGGTTTCACTTACTAGGACTAGCCGAAAGCAAGGATTGAATATCACTTTTCGACCTTATATTGTAGACCTTCGATTTTTCATTTTTCCTCACTAGAACTCGTGACTCCTTAAACCAAATGAACTTGAAGGTACCTTTTAGATCCTGTTTGGCTTGCCATAGTAGGTTCTTAAAGTACGGAGTGAGTGCTTCCCTTATGTAAATTTTATCCGACGCTGCTGTTCCCGTTGTGTTTGTTAGGATGTCCCGTGCCAGGATGGTATGTTCCCGCGCGGAGTTTATCATAAGTTGCCGAGCTTCCTCACTTCTAAGTTTGACTATAACAGGCCCAGGCCCCGTCTTGCGTGCTGCAAGCCGCTTAATGGAGATGATGTCTTCCTTAGGGGTCTTGATCTTGTCGGCGATATTATCAGCAAGCTTGGGGAGATCTACATCAGCTGACGCCGGGATACCCGCTATTTCTAGCTGGTTGCCATGTCTCTGCTGTTCTACTTCATAGCTTCGCTGTTCCAGGGTTTCAATTCTGAGTTCCAGATGCTTGTTTTTGTTTTCTAGGTAGGTAATTTTCTTCTCCTGGTCCTTTAGTTTTGCTGTTAGGGCATCAAGTGACTCAGCAAAATCATCTACCTTTTCGCTACAATATTGCACCGCGTTAGATACTGTTCTCATTTCTTGCGTCACTATGTTGCTCACCTCCTTTTTCAGGTCCTGTAGGAGCTTTTTGACATCAAAGGTGTTGGTTGCTGAGGTGGTGTACTCGTCTTCATCCTCATCTAAATCATCCAGCATCAGAAAGGACTTACGTCGTGACGAGTTCTGACTACATTCGTTGCACGTCCATTCCAGACTTTCGGCCGCCTTAAGGGCTGCAAGTTGCTTTGTGGATAAACCTGTGCACACGACAGTTGCATGCACTATTTTTTGGCATCGACCGCATTCTAGAACTGAGCTTTTCTTTGTGATGAGCTTTTTACAATTATTACAATTCACCATTCTGAAGGTATTTATAAGTAATTAAGCAACGTACTATAGAGACTACCGCGCTCGGTGACAGATAGAGCCAGAATTACGAAGGCCGAAGACAGTTCGCGTCATCTAGCGTAATCTAAATCTGTGGTTCCTCTGTTGGATGTGTTGGAATGTTGAGTGAAATAATCTGCCACAGTTAATCTACATTTTACATTCACTGGGAGGTACGGAGGTACGGGGGTACGCGGTATGCTCGTCTGGGTTATTGTGTTTTGGTTAATAATTCTCCGGATAGTAAGCGGTTACCATACTACTATTACTGTTGTAAATCGCTCTATTTTATAGTAACTTAAAATTTATTAATATTTTATTTTTTATAATTTGTAATAAGATAAGTTGTAATTTTAAAATACAAAAAGTGGGTGTTTAATACTCTTCTGACTATCCCTTCAGAGATTTATGAAAGCACGTACCTATATGATAATTTGCAACCGAGAGCAAACCTAAAAGCACCTCGTAGAGCACGTAAGCTGGGTCCACATTTGTATCATTTGCCCGATCCGATCACTGTATCCGTATCGGCGACGCGTATCATGATCATAATGTATATATCAGTGATACGCGTATCATCACCCGTCCACATATGCGATTATGATACGCGTCGCCGATACGGATACGGTGATCGGAACGGGCAAATAAGCCGTCGTCGGTCCCGGGTGCCATTCGATATCGATATCGCCAATTGGTTGTGGAAGTGAGATGACAGTTGCTTCACGGAAAACATCGAAGGAAGTTGAGCCGCATCACAGACTGGAAAGCCGATTACAACTGAGTTGAGACAATATATCGAATACACAGCTGGCAATGTATGAAATGTTATCAAATTAAAAACTAAAATCCGACTACTGCAAAATCACGCTCCAAAGGTAATTAAACAAGAAAATATCAAGAATAGCCGTGGTCGTATGCCACTTACTCTAACAAACCAATACATTCTTCAATAATTCTTGTATCCACCATTATATTCGTCTCTTCCATCATAAAACAATCTCACCGCAGAAATGCTGTCATTTCCGAACAAAACGAGCCGAAAACGTCCTTAAGAAACTTCATAAACGTGATACAGAAAAACGATGAAGCATTACATATCGCCAGACACGTGCTATGATATATTCCCGGATCGTTTGCGTAGGTGGGAAGTCTGAGAGTATTTCGTTGTATCGCCCCGAGCCTGCCCACACTTTTCCCTTGTAAGCACAAATTTCCCCGAGTTAGAAATACTTTAGGCGCATATGATGTATAGTTTTGTCGTTAATCATACAGTGACAATCAATTACGTATCAAATATTGGTTTCGTTATTTATTTTGAATAGGTTTTTAGGGAAGGAACATATTTCATGTTTAAATAGAGAACTAGTAAAGTGACAGGTATTTTTGGGGACCCCCAAAATTATTGTTTTCATACATGCTTTCCGGTTTTAGGTACTCTTGACATGTCCTTTCTTTCTTCAAAATAAATAATAATAATAAGGATAAAATTTTATTGTAGGTAATAAACTTATAGCTGATTTCTGAAAGGCCTGTCAATTCATTGATCAACTAACACTGCTGTTAATTTAACATGAATGTCAAATCAATTAGTTTCTGAAACGTTGATCAGGCCAAAATGTACTTCGATTTGACATGCGGTTTGTTGGTAATTGTGGCGACACTGTTCATTTTTGATCATTAATTAATTCTTATCAGTCAAAACGGCCAATGTCCGGCATATTGGCAGTTTCCAAAACGGATAAAAAAATATTTCAAACTATCATTGTTGACAAAGCGGCTTAACAAGCGTTTCGGGAACAAAGAATGGCGGTTGACATACGATTCTCGACTGAAATGAAATTAGACATTATATTAACTAACACGATAATCAAATTAAACTATTTAACTATTAAAAACTAACTATTTATATGCTTCTAGCAACCCAATTGCTACTTGACAAGAGATTTAACAGCCGATTAGTTAATTTAGCGTTGTTCAGCTTTTCGGAAACTGGGCGTTAGTTTAATAATAAGCCCAGTTAATTAATGAATTTTAATTACAAGAAACGTCCTAATTATTGTCGTGTACTTATAAGTGAGGACACAACACACAACATTACCTTGAAATTGGAGGAAATTGTTATGTCGTAGCCGCAATAAGGCCGACGTGGTTTCCCATTCTCCGGTACTCGACAACAATAACACGACTAGCAATCCTGTCTTTAAGTTTTGATTTTGTAAAGTGTCATAAAGGGAAAGGGATAACTGACTTTAATCGAATTAATTATAGAGGAAACCATGCTTTGGATTTAGTTTAAAAAAAAAAAGAAAAACCTATTTTAAGCAAACTCTTTTAACAAATAGAATAGACACGCATTGATTAGACGATTGGGCGTTAAACGACCAATCGTCTAATCAATGCGTGTCTATTCTATTTGTTCTATAAAATCATCATGCTCATCTTTCTAGCCTTTTCTCAATTCAGTTCCCGTGAACTTTTCGAATAAGATAGGAAAAAGAGAAACGACTCAGGTGGCACTTGAAGTTGACCAGTTGACAGTTGATCACCAGATCAGAAAATCCCGCCTGTGTTCATTGTTTCCGATAGTTATAACAACCGGGCCCGACAGTTTAGTTTGCTCTACGAAGCACTGCGTTAAAATTGGTTGCTAAAACTGGTCACCCATCCTTAAATTGACCTGGCTAATACTGCTTAGCTTTATATTTATAGATAATATAGTAACATTTATTATAGTATACTAAAAAATAACCAAAACCTATCTCTTTCAATATATAAACAGAATTTTAGGGCATAAATTTGAAGTTGTGTCTGTCCCACATAACGACCACACTCGGGGGAAATCTAGGCACGAAATGAGCCATTCCACACTCTGTACCAGGTAATGTGAGTTTGACGAGCTGGCACGTCACGTGTTGTGTCTGTGTGTGTGTGTATATGTGTGTGTGTGTGTGTGTATTGTGACGTGTGTGTGTACATTTGATTTATGTCCCTGGGGCGTTAATTATTGGTCGTGTTTACAAGTTTATTGTTTAGATGTTGGATGAACATTTGTTACGACTACATTGAAAATGTAACTACATATTAGGGGAAATAGTAGGAAAAAGATGGTAAACAAATGTGGGACGTATTTAATTGTTGTATGTACAGTCAACGACAAATTAGCTTAACAAATTTTTGATTTATTGATCACCACAGCCGTTAAACCGATAATTGACTGAATAATGGATGTTATTAAGCGCAGTTCAATGACTAAACGTGACTTGTAAAATAAAAAATCTTAATATTCTTCTGTCTCTTTCTTGTTCTTGATTTTTGAATAAATAAATGAAATTCCATCTTGAAAATTGTCGCTAGCTAATATTAGCTGCACAAACGACACAGAAGACAACAATAGGTTTTTTGTTACACATTATAGAAATACGTTTTTCGGTTGCTTCCGCCGCTTCTGCGTACCTACCTAACGGGATTCATAAAAATTATAGTGTTAATCAACTTTTGTCGTTGATTGCACAAGTATCAAGAATAGCCATAGTATAATTTGCACACTATCCTAACAGTGATAAGATCTAGTCACGCGTGCAAGTGCTCAACGAGATGAGATGTGTCAGCGTGCGTGCTTATCTGCGCCCGACCACTTGAGATTGCACACAGTACTTCACTGCTTAGTTAGGACGCATTGACATGGAGTTTTGAGCTATATAGTCCTATCTTATCGAGGTCTAGCCAAATATGTAGTTAAGACTGGTAAAGCGGACCCCAGACTCCGAGCTGAAAAGCTTCGGATGCGACTGGGAATTAACGCTAGAATGAAGAAGAAGTCCTATATTAGTAAGGGTAAGGACTAGTTAGAAAAAAAGAAAGATATATTTTTATTCTAAAAAATGAAAGAAAGAATAAAAATCAAAATAATATAGGTAATAACAACAAATAATAATTAAAATAATACAGTATGATAATACAATACACAGTAACACAGTATAATTTTCTACACACACATGTACAGAAACGTTACAAAAACATGAGAATAAAGAAAATCTTTACTAATTTTATAAATGCGAAAGTAAGTCTGTCTGTCTGTTACGCTTTCACTCCAAACCATAGAACCCATTTTGATGAAATTTGATATAGGGGTAGATTACACCTTGAGAAAGGACATAGGCTATGTTTGGTCGCGATAACCGATATTCACGCGGGCGGAGCCGCGGGCAACAGTTAATCTACTATATTGTGACAGCTATTTATTGATTCTTCTATATATTGCTAAACTTGCGTTTATAATATTATCTGGATAATCATTGATCTACATGGGCATGGGTTTATTTGCAATAAAAAAATACATATCATAAATGATGTATTTAATGCGGTTTTTAGCGCACATTTGCATAATGCCACTCTCGCGTAACCTTTTTCAGAATATATAGCCAGTATTTCTTTCCTAAACACTTAAAAAAAGCAATAAAAAGTTGTTATCTGGGCTCAAATAGCTGTCGTTGGCTGAATGAGGCGTCACCCGTGACGGAGACAAATTGGCACCACTTCGTACTTAATTCATACGCGATGGCCTACGTAGTACGCGGACAAGTGTTGCCATGTCCTCGAACATTATTTACCCTGATATGTAAAGTAAAAATCTTGAAAATCAACAATAACTTGCAACATGTTTCGTGTTTTCTTTCATAATTATTTGTTTCAATTTCAGTTTAAAGTGAAATGTACCCACACTTGACTTTAAATTACCATCGATCTGATGGACTATACGTACACAGATACGTATGCCTAGGTCGACCATTATATATGGTTGATATATAGGTACCTTTTGGTTGATATAGGCTTTCATATTTCAATGACAGTTTATCAATGAATGTCGAGAAACATGATAGGTACCTTCATTTATCAAAAATGCAATTTAAGGGTGAATTTCAACAGGTCCATTAAAATCTTCATTCCGTGGATTTTTTTTACCTTAAGTTTTATAGTTAAAACAAATCGCGTTTATTATAGGTTTTAATACTATATGTATTCTTGCTTAATATCTAGCAGATAACTAAAAAAACTAACGAGATATACAAGATCAAAAATTACGCGCCACGGCGATGATACATGCGTGCGTGGCAATGAAACAAACGTCCACGGTCATGAAATAAATATACCAAGGGAATGAAAAAATCAACCATGGAAATGAAAATACATAATATAAAACATAATATTTTATATACCTACTTACATGAGTAATTATACTTACATACAATAAATACAAAGGGAATTAGGCAATTGTGTATGGACAGTGGCGTCATTTATTTTTTCAGCGGTACTGTGTTAAACACGCGTATGAGTGTCGTTATTTTTATTGTAAGCAATATCGGATCTGCGATATACAGGGTGAAACATTTCGACTTTACCTGGAGGGAAACTACCCTCATACTAGAGATAGCGAATTTTACTTAAAGGAAACATTACCTTATTTTTAAAGGGAAACAAAATTGCGTTCAAAGATTTCTAAAAATAACACACCTATAGATAGAACCGCCTAAAATCGTCCTATACCTTCTCTTTTATGGGTTTCCTTCTATTTATTTTACCAAGTTTGTTAGAGATATTTGATCCCTAAGATTGATCCTATCGATTGATGCAATATAAATATAGATTCATCCGGATTTTATTCGGTTCGATTATCGGGTGTGGCAAGTGATTTTTTGGAAATCCTTAAACGCACGCAGTGTATTTTTTTGAGATTAAGAGAGTGTTTACTTTGCTGCTGCCCAACCTAGTTGGATCCTGGCTAGTTTTTTCTCGGAGTTGTTTTTACCGAGCTGGATAACTTATCCCAGGTAGATATTTTCTTGAACAACTTCGAGTGTAACCCCATCGGTGGCTGTCTGTCTGTCCCTGTGTATGCCTAAATCTTCAAAATTACACAACGGATTTAGAAGCGGTTTTTTTAATAGATAGAGTAATTCAAGAGGAAGATTTATATGCATAATACATGCATAATATTCTAGAGAAACACTGATAAATTTAGAGATATGCAGCGGGAACGGGACCAGAAAATATGGCGGTACGAAGTTCGCTGGGTCAGCTAGTATTGGATAAATGATACCGCGTTTGCATTGGAGATGTGGAGGGAAAGTACTTTAAATACTGGAGATAGCTAATTTCATTCAAAATAAACATTTCTTCATTTTTAAAAAGAAAAAAAACTGCGTTTAACGAATGCTGAAAAATCGCTTGCCCCATCCTGTAATTGAACCGACTAAAATCGGAAAAAATAACAGCCAGTATTTGTATTGCTTTAATCGATAGGATTAATTTATTGTTCCTTTTTAAAAATAAGGTTATGTTTCCTTTGAGTGGAATATATCTTCAGTATAATAAATAGAGTACTTTCCATCCACGCAAAATTGAAAAAATACCACTCTGTATAGATATAAACTAAATTATATCTAAGTCCTGATATGGTTTAGAGAATTTTGTTCATAGTAACTTTTGCTCACTATATACTGTAGGTACTTTCATATTATACCATTTTCATTCATGGCCGCTCAATTCCAAAACGACGCCAATTCTTTCAGATGAAAAAGAAATGGGAAATTAACAAATTAATATGATATACTTTTGGTAATATGCTATGGCAATGAGAACATAAGTTACGGAAATGAAACATCTGGTCACGGCAATGAGACTAAATTGTTTTACAAGGCATGGCAATGATTTTTTTTTCATTGCCGCGTTTTTTTCTTCATTGCTATAGCAAATTTTGACCACGGAAACCATGGAAATGAAAGCACGGTGGTGAAAAACGAGCAAAAAATATAATTTAACAAAAAATCTATTCATTATTCGAAGTAATAAACACTTCACTAAAATAGACAAGAGAAATTGGGTTCTATTGAATGTATAATCAAGAGGATAAACTTATTGGAATAGAAAGTTATACCTATCCACAGTAATGAAAGAAAAAATGTCCAGTAACATAAAAATGATAAACTTTTATTTATGGTGCCAAAACGCAGGCACGTGTGCACGTCCTTCCATGTCGAGCACTTAGGCGGCACCAATATGCAACGTTTAACGCTTATGAGGAAGGACACAAGTCGTTAGATAAAACAATATTCTAAAATATGTTTAGAACATGGCGATTAAAGGTAACTCCAGGACAAATGAACTTTTATTAACCATTCGTTGTATTGTCTAAATATTTGAATAAATGTATTTCGTAACAATACTTTAACTATTCACGTATCAAATAAAACTAGGTTTTAATTTAAAAAACCAATAGATTTTTATCAAATGAGGTATCACAACACAATAGGTGACGTGTGGACAAACACGGCAATGAAAAATTTCGAGGTTTAAATATTTTTTTTGGAGAATCTATCATCCTATTTAATGAAATATTTAGTGCTTCACATAGATCACTATATCACCTAACCAGAAAAAAATGTTAGAGTATTGTAACAATGATTTTTAGTACCGATTTCATCGATGCCACGCAATTTTTGGTCCCGGGAAATTCACCCTTAAACTTCTTTCAGTAGGTCTGTTTGTAACAGGTAGGTAATCTTCGAAACGGCATGGCCGATTTGGACGGTATTTTTACCATATATTACTGATGTTAGAAGACGTAACTTAGGCTACTTTTATTTCGGAAAAAATATAAGGGTTCCACGCAAAAAAGAAATACAAAGATAGAAGTAAATGCGGGTGGAGCTAGTACTTAATAAATATGATTCAAATCTTACCTCTTAAGTCTTGAGATTTTTTTCTACTTTAGTTATAAAATCCTGCAGTTGACATCCCTGACGCAAGCAAGCGAGGGTACGGAAGACCTTGCATAGAACTCACGTGCAGATGTTTCGCTCTGAATACGGTTAAACTAATAGCGACTCTCGTAACTTCGGAATAAAGTGCTAACTAGGTCGGCAACCAATGCGTGATCAATATAAAGCACTTGTTTTTAATACTACCTGTTGTCTGCGGCTCTGCCTGTGTAAAATACTTTTTCTATGCAATTTGCCTAATTTTTCTTTTAGGAAGATTCTCTTTCCTAATCGATTTGAATAGTTATCATAAGAAATGCTTCAAAAGGAGACGATTTTTTATGTTAGAGCTTTCGGCCACCTGCAAATTTTGGAGAACAATAATGAAACGAGTATTGATTTATTTGTAATTTTATCGGGATTACAATGGTACATTGCTTCTTAGCTAGTCTAACCGGAACATTGATATAAACCAAATCAAAACTGATACTAAAATCAATGTGAAACTAGGTGAAACTGTCATGGCGCCAATCTCAGAAAATTATAATTTTATTGATTATTTAGTATGACATAATAGACGTCATTAAAATCATGTCCTATGCAATGTATTGAATAAATAGAAGATGGATAGGGCAATAACCTTCTTTTAACAAGTAGAAATCCACTCAAATCCGCCGGAGCCAGTGAAGGTGGTTATGTCGGACTCGAACTGACAAAACCCGTATGAGCCGTTTTTCACAGTCTATATGTTTTTTGGATGTAGAAAAGCAGGATTATCCTTACTAGTTGGGCGGTCAGACGGCAGCCGCTGCCATAAAAGGCATATTTCCAAACCGAATAAAAGAGAAGGAGCAAGCGGCCGGTAAAAGCCTCGGTTACAACTACAATTCCTAAGATGATGATTCCTATTATACTTACACCATGAAATGAAAGTAGGTATCCAATGAAATAAAAACAAACAAAACCATATTATATTAATATTTATTTTTTACATAGGTATATAAAACGTTTCTTGGAAATTGTTGGTAGGTATGTCGTCCAAAAAGCATACAAATCATAGTGATTGTAGTAAATGAGCAGAAAGAAAACTCAATTAATGTAAATAACATACATTCTCCTAATACCTTGGTTTATGTTAGTAATTATTGTTTCTTTACTGATTTGCAGTAATGCATCTGAAATAAGATGGTTGGCGGCACGGCAGGTATATTTATTAGAATTGTTTGACTACATCACTTATAGACACTGTAATACTCCACTCGTCCGTATTATTCATTACTAGCCATCGATTTATATAGCAGCTGCCTGTGTAACATCTGTATTATATAATACTATTTTTTTACAATGAACATTGAACAACAAGAAAATTCACTAATCAATCACTCAAAATAATCACAAAATAACTGTCAAACAATTTTTGGCACTTTTGGGATTGTATTGCCATTCGAAATAATGAAATCGTAATCGCTAACAATTTTTACCACATGGAATCGATTCCTCAATTGATACTTTAAAATAAAACTAAAACATCAGTTTTAAATTAAAATAATCTTCATTATCGGGTTGTGGAGGTCAGATGACTGGAAGAAGTGCACCCCGGACTCGAAGGTTAGGCCACGATAATGATGACGACAACCAAGTAGGTAAAGAGTGCAATGCCAAACCTAACGTTGTATTTTTGGATTCGTAAAGCTTTAACCTGAGAGTATTATAATATTGTAGTTTAGTGTTTACTTCTAGACAGGCATAGTGTAAATAATATGGACTGTTGTGTTATAACATCATTGAAATAAAAATATTTAAACGGATTCTATTACAGCCTATTACGTGGGACTGGTGAAATGTGGGTGTTAATTCACTCTGCCTAATTCTCCGGAGATAAATCAGTATATGATGATGACAGTAGGTATGTAATGAAATAACTGAAAACGAATCTTCATAGAATGCGTTGTAGATAGTTTTATTTCAATTACACATTGAAATAAAACTATCTACAACGCATTCTATGAAGATTCGTTTATAGCAAAATACTTTTATTAGCAAAAACTTTCGATAATGTCATATGGAATGAGAATTGTAAGATTGAAGATTTGAAGAGAAAACCTATATGTGCCTGAAGTTTTATCGAATACAATCGCATTCTTAATCGATTTGAGTCTATGGTAAAGAAGATGTCTGGCAACATTTTAACATCTTGTCATGTGAAATATTAAGAATTTTCACAAATACAATAAATGAAAAAAAACACTCTTTAATAAGTTATCGTGAATCGGTTAGACTTTGGAACATTCTTCGTCCAATTATGATAATAAATGGATTCGTATTTTGTGCATATTGTACAATGACTGTTCATGCCCTATTCTCTGTTGTCTCTCTCTTCTCTCACTCTCGCTTTGATGTTTTACATAAGAAACTTAAAACTTAAAAGTCGTTGTATTGATGGGCCGAAAATAAATCATCTCCTTTCATTCAATACTTAAAGTCCACAAAAAAAAAATAAAAAAAAAAAAACATATAGACTCAAAGTTCAAAATTAAATGAAAGGAGTTTCATAACACTTTTTCATTCACTGTACAAAAAGTCATTTGATTTTCGACTTTAACAGCATTACTTCAAAGTTAAAAATTAAATGAAATATTTTCAATGGTTTTGCTTTAGCAAAATCCAGGCCCTGTTCTCAACTCATGAGTCCTTTTATTAAAGTAGTTCATATGGTGACCCTGTAATCACGAGCCAAGGGTGTCATGACTGTACAACAAATATCGACTCTAGCATTTAGACATAGAGTTCAAATCTCAACTATCTCACACGGCGTCATGAAAAAAAAAAATTCTTTCTACATAATTTGGATTTTTTATACATTTCATGATTTGATACAGGGTGCGTGATACAATTTCATTAGTAGGTATTATTTTTGGTACAAAACATTAGTTAACAACTCACAACTGTTGTCTGAAATGTATTCATAATTTTCCATCTCTATTTAATTACATTTTAATTATTCTGAGCCTTCATTAGTCGATTCATAACAACATCACAATGCGTTGAACTAAAGTGAAAAATTAATGAGAAGTAGGTACAATGTTTCTGCCTCATTCATCAACTTCAGATCTTAATAGTGAACCATTTTTTGTTCCAGACCCTTGAAGACCCGAGCCTTTGAAGACATCAATCAAAATGTACTTACGATGAGAAAGAAGACCTGATCGAAATAATGACAAACGTAAAACTAAAACTAATGTTTTTCCTCCTAAATTCATTACTGACAGCTGACATAGTTCACGCTCGTCCATACTCCGACACAAACACAACAGATATTGTAATAAAATATGCTAATAACAATACTTTTAGCTTACCCATCGATCCTAACTCTGATACTCTTGTCGTTGCTACTGATGAAGAGACAAGAGCTACTGATAAAAGCTCAAAAACTGATATGCGAGCTATGGTGAGCGCTGAACAAGACAGAGATGAAGCGTTCTCACAGAAAACTATAAAAGATAAAAAAAAAGTTCCAAAAATTACAAGCTCTGATACAGATTCCACAGACAAACAGTTAAACATATCAAGTAGTCTGTTAGAAGATATAATAAATTCAGAAACAGACAGAGAAGACACGATAACGGATATACTATTCAGACCTGAGTCTGAATTCGCAGAAGATATGCCTCGATTTGAGTTTTTAATCGCAGCGAAGATAAACGAGAGTGACTTCGGTAATAGGAATGTTAGTGAGAGTGAGAGAGACAGAAACAGTAGTGATGTGTTAAAAAAGGTGGACTATGTGGAGCTAGTGGAGGTGGACAAGCCTTCGAAGGAGAATAGAAGCGCGTACATGATGAACATCACTGGGCATGAAGTGGACAATGATTTGGCACCAGATACAAGTGAGTATGCTCATATGGACTAGTAAAATTTAAGTTTGGTAAAATGTGAGCCTATTGTAAGTACAAAAGGCTAAGAATTGAGTAGAGATAAGGTGGTAACAGAGCCTATTCGGGGCCCAAGCCAACCTCATCTGTAAGCTGGTACACTTGCTGAATTACAGACGAGGCTCAGGCACAGGCATTCCTCTCGGGTTTAAGTATTCAGATAGCAGCCGCTTCCGTAAAAATTAAGGTTATTTAATCCTGGAGGTGTAAGAGAGTGACCCCGGGTTCCAGATATAGGACTTGGATACAACCTGGATTAACTTTCGGGGGAAGAAATTAAGATAAAAGACATCCCCCCACCAACCGGCCGGAGTGTTTATGTCAGACTCGAACCGACTAAAACCACACGCGGTCTTGGGATAGAAAGATACCTAAGTACATAAATATTTTTTATTTTTTACTGTTCTTCTCTTCTATATCCCCACGCGTTTTACATTTTACTAAACCTTTATAGGTTCAAAGAAACACCTTTTTATTACGTAATTCTTTAATAAACATATTAAACATGTCCCGAAGATGCCTGTTAATTAACCCTAATCTGTGATCACGTCGGTGTCGAAACTCACTGGACTGGAACACTGCACAGGCCAGTGTTAATTTAGGGAATATGCTTCAACTTGAAAATGTACATCCCCATCGAAAAATTCTTGTGGGTCATAGGAGCGGTATTTCCAGGATGTAATGCAGCTTACCCCACATCCTGATTTATTCAACTTTCATAACGTGATTCAGGTACAAACACCTATCCATCAGTCGGTCAAGAGGTTGTAGGTTTAAATTCTTGGCATTACACTACTGACGTGAACTCACTCATAACAAGTAATTTAGCTTAGTTGGAGGGGCTAGGAACTTAAGTTAATAAAATTTCAATTACTAACATTGTTAACAAACGTAACATTCGCATTTATTCTGCATAATTTTCTGTATATCTATTGCCCCAAAGTTGCTAAAGTCAAGCCTATAATAATTTTTTATGGTTATTTGACTGTTTGAGCTTATTTTGAACGTTGTGTTTTCCACAAAACTGCGGGTTTTTTGTAAAATTTCTGTGATTGTGCGTGACCGCTGTTGTTCTGAGCAAATTTGTATGCAGTTCCCGAGGGACGCCCACGCCACTGAACTGGACCTATATAGAGAAACGTATATGTAAATCACATTGTTTCAGAATGGTTTTGTCTGGTAGCAGTGTGTGTAATATAAATAACTTCTTCATTGAAATAACAGTTTTTAACTGATTCTGTAGCTATTTATTTTGTCATTCATCCTGACGTTTTGGTATCTTTTATATTGTGCAGGGCAAATAAGTTTTTACTTGCAAATCCTGCCTATTGTTACCTACCGTGAGCACTAACGGTCGGGCTAACCAACAACAAAGTTAAGTTTGTTCCCGATCTAGTTTTGTATGAACTCCTCAACGCGCTAGTCCGACTCGCAATTTGAAGTTATTGAACTGTTGTTTTAGTTTTGCTTTTCTCTTCACTAAGAATTAATTGGGATTTCATGATTGCTTTTAAGTTAGTTTTTTAATACAAGAACCAGAAAAGTACAGCCTTTTTAGTAATAGAGTATTTGGTACAAAAATAACGAAACCGTTGAAAAATTTACACCTCTTTATCTCTGGAGAGGCATAGATTATGAATATTTAAACTAAGTTCGCTTGTGTTGTGTTTTGTTCTTACATAAAAAGGACTAAGTCCATTCTCGTTTATCAAGCACTATTTTCTAGATTCTCCAAGGAGCATTGAACGATTTGATCATGTCAATAACAGGCGAAAGTGAATAAAAAATTTAGAGTGTAATAAATAAGAGGTAGCTTATTTTTCTAAAAGGGAAGTATTTATTAAGTTTTCACCATACATAATATCGTTTACTTTGAAGTTTATTTTGCATCTCGGAAGAAAATTATTTCTAAAGGCTGTATTTCTCCAGTTATGAATCACTTTTCACCAAGTGGGCCTTGTGCTTGTCTGCGAATAAAAAAGACCTCACAATGACTAAATCAACATCCAGGATGGTACTTGAACTTGTGACAGCCCTTATTAGGGTAAATACTCTGATCAATTGAGCTACCAGAACCCAGAGAACCCTTACAGCGTCTTAAACAAAGAAAAAATTATTACCAACGTAAATGCGGACGTTATGAATTCATTCGAAAAACACAAAGACTCTCTTGCCCGCTTTTTTCGCTGGCTATACGAATTAATTGTGTCTGATTATCGATTAATTCTTCAACCGTATAATTCGTAGTTAGGGCACGTACAATCAATGCATGTAATGGAACATCGCAGAGATTTTCAATGCAGAGAAAAGTTGGTCCCACGTTTGGGCGCCAGTGGTCCCACGTTGGGCGCCAATTGGACGAATGCCCGGTTAAAGAGAATTATTTATTTCAAGCAATGTTGAAATTGAACGTAAGTAAGTTTCATTTAATTAGTTGTTGGGCATGTTTATGATTACGGATTTAAAGATAAAATGTTCGAATATGGAGTTAATAAAACCCGGTGCTATATTTGGAAGTGCTGTGAATGAATTTTGCTTTTATCTTAAGTACGTCATAAAGAAAATCTGTAATCAATCATCTTTTATTTCGTGAGCTTCTGACCTTTATATATTTTCGTACATAAAAATGTCTAACAACATTTTTATGGTATGAAAGGAGTAGAAGAGTTACTTATAATATAAAATACTATTCAGATTTTCCGAAAACTATATAAACTTTTGACTAGGCTTTTTTCATCACTAAGAGGTTATTTTGGCCAGACACTAAATTACCAGTCCACTTAACTTCAACTTCAAGTAGCTATGTACAAATATTTGAGCAATTTGAGAATGAAAGGACTTATCCCTTCTCTTTTCCCTGATGTCCTCGTTTTTATGCATCGCAAAGAGTAAGTAACTTATCTGGATTATGGTAAGTGCTGTACCATCAGAGGTTTGTAACCTTAATAGTATAAAAAACCGGCCAAGTGTGAGTCAGACCCACTCAAGAAGAGTTCCGTATCTAGCCTCCTTGAAATCGCGTTTGTAGTATGGGAGCCCCTCAATTATTTAGTATTTGATGTTGTAGCGAAAACAAAAATACATATTTTGTGGAAATTTAAACTATCTAGCTATCACGACCCATCAGATCGACAGACAGACAGACAATAGAGTCTTAAAATTCCTCTTTTATCGTTCGGCCACAGCACCCCAAAAACTAACACTAAGAATACATTTTTTAGACCCGTCTATCTAAGTCAGCTATAGCACTCAATACGCACGTACATTGACGCTCAGTAGGCATCTGAGAGAGAATTTTATTAGTATTAACATTCCCACCGGACGTGGAAACGTTCGTAGAATGAAGAGATTTTTGGCAGTTAGAATCTTTACTGTCTTTTCTAAGGAATTTTATGACCGCTATGTCCCCATAGATGGCTTGCTTAGAATTCATGAGATGTCAATGCATCAACACTCGCGAGTTATTGCTCGGGACAGATATCTTGGACTTACAATGTGCTCTATAAGGACGGGATATGTTTCTTGGGTGTCTTTTGAGGCTAGTATGGGGTGCCTCTGCGGTGAACGACCACAAATTCCCTCGTTTTGTCTCGTGATTTAGGTTCAAGATACGTATCCCGAGGTATTTCTACTGTTTGTTCTAAATGGCAACAGAATGATACAGAATAAACATACCTTTAAGCCATAATGTCCTTTATTGTGCGCATATAGTTACATGAGTATACTGATAAATGATATTTGCTAAGCATAAAACTTTGAGTCACAGTTTCACTACATATTATAAAACAAAGTCGCTGTCGCTATCTGTCCGTCCCTATGTATGCTTAAATCTTCAAAACTACGCAACGGATTTTGAAGCGGTTTTTTTAATAGATAGAGTGATTCAAGAGGAAGGTTTATAATATATGTATAATACATAATATTGTAGAGAAACACTGATAAATTTAAAGATAATACCACGCGGGCAGGAAATATGGTGGTACGAAGTTCGCCGGGTCAGCTAGTTTTCTATAAAGGACACGTCAATATGACTCTACCTACCCCTTCGGGAATTTACAGACGTAAATATACGTATGTGTACTATAATAGGCTACTAAATTGCAATGTCGTGTGATGTGGGCGTTGTTTGGTTTACACAGTGTACCTACAGACATGTTTGTTTGCGCTGCAGGATGTTCATTAAGGCCGGCTCGTTCTTGTCTAGATTTGTTATTCTCTGCTGGGTTCGCAATTTATGGTCTATTTTTGGTGTGTGTTTTTGTTTACTTATCTCCTGTCTTGTTATTTAGTCTGTTTTAGAACATTATTGAAATCTTCGACCGAGAGTTTATAATACACATTTCTAATCTATAGTTGATTTCTACGTGATGTTTATGCTCTGTTTAGCTAATAAGGCGGGTAGTAGGTATTAGCATTTTTCAACACTTAACGAGTAGAACAAAGCACTCCCAGTCGTAAATAGTATTGATGGGGTAGTAAACTAGTAGGTAACGAACGGGAAACACCCTAATTATAGAAGTTTCTCGAAACCTTCAACAGAATAGCTATCCAGTACACTAGTAACAACCAAAAGCTTTACAAGACTGTCAAGAGACGTAAGCGTACATACGTATCTTGGCCCCGAATATTGTTATGATGAATACAAACCTCTTTATCCTGTAATGCTCTAATTTCGTATTCTCCTCGCACTGCACACATTCGCTCTAACAGCATGTTCCTACATCTTGGTGCTTTATGTTATGATGTTGATAAAACGCCCTCTTTAACCTTCCTAGTCGATTCACAGCTTTGCTCCTTCTTTTTAAAGTATATTATTAATAAGCGATTTTTTTATATAGGACACGTCAATTTGACTTCACCTCGCCTGATGGTAGGCTAAAGGCAAAGTCTCGGAAAAGAGGGTCACGTTTATTACCTTTATAGACACGTACCATGTTACAATGATGGCACTTAGCTTTCAGGTGCTTTTTCACGCCCCGCTTTAAGGAACCGGGACTGTAGGAAGAGGGAAACACATGTACTTTCATTTATCAATAAAGTTATCTAATCTAATCTTATCTTATCTTATCTTATCTTATCTTATCTTATCTTATCTTATCTTATCTTATCTTATCTTATCTTATCTTATCTTATCTTATCTTATCTTATGTTATCTTATCTTATCTTATCTTATCTTATCTTATCTTATCTTATCCTATCTTATCTTATCCTATCTTATCCTATCTTATCCTATCTTATCCTATCTTATCCTATCTTATCCTATCTTATCCTATCTTATCCTATCTTATCCTATCTTATCCTATCTTATCCTATCTTATCCTATCTTATCCTATCTTATCCTATCTTATCCTATCTTATCCTATCTTATCCTATCTTATCCTATCTTATCCTATCTTATCCTATCTTATCCTATCTTATCCTATCTTATCCTATCTTATCCTATCTTATCCTATCTTATCCTATCTTATCCTATCTTATCCTATCTTATCCTATCTTATCCTATCTTATCCTATCTTATCCTATCTTATCCTATCTTATCCTATCTTATCCTATCTTATCTTATCTTATCCTATCTTATCCTATCTTATCCTATCTTATCCTATCTTATCCTATCTTATCCTATCTTATCCTATCTTATCCTATCTTATCCTATCTTATCCTATCTTATCCTATCTTATCCTATCTTATCCTATCTTATCCTATCTTATCCTATCTTATCTTATCTTATCTTATCTTATCTTATCGGTAAGGAATTCCTGGTATAAACGGCTATTATTCTCGCTAACACCTCCAGTTAAGCTAAATTGCTTTAACTAGAAGTAGGCTCATATCGATGCAAAGGCCAAGATTAGAATCTGGGACTTATTCTTCTTCTTCTTCATCCTAGCGTAAATTCCAGTTGCATCCGAAGCTTACACTTCGGAGGCTGAGGTCCGCTTTTTCCAGTCTTGTTGCTTTGGTTGATCTTCAATATTTTCCGTGAAGCGACTTCAATCTGAACTCCGCAACTCATTAGTGAAATCAAATAGTTACACTTTTTAGGGCTCCAACTACCCGTAACGATTGCCATAGATGTTCGTATGACAATCAGGGCCGACGGCTTAACGTGCTCTCCGAGGCACGACCGACGACGACACTGCAAATAACCATATTCATGCATACGAATATTTGCACTGAGCGGAGATCGAACCCACGCCTCATGCTTAGCGGCCGCCTTCACTATCACCACGCCACAAAGGATGTCTAGTGTCTAATCAGGGACTTCTTGATCCATAGAACCGACTTCTTAATAATTGTATGTGATTGCTCAATGAAGGTTGTTTGTCCGGTTGGATTTGCCTAGCTTTTTGATTAAATGGCTAAGCAAGTAATGAAATGTCATCGATCAAAGTCATTTCCCTTAAATTGCTGAATATAATTCAGGCAGGTAATTGAACGGCTGATTAATTAAGTTGGCTGCAACATTATATTTCTGTCTGATGTTAAACAGCCCTATCCCTTAGTCACTTTGTACGACACCGCATGGTAAAAGATGGGGTGCCCTAAATTCTACTCTACCGGGAGCAGATTTACACATAGATACAGTAACAAGTAATATATATTCTATTTAATAACACATTCTGCGAACATGCCATTATTATTTCATGTTCTGATACCCTTCCTATTTACGATGGTACGAAGGTTCTTTAAATATGCGTTAGGGGTTACGGGATGCCATAAGGCGGGCCGGGATGATTTCATATTGTACAATAAAAAGGACTCTGTTGTACACAGGCTTTATTTATAATACTGGTGTTATTTACTGTTTGTTTTACAATGAAAGAGTGAAAGTGATGTGGGTACAGTCGTTCTAGCTAGGCTTGTTAAGAGTTTAATTCATTTTGGTGATATATTTGGTGAGGTTCGTAGTCATAAGTCTTGACAGTAAATATACAGCCTATGAGAAAGTGTCCGCTTGACGACAATAGGCTCACCCTGGGGAGCGAAAATCATATTGGCAAAGTGTGGGTGTTAATAAATCTTTGTCTTTGGATCCTGAAAATCTTGGGCAGTTTTCGAAGACCGTAATAAATAAATAAATAAATAAATATATATGTTGTAGGACATTCTACTCAACACTATCTAGTCTCGAAGTAAGCATAGCTTAACTAACTTGTGTTATGAGTTCTACAATGCTCATAAACATCCTTAGATACATTTTTTTTGTAAATACTGTATGTATTATACTATAGAAACACCCAGACCAATACAAATATTTATATTCATTCACACAAATATTTGCATTGAGCGGGGATCGAACCCGCGCCTCCTGCGTAGTACTAATATAACATGGTATGAAACAAATTAATATTCGTGCAGTCAGTGCTAGGAAATAAACAAAAATTAAGTAACTATACAGCTTACCATCAGGCGAGACAAATTGACGTGTCCTATACTATAAAAAAATGAAAAAATAAATATAAAAGTAATTAAGTATAATAAATACCAGTCAGTTAATACTTATCCTGACACTGAAATACACTTTCCAAATTGTGTCAGCGTTCTCTAGGATGAACTAAATCCCAATTAAACGTTGAAAAATCTTAACAGCGACTTTTATAAATCGACGTCATATATTTAGCGCTATCTACTGGCAGAAAACGGTAGTGCATTTCCAAAGACGAGAAAAATATAACAGTCTTATAGTGATTTACGCTGCATTTTCTTTGGACGGAAATTTGCAGAACCGTAGCAGCTAATACGGAAATATTCCAGACCGACTAACGCGGATATATGGCGTACCGACAAATTGCATTAAGGAGCTGAATATAATATGTCACAATGTCGTTTTTATTAGACTCTTCATCGTCACAGCGTTCCGTTCATCCCGGTTGAATCCAAAGCTTTTAATTTGAAACCTGCTCGTCTACTCTCTCTCTTATTTAGTCTTTTTCGGGCATGACTGCCGTCTAACCTTCCAATCCCGCTAGAGTCTGTTAAGTAAAGGTATGATTCCGTAGCCGACCGCATACGACAACTGCCGACGCACGCAGCACATGCGCGTATTTCATTGTCCCCTTTATCCGTATGGGAGTTTAACAAGTAATGAATACGCGTAGGTATTTATACAAAATCGTCGCGAAATCTTCGAAAGTATGCACCTATCTCCCCTCCCCCCCCTCCAGCCAGGTCTCACACTCATGACGTCAGCCATATTGGTGGCGGTCAGTGAAAAATGTGCGAAAGAGAGTACTCCTCTGCCGCAAGATAAAGAGTTGGAATGCTCTCCCGCGCACGTGTTTCCCTCTTCCTACAGGGCCCATACCATGAACTCTTAAAACAGGTCAATATTGAACTGCTGTCATTCTACCAAGTGCAAATGTCACTTTGTAATCCTATATATTTTTAATAAATATGACATTACAAAGTGACATTTGCAGTTTTTTTTTTTTGAGCTCTACACTACAATTTACTTTCTCAAAACATTTGCAGTTGGTGAAATGACAGCAGTTTAATATTGACCTGTTTTAAGAGTTTATGGTAAGGCCGCAGTCCTTCAAGGGGGGCGTGAAAAGCATCATCAAGGCCGTCAAGTTAGGGACCACCGTTTTAATGCCAATAGCATCAGAAATGGTGTTGCCTATCTTCTGGACTGCACCTCAGCTTTTCACTATCTAGCGGGGTGCAATCAATAGACAGACCTTAAAAAAATGCCAGGCTAAGGGTTATAATGTTTTTTTTTGTGAAGCAATGTATGGATATTTATCGCTCTTGCACGCCAAAATGGCTGAACGAATCTGGACGAAATTCGTTACATAGATAGAGAGATTAGTATTTCACGAGGGTTGAGCAAGGATCGTTAGCCAGTAGTAAATATGTAAACATGTTTAATGTGCCAAAAATAATGACCGGAAACTTAATTGTATGGAAATTCTCGCCATAAATTTTCATTTAGACAGGGTTGTAGGGTGTAGGGAGACATAAATATGTAAAGTAAACAATTTGCACTCACACCCTCAGAAGTGGAGTAGTAAATAAGTCGTTATCATTGTCAAGTGTTGGTTTTTGATCATGGGATATAGGGCAAGTGGAAATTCGGTTAAACTATGTTAGGTAACTACCTGATTAAGTTTAACCATATTTCCTTTTGACCGTTTTTTTTATATAGGTCACATCACGTTAATTTGACTTCACCTCGCCTGATGTTAAGCTGAAGGCAAAGACTCGGAAAATAGGGTCACCATTATAGACACGTACCATGTTACAATGGTGGCACTCAGCTTGACGGCCTCATCAGATGCTTTTTCACGCCCCGCTTTAAGGACCCGGGACTGTAGGAAGAGGGAAACACATGCGGAGCCCTATCAAAGTCTTCGGGGCCTTAGGTAAAGAAGAACTGAAGCAGGTTTCGATCAGGGTTCGTTAATCTAAACTAGTTGTACAATCTGTCTATCAACAAGAACTCAATCAGATTTAAGAAGATCAAATAATATAATCCCATCACAAATTATCATCTCCGACGAACAAACCGCCGCCGACGATGCGAGTCGCAACGATGTGCGCGATAGACACTGTCATTGGTCGATTTCCAATGACGTGATACAATATGACCAATGACAATCTACGTTGCGCCTCGCATCGTTGTCGCATCGTTGTGCTCGCTTAGTGAATTGCAGTGCTGGAGCGGGGATGTAGCCACGCGACGGGTCGCCGCGTTCAGAATAACTTAATGAGTAGCGCCCTCATTCGCGGCCCCGGCTCGTATCGCCCGGGGAAAATACGACACAATTCGTGTTGCCAGGACAAGCGTTACTATGATAGCCCCCTAGACAAGTGACAATTCGTTGACTGGCGTATTGTAGAGGGGTTAACACCTATTTTGACGTTTATGACAGTTGTCATAAACGTCAAAATATGCAGCACATCTCTTGTTGAAAGGTACCCTACGGACCCTAAGGCTTCACATGTTAAGTATTGTGGGCATGTGACCTGTCGCAGTTTTGTCTGTGTTCTCAGGGTTCACGGACATGCAGACCTTGTTCCTGGCCTGCTTCGCGACGCTGCTGCCGCTGATGGCGGTGCTCTTCGCGATGCTTCTGATACGGTAAGAAGTGCTTTTGTATTTTGTAAGTGCTGTAAGAGCTATTTAATTCATGATGCTTTTTAACCGGCTTCATTAAAGAAGGAGGTTCTCAATTCAATTAATGATTTTTTTCATTACTTTTTCTATCTGATAGTAAATATATTGCTCATTAAAACGTGCCCGGTTGACGACAATTAGCTCGTTTCCCTACAATTTAGAAGCCATAATAGTCCATTGAAATAAACCACTTTAGAAAATTTGAAAATATCAAGCCATATAGTTCCTAAAAATGACTACCTACTACTGTTAACTGGTACATGTCATTATCTTCTGAGCCTTTCCCAACTCGATATTTTCCGTGAAGTGACTGCCATCTGACCTCGACAACCAATTGGCAATATTGATAAACTGGTATATGTATTAAATATTGTTACATAGCTTCGTCTCCGCCTCACAGAATCCGTAAAAAAGCCCTTTGAATAAACGTACACGGCAGTCTTCAGGGAAAACTTGAAAGGCTGCTTGTCGGTAATAGGTTTATAAGCATTAAAGGCACTCAAAGCACTTCATATGTATACACAGTTCCGTCGGGGCTAATTGAATCGGGAAAAGCTGATAGGAGCGCGGAAGCTTGAGCCTCATACGGTTGTTTCATAGGTTTTTGAAGTGAATTTTTTTAGGCTCGGTTGACTTGGGGGGTAAGCTGGTGAATGCTTGGTTAGTAGTAATTATTTGAAAAATTGAATGAAAGTTTTTTTTTTAATTTTATACGGCCAGTAGTCTTACCTAATTAACAAATTGTGCCTTAAGCAGTGTCAATGTCCGTGATACTGAGATGGATGTGAAAGAATATGGCGTCTTTACCACTTCAAATAAAATTAAAAAATAAAATAAATTTATTGTATCCTTCAGTTAAATTTACAAAAGTAAGTGACATTACAGACAGAAATCTGCGCAATAAAAATAAACTGCTCCTTCCATGCTATCGGCTTAGCAAAGTTAGTGATTCTTTTAAAGGGGAAGGTATACGATTTTATAATAAGTTGCCTGAATCGGTCCTTGGTATGCCTGAAAACCAATTTAAAAATCATGTAAAGACCACCCTATGCAAAAAAGCATACTATAGGACAGACGATTATATTAAAGACAAAAATGTATGGCTTGAGCATGGTGCAGGCCCCTCTTGAAGTTGTCTTATTTTTATTTTATATAAGGTTTTTTTTTTTTTTATATACCTACTAGACGCGAGACAAATGTACATACGTTCATATTTAGTCTTAAGAAACCCTTTTATTTTTTGTAAACTGACGTCCTTAAAATGCCGCAGTGGAGTTTGTTGCGCCGTTTCTTCTCCATTAGCGCTTAGGAAGCGGTGGTAAACTTAGTTTTAAGGAGTTTTTGACGTCAAAAAGCTGTAACAATGTTGCACTTTGACTTTGACACAATTATATACAGTCTCTGTCTCCCGAACTAGGTCGTAACCTGTATCTCAGGAGCCAGTTCCTTCCACATTACAGGTTGCACCTTGTGGAATCAGTTAAATGGTAACATACCTTTATAATTGAGATTGTCGCTCACCAAATATTGCGCAGATAAAGTAAGTAAGTTTACCGGCTTCTTTAAATTATATATAATCCACATACCCTATAACCCAAAAAGAAGAGAGATCAAGGTCAATATTACGACATACAATTGGCAGCGAATTTTCCGCATCGCCTCATTTCACCAAAACTTCACCCCACTTCACCCCACGCCGGGTACAATTTCAGCTTATAATTTATGTCTTGCTGAGTCGTAATTGAAATCAAACGCTCCAAGCGGGAAAATTGTTGTACTTAGACATACTGGAGCGTGCAGGTCATTTGGAGAAATGAAATTAAATGGCGGATTTTAAGATTAATGGTTTGGCCCGTATTCTAGAACGTTATTTAGTGTCTAAACACACTATGCCGAAGTTACGCGACCGAAGTTCGGCGGCTGAATTTACGTTCCGACGTATTCGGTTGATATGACACACCATAAGTGCCGAAGTTACGCGACCGAAGTTCGGCGGCTGATTTTATTTTATTTTAATTTTAATCTCGTGAAATTGTAAATAATGTAAATTTTAATTTAATTTTGAAAAAGAAGATAATTTATTAAAAAAAGAAGAAAATTTACTTTCTTCTGCTAAATTATCAACAAAAATCGGTAGAAGTTGGTTTCTAAAAATTTTACTTAATTTGGTGATTATTATCAATTATTATTAATCCGATGTAATATCGTACTGTTACTTACATCAAACAGTAAAATATTGACTTATATCTATGAGTTTCTTTATTTAATGTATACAAGTATAGCTTCAATAAATAATGAATTGTCAAAATCATGTCGCTTCTGCATAATTTTCTTAGGTCTACGGTTAGTAATGTCATCTTGGCAGATGCTATACATTGCGTTTATGATACTTCAAATTGAATGCTACATAAAAGAAATCGCGGTAATGTATGTCGTGTCATTTCCGTCTCCGGATTTAGGCGATGATGCCCGAAAAAAGCTGAATTGTTAACTGATTTTAATTATACTGTACCAGAATCGATTATTCTGACAATTGATTTGAGACGCTCCAACCCTAGACTATAAACGTCTAATCGTATCTCTTTAAATTATTTCAACTGTACAGACACGCGGGGCGCCGCGCCGGTGGCTCCCCGCTGCTCCCCGCCCCCGGATCTTCGTCGGCAATCGAACCGAACTTCGGTCGCGTATAATGTGTGCTCACAGAATAAGTTGCGCCGCTGAACTTACGCCCGACCGAAGTTACGCTGTACGCTATGACGCGACGCAATTTCGGCATAGTGTGTCGTCAGTAATTCAAATAGCATTGCAGGCGTAATTGTGCCGAACTTCGGTCGCGTAACTTCGGCATAGTGTGTTTAGACACTTAGTCCTGAATCTCGATTTATCTGAGGAAAGATTGTATAGACAGATTGACAGATTTGACAGATCCTACTAATATTATAAACGCGAAAGTTTGTAAGTATGTGAAGATCTATGTGAAGATGTTTGTTACTCTTTCACGTAAAAACTCCTGGCCCCCTAGACAAGTGGCAATTCGTTGCTCGGCGTTTGATGGATTAGAATGACGAATGTATAGGATTTGACGTTTTTGACATTCGTTGACGCCTGTCATATACGTCAAATCCCATACATTTGGCAATCGATTCTACAAAACGCCGGCTGACGAATTGCCACTTGTCTAGAGGTGCTGAACGGATTTTTTTTAGTTTTTATATAGGACACATCAATTTGACTTCACCTCGCTTAATGAAACTTTACAATAATATAGCTTATACTTATACATCAGAATAACGCATAAGCTCAGCTATAAACGGGATCAGAATTCCACGCGAGCGGAGCTGCGAGCAACAGCTAGTTGTTTATATATGTGTTTTGTGGAGGAGGTAGGACACGACGTATTTCCGTCCCAATCGTGCAACTTCTCCAGTGAGTCATCTACTGATTGCAGACTCAGATTAGGATCAGAAGCCAGTCGCTCGCAAAAAAGTTTTCAAAACACGGAAAGGAGGAGAGAAATTCCTGGGCTCCCAAGTGCAAGTATTTTGTACGCTTCAAATGTCGGCAAGAATGAAGGGGTAGTCGCGCCTGTTACCCTCAGGCCACGCTAAGAGAACCAGCTCGTCCTTTATCTGCTCGCTATAGTACCAGCCTCTGGAAGTCAGAGGGACACGTGGAAAGGTTCAAACTCCGGCAAGGATGAAGGGATAGTCGCGCCTGTCACCCCCGGCCCTCGCTCTGAGAACCAGCTTGTCCCTTGCCTGCTCTCTATAGTATCCCTGAAATTCAAGAGGGACACGTGGAAAGGTTCAAACTCCGGCAAGGATGAAGGGATAGTCGCGCCTGTCACCCCCGGCCCTTGCTCTGAGAACCAGCTTGTCCCTTGCCTGCTCTCTATAGTATCCCTGAAAGTCAGAGGGACACGTGGAAAGGTTCAAACTCCGGCAAGGATGAAGGGATAGTCGCGCCTGTCACCCCCGACCCTCGCTCTGAGAACCAGCTTGTCCCTTGCCTGCTCTCTATAGTATCCGCGCAGTAAGGACGCGTGGAAAGCCTCCGAGCAGTGCTCTACCTACAGAGCTGCTCTCTCCCATAATGTCTCCTTTGAGGCGCTGCCTTCTCCCAGGGTTAATAAGCTGTATCTACTTAATCCATACTAATATTATAAATGCGAAAGTAACTCTGTCTGAACCGATTTTGATGCAATTTGGTACAGGGATAGATTAAACCTTGGGAAAGGACATAGGCTATGTATGGTCACGATAATCGACATCCACGCGGGCGGAGCCGCGGGTAAAAGCTAGTATAATATATTACAAGTTGTCAGCATTATTCACATTTCAATCCACTAACGTAGCGAGTCACAAAGAGTTGTTGAATTTCCGAGTGCAGCCGACTGGACGACCTAGTTTTACTTTGAATTTAAAAAACAAATTGTGTTGCAGTTTATAATTCGGTACATTGAACATGGATATAGCTCATGTACTTTGAAAGGGTTTTGTACGGATTTTGTATAACAATTGGATTTATGGTTTTATATTTGAAAAGTTACCGGTTTTCGCTCTTAAACCGATATTAAAATGTGTAACATTATTTCAGGGTTAATTCCAATTTCATATCGACACCTCTGGGTTCAATTGGCGTATAAACCAAAACACGACTTTTCAGGAGAGCAAAAAAACGATTTTATTTTTAGAAAAAAAATCATAACTTTTTTATTTTAGAAGCTACATAAAAAATTCCAAGGAGAAAGATTCTTAAAATTTGGGCATGAAGAAGGCTAAATCATTCAATCATATCTATCTTCTTTGGTTTGGAAGTTAGCATGGATATACGTCTTAGAAAATACTAATTTATGGTGTATACACCCCATGAAAATTGGATGAAAAACCAAATATGGATATAAGCTGTACTTATATCCATATTTGGTAAAATTAAGTTCACATTTACTGATGTAAAAGCACGTAACTGTAGATTTTTTTGCTGTAAAAACTATTTACTTTGCACATCAATAGGATTATAATTAATAAAAACAATCTCGATAGTGTTAGAATGTGGCAGAATTACATTAATATTAGTCTTACTACAGAATTGTGGTCGATATATACGAAATTAAACTACCAGAAACGAAATTAACTTAGTTTTATTAAATAAAACAGATAATTATGGCACACATTATCAGTCATGATCAGATTACCAAACTAATAAAAGCAATTATTTAAATCTGTAGCTCTTCCACAGCCATCTCTCCTTCACCGCGACTTCCTCGTACAACAGATTGTCCTCAGGGTCTTTGTGTTTAATTCAGCGGCACTTGAACAGAGCCTGCGCCATTTTGACCGTGGAACGCGCCAACTTATAGATAAGCTTTTGCCCCTCAGACGATTCCAACTTGTTATATAGCGGTTGCAAGTGGTCTCATTTGGCCCTGGCTACCGCTCTCCTGGTGGCGCGTTTTGCATCTTTGTACGCGTCGCGGTCATCGAAAGATTTGGACGCTTGCCACTTTTTTAAGGAGGGCTTTCTTCACCCTGATCTCTCTCTGCACTGTGTCGTTCCACCACCAAGTGTCCCTGTCATAGATGCGTCCACCCTTAGACGTACCGAGCACCACCCTCCCCGCCCCAAGGATAGCTGCCTGAATCCTGTCCCAGCAAACCTGTACTGGTTCGTCTACAGCATCAGCGCACTTGTCACCGATAGCTGAGACGAGACTTTGGGACTTGGCGTCACCACCACCTGATTCTGCGTTGGCCACGCTCGGCACGTTTGTCTTTGAGTCGCGGAGGTCCATGACAAGGAGACGGTGTTGGCTAGTGAGACTCTCTCCGGGTATTACCTTGCAGTTGGCCACCCTGCTGATGCTATGCCTCTTAGTGAGTAGGAAATCGATCTGGGTAACGTGCTCTCCGCTCTTGCAGGTGACAAGAAGTTCGGCTTTCTTTTGAAGAACCTGTTCACGACGGCAGTTCGGTGGCCGTACACGTTTTGAGGATGTGCTCACCCTCTGGGTTACGGCTACCGTGTCCAAAACCACCGTGGGCATGTCCAAACTCCTCATACCTGTCACCCACATGACTGTTCGTGCAGTGGTTTTACTTTAGCAGAATCGAGGGCCAGGACCTCGATTCTGCTAAAGCAGAACCACCGTCATAACACGGACACTAATAATTTTTTTAATTTTTACCATTTAATTTGAGACTTTAAAGCAATGTATGTAAAATCTAAAATTAAATCGCCTATTGTAGAGTGAACGAAAGCGTGTAGTAAAAATATTGTCATTTAATTTTGGACTTTAATTTTATAGCAATAAAGTCTAAAATTGAATACCATATTTTGCAATGGATATGGTTTATACGTCCATATGTTATTTAAATGTTTGGATTTACGACCTCAATTTTAAATTACGTTTAAGAAATATATTCATTCGTCACGGCGTAAAAACCATTTACAATCAAGGCAGATCTTACGCCCCAGGTTGGTAAAAATCTTGGTCATAACGTCTTACTAAAAATTTAAAAAAGAAAAATTTGGTTGTTACATTAACATTTTATCTTTTTTGTGGTAGGATGATCTAAATTTTTTGGGTCGTAAAAGCATTTTTTTTGCGAATTTGAACATTTTAAATATACAGATCGATAGAGAAAAAAATTCTGAACTAAACGGTGTATATAACTCATTTTGGCCAAAATGGTTTATACGCCAATTGAACCCAGAGGTGTCGATATGAAGCTTCCTTTTTGGAATCTGTGATCCCTTTTTTCCATGGTGTAAGACCATGGCCGCATGGTCCCCGGGAGTGCTGAATTAGGGCCACCCCAAGTCAAGAGTCAGTAAATCAATTAAGGAACGGAAAATCACTCGTGAAAACTCCCGCGGCTGCCCCCAAGGTGCCTAGGGTTATATATACCCTTTTGGGTCTCAATAAGGCATTTCCCTTGCACCTTGGCTGACCTGACTTGGTTTTAAGATGACCCCTCCTTTTTTTATACACCGTGCGAAAAACCCCACGGAAATTCCCCCCCTTCCCCCCCCCCCCCCCGCTAGAGCCAGTGGGGGAGGTTATGTGGGACTTGAACCGACTAAAACCACGCCGTCTGTGGGCCGTCAGTGGCCGGAGGTGAGGTTATCGCAAGCATATTTCCGCACCCCGGCCGACCCAAAGATGTGGGAATCCTCTCGAGTGTGGGAAGCATGGTGGTGGAACCAGTCTTCAACAGGACCTCTCCCGCCACGGCAGTAATTTGCCCTATAGACGGCAGCATCTCCCCTGTTGGAGACAGGCGCTGCCGTCTCTGTTGCTTAGTGTGAAGCCGCGAGTAACAACTTAGTAGGGTATAAAAAAAATATGCGATGAAAAGTAGTGATATATTTTTTCATAACCTATAATTGATTGCAATTCACTTCCATACACACTAAATGATTTATGACAGTAGAGGAAGCTCGTGAAGTATGTAAGGATAGAGTCAAATGGCGTGCTATTGTCTCTGTCTACCCCGGAGGGTAAAAGGCGTAAGCGTATGTATGTACAGTCAGAGCTCATAAGTGCATTAGCACAACAAGGCTCAAAATGGTGTGGCATGCGGCCGCCGCGCCGCGTTTACATATGTGTGTGTGTGTCATTAGATACTAATATCTACAGTAATTTACCAACCTCGTAAATTAACTGATAGCCAAGTGGCTGAAGCAAGATACTATTGATTCACAGTGATTAGAGATATTTGTGGTTCGATTGCATCTTATAACGATTTTTTATATTTATGACAAAAATATAATTTTAAATGGCATGAAGTTGGCATTCTTTTTACATTTTATGTTGATCTTTGCTAAAGTTTAACAAATAATAAATTCTACTTAAGAAACATATTTTACACGGGTTACTTAAGTAGTCACTCCGAAATTATCGATAATATTCCTACGGAAGAACAATAAAATTTATGTGTGTGTAAATTGTCTTAAAAGAAAAAGGTCACAAGTAGCGCTAGAATGTTGAGGCTATAGTTACGTAGGATTGCTACTGCACTTTTGAGTTCTACTGTACATACTAAATGTTAAACGTATTAGAACACTTTATCACACAAATATCTAATAAGTGAACTCCTAGCGACCTTTCCCTTCGACTGCAGAGACAATGTAGTTAACACAATAGGGTCTAAATGGACCCGGAGGAACACAATTACGATGGGATGAACGCCTTATCGAATTACTGTGTTCTGCGTAAGGGCGATATGCTATAGTATATGTTGATAGCTGTCCCTTAGCATATGTGTATGTTATATACTCGTGTTATACATGTACTCTGTTTCTGCTTGAATCTTATATCTTACCAATAGTGGGGATTTTGCACATGAGAAAAAAAATGTTGTATGATAGCATTGATAGCATACAACATTTTTTTCTCGTGAGCAAAATACCCACAGATAGCCTAGACGTCTTGTAAATAAATAATTTTGATTTAATTTGACAGTAGTTGACAATTTTTCAAAATCGAGGTCCTTGACTGTTATAGAGTAGTATCTGGCTGGACTGGTGTATGCTAGAAATGTAGCCAGACATCCAGAAAAAAATGTTTTGTGCTCTTTTCGCGTTGCAAACTGGTTCAAAGATCCATTTACTTAACATTCGTGAAATACAACCTTACCATCAGGTGGTGAAGTAATATTAACGAGCTTTATTACTAGGTCTCAAACATAAATCATATAAAGTTGACAAAGGCTAGCTAATAGGAGGAGATAGGAAATTCATTAACCGATTACGGCCTGGGTTCCGTTTAATAACTTTACGTCAACTGAAAGGGGAGTTAACAAGGTTTTATTTTTAGGGTTCCTTACTCGAACTGTAATTCTAAACCCTATTACTAAAACTCCTCTGTATCGCAATCTGCTAGTGCTCATCTCTCACAAACAGCTATAGTAATAAAGTAGGTAAGTAAATTAGTAAAGGAACATAATTTTTTTCTGCAACAGGAGGATGAAAAATATTCTAAAATCTATGCTAACTATGCAAATTATAGTGCGACCCTTTCCATATGTGAGCGCAATTCTCTTCTAATATACTACTTAGGTGGCACACGTTCACACAGCCCACCAGATGGAAAATAACTTGGTCTATATACGAGTACAACACCAGGAGAGTCACACTCGTGCTGCCGACCCTGTAAAGGCGGCCACCCACTAGCAGTTTATCGAACGACAACCGGATGTTATCGGTCTGTCAGTTCATCGCAATAGCCCACACGCTTACAGTTTCGTATACGATTTTGGACTGACGGATAATATGTGTGTGGCCGCTTGACGATTCCGGTCAGCAAAGACAGTTAAAAGCCGGACTGTCTATGGCCGTCAGCATTTTATACGTAATAACATCAGACTAAAAGAATAAAATAATGTTATTATTTTAGTCTGACGTAATAAAATTATGATGAAATTGATGACATAAGGACTGTAGGCCGCCGGACAGACGAAAAACTGCAGGCGGACTAGAAGTGTGTGGCCGCCTTAAGAAGAGAGAATTTCTGTGCTGTCAGCGCAGAAGACAAAGCAGGACAAACCTTTGGATCTGCCTTTGGTCTTCCCACTGACTGCACGAAAACTCTCCAGCGAGCTCTGGATATCCTACTCTTACATTAGAAGTCAGTCAGTTAAAGAAAATTGAAAAAATACACACTTTTTTATCTAGTAACCTTCGACAATTTAATTTTATAATTTCGTCATTTTTATACCTAGTAATTTTTCCTGATAGACTTAAGTCGCCAAAAGGGTAGGATGGTACGGAACCTTCCGTGTGAGTGCGACTCGCACTTGACCGATTTTTTGCTAATCCGCCGGCCGGAGGCCGAGAGTCATGTTCAATGGGAAGTAATTACGTGTATTTGATTGAGTTTCTGCTTGCGACTTTGATGGCGAGAAACCTATCAGCTGCTTCGGTTTGTTATTTATTTATGTTCAGCTCGCTTTTATTGGTAACATTTGAAACTAATGTACAGTACTACATTTACAATTTGGTACGTTTCGAAAAAGAGCCTGTAGTGCCTGTACCTACCCCTATTTAAGCCCCCCTAAAATCACGTTTGTTGTATGGAGCCCGTATATAATTATTTTATCTTATTGTATATCCTAACCCCGTCAGGAAAGTCTCCACCAGACCCTTTTTTTATAAAGGACTCGTCAATTTGACTTCACCTCGCCTGATGGTAAGCTGAAGGCGAAGTCTCAAGAAAGAGGGCCACCATAACAGACACGTACCATGTTACAATGGTGGCACTGAGCTTCACGGTCTCATCAGATGCTTTTGCACGCCCCACTTAAAGGACCCGGGACTGTAGGAAGAGGGAAACATGTGAGCTGGTAAGGAATTCCAGGTCTTAATGGTGAGGAAAATTTGAGCTCGTCCACCGCAGTAGCACCCCGTGCTATCCTCAAAACACACCCAAGAAACGTGTACTGTGTGCATATAGAGTACATTTTATGCTTAAGATATATGACGCGAGCAATACAAAGAGTGTTTTATTAAACATCTAAGCATATTTTAAAATGAGCTAGAACGATCTGACCCAGAAACTTGATCAAACACGTACCATTCCAAATGAAATTGCTCGTAGCCAAATGCAGAGAGCTAAAAATTCTGAAGCTCCGAAGTAAAATGAAGTCGCGTCGAAATAAACTTTCTGCGGAAACTGGGTGGTAGCCAAACGGAATATTGAATCCTATCCGAGGGTTCCTTTGTACAGTCGCCTACAGAAGTAGCTGAAAAGACAGAGTTACTTTCACATTTATAATATTAGTAGGGATGTATGTATGTGTATTTGTAAAGTTCGTTTATAAAGAAAGTGTTATAAACGAACTTTACAAATACACATACATACATCCCTACTAATATTATAAATGTGAAAGTAACTCTGTCTGTCTGTCTGTCTGTCTGTCTGTCTGTCACGCCCAAACCACTGTACCGATTTTGATGAAATTTGGTATAGGGGTAGATTAGACCTCGAGAAAGGACATAGGCTATGTTTGGTCGCGATAACCGACATCCACGCGGGCGGAGCCGCGGGCAAAAGCTAGTAAAATATATTCCTGTAAATCTCTGAAGAGATTCTCGTCAATAATGATTTTCGGTTCCACTTCAAAGGGGGCGAGCCTATTGCCGCCAAGCGAGCACTTTGTCATGTGTATGTTTACTGTTGGATAGAGAACAGCCCTATCCCTTAGTCGCCTTCTACAAAATCCACAGGATGAGATGGAATGGCCCTATTCTACTATACCGGGAACCAACACGGCACAGACAAAGATACCAATTGATTATTTATTTGGTATCTTTGTCTAATTTAATTTACAAAGAATATTGTAGACTTAAAAATATCGAAGTTAAGCTGCGTCGCGGTAGGACTAGAAGAGACGGAATTTAGACTCATAGGTAAGTTCTCAGATGCGATCGGGATTGACGCAGGATAGTGGTGATGATCGTAGACTTAAAATATTCACGTATTTAAAAAGGAGGAAGGGGAGTTCTTCTTCTTAGCGTTAATTCCCAGTCGCATCTGATGCTTTTCGCCTCGGAGTCTGGGGTCCGCTTTACCAGTCTTAACTGCTGATTTGGCTAGACCTCGATATTTTCCGTGAAGCGACTGCCACCTGACCTCCACAACACAATGGTGACATTAGGCGATATCGAAGCATTGCAGCTAGACCGTTGTTGTTGGAATGTTTAGAGCTCCAACTACCCGTAACGACTGCCATAGATGTTCGTATGACAAGCGGGACCGACAGCTTAACGTACTCTCTGAGGCACGACCAGACCAATGCAAATATCCATATTCATGCATACAAATACTTGCACTGAGCGGGGGTAAAAAGGAGGAAGGGGAGTATTTATAGTTAAAACTGAAAGAAAAGGTTTAGGTCGTTTTAAGATAGAAAAAGCGAATACAGCTTAGGCGGGACTCGAACCCGCGACTCAAACTTCCGACAGATCCGTTCAGGCGTTTGCGCGACAAACTTCCTAGCATCTGCACAAACTTTCACATTAGCAGCATTTTTTAAATTTTCGGAGGACAACCTTAGTTTCTCTCTTCTCAGTTTATTTTCGAGCTTCGAGCGAGTTCGAGCCTTTGCAGATGAGTAGAGATATATATTGCATCTTTGGCAGTATTTTACCGTATCTAACATGGTGAATGTTCTGATAAGCTCTTCCAATTAGTCCCACCCTCTCCTTTCCTACACAGGACAACACGTGTAAGGACTTAGATGCCACCCGCATACGATGCAGAATATTCCATCAAGAACCGAGCGGTGTGGCGACTCCTTCCTCTACCACACCGCATCAAGTCCTGGAATTCCTTACCAATACACGTGTTTCCCTCTTCCTACAGTCCCGGATCCTTTAGGCGGGGCGTGAAAAAGCATCTGATGAGGCCGTCAAGCTGAGTGCCGCTATTGTATTGTAACATGGTACGTGTCTATAATGGTGACCCTCTTTTCCATAAGACTTTACCTTCAGCTTACCATCAGGCGAGGTAAAGTCAAATTGACGTGTCCTATATATTAAAAAAGTAAAATAACGTTTTAGAAATAAGGTGATCAAACATTCTTCTATCGCAACCAGTTGCGATCAAAGGTAAAAAATTCTTCCGTCGCAACTGGTTTTGAATCACAGTTGCGTAGACGGCCGAAGCGGTAAATTGAACCGTGTTAAGCTAATACTGATGTTTGCGACTGTACTTCTGTTGTTTTCAACTAAGGTAGAGGTTACGAAGTTTGCAACATCAATAACTTGGAAGTAGTTTGTACACAAGTAGCCGGTATATGAAGATATTGAATATGCTAATACATTTGTTTGATATCCTGTTATTTTTCGCGTAATGTGAATAGTTTTTGTTTTATATTCACGCTTGCGTATCTGCGTGGGAGATCAGAGGCAGTGGTGTATTAATTAACTCCATAATTGGGCTTGTTTGATCCAATACCAAGATAATACATACATACATATAATCACGGCTTTATCCCCGGAGGGTTAGGCAGAGGTGAATTAAAACAATCATTGTATTAGATCCCACGTAATAGGGGTGAGGCTATTGCCGTATTGCGGGCGATATTTTTTGAAAGGTTCAAATCTTGCCGAAACCAGAAATTAAATACCAGGACCATATACTCACATGTAGATAGAATTGTGACATAGTATGTCACGGAGACCTGTAAAGATTTTATTACCAGATTATTAAAAATAAATATTTCGTTGGCAGGTGTTTATGCCGGCGCTACTGCCCCACCTTCTGCAAGAAGCCGACAGGGTCCGTGGAGTCCGAGAGCAGTGAGAAGCAAGAAGCCAACCAACAGGTTAGTTACTATACTCTTCAAATATTTCACCTTAAGCTGGTGGTGAAATATTTAGGCGGCCACCCACTTACAGTTTATCGAACGACAACCGGATGATATCAGTCTGTCAGTTCATCGCAATAGCCACACACTTACAGTTTCGTATACGATTTTCGACTGACGGATAATATTGTGTGGCCGCTTGACGATTCCGGTCAGCAAAGACAGTTAAAGGCCGGACGGTCTATGGCCGTCGACATTTTATATACGTAATAACATCAGACTAAAAGAATAAAATAATGTTATTATTTTAGTCTGAGGTAATAAAATTATGATGACATTGATGACATAAGGACTGCAGGCCGCCGGACAGACGAAAAACTGCAGGCGGACTGTAAGTGGGTGGCCGCCTTAACAGTCTAACATCTTAGCAATGAGTTGTATTCATCAGGTAAGTAAATAATGAAGTGAAGAAATAAAACATTATTTTTAAACTATCGCGGTGTAAACTTTTCGGGACTTTTCGGGATTATTATTATGGGACTTACTTTTGACGGTGTTTCGGGTGCGTTGCAGCACCAGTCGTGGTCATGATAGTCAAGTCGTGACCAAGGAAATCATAAAAACTATGAAATAAAACATTGTCAAAGGGCATGCTATGACGAAATAAAATGCTACTAGCTTAATCAACCGTTAAATCTACAGATTAGCGTCTTTACTCTTTTATATATTTTCTTTTTTATAATATCTTTTTTTGTCTTTACTTGGATAGATTAGGTTAGAAGGCTAACGCGGGAACGGACTAATATTACAAAATATAGCAAAAAAAGAAAAATAAAGAAGTTATACCCTTACATACGAATTCGTACGTATTTTTCTTATATCTCATCATAAGAGATTAAGTACCTACGAGAATTACGTTGGTAGGTATAAGGGTAAATTAGCTATTTCAACTTTAGATTAAACTCTTCAATTCACTTCGACTATGTGCTGGTATGAATTAACTCTGATACCATTAATTAAATATTTTCCACAAGCCAATATTTCCCTTGTTGAAAGTGATTAATTTTCCCAATTAATTAGGAGCCATACCTGGCCAGTAACTTGATTGCTTGCCTATTTTAGGGTTAAAAGCAAATTTATTGGGAGAGGCAGATATATTATTAAGATTAATTGGGCCTTTAAGGGTTAATGTTTGCCCAGAATGTACTAGAAGCCGTTCATAAATGAATATGATAATTTTATGTGCAAGTATTGATGTAATTTATTTATAGAATCTTCGAGATTTTCGTTTAAAGAGTCAGTTTTCCCCCGAACTCTTTCTAAAACTCAGTTGGGGTCGATTGGTCGGTCTACGAAACGCCTGAAGTTTGATATTTTACGTGAAGCGACTGTCATCTGACATCCATAACCTACTGGCCATATCGATATTCTATAACCAGACCCGGGCTTAATCGCATGTGACTGCGGAGCCCCAGTGCAGTCCATGGCGTACTTGGTTTCATGTCCCCTATGTCCTACCCCCTGCATTAAGCCACTGACAGCGCAGTCAAGATAGCAGAATATTACTCTCGAATAATTTAAATCAGCGATAAAGAGGATCATTGACATGAAAGAAGAAGAAGAAGTATCAGATCAAGTTGTTGGACTTCTTGGAGCTCCAATTACCCGTAAGGAAAGCTACACCGGTCTTCATATTCTTCTTCATCTTAGCGTTAATTCCCAGTCGCATCCGAAGCTTTCAGCTCGGACTCTGGGGTCCGCTTTACCAGTTTTAACTACGGATTTGGCTAGACCTCGATATTTTCCGTGAAGCGATTGCCATCTGACCTCCACAACCCAACGGTAACATTAGGCGATATCGAAGCTTTGCAGCTAGACCGTTGTTTTTTTTGGACATTTTTTGGGCTCCAACTACCCGTAACGACTGCCATAGATGTACTTATGGTAGGGTTGCCATAAGTGTGGGGACCCAGACCGGGACATTTGAAGAAAAATTAGTAAAGGTAGAAAAATAGGAACTTTAATTACAACAACTTTTAACACTGCCATTAAACAAGCGTTTAACAAGCGGGCAGCGACCCGGGCTTCCTATGTTTTCTGAAAGGCGAAAAATTATCAGAATTAACTTCTGATAATTGTACAAAATATTTTGACGAAATCAACATTAAGTTAAACATCATCTTCATGTAGACGCTTTCTCCCGATTGCATCCCTGGCCAAGATGACCTCGGAGCTCAGGGTCCGCCTTCCGGCTCTTCCTCCTCCACTTGACACGATCTTGGGTGTCCATGGTAGTGAGACCATTTGCACGCATATCACTCTCCACGACGTCAAGCCAGGACTTCTTGGGCCTATCCCTTCTACCTGGCCATTGTCAGGCATTTGCTACCCACGTATCCTGGCGGTTGCCGCAAGACGTGGCTGCACCAGCGAAGGCGGCTCTCTTGCATTTTATCTGCGATGTCATGGACATGAAGGCTGCCGCGGCTGCAAGAGTTCCTCACGCAGCATTTTTATCTCCGTGACATGCAGCTCTTACGTGCTTACGCTCTTGCTCTCACAACCATGTAAGAGGACAGGCTTAATGATCGTCTTATAGACCTGCCCCTTCAACCTGACTGGCATTTTGGGATCACCTGTGACGCCAGTCATTTCTCACCACCTGGCCCACGCGGAAGCAATGCGTGCGCTGATGTCGTTGTCGATTTCCCTGGTCACATGAAGTACAGATCCCAGGTACTTAGACCGAATCATCGCCTATGCAGACCGGTGTGAAATCTGTCGAGTTTAACGCTAAACTTTCTGTCATCGCTACATTTAGCTTCATACCACCGTTTCCTTCCACACTTTCACGTGTTGCACTAATCTGCTCCTGTCCGCGTCCTTCAGCGCAATATCATCAGCATACATGAGCAACCACGGAGGCTGCTTATGTGGTTTTCTGATACTGTCCAACAAGACGTCTAATACCGAGCTGAACAAGTAAGGACTAAGGACGGATCCTTGGTGTACTCCGATGGTGATGGGGAAGGCTTTTGAGTCACCAAAAGCACTCCGAACCACGGAACCAGAATCATGATACCTACATATCTTGGATGGTGTCAATGTAGGTCTCTGGAACTCCCTTAGCCCACAGTACTCACCAGATCACCGCGCGAGGAACACAGTCGAAGGCCTTCTGCATGTCTAAGAATAGGCAGTGCAGGGGCGTGTTCTTTGCCCTGTATTTCCCCACCACAATCCTTAGGGAGAACACCGGATCAATGATCCCGTGCCCGGGACGAAACCCATACTGACACTCCGAGAGTGTACTCTCCTGTCGGATCCGGGAGTCGATTATCTGCTCATAGAGCTTCATGGTGTGGGACATTATCTTTCTACCGCGGTTACTACCACACTCCTGCACCGATCCCTTGCCTTTGAATACTGGCGTAATGAAGCTCAGTCTCCACTGGCTCAGGATCTCACGGTGAGAAGTACGCGGTTATAAAGATTTGTTAGAATGCTCACACCACGAGCACCCAATGCACCCATTGCCTTCCAAGCCTCAATGGGGATTTCGTCGAGGCCGAGTCTGTACTTCTGCAGGCGTTATCGGTGGCACTAGTCCGTGTTTCGGAAAGAGGTCTGGTGGATGCACCTCTTGCTGCTTCTCAGCATGTCGTTGGAAGTATGAGCGCCATCTGTCCTTCATCGCGTTTTTCTCGTAAAATCATTGGCCCCGGGGGTCTTTATTACTCATTAACATATTCACTCATGGAAAAATATCAGCGCTTTCGTCGTTCTATCTACGTATTAATAGCCTAGCTACTTAGTCGCGTTTATTGTAGGTATATTACTGTTTACCAACCAAGTCCAGCTCTCTAATATAATACTAAAAATGTTTAACCGGGACAATTTGCTTATTGGCCAGGACGCCGGGACACCAGACCTCAAACGGGGACATGTCCCGGCGTACGGGGACGTATGGCAACCCTAACTTATGGCAACCGGGACCGACGGCTTAACGTGCTCTCCGAGGCACGACCAGACTAACGCAAATACCCATATTTCATGCACACTAATATTTGCATTGAGCGGGGATCGAACCCGCGCCTCCTGCGTAGCGGCCGCGTTCACTACCGCTACGCCACGTAGGCTGTCGTCGCTACACCGGTCTTCATATAGCAACTGGCAACTGAGACCGAACGTCTTAACGTGCTCTCCAAGGTCCGCAGGGATCTTAATCTGTAAAGAATGGTTACCCATCATAAGACTGACATACGAGCATTGCTTAATCTCATAAAATACTAACCTACTCGATAAACCACTCAGCCGCGAGTCCCTCAAGCCGTCTGTACTAAAAGGTACTTTATTATCTGAAAATAAAAAGATACCGGATAAAATAATCCAAATTTTAATATATTATCCTTTGCTGTCCATAAAATATTCTTTATTTTGTCCGGGATATGGCGGACATTCCGCCAGGGCCTCTAAAAGAGCGGGTGCCTAACAATATTTTAGTTTCTTTGTACCAAAGAAAAAAACTACAAAGGGATAGTTTTGTTAACGTAGATTTTGTATTATCATAGACTATAGACAGTTTATTATTTCTTGTGGGTGCTAGCACCTCTGCCTACCCCTTCGAGGATATAGGCGTGAGTTTATGTTATGTTATGTTATGTTATTTCTTAGTACTAAAGGAGTATTCTATACTCCGATAGAATCTCTCTGTTATTAAAGGGTCGGCAGCAGGAGTGTGACTCCCCTGGTGATGCATTCGTCCATAGGCCACGGCAACTACCAGGTAGGCCATGAGCTTATCTGCGACCTAAGTGGTATAAAAAAAGATAAAAAAACTCGAATAGAGTATTTATTTAAACTCTACCAGCTGTTACACGCGGCTTCGTCAGCGGGTGTCGGTTATCGCGACTTCGCGACCAAATAGGACATAGACTTTCTATGTCCTAACTCAAGGTCTAATCTATCTCTGTACCAAATTTTATCAAAAACAGTTCAGTGTCTGGAGCATGAAAAATATTTGAATTCGTAACGTACGTATCATTACGCTATAGGCTTCTGGGAAGGAACACCGTGAGGTTTTAGTCGGTACACATCGATATAATATAAATTATTGTATGGTTCAAGTACCTACATAACTAAAAAAAAAATGCAAAATCCATGCAAAATGCAAGCGGTTCGGCGACTCCTTCTTCTGCCGCACCATTAAGTCTTGGAATTCCGTACCAGTTCACGTGTTTCCCTCCTCCTACAGTCCCGGGTCCTTTAAACGGGGCGTGAAAGAGCATCTGATGAGGATGATGTTTTGAGGATAGCACGGGGTGCTACTGCGGTGGACGAACTCAAATTTGCTGCACCATTAAGACCTGGAACTCCTTACCAGCTCACATGTTTCCTTCTTCCTACAGTCCCAGGTCCTTTAAGCGGTGCGTGCAAAAGCATCTGATGAGACCGTCAAGCGGAGTGCCACCATTGTAACATGATACGCGTCTGTAATGGTGACCCTCTTTTCAGAGACTTTGCCTTCAGCTTACCATCAGGCGAGGCGAAGTCAAATTGACGTGTCCTATATAAAAAAAAAAGTCGGATAATACACTTTCACTTAGGAAACAACCCAAAACTAGTATTGTTTCAAACGCCAAAAAAGTCTGATTTTAATGAATTCGGCATCATTCGACGGAGAAAAATTCACTGATTCCGAATATGTGTTTAACTCAATTTCGCCCCCAGATGTCGCTTAAACCAAATAACCTTTCACCGCTCGATGTGATGAGAGTCCGACGTAACCGCCCTGCGCGCTGGGTAACAAGGGGATCAAATATACAACTCCATTGACAACAAAAGTCAAAAGTCAAAAGTCAAAAGTCTTATTGTATGGCGAATAATTAAAACACACTATTCCTGCCTATACAGTTCCTATTTATACTTAAATTGAGTAAATATTTGGGTATTCACGTACAGCGCCTACGTTTATAATACTCAAGTATAAAGCTACAGGTTGCTATTATTTTTAATTCAGGCGTTCGATACTCGCGCCCCACTTCTGAGAACGACTCAATTTGCTGTACCTACGTTTGTATCAATGTGTAATGTGTTATATCGTTCGATTTTATTGTGTTATGTCAGTATCAATTTTAGGAGCACATAACATCTATAATGTGAAATAAAGTGTGTCGCATTTGGTCGTATTGCCGATGTGAATAACGACGTATCTGGGTGACTGAGCTTCGTTTGGGTTCTTTTACTTTTTAGATGAGATGAGATGAAGTTATATGGCAAAACAGTATCTCAATAAGTACCTACATGATTTTATCCAAATTGTTTGAGCGGTTCCTTGTAGTTTAGTTGTTGTGATGACGATGTTCTATTTATGAGATCGTTACTAAAATAATAGGTACATAAATAAGTAATAGTACCTACCTATTACAGAACTTTAGGATTAGGATACTGCGAATCGATATAAATACGCACTAAATTAACTAAATATCATGCAAATCGGCTGCTAAATATTATAATCAAATTCTTGTTTCCAAATATTGAAAAAGATCCATTACAAAAACATCCGTTCAACGTATTTAAGAATATTATGAGACAACGAACATTTTGATTCGATAAACATTTAGCGAGGACTTTCCTCATTTTTCTGGACATAATTAAGTAATCCCGCTTCTAAGAAAACGTCTTAAGTAGATATTTTAGAAAGCAAAACATTCCCTTTATTTTGACGAAGATCCTAGCGAACTTTTATGTGTGTTTTAATTTGATTACTTTTGACAAGACCAAGCGCCTGATCATCGACGTTCGTCATAGACGTTCGACGTCCTACTTATGGAACGCAGTGCTGCGTATTGCTAGCAAATATTTATCAGGCGCTTTTGTAATTGCTTTCTGATTGATTTTAGGTCGATTGTACAGATTAGACGACAAATGTATAAATATGTAAATGTAAATGGAGTATTGTCAAACAAAATTTGCAACAAATTTAATTAAGGATAGGTACATAACTAGTTATTATTTTGACTCAAATTCACATTCAAGTACCTACTTAATTGTGAAATGTAGGTACACAAAAGAAGAACAATTTATATTTATTTTACTAAATTACGTATATTTATATTATATTTTAAAGGGCTCACTCACTCACTTCAATGCAAATACACTCAAATACCAACACGCTTACAAACAAATATTTGCACAGAACGTGATCGAACCCGTACCTCCAACAGCTACACTACACAGGTCAAGTATTCCCACCTATATAAACAAAAAATCTATTAACCCTGTCCTCACTCGCCCCAACACGTGACTGCTATTCCCACCCCGCTGGGTATTATAACCGTAACACAATTCACACTCTACTACCCGTCTGCTGCCCCGTGACGTCACAGGACGAGGGTTCACTTCCCCCTTGGGAGGGGGGCGTTCGGAGATGATTTAGTACCCTTCACGTATCTGTCATGTATTCTGTTGATGCAATAACTTAGGTTTCTTGTAAGGGAGATTTTTTTATGTTTTTTGTAAGGATGTGTTTAAGAAGGATTGTGTTTATTGCTTTGAGATTATATTAGTGGCCGCGTACGCGTAGAGTTCATTTTAGCCCCGTAGGGGTGAATTTTGATGTAATTTGGTGCACAGATAGATTAGAGGTCGGGAAAAACTAGTTTAGAAAAACCGGAGTAAAAAAGGGGTTAAAATAAGTCCAAAATAGGTGATGAAAGTTTGTTTAAAAGTTTGTCATTTTTGAAGACCTGATGAAAGTTGGCACACAGTTAGATCAAAGCCGCGGGCAATATCTAGTTTACCACACATACCATTGAGCGCAGTGCTTCGTAGAGAGTGTTGAGACTCCCATTGTTAAAATTTTCCCAATTCCACCATTGTAACACACACCATTTCACACCAGTTCAATATTCACACTCATTTTTAACCAATCCCATTCTATTTCCTTTTATCCCTAATAACATATTAAGGGCTGAGGTGTCACCCTACCGGTGCGAACGATTCTGGCTCAAAGGAAACGGTTCAGTACCTCCTTTGTTTGTCGCGCGACAAAGACTTGGAATGCTTTGCCTACCCACGTGTGTCTCTCTGCCTATACCTAATTACGGATTCTTTAAGCGAGGCGTGAAATTTTCACGGTATCGATGACTAAAATTTTAGAATTGGCCTTGTCTTTTAGAGTTAATCGCAAACGGGATGGAAAATGAAAAAAAAAAACCTTTTTTTCCCCCCTTTGCATAAGTATTATTGCAGTCTCAGCATGACAGTATAAAGATATCTCTTCGTTTCTCATCGACCAATGAAATCACTGAAAAAGGTGACGAAAACGTTATTTTGTAGGCATAACTCTTCGACTTCGTTGATTGAAGAGAAGGGAAGAGGCAGGTATGTCGAGACTACTTGAGAGCGCCATGCTGAGGCTGCTAGTATTAATCAGACACGCTGTCTGTAAACAAAATTTTGTGTAACCGTTCCTGTGGAGGTGGAGAAACTAGATCAATGAGTAAAGTCCAGATTTTGCAAGTTTTCATAACCAATAGACCCATAAACAGGTCTATAGGATAGTGATCTTACCTTTTTTTTAATGTTCATGCTGAAATTCCCACTGGTCCGAATATTTCTTGGTGTGAAAGAGGAACGACCCCAGATACTTCCCCCGTCAGGAGTGGTTATATCAGACTCGGACCGACTAATAGCGTCTCCCCAGGAGGCACTGCCGACTCCGTTACCCAGGATAATTTGAATTTTGTTTGATACGATCTCCTAAACGAGGGTTTAGGATAGTGATGGGTAAAGTGCGGCCCGCGGTCCTACTCCGGCCCTCGAAATCATCCGGCCTTCGACATGAATAGTAATATGACCCGCTATAATTATAATTTGACGATCAGAAGTATAGATACATACATAGTTGATTCTGGTCTCACTAACTTCTTGAGAACCGCCTTTACTTTGCATTGGTCGACATCAGGTATCTTCAAGGCATATTAGTGGAGGTCTGTGGTCATCATCGCTGTGCATTTTTCCTATTTTCTTAAACTTTCAGACATTAAAAAGTTTGCCCATCACTGGTGGGGAACCAAATGGAATAGTAATTCCTTTTCGATCCCCAAAAAGGAATTGAAATAGGGGATTCAGATGAAAAACCTGGGTTGCACCGCGTAGAGGTTCCGTACCAAGCTCTCCAGTGTAGCTGTTTTATCTATAGGTAGAATCGCTTTATCGTTTTATTTTGAGGTGAAATAAAAAAAAAATAAGCTTCACCTCGACCTGTTCTCAAAAGTACAAAGAACCTTCATTTCCCAATTGCTCTAAACTGTACAATAATTGCGACAATTCAACCTCGAAATTACTCATCTCATGCCATTACAATCCAAATTATCCGAATGCAATACGTTCACAAAATGGCTTTAGTTTAATAAATCAACAAAAAGAATTGCGCAGACGCATTTTCATGTGCAACGACCGACCAAAATCGGTCGCGGGCGCATAGGTCAAACTGTCACCGTCTCTGTTTAATGTGCGGGTTGGAAAGGGTTAGGTGTATTGCGCTCTAGAACCGAAAAATGCAGTTCGAGCGAGCTCGCGATTCATATGCATTCGATATTGACAGGTTTTTTTTAAAATGTCCATCATCTAATTAGTATGGCTGTTTAACATCAGACATTTATACAGAACAGACTCAGCCGCAGATACATGGCTCGAGTCAACAATAGTGCCCGGAATACGGCAATAGTGAGCCTATTACTTGGGATTGAATACAATGATTGGTGAAATGTGGGTGTTAATTCATCTCTGCCTAACCCTTCGGGGATAAAGGCGTGATTGTATGTATAGTTGTATGTATGTAGTACTAATCAGTATGTCGAAAGTTTTATGAGTATTTTTGCTCAAGGATTTGATCCTTGTTCCACTTGACCCCACGGAACCCATACCTATTATAAATAGTTACCTACTCTGTCTGTCTGTCTGTCTGTCTCTTACGATTATTATCACGGTTAAACCACTAAGCAGATCTTGATGACAATAATTGGTCCAGAGATGAACTAGAGTTTGGAAATGCACATAGATTAACTTTTATCGTGAAAAAAGGCTTAAATGGACTCAAGGAAGTGTTCCACAACACTGTGTTGCAAATACTTTTATGCATGAATATATTTGCATTGGTCTGGTCGTGCCTCGGAGAGCACGTTAAGCCGTCGGTCCGGGTTGCCATACAAACATCTATGGCACTCGTTTCGGGTAGTTGGAGCCCCAAAAAGTCTAACAACAACGGTCTAGTTGCAATGCTTCGATCACAATTGGGTTGTAGAGGTCAGATGGCAGGTCGCTTTACGGAAAATATCGAGGTCTAACCAGAACCGCAGTTAAGACTGGTAAAGCGGACCCCAGACTCCAAGGTGAAAGCTTCGGATGCGACTGGGAATAAACGCTAGGATGAAGAAGACGATGCCAATAAAATGGTATTTTTAGACCTGCTGGAATGTGAACCTGGGACCATGCACAGTGAAGTCACTCTATTAACATTTATCCAAGACGAATACATTGCAGTTAAACGTACCTACAACAGGAAACACAGATGCGTTTATACCTACAATATATTGACCTTATCTCTCACGGCCATCTCCGGAATAACCTTTACAAGGACCTCAAAATTGTAATAAAGGTGTTATTTCAAACAAGTAGTAGTAATATAGTGATAACATCAGTTCTGGTAAAAAACTTATAGCATAAGCAAATTAGATTTGACAAAGAAAAAAATTCTAGTAGCATATTTCTTTCGGAATTCGTTAAGGAAGGTCATTGATACTCTACATTTGGTTTTGTATGGTATTCGGTTAGTTGCGTTATCCGCCATTTTGATCGTTTAAAAAAAATATGAAACCAAAATATGGAAAATTTAATTTTAAACAATTTAATTCTTATTTTTGCCCCTATTTTGAGCTAATTCTCTTGGCGTATGCATATTTTGATCACCATTGAACTGAAAATCAAATACTGTAAGTAGAAAAATTCCCAATATATCAATATAAAGAAATATATAAAAAATGCTATTTCACGACATCGTCCAGACACCATCTCTTTTCATAATATACTAGGTATTTTCTGGTGCTAAGTTTTCTTTACATTAAAATGTATCAAAAGCCTCTCTGGTTCGATGCCCATCCCCTGAAAGGCCTAGGCCACTGAAACTTTCTGTGATTCAAATAGCTTTAGTTAGAACAATAGCATTAATTAACTGATTGTTTGGAAAATTGACGCAAAACGCCTGAGCAAACGGTACTGGGGGACAGGGACGCACTTGGGTGCTTCAAACAGGTGCATCATGGTGTTCAAAAAATGTTAAATAGTGTAATGTAGCACCGCATAGTGCTACGGTATGCAATTTTTTCATAGATTTTGATAGATGTGTGCTTGTCTACCACTTGACTGATACAAAAAATAGTCGTTTTAGTGTTGCGGTTTCATTTCGGAATATAATCTGTCTACGCGGTTATCCAGGATATCAGCTACCGTCAATATTCTTTATTCGATTAAGATGAAAGGACCAACCTCATATTTAATATCGATTTTAAGTGTGTCAAAAACCCTACCTTTGTCTCATATTTTCTTCAACATAGGGTGACAACTCTATCACTATTGAATTACAAATGTCCTTAATAAAAATAAATAAAATAAAAATAAAAAAGCCTTTTATTTCTTGCGTAATCCCATTACAAATACATTCTTGTTACAAATTATGGTTGGTTCATTCAGTATTCTTTTCTGTGTCATTACTGTTGTTTATAATTTGTTATACTTAGTATTAATAGTTTATTTATATTAATTAATCTGATTTCTTATTATTACTACTGATTGTTTATTAATAAATCTATAATCTATTCTATAATTTTATTGATCTAAATTCTTGTAATAATAATATTATTTTCTCATAAAATATAACTTACTATTGTTTAAATTACTTAAAGTAACCCTGTTAGGTACTTTATTATCATGCAATGCAAAAGGAATAAAAAATGAAATAAAATAGTTACTATTTTGACATGCAAGAACCCCTTCTTAAGTGAGGGTGAAGGCCTCCTCCAGATTTTTCCACTTATCCCTATCTTTGGCTTTTGTTTTCCAATGTTCTCCTGCTACTTTTATTATGTCGTTTTCCCAGCGAGTTGTCGGTCTTCCTCTTTTCCTGATGCCTGCAGGGCCCCGCCATGACGTCAGTCTGGTAGTCCAACGGTCGCCCTCCATCCTAGCCACATGTCCTGCCCAGCGCCATTTTAATCTTAGTGAGAATTGAAGTGCATCTATAATTTTAGTATTTTCTCGTATAATACTATGTGGGATTTTTTGTATTTTTTTCACATTTGTGATGCTTCTCTCCATACTTCGTTGACATGACCTAATCATGTTTTTCACTCTCAGTGTGTACTTCCATGTCTGGCATCCATAGGTGATAGAGGGGAGCAGGCAGGTGTCCATAACTTTTTTCTTTAAATTAATAGGCATAGTTCCTTTTAATATTTCCTTTAAGCTCCAGAATTTTCTCCATGCGCCTGAAATCCTTCTTTCTACTTCTAATTCATTGCTTTTCTTATCGAAAGAAACTTGTTTTCCTAAGTATACGTAGCTTTCCACGTATTCTATTAAATTTTGATCAAGATACAAGGGATATTTTATGCTGTTAGTCATAATTTTGGTTTTATTTAAATTCATTTGTAAGCCTACTTCAACGCTCACAGATTTTAGTGAAAGTATCATTGATTCTAATTCTCTTGCATCTTCAGATAGAAGAATAATATCGTCTGCGAACCTTAAGTGGCTAATAAATTTTCCATTGATGTTTAGTCCTGTTCTGTTCCAGTTGATTTTGCTGATGGCCATCTGTAGCACCGCTATAAAAATTCTCGGTGACAAAGGGTCCCCTTGTCTTACACCTCTTTTTATGCTTATTGGCGGTCCTGTCGACTCAAGCTTCACTCTGCTACTGCAGTTGTTGTATATATACTTAATAACTTCTATATATTTTTGTTCTACGTGCTGTGAGCTTAGAGCGCTCCATATGGAAGAGTGTAGGATCGTGTCGAAGGCTTTCTGGTAGTCGATGAAAGCAACATATAGTGGTCTCTGGTACTCGCTATATTTTTCAATTATTTGTTCAATTGAGTGGATATGATCTATCGTAGAATATCCACTCCTGAAGCCGGCTTGTTCTATCGGTTGGTGTATTTCTATACTCTTACTAATCCTTTTTTCGATAATTGATGAAAAAAGTTTGTAGAGTGATGGCAGGAGACTGATGGGGCGATAATTGCCTATATCCTTTGGGTCCCCTTTTTTGTAGAGTAGTATCATGAATGACTCTGACCATTGAAAGGGTGTGGTACTTGACTCAAGTATAGAGTTAAAAAGACATGCCAGAGGGCGTACAAGATAGTGACAGCCTTCTTTTATCGCTTCATTTGTGATTCCATCTGGTCCTGGGCACTTTTCAACCTTCAAGCCTTTGATTGCTTTTGAAACTTCGAGCTCGTCAATCGTTTCTATTTCCGAGACATCTTCTATAATATATTGTAGGTTGACATTATCGATTTTATCCATATTATTTTTCTCTTGGCAGTCATACAATTTTTTGTAGAAATTTGTAGCAATATTGATAATATCTGGCCTATTGCATGAAAGTTCATTTGTCTCTTTTAGTTCCTTTATCCATGTCTTGTGTGTATTGAGCTCTTTATATGCTCTTTTTACGCTACAGGTAGTATTTATATGTTTTTCAAATGTCTTGGATCGGTGAAGCGTATAGTCCCTTTTTATGCTTTTACTAATAAGTTTGTATAAAGCTTTTAGTTGATTTTTCTGTGCTCTTGTTTTATGTTTAGATTCATGTAGTTGTTTTCTCTGTGCTATGAGACTCTTGGTGTATGCTGATAACACTCCTGGGTTGATGGTGTGTTGTTTGGCGTTATTTAGACTTCTTACTATGCTTTGAGTGATTTTGTCGTAATTTACTTGCACGGTAGCATCATGTTGAAATTGAAGTTGGTCTTCGTATTTTCCTAAAAAGAGTCTAAAAGTTTCTTTCTCTGAGGTAGTCCTTAGTGAGTTTTTTAAGTTGCTTCTGTATTTTATACGGCTTTTCTGTATGTTTCTTAGTTGAAGAGAAGCTTTCAAAGGTCTATGATCAGAGGGAAAATTAATATTTAGAACTTGTATATTTTTAACATTTTTATCTTGGTTGGTTATTATATAATCAATCTCATTTTTTGTGACTCCGTCTGGTGATTTCCAGGTCCATCTCTGGTTATTGGGTTTCTTAAAAAAGGGTGTTCATAATACTCATCTTGTTTTCGTTTGCAAAGTTTATCAGGCGTTCACCTCTACTATTTCTAACTCCGTATCCATAGTTTTTCATTATTAAGCGTTCCTCAGCTCTAGGTTGCCCTATTTTTGCGTTAAAGTCCCCCATGATTAACACATTTTTTGCACAGTTCTTCAAGGTTTCGCTGACAGTGTTGTAGAAGTAATCCACCTCATCGTCACTTGCGGCTTCTGTAGGTGCATAGACTTGGAGTATGTCTAGTTGGTACCCATTCATATTGAGTCTTAGGAGAGCTATTCGTTCTGATATTCCACTAAAGCTCACAATGTTTCCTTTCAGGTATTTTTTGACGATGAACCCCACTCCATACAATCCGCGGGTCTCTCCTGTATAACAAAATATGAAGCTGTCGTGCTCCTGGATAGATGTACCAAGACGTCGGACTTCCGAAATTCCGATTACATCGTATTCTGTATTCTTCAGAGAGTTCATCAGCTCTAATAGGCGGTGGCTGGTTGATAACGTCCTAACGTTGTATGTTACTACGTGGAATAGTTCATCTTTTTTCTTTAATCTACTGCTGGCCGGTATTATTTGATGATTTTGTTTCGTGTTGATGTTTCTTGGGATTGTGGTTTTCTTTGGAGGGTTTTGGTCATGATCCTCCGCGGTGACCAACCGGGTTGGAGGGTTTGTTGTGTTTTTTGTATTGTTTTTCTTGTACTTCTGTGCTGAATCTGTTCGGAGAGGGTCAGCTAATTGCTATGTATTGTTTTTGGAGGCTTCTTGATTAAGTGCACTGTTTTTATTTATTAAGAAGTTTAGCATGCTCGGTTTAATTACTCCCTCTGAGATGCTGTTTGATCTTCTGGCCGAAGGGTCATGCCGTTGTGGTTTGTTCTTCTTATTTGTTGGTGTGTTTCTTTCTTTTGGTATGTCCTCAGTAGGTTTCGTTGGTGAGGGAGAAAGCTTCCTTTTATTTGTTTGTTTAAGTACAACCAGTTTGTCATACTTTAGAAAAGCCATGTTTCCTTTTTCTCTTTCTGATTTTAACTGTTCTTGTAACTGATTTCTTTTTTCTAAGACCTGTTTAGGGTAGTCTTCTTTCATGTAGTAATTTGTGTCTCGCAATGCTCTTTTTTGTTTAATGATTTGGATCTTTATGCCCAAGTTCGAGAAGGATACCAACACTGGGCGTGGTCTATCGCCTTTCTTCCCTAGCCTTTTGACTTCTTGTAGATCATTATAGGATAGTTTGATTGAGAAATGTTGTTCTAACCATTTGAGCATATTTTTTTCTAAAGTACTATATGAAGACTCCAATTCTTCGATGCCGAAGAAAACTATATTTCTTTGTCTCGCCTGCTTTTCTAAGAAGTAGATGGTTTTCTCCTGGGTTTCTACTATTTCTTTTAATTTTTCATGTTTTTCTTCTAATACAAAAAATTTTTCTTCTAATATTTTATTGATATTTTGTGTAACTTGCTCAGTCACGTTTTTTCCACTTTCTCGAATCTCTCTTTTTTGGTCATCTAGTTCCAGTTGAATTTTTTTAAGAGCCTTCAGAATTTCATCCATGATAGTTGTTTTGGTTTATAAGTGATAGTTTGTTTACCTGTATGTGTCGCCCTCTATTGGCGTATCTTGGTATTTTTGAGCTAAGAGCTAGATCGATGCGATTTCATAGAACCCAAGCAGTGTTGTTGGACTTTAAAGTAGTTCGTGCTTGATTCAACAGATGGCGTTACTAGTTTTATAATATTGTTGGATGACTTCGCAAATCGTGGTTCCTTTTTAGAAAAGAGGTTATGTCACTATTTTTCTCAAATGTATTTAATAGCACTATTGTTCGTTTTTAATCACTGCTGAGCGCTGGATAAATGTACACAGACCAACCAATAGGGCTTTTATTGTATTTTATTGTATGGTAGACACGAAATGTTCACATGAAAAAAAGTTCACAGTCACTGGTGTTTGTTTATCGTTTAACTGTCTTCGGATTATATCTTTGTTGGTTTCTGCAATATATCACTAAAATTATCAAGTCTACTTCCAAAATAACACTTTACTTTGATTGAATATGTTCTTTAAATATTTTTATTTGGATGTTTTTAACAGAGCCGATGTAAACCGTGGCACACTGCTGCCCTCTCCCGTAAGTATATCTCTCCCGTAAGTATATCCAAATGTCCTTAAGCCACCGTAAATGTTTCTTACCTTATTGCATTAAAAAGATGGCAATTAAAACTATTTAGAATAAAAGGGACACACAAGATATTTAATAAAGTAATTAATTTATCTAAAATGTATTTTTGCACCTTTCACCGGCGTCCCCAAGCCGGCCCTGTGTTGTCTGGGTTCATAATTTAATTAATAAGAGGTAGCCCGTTAAAGGCTGAGTGTGTTTGGTCTTTGTTCACGTGTACTATAATCTATATATTTGCTCTATTTAATCTATGGTATTGGTTAGTTCTCTTTTGTTTCAAACTCCTTATTGTAAGTCTACCGAAAACCTTACCAATTATTTTTCCTCAACAGAGGCGTCCTCAACAAAACCTACATTTTGTTTGTTTGCAACCTGATTAAAAACACGGAAATGAAAACTAACGAGAATTAGAGACATTATTGTGTTTTATTTTTATTTAAATTATCTCATGCACCTTACACTGCATCCCCAAGCCGGCCCTGTGTTGTCTGGGTTCATGATTTAATTAATAAGAGGTAGCCAGTTATAGGCTGAGTGAGTTCGGTCTACATTCGTTTGTTTACGTGAACTATAATTGTGTCTATGTATTAGCTCTGTTGAATCTGTGGTATTGGTTAGTTCTCTGTTGTATCAAACTCCTTACTTAACTAGTATTTACTACACGTATTATACTTCGAAGGGGTAGGTTACGGTGTATTAATACACATTTCGCCAACTATAATTTTCGGACCTACGATTTTTTACCTATACCTACTGTTTTATATTAGCTTGTACTTATAACCCGTGTCACGTATCTTGGACCTAAATCGTAAGACATACGAGGCTCTGGCACCCGCGGATTGTTTTGTAACAGTCTATGCTTGGTGAATTTGATTTCTTCTACCGCAGTAGCATCCCATGCTATTCTCAAAAGACACCCAAGAAATGTGTACGGCGCGTATAGGGCACATTTTGAGCACATTTTAGGTCCAAGATACGTGGCGCGGGTTATACTTTACTTATGTGAGGTTTCCTTGTAGTAATGTCCCTCGTTCCTGAGACTTCACCTTACTATTAAGCGAGGTGAAGTCAAATCGATGAGTCCTTTATAAAAAAAGTGCCACGTCGTGTACATAAAACAATACCCGGTAACACATTAGGGTCCGGTAGGCGTTGCAGCTACTCCATGTAAAGTTAGCCTAGTCCATCTTTAGATGGATACAATGTTGCTGTTCTATTAATAGTTATTTGTTATACAAGAGTGCAAAGTTGCTTTTTAACCGCGTGCTCAGTTTTGATGACCGAGCAAGCGACGCTCGTGATTCACAAATTAGAATCTTGAGCGTTAGCGAGGGAATCAAAAGACCACAAGGTGAAAAATCTTTGCACTCGAGTGCAACACGTAACTTTTCATCCCACCTCAGCGAGGAAATAATGAAATGCTTCTCCTTCCTAGCGTTAATTCCCAGTCGCATCCGAAGCTTTCACCTCGGAGTCCGGGGTCCACTACCAGTCTTAACTGCGGATTTGGCTGGACCTCGATATTTTCCGTGAAGCGACTGTCATCTGACCTCCACAACTCAATGGTGACATTAGGCGATATCGAAGCATTGCAGCTAGACCGTTGTTGTTGAACTTTTTAGGGCTCCAACTACCCGTAACGACTGCCATAGATGTTCGTATGGCATCCGTGACCGACGGCTTAACGTGCTCTCCAAGGCACGACCAGACCAATGCAAATACCCATTTTCATGCATAAAAAATATTTGCACTGAGCGGGGATCGAACCCGTGCCTCCTGCGTAGCGGCCGCGGTCACTACCACTACGCCACGGAGGCTGTATAATATGTGTTTTAATATCTACTAATAATAAAATACAAAAAAATAAAAATTCAACAACAATGTTCAACAATATGACGTGAAAAAAATTGATGCGCGCAAAGCAAATTTAAAAAAAAAGTACACCAAGGAGGTTCCGAGTCTGAGTTTTTCATAAATTAAAAAAAGTTGTATGATAAATTCGGCACCATAGAGGTAGAAGTAAATAGGTTTAATGATGTTTTGAGTTCACAAACCTAGTGTACACACGATGTTCTAAATTCAAATTTACTTTATCCTCTAGAGGATAAAAACGCTCAGTTATCGAAGAGTAAAAATACTCTTTCCGAGATGGTGGGATAAAAAAAAGTATTACTTAGTAAAAGTGAGACAGAAGGAAAAAGGGCGAACGAACGAAGAAAACGAACTGCAAGACCTCCTCCAATTTCTTCTTCATCCTATTGTTAATTCCCAGTCGCATCCGAAGCTTTCACCTCGGAGTCTGGGGTCCGCTTTACAAGTCCAACTGCGGGTTTGGCTGAACTCCGATATTTTCTGTAAATCGACTGCCATCTGACCTCCACAACCCAATAACGATATCGGGAGATATTGAAGTGCTGCAGCTCGAGACCAGCTGTTGAACTTTTTAGGGCTCCAACTACCCGTAACGACTGCTAAATATGTTCGTATGGCAACCGGGAGCGACGGCTTAACGTGCTCTCCGAGGCACGATAAGACCAATACAAATACCCATATTCATGTGTACAAATATTTGCACTGAGCGGGGATTGAACTCGCGCCTCCTGCGTAGCGGCCGCGTTCACTACCACCACGCCATGGAGCTACCTCTATAATGAGTACCAATATCTAACATAAGGAGTACCAAAATATATTTCCCTTTTATTTACAGGTAAGTATTTAAATATTTTACTACGCGTTTTCTATTTGTCAGTTTTTCGTCACTTCGTATCCACGCCCTTCTGTTTACCAGGGTTTGTTTAAAACAAATATCCGGGACTAATTTTTGTTCTAAACTGTGTAAAATTGCAAGATATTTGTTCCTGTTGTTGTTATTGTTATCGAGTCCTGCCTGAGCTTGATTTAGCTTTTTCCGATTTTAAACAAGGTTAGCATACTAAATGCTTTAAAATTAATTCAATTGCAAAATATTTATTACTATTATATCTCAACATGACACATCTACAAAACTTTCCATCTATATAGAAATTCAATTCAAACTGCTTTACAAAGTTATAAAACTTGAAATGTTGCCGTCTGGCTGCCGAAATACCACCTATGTATATAAGTCTACTGAACTCTAGTACTTACGAATAATGATCGGATGCACACACACACACATACACACACACACTCTCACCCATAAAACACACACACAAAACCGATGCGCCTACTTACGTTGCAATAAAGAACAGTCGACAAAATAAGGTGCGAATACATAAAAAATGACATAATTAAGTATAGTCGCCATCGGTACTAAAATTACAATCATCGTCATTCTGGCCTTTTAAAAAATCAGATAGGATTGGCTTTTCAGCCAGATTTTTCCGTGAGGCGACTACCATCAATTGCTTAATTTTGCAATATGCTTGATATTATTTAGTAAGTATATCTATTTATTATCTATCTATATTATTTCCCGACACCTTCAGTTATGTACTAATTTGATTTTTCACAATAGGTACTTCTCAAAAAGTAAAAAGCACGCACCATAATCAATCAAACAGACTATACAACACGAAATTATTGCCAAAATTTCCCTTTGCCCTTCCCATGTCAGTGTGTGAGCGTCGCAAGCGCAGACACACACACATCCACACACACACACACACACACACTCACTCAATACCTGTACTTCCCGCCTGTGTGTGAGTAAGCCGGTTTACCAAAATGCATTTTTAGGGTACCCATACACCTATAAATAGTTTAATGAGACTTAAAGAATTTTTGGAGATTATTATTTGGCCAGTAGAGGGGCCATGTGCGGTTTCAATGTTCGCCATGTCGTATTAAGAAATGTTTAAATGGTTCGTGTTTTTAGAAAGTAATTTGAGATTGTATTTTCTTGGAATATTTAAGACGTTTGGTTATAGGAATTTAGTGTGAATGGCCTTAGGAAAATAAGGTTTGTAAAGGTTATAAGGTTGAGTCAAATTTATGAGCAGTATCGAAAGTTGGGACGCCCGAGGTAGACTGAATGCGGAAGACGGAGGATCAGCAGACGTGGCGCACATTGGGAGAGGTCTATGTCCAGCAGTGGACTGCAATAGGCTAATTGATTGATTGATTAAAAGGGGTCGAGTGTGAGAGCTTTGCTTGAGGCTCAAGAGGTTCAATTTTCGGAAAATTTACTTTTCGCTATTTACTGTAAGATACAAAACTTACAGTGATATCTCGTAGATTTACGAAACTTACGGGAAGAGAACGGGTTGCCCTTTTATACCTACATCTTTGCTTATCCCCTTAGGGAACAGACGTGACTATATTATTGCCCATCAAATTGAATACAATATTGTATCGTAAACAAATCAGATAAAAGCTGATATTTGAGTTCCCCCTTTTCTAATAAACAATTTTACTCACCACATAATAACTGCTCATTTCATGAAAGCTGTACAAAATACCTAATAGAGATGTCATCGAAGCTGTGGTTATCGATAAAACATGAATATCGATTGAATAATCTAACAAGTACGAATATCGTTGGAACTGGGGCACTGTCTAATAGTCACGTCAACTATATGCATAATATATTGTTACGCGTGATTGTATTTATTGTTTAGCATTTTTGTTTTTTAGAGCAAATTACATCGATATGAATAAAAAATCACAGTCGTGAACCGTCGATATTCCCTTTCACAACTCGACGTGTATTCGTTCACCTAAGATCAAATACTCACCATTATCATCACAGTTTAAATCTCGTTGTATCCAAGGCCTGTTTTTGGAGCAAAAACAATCTTTTTTTGACTCCTTTGAAAAAGAAAAAATTGAAAATATTGTCTTGTTTTTGCAATGCTTTCCTTCTCTTTCTCTTGTGTGGCCTATTCTTGACTTTTACAGGAGCGATTGTTGCTCGACTTCTTATCCCAAGAAGAAACATCGTCAATTGATTAGCAAGCTAGCCGATGATGTTAGCTTGGGCCACTTTGTTGGCCCCGAACATACCGCTACCGCTGCACCTAGAAAAATTCAGTATCGATAACCAGATTATCGATAGCGCCCCATCTCTACAGTATACTTACCATAGACGGAAGTTCCTCTGTAACTTTCTAACAGCCTCAAGTTCCAAACTGCTGATAGTTTCGGAGTTTCCAATTAAAATTAACGCGCCCATGGTCCACCGAGCGGTGCCATTCAGTCGAGTAATAGGGGAAAATGTGATTTATCTGCTGCCATTTGACGGTTAAAGGCACAGTTTTTGGAGGCTCCTCAACTGTTATAGTGGAGCCATTCAATGAAGTAATAGGGAAAAATGCGATTTATCTGCTGCCATTTGACGGTAAAAGGCACAATTTTGGAGGCTCATGAACTGTCGCTACTATACCTACAGGCGGTGAAGGTGAATAATTTTTAGATCCAATTTTTAGTAATTTTTTTTGTAGTAAGGTTTTTAATTAATAGCGAAATTTAAGTAGCAAGTCTTAAAAGTATCGAAATAATTATTAATTAATGAGAATATAATTACTTTTTCAAGATATTCTTAACAATAAAACGTGTAGGTAATAAAAAATAATGTAATGAAATAGTTATTTGTTATACAAGAGTGCAAAGTTGCTTTTTAACCGCGTGCTCATTTTTGATGACCGAGCAAGCGAAAGATTCTAAATTTGAATCACGAGCTTAGCGAGTGATTCACAAATTAGAATCTTGAGCGTTAGCGAGGGAATCAAAAGAGCACAAGGTGAAAAATCTTTGCACTCGAGTGCAACACGTAACTTTTCATCCCACCTCAGCGAGGAAATAATGAAATGCTTCTCCTTCCTAGCGTTAATTCCCAGTCAGCATCCGAAGCTTTCACCTCGGAGTCCGGGGTCCGCTTTACCAGTCTTAACTGCGGATTTGGCTGGACCTCGATATTTGCCGTGAAGCGACTGCCATCTGACCTCCACAACCCAATGATGACATTAGGCGATATCGAAGCATTGCAGCCAGACCGTTGTTGTTGAACTTTTTAGGGCTCCAACTACCCGTAACGACTGCCATAGATGTTCGTATGGCATCCGTGACCGACGGCTTAACGTGCTCTCCAAGGCACGACCAGACCAATGCAAATACCCATTTTCATGCATAAAAAATATTTGCACTGAGCGGGGATCGAACCCGTGCCTCCTGCGTAGCGGCCGCGTTCAATACCACTACGCCATGGAGGCTGTATAATATGTGTATTAATACTAGTAATAAAATAACACAAAATAAAAATTCAACAACAATGTCAACAATATGACGTGAAAAAAATTGATGCGCGCAAAGCAAATTAAAAAAAAGTACACCAAGGAGGTTACGAGTCTGAGTTTTTCATGAATTAAAAAAAAGTTGTATGATAAATTCGGCACCATAGAGGTAGAAGTAAATAGGTTTAATGATGTTTTGAGTCCACAAACCTAGTACACACGATGTTCTAAATTCAAATTTACTTTACCTCTCTAGAGGATAAAAACGACTTTTCCGCTCAGTTATCGAAGAGCAAAAATAGTCTTTCCGAGATGGTGGGATGAAAAACTTTTTGATTGATGGATCCGGCTTAGAATCTGACCCAGTTCACGAGCAGCAGAGCATCAGCGGTGGACGAGCTCAAATTCACCAAGCATAGATTATTACATAACAATCTGCGCGCGCCAGGACCTTTTTTCTCGTGATTGGGGTCCAAGATTGAAGTCCCGAGGTACAGGTCCGTCGATTACTGCAGGCTCCTACTCTATATAACATATTGGGCAATCCCAGAAGCTATAATAAAGACAATTTATATCGAACTGAAGCGCATTCCTTACACGTCGACCGTACAACAAGAGACATTCGGCACCATTGTTCGAAACACCATACAATACACCTCGAATAAATTGCAACCACACTTTTTATCACCTGAAAAAGTAGATGCACACCTTTATTTTCAAGACGTTAAGGATCATTTCTTATTGGAGTAGGTGTTTTAGTAAGTTGGTGGGAGTAACCACAGAATCTTTGTTACAGACTGTTTTGGGAGCTAACGGTAATTTTGTCTGTATGTACTGCCTATGTGTTAGCTTGGGTCGACTTGGCTTATATACTAGGGGCGAGTTCCCGGGTTCAAATGGGTACAATTTATTTTTCTGTTCTTTTTTCTCTGTAGCGTTAGTAGTGTATTTATTAAATGTATTCGACTGCTAGACATATGGGCGGGTTCCATTCCCGATGAATTTTCATGCATGCATATCATATTCTGCATTGAAAAAAAAAAAATGTTTTTGTTTTTTTTTTATACCACTTGAGTGGCAGACAATCACACGGACCACCTGATGGAAAGTGGTTATCGTGGCCTATGAAAGTGTGAAATACTAGGGGCGTCACACTCGCGCTGCCGATACTAATGTTTTACGTCTTGCCTCATCATCATGTTATCATCATAGTATCACCATATCATCATCATATCATCGTCTTATCATCATCATATCATCATCAAAGTATCATCATCATCTTAGTGTTACTTTAGGCTGCATCCGAAACTATAAACTTGGAGCCTGCGGTTCACATATTCCTTTTCTTCCTTTTATTAGACGAATTTTATGGAAGCGAATACTTTCTCACCTATCAACCCTGAGAGGAAGGCCTGTGTCATATCCTCGACCGGTAAATATCGGCTACCTGGTGAGGACGTATTGGCCTATGTACCCCTTATACACACTATATTATAACTCCAGACACGTATCTTGGACCTAAAATGTGCTCAAAATGTGCCCTATACGCGCAGTACACATTTCTTGGCAGTATTTTTAGGATAGCACGGGGTGCTACTGCGGTGGACGAACTTAAATTCACCAAGCATAGACTATTACAAAGCAATCCGCGGGCGTCAGAGTCTCGTTTATCTTGATTTAGGTCCAAGATCCGAGTCCAGAGTTATAATCAATGCAGTCATGCCTTTTCCTTGACTAGATTTTTTTTACTCCCCGTTTAAAGAACACTCCGAAGTCTAATTGACCGCCAAAAGCGAAGTAGGTTGGAAAAAAACCTCGAGTTACGTACTTCTTTTTATAAAGAGTAACTGTAGCGTTATCCTTTATAGGAATAACAAAATACATGTGTGGATAAAGAATTGCTGTTATTTTTCACATGACATAGAAAGAATTGAGGCCCGTTATGTTTCTGAAAAGACGAAGTATCTGAAAGAAAACTTGTCGGCTTTCCACTGGCGTTACGAAAAGTCTTTTGTGTTGATCCGTGACAAAAGTAAACGTGCTAAAAAGGTCCCGTCACATGATTGTGACGTCATGAATTAAAAACAAACTGAGAACAGTTTTAGTTACTTTTTCCTCGTGCGTTACTGAAAAGTAAGGTTTTTGTTCGAGTCGTAAATCGTAATAGCTTCTTGTGGTTTCGTTTGAACATGTTTTTCTAAGAATACTTATGTGCTAAGAAAGTTTCGTTTACCCGCATGCGGCCACTTTATTTTTTCAAGAGAATATTCCGAAATTCTCTCTAAGCGCTCAGCCCTAATGTCAATTCGTTGACTCGCGTATTGTAGAATAAAATGATAATTGAGGATTGACATGTATATTTTGATGTTTATGTCAGTCGTCAACGTAAACAGCCTTATTACAAAACACGGACTAACTCTAAACCCAGGTGTAAATCGTCTTTAGACCATGGTCTAAAGAAAATGTTATTACAAAAAGCGTTTTAGTACAAACCAAGGACTATCTCTGATCTAAAGATAAACCTGCGTGACCCCTAGTTTAACGTTGGTCTAAATTATAAATCACAATAATAATACATCATGATTGCTAAATAATAGCATACCTAATAATTATATTACATATATTATAAAATAAAGTATAACTATTATTCATGCAATTTTTTTTTTTTTTTTTTTTTTTTTTTTTTTTTTTTTTTTTCATGCAATTGAATTTAATGAAAATATTTATGATTAAATTATTTTTTCAGCATTTTTAGTAAATATTATTTATTAGTGATTTCAGAAATTTTAGAAACGAAACGTTGCGACCGAATGATATCATAATGAACGAACAATAGTTGGAGTTATCTGTGGTTGTTATTTAGGCCAAGGTCTAAACTAAGGTACTAAGTAGTCTCCGGATTATTCAGCTTTTATAATAAGGAGAGGTTTAAACCATGGTCTTGAGATTAAGCCTGAACTCTGTAGTTCGGGTCTAAACCAGACTTTATTCCGTTTTTTGTAATAAGACTGAATATGTTAATTCCATACGTCGATCGACCAATCTATTCTATTGTACAATAGAATGACGAATGTATGGCATTTGACGTACTTATGACTTTGGATGTGGGATTTCATTTTGACATTTATGACATAAGTACGTTGACTACTGTTATATGTCAAAACTCATACATTCATTGCCACTTGTCTAGGGGGGCTGTTCCACAAACGTATTGCCACACATTTTCTTAAGTACTTAAATAAAGGTATTTCATATATTTTATTTGAAAACAACTCAGTTTATAAACATTTTTCTGTTTAGTAACTTATTGTGAAGACTAATAATCGAAATCGAAGCACTAGTTAGTAAGTCAGCCTAGTTTATTAGTTTAATATGTGTTTCATGAAAAGTCGCTACAAGGTTTTTTACCTTGGTGGTGATCCTCTCAGGGCGGAAGTATCAGACGGCAGTCGCTCCCATAAAAGTCTGTTACAAGTTTCTAAAAACTTATTATGAAACGCCATTTTTAAAACAAAGAATGTCTTATTTATATGTTGACCAAAATGCCGCACACTTTCTCTGTTAATAATAATGGTAAACTCGATATTTAAGGAAGGGTAGGGTGACAGACCCAATTATCTGCCGAGCCGTTATTTTTTTGGGTACATTTTTCCTGTTTTGCTGAGCCACCAAATGAATTGCAGTGTTGAAAATAGTGTCTCTATTTTTTCAATGTGAAATGTTAGAAAGAGATCTGAGAAGCACTCTATGAAGTAGATCGAAATCAATATTTCCTTTTGGAATTCTGCGATAGACGCAAAAATTATTAAAAATTATGAAACAGAATTTGTTGCGGTTTTTTATCATAAAAAGTTCTTGATTATATTTAAAATCTTATGTAGGTAAGTTTGATTGGAATCGGTTGGGTAGAACCGGAGATATGACATTCAGGCGCGCCGAGCTATGGGCATAGGCTCTATTACTTCCATTTTTCCACCCGCCCTAAAAGAAAAGCTTGCACCAGAACCTCGTTCGTCAAACAGCAGGTGATGTGAGCTTGGTCTCCGAAGATAATGTTGGGTCTTCATACACCCCAAAACGGTTCCCCAGTAACAGCCTCAAACAAATTTCTAAATATTTTTTCGAGAAAATAAACACAGGAAAATCTCCGCAATAAATTTGAATATAAGATCATTAAGCCCGAGTGAGTAACTATGAGCAACTGCGAGTGGTGGGGGACTTACCTTGATTTAAATATTTATAACAAACTTTATACTGTAGCAATTTCTCAATTCAGCTTTTACATTATGAGCAAAATTATCTTGTCTATTCTGTTGCTGTTGTTATCTATGTGCCAAAAAAGCCCGCTGAGTTTCTGGCTGGATTCTTTTATAGATGAGGCTTTTGTTTATTGAGTTTCTTGCCGGAGTCTTCTTAGGACGAGGCCTTTATTTTTACTTAAGCATAATTATGTTGCCTTAATAAATATGTTTACTTAACCTTTAACAATTAGTTTTACTTGAGTTCCATATACTAAACAGTTACTTGGCCTGGTGAGTGGTGCGCTCACATGCCAAAGAGACCTATTAGTAGTATTTTATCTGAGCGCTGCCGTGCTTCGGAGGGCACGGTAAAAGTCGTTAGGTCAAGACTGAGGCCTATATGAAAAACCTGAACCGAGTGGTTGACTACTAACCATAACTCTGGCTGACAGGCGACAGTCACAAAACCTCTAAATATTGACTGATTTTGTTATTTTTGGCAAAGCTTCGTTTTGATAACACTTTTGCATTAAATAAGCATTGTGTGACATAAAAAAGTAGGTACTGCAATATCAGAAACACAAAACATACAAACATGATAACTATTACAATACTATAATAACCTGCTCAACACGTAAGCCAAGCTCAAATATCAAATATTATCTCATTTAGAATTCGGATAGTCATTCACTATGAGATGTTTGAACTCGCGGCAAGCTCCCGAAGGAGTCGCTGTTAGTTCAGATATTAAGTAACCACTCCGTCTAACTTAGCTTAACATTTCCATATATATTCTGTAGCTATGTCTGGAATAATAAATTGGAACTTCGAGCTTTATTATTTTAAATCTGGGAGCGTAACGATAGGAACACTACAATTAACTACATTTCAGTCAGAAAGGCCTAGTTTCCTGACTAAGATGTAGATAATAGTAGGCTTGTAGATGTCGAACACTAAATGTTATAATAATGTAATTACTGTGCAAGTAATGTGGTCGACTGGGCGTAAATTCATATATAGTTTTCCATATTTCAAATCGAATCATATTATTAAACTAGCTATCGGCCTCGGCTCCACTTATATGAAATACTAGCTGTTGCCCGCGGCTTCGCCCGCGTGGATGTCGGTTATCGCTTAGTGTTTATATAGCCTGCATCTCATAATGCTTTCTTAGGTGATGCCTACGTTATAGTAGCTTTATGCATGCAAAGTCTCAGCCCGATCGGTTTAAAATTGACAAAGTTTCATACAAACTTTCATCCCCTATTTTATCCCCTATAATCAAAATACTTTCTTAACGGATGCCTACGTCATAACATCTACCTCCAAATTTCAGCCCGATCCGTCCAGTGGTTTGGGCTGTGCGTTGATAGATCACTATGTCAGTCAGTCAGTGAGTCAGTCACCTTTGAGTTATATATATTTAGATTTATCCCGTTCTTATGATCCGCAGGAGCTTATTCCCTCAATGAACAGTAGCTTATATGCTATTTTTTTCAATTTATCTGCTATACCAAATTACATCCAGCCTCCCTAGACAAGTGGCATTCGTAGAATAGAATGACGAATGTAAAGAATTTGATGTTTATAACATGCGTTGACAACTTACTGTCATATACTTCAAATCCCATACATTCTTCATTTTATTCTACAATACGCTGGCCAATGAATTGCCACTTGTCTAGAGGGGCCGATCTATACAGCCGTTCGGGTGTTATTGCGTAACAAACTTCTATCCATCCATCAGGCTCGACTGATAATCATGCCTGCTACCCTATTTTTTTTTGCGAGACATATCAACTTTCAAACGCGTACATCTGCCGATGCCCTTCCAATTAGCAGGTGTTCGCATTTATGGGTTAAGCCTACACTTGATGTTTCTTTTTTGGCACTTTTTTAGTTTACACAAGGGCCAAATACTTCTTTTTTATGAAATACTTAGCTCTTTACTAAATCGAATATCAAAAGCGGCATTGTTAGGATCTTACCAAATTTGGATAGGTAGGGGGGGGAACACTACTGACGGTGGAGGTGAGCGCTGATGCATCACAAGGTGGCCACCCTAAACCTACATCTGGGTCGCAAGTCCCAGTCGCCGTCACGGTGTTCCTCTCTGTATCACGCTATGGACCCGGCGACCGTACGGTGAATCCATGGAGTGCTGAGAATCGGATCTCTACTCCTATAATTAAATAGTAGGTATTATTGAGATATTGAAAATGTTTGTGTATTTTATTCAGTTTTGTCTGCCACCTAAGTGGTATAAAAAAAAGATCTATCTGATGTGGACTGTACAGGTAGCAAAAGACTTGAATCATAAACGAACTCTCTGCTTTGATCTTTCTTGAAAAAAAAAAAATATCGAAATATCTCAGGCGCTCACAAAACTGAATAAAATACACAAACATTTTCAATATCTCAATAATACCTACTATTTAATTATAGGAGTAGAGATCCGATTCTCAGCACTCCATGGATTCACCGTACGGTCGCCGGGTCCATAGCGTGATACAGAGAGGAACACCGTGACGGCGACTGGGACTTGCGACCCAGATGTAGGTTTAGGGTGGCCACCTTGTGATGCATCAGCGCTCACCTCCACCGTCAGTAGTGTTCCCCCCCCTACCTATCCAAATTTGGTAAGATCCTAACAATGCCGCTTTTGATATTCGATTTAGTAAAGAGCTAAGTATTTCATAAAAAAGAAGTATTTGGCCCTTGTGTAAACTAAAAAAGTGCCAAAAAAGAAACATCAAGTGTAGGCTTAACCCATAAATGCGAACACCTGCTAATTGGAAGGGCATCGGCAGATGTACGCGTTTGAAAGTTGATATGTCTCGCAAAAAAAAATAGGGTAGCAGGCATGATTATCAGTCGAGCCTGATGGATGGATAGAAGTTTGTTACGCAATAACACCCGAACGGCTGTATAGATCGGCCCCTCTAGACAAGTGGCAATTCATTGGCCAGCGTATTGTAGAATAAAATGAAGAATGTATGGGATTTGAAGTATATGACAGTAAGTTGTCAACGCATGTTATAAACATCAAATTCTTTACATTCGTCATTCTATTCTACGAATGCCACTTGTCTAGGGAGGCTGGATGTAATTTGGTATAGCAGATAAATTGAAAAAAATAGCATATAAGCTACTGTTCATTGAGGGAATAAGCTCCTGCGGATCATAAGAACGGGATAAATCTAAATATATATAACTCAAAGGTGACTGACTCACTGACTGACTGACATAGTGATCTATCAACGCACAGCCCAAACCACTGGACGGATCGGGCTGAAATTTGGAGGTAGATGTTATGACGTAGGCATCCGTTAAGAAAGTATTTTGATTATAGGGGATAAAATAGGGGATGAAAGTTTGTATGAAACTTTGTCAATTTTAAACCGATCGGGCTGAGACTTTGCATGCATAAAGCTACTATAACGTAGGCATCACCTAAGAAAGCATTATGAGATGCAGGCTATATAAACACTAAGCGATAACCGACATCCACGCGGGCGAAGCCGCGGGCAACAGCTAGTATTTCATATAAGTGGAGCCGAGGCCGATAGCTAGTTTAACACGTTCACGGACACATCGTCGAGAGACGTAAGTTAGTACCCTCATAATATGGCAATACGGCTGTGGCCGGTGATTTAAAATACGTCAAAACTCGAAATACGTCCATAGCCGGCAGTTTCCCATTATATTTGTAGGAAGGATATGACTCTGTGCCATTTTAGGCTGTAATACAGATCGCTAGTGTCACATCAAACACTCTTGCACGTGCACACAAGTTACCTCTGTCACGCACACATTGAAGAACATCGTGCTGTGACACCCCGTCTGTGGCCGGACGATCTACCTACACTTTCGACCGATCTGTCGCCCCGCGCCACAGCGGGAGGAAGTACGTCCTTGAGGTGCGCTGTGGCGATTTTTTGTGACTGGTACATACTATATAGCTCATAATTCATGATCATAATTACGAAATATTTATTTGCCGATTATTTCAATGTATAGTGAATGATGTTTGTGTGAATTTGGTGCTGATAAAACCATGTACTCGTAGACAAAAAGTATTATAAAATTCAATTCAATTTTCGATATTGAAGTATGTTATACCTATAAACTGATGCTATTCAATTAGTCAATCAGCATATCGCAGTCCGCTGCTGGACTTAGACCTTTCCTAACACACGCCATACTGACTGATGCTATTATTATTACTATTTTTCAAATTGTAATCGCATAATCTTATTACAGATGGCGTCGGGTAAAAATACCACACCTTTTAACGTTCGGCGTAGTTTATTTGACTCCGACTCTGACTCGAGCAATGAAAATCAGGATCCGTATAGTGATGTAGATGGTGAATATGGTTCTGATGGAAATTATGAACCTGTAAATGAGGCTAACTTGAGTACTGTACGACGTTTAGAATTCACCTGGTATGAATGTCCGTCTACAGGCGGTTACGTCTCTGGCCGTTACTGCCGCAACACACACTTTCAAAATCGAATAACGTGGCAATCCGTCCGCAGACGTGATACTATTTTGTATGGGAAATTTGTGTGTCATATCACAAATTTTTGAGAATGGTTTGTGTCCGTGAACGTGTTAATAATATGATTCGATTTGAAATATGGAAAACTATATATGAATTTACGCCCAGTCGACCACATTACTTGCACAGTAATTACATTATTATAACATTTAGTGTTCGACATCTACAAGCCTACTATTATCTACATCTTAGTCAGGAAACTAGGCCTTTCTGACTGAAATGTAGTTAATTGTAGAAAAAAATTGTAAAAAAAAATTAAATATGCATGAATTGGTTCTTGAAAAGTTTCACAGATTTTTATATCATTTGATAGAGGTAGGTACCTGGTACATAGGTAAGTATATATTTTATTTTGTGATTATTTTTCCAGTTAATAATTTTAAGGCGCGTGGTTCCCGGCAGAGTAGAATTTGGGCCACTTCGTCTCTTTCCATGCGGTGTCGATAGGGCTGTTTGACATCAGACAGATATTATACAGCCCAGACTCAGCCTCAGATGCATGGCTCGAGTCAACAGTTGTGCCCGGAACACGGCATTATGCTTACCCCTATTACGTGGGTCTTAATATAATGATTTATGAAATGTGGGTGTTAATTCACCTCTGCCTAACCCTCCGGGGATAAAGGCGTGATTATATGTATGTATGTATTATTTTATATTAATATTTTCGCACAAAACACTTGCGGTGCGCGATCACGCAGGCTTGTCGCAGACAAGCGATCGGAATATGATACTCGGCGTATGATGGAATAGAATAAATACCAAATGTATGGGATTTGACGTAGTTATATGACAGGCGTCAACGAATGCCACCGTTCCAGAAATAAGCCAATTCAAACCAACAAAAAGTTTTCAAATATTGTATTCTTTTAGTACTTAGCTAAACTACCGACGACGACGCTTCTAAATTCGATATTTTTACATCAACATAGTTCCTAAAACCATTTGTCCCACACCTAAATTCTCCAATTTCATTGCCATCCGAATCTTTTATACCAAGAATCCTCGGCTATCTCATAATCGATATATTGCGGTTAGAGGTCGCCGGTTCGATCCCCGGCTAATGAGAGAAAGGCTGTCTTGGAGAACAACTTGCCCAGTTAAAGATAAACTCGGAGTTACTTTCAATGGGTATGTCAGTATGTGGGTCACCTCGCGGAGGAAAAAGAATTGAGAGGTTCTTTTAGAGGTTTGGAATAAGAGGTGCGTTACAAAGCATTTTTTGAATGTGTAATTACGTGGTGTAGTGTAATGAAGTGTTTATTTTGATGATGATTGATGGTGAGATATATTTTAGCGTACGTTACCCCAGCAAAAAAAGTAAGGTAAAGTGACAACCTTGTAAAGTGACAAGAGTGGTACGTGTAATTAGAGCGATTTATGCTGTCCCGCGTGTATAGGCGACCCGCTCTAAGCCATATATTGTTACTCGGAATTTATTAATTTTCATATAACGCATGGGATACTACAGGATTTATTGACATTTAAGAATTTTTCAATTCGAACCAGACGTTTCAAACCAGTAAAGAAATGTTTCAGCTTTATTATATTGGTATACACCTCTGCCTACCCCTTCGGGGAATATAGGCGTGAGTTTATGTTGTTATGTTACACCAAATTACCTTTATATTCGATTTTCTTACCCTACAATCAGTCTATGACTGATAGCAGATCTATCGGTTCTTAGTTCTCAGAGTCTAGGTATAGGCTCATCCGCTATTACCTACCTTTTTTTTTGTTTTTATTGTGGGAAAAATTCCCCCGGATACCTCCCCCGCCGAAGGAGGTTATGTCGGACTCGAACTGACTAAAACGCCTGCCGGCCCGGCCGACCCAGGGCCACATCTTTCGATCCGGCCCTCATCCGGTGTGGGGACCACGGAGTCCCCAACTAGCCCCTGGATATGGGAAGGCACGCAATGCGCGCCGCCGCCGCTGCCTGCTTCTGCTAGGGTGACAGGCGGCTCCACCCGTCATCCTCAGGCCCGCGTTCATGGGGGACGGAGGTCATTCTGCGACCTCCGACGCCCGAGTTGCCGCGCCGCTCGTTGCGGGCCGCGCGGTTAGCGATTCTCCTCCGCTCGTCGCGGGCCGCAATGTCTGCGATTCTCCTTCGCTCCCGCTCCTCCGCCTCCTTCACGAGCATTACTTGCTCACAGAAGGAGGCGCCAGCGGCCCACGCATCCGCACAGCGAACCATCGCTGCGAGCAAAGTAGCGAGCGGGAGAACTCTCACTCCCAAGGTCGCCACCAGCTCCCGTCTCGGCGTCTCCCACGCCGGACACTCGGTGAGCGTGTGCAGCGCCGAGTCCTCGCTCGCGTCGCAGTGATGGCACTCGGACGTTGGCTCTTTCTTCGCGGTCCGATACAGATGCCGCCCGAAGCATCCATGATCGGTGATAATCTGCATCCGCTATTACCTACGAGCGATGGAAAATATAGTTGATGAAATATGATTTTAGTTTTAAAACACCTCTGCTTGCCCCCTTACAGGGACACACATGCGTGGTTATATGTACAGATTGTACAGCTATATACAAGATTTATCTTAGTCTGGTAGCCAGTATACGCATATATATATTTCAGAGGAGATAAGCTGCGCGCACGCTTTCACAAGTATTAGTATAATACGCCCGTCCCTTCGGTAGAATTCGATTAGGGTGACAATAATGGTAAAAAATTAAGTTAATACTAAAACCCGACTACTGCAAAATTACGCTCTAAACGGTATTAAACAAGAAAATATCAAGAATAGCCGTGGTCGTATGCCACTACTCTAACAAAACGATACTTTCTAGAGAAAAGTGGAAAATCGTGCCAATATACCTACGATTTTGGTTATGTTATTCGTTGCGTGCTGCATGAGGCAGCGGATATCATAAGTCATCTATCAAAAGTGCAGCAGCAGGTTGGAGATGGAATTTAGGGTTCGTTTTTGATATAATTTCAGTAGAATGATGGTCACACTACTTATGATCGATAGCTTCAAAGTGAGCTGCGCCGGCGCACTCGGCGCCGATGCTTTCTCTCACTAACGTGTCCTACTTGCGCACGATTTGAATGAGTTACTACGAATTCGCACGTCACTGTGTCCTTTATCGCATTTACGCAATTAGATGCCGAAACTTTGTGGAAACTGTCATTTTTTGCGGAAAATTGTACACATGAACAGAGTGAGTTTTATGGTGATATTTAACTTTCACTTTGTATGAAATTCATCTCAATTATCTTGTGGTTAAGTTTTTGTTCATGTTCTTCAAAAGTCGGCTTAAATTCGCAAATTGATACTAATCTATACTGTGGCGTGAAAAAGCATCTGATCATCAAGCTGAGTCCCACCATTGTAACATGGTACGTGTCTGTATTGGTGACCCTCTTTTCCTAGACTTTGCCTTTGCTTTCTGCCTCGCCTGATGATTACATCAGGCGAGGTGAAGTCAAATTGATGTGTCCTATATAAAACATAACATAACATAAACTCACGCCTATATCCCCGAAGGGGTAGGCAGAGGTGCTAGCACCTACATTTCGCCGTTCATGTTTAGGTCCCAATGTAATAGGTGGCGAGCCTATTGCCATTAACCGGGCAGTTATAAACCTATATAAAAAAACTATAATCATAATATGATAGCTATGTCTGTATATTGGAGATGTTACTGAATTATATACCTACTGACTTTTGAAATCCTTTTCTGTTTGTCCGCAATGGACGTAAAAACTACTGACCAGATTTTGACGCGTTTTTTTTCGGTTGAAAGGTCTTGGTCTGACTTAAAATCTTACGTATGTTTGATCACAATCGGTTGGGCAGAACCGAAGATATGGCCAAGTCGCGAAAACCGACATCCACGCGAATGGAGCCGAGGGCATAAGCTAGTTTGAATATAAAAGTAGTTTCGTTACATCTCCGTTTAAACATATTTCTAAGTAAACATAAGGAAAATTTTATGAGAATATGAATTCTGAACTCCTATAACTGTGTGGCTATAAGATATGGAGCCATAAAGCTTACTGCACCATTAGGTAGATCTATGTAGCCGGCAACAAACACAGCTATTACAGAACATTATCATAATATACTTCGAGACACATATCTTGGACCTAAGTTACAAGACAGACGAGGTCCTGACGCACGCGGATTGTTTTATAATGTAACTAGCCTTCCGCCCGCGGCTCCGCCCGCGTGCATCTCGGGTAACGCGACCTTTGCTTATATCTTCGGTTGTACTCAACCGATTGCGATCAAACAAACGTAAGATTTTAAGTCTGAGTAAGCCCTTTCTAACAAAAAAAACCGCATCAAAATCCGTCCAGTGGTTTTTGCGTCCATCGCGGACAAACAAACAAACAGACAGGAAATTAAAAAAAAAATTTTCGTGTTCAGTATCGTTAACATAACATAACCCAAGTTTTTTTTTTTAAATATCTCCAATGTACAGACACGACCACTTTACAATTATATAATAGTATAGGGGCGTTTACCAAAAAAAATGACCGTCGCGTTATGGAATTCCACCCAGGAGAAAAAAAATACATAGAGAAATCTAGTACATTACGTCGCGTGGTGGACGTGACGTTTGATGCCGATACATAACCAAATCCAAAAAAAGTTGTTGTTTTAATACATATTTAATAAATAAGAGCATTGAATCGCTTTCTATAAAACAAACGCAATAAGTTTTATTAAACTGTAAGGCAAAGATATCCATACTTACCAATAAAAACAAGGTTCGTAGTGGAACATAAAAGTAGCCCAGCGTGACGCACAACCAGTCACTACATGACTTTCCATAGACTTTCTGAAGCTATGCCGCTAAAAAAATTAAAATGGCGCGTGTTTTATAGTGTTAAATGTTGCCATTCATAAAAATTGACGAAGTTAGTAGAAATTTGTCGTAAAAACTCATTTTATAGTCGTAGCGTTCCGGAATTTTTCCACAGACATCATTTTTTGACCCACGTCAAAACACGTATTTTTTTATAGTTTGATCTCTAAATCTATGCCAACAAGCTATAAAATGACATTTGGTTGATATAATCTTTCTGAAAAACACAATAGTTCATAACCTAGAGACAGTTAACTTATAAAAATCACGTACCGAAGTTTGGAAAAGTATGGTGGGACACTATAAAAATCACTACTTTTTCATTTTATTTTATCAAAATTTATGTGAAATTATTATATTTTTTGGTTTTTACTTATGTAAATTATTAGCTTTGAATGCGTTTTATAATGTACAATGTTAAAGGAACTAGCTTTTCATATCAATAGTTCACAAAATTTAGTTACAAGTCGTAGGACATGCCATTATTCGAGTGGTCATTTTTTTTGGTAAACGCCCATAGATATATAGATAGTATATAGATGTTTAGTGAATTTGAACTCGTCCACCGCTGCAGCACACCGTGCTGTCATCAAAAGACACCCAAGAAACGAGTACTGCGCATAAAGAGCATTTTGAGCACATTATAAGTCCAAGAAAAATGTCCCGAGATGTGGAGCACAGTTGATTCATCACGCTACGAAGATGTATAAACGAGGTTCAACGGAACATGAAAGGGTCTAATGGGCATTAAAATATAAGCTAAGAGATCCGATTCTCAGCACTCCATGGATTCACCGTGCGGTCGCCGGGTCCATAGCGTGATACAGAGAGGAACACCGTGACGGCGACTGGGACTTGCGACCCAGATGTAGGTTTAGGGTGGCCACCTTGTGATGCATCAGCGCTCACCTTCACCATCACTAGTTCAGTAGTCAAACCGTATATGGAAGTTCAAAGGGTCATTTTATAGATGGGGTTCTAAAATTTGAGGTCTTACTGGCTCTAAATTCATGATATGCCAGGGGATACCCTTCTTTAGGGTATACCCGGTTTTCTCCCCGAAATAGATACGTATCCATGACGGAATACAAAGAAAGAAAGAAAGAAAGAAAAGACGTTTATTAAACACACACAAAAAAAAAAAAAAAATAGAAAAAAATACAAAATAACACCCACTAAAATAAAAACACAGAAACATAGTTACATAACAATACTATATAGTAGCAGTAGTTTATACGAAAATCAGTGCCATGAGTGAGTGGGCCTGCGAGAAATAATTGTCCCTCGTGGTTCCACCAGTGAGACAAATTAGTGGATTAATAAGTAGTGGGTCCACGAGAAATAACTCTCCCTCGTGGTCCCACTAGTGGAACAAATTCGTGGGTCCACGAGAAAACAGCCGTTTTAATCGGTTCCGTTCCGATATAGCCGCCTCACCGCTAGCGTAAGGTGTAAGTAAGGTGGTAGCCGTCTATCAAGGATTTCACACGTAAAAAAAGTAAGATTCCGTTCTTATATCCCCGTTATTCTGAGTGAAGTACTTATCCGTGAGGAAACCCTAAAAGTCTGCAATGCTAGAAAAATTCAATACCAGCATCCAAAATCTCGCACTATATTCAATTTTATATAAAAATATCTTATATAATTGCCAACATCACGTTTAAAAGGAACTTCGAGTCAAATTTTTATGGTCTAAACGAGTTATAAAATTAGAATTATGAGCTTGTTGGCCAAGTTTTATACTTTACGATATAATATACCTTTCTGTACAGGGGGAGGCGCATTTTGTATTTTTTCTATAATATTGGCTTCCATACATTATATATGTATATTCAATTCATACCTTCGTTGATACGGACACGTCTTGCGGCAATCGTCAGGCCACGTAGATAGTAAATGCCTGGCAATGGCGCTCCAGCCAGGTCCAAGGTAGATGCCTGAAGAAATTCGGGCCGTGAGATCCCGGCTCCACAGGGACATGGTGGCGGAGTGGGAGCTACAACTTGGGCAACCACGCGCAGGGCGCGCCTTAGTAGCGGCGGTAAGACCCATCATGGGGGAGTGGCTAGAGAGGCCACATGGCGGCCTCTCGTTCTGGCTGACGCAGATTTTCACCGAGCATGGATGCTTCGGGCGGTATCTGCATCGGACCGCGAAGAAAGAGCCAACGTCCGAGTGCCATCACTGCGACGCGAGCGAGGATTCGGCGCTACACACGCTCACCGAGTGTCCGGCGTGGGAGACGCCGAGACGGGAGCTAGTGGCGACCCTGGGAGTGAGAGTCCTCACGCTCGCCACTTTGCTCGCAGCGATGGTTCGCTGCGCGGATGCGTGGGCTGCCGGCGCCTCCTTCTGCGAGCAAGTAATGCTCGTGAAGGAGGCGGCGGAGCGGGAGCGAAGGAGAATCGCAGACCTTGCGGCCCGCGAGGAGCGAAGGAGAATCGCAAACCGCGTGGCCCGCGAAGAGCGGCGGCAACTCGGGCGTCGGAGGTCGCAGAATGACCTCCGTCCCCCATGAGCGCGGGCCTGGGGGTGACGGGTGGAGCCGCCTGTCACCCTAGCAGAAGCAGGCCGCGGCGGCAGCGCGCATTGCGTGCCTCCCCACACCCGGGGGCGAGTTGGGGACTCTGTGGTCCCTACACCGGAAGAGGGCCAGATCGAGAGATATGGCCCTGGGTCGGCCGGGGTGCGAGGGATATGGCTACGACAATCTCACCTCCGGCAACTGACGACCCACAGATGGCGTGCGTTTTAGTCGGTTCGAGTCCGACATAACCTCCTCCCCCGGTTCAGGTGGGGGAGGTATCCGTGGGGATTTTTCGCACGATAAAAAAAAAAAAAAAAAAAAAAAAAAAAAAAAAAAAAAAAAAGGTCCAAGGTAGATGTGTGACTTACAGGTGTGAATGTATCATCAATGATGATGATACATTCACACCTGTAAGTGAAGAAGAATATGCTATGGATAATGGACCCGTACGACCTCAAAGTTTAGACCTCATTTATGATTATGAAACTTTGTACCGCCTTGTACGGTTTGATTTTGCCTATAATTAGACTAACACCCGTATTCACAAACAATACTTCGCTATGCGTGCCACCAAAACTGTGCAAAGAACGACAAATTCTCAGTGCGTTCGTTTTGGCAAGCCTTTTTATTCATTGATAACACTTAAGTAATACTTCGTTGAGGGAACGCACTGCGTTAGATACTGCTCCGTGATGTTTGTGAATTAATTTTACCAGCCCTATGCGCTCGTGCACACTATGAGACCTCACAGTATCGTTTGTGAATACGGGTGTAAATCGTGTTCCGTTGGACCTCATTTACATATTTTCATATTTTTAATAGGTACCTATACCTACTGCCAACCTATAGCGGTTGAGCATATAACTATAATGCAAAATATGACAAAGTGCCCGCTAGACAGCAATAGGCTCGCCCCATGGAGAAGGAAATGCATATTCTTCCCTCCGTGGCTCGCCCCCTATTACGTGGGACCGAAAATCATTGATGGCGAAATACATAATACATACATACACTCACGCCTGTAAATCCCCGAAGGGGTAGGCAAAGGTGTATGAGCACCCACATTTCGATGACTATGATTTTCGGTCCCACGTAATAGGGGGCGAGCCTATTGCCGTCAATCGCCACTCAGTCATGGGCTGTGCTGTATCTGTATATTTCAGTTGGCGAAATGTGGGTGTTAATACACCTCTGCTCACCCCTTCGGTGATTTACAGGCGTGACTATATGTATGTATGTAAAATATTCACTTTACGTACACAACTAATTATACTCACCCTGGATATAAAGATTATAATCTGCAATAAAATAGTACATTATGGTACAAGTGAGTAAAGTTGGTGATTACCGCCGAGGCGCCATTGAGACCCGAGCCGGCAGGCGAGGGTCTTAAGAGAGCCGAGGACGGTAATCATCATACTCACGCGTGGCATACGACGTTTTTCAATACACTTGTGAGGAAAATAATACTAAAAAGTCATTTTATATTGTAGAAAAAAAGTTTATTTACAACGCAAACTTTCATACTTCTTCACTAATTCGTAGAATGGACCGTGTATGGTGAATGACCTCGGTATTTTATTTTTCGTCATAGGTATCTTCACTTAAAGCATCTGACCATGGTTCTCTATGTCTTTCACAGTTATATTTGTTAATTCTTGTATCCTACATGCACCAGTTACACCAAATATTAAAGCGACCTGAAAAAGATGAACCATAATTTAAGTTCAACACACAACTCGGCAGAAGTCGCGTAGTTAAAATAAACCAAAAAAGTGAATAGTACATTAATTTAACTAACCTTAGTAGCCAGATAATGGTTATCTGGGGCATCTTTTTTGAATTTTTCAATATCGTTAGATGATAAAACCTTTGATTTTTTGCTTCTAAATCCATCGGATAGTCTCTTTAGATAAGCTTTCAAATTAGAGTACGTTTTTAAGTCCACTCCATTCTTTGTTCGGACGGTGTTTATACTTAGAAGATAATTCTTTAAAGTATGCCATGAACACATTTTCTGAAAAAGACTACGTATTCTTGTTGTTTTGCCATTGTATAAAATTTTTGTACGTTAATAGATATTTTTCCTTGGAGTTTTCAGGTAGTAAACTTTCCATAACGTTAAGGGCTTCACATTTTATATTGGGCGGTGTACAAAATAAATCATTTTCTTCACAACTAGTACATACTTGTAGACATTTTATAATAAATAACTATAATTTCGACACTTAAAATGAGTTGTGAAGGTAATTTTTTTCCTATCGGCGGGAAATATTAATAAGTTTTCGAATGCGCGCGCATCTAACCACAGATTAATCTAACAATGTATCGGCCATAGACTAAAAGAATGAAGTTTCTTTTTTTTGATAGCGTTTTGGACTCAACATGGGGAATTTAAAGTTTTTTGTAGACAAAATAAAATAAAAAAGTGAAAGTTTTATTTAATAAACATGTATAAGTTGAAATTATCTATTTAAATATGAAGTTGCATGATGGATATCAATTTATTTGTAGGTTACTATTGAACACGATCTTTTTGGTTACCCAACTTTTTTTAAGAAACTCAACCAATAAAAAAAAAAGAATCTATAACTCACTTTTGCGAATAATAGTAATGAAAAATTCACAGTTTCATTATAGGTGTACTTACGTGCTTAATTGCGGTGAAGTAAAACGCCAGTTACGAGCAAGTGTATTGAAAAAGATATTAAAATCTGTTTATAGCTTTTTTTTCGTTGTGGGTGAATGTTCTCAGTGACTATTGTATGTTTTATGTTTTGTTTGTGAAGAAAATGTGTGTGTGGTGTGTTGTAAATATGTTCTAAACTAAGTGGTGCTGCCACTTACAAAAATACTTGTCCGTAACACTGTCTGAAATTTACGCGAATATCAATTATTGAAATGAAATAATCTGTTAAAAAGTGGTTTTATTTGAGTATTTATCCGTTCTTATACTTATTTCAGTTATTTCCTAATTAGTTCCTAAGTTCTTTTGTTACTACTCGTAATATTTTATGGGCAATGCCTGAAATAAACTATTTTTATTTATTTATTTTATTTAAATGCGTAAGTAACTCTGTCGGTCTGTATCCGTAAATTTCCAACTCCTTTTCTCGCGGTAGCCTAGTGGTATGGGCAATGGACTGCTGAGACGAGGTCTCGGGTTCGATCCCAGGTTTACCATGGCACACACCAATGACTTTTCGATGCTTTTCGAAGTTATGTGTGTATTTATCGCAGGTTTATAAGTGCCCGGTTGATGGCAATAGGCTCGCCACCTATTACATTGGGACCTAAACATAAACGGCGAAATGTGGGTGCTAGCACCTCTGCTTACCCCTTCGGGGATAAAGGCGTGAGTTTATGTATGTTAATGTTTTCTCTGAAATCCCTAAAAAGATTTCAGCAAAATGATGACCAGTTTGTATCCTAACTTAACACATAAGTACACTATTTATATCCCAAAAAATAAACTATACAGCTACTTAAAAGTCAATATTAAGTGATTCCAGGATTCTAAGCCAGTAAGATTGCGTCTTTTGTGCTATGAAAGGCAACCAAAAGCACCCTAACATATCCTTCCAAAGGCATCTTTAGAAAATAAGCTATTACTCAAAAAGCCCGGCTCCTACCAGCTATTAAGAAATAAGGATGGGTGCGCATTATAGGCAACAATTCGGTAGTGAATGCAAATAAAGGGAGGGGACCATTCCGGGGCGGGATGATCGACATAGTCCCGCGAAGAATGTGGGTACGGATAGCAAAGAAATTGAATTTTTTCGATGTATATTTTTTTACATACGGTTCTATAAATTTTTCGGGTTGTTCTTGAAGAGGTAAGCAGAGGGTATTTTAATAACATTGTTAAGAATGTGTACGGGTTGTAAAAAAAAGATTTATTATTATTTTGGTTTATTAGGTTTCCATTTAATTTGTTACGGTGGTGGACAGAATGAGTAATAAAAACCAATCATATTTTGCATTTTTAATGATTAAGTAATAAACATAATCTTTAAAACCTTCTTTCCCAGTTATCCTTATTTAAAATTTTATAATTATAATTTGGTTTGATTGACTTTCTAAAAACTTAACCCCGAGAAGAAAGCTTTGTCTACAAATGAACAGATACTAACTATGGTGAAAGGTGGCAGAGTTTTTATTATTCCTCAATCTAGTTTCTTATGCACCTTGTAATCCATTGTACCTAGTGCATATCTACTTACTTGCAAGTACAAGCCGGCGGTAATCCTGCAGGTATGATTCCGTAGCCGACCGCATACGACAACTGCCGACGCACGCAGCACATGCATTCATTGCGTGTAATTCATTGCGGCTTCTCAATGGCGCCCTTTATGCGTATCGGAGTTTGACAAGTAATGGGTACGCTGTATCTGCTGCATGCGTCGGCAGTTGTCATATGCGGTCGGCTATGGAATCATACCCTACACATAGACAGATTCATCTGCGGATGTTAGTGGCGGAGGCGTCCGCCGACGTGCGGACGGGGTGAATTGCCTATAATACCACAGACAAGTAAGTCACCCCGTCTGCTCGTGGGTGGACGCATCCGCCGATAGCATCTGCGGATGAACCTGTCTATGTGTAGAGGAGCCATTATAGAGACTCCACACCTTAATAACCTTCTAAAATATCAGGTCTGACTACCACGAATTTGACTAACTTGTAACCAGAATTGTTCAATAAGTGAAGGCTCTTTAATAAAGATGGAGGTCATGTCACCCTCGCCCGGTCAACATATCCGCCAAATCCTGAAGTGGAATAGTCTTTATCATCCTATTTCCTAAAGTGATACATCTGTTTGATGAAGTACCGTTTTACTCATTGAAATAAAACCTTGAGTGATATTCGCGTAAACTTCAGACAGTATCATACCGTTCTGCTAAGTGCTAGGTCGTAAGAAAAAGGGATGGAACTAATAAAAACAATTGAAGATAAAAAAAATACGATGTGAAATCTGACAACGATGCTGTCTGGTGGTCGATGATTCACTTTACTAGCTGTGCCCACGACTCCGCCCAGGTGAAATTCTGATCCCATTCTGAACTCATGCAAAATACGTTGAGAGTTTTGACGAGAAAGTGAATAAAAAAACACATTGAAACGTGAAAAATACTGCAATGAATGATTTGTGTGGACCGAATGGTTGAACGAAGTGTTTAGGAATGAGCAAAGGAAGGCAAAGTTATTAAATTGTGTATTTTAAAACTTTTCATAATTTATATTCACAAATCTCGATATTTCAAAATAATCTTTTATCAATAGTAAATTAAATCCTTGATTCTGGGTGCCATAAATACCTTAAATATTGATCTCAAAAGATTTACAATGTTTTTGCCGACGCTACTTAGGTACCTATATCTCTAAACGTCAGTGGACCGTTATCGCCCATAACTCACGATACACCTATCTCAAGATATATCCCCGTATTTGTAGCTAAAATGTGGGCCAATAAACCTGAAAGTTTCAGGATTCAGCCAATCTTGAATTGGGCATAAGATAAGAAAGATACCAGAGTTCTTGTTTAGCTATGATGATCTTTTATGCAATTCGTCATAAAAAATTAAGGAGGTAAATGATTATGAAGACGATTCGCTTAGGATTACTTCCTATTGAAGGAGTAGCGACCGGAATTTCTTACTAAAAATATATGCAAAAAAAAAAAGGAAGAACGGAGAAGCTAGAAGGAAATCGTTTGTCCTATAGGGATGAAAGTAATATCGTAAGGAAGGCATTAACTATGGAAGTAGATGGCTACAGGGGGAGAGGAAGACCTAAAAGCAGGTGGATGGACTGTGTGAAAGATGATATGGTTAAGAAGGGAGTGAATGTTGAGATGACTGCAAATAGAGACGAATGGAAAAAGCACACATGTTGCGCCGACCCCAAATAAACTTGGGATAGGGGTAGGAGGATGATGAAATATATGCAAAAAAAACTTTACATACATACATATACTCACGCCTATTTCCCTTCAGGGTAGGTAGAGACAACAGCCCGCCATTTGACTCTATCCTTACATACTTCACGAGCCTCCTCTACTGTCATTTATCCTTTCATGCAAGCTCACCGGTTTCGAGTACTTCTGACCTGCCCTTTTTAGGGTTCCGTAGCCAAATGGCAAAAAACGGAACCCTTATAGATTCGTCATGTCTGTCCGTCCGTCTGTCTGTCTGTCTGTCTGTCCGTCCGTATGTCACAGCCACTTTTCTCCGAAACTATAAGGCCTATGCTGTTGAAACTTGGTAAGAGGATGTATTCTGTGAACCGCATTAAGAATTTCACACAAAAATAAAAAAAAAGCATTAAATTTTGGGGGTCCCCATACTTAGAACTGAAACTCAAAATTTTTTTTTTTCATCAAACCCATACGTGTGGGTATCTATAGATAGGTCTTTAAAAATGCTATTGAGGTTTCTAACATAATTTTTTTCTAAACTGAATAGTTTGTGCGAGAGACACTTCCAAAGTGGAAAAATGTGCGTCCCTCCCCCCCTCTAACTTCTAAAATAAGAGAACGATAAATCTAAAAAAAATATATGATGTAAATTGCCATGCAAACTACCTCTAAAAATTGGTTCGAATGAGATCCAGCCAGTAGTTTTTTTTTAATACGTCATTAACCGCAATTTTCGCCTTTGCTACTACGGAACCCTTCATGGGCGAGTCCGACTCGCACTTGGCCGATTTTATTTAAAAATGTATTGCTCAGAAAGGGTATGTACACAATTTACAGCATGAAGTTGGAATAGGTAAATAAATGTGCTATTATGTACTCTATATACTCTGACCTTTGAACTAGGTCTTTGCCTGTATTTTTAAAAGTCAGTGCCGTTGATTTAGTATGCGTGCGTGAGCTCGTGCGTGCGTGCGTGCGTGTGTGGGTGTGTATGCGTTCGTGCGTGCGTGCGTGCGTATGTGTTTGTATGTATTTTCTCTGTCTACAACAGCCTCAGTATTGTGAGGTTGCTGTAAACGGAAAAAAGAAAACATCCTTCAAATGACTAAAGACAAAACGGTTTGGAATATTTTTCTTCAAGTTCAAACTCTTCAGGTAGTTAATCCTAAATACATAATAAACAAATTGCTTGTACAGTGCCGGTAAGAAAACCTTCGTTACTTTTTGAATTCATTCCTTTTAAAAGCAAAGGTGATGAGCTTTTTTTACGCCGACTGTACCTCCAAGAGCCTGTGGATTACATTAGACGTGTTTTACTGACCTTACAAACCGAACCTTCAATGAATCAGTAAGTACAACATACCTTCGCAAAAACAACGCGGTCTGTACAATTATTGCCGAAACGCGCAAGATTACCTTGATAAAAGTAATTTGCCTCCATATAAAGCACTTTTGTGATGACGAGCACCTACTGGGTGTACCCAGTTGTACAACTTACTATGGTTTTTACTACGTTTAAAGCACAGTTATGTTTGTGTCACGAATTTGAGATGTTTTTTTTTATCGTGTGAACATTTGTAATGAAAATTTTTAATGTGTTTGTAATGTTGGTATTCAGTAATTTTACTGTTTGGATGGTAAAGTGGTTGATGCTATAACTGGCTAGCGTTTTGAATAAAACTATATAAAATAACAAACATAAATTTTCACATAAAAGTCAGGTTTTAAAATGATTGTAATATCTTGTTTCCTATAGTTCATAAGGTAGGTGGGTCCACCCACCGTCGTCTCAAGACGAATGTTTAGACCAGTGTCGGCAAACTTTCTTAATGAAGGGCCAGAAAGGGTTAAGAAATTTCAGAGAAGGGCCAATATTATAGGAAAAATGGTGATGACAGTGATGAAGACCACAGCCCCATTAACACGCCATTATACCGAAAAGATACTTACCTGATATCGAGGAATGCGAGGTAGAGGCGGCTCTCAAGCAGCTACTGTGACTCCAGAATCTACTGTACATTTCTGCACCGTTAAAATATAATTATTGCGTGCCATTTACCTACTATTCATGTCGAAGTCGGCGGGCCGGATTAAATGCTTTCCGCAGGCCGGAGCTGGCCCGCGTGCCGTACTTTGCGAATCACTGATATAGACGAAATCGCCGACGCCATCCTCAAAAGACACCTAAAAACGCGTACTACGCATAAACAGTAAATTTTTTCACGTCACTATATAACTATAACTATAACTGGTGACTAACATAAAATTATGTCTATTTCATGTAGTTAGCACTTTTTAAATTCTACGTACGAAAGAAATTAATCGATTTACGATACGACCCAGGAAGTATTGCAAGCGGTCACAGCCCGAGGTACGAGTCTTAACTTCAAGTGGGTCAAATCTTTGATACCATCTTAGTAATTTTAATTATTATAATTTACAAAAATACATCGATTACAATTATTCACAGTCGATCACAGATTGTAAAATAACAGGATAACTGCAGGTGATAAAACGATTATGTCATATAAGTTAACAATCTAAGTTTATCAAGGCATTTAATACAAAGAGGAAGAAATTCTCAATTTGTCAGTTTATTCATTTTTGATTTTAACAGCCTCTGGTGTGATGGTATATTCGTGGTGGATGGTGTATTTGACGGCTACGCAGGGGGCGGTGTTTCGATTCCAATCAGTGCAAATGTTTAGCATATTATTTTTTTAATGCGCGACAAACCCCACGGATACATTGCGGGGGTGTTTATATCGGATTAGAACCGACTAACGGGCGCTCCCAATAACTCACCTATAAAGGTAGATCTATCTATCTGGCTATCCCATAGAGATTGATGACGTTTTTGTTCTTTAGAATGTCAAAACTGAACGGCCGTTAAACAACGTTTAATGGCCGTTCAGTTTTGTGGGTTGTTTGTGGGTTTCGTACTACTCGTATTTTCATCGGCCTGAGTGTTACGTGCCCCGGAGAGCACGTTAAGCAGTCGGTCCCGGTTTTCATAAGAACATCTATGGCAGTATTGGCAGTCAATACGGGTAGTTGGAGCCCTAAAAAGTCCGATAACTAGTTTAACTCCAATAGTTCGATATCGATCGAATATAGTTGTGGAGGTCAGCAGGCAGCCGCTTTACGGGAAATTCAGTCGCGTCGCAGTTAGACTGGAAAAAGCGGGCCCCGACTCCGAGCTGAAGGCTCCGGATGAGACTGGGATTAACGCTAGGAGAATGATTCTGGCCCTGAAGATCTTTATACAGAGGTAGACTCACATAATAATGTTACCTTACTATATTATTAGAAAACTAATCAAACTCTTATTCTCCAAGTTCCGAAAGTCATCAGGAGTCATAATCGCTGTGCTTGCGCATGGGGGGCGCAGGGGGCGCGGAAGGGGAGGGCGGGGAGGGGGAGGCTCGCTCGTTGCCAAAAATCTAGTCAAACTGGCTCGCTATAGTGCAACGCACTTCTCGATGAATGCGTGCATTCGCACAGGTGGAGTGGAGTCGAATTGTGTGGAAAATAATTTAGAATTAGTCATGATTTCTTATATGTAATTGTATTTAGGCGTAAAGATAACCATGTAATAATCGTCAGATAAAAAATTCTTCAATAATTTTTCGATATAACTAGCTGCCCCGACGAACTTCGTACCGCCATATTTTCGGCCCGCGTGGTATTCAAATCCCGTTCCCGCTGCACCCTTATCACTTAGGGGTATGAAAAATAGATGTTAGCCGGTTCTCAGACCTACTCAATGTGCTCACAAAATTTCATGAGAATCGGTCAAGCCGTTTCGGAGGAGTACGGGAACGAACATTGTGACACGAGAATTTTATATATAAGATTTAATTTCAAGTGGCCAACACTTGAAATTAAATTATTTCAAAATGTAATACTTTTAATAAGCGATAAGTATTTCATAATAAAAAAATCTTGAATTTAGTCACTTCAAATTAAATTATTTTGCAAAATGTAGTGAATGAATGTTCAAGCGATATTTCAACAAACCTAAGAAAAGTAGGTATCACAGTGAAAATATAATATTTTTCCGTCAGGTCAGGATAATGACAAAGCAGTATATCACTTAGAAATGTTCAAATTGTTCAATATCAGCAAGCTTGCTCCCATGGAGAAGGAACTAATCATATTCTGTCCTCCGTGCTTGCTCCTTATAACGGGTGATTAAAAATGATAATTTAAAAGTCAAATATATGTTTCAGTCCATTCCTTTGGGAATGTAACAATGTATTAAAAATATATGATAAATTGTTCTAAAAGCAAAATAACTGAAAAATCCATATTACCAATCCAACCCAATATTTATAGCAACAACATCAACTCTAAACCCTTCTCTATTCTGGTCGTTAGATAGTCATACGAGTCGAGTAGGTGCATCTAAAAACTGCAACTCGATTCGGAGTCTGCGACGGTTGAGAGGGGGGGAGGGGAGTGAGAAAAAATAAAGAGTGTGCCGAATTGTGGGGGCGATGACCGGCCAGTGACCTGTGTTAGACCTAAGACTTAAAGGACCTAGGCTTCGAGTGGGAGTGAGGTTTTGTACCACTTTTTGTTAATTTTATTGTTTTTTTTTATTACTGCGGTTTGTTTTGAGTATTTTGAGCAGTGGTGATTGGATTTTGGGAACGAGAATGACGGTTTATTTTGAATAATTTAGAATGTCTGTGTTTGCCTGAAAATAAGTAGGTGTCCTATGTTTTTTCTAAGTTATGTAAAAAATATGTTTTGGCAGGTATGTGTATATTTTTGTGTTGAAGGTGTTTTTATGTGCGTATGGAGGCCACGTGGTTCTCAGACAAATAGAATAATAGGGATACCCTATCTCTTCGTGGGTATCGTTATAAGGTGATTGAGGTATAGGGATGTTTTATATGTGGCAGACAACATATAGGCTTTAAAGGAGACGATTTTTTATGTTAGAGCTTTCGGCCACCTACAAATTTTGGAGAACAATAATGAAACGAGTATTGATTTATTTGTAATGTTATCGGGGTTACAATGGTACATTGCTTCTTAGCTAGTCTAACCGGAACATTGATATAAACCAAATCAAAACTGATACTAAAATCAATGTGAAACTAGGTGAAACTGTCATGGCGCCAATCTCAGAAAATTATAATTTTATTGATTACTTAGTATGACATAATAGATGTCATTAAAATCATGTCCTATGCAATGTATTGAATAAAATAGATGGATAGGGCAATAACCTTCTTTTTAACAAGTGGAAATCCACTCAAATCCGCCGGAGCCAGTGAAGGTGGTTATGTCGGACTCGAACCGACAAAACCCGCATGCGCCGTTTTCTCAGTCTATATGTATTTCGGATGTAGAAAAGCAGGATTATCCTTACTAGTTGGGCGGTCAGACGGCAGCCGCTGCCATAAAAGGCATATTTCCAAACCGAATAAAAGAGAAGGAGCAAGCGGCCGGTATAAGCCTCGGTTACAACTACAATTCCTAAGATGATGATTCATACTTACACCATGAAATGAAAGTAGGTATCCAATGAAATAAAAACAAACAAAACCATATTATATTAATATTTATTTATTACATAGGTATAGGTATATAAAACGTTTCTTGGAAATTGTTGGTAGGTATGTCGTCCAAAAAGCATACAAATCATAGTGATTATAGTAAATGAGCAGAAAGAAAACTCAATTAATGTAAATAACATACATTCTCCTAATACCTTGGTTTATGTTAGTAATTGTTTGTTTAGATACTGATTTGCAGTAATGCATCTGAAATAAGATGGTTGGCGGCACGGCTGGTATATTTATTAGAATTGTTTGACTACATCACTTATAGACACTGTAATACTCCACTCGTCCATATTATTCAATACTAGCCATTGATTTATATAGCAGCTGCCTGTGTAACATCTGCATTATACCTATAATACTATTTTTTTACAATGAACATTGAACAACAAGAAAATTCACTAATCAATCACTCAAAATAATCACAAAATAACTGTCAAACAATTTTTGGCACTTTTGGGATTGTATTGCCATTCGAAATAATGAAATCGTAATCGCTAACAATTTTTACCACATTGAATCGATACCTCGATTGATACTTTAAAATAAAAATAAAACATCAGTTTTAAATTAAAATAATCTCCATTAGCGGGTTGTGGAGGTCAGATGACTGGAAGAGGTGCACCCGGGACTCCAAGGTAAGGCCAAGATAATGATGACGACAACCAAGTAGGTAAAGAGTGCAATGCCCAACCTAACGTTGTATTTTTGTATTCGTAAAGCTATAACCTGAGAGTATTTAGTTTAGAGTGTTTACTTTTAGACAGGCATAGTGTAAATAATAATATTAATAAACTATAATACTCTCAATGGACTGTTGTATTATAACATCATTGAAATAAAAATATTTAAACGGATTCTATTACAGCCTATTAAGTGGGACCTAATACAATGATTGGTAAAATGTGGGTGTTAATTCACTCTGCCTAAATCCTCCGGGGATGAATGAGTAATATGATGATGACCGTAGGTATATAATGAAGTAACTGAAAACGAATCTTCATAGAATGCGTTGTAGATAGTTTTATTTCAATTACACATTGAAATAAAACTATCTACAACGCATACTATGAAGATTCGTTTATAGCAAAATACTTTTGTTAGCAAAAACTTTCGATAATGTCATATGTGCCTGAAGTTTTATCGAATACAATCGTATTCTTAATCGATTTGAGTCTATGGTAATGGTAAAGAAGATGTCTGGCAACATTCTAACATGTTGTCATGTGAAATATTAAGAATTTTCACAAATACAATAAATAAAAAAAACACTCTTTAATAAGTTATCGTGAATCGGTTAGACTTTGGAACATTCTTCGTCCAATTATCATAATAAATGGATTCGAATTTTTTGCATATTGTACAATGACTGTTCATGCCCTATTCTCTGTTGTCTATCTCTTCTCTCACTCTCTCTTTGATGTTTTACATAAGAAACAAAAACTTAAAAGTCGTTGTATTGATGGGCCGAAAAGAAATCATCTCCTTTGTGTCTTGTACATGATTGCCGGCAATAGGCTCACAAAAAAAATCTAATATGCTCTGTGTAGTGTTGCGGTAGAGTGTTGGGTTGTTATGTATTACGGTTCGAAAATTATTTTTATGGGGAAAAACGTTTTTTTTATAGATGGCAGACATTTACACGGCCATTGGCCATGGAAAATGGTTACCGTGGCCAATGGACGTTTGCGACACCAAGGGAGAATTTCTGTGCCATCTGTGTAGAAGATAAACCAGGACAAGCATTTGGTCCTCCCACTGACAGCACAAAAACTCTCCAGTGAGCTCTGGCTACCCGATATGTTATATGTTCTAAAATGTTAATTCTACTTACGGATGACACTATTATTGCGTCTCCACGCCAGATGCAATTTCCCGCTTGCACCGAGTGAGGGAGCTTAAGTTACTGCTTTTTAAAATATTTAGATTTTCGTATTGCTGCTCTCCTTCGTATAGTAAGCTGGAGTACAATTAGACCAATTTGTAGGGCTAATCAGGTAGCAAAATAATATTTCTTCAGGTATAACGCTCTCATATGAGCAGCCTAGAAATATGGCAGGAGTCGATACACATTTCGAAAATTAACAAATTTAAAAAATAAGAACTTACAGAAAGAACAAAGATCCTTTGTATTAATTGATTTTTCACGTCTGGTGATGATCGTGAACAGGCTGTATTTAAATAATTGTGTTTGTTATATGCCCGAGGTTGGTAACACCTGGCCATGCTTCATTGCCTGTCAAAAGTTGAAATACCAAAGCACTTTTTATTTTATATTCAAATACGAATCATAAATTTTCCAGGTGAAGTAATTTCTTCCTTATTAATAAGGTGATTAGGTTTAAAATACTAATCGACTCGTCAGTATACTTAAATAAAATGTATATGAGACAGAATTCCTACCCTTGCATTGAAGAGAAGACCAATATTACTAGACCTGCCGTTCGCCAAATGTTTCGCGAGCCCAAGATAAATGTATTGAGTTTTTATGATACGTTAGAGATCTTTCATATTTGGTTCGGACCGTGGTATAAAACATAAGCTGTAGCGATTGGTGATACTGTTAAAAGGCTGTTACTATTTATGTTTAAGAACGAAAAAAGTACCACCTAAGTGATACAAAAAAAAAACTACAGAACTATTAACTATATTTTTATTATTATTCCAATTTCATTCGATCAAAATAAAATAAAAATCGACCAAGTTCAAGTCGCACTTGCACATGTAGGTTCTGTTTTTACCCATTGGGTGTGGAACCTTAAAAACGAGTGTTATAGTTACAAAGAAAAGTATTTATTTATTTATTATACGCTTTATTGTACACCAAATTAAAGAGATACATTATTATTTAACTAAAACGTAAGTAAGTAAAAAGTAAGTAAACAAGCATACAAACAAACCATATGATTATGATGTCCGTTGTCCGTATATTTAGGTGAACTTTTCGTTGGTAAACACCTCAATTTTGGAGTACATTTGGCAAAAAAAACGTATGCATTTTCCTTTTAAAAACCAATGTTCATTCACAAATGACGAAGAAATCAACAGACATGCATTGTAATGAATTCTAGTTTTACTTCGACTTCTTTAATCTTCTTTTTTTTTGTGGTCGGTTAAAATTAACTTACGCCTTTGAATTTTTTTTTGAATTTAATTATTACATACATAACCTTAATACACAGCTTGAAGGAAAAAGGCTTTAGTTCGCACCACGGGTTTCCGCTCCCGCTATCGCGCCCGCTTATACCTTGCACGCTATATGTGGGCGAAGGTGAACGATTTGTCAATGCAGGTCATTAGCGGACTCCAAAAGACGAGGATACTCCTTTGTCAGTGGCAGAGTTAGTCATTACATATGTCATTATGATGGTAATAACGGCGAACGAAGATTTACAATATTATGGTCTTGATTGTGAAATAATTCTTGTACTTAGCGAGGCTTTTTTCGCTTACAGCTTGTGATTTTTGACAGTAACGGCAGGAAAATAAAATATCTAATACAAGATTATTAGACTGCAGATATCCTGAGCCTAGGCTTTGGTTCCCGAGGCGAAAGGCTAGGAAAACCTCCGATATAATTAGGATGAGAAGTACTTAAATGACATTTAATCTGATTATGACTGAAGCAATTGTAGAAACCTAGATACTTCTGAAGCTTACTCGGGTTCGCTCTTATCAGGGTTAGTGTCAAACACCAAGTCCATACTAATATTCTCTCGTCTGTCTTTCTGTCTGTCTGTGTGTCTGTCTGTAACGCTTTCACGCCTAAACCACTGACCCGATTTTGAAGGAAATTGGTACAAAGATAAATTAGACCTTTGGAAAGGACATAGCCTAAGTTTGGTCGCGATAACCGACATCCACGCGGGCGGAGCCGCGGGCAACAGCTAGTATTGAATAAAGCACTTGTACTTTTTCACAATTATTTATAATTTTGAACCTTACTGGTTTCGCCTTACCGCATTTTCAAAAGGTTTACAATGGTTCACCCAAAAGATCTCCCAAAAAGGATAAACAGAAGTGTATTAACACCCAAATTATGCCAACTATAATTTCACATGTAATAGGGGGCAATATTGCCGTCAAACGAGCACTTCGAGTCATGGGCTGTATGTTTACTGTCGGATGAAGAACAGCCCTATACCTTAGTCGCCTTCTACGACAACCCACTGGAAGATTCTATTCTACTCCACCAGGAACCAACACATCTTAGTTTACTCATCATCATCATTTCAGCAATAGGAAGTCCACTGCTGGACATAGGCCTCCCCTATAGATCTCCAATAAGACCGGTTGGAAGCGGCTCCTCGCATCCAACCGGTAAGTTTACTCATATGCCATGAAAATTCCTGCTTTTTTTAGTGGGCGATGGGTCTATTCTACTCCACCTGGAACCAACACATCCTAGCTTACTCATATATATCATGAAAATTCATGATCATTTTAACAATGATCCGTTTCTGTTGCTTCCAGCTCAAATCTCCAACAGAAGAGAGCACAGGAACTGGCGGAGGAGAGGGAGAGACACCACCTGCTAATGGATCCATCTTCACTATGACCTTGAAGAATAATCACCTGATAGTGGAGACTGAAGAGAGAAATGTAAGTGGAACTATCAGAGTGCCAAATTAATACTTCGACTATGTTTTTGATTCCATGAAAAGGCGTTTTAGTGATGACCACTTCTCCTACTACCACTGTATTTTTTATACCACAAGTAGGGAAGCACACGGTCCACCTGATGGGAAGTGGTTACCGTGACCTATGGGCGTATGCAACACCAGAGGCACTTATGCTACCGACCCATTTAATGCCTTCTTGAAGAACCCCATATTGTAGTCGCTTGAGAAAACCACTTGTATTGTGGTTGCTACTTTAATTTAATTCCCACATGGATTGTTACATTATAAGATTAAGTCTGAATAGTGGAAGAAAAGCTGCCTTACTGAGTAGAGTTCAACGATTTATGTAAAATGATAATCAGGTTATATTCTTTCATTGCACATGGTGTTTAATTAGTCTAGCCACTGTGCCTTGGGTTTTGGGTTCAATTTCTAGATAAAATTGATTTAAACTGTAAATATACCTTGTTGATCTAAGTCTTGCCGTATATTTCTGTGAAACATATTGGTTACAGTCTATCTTACTTTAAAAGTGTAGGAAGAGTAACTGTATTCTTTAATATTTTTCAGGATATAACCAGAAACGGTCGTGAAACAAAAATGAAATACTCCCCTGATAACGACGGCATATTTGTTGTGGAAGTTCAGCAATCTACCGCTTACAGACCTAACAAACCTGTTGTCAACTCACCTCCCCACGATCCCCAAATCTCTACTAACCAGGCTCTCATACACCGTGTTCCTGAAGAACTAGACAAAAAGATTGAAGATGATAGCGAAAAAAGTAGTAGCAAATTTGAAACCAAAGTTCTAGCACTATCAAGTACCGGTCTGTCTATCTCAGATTTAAGTATGTCATCTATAGGCTCTCATAATGTAAGCTACTCGTACAGTAGTCAATTAGGATACGAACAAGGACCTTTCGGATATCCAGTCTACTCTGGTTATGACGTAACATACACCAATGGACCCGAAGGCATCGTTTACGACAACTCACAAGAACCTTTGATAAGTAAAACTCCAACGGACCCAGATAAACCTGTAGTTACTGCGGCAATTTTCAAGCAAGATTCAATTATAGGTAATGATGCTTTGCAAGGCCCAGGATATTGTATTGAAGGATCGACTGATGGACCCCTACTATCTGATGTCCAAGCACGAGAGTATAGCCTACAGCATCTTCATGATCAGAAAAAAATGGAAAATGGAGTAGCAATTCCTCCAGTTGCGACAGAAAAAATTGAAAGTGCAAAACCTTTGAACCGAGCTGATAGTCTTCCTGTGCGGTTAGAAGACGAAGTAGAAAAGGTTCCAATGCAGACAATTAAGGAAGATGAGTGTCCTGGAAAAGATATTCTGAAAGGTAAGAGAGGTTCTTTACCAATGATAAAGACGGATATGTATGAGTCAGTCCGGGAGATATTACCTTCAGGATCTCCGAAGTTTGAAAAGCTAATGAATGAGACATCACCGGGAGATGGAATATTTGACTCCCCTCCAATGATTACTATCACAGAAGAGAGTGAATCTAGCAAGAGTGATGGCACCAGTTAATTATTTTTTTAAATTTTAGTGTATATAGTGTGTTCCAAATTTATTTTAATGTTTTGAGATGTCATTGGGAGATTCAATCAACCAATCAATCACTTAGCTTATTACAGTCAACTGCTAGACATAGGCCCCTTCTTATGTGCACCACTTCTGCCGATCCTCCATCAATATCATTTTATTTATGCAACGGCAAAATTGTGATTCCATATTTTGATTGCTCAGTACAGGTCTAATTACCAATTTTATTATAAACTCGTCAAATTCACTCCCATTGACAGCAAACAGACTTAGTAAGTAAAGAATTTTGTAAAATCTATTAAAGTAGTCGTAAGCTTCCAGTCACATCGTCTGATCAGAATCTGTACCGTAGTTCTTGAATCTTAACCGTTCTGTGTGTCGCTCAGTAGGTGATCGTATAAAATAGATGTAACCGGGATATTTAGATTGATAAGTGATTCGTGAAAAGGGAAAATGTATTCGTATGATGAGAAAGAAAGGACCTATGCCATCGTGTCAGTAATGTTAGAAGAGCTGTTTTATAAGAGTCGCTAGTAATAATCAAGTTTAAGGAGACTGAATCAAGGGAATATTACTGTGTTCTTTCCAGCTGCTCACATATTTTGTCCTTTTGCTGTACTTTTCCTTCTATCCGTCAAAAGATTACTGGGAGAGAAGACAATACTGAGTGAACGTCGTCTTTCGGGTCACGTTGGGGCCACCGTAGTGCTGTACCCGAGGGGGCTTGGTCTTGATAGACTGATGATAGCTCTGGGATAGTCAATTTCGAGAGATATACCAATGGCTACCTCACCTTCGGCAAACAATGATCCAAGGTGGCGTGCAGTCGGTTCAAGTCCGAAATAACCATACCCGCTGGCTCCATCGCAGAGGCACCCGTGGGAATTTTTGGACATCTTTTAAAAAAAAAGGTGAACGTCGTCGTCTTTATATCTGAATCTTTTCATTTTATATTTTTAAGCGCACAATAAAGAAGTAAAAATAAAAGACAGTAAAGGAAATAAAGGAATAAGGATACAAAAAAAAAGAAAGTTGTAATAATAAATAACAATTTAAGGTACAAAGAAAATAGTGAACAACTCATCATTCCACAGATGAAAGAATACAAGATACTGCACAAACAAGGAGCCAATTTATGTTTTTCCTTTGATCAACAAGCTGACCAAAGCTTTACTAACTGCCATAATGATATCAAAGCTCAGTTGGAAATTGTGCTTCATAGTTAAGTACTCTGATGTAATCTGCTCGTTTAAGGCCCTAATCTCCTTGAGTTTGTGAATTTAACTTGAAATTTTGGTCAAATCTCTTTGTGTTTCATGGTTGTCTAGCGCTTGTCCGTAGCACTGCTCGCGTGGTAACTTTTTATCGTGATAAATTGGTACTTTCTGAAATTAATAGTATTCTTATTCTTCAGATAATTAATATCTCTTTGCAAATTTTAACAAATTGATTGGATTATAGCAATTACATAAGTATGCAAACTTTTGCTATAGATTTAGATCGGTAAAATCATTCATTGTTGCCGGCAATTCGTAAGAATATCGGTAGATAATTCCACCGTCGTCAACCCAAGATAAATTTAGAGAAGAATTTCGAATATCCAAGACCTGTCCATACAGCTCAGTTGGTCAATACCCTCCAGGGGAATCCCTGTAAGAGACTAGTCGCGGGTTTAAATTCTATCATAGATATTACATTCTGACATTTACCGTTCTAATCGATTCAGTGCTTTTGGTTGGAAAAGACTTTATCAATTTGTAATATTAAAGTATGAATTTCTAAGTAGGCATTCACAAATAAATAGACACGTGTCGTTATTGTTCAAATTTTAATTCTAGATAGTTAAAATTTAAACATTTTAAATGTTAATTAGGTTTAAATGAGCATGGTGTCGAGAAAACAGATGATGAGCAAGAGGCAGAAGACGGGGAAAAAATACGTAATCTAATTAATATTGCGGAGGGAAATTAACTCTCTAAATATCTCGGTGGTGTTTAGAAAATAAGAATACATTTCTAAAATGAGCTCCCGTGATAGTATATCAGTAAGTTAATGGTAAAAGTATATCAAAATATATTCGTTTCAGCCATTTAATATACATAGTAATACCCAGCAACAGTTGAAACAAATGACTTAATTAAGAACCCTATCAAGGTCCGCAACACACTTGCCCATATCTGCTTTTATATGAAAACGTACCGCATACGCGCATGCGGGAACCGTGCGGCTAACCGTTTGCTTCACCGCATTACAGACTGCCAGGGTTACCAGGAATGTGGCATCAATACAAAAGTATCGATACCTGGCTACAGTATTTGTACAAATGTATCTGTAAAAGTATAGTATCTAAATGAATAAGTTGGCAAGTCTTTATAATAATATCAGTGGTCTATTGTCAAATGTGTTTACTTTCAGAAATTTTCACGTAAACGCGTTTCTCTGATAAAAATATTTTAATCTTTAAGCGTAAGAATATACTTTTACCATTTACCTATAATATGATGTAAAACGTAATTTCTTGCGAATATATTTTAAGTTCTTCAACGTTGTGGCCAAAATAGTATTATGTGTAGTTTAAGTGAATCGAGCAAGATTTTGACAGAATTATGGTATTGATTGCATTCTGTAAGTAATTTTCGACTTTATTTCACTTTAGAAACTGTTATTTCTATTACTGTCGAACTATTTTGTTTTTATGTATCTAAACGACATAGACATTGAATAACTAGTTTTGACTATTTAAACTCACCCTTATCAGAATACAACCGGCGTACATGTATGAAGACATTTATGAAAGTAAAAGAAGCAAAAGTCGTAATGTGCAAATAGTCTCTACCTACTCCAATGGGAAATATCTTGCCTATCATGTTTGCATGTATCGTCTTCAGACTCAATTATGAAACTTTAGGCTGTACTAACCATGAAAATTTTGTGAGGTCCCACGTTGGGCGCCACTGGCTTTAGCATTTTTATGATATGTATGACGTAAAAACATTACTTTTTTAATGTGTCTTGTTCCAAACGAGCTGTACCAATTGTAGGAGCCATAAACTCACTCTCTTAGTATCAAGATTATGGAGGGTTCTGCTTATGTTTCTCTTGTCATAAATGCTTCTCCTGTTAAATCAACGCCGCTTTATCGAATATGCTTATTTCTCAAAAAATACCATAATTCTGCCAACACTCAGTCTCACCATTTACACCAATTTCGCTATTAGATAGTATAAGATAATAATTGTTAAAATTATTTGTAAAATAAGGAATTGAAATTTATTATTCGTAAATAATGAAACTTACGTTTTAAAGTTTATAAAGCAAAAAGACAACTATTATGTTAGTGGAAATGTTTATTTTGCTCAGTATTTTAATGGTTTCCAAAATTGTGATAGAATTTATAGATATTATTAATCTTGTTAATGTTAAAGGGATCTGTCAAATACATTAACTATTTAACTAACCTCCACTAGTGTGTCAGTAGTGTGTCAGTAGTCAGTGGGTAGGTAGTTTTTGTCCCTGCTTCTCAAATATTGCAGGCTTTTCCGATATTTAAAGTTTTTATTGATATTAGGATGAGGAGCTGTATTATTTAATAATGGCAAATTGCATGTCCTAACACCGATCTCCCAAAGAACCTTTTCTCACAGCGTCGGTGGGACGGGCCGCTCTGCAGCTTAGTAAGACAAAATTTACTCAATACATGCTCTAATGCTGCTGAGCGTGCCCGTTTATTGGCGGTTGGTGAGTGGGAATCGGGTCTTTGGCTACAAGCTCTTCCGTCATCTAACGTAGGGACTATGTTAGATGACACTACCTTCCGCATCGCAACGTGCCTCCGATTAGGCGCGCCGTGTGTTTCTCCGCATCGATGCCGTTGTGGAGAAGCAGTTGACCGACTCGGACACCATGGCCTGTCGTGCTGCAGGAGCGCTGGGCGAATTCCACGACACGCCAGCCTAAACGACATTATCCGCCGTGCTCTTGTCACCGCCGGTGTGCCAGCCGTGCTTGAACCAAACGGTTTGGCGCGCGACGATGGCAAGAGACCGGATGGTATGTCGTTAATGCCATGGAAAATGGGTAGGACTCTGGTGTGGGACGCAACATGCGTCGACACCATTGCCCCTACCCATATTCCTGGCACGGCTGGCTGTGCCGGTGCTGCTGCTGCTTCTGCAGAGGCTCTCAAGCGGCGCAAATACTCCAATCTCATTGGAGATTATGAATTTGTGCCGTTTGGAGTCGAAACGTTGGGACCATGGGGTCCGAGCGCGCGCAATCTCTTCAGGGAGATTGCGAAGCGTATGGTCGACGCTTCTCGTGACCAGAAGGCTGGCCTCTTTTTAGGTCAGAGAATAAGCATTGCCATACAACGTGGCAATGCTGCCAGTCTTCTGGGAACGTTACCACAAGAGGCATGCGATGCGGAGGAATTCCACGACGCGTTCGGTTTTAGTTTTTAATTTGTCCTTTTATGTATATATTTTTAGTTTTATTGTTAATATTGTAAATTTTTTAATTGTATTATAGTAGGATTAACCAGAATAAATATCTACCATAATGGCAACAAATTACTGAGGATTATTGACCCGTCTAAGGAGAAGACGTGAGAATAACATTGCGATTATGTTGGAAATAACTACGAACTTGAGTGAACCGGTCATATTCTAGTACACTTTATCTTCTTCCTTATTAGCTCTTCTACGGGACATTGGTGGAATTGATGCTGAAAGTACAGAGCCATCATAAAAATAATAATAGGTACATATATTAATGTGCCAACCTAAAATAATTGGGACAAGTACAGGTAGATGATGACGAGTTGTCTGTATCATTTGACAGATTCCTGTAACGTAATGAAATTTCTGCTTTAGAGCCGTCCGAGAGACAAACGAAACCTTTACGTGCCAAGCAAAGCTATCCAAAAGAGTTCTATTCAGGACCCCTAGACAAGTGACAATTTAATGCCCGGGATTTTGTAGAACAGAATGATGGATATAATTGACAGGTATTTTGACGCAATTGGCAGGTATTTTGACATAATTGACAGGTTTTTGACGTAATTGACAGGTACTTGGTCGTAATTGACAGGTATTTTGATGTTTATGATTTTGATGACTGCCTCTGTGGCGTAGCGGTAGTGAACGCGGCTGCTACGCAGGAGGCGCGGGTTCGATCCCCGCTCAGTGCCAATATTTGTATGCATGAATATAAATATTTGCATTGGTCTGGGTGTTTCTATGTATAATATGTATGTATTTACAAAAAAAAAAAAAGTATCTAAGTATGTATATCCGCATTCTAGATTCCATAACACAAGCTAATTAAGCTTACCATGGGTCTAGAAAGCGTTGTGTAGAATGTTGTGGAATATTTATTTATTTATTTATTTATTTAATGTATGTCAATCGCTTAAATCGATAAATCTATTCTTTTTTTTTTGGAATGATTTTGGCTTGGTTACAAAGACTTTTGAGCCATGTCTTCATTTGATATTTTATTATCTTATTTTGGTGTTGGATGACGATGACGATGAGGATGATGATGATGACGTTGATGATGATTGCTGCCTTAGTAAAGTGGTGGAAACTTTACTAAAGGCTTCTACGGAGATTTGAAACCAACATGAGAAGTCACAATTCACTGTAATATTTCACTTTGCTACTCTTGTGCGCGTTTTCTGACGTTATGTCTAAAAATCCACCATTTTTACACATAAAAACTCGAACTCACACTAATTTTGGAAAATAAAATATAACCGCTTAGGTACTATGTTTTCTTCAGCGTGTTCGCGCCAAAACCCTCTTTACAAACTTCAATCTGTTCTATTCTACGAAGGTGTTGCCACTTGTCTAGAGGTGCAGATAATATTAGTTTTACGAGTGTAAAGTGAGTCAATTTTAAGCGGCTCAGTTCCAGAGTGGCTTATGTGCCGCAATTTTACTTTAAGTACAATTCTTTATTGTCATTAGGGAATCGTAGCTTATTTTTGTATTAATTTGTAAGATATGTGTTTAAATTTATGGAATTTCTATTAGGAAAATCATTTAGTTGTAATGTTATTTTAATGATAAGAATTTGGTTTTAAATTTTGGTATATTTAAGCTTATTTTTCTAGGTATTTCTGTGTATTCTGCTATATTTTTCTTAGCAATACTTAGGTCATTGCGCAAACGAAATGATTAAGTCCCTAGACGGTCAAAGATACTTGACAAGTAAATTATTCTGTTCGTTTCCTGGGCTTCTCAATACAGTTGACCGATAGATATACTGATGCATTTCTATTATATTTACATACATAGATATCTGTCATGCCTTTACCTTTACGGAGGCTTAGGCAGAGGTGAATTAACACCCACATTTCACCAATCATTGTATTCGGTCTTACGTAATAGAGGGTGAGCCCGAATTGTGTTATAATATGTTCCTCAAATTATTATTTTTTATAGTTTAGGTATGGAAATGGTACGTTCCCTAAATGTTAGTGGCTCAATCAAACTGAATTATGATTATTTTTTGTTAACATAACAATGCTATTCGTTATCAGTTTTGCTGCAAGCAAAACTTGTAAATTTTAATTTCGCAGTGTAGTTATAGAAATAATTAGACAGTTTCATTTTACTACATGTTATACAGAATTATTGAGATTATAATGAGGCGCATTCAAAACATCGTTTAAAGAAGTCATTTATCGTTTATTGTGAAGATGATGAAGAACGAAGAAAGCCTAGAACTGGTACTCGTAGTTATAGCACCAAATAAGAGACGTGTCAAAGCGCTTCGTGACGCCTTGTGGTGCGCTAACCGCGCCACTATTAATTTACTAACAATTTCTGGGTACTTCCAGTTTGCACCCCCCCCAAGCGTACCCACTAGTGGGGCAAAATGGAATGTTAAAAAAATGTGTATTTACTTTTCCCCACTTAATTAATTCTGGTGGAGAAAAGTTTACCCGTTTAAATTTCTGGTCAATCGTCCCCATCACAATTTATAATTTTTTTTAACATTCCACTCTACCCCACGAGGAGGGACGTTTGGTGGAACAAAGTGGAAGTACTCCAATTTCTACACAAGTTGCAGCGCCACTAAGAGTCGTTGAAACTGCGCTTCCAGGCTTCTTCTTCCACAAGGCGCCATTGCAGCACTTCTTCACGCCTCTAATTTGAAGGCAACCTAGTTAAACAATAACGATTTTCTATCTTTTATGTAAACCAATTGAAATTCATCGTCTACTCATGTTACGATTACGTTTGAAAGTTACTGTTGAGTAGAATAATAAAAAATGAATAAAAATTGTTTATTGTCTCAGAAAATAAATACAACAGAAAAAGTCTTAGAACTAAGGCGTATCTGGCTCCCAAACTAGGCTAAACACATACTTGAATGTTGGTAAACCGTTTCAGACTCGATATAAACAATAATTTCTTTCTTTTTTTGGTTATTTTTTTATTAATCACTAGCTTTTGCCCGCGGCTCCGCCCGCGTGGATGTCGGTTATCGCGACCAAACATAGCCTTTGTCCTTTCTCGAGGTCTAATCTACCCCTACACCAAATTTCATCAAAATCGGTTCAGTGGTTTGGGCGTGAAAGCGAGACAGACAGACAGACAGACAGACAGACAGACAGAGTTACTTTCACATTTATAATATTAGTAGGGATTATTACGCCAGATGGGAAATGAATGTTTGAAAGTAAATGATGTTTTGAATGTCTCCCTAAAACGGTTACATAGAAACTATTGACTATGAATTATTAATTATTATAATAATTTGACGTAGGCTAGTTCAGGAGCTAAGCGTTCGCGAAGTTATAGATAGAAGTAAGAATTTATTATTGTACGTAAAGTATTTAGTTCGCATTAATATTATAATGTTCAGTTATAAGTTACTTTTATAAAATAAATTTATGATTGCGGAGTAATTCTGTGGGTTTTATTTTTTACATGTATGTTTACTAGCGGAGGTGACTCACCCCTCGGAGGTCACTCAATCACCTCCATCCTCCATGAGCGCGGGCCTTGGGGGTGACAGTTGAAGCCGTCTATCACCCTAGTAGACGCAGGCCAAGGTGGTGTTGCATTGCGCACCTCCAGGGAGAGGCGTGGGGACCGTAGTGGGAACTAGGGGGCCTGAGGGGGCCATCTCGAAACTGTAGATGGCTCTGGGTCAGCCGGGGTGCAAGAGATGACCCAAATAAGCGTGCTTTTTTAGTCGGTTCAAGCCCGACATGATCACTGGACTATAGAAAGGGTATGTATGTACATTTTTGTATAATGCTTATAATCTCTATCAAATCTCAATCCATAGGCGCCACCGTGCTTTTTGGTCAGATCTAAAGAGAAACCGAATTGAACGGCAGGTAAAATTAACGATGGTTTAAAACGACCCATTGAAAAAGAGTATGAAACGACGCATGACCCGTATATGGTGATTGCTTAATAATAGTAAGACATGTGCCACTATACTCGTATTAAATAAATAAATAAATAAATAAATAAATAAATATTCCACAACATTCTACACGTATTAGTATTGAAAGAAGAGCTGAATAAGATTTTTATAACCTGCAACTATTATTTATAGCACGCCTGCATTGGTGATATGTATAAAGCAATGGAGGTGGTAATTAATGCCTTTAAAGTAAAACCGTTTTTGTGAAATGGCCAAAATCGGAACTACGGTTTTTTTTTTTTTTTTTTTTGTTCTATGGCGGGAACTACGGTTGTCACTCCGATTTAGAAATACGGCTATCACTGTCAAATGTATACTGTTTTATTGATAACTAGCTGACCCCGCGAAATTCGTACCGCCTAACAGTCAATTCTTTTTTTTTTTCAATTTTTCTCTCCGTAAGAACCATCCCCGTACTTTAAGGAATGTTCTAAAAAAAGAATTATCGAAATTGGTCCAGCCGTTTTCATGCCATGTCGTGACAACGGAAAACGGGTTTCATTTTTATATATATAGATTAAAAACAATTTAGCACGATTTGAAAATATTGAAGGGACGGTGGCGGCCTCTTTCAGTTCAGGGAATTGTTAGTTTTAATATACGTTCGTGCTTCGTATGGGGCCAAAGTATAGGGTTAATATTCATGTACCCGAACCCAAACCCTTGTACGTTTCATCGTAGCACCCAAAAGTGTAGGTATTTTAGTAAGTGTAGGCACAGTATTAAATAAGTACTGGAAAATTCTCATAGATGGCGCTAACAGTTGGTACAGTAAGTTTTTCTTTCCGTTATTTAAAATCACGCCCTCTATTGAGTGGTGTTCGAACTATGAAAACTAAGAGGAAAGGGGGTGTTTTCCAGTTGTCTATGAGAAAATAGTTCAGGAAAATTTTCATAGATGGTGTTGCTATTAATTTCAGTATATTATGAGGATAATTCTAAATTTTACTAATAGTGAAGAAAAGAGCAAGATGTCGCAATTATGATTCTGATACTATAATGTTTTTGAAACAACCAATGGCAGTCAGTCTAACGATTGAGTGGTCCCGGGTTCGAATCCTGGCTATTACACTACCGACGTAAACCTACTACAAGCAATTTAGCTTACCGAGAGGGGTTAGAGAGAATATTGATATAGGAATTTCGGTTACCATTTCTTCCTAAAAAAATATCATTTTGTAAGGTTTTCTCTAGTATAGAACACTTCAATATCACCCGGCCAGATGGTAAAAAGCTGTAAGTGAAGCCACCATTATGTTGCTAACAATGGCCAATGCTGAAATAGTGCTCCTCAGTATACAGACCCCGATAGGTGCATTTTCTTCACTTAAAGGACCATCATCATATGTATATGATTAAAAAAACCCGGAATTATAGGTCCATCCATTTGGAACATCCTCGAGGAATGCAATGCAACACCAGAAGCGTCACACTCGCGCTGCCGACCCCTTAAAAACCTTCTAATGCCCATCTAGAAGAACCCCACATCTACTTCAGTACTATCATTTATTTTGTGATATAACTTCCTATTTTAACATTTAAAGAAAAATATTATAACCATCAAATATTCTCCTATAACAATGCTACGTCTAAAAAACAACAGCAATTCCTACCAGAGTAATCTAGTGAGTTCTAAAGCGTAATATCATGTAGGTAACAAAACAAAAAATATAAAAACCGACCCGAAAGGGTACACTAATGATTCGTATTTCGCAAACGGTTTTAATGCGTGCCTTCGGACATATTTAAAACACAAAGTTTCACCCCCCACACCCCTCATTTCGGTAGTTAGAAAGCGGAGAGAACAACCCTACGTACCCTCTCGAGGGGTAAAAAATACCGTAGTTTTAGCTAATCTGTCGGGCTCGCGCAGCATTTTTAAACTCGTCGGGGGTGGTTTTAGGCATTTTAACACTGTACAAAAAGGGGGGTGGGTGGTGTGTGTGGAATTGGACTTATGTGGGAATCTATTTATGTGATGTAACCCCCCACGTTAATATCGGTTGGCATGGCAACGAGCAGATTACTGCATCCTATCCTACTCGATTTTTCGTTGGTTTTTCTGTTGTAATCAAATGAGGTGCGACGCGTGTGTGTGGGGGGGTTCGCGGGGGTGTTTTTTGGGGGTGGGGGTGGGTGTGGGGGTGACACGCGTGTACTCAATTATCCGCAGTGAATCAATAGCGGCGAGATGAGGGTAGTTGTGATGTTTGTGACGGTACTAATGTCTTTTCATCTGTTTAATTTTTTTTTCGTATTTTTTGTGTTAATATGTGCTTGGAATGACCTATTTTCTAGTGGGTAGGCATAAATACGTATGGTATTTAAGTATGTGTAAGTTATGTAGATTTGTAATTACTTTAGTTTTGGGTAAAAAATTAAGTTTTTATTTTATTAAGGGCTTTGTGAATATATTAAGTTTGTTTTCGAGTACCCATGATTAGGTGACTGATAGTAACGTGACATTATTTGCCCTTGTGTCTGCGTACGCTCGCGATGTCGTGAGTTCTACTCTCGGCTAGGTGAAAAGTAATTATATTTTTATGAGGAAATTTTCAAATGCAATTCGTACTCTAATACTTAGTGTAAGATTAAAAATATGACTGTTAAGTGTTAACTGTAGGGTGTGCCATTTTCTCTCCGTTCCTCTTCGGCATGCATTTCTTACATTCCTCTTTAGCAGTATTTACTGTGGTAAAATACTGCCTGATGGTAGACCATGCGGTATTCATTCTGTTCAGCTGTTGAATTCATTCCCTTTCTCGCTTTTTCTGCGAACTAAGTGGTATAAAAACAGAACTTCTTCCCTCGCACCCGGCTAACCCAGGGGCCATCTCCAGGTTCAACTTGTCCCTCTCGGGACGAAAATAGTACCTAGCTGCAAAATATTAATTGAAATTTAAATACTATAACAGCCTATACACATCCGACACGAGCCCAGGCAACTCGTTATGGTGAAAGTCTGGTGCAGTAGGGTAAACGTAACTTATGACCGTGTGAAGCGAGGTTCGTTCCCAGCTGGAGCTCAAAACTATTAACACGCAGCAATTTGACCAATTACACATAAATCGATCGTGCTCTTGTCTCTACCGTCACCGGAGGGAAATAAGCGTGAGCGTATCAGTATGTATGTATGTAATTAATTTTTTTGGTTACGTCACAAGTATTATTATCGATTAGCTGTTGCTTGCGGCTTCGCCCGCGTGGAATTCTGATCCCGTTCACCGCTTATATAGCCTATGTACCTGATAATGTAGCTTTCTAATGATGAAAGAATTATTGAAATAGGTCCAGTAGTATTGAGTTTATTCGTTACATATAAGTATACAAATCTTTCTTGTTTATAATCACGCCTAAACGACAAAACGGATCTGCAGAAATTTAGGTAAGGACAGATTATAGTGAGCGTGTAGGCTGCGGGTATACCTCTCAGGATTCTAAATATATGAAATTTTATGCTTCTTACTTCATTCATTACACTACCGACGTGAACCCACTCCTAGCACAAGCAATTTAGCTTAGTTGGAGGGGTTAACGGGAATATTAGTAATTTCGGTTGCTAATATTCTTTAAAAAAAAAAAAAAGTTCATTAAGTATTGACCTTTAGTACTGCTTCCAAAAATCCTTCCTTAGTGAATCTTTAAACCGTAAAAGACATCTTAAGACCTATCAGTCGGGACAACTAATTTCATCCAATGTATTGATTCTTTTCCTTGTTTAGTCACAGCATCCCTACGAATAGCATGAACCCACAAACCCCAAATCTTCAGTTGCCACTTGTTAGCTGATCTGTCTCAGCAGGCGTGCAAACATGGCTTATATTTAACTTCCATTAGAAGGGGTGGTTATCTTCTATTTACCCTTGTAATAGGGGTGAGACCACAATAGTTTAATAGCGTAGGCAGCAGTCAAGAGACAGTTAAAAATTCTTCAGGTTACAGAGATTTGTAGTAAAAATAGTATTTAACTTTGGTAGTTTCTTTTCCAAAAGTATATTTACTGATTACATTGATATAAAACATCGATCGCCGCTCAGTGCAAATATTTGTGTGCATGAAATATGAGTATTTGCATTGGTCTGGTCGTGCCTCGGAGAGCACGTTAAGCCGTCGGTCCCGGTTGCCATAAAAACATCTATGGCAGTCGTTACGGGTAGTTGGAGCCCTAAAAAGTCCAAAAAACAACGGTCTACAAAGCTTCGATATCACCTTATGTTAACATTGGGCTGTAGAGGTCAGATGGCAATCGCTTCACGGAAAATATCGAGATCTAGCCAAATCCGTAGTTAAGACTGGTAAAGCGGACCCCAGACTCCGAGCTGAAAGCTTCGGATAGGACTGGGAATTAACGCTAAGAGGAAGAAGATAAGAAATATGAAATTTTGTGAAGACGTTGGTATGTTTGAATATTTGTTATCCAATCATGTTCTAACGACTGAACGGATCTGGCTGAAATTTTACACAGGGATAGATTACAGTCTAGAATAACATATAGGCTACATTTTATACCATTTTTACCGGGAACAGGTACAAAATTCCAGGCAGACGAACCCGCGGTCAACAGCTAGTATGCAATAAACGTTATTTGACGTAGCCTGTAACGCATCCTTGTCGGTAAACAGCACGTTGCTCTCTTTATTACGTCACGGGACGTCGTCCCCACGCCACCAATTTCGACGTTCATATCAGTCGGGCGTCCAATGACGTCCACATTTTTTTTCTTTGTCTGAATAATTACTAAAGCCACCCTAGATTAAAAGGGCTTTGAAGTCAACCCTCTCTATGCACGGGGATTAAAATGGGTATAGTGGATATGGATTAATCTAAATGAAAATTTGACAATCGCAATTAGAAAGATTGGAATCACAGCACAGTTAGATGACAATTTTATGTGAATATTGTGCACTTACTTATGAGAGTTACGAGGTTTTTCAGGTGGGTAATTGTAGCAGCTGAGTGCATCAGTTAGTTGGTATTCGGCATGCTCTTAAGCTGATATCCGATGGTTCCTTTTTTTGTTATATTTGGCCTTTCATTTCTTATCTTTCACTCTTTCATCTAACACATCTAAACACAAAAATAAGTTCTATACATAGTTAGACTAGTAAGATTTTTGATAGATGTTCGTATGACAACCAGGGCCGTGTGTTTTGCGGTACCCAGACCAATCCAAAGAGCCTTATCCATTATCCATATCCATATCCCATACTAATATTATAAATGCGAAAGTAACTCTGTCTGTCTGTCTGTTTGTTACGCTTTCACGCCTAAACCGCTGAACCGATTTCGATGAAATTTGGTATAGGGGTAGATTTGACCTTGAGAAAGGACATAGGCTATGTTTGGTCGCGATAACCGACATCCACCGGCAAAAGCTATTACTAATAAACAAATATCTGCCTTGAGCGGGCATCGAAGCTACAGCCCCTGCGTAGCGGTTGCATTTACTACCGCTACGCCATAGAGGCTTTTTTGTCCTGTATGAGATTTTCATAATGTTAAGTAAATAAATATTCAGGTATATAAAAACTTGAGTACATAAGTAATAAAAACACAAGACGTACCAACTCAATTCTGAGCGTATCATTTGAAAATCGATCGATTTCCTTCGCCTATTTTATTATCCATAGTGGGCCAAAACCCCTCACATAAAAAGCCCCATAAACTAGCGAATTGATAACTGCTAACAGTCACAGTAACCTATATTATCGTACATACCCCTCTCATACGCATTAGTATTCCTGCCACATATTCTTACCCCACTGTGAAGGATAAGATAAAGGTGTATGTCCACTGACTAGCCGAGGCGAGAATTTGATAGAGCAGTAAGAAAAGTACGGTCAGAATCTGATCGATTTTGACGAACAAAATGCTTAATATGATCTTAATATTATATAAATAAATATTGTAGGACATTCTACACAACGCTATCTAGACCCAAAGTAAGCATAGCTTAACTAGCTTGTGTTATGGGTTCTAGAAAGCGGATAAACATACTTAGATACATTTTTTTTTGTAAATACATACATATTATACACAGAAACAATCATTTCATCATCATTTCAGCCATAGGAAGTCCACTGCTGGACATGGGCCTCCCCTATAGATCTCCAATAAGACCGGTTGGAAGCGGCTCGCATCCAGCGCGTTCCCGCGGCCTTAATAAGGTCGTCTGTCCACCTTGTGGGTGGACGTCCTACGCTGCGCTTGCCGATACGTGGCCTCCACTCGAGAACTTTTCGACCCCATCAGTCATCAGTCCTCCGTGCTATGTGCCCTGCCCACTGCCATTTCAACTTGCTAATCCGCTGGGCTATGTCGGTAATCTTGGTTCTTCTACGGATCTCCTCGTTTCTGATTCGATCTCGCAGAGAGACTCCGAGCATAGCCCTCTCCATAGCTCGTTGGGCTACTTTGAGCTTACTCATAAGGCCCATAGTGAGGGACCACGTTTCAGTGCCATAAGTCATCACTGGTAACACACACTGGTCGAAAACTTTCGACTAGAAACACTCATACCTATGCAAATATTCATATTTCATGCACACAAATATTTGCACTGAGCGGGGATCTAACCCGCGCCTCCTGCGTAGCCTTAGTGCCTTAATGCCTTGGTTTTCCGACCTTTCTGTTGACTGTGTGGTCTGATATTTGCTACACACCTTTAATTCGGACAATAATACAATTTAAATCAATAAAACACTTCGATTTGGTGTTAAAATTATTTTGAGACTTTGCAGTCAAAATCGTTTTGGCGTTGCTGGTCGGTTCTTACCCACGATGTCAAGGCAATATTGCAATTTGGAGAGAAAAAAAAAGCACCACTATGACGACTCAGCTGTTACCAGCTTGAAGCGCTTGACTCAATAGGGAAACGAGTCAAAAGGCTTATCAACAATGATGCTCTGGTTGATAATAGGCTTCAAAGCCTAGAACATCCGCAAGGTGTTGCCTGTCTTTCGGTGTTTTATGGTAGATATAGGTAAACTTCGGGGAGTGTACGCTGCCCCCCTAGACAAGTGGCAAGTGGTTGTAGAATAGAAGGACAAATGTATGGGATTTGATGTATGTCAACAGTGAGTCGTCAACGTAAGCGTATATTTCTTTTTTTTTTTTGGATTTAAGTATGGTAAGATTTAAGTTGGAGGTAAGTATTTTTTTGGATTTTTTGGATAAATTGCTAATATTCCCGTTTACCTCTCCAACTAAGCTAAATTGCTTGCTAGGAGTGGGTTCACATCGGTAGTGTACTACCATCAAAAAATGGTACATTTAATTTAGACTCAAGAATCGCACTAGTGAAAATGTACCCTCAACTGGCGTATGAAGTTGAAACTTCAAAGACGTGCAAGGATGCAAAACTTTTTTACTCATATGGGAGCATTAATTTTTAAATAAACTTTGTACATGAATAAAATGGCAAAACAAACATTAGGTGAACTTATATGTGAGAGGAAATGTACTTTTAAGTCGGCATCAATATGTTGGGTCAGGCAATATATCGGATTGGAAGATCACCATTAATACGTATATAGATAATTGTAAATTGGCTCAACTAAATGTATAAGGAATATAAATTGCCGTGATGGTTTCCGATGGCGTTAGAACAGGGCTATCCCATCTTTTGCCGTGGATATCGTAGAAGGTGACTATGGGCTAGGTTCGTTCTACATCCGACATTAAACATACAGTAAAGGCCATGACAAAGTGCCCGCTTTACGACAATTGGCTCAAGTCCATTACGTGGCATCGAAATTGTATGCTTAAATATGAATGTCAAATCTCTGACTACCCCTTCGAGGATTGACAGGCATGATGATGATGATGATGTAAAAGAAACGTTACACAAAAAAGGATAGGAACTAAAGATGTTTGTCGTTTAGAAACAGTTTATACTGACTTAATAGTAACAATATTTAATTTCTACATTCTCATAACATAACCCTCGTATATTTGTGTAGAAAATGTAAAAAATTTGCCCATTTCTCTCAGCTAACCCTGCGGCCGCCGCACGGAAAAAGGCCAGAACCTTTATTATTTAGCAATTTATTAGTTGCGGGTACATCAGGCCCCGGCTAATTCCTACAGGAGATCTCTATGCGCGTTTTATTTCAAAGCGATTTTAGATAGGGGTTGGTTCGCATATCTAGCGTATGGCGTAAGTGAAGAGCGATTAGCGGATATACATTTTATGCCATAGATGTAACGTTACTTAATTGATTTTCAAAATGATTTTTAATTATGTGGAACTTCTTTATACCACTGCGGCACTCGAGTGATTGCTTAGGAACACTTCGTTTTGATTCTATATTCCAAGGTTAGAATAATCACGTACCTACAGTGCGATTTTAAATCGATTTTTTATCCAAAGTCGTTACACCAACCAGAGTACAAAAGTATGATTCCAAAATTCCAAAATTTTTGTATGGTAAGTATGTATGTACCTAAATGTGTTGTAGTGCAATGCAGCTCAAATAAATAAATTATCTCTTGAATGAAATTTTGAAGCATTTATTATGCTAACTCCTTTCTCTTTCTAAATCGATTTAAATTATCCCTTCTTGGAAAAGGATCCATATTCCCCCTCTATTCATTTTTATTTTCTGTATATAAGCTATAACGAGAACGACTGTCGTCTACTCTCCCAACCTCGAGAGGATAGCCTGCACCAAAGTGTCATTCATTGAGGTACTAGCTCGATGGTGATGTCCTTCACTAGGACATCACGTGGTGTCAATTATATAACATGGCATCAACTCAAGTGTTCAAAGACTTCTTTCTGACTATGATCACTTGAGTTTCGGAAACACCATCTTACAAAGCAGTCACACTAATCTCTTATTAATCATTACTTACATAATTACCAGCTACCGCTCATGCCTCACGCCTCACACATTACACCGGGGTACACGCTCCGCGATCGATGTCGCCCTAAGGCGTCGTTTCAAACACCAATAAAGTTTTTTGTTCCGATTCGCTTATATACGACCGGTGGAAGTGAATTATAAGTTCGCACACACATGATATGGGAGCCATTTTTACCTGAAAAACGACTCGGTTTAGCTTTAGAAGGCTTCTGTTTAAGTAGTGGATGTTTATTTGAAATAAATACAAGGATTAATCGTAACGGAAGGGGAAGTCTTAGGATCGGGAGAGGCCTATATCCAAAAGTGGACTGCAATGGCCTAATCGATTGATCGATCTCCTACCAATATTCATTCAATCAGTTGCGCTCGAGAGAATGGAGCGTTGTGATTGACCGCCAGGATAAGAAATCTTCGCGCAATTCAGAGTCGCGGGCTACTGCTAGTAAGTAATAATTATTCGGGACTCCGTGCTCCCCACACCGGAAGAAGGCCAGATCGAGAGATATGGCCCTGGGTCGGCCGGGGTGCGAGGGATATGGCTACGACAATCTCACCTCCGGCAACTATCGGCCCACAGACGGCGTGCGTTTTAGTCGGTTCAAGTCCGACATAGCCTCCTCCTCCGGCTCCGGCGGGGGAGGTATCCATGGGGATTTTTCACGCTATAAAAAAAATGTAAGTAATAATCATTCTAGGCAATATAATTAGGAAGTAATTGGGCGACTTTCATACATCCACTGAAAAATAAAAGTATTGTATGATTTGAGAATACAAAAATATGTGAACCTTTTCAATTTGTACAAGAAAATAAGATACATTTTATTCTGTAGAATTTTATTAACAATCACACCATATATAAACCATCTATGTTTACCTTACATAATGTGGCCCAGGAATCGAATTAGCGACCTTTGGCCACTTTTCCCTATTTGTTCTAACCCACCCCGTTACCCCCCGGCGGGGTGGGTATCCAAAAGCCCTCTGGGTATGTTAAATTGTAAACGATTTTAACCCTTGCAGGGATAATTTTAATATTGCAATGTTAGTAGCTTAATTGTTTTTTTTTTTGGATGACATATTATTGTGCGTATGAAAGATATTTTGGGACATGTGCATGCACAAATTAGTTTTAACCGACTTTGAAAAGGAGGAGTACCTGTCTAAATTAATTGATGTGCGTGTGGTTTGAGTGTTCTTTTTGAAAAGTTAACCCGAACATTACGAAATCAAAATTTGCTGTTTTTTTACACTTTTTACACATTTGATTAGGAGACAGGATTGTTCTCCATCCGACAGTAAACATAATATGATACAGCCCATGACAGAGTGCCCGCTTGACTGCAATAGGCTCGCCCGCTATTACGTAGTACCGAAAATCATAGATGGTCACACGTGGGTGTTAAAACACCTATAACTACTCCTTCGTTTATATGTTTAATATGTGTTTTTATAAAAAGTCGCTACAACATTGTGTACCTTCAGTACTTAACCGAATGGAGTAAAGATTTCTTAATTTCATAATCCATAGTAAAAACAAAGCTACGTAACTCACTTAACTTGAAAAATATTCGTACATTTTATTCCACAATGAAATTCCCAAACACAAATACAGTTTCAGCAGTGAGTTCATTCGAAGTCTCGAACTGTGCAGAGTTTAGAACTACAGTAAATCTATTAAATAGCCGGGTGCTTAAGTAATTTCATGGTTCGCTGCGAGCGGATTACGAGCTAAAGGATTTTATTTACGCTTTATATTTGGGTATGGGTTCATACAGTAAACTGTATGTACATGGTATGTAATTACAAAAAATCCAGCCTACTGAGCGCCTCTGTGCCCGGGAGGGTGCATTTAATGGTGGTCTCGGCTGTCCGTAGTTGTAAGGTCAAGACGGAGACCTATGTGGATGACCTGCACAATTCTGTTTGTGGTTTTCTCACTCAACCCAGGCTGAAAGGTCAGACGACAGACGCTACCATAAGAGCATTTAAGCCAAAAAGGAGTAACAGAAGTAAGCGGATTCCAGGCCTCGAGCTGAAAGCCTCTGATGCAATCAGGAACAACACTATGATGATGATGATGATGATGATGATGATGATGATGATGATGATGATGATGATGGTGATGATAGTTTTAGGTTAATTAAGGTAAGTAGTGGTAACTAATGGTTATGTAGGACTCAAACCGACTAAAACGCACGCCGTCTGTGGGTCATAGGTTACCGGAGGTGCGATTGACTGAGACATATCTCGCACCCGGCCGATCCAGGGCCATCTCTTTCGTGCAAGCCTTTTCTGGTGTGGGGATGACGGAGTCGCAACTAGCCCCTGGGTTAAAGGGAGGCGCAACATGCGCACCGCCACCGGCTTCTGCTAGAGTGACGGGCAGCCCCGCCACCTCCTTCTCAAGCTAGGACTCTGAAGATCTCGATGTAGCCCCATAAACACTCCCAATTGACGTCAATGTAGCTCTTGTAATTGATCTAACGTGTCCAATGTCATTCACATTTTCTAAGCACACATTTAGTAATAAAAATACTTCGAAACCCTACAATATCCGAGAACCTTGTACGTAACTACATAACTACAAAGACTATGTACCAGTCCTACAGGGCCCGTAAGGTCATTGTCCTAGGCACCCGAAATTCGAAAGCATTAAAAAAGTATACAAAATGGCCGCCCGAGACCTGTTACCGCGTTACATTACTCTATGTCAGATGTTGCCAACTTTTTTACAATTGTACAAAATAAAAATTAGTTGTTTTTGTTTTAGCATTGTATGGTTTTAGTTTAGTATTGAGAGTTATATTTAGTAGTCCCTTGAGAGAGATTTAAATGTAATTTATTTGTAGGTGTTGCATGTTTGATAAAAAGAGTATTTTGTGTGGAAAGATAAAAGGGATTAGCTTTTGTGTTTAGGAATGTTTTTGCTTGCTTGCTTCGTAGTGGAGGTCTGGATATATTTGGGCAGTGTTTTTGGCATAAGAGTTCGAGCTAGTCAAGCTATGCTTACGTTGCGTCTAGATCAATATTGGGGGTACAGAGGTCACCAACACCCTTTTTTGTTCCACTTAGATGGCATACACCTGATGGAAAGTGGTTACCGTGGCCAATGGACGTGCACTCATCCACCGACACTGGTGGATACCAGGGGGTCACAGTCCTGCCGACGACCACCCTTCAATCATCAAAGCCAAAGACAAGTAATTGTAATTGTCTCTACCATAATGAGTGTACCGATAAGCTTTTTCAGTTAGACGCCCATTCTTTTTTTTTCCTATGAAGAATATGTTAGAATATGTTAAGGCTATGGTATCACTTCGATAATTAATGACCTTGACGATTTCCATACCAATTTTTTATTATAAATACCCTTTTTACATTACTGAGTTCGTTATAAGCGGGGTCGACGCCGACGGTGCTACGAATTAATAATTTAATGCTATCGGAGGGTAAGCACTCTAAATACTCAAGATATCAAATAAAAACTTTGCAAGATTTTCAGATACTGTAATAAAAAGAGACATCCAGTATTTTTGTGGCATCAATGAAATCGAAAAATTCAATCTCTCTAATGAAAATGATTAAATTAATAAAAGGAAATCCATGAAATGTTAACTTATAAATTCCTTGGGACAAGATAAAAGCACTATAATCGAAGGTCCCATAACTGTTGTTTTTTCGAATTGCATGCCGATGTATGAGGTACGGTCCCGGAACTTAACAATATGAATTCAGAGAGACATTCTGTCAGCCTACGGAGCGGTGCACATTATCAGCAATGGCAAGGAAAAGGATCCTTCTGCATCCGTCAGCCCTGTTAGAAACTACTCCTTGGCATGCTGCAACGTCCTTAGGGATGATGACGAAGGATTCCTTTCCTTTCCGATGCTGATTATGAGTGCCGGCCCTATATGAGTCTAAAAAACATAGAAATGTAAGACAAATTCATCGCTTTAAAACTACCCATACCCAGGTAGGTAATAGTTCAATGTCCTTTACATTAGATCAACGAACCAACAGCTATAACAAAGTCTAAAACAGGAAATTTTCACTAAAACGCATTGAGACAGTTGCCAAAAATTGGCCACAGTTGCACGCCGCTGTCGCCTCTCTACTCCTAAGAACGGGTTGCACTTCACCGGGCACGCACACACACAAGCTTTATGTGTGTGCACTAATGCACACCTGTGGCCAATTCGGGAATAGACCGGTTGTTACCAGCCCAAACTGGCTTAAGCCCGTCATGCTAGTAACTTTACATTCCTAAATTAAGGGTGTCACCCTAAAATAATGACGGCAATTTGGAGAAAGGGATATCAAGAGTTCGTATTCGTATTCAATAAAATGATTAAAAATATTGAACTGTATGAGATTCTATAGTAATGGAAGAAGTTTTTCATATTAGAGATGTGTCTTTTTTCCACGTGTGGATAGCCCCAACGGTTAAAACCTCACCAGGGTAAACATTAAAGTAGCTAAGTTAAAGGTCGAACTTAACAATACGTTGTTCCATCCACATGTGGTTTTTACCAGGTTCCCGGGGTATAGTCTAGTAAGGAGTTCCGTAGGAACTGTGGCAGACTTTGACCACCTGTCATAAAGCAGGTGGTCTTGCGGTCAGATTAGAGGGCAACCCCTCTTCGTTTAGAGAGCCACAACTATCTCGTGGAAGAAACAAGAACCTGTCATTTGCATCTGCTTCTGTTCTTGGTATCCCTACACATTTTTGGCATAAATAATAAGCAACATATAACTTTGTACCGATCGCATTTGAGACTTTGAATCTGAGGCCAAAAATTCAGAAGCCATGTGCGCTATCACTGAACAACCAATACATGCAGTCTTGCATATAATATAAAATACATATAAAATACATAAAACTAACACCTGCCTCCCTCCCCCCTCCATTCCCAAATGACATGTCTTCCATTTGTCCTTAGGTACGCAGTTTACGAGACGGCTCTGCCGCTATTAAACCTTTTGGCTTAAACCTAAACCCATTTCACTAAATTTTATTGATTTACTAAACCAGTTCTCTCGTTACTACCGGCTAAAATATTATTATGAGTTTTGTTTCGGAGACTATGCATTGAATACTCATTCACCCGTTTTTGCATAGGAAAAATCCTACTACTTGACGTCATCATCACCCAGGTGTGGCCGCAGCTTTGGGTTAATTTTTTAAGTGCGGAAAATTCCTTAAAAAATGTGTTTTACAAGACTTTTTAACTAGACGTGCACGATTTTGGGGAGGGTTATATCCCCTGTGACCCCCTCCCCCCCTCAGACCGCGCCTGTCGTGACCTATGGGTCTAATAATAGTGAAAATAAACCGTATATATAGGAAATCATTGAAAGATGAATGAATGAATTGAGAAAATGTGATCTAAACTAAAAATTATGAATCTATAGTTTGAACCATTCAAGTTTTACACAAACACATACACACTCAGACACATACAATTTTTTTAAAGAAAAGACTTCGGTAGGTATACGTTCACATTTATTTATATACAGAACCCGAGTAGAGTTTTTTAAGTGTCTTAAAAGTGATAGGTACTGTCGGAAAATACAGCTGAAAAGTAGCTGAAATATCGGCCTAAATGTGAATAATAAAATAATCGCGATAGAATCAGTTAAGAAGTAATTTCATTCCAATGTGTTTTGAAACGTCTTATTAGACGGGAGATAAGAAAAATAATCCTCTCAGACATGGTACCTACCTACATCATAGGTAAGTTTCCTTGAAATAAATTGAACAAATCGTGCTGATTTCGTGTTAGAAGCCATCTAGGGACGTGTTTAAATCATTTGTTTATTTCAGCAATGATGTAGCGATGTAGCGATGTGCTTTAATTTTGCTATTTCTTGGTGTTCGAATTTCGTAGTAGAGTAGATGACTATTAAATTGATATTCCAAAACATCTAATTCAATTCTCGGCGCACAGTGGTTCGAAATTTGAGCTCCATTGACATAGAAACTTAAAGTGAGGAAATTAAAAAAAAAAAATTGTAATGGCTCTGGCATATCTCGCTTTATGTCATATTAACTTATGAATGGTATAAGTAGCCCCACGCGTGAGAAAAAAAAGATTTGTTTTTTTTTGTATGGGAGTAAACACTTAAAGTGCTTTTTCTTTCAACTGAATGGAACTGAAGGGCTGGTGCTCACACCAGCTATTGTACCTCACACGGCGATCAAGATGACATCAAATTCATGCACCTTTACGCGCCACTCCGCACGTAGTAAAATTTTGAAATGTTGAATTTCTGATATGTGATTTTTAAAATCTTTGACGTAGTTAAATGTAGTTGCCGATCCAATTACTTATAATGTCAATAGTTTTTAGCCTATTAGTGACTTTTATGATGACAATAATTAGAAATAATATTGATTATATGCATAAGTTTTTTACAAAATTGCATTCCGAGAGCTAAGTAGCTCATTTGTTAATAACCGTGATTATGGTTGTTTATGATTAAATATTATTGACGTGAGATTAACCAATTAGGCTCTGGCATATCTCGCTTCATGTCATATCACATCAAATTCACGCACCTTTACGCACCACTCCGGTGCGTAAAGGTGCGTGAATTTGATGTCATCTTAATCGCCGTGTGTGGTACAATAGCTGGTGTGAGCACCAGCCCTTCAGTTCCATTCAGTTGAAAGAAAAAGCACTTTGAGTGTTTTCTCCCATACAAAAAAAACACAAAACTTTTTTTTCTCACGCGTGGAGCTACTTATACCATTCATACGTTAATATAGCATATAGCGAGGTATGCCAGAGCAATTACAATTTTTTTTTTAATTTCCTCACTTTAAGTTTCTATGTCAACGGAGCTCAAATTCGAACCACTGTGCGGCGTGGCAAATCGTTTTTCGAAACCAGTCTATTGCTTTGAAGTCCATGATCAATAAAAAAAAAAAACAAAAAAAAAAACGAGCAGTGTCGGATAATTTGCTAGTTAAAAATCATATATAATTATATCCCGCCATTTTTCTACGCACTTTCGCAAACTCACACATACACACTGACCGCGTATATGTACACGACCGCAACACACACATGCATGCCAACCAATAAATAGATTGAACTAAACGGTGAAATTTAAAAAAGGAACAAAACGAACGAATCGCTCACTCACACATGCATACGCAATGCAACCCAATCATTAAATATTTTTAATTAAATTTCAACTTTTTGTGTATAAAATAAGGCTTCTTTTAGAATGAGGTGATGTTGTTTGTAGACCTAGCATGTTAACACATTACTCGAGCGTGGGAATGACGTTACGCACACATGCGTAAATTTTTGATTATAGGAACACCAAATTTTTTACTTGTGTTAGTAGCTTGTTTCATATGTGTGTGTATGACTGCATTCTTTTTGCATTAGTGCATCGTAGATATTGTGTATGTGTTGTATAAAGATGTATGTATGTGTTAGTTATTTTGTTGTTCGCATGATGGATTCGCGTGTTTGTATTAGTGTCTTTTTCTTTTTTTTTTGCGTATGTACGGCAGCGGACACACTGGGCTATGTAAGCAGAAAAAATAATTTTAACTGGCACACTGCAAAGCATGTTTAATTTTCGTTCAGTCGTCCTGCGAAACGGAACGTCATTACGTTTTAAATTACGATCCGCGGTCTCGTTTCTTTATATTATATGTTTTTTAATTTATTCTGTTTGTTTAATTCCTGAATGTTTTTTTGTATTTCAGCGGAGGAGAGAAATTGTTCATTATTGAACGTTGTTTGGTAATTAATCAAGTAACGAGTGATGGAGAAAGCAATATGATATGATAAGGATTCATGACAGCCTCTGTGGTGTAGCGGTAGGTAGTGAACGCAACCGCTACGTAGAAGACCCGGGTTCGATCCCCGTACAGTGCAAATATTTATATGCATTTAATACCTATGTGTATTTGCATTGGGCGGGTCGTGCCCCGGAGAGCACGTTAAGCCATCCATCCCGGTTGCTATACGCATATCTATGGCAGTTGTTATACGGGTAGTTGGAGCCCTAAAAATCCAACAACTGGTCTAACTGCAGCCAAAGCCGCAGTTAGACTGGTAAAGCGGACCCCAGAAATCCGAGGCTTTGATAGCGACTTTTTTTTATCGCGCGAAATTCCCACGGATAATTTATTGGATCTATCCTGTCTTACTAATCTTACTAATTTTCTAAATGTAAAATTTTAAGAAGATATTTGGTAACATCTATGGCAGTCGTTAAGGGTAGTTGGAGCCCTAAAAAATACAACATACTACAATAATTTATGTCCCATGAATAGGCTCCCATGGGTTGCGTGACCAGGATCAAAATTCCTCACGGGCGTAGCCGCGAGCAAAAGCTATTAATAAGATAAATAATTATCATCATCGGAGTACCACGGGTAGTCTCGGTTGTAAAAAGCTTGCATTTTACAGACCGGGGTCTACTCTCTTTCTCCTTCTCATAGTTGCTTTTAGAAGGTTTATGGGCTGGCAGGTGAGGTTGGCACTGTCCCTGAAAATTACTCCCCAACACCTGGGAAATAATGAAATTACTTGACTGTCACTTAAAAGCAATTTTAAGTCGCCGTCGCCCCAAGACGGATGTACAGAATAAAAATTGGATCAGCTTCAGGTCAGGTGGCTTAGTGGTTAAAGCATTCTCTCTGTAAGGGAAAGATCGCGGGTTCGAGTCCCACCTGAGTTGTATTTGCTTTTTCTATCTTAATCAACTTTTAGTTAGTATAGCTATAGCATTATACATACTATACAGAGTTATCTAGACTTAAAATTCAAATTTAAAATCTTTATTTTTCAAAATTACAGCTTTTTGACGTCAAATTCTGCTTAAAACTAAGTTTACCACCGCTTCCTAGGGGAGAAGAAACGGTGCAACAAACTCAACTGCGGCATTTTCAAGATGTCAGTTTACAAAATGTGGTTTCTTAAGACTAAATATGGACGAATGTACGTTTGTCTCGTGTCAAGGGATAGGGCTGTTTAACATCAGACAAATAAGTCTATGCCGCCCAGACTCAGCCTCAGATGCATGACTCGAGTCAACAATAGTGCCCGGAATACGGCACTAGGCTCACCCCCTAATACGTGAGACCTAACACAATGATTGTGCCAAAGGCGTGATTGTATGTATATATTATGTAAAATAATTAACCTAAGTAAAATTAAGTTATTATAACAAAGGAAACTTAACTAGCTTGCAATTTCCCTACGATCTTTGTGGCGTGGCGAAAGTCCATATTTGATGGTAACGTCTCATTTTTATATCATTTTATTAATTAATTATTTAGAAAACAAGGTGTAGTTTACTCGATTCTTAGTTATCTATCCAGGCATTAATATGACAATGTTTCTGACTACAAATTGTTGTTCATTCACCTCTCAGAATGATGTTATACAGGCTGTACAAAATAAACAATAGTCTCCAGACATTATTGTAGATAACCACAGGAATATACCCACAACTCAGTAGATCTAAGTTGAGGGTTAACCTCAAAACCCACGGCAACCACTAGAACACACGCACAACCCTCTTGATTACACATTCATAACCGCGGGCTGCGGTGAATCCCCTCACAATAGCTTGTAACCACATAAGTTAATATTGTTTAAGATTCTCTTGTTTATAGACACTTCTATTAACGCTGTTGCTCTTTCTAGGGTAGGCAGAAGGTCCCACATGAAGAGTAAGACTAATTGTTGCGTTTTATATATTTTTGTAAATTTCGTTTTTTTTTTGGTTCAAATTCAAATTCAAATTGAAAATTCAAATTCTTTATTTCTCAAAATAGTGCAGCACTGTTACAGCTTATTGTCGTCAAATTCTGCTTAAAACTAAGTTCATCTAGATGCTAGTGAAAAAGAAACGTCAGTTTACAAAATTAAGAACGTACCTTTGTATATTTGTCTCGCGTTATAAAAAAACTTATAACGAAAAATTGAGTCATTCACCATCTCGCGATCGTCAAATTCGCGAGCGCGCGCGAGTTGGCAATTTTTTATTTTGAATAAATTTTTCGTCGTCATCTCGCGCGCATGCTGAAGTACAGTCAGATAAAAAATGATCAAAGAAAACATGAAAAAGAAAACTAATGTATACTCGCGTCTTTACCTGCATTGGTTGATGCGCTGCGAATGTTTTTTTTTTTTTTTTTCATCTTAGATTTCGATATAGAAGTGCAAAGTGAGACTAGGCCACTAGGGGGACACGGCCGATATTATGATATCTGTTATGAGTAGCTATGTCATCTTAATATGCGTCGTATGAAATTAATTTTTTTTTTCGCTTACCTTTTACTTTAGGCTGTATTTAAGATAATAACCTAACCTAAGAGGTATGGTAAAAATAATTTTAGAAGGGGCCTGCACCATGGTCAAGTTCGATATAACTATTCCCACTGGTCGGCAGAGCGAGGGGACTGGGGGGTTATCCGTGGGGAAAGAAGATGATAAAAGGGTGTGAGGAAGGGAGGTAGGAAAAGCCTGGCTTTCTTTTAAACCTTCAAATATGCAACCCATTTAGTATTATTATAATTTATGTAACATAATAGGTATAACTATGTACAGTTCTGAGAGTTACTTTGCTACCTGCCAATTTCATTAATTTCCTAACATAACCTCAAAATATTTTACCAAAACTATCCCAAAACAATATTGGAAACGAAAATCCTCTTACAGCTTACAAACATCCCGTTTCCTGAACATTTCCAACGCAAATAAATGATTTTCCTCGACACAAAATAACATGTGTAATCCCATAATCTTATGTTCACCAAAGGTACAATGGCGGGCGTTTCCCGCGCAACTATCGCACACACATGCACGTGTGTGTGTAGTGAAGCGACTAGTGTGAGGTACGGTTAGTGCGAAAATGTTAGAATATTTGTGAAAGTTTAGTTTGAATGGTGTTTATTTTGTTGGTGGATTTTGACTGATGATGAGAATAAGATAGTTTCATGTCAAATAAAGTTGCTTGACTATTTTTTTCAGGTAAAGAATGATTACGCTAGACGGAAATAGACTCGTATAACGTTGAACCGTAAATCATTGTAGTGAAATGTGGGTGTTAATACACCTCTGTCTACTCTTTCGGGAATTTGCATGCGTGAGTATATGTATGTAGAGCCTTTTTATTGTTAATCAATTATGCATTCAGTGAATTAGAAATACTTTATCACTACATATTTAAAAAAAGTCGCTGTCGCTGTCTGTCCGTCCCTATGTATGCTTAAATCTTCAAAACTACGCAACGGATTTCAAAGCGGGTTTTTTTAATAGATAGAGTGATTCAAGAGGAAGGTTTATATATATAATACATGCATAATATTGTAGAGAAACACTGATAAATTTAGATATATGCAGCCAGAACGGGATCAGAAAATATGGCGATACGAAGTTCGCCGGGTCATCTAGTTTGCAATGTAATAGGTAGGTTACCTACCCTTCTGGAAAGACTTTGTTAAAACCTCATGACTAATAGTTTAATTATAACTAACTGAAATCCGCGGATTTGCCTGCGTCTAATTCAGTTTCCGTTCCGCCAATCAAATGCCTTAAATCGTTATTTAGACACCTCAAACAAAATGTACCTAAATTAACGAAAGTTTAATTTTATTGCTCTAAAGATTTCTACGTCTAATTATGTATATATTATGTAGTTAAGTAATTATCGTATTGTTTATTTCACGTACTGTAAGGTAAGTATTGAATCTAAAATATCAAAACGTGTTTTTTTTTTTTTTATACCACTTAGGTGGCAGACAAGCACACGGCCCACCTGATGGAAAGTGGTTACCGTGGCCTATGGACGTATGCAACACCAGGGGCGTCACACTCGTGCTGCCGACCCTGAAGAAACCTTCTAATACCCTTCTTGAAGAACCCCATATTGTAGTCGCTTGGGAAAACCATCGCGGGGAGTTCATTCCACAGCTTGAGTGTGCGAGGGATGAAGTTCCTTTCATACCGCACAGTGCGCACCGTTTCCGGTCGCAATGTGTGAGAATGAACTCCCCGTCTATGACGAGAAGTGCGATGATAGAATGTAGCTGTGGGCATCATGTCAAACAATTCATCTGAGCACAAACCATTGTATAGGCGGTAAAACACACACAGTGAAGCAAAGTCTCTCCTGAGACTGAGTGGTTCCACATCGCCTGTGAGTATGGGATTGCCGACGAGCCTCAACGCCCGTCTTTGTACCGAGTCGAAAGGGTCAAGCTGGCACGCAGGCGCTCCGGCTTTCCCCCATAATAGTGTCATATTCTTTTTAAATAACTTTGCACGTTACGTTTAAATCGTCCAGCTACTCAAAAGTTCACCGAGTCCATAGTCATTGCTGGTAAATTGAGAGCAATTGTTATCGGCCCTTATCAGAAGGCTCAGGTCATCTATCTATGAAGTCGGAAATATACTACACTGGTGTTTTCTAATCTTACAAAAACTTTGCAAAGAAATAGTGGTTTTTCGAAAAGGTGCCATCATCATCCTCGCGACAATCCCGTTTACATTCGTGATCTTTACTTCAGAATTCGGAGTCCGCTTTTTTCAGTTCAAGTCTGCAAGAATTGAGAAGAGAACTTGAGATATATATTACTAGCTATTTAGTCAATTATGTTTAGAAAGAATGCACTTTAAGAAAATATTTACGTAAAGTTAAAGTGTATAAGTTTAGACTCACCCTTTGTTTAAAAACAACAGAAATAAAAATAGGTATTGTGTAAGATAACAAAAATTGTGAATAAGATTTTAAAAAATTGTTCAATAATAATATAATCGATCAACAAGTTCACCCCGAGTCTTCATCACAAGCTGTATTGCAACTATAGTTTCACTACTCGACATAATTATGCTAATCTACACTGATTTTCTTCACTTCACCGAATGAAACTTTAGTTTTATTAGTTTTATTACTTATTTTATTATTTTTTATCTCCCTCACTATTATTTCTCCAATAATTTTAGTTTCAAATCAAAATAATTACTATCTCAGAAATAAATAAATAATAATATAAATAATTTCCTCCAATTTCCTTTCTATCGCTACTATCACGATAGTGTGCGTGCTAGACGCAGGCTAGACGAGCTGACCCACTGCCCGGCGACCTTGCATTTCTTATGTTATTATTCCGTCTCTCTCCAACTTTCGCCGAGACTGTCGCCGTCCCTGTCGTGCGTGGAGTCTATTGATAGTTAAGACGGCGTTTTCAAGGCCTCGCATAGGATCGGGTTATTGTGAGGTACGCGTTGAGATACAGACAAGTGAGTTATTGTGTACGACGAGAAGGTTTGTTTTTCTTGTTTTATATGAATTTGTGCGAGATATAGTTTGAGATTGAATGATAAGTAGATATAAGGAAAATGCGAGGAAGGGATAAGGCTCGATGCGATAGTAAAACATACGATTTATTTATTCTTATTTATTCTTTATTGTACACACAAATTTATATTATAGACTACAGAGATATTTCATGTACAAAGGCGAGCTTAACTCAAAATTGAGTTTTCTTCCAGCAAACCCGGAGTGCACAGAGGAATTGCAAAAGATCGAAAGGCAGTCAAGTGTACAACGCGGAGATTATATTTACATACATACATACATACACACATACATACATATATACACACATACATACATAATATACACACCTACATACATACCATACATACATATATACAAACATAAATATACATAAGGCAATATAAGGCATACATACGGTTACAAATACAAATTATGTCTACTATTGTTGAGAGAAAAAGTAGTCTCTTACTCTCTTTTTAAAAACATTAACTGAAGGGCTATCACGAATGGAATGGGGAAGAGAATTCCACAGCCGTACTGCGGAAACGCTAAAAGAATTGTCGTAGCAGGTAGAATTATGAGAAGGAGTTCGAAGTAACAGAGAAGACGAAGTGCGACAGGGTTTACCCCTGGGAACAAGAAACTCAAAACGCTCACGAAGGTATAAAGGAGAAAGAGGATTATGGAGAATAGAGAAGAGAAGGGAAAGAATGTGAACATCTCGACGCCGCCGAATAGGCAACCATTTCAGTTGCTTTCGGAACTCCGAAACGTGATCATACTTACGTAGACCGAAAATGAACCGAATACATAAATTTTGCAGTCGCTCCATCTTGTTCCAAAGTTGTTCAGTTGCGTCGAGAAAGGTGACATCAGCATAGTCTAAGAGAGGAAGGAGAAGAGATTGAGCAAGACAAACTCGATTTACGATTTGTGAACTTTTAGTTTGGGATGCTAATTTTTAAGATCTTCGGGTCATGTCAACCTCACCTGAAAGTTGGTACTGATTGAGGGACGAGGCTCTGGCGCTTTCTTCTCGGAGTTGGGAGGTCAAACGGCAGTCGCTCCCGGATATACAAAATATGCTAAATCCGAGAGAGAAAGAAGGGGAAAACACTTGACGAACGTAACTTGGGTTATTTTAATTGTAAAACAGCATTAGGGCTTACGAAGCTCTCATTGCAAGAAATATAACCCAGATTTAAGCTTACGGAGACGAAGATACACACATGTAGTTCACAATATGTTCATATTAGTCCTTGGGAATAGATGATATTTTTGCGTCTACATACTAATATTATAAAAAATGCAAATGTAGCTGTCGGTCTGTATTTCTATCTGGTTTTGTCTGTTACACTTTCACACGTTAATTCTTAGATTATTAATAATTAATCTAAGCCTAAACCACTGAACCGATATCGATCAAATTTCATACAGAGATAGACTAGAGCTTGGGAAGTAATTTATAATAATATATTTATTTCTCTCACAATGGGTCTCAATGGGTATACAGTTTGTTAACAATACAAAGATCATTGGATGTTATCGGAGTCTGGGATCCGCTTTACCAGTCTAACTACGGATTTGGCTAAACTTCGATATTTTCCGTGAAGCGACTGCCATCGGACCTCCACAACCCAATGGTAACATTAGGTGTAATCATAGCATCGCAGCTAGACCAGTTGTTGGACATATTTTAGGGCTCCAACTACCCGTAACGACTGCCATAGATGTTAATATGGCAACCGGGACCGACGCGACGGCTTAACGTGCTCTTCGAGGCATGACTAGACCAATACAAATACCCATATTCATGCATAAAAATATTTGCCGTTTATTCCGAACCTGACCCGAATACCCTGACCCGGTCGCGGGTTAGGTTAGAAACTTGAAAAAAGATATAATTTTTGTTCCGAACGTAACCCTCTTCCTAACCTGACCCGACTTGTCGTTCCTATGATAACCCGAATTAAGTTTTTGGTAAATAAAAAAGATTTACCAAAGACGCAATTCGGGTTATGCATTGCATTATTGCAGCGCGGTACGATTCACCCATAATGAGGCATATCACCAGTAGAGTGAAACCCTACATGGTCACTCTCATTAATTAAAATATTAATTTATTATATTATTTTATTATGAATTGACATTGTTGATTATTGCATATATAATTAATTTATGTAACTTTTAATTTATATTTTGTGACATCTAATTACTAACTGACATTTAAATCAAATCAAATCTAATGCAATAAAATACATCATATCGATTGATAATAAAAATTTCCTGATTTTATTCTATTGACATATTTTATACTAACCATAGTTGTAAGACGAATAATTGTTACTAACAAATTGGGCCCTGTTGCCATCAATAAATAAATTTTAATTTAATTTAATTAATAGGAACGACAAGTCGGGTCAGGTTAGGAACAGGGTTACGTTCGGAAGAAATTCTTCAAGTTTCTAACCTAACCCGTGACCGGGTCAAATTTGCGGGTCAGGTTCGGAATAAGCCATATTTGCACTGAGCGGGGTTCGAACCCGCGCCTCCAGCGTAGCGGCCGCGTTCACTACCGCTACACCACAGAGGCAGCTCTATTTATTCTTTAAGGTCAATATTATCACTGTAACATAACATAACATAAACTCACGCCTATATCCCCGAAGGGGTAGGCAGAGGTGCTAGCACCCACATGTCGCCGTTTATGTTTAGGTCCCAATGTAATAGGTGGCGAGCCTATTGCCATTAACCGGGCACTTATAAACCTGCGATAAATACACACAAATCACAAACTCGTTGTACTTGTAGAAACGTACAACATCGTGTCCCTATTTGCACCATAGCCTAGTGGTATGGGTAATGGACTGCTGAGACGAGGTCTCGGGTTCTATCCCAGGTTGTACCATGGCCCATGGCACACACCAATGACTTTTCGATGCTTTTCGAAGTTATGTGTGTATTTATCGCAGGTTTATAAGTGCCCGGTTAATGGCAATAGGCTCGCCACCTATTACATTGGGACCTAAACATAAACGGCGAAATGTGGGTGCTAGCACCTCTGCCTACCCCTTCGGGGATATAGGCGTGAGTTTATGTTATGTTATGTTAATATTCAAATTATGACCCCTATCACTCAATTTCTATAAAAGTTTATCCATCGTAAACATCCACACAAACTAAATACAAACACTTTACCTATTAACTAAACAACCCTTATTATCATAAAACATATCACAACAATTCACAAAGTAACCCTTTTCCTCACAAAATTACAACCCATAAACCCCTCGATAACAATATTGAACTACCCGCAATATGTCGGTACACTATAAACCGGTCTACGGGACTCCTTCCGATTGTCTAGACGGTTAACCCTCGGGTCAAGTGGGTCGGAGAGACCCGGCGTGTCTATAATAGTTGAGAAAAGGGTCCGACGGGACATAATAGTAGTGATTCTGATCTTTTGGGAAATTGAGCGTGTGTACGCGAGTGTACACGAGATTTGGTTTGTAATTGAGTTATTTTAATGAATTTTGACACGATTTACCTCGTGATATATTATAAATAAATAAATTAAGCTGATGTTTCGGTTGCCCAGCAGTCACGGGAAGATTCCACCAATAGTAAAAAATTGCAGTAAAAATAGTTTTGTTTTAATGTGCTACGCAGGGGGCGCATGATCGATTCACGCTCAGTGCAAATATTTGTATGCATCAATATGAATATTTGCATTGGTTTGGGTTTCTATGTATAATATTATTATGTATGTATTTACGAAAAAAAATTATCTAAGCATGTTTATCCGCATTTCTAGAACCCATAACACAAGCTAGTTAAGCCTCTGTGGCGTAGCGGTAGTGAACGCGGCTGCTACGCAGGAGGCGCGGGTTCGATCCCCGCTCAGTGCCAATATTTGTATGCATGAATATAAATATTTGCATTGGTCTGGGTGTTTCTATGTATAATATTAAATAAATAATAAATAAATAAATATTGTATGTATTTACAAAAAAAAAAATATCTTAGTAGGTATGTATATCCGCATTCTAAATGCCATAACACAAGCTAATTAAGCTTACCATGGGTGTAGATAGCGTTGTGTAGAATGTTGTAGAATATTTATTTATTATTATTATTATTATGCTGAGTTTGGGTCTAGAAAGCGTTGTGTAGAATGTCCTATAATATTAAAAAGAAAAAGAGTGTGACGCCCCTGATATTGCACATGTTCATAGGCTTCAGTAACCACTCCCTTTCAGGTGGGCCGTGTGTCTGTCTGCTACCTAAGGACTATTATCTTTTCTGTGCCTAAGGGGCTTAAAAAATCCGTAACCTGTTAAGCCCTAGGTCCCACTTGTAGTTAGCAGTTGAAAAATTCCGACTAGTTTAATTATAGAACTCAGATTAGTTGTGGCAGTCAGATGGCGAGTCGCTTCACAGAAAATATCGAAGTTCAATTCTGTCACATTTAGACTGGAGAGCCGACCCCAACTGGGGAAAGGCTCAGAATTATAGAATTATGATGAGAGAGAGAGAGGAAACAGAGAAATGAGAAAAAAGAGAGGGGAGATGATAGTTATAAGTTGATTTTTGATTAAGTCCCTCGATGGTTTCCTGATCAGAAGGTCTAAGGAGCATATTTTTTTTTTTTTTAAATTTTCTACAAAATTCTACACAACGCTATCTAGACCCATGGTAAGCTTAATTAGCTTGTGTTATGGAATCTAGAATGCGGATATACATACTTAGATACTTTTTTTTTGTAAATACATACATATTATACATAGAAACACCCAGACCAATGCAAATATTTATATTCATGCATACAAATATTGGCACTGAGCGGGGATCGAACCCGCGCCTCCTGCGTAGCAGCCGCGTTCACTACCGCTACGCCACAGAGGCTGTCAGTCACAGAGGAAGAGAAAAGAGAGGGGAGATGATAATTATAAGTTGATTTTTGAATAAGTCCCTCAATGGTTTTCCTCCTGATCAGAAGGTCTAAGTAGCCGAATGACCTTAGAGTATACATTGCTATAGAGCGCGCCTTACAAGTATGAACTGCTATCACGGGTATGAACAGTACCGAGGGTCCTCCTGGCCCAACCTCAATCAGTAGCAAAACAATACCCATCAAAATGACTTCGCAAATAATATTTAATTCGATATGTTAAATCAAAATTTTATACAACATCTTATATTTGTAGTAATAATGACGCAAAAATAACGTAAAATGACGCCATTTTTTTGTATTTTGGCTTTGATTTTATCCATGCACATCAAATCGAACAAAAAACTTCATAACAATAAATTACAGTAGTAAGTGCATCTATTAATATTTTCGGTAATGCATGAAACGTCACTATAGGTGCGCTATACCATCGGAAAGTATCTGCTAACACTCGACGCCAAAGACATGAGTGATAGGCGCGCTCTATATATAATGTATACTCTAAGTGAATGACCAACATTGCGAAACGTCTAAGGAGCATTAAGTCTAACTAGCACAAAGTTCATGTAGCAAAACGTCCAACTATCAGATGGTTTATATAGCAGTTTTTAAGGAAACAATTGAAGGGTCAACGTCCCTTGATTTCAATAGTATAAGATGTTTTCCAGCAGTATGTTTCGACAATTAACAATAAATGTAAAGGATTTTATACCTAAGAATGTGAGAAAAAACAGATTCACATTACTCACCACTACGACGGCGCAGGCGCATCTCCGCCAATTTACGAGTTGAGGAACCTCTGGCGTCATTCGCACACAATTCTCGTGCAAAATATCCGCATCTACAGGATGATTCTAAATTAGAATTACGTATTTTTGGAGACTCTTTTCAATAGACTTCTTCATACTAGCGAAAAATATCGGTAGCATTTTGTGCTCCTTTCTGTGATTTGTTTAGATGACTTTTATGGTAGTGACTGCCATCTCTCCTCTGAGGGTAAAGCTTACGCCATAAACTCGTCCGTCAATCGACACGAGTACTGACTTAGAATTACCCAAAATTCGCTTTCAAGAAGTAGTACTTTAGTTTTAGGATACGTACCCTACCCATACCTCACGTCATACCCACCCATACCCATCAACCCAGCCGAAGCAGCCACCATTTTGGACCTCTTTCTGTAAATATCTTGACAATGTATGGAAACATTATCGAGATGCTACTGAGAATATATCAACAGAATCCAATAATTGGAATCAAATCCAGTAATTCATAATCGCAGGCAAATACTGGATACCACCACATACCACTGGATCAACAAGGTAAGATTCAAATCGACAAAGAAACCCTACCGATCAACAAACACACCTTGCATATTTAAAACCAAAAAACTCATTACTGACGTCATTCTGTCTAAAAAATACAAGTTGGTAAAACTCACACACACACAAACAACGTAACACACACCAGCTGCGCCTGCGCCGATCTAAAACACTCGTCCGGCCAGCCGATAATATAGGGTCAATGAACGACGGTTACATATTTAGAAAAAAATATTTGGCAAATGTTCAGAGTGGGTACACTGCAGGCCGTTGAGAGCAGATATTTGTAGGTTTACTATTGCATCCGTGAGGTAGGATTTCACTAGTGAAAATTCGATTTTCACTAGTGCAATTCATTGAGTTGTAATGCTAATGCAGTTTTACTTGCATTTGGAGAATATTCGTCAGTGAAAACAAGCTTATGAATGCAACGAACATCTAGCGATTTCCTAGTTGCTTTTAAAGTTAGCACATTGGCCTACGGTCTGCTTATTATTTTTAAATGGTATGTTGGTTTTTCCGGGGATGATTACAGTCTGATCACTTAATACTGCGAGATGCGCTGCTAAATATACATGCCAGCAGATGGAGGTCATAAACAGGCCAATTCTTATCAGGTGCGAAGGGTGAAAACATGGAAGCTTATCTGTTAGAGAACGACCACAACATGTATGGGATTCAAGGCATTCTGATATACCGCTGCTTCCCTTCTGACAGGAATCGATTTATAGGGACCCCTTGCCACTAATTTATTGAAATATAGTGTTATGTACAGAAAACCAAGGCTATAGGGTTTTATTTGTTATCAATTAGGTACGTGCGAAACTTTTAAAATGATCAAAAAATATTGACACAACATCAAGTATGTAAGCCCATGTGAATGGGTAAGCAAGCCGGGGCGCCCTCGTAGAACATAACATTGATCAGCCCCTCTAGACAACTGGCAATAAGTTTGCAGAATAGATTGATCAGTGTATGGGATTGACTTAAACGTTAAAATACGTATCCATCCCATACATTCATCATTCTGTTCTACAATACGCCAGCTAACGAATTGGCACTTGTCTAGGATCGCTGGGGCGTCTCACTTATGCTGACTACCTTGTTAGAACCTTCTAAATCTCTCCTTGAAGAATCCTATGTTGTAGTCGCTTGGAACAACTGTAGCAGGAAGATCATTCCACAGCCTGAACGTCCGCAGAACGAAGACCTTATCACACCCACTGTGAATACTTTTATCGTGACGAGTCTGCCTACTCCAAAAGGAAAAAAGAGTGAGTATCCATACTAATAGGTATAATATTATAAATGCGAAAGTAACTCTGTCTATCTGTCTGTCTGTCTGTCTGTTACACTTTCACGCCTAAGCCTTTGAACCGATTTTGATGTGGTACAGGGGTAGATAGACCTTGAGAAAGGATATAGGCTATGTTTGCAGCCTCCGTGGCGTAGCGGTAGTGAACGCGACCGCTACGCAGAAGGCGCGGGTTCAAGTGCAAATATTTGCATTCATGAATATGGGTATTTGCATTGGTCTGGTCGTACCTCGGAGAGCACGTTAAGCCCTCGGTCCCGGTTGCCATACGAACATCTATGGCAGTCGTTACGGGTAGTTAGAGCCCTAAAAAGTCCATAAGAACGGTCTAGCTGCAATGCTTCGATATTGCCTAATGTCACCATTGGGTTGTGGTCAGATGGCAGTCGCTTCACGGAAAATATCGAGGTCCAGTCAAATCCGCAGTTAAGACTGGTAAACTTCGGATGCAACTGGGAATTAACGCTAGGATGAAGAAGACGAACCGACGTCGAGTCTAGTGTAAAATATTAAAGGGTGCATATATTTCGGCCGCCACTGTATGACCTGAGCAACTCCCAGTAGAGATGTGTTCACCACAACATACCTATGTGCAGTATTTATCTACGGCCGCAAGTGTAATGAACTAATGCAATTTTATGTTTTCGTGGGCAACTGCGCATTTAGTCGACAGAACTGGAAACTGGTGTGAACTGGTTCTAGTTTTGAGCAGTTTGTTCTGGTATCTGTATATAGACACTAAAAACTAAAACTGGTTTTCACCAGTTTGTGTTATTGCAGATGTAGGAGGTAATATTCTCTGGGTCTACTGAACCGATTTTGCAAATTCTTTTACCAATAGAAAGCCACATTATTTGTGAGTGAGAGACTGTGTAAGTGAGGGAATGAGAAAGAGAGGTTATATATCATCACGCTCTCGGGGTGGGTCAGCAGCGGGAACGGGAACAGAAGTCTACGCAGGTGGAGCCGTGGGCTATTCACACACACGTACATACACATTGTCTCGCTTCTTTAGCAATGGGTTATTCTGGCAAAGGTACTTCTTTCGCTTCTTTTACTTTTTTTATATAGGACTGTCAATATGACTTCACCTCGCCTGATGGTAATCTTCTGGCAAAATCTCAGGGAAAAGGGGCATCATTACAGACACCATCAATGTTACAATGGTGGACTCAGCTTGACTTGGCCTCATCACATCGCTTGGTCGCAGACAAGCACACGGCTCTCCTGATGGTACGTGATTACCATGGCCTATGGGCGAGTGGAACACAGGGGAGTCACACTCTTAACGCTTAAAAGACCCGGGACTGTAGAAAGAAGGAAATACTATAGAATTTAAATTCCAAGACTATATGGTGCAGCAAAGCAAAGAGCCAATAGGGATCCGGATATCGCTGAAGTGAAGCGTAAATTGAACGCCGCTTCGAGGTCCAGTAAAAAAGCAATAGCCAGGGCTAAGTTCGAGTTCGTTGGCGGAATTGGCGAGCGGCTTGCGCGGTATCCGTCAGGAATTCGTGCTTTTTGGTCGCTCGCCAAAGCTGCCGAGGGAAACTTCTGCCAGTCCTGCCTTCCGCCGCTGCAAAAACGTGACGGTAGTCTGGCCCATGGCGCTAAGGAGAAAGCCGATTTCTTGGGTCGTCTCTTTGCGTCAAACTCGACTATGAACGACGGGAACGCCGAGCCACCTATTATTCCCAGCTGTGGTGCTTCCATGCCTGAAGTGAAAATCACGCAACGGGTGGTCCGGCGTGAACTTAAATCCCTAGATGTTCGAAAGTCGAGTGGGCCGGATGGTATACTGGCGATGGTGCTCAAGCACTGAGCTCCCGAGTTGTGCCCAGTGCTTACACACCTTTTCGCGCTCTCCTACTCCACAAGACAGGTCCCGGCTTCGTGGAAGACTGCATTCGTGCATCCTGTGCCTAAGAAAGGCGACAAGACAGATCCGTCCAACTATAGGCCTATCGCTATCACCTCGCTGCTCTCGAATTAACACACAGCTCCTGAGATACCTTGAGGGAAACGATCTACTGAGCGACCGACAGTACGGTTTTCGCCACCGTCGCTCTACCGGTGACCTCCTAGTGTATCTCACTAACCGATGGGCGCAAGCCATCGAGAGTCGGGGTGAGGCTTTAGCGGTCAGCCTAGATATAGCGAAGGCCTTCGATCGGGTCTGGCACAGAGGTCTTCTTGCGAAGTTGCCACGCTATGGAATCCCCGAGGGATTGTGCGCATGGATTGCCAGCTTTTTGTCCAACAGAAGTATTCAAGCCATCGTCGATGGCAGCTGCTCGGACCGCATGGACATAAACGCTGGTGTTCCGCAAGGCTCCGTGTTGTCCCCGACCTTGTTTCTGCTGCATATCAATGACATGCTGTCTGATGGCTCCATCCATTGCTATGCAGATGACAGCACCGGTGACACGTATTACACGGGGTGTGCAAATATCCCTAGGTCGGAAGTGGAGGAGAGTCGCGAACAACTTGTGTCCGAAATTGAGACTACTCTGTCTGGAGTATCCGATTGGGGACGACTAAATTTAGTCCAATTCAACCCTACCAAGACACAAGTATGTGTATTCACCGCTAAGAAGGCTCCAGTTGTTGGAGCGCCGCAATTCCTGGGCACACCGCTCACCATCTCCACAAGTATCGGGATTCTTGGTGTTGATATCTCCAGTGACGTCCAATACCGAAGTCATCTGGAAGACAAGGTCAAGTTGGCATCAAAGAAACTTGAGGTGCTCAACAGGGCGAAGCAGTACTTCACTGCGGGGCAACGACTCCTCCTTTATAAGGCACAGGTTCGGCCCCACATGGAGTACTGCTGTCACCTTTTTGCCGGAGCGCCTGCGTGCCAGCTTGACCCTTTCGACTCGGTACAAAGACAGGCGTTGAGGCTCGTCGGCAATTCCATACTCACAGGCGATGTGGAACCTCTCAGTCTCAGGAGAGACTTTGCTTCACTGTGTGTGTTTTACCGCCTATACAATGGTTTGTGCTCAGATGAATTGTTTGACATGATGCCCACAGCTACATTCTATCATCGCACTTCTCGTCATAGGCGGGGAATTCATCCTCACACATTGCGACCGGAAATGGTGCGCACTGTGCGGTATGAAAGGAACTTCATCCCTCGCACACTCAATCTGTGGAATGACCTCCCCGCGATGGTTTTCCCAAGCGACTACAATATGGGGTTCTTCAAGAAGGGCATTAGAAGGTTTCTTCAGGGTCGGCAGCACGAGTGTGACGCCCCTGGTGTTGCAGACGTCCATAGGCCACGGTAACCGCTTTCCATCAGGTGGGCCGTGTGCTTGTCTGCCACCTAAGTAGTATAAAAAAAAAAAAAAAAAGAGTCACCGAACCGCTTGATTCTTTAAGGAATATTTTGCACCATAAGCAACGTATTATCCTGTATATGAAAAGAGGGGTAAGGGGAAGAATTTCATAGTCCTTTTCATACATGCTCTCCAAAGGCCTCGACAGCCTCTGTGGCGTAGCGGTAGTGAACGCGGCTGCTACGCAGGAGGCGCGGGTTTGATCCCCGCTCAGTGCAAATATTTGTATGCATTAATATGAATATTTGCATTGGTCTGGGTGTTTTCTATCTATAAATATGTATGTATTTACAAAAAAAATGTTTATCCGCATTCTAGAACGCATAACAAAAGCTAGTTAAGCTATGCTAACTTTGGGTCTAGATAGCGTTGTGTAGAATGTCCTACAATATTTATCTATTTATTTATTTAAAGGCATGTCCTCTCACAATAAACATTTTTTTACGTTCGAATGTTTTTCTTAAACATTCCTACAAACGAACATGGTAAGTAGTAAGTGCGTATTACAGACTGTTCCGTTCCCCTGAACTTTGCGAGAGCGATATTATTATGTTTGTATGAACGATATTATGTGTATGAGTGCCGGTTCGGATCCCGGCCTCGGCTCCCGAGATCCGGCGGAAGGAACCGAACGGATTATCGTTACTTTTTTATTGACGGATTTGTTTTTGTCTATGGAACCCGGTATAGACTTATTTCCTATACCGGAGGGTTGAAAATATACATTTTTTTTATACCACTTAGGTGGCAGACAAGCACACGACCCACCTGATGGGAAGTGGTCACCGTGGCCTATGGACGTATGCAACACCAGGGGCGTCACACTCGTACTGCCGACCCTGAAGAAACCTTCTAATGCCCTTTTAACATACATACTAACAATCACGCCTTTTAAATGCCCTTCTAACATACAAACCTACAAACAATCACGCCTTGGGCGTCACACTCGCGTTGCCGACCCTGAAGAAACCTTTTAATGCTCTTCTAACATACATACAAACAATCATGCATTTAACTCCGGAGGGTTAGGCAGAGGTGAATTAACACCCACATTGCACCAATCATTGTATTAGGTCCCACGTAATAGGGGGTGAGCCTATTGCTGTTTTCCGGACACTATTGTTGGCTCGAGCCATGTATAGGCTGAGTCTGGGCTGTATATATCTGTCTGGTGTTAAGCAGCCCTATCCCTTAGTCGCTTTATACGACACCGCATGGGAGGAGATGGTCGGGGACCACGCGACACGCAGCACAAAAAAAAACGCGGTTGAAAACATATATTTTCTGTTACATACATGTAGGGACAGGCAGAGCACATTTTGTTAACTATGACTACTTCAATAGGTTAGACAACCTGTTGAAGTAATCGACACAATACGGCGTTGTTGAATACCTAGTTTTTTTTTAAAGATTTAGTTAAGCTTAATTGCGGAAGTTTGTCAGGATTTGAACTCTAGACCTCTCGTTGCAAAAACCGATTCCTTAATCACTAAGATATAACCTAAAATGTAATTAAATAGTAATTCATAATCATTATAATATTAATTGTTATGATTATAATAATATCATTCAAATAGTTTATAAGTAGGATAGAGCCACCCCATCTCTTCCTGTGGGTATTATAAAAGGTAACTAAGGGATAGGGCTATTCTCCTAGGAGGTCAGATGGCAATCGCTTCACGAAAAAAAATATTGAGGTCTAGCCAAATCTGTAGTTAAGACTGATAAAGCGGACCTAGCTGAAATAGCTTCGGATGCGACTGGGAATTAACGCTAGGGCTATTCTCCATCCGACAGTAAAGTGCCCTATAGGTCGAAAATCGTAGTTGGCGAAATGCGGGTGGTAATACAACTCTACCTACCCCTTCGGGCATTTACAGGTGTGAGTATATGTATATGTAAATATATATTAACTCATATCTTCTAATATATAAAAATCAATGCCACTTTTCGTTGTTAGTATATATAACTCAAGAACGGCTGAACCGATTTGGCTAATTCTAGTCGTGAAATGTTCGCGGATGTCCAGGGAAGGTTTAAACGGTGAGAAAATAGGTGCAGCGGGAACGGGAAAAATATGGCAGTACGAAGTTCGCCGGGACAGCTAGTAATATATAAAAATCAATGCCACTTTTCGTTGTTAGCTTATAACTCAAGAACGGCTGAACCGATTTGGCTCATTTTAGACTTGAAATATTCGTGGATGTCCAGGGAAGGTTTATAGGTGCAGCGGGAACGGGAAAAATATGGTGGTACGAAGTTCGCCGGGACAGCTAGTAATTCATAATTTTTTATTTTTTTATTTTATTTATTTATCACACGTAACAGATTACAACCAATAAGAAATACAATAATAACACGAAGCAATAGGATCAGACTCAGGGTTGCATTCCACAAGAATGCGTGTACAAATGAGTTAAGATGAAGGAGTTTCTTACAATAACACATATAAACAGTTTACAATTTACAATTTTACATTTTACAATTTTATAATTTTACATTTTTCTATTCATTGCTATTCAGAAATAATAAGAATTGTTATGATTATAATAATTAACTGGCTGTAACATAATATCAACACCTTTTTTTGCTTGGCTAGGTAGGTAGCCAGCTAGGTATTAAAACAAACACTGCGTCATACACACAATGTCATACTAACACTAAACAATAATTACCATAGGTCCGTCCCCTTGAACCGGCGCAGTGCGTTGCCCCCCGGCGTCTCCTGTCGATGAACGAATCATCAGCATTTGCAATTCTATGCCGTAGATCGAGATCTGCTGTCTCGAATACTCTTTGTTAATAGTAATAAAAAACACTGAAAATAACAACACATTTTTTTATATGGGATATGTCGATCTGACTTTACCTCGCCTGATGGTAAGCTGAAAAGAAAGTCGCGGATAGAGAGTCACCATTATAGACCCGTACCATGTTACAATGGTGGCACCCAGCTTGACGGTCTCATCAGATGCTTTTTTACGCCCCGCTTAAAGGAGCCGGGACTGTAGGAAGAGGGCAACACGTGAACTGGTAAGGAATTCCAGGACTTACTTAATAGTGGTAATATTTATATTGGCAAAACTAAACATTTGAGCAAGACTTTCTTCCAACAGTCCTGGGTCCTTTGCGGGGCTTAAAAAGGCAAATGATGAGGCCATCAAGCATAGGCCTGCCTTTTTTTAGAATCAAACCGTATTTTCTGAACCTACTACACAACTACCTTCTTACCATCTAGTGGGGTAGTTAATTGATGGACTGCATATCCGTACTAAATGCGTAAATAACTCAGTCTATCTTTCTGTATTTCTGTCTGTCTGTATGTCTGTTTGTCACGCCTATGTTTGGTCGCGATAACCGACATCCACGCGGGCGAAGCCGCGGGCAGTAGCTATTCAGAAATAAAAATTTTAAGTGGCTGTTTCCGTTTTCAACCCCCTTTTTTCAACCTCCGAATTTTTTTTTGTTCACAACCCAGATATAATCCGTTTTCTAAATATTTTTAAGCGACTGTTTCCCTTTTCAACCTACGAATGTTTTTTTTCGTTTACAACTCAGATATTATTTCATTTTCTACATACACTTAAGTTGGAGGAGCCGGCACTGAGATTGCAACGTTTCTATTGATCTATCTATACTATTATATAATTGTAAAGTGGTCGTGTCTGTACATTGGAGATATTTGAAAAAAAAAACGGTTTATGTTATGTTAACGATACTGAACACGAAAATATTTTTTTTGAATTTCCTGTCTGTTTGTTCGCGATGGACGCAAAAACTACTGGACGGATTTCGATGCGGTTTTTTTGTTAGAAAGGGCTTGCTCAGACTTAAAATCTTTCGTTTATTTGATCGGAATCGGATGAGTAGAACCGAAGATATGAGCAAAGGTCGCGTTAACCGAGATGCACGCGGGCGGAGCCGCGGGCGGAAGGCTAGTACTTAATCAGTTTTTTAACCTTGATAGTATATTGAACTAGTAGCCTTGGGCTTCAATCTGCTTGTAGGTATTAAGGTTTAATACCGAAGGTGACCGCATACGACAACTGCAGAAGCACGCAGCAGAAACGCATAATTCATTGCTGCTTCTCAACGGTAGGCCCCGAATACAGATCAGCATCGAAAAATCGGTATTTTCGAAACCGTTTTTCTTATTATCTATGAAACCTACAGATCTGGAATTCACGTGCCTGGATACTACAGGATATACATGGTAAATTCTCCTTTTTATAAATTAAATAAAAAAGGAGAAAATAGAAGAAAAGAGGCTCTGAACATCACTCTACTCTTTCTTATAAAACCAAATATTTTCTACAATATGTATCCAAATAATCTAAAATTTCACATGTATGTTAAATAAGTGTATTAGCATGACGTGACCTTCTTAGTTTGTAATCGTCGCCTATAAAGTTGCCTATTAAAATTGGTGTTACTGATTTTTACGGTTCAAATATGAGCCAATGACCTTGAGCATTTGTATGGTCAAAGTCATTCGCGTACGTAATCACCTTAACAAGTAGGTAATGGGTACGCTGTATCTGCTGCATGCGTCTGCAGTTGTCGTGTGCCGTCGGCTTCGAAATCATACGTTTAGCAGGCCATTGCAACGAAGGTATTTACTTTGTAACAATGTTTATTTTGGTGTTATTTGGCTGTTCAGGTAGTATGGCCTCTTAGCCATGTACGTTGGGACTTTAAGTTCTCAACTTCACAAACTTCACGATAATCCCTACTAATATTATAAATATGTGAAAGTAACTCTGTCTGTATGTCTGTCTGTCTCACTTTCACGCCCAAACCACTGAACCGATTTTGATGAAATTTGGTATAGGGGTAGATTAGACCTCGAGAAAGGACATAGGCTATGTTTGGTCGCGATAACCGACATCCACGCGGGCGGAGCCGCGGGCAAAAGCTAGTCTACTATATAAAAATAAGTCGGGTTTTCCTTCCTGACGCTATAACTCCAGAACGCACGAACCGATTTGGCTCATTTTAGTCTTGAAATATTCCTGGGTGTCCAGGGAAGGTTTATAGGTGCAGCGGGAACGGGGAAAATATGGCGGTACGAAGTTCGCCGGGACAGCTAGTTAATAATAATAACGAGCCCTAACCACCGGTAGCTTGGACCCTGTACCCGATACCGGTGGGGCACTATTTTTTATATTTTTAAATAGATGTTTTTTTGTATTTATACGTATTTAAAAATATAATTTATAAGGTTTTTTCGATGAATAAAGAGGAATAATAATATATTTACAATTTGCGACCTACCTGATCTAGAGTTTTGAAAAGCGATGATGAGATGAGAGAGAAGATGAAGAGAGATACTAGTTCAAAGTTCAAAGTTCAAAGTTCAAAGTTCAAAGTTCAAAGTTCAAAGTTCAAAGTTCAAAGTTCTTTATTTGTTGAATATGGTACAAAAGTGATGTTTACATTATAGGGTAGGATCACATATTCTGCCGGTTCTGGCGTACAAATTTTTCATTTTAATTCTATGAAATAATTGTTAAATACATGCAATACAATTTAAAATAATTCATGTCAGTGTTAAAGTGTCATTCAAAAATTCGTCAATATTATAATAACATTTCTCATAAAGCATAATCCTTTAAATTCCTTTTAAACATGTCAATACTTAAATTTTTCCAACTATTAGGTATCTTATTGTATATTTTTGGAGCTAAGCAAAATATACTACTCCACATAAGACTTGTCTTAGCTCTTCGAATACATAGTGCATCTCTACGTCTATTGCGGTTTACTAAATCAGACAGCTGTGGAAATAGATGAGTGTTACATTTAACAAAGACAGCTGTTTCAAAAATATATATAGATATACATACTTATTATATCCACGCCACATCCAACAAGAGAGAGAAAAAGGAAATGAAGCCTACATTCTAAACAACAAAGTTATAGTAAAACCTAAAGGGAATGAGAAGAGGAAAAGAGAAACATTGGGTGACAAAAATAAAACTATATTAGCCCCAGCAAAATTACACAAAACTGATCCATTTGCATACATGAGATCTAGATCACACTCCCTAACAGAAGCAACGTCATCAAAATCATAGGAATTACAAGACATCGGTAATCGGAAACCCCCAAAGAACACAAATAAAAATTACTCTAGATACAACAATCACCCCAAGCCGGTTGGTCACCGTGGGGCAAGAGACCAATACCCCCTGGCTTTGCCACCAACAAACCAAAAGAAAACAAAAAACCAAAAGAAATCAGAAGAAAAACTATTAAATAATGATAAGAATAAAAAAACTACCCCCAATCAAGAAAATAAGAAAAAATGCATTTATATATCAACACTTAACACTAGGACTTTAAGAACAGATGAATCTCTTCAGGAGCTTGAATATGCTTTGAATTTTGTGAACTGGGACATTGTTGGGTTAAGTGAAGTGAGGAGAACGGGTGAAAGAATTGAACAACATGAGAACTTCATTTTCTACCACATTGGACATACACCGGGCCTATATCGACGGTTAAAAGGCGACTTGATTCAAGCGCCATTTTGAGAACTTTACAGGAGAGCATTTTAAAGTTTATTTTTTAAGAAAAAAAATCACTGTTCCTAAAGTATTTAATAAAAATGTACAAATCTCCCCAACTAAAAAGCGGTATATTTTATGCTAATTTATGATTATATAATAACAAAGAAAAGGTGTTTTTAAAGCTAGTTAGATGTAACTTGAGCCATTTTGCACAATTCTTTGATCAGGGCAGAAAGGTCTATGTACACGATAACGATTTATGTATTCAAAGCAAAATAGTTTATGTGTCCCTTGCTTCTTGAACAGATCAAGAATAAATGATTTAAATCACTTACCCATTTGTCAACTGTTCATGGATACATGATTTAAATCACTTACCTATTTGTCAATTGTTCATGGATAAATGAGTTAACCCGCTCACCTAGTTGTAATTGTTCAAGGAGGAATGACTCAAATTACGCAGTGTTATAATAACTATTTATAGCAAATTGTTTTAATCGCAAGATTTATTTGAATCTGACTTGAGGAAAATAGCTCAAAGATAATAAAATAAATTTCACGGTGCAGGGAAAGCGAATGAAATGACACATCAATTTTAAGAAAAGTAACTTAAATAGGATAGAAGCGAAGGTTTATAAGGGCGATTTGAGAGGTGCCGTCCGCCTTGTGGTGTCGGACGGTTCCTTCGCACAGCGGGATTCCGGTACACTCGCTGCCTTACAGGATAAGCATCCTGCTCCTTCGCATCCGCTCAGTTTCCCACCAGATCCGGGCTTACCCCTTACAGCAGTGAATGTCGCCGTAGAGGTCGTGAATCCGGCACTAGAGTTTTTTTACACGGGTTCGGCGGCGGGATTAGACGGGATCCGGCCCGGATACCTCAAAGAGTTGATATCTGTGTCGGCGGGGAAGAACGGTAGGCGTCTCTTAGCAAGTTTGACCAGTCTGGTAAACTTTTTACTCAGTGGTCAAGTAAATCTTCAAGTGTGTCCATATCCGTACGGGGCCACCCTCTTTGCATTGGCCAAAAAAGACGGAGGCTTGAGACCAATAGCAGTTGGTAGCGTTTTTCGCCGCTTGACTGCCAAAGTGGCTTGCCGTGCTGTCAAAGAGGAGATGGCCGAATACCTACAGCCACACCAACTGGGATTCGGGACACGCCGTGGATGCAAGGCCGCAATCCACGCCACCCGAGCGGTCTTTATGGATCATAGGAAAGAAGGCTCGATATTGTTGAAATTGCACATCCGTAACGCATTCAATACTTTGGCGAGAGACGTTTTGTTGAGTGAGGTTAAGGAAAAAATCCCGTCTCTCTAACCTTTTCTTCACCAAGCCTACAGACTCCTTTCCAATCTTTTCTTAGATTATAAACTCATCCTCTCAAAATGTGGGAGCCCAACAGGGACATCCACTCGGTCCTCTAGTGTTTAGCCTGGCTATCCATAAGGCGATCCGTGATCTCAAATCCACCCGTAACATATGGTACTTGGATGATGGCACTATCGGGGCCAAACCAGAAGACGTGTTCCAGGACCTGGAGGCCTTAGTCCCCAGTTTTAGAAACCTGGGTTTGGAGGTCAACCCCTCGAAGTGCGAGTTCTTTCCCTGTGGCACCGAGGATCGAACACACTTTTCACACTTTAATTCCCTTCTCCCCGGCCTCAAGGAACTTTCATTCTCTAACTTCAGCCTTTTAGGATCGCCAATATTTCTCACTGCCATATGCAATATTTTCCTGAGGCCATCACTACTCGGAAGCAACTTCTCCTAACTGCTGTCTGAAAGGCTTGTCCGCGCACGTCGCGATTGTTTTGTTACGGATGTGTTTTGCTCTCCCTAGGGTCACCTATTTAATGCGAACCGCCCCGACTTGGCTCTGCCCTGAGGAAGTTTCATCCTTCGATGTTGCGCTGAGGTCGGTGGTTGAGTCAGTCTTCAATATCTCCCTGAATGAGACCCAGTGGATTCAGGCGGCTTTGCCAATCAGGTGTGGTGGTCTGGGGGTACGGGGGTCTGGGGGTACGTAGTGATGTGGATCACTCATGCGACGTCAGGCGCTAGGAATCGAATGGCGTCTGCTCATGGGGTTGAGAACCTTGTCACTACTTTATTCAATTCTAATAGTGACGGGCGGATCATGACTTTTGTGTCGGGTGCTATGACTGCTTGGTCGGCCATCAGCATGGGAGCATCGATCCCTGAAGCAATGCATCTTCAGCGGGCGTGGGGTGAAGCGACTCCAGGGTAAACTATTAGGAGATGCTACGAGGGGCCGATAAATCCAGGCTGCGGGTGGTGTCGCAACCAGAATCCGGAGCGTGGTTGCAAGCATTGCCTGAAGGTACCCAGGTGAGGTGAACCTCACCTGAGTACCCTACTCGATGACGACTCTCTGCGGGTGACAGTTGCTTTTCGCCTGGGCTGTAAGGTGTGTGAACCCCATATATGCACCTGCGGCTCCACGGCGAAAGCAGATGGCCATCACGCTTTGAGTCGTCGGAGGTGCACTGGGAGGTTTCCGCGACACCACGCTCTGAACGATATCGTTCGCAGGGCCCTGATTTATCAGCGAACGTTCCCTGCGTGCTTGAGCCTCCGAGACTTAGTAGGTCGGACGGGAAGAGGCCAGACGGGCTGATTTTGGTGCCCTGGAAGAACGGCAACTGCCTAATTTGGGACGCAACCTGCGTCAGCACAGTAGCCACCAGTCACCTTAGTCGCACCTTTAACGCCCCGTGTGCGGCCGCGGAAGAGGCTAGCTTAAGGAAGAGGCTTAATACGCCGACCTGGAGCCGCTTTACAACTTCATACCGGTGGCCGTAGAGACTCTGGGGAGCCCATCATGGGGGAGTGGCTAGAGAGGCCACACGGTGGCTCTCGTTCTGGCTGACGCAGATTATCACCGACCATGGGTGCTTCGGGCGGTATCTGCATCGGACCGCGAAGAAAGAGCCAACGTCCGAGTGCCAACACTGCGACGCGAGCGAAGACTCGGCGCTGCACACGCTCACCGAGTGTCCGGCGTGGGAGACACCGAGACGGGAGCTGGTGGCGACCCTGGGAGTGAGAGTTCTCACGCTCGCCACTTTGCTCGCAGCGACGGTGCGCTGCGCGGATGCGTGGGCCGCTGGCGCCTCCGTCTGCGAGCAAATAATGCTCGTGAAGTGGGCGGCGGAGCGGGAGCGAAGGAGAATCGCAGACAATGCGGCCCACGAGGAGCGCAGGAGAATCGCTAACCGCGCAGCCCGTAACGAGCGGCGGCAACTCGGGCGTCGGAGGTCGCAGAATGACCTCCGTCCCGCATGAGCGCGGGCCTGGGGGTGACGGGTGGAGCCGCCTGTCACCCTAGCAGAAGCAGGTCGCGGCGGCGGCGCGCATTGCGTGCCCCCCCATACGCGGGGGCGAATTGGGGACTCCGTGGTCCCCACTCCGGAAGAGGGCCAGATCGAGAGATAATGGCCCTGGGTCGGCCGGGGTGCGAGGGCAACTGACGGCCCACAGAATGCGTGCATTTTAGTCGATTCGAGTCCGACATAACCTCCTCCTCCGGCTCCGGCGGGGGAGGTATACGGGGGGATTTTTGGCACGATAAAAAAAAAGACTGGGGAGTTGGGGCAAGGAGGCCAGAGCCTAAAGAAATTGGACAAAGACTGAATAATGCAACAGGGGACTATCGATCCGGGTCGTTCCTGGTGCAAAGGCTGGCCATCGCAATCCAGCATAGAAACGCGGCGAGTGTGATGGGCACTTTTCCACCGGGAACGGTCAGAAACGGGCTATGTTATTAGACATATTCTATATTTTAAGTATATTCTTATATTGTATTATACAAATAAAGTAAATTTCGGTCACTTAAATAGATAAAATTGGCATCAGACTTATCTGGCATCGCGCAGTAGACTGAACCGACCTCGAATCCACGCGCGACATGCGTTTTGTGGGTTCAAGTACCTACCCGCGTTGGTTTGTGTTCTGTTGCTTGAGATAATAAATGCCAATTTTAATGCGAGGTGGAAGAAGTAAACTGATTTAAGTATGACATAAGTTTAATTATTAAATTAATATAAAGGAATCAAACGTGCAGATATTTATTTTATGCATAGAGAAAATTGTTCTAAATGGCATAAACACTAAAAACTGGTCAAGGATAATTAGCACAAGTCATATACTTCCATTATACTTATTCAGGTAAGATTGATTCAAGCGACAGAGATAATGTTTAAATGTTCAAGGCAAAATGATCTAATAATCATACATTAATAAATCTGGTTGAAGCAAAATGAATTAACATCCATGTTAAATTATTTAAGATCAAGTAAAAACAATTCAAACGTCAAAACCATTTTATTTGATCCAGGGATTAATGGTTTAAACTACAGATAGTAAGAAAAAACGTTTTTTTTGATGGGTCTATATACATGCTTTGAAAAAAACAACCAAAATTGCTACACTTGATACCTCGTAAATAGAAAAGATACCCAAATTTGTAATGGAGCCAAGCGCCAAAAAAGTGCTCAGATTAACCTCAAACCCGGCTCAAACGACGCGGAAAAATTCCACGATTCCAATGATGTATATAACTCAATATCGCCCAAGGTGGCGCTTGAATCAATTCGCCTTTTAACCGTCGATATGGGGTTGGATTTCTTGTTAGAAAGTGTTATGGTGAATATATACAGTCATTCATTGGGATCTCAGAACGAATTGCCCAGCTAAATATTGTCTTGCCTGAATATGGTCGTGTATCCGTAGTCCAAGTGTATGCACCAACAGAAAAGGCACCAAATGACATAAAGGATGAGTTCTATGGAGACCTGGAGAGGACGCTTGAGAGTACTCATGAGACAGTTTTCCTCATGGGAGATTTTAATGGCCAGATTGGTGAGAGACTTAAAAATGAGGATTTGATATTGGGCCAATATAGTACTGGGAAAAGAAACAATAATGGACAAAGACTAGTAAACCTGGCACAAGCTCATAACTTTAAAATTCTCAATACCTTCTTTAAGAAAAGTAAAACCAGAAAATGGACCTGGGTGTCCCCCGATGGGCAAACAAAAAATGAGATAGACTTTATACTTTCTAACAAACCTCAGTTCTTTAAAAATGTCAGCATAATCAACAAACTTAATTTTAACACAAACCACAGAATGGTAAGAGGAGCAATCTACCTACATAAGCCGAAGACAAGGCGTAAATACAATCAAGAAGGGACTAAATCAAACCAGGTACCACTCCCAATTCCAGAAAACCTGCTGATTCCATTAAAAGACAAGATCTTGACTAACAACACAAATTGTAATGTACAAGTGAAATACAATGTATTAGAAGAAACGCTACAGGAAATATCTAAAAAATTGTGTACTCTGGAAAAACCCAAAGACAAGATTGGAGAAGAAGCAAGAGCCCTTATAGAAAGTAGAAAATCTCTTCTAGAAAACAGGAAACGAAATAGAGAACAGATAGCGCAAATAAGTAAACAAATTAATGAAAAGATTAGAACACATAGAAAGCAAACAAGAAATAATACTATTCAATACCATATTGAGAAATCTGGTGGCATAAAGAAAGCCTTGAAAGAACTGAGGGAAAGCACCAAAATTATCAGAAACAAAACATCTGGGAAGAAAGAAACAAAACGACCAGAAATCACAGAAATAGCAACTACGTTCTACAGCAATTTATATAGCGATGAATACTATACTAGCACCCACTACTTACCAGAACCTGATGAAGAGCATATTCCTCCAATACTGGAAACAGAAATAAGGAAAGCAATATTGTCCCAGAAAAATAACAAGGCTCCAGGAGAAGATGGAATAGTAAATGAAATTCTGAAAGGATGCCTGGACTACATTATAGAGGCTGTCACAAATTTATTTAATGAAATTCTCACTGAAGAAATAATACCAAAACAGTGGACATCATCAACCATCATACTGCTCCACAAGAAAGGTGATAAAGCTGAAATAAATAATTACAGGCCTATCAGCTTAATACCCAATCTATACAAAGTATTCTCGAAGGTAATACTAAACAGAATCAGCTCAGTACTAGATGAAAATCAACCACGAGAGCAGGCTGGATTCCGAAGCAACTTTTCAACAATGGACCATATTCACGTTATAAAACAAGTTATTGAAAAAAGTAACGAGTACAGGAAAATATACTATTTGGCATATGTAGACTACAACAAGGCATTCGACTCTTTGAAACATACGCACATATGGGAAGCTCTATATTCCCAAGGAGTGCACCCAAAATATATCAGGATGATAAAAAACATATATAAAGAGTCAACAGCAAAAATACAAACAGAGAGAAAAGGATCCGAGTTCCCAATTAAAAAAGGTGTGCGTCAAGGAGACCCCCTATCACCAAAGCTGTTCTCGGCAGTATTAGAACATGTTTTTAGGAAAATGGACTGGGATACATTTGGAATCAATATAAATGGCGAAAAGCTCAATCACTTGAGATTTGCAGACGATCTCATTTTGCTCAGCGAAAATCAAGAAGACCTAGAGACAATGTTGATACAATTAGACAGAGAGAGTCAAGTCGTAGGCTTGACCATGAACACAGACAAGACAAAACTAATGACAAACTATTTAAAAACGCCGATTTTTCTTAATTCACACCAAATAGAATATGTAGATCAGTATACCTACTTAGGACAAATAATTTCTCCAGAGAACCAAATGCAAAAGGAAATAGACCTTAGAATAAGCAGTGCTTGGAAAAGATATTGGTCACTCAAAGAAATCATGAAGAACCCACATATACCAATGAAGAATAAGACCACAATATTCAATTCATGCATACTGCCATGTTTGACATATGGGTGTCAAACATGGGCACCGACTGAAAAACAACTTGAAGCACTTGGTGTGTGCCAAAGGAAAATGGAAAGAAGCATTCTAAACATCAGGTTGCGAGATAAAATCAGACTAACAAGTATAAGGAGAAAGACTAAAGTCATAGATGTTACATATACAGTGAAAAAACTAAAGTGGACTTGGGCAGGCCATATGATAAGGGACAATCGTAACAAATGGTCTAAAGATGTCACTACATGGTACCCCCGTGATGGGAAAAGAAGGCAGGGACGACAGAAAACGAGATGGGAGGATGCAATCAAAAAAAATGCTGGAACAACATGGCACAGAATAACCAGAAACCGAAACCTATGGCGGAACCTAGGGGAGGCCTATGCCAAAGGGCAAGCTGATACCGATGTCTTGGAATAACATTCATATTATAACAAGAAGCATTGAATTGGGTAATATAAATCATCTACTAACTTATAATAAATTAAAAGGAAAATATTTCAAAATATAGTTGCTAAATATGTATCGAATTGCAAGTATGTAGTTAATTGTTAAGAAGTATATACATATATATATGTATGTGTACATGTATGTGTATATATATGTAAATACAATAAATAAATAAATAAATAAACAAACTATGAATAAAATTATTAAAGCATGAACTTCTCATTTAGAAATTGAGCTGTTTAGTTAAAATAAATGAAGTAAGCATAGTTCTGCTTTAAAGCAAATGTGATTATGTGATATAATATTATTGTACTGTAGCCGGGTTAGGGTCTTCAGAATGAAAAGACTAGGTTGTATTGATCCAAAGCAGCGTTAGAACATTTAATTACTCACAACGTAACAAGATTTACAGTTAGGACACAATTTACTTAGACAACTAGTTAACTACGACTACGAGGGTTCCTATGTATTGCGACGATCCAAAGAGATCCAACTAGTGGATACAATTCGTATACAGCAATATTCCTACTATGAATGGAATGAATACACATAGTTGGTCTGGGCTTATATACTGAGCTTGTAACAAAACAATATCGCGATTGTTCGGCGCGCAACTCGCGGCGCCTGGTGGACGATTATTGCACTGCACTGCACTTGTGAACTACTAGAAGGGTTGTACACTTATTTAAATGAAACCACAACTGTATCCTGAATTAATCGACAATTTATTGATTAGGAATCGACCTATTTATGTCTTCCTGTGAGACGAAACCATACCGCGATTCACCAAAATGTAGAACAACGCCATCTATGATGTTAAGTGGAACTAATGACGTCCACGATCTATGCATATTGAACATACTGCCCCCCAAAGGACATTATTGACAGAATGTCCTTTACAAACAAAAGTATATAAATTTACCCAAAATGAAACCGCACAAGAATACACGTTATAATTACAGTACGAGAATACAAGTTATAGTTACCGTACAAGAAAACACGTTATAATTACCGTACAAGAATACACTTTAGATATAATTACCGTACAAGAAAACACGTTAGAATTACAATAAGAATACACGTTAGAATTACCGTACAAGAAAACACGTTAGAATTACAATAAGAATACACGTTAGAATTACCGTACAAGAAAACACGTTAGAATTACAATAAGAATACACGTTAGAATTACCGTACAAGAAAACACGTTAGAATTACAATAAGAATACACGTTAGAATTACAATAAGAATACACGTTAGAATTACCGTACAAGAAAACACGTTAGAATTACAATAAGAATACACGTTAGAATTACCGTACAAGAAAACACGTTAGAATTACAATAAGAATACACGTTAGAATTACCGTACAAGAAAACACGTTAGAATTACAATAAGAATACACGTTAGAATTACCGTACAAGAAAACACGTTAGAATTACAATAAGAATACACGTTAGAATTACCGTACAAGAAAACACGTTAGAATTACAATAAGAATACACGTTAGAATTACAATAAACAGGTGTTCACCAATCAAACTCAAACTTTAGATTCAATCGGCAAAATACACAACTTGGATGTCGGTCTTTTGATTATTGAGCTCTTTGTACGCAGTGTGACTACACGAGTGACACCATCATCACCGGAATGCTTTTTCAATACCCGCCCTAATAGCCAACGGCTTGGTGGCATATCGTCTTCCTTTACCAAAACAATATCACCTATATCTGGTTCCGGAACTTGGGAGGACCATTTGTATCTGTTCATTAAGTTTGACAGATACTCCTGATGCCAACGTTTCCAAAAGGACTGTAACATTTTTTGAATTAATTGCCAACGCGAGAGAGAACTCACACTAGCATCGTCGTACCTGTTATCTGGGACATTAACCAAAGGTTCCCCAATCAGGAAATGTCCAGGCGTTAAAGGCAATGGCTCACCGGGATCCGTAACATTAACAACGCTCATTGGCCTCGAGTTCAAACACGCTTCCACTTGACTGAGAAGCGTAGATAGTTCTTCGTATGTGAGAGTGGAATCACCGATGACCCGCTTCAAGTGAAATTTGGTGGACTTCACTCCTGCTTCCCAAAGCCCGCCGAAGTTGGGGCTATGAGGGGGAATGAAGTGCCATTCAGTGCCTGTTAATTCCAGGTGCTGTGCTGCTGAAGATTGGATTGAACTTAAGTTGTGTAGCTCCCTGGAAGCGCCCACAAAATTGGTTCCGTTATCGCTCCACAACTTAGCGCAATGACCTCGCCTCGACACAAACCGGCGAAAGGCCGCCAAAAACGCTTGCGTGCTCATATCACTAACTACTTCCAAATGAAGAGCCCGAGTGGCCATGCACACAAAGAGACATATGTAGCCCTTGTGTGAACGGTGGCCTCGACCCTTCGTTGTTCGAACATTGATGGGACCTGCATAATCTACTCCACTGTGTAAGAAAGGTCGGGCTGGCGTGCACCTCACAGCTGGGAGTGAGCCCATGAGTTGAGGTTTGACAGCGGCCCTTTGTCTAGCACACGTTACACAATTGTGAGCATGCTGTTTGACTAGGTTTCTGACTCCGATAACCCAATAGGCTGTTCTTAAAAAGTTCATCATAAGCTGAGGACCGCCGTGTAAGGTCATTCGATGTGCGTCAGCTATGATGAGCGTTGTCAAATGACTTGAATGAGGTATAATGATAGGATGTTTCGTTTGTTCGCTTATTTGTGCCTTTTCGATCCTACCCCTTACTCTTATGATGCCCTTGTCATCAAGATAGGGACACAGTGATTTTAAGACACTTGTTTTCAATTCTAAATACCCTTTGTCTTGTAATTGCTTGTGTTCCTTTGTGAAGACTTCTATTTGTGTTGCTCTTATGCAACATTCCAATGCAGCATCTAATTCTACCTTTTGTAAATACCCGTTATGATATTTAATATTCTCCTTTAAAAACCTTCTACAGTACGCGACTATTCGAATTAATTTTCCTAGTGTAGAATATTGTTCGAACAGTGAACTACTCGGAACTACAGCTGCATGAACTCTTGTGGACTCTTCTAAATTCACACTGTCGTCTATTTGCTTAGAGTAAAGTATTGGTTCCCTTTGAAGAAATGAAGGGCCTGAAAACCACATCTGGTTATTTTGAAGTTCACTTGGTAGCATCCCTCGAGAGGCGCAGTCGGCTGGGTTATGGTTGGTGGACACGTGATGCCATTGAGACGTTTTCATTGTATTTAGGATTTCAGAAGTCCTGTTGGCTACAAATGTCTTCCATCTGCTTGGGTGGCTTTTTAACCACGCCAGCACCACCGTGGAATCCGTCCATGCCTTTATTCTGTCCTGATCTATGTCCAATACCTCAGCCGTCTCTTTTAAGAGGTGTGACAGTAAGACTGCTCCGCATAACTCCAGTCGCGGAATACTGATTTGTTTTACGGGTGCTACTCTGGTTTTAGATACTACTAAAGTCACGTGAATATTTCCTCTTGCGTCTAGGACCCGTAGATATATGACCGCCGCGTATGCTGATTTGGAGGCGTCACTGAACCCGTGGAGCTCCAGATGGTCGCTCGGCTTTGTGCCAAGCCAACGAGGTATTCGAACGTCTGTAAGGAGTATCAGTTCTTCACGGTAAGCGTTCCACTCCTTTTTTAATTCTGTATTTAACTCCTCGTCCCACCCCACGCCTGCCAACCATAATTTTTGGATAAACATTTTGGCTATAACCACACTAGGAGCTAACCAACCTAGTGGATCAAAGAGTCGTGCTATGTCTGATATGATTGTTCTTTTAGTTACAGGTGCCGTCGTCAAAGGTGGGAGATTCACCGAGTACTGAAAGCTGTCTTCACTGCGATTCCAGGTAAGTCCTAAAATCTTGATTGTGCTATCTAATTTTATATTTACTTCTATGTCCTTTTTTCTAGGTTGATCTATTTGCTCGATGTTTTCATTACTTTCCATTTTGGTTATCCTTTCTACTAGTTCATGATTATTACTATTCCACTTTTGTAATTGGAAACCACCCTTGTCCAGTAAGGCTGTCATCTGTTGATAAATTTCTATGCCTTCTTCTACGCTTTGACAACCTGCCATTGCATCATCTATATAGAAACAATTGAGGACTATGTTCTTGGCAAGGGGATACCTTTGACCCTCATCATGGGCAACTTGGTGCAACGTTCTAACGGCTTGATAAGGAGCTGAGGCTGTACCGAAGGTTACCGTAGTCAGCTCGTAATCCTCTATTTCCATTGTTGGGCTGTCCCGCCACAGCATACGTTGATACATCATGTCCTCATCAGCAACCTTGACTTGTCTGTACATTTTAATTATATCAGCTACAAGCGCTATGGGTTGAGTTCTCCATCTTAAAACAGTGTGTCTCAAATCTGATTGTATTGTAGGTCCAACCATCAGCGTATCGTTGAGTGAGATTCCGTTACGGTTCTTTTCAGACGCATTAAAAACAACACGCACCTTTGTGGTGGCCTTGTCGTCACGGATAACTGCATGATGGGGTAAGTAGACAGCAATCTCTTTGTTACCATCGTCTTTACTCACCGGCCTCATGTGTCCTAGGTTCAAATATTCCTTTAGAACTTGTGTGTACTTTTCCTTTAAATCTTTATTGTGTTCTAGTCTTTTTTCTAATGATCTTAATCTTTTTTCAGCTATAGCACGTGAACTTCCGGATGTACAAGGAGGCTCGTCGTCACGAAACGGTAATCTGACTATGTACCTGCCCTGACTATCTCTTGTGGTGGTAGTGCTGTAAAGCTCTTCACATTTTGTTTCTTCTGGTGTGAGTATCCTTTTTGAACTATTTAATTCTTCAATTTCCCAAAACTTCTTGAGAATGTCGTCTTCACTCACTTGTGTATGCATTACATTGATACGGACATGTTCCCGATTTTCTTCGCCGACCGTGCCTGATAAAATCCACCCTAATGTGGTATTTTGAGCTATCAGGCCTCCTGAAGGACCTTTAAGTACGCCGTCTGTGATTATACAGCTGTACACATCAGCGCCTAATAGAACATCAACTTTATTAGGCCTGTTGAACTCTGGGTCGGCTAGTCTTAGACTTGAGACGCCTAACCACTCTATGTTTGTGTCAATACTACGTTCAGGTAAGTACGACGTGATCTTCCGTAAAACGTATGCCTTGATTTTGAGTTTAAAATCTGAATTGACACGAGATTGTACTTCAAGATGTACCATATGCTTTGCTATGGTTGACCTGTTATCTCCTACTCCTGAAATTATACCTTGGATGGGGATTCGTTTCAGTCGTAAGAATTGAACTGCTGCTTCTGTTATAAAACAAGCTTGAGAACCTTGATCTAGCAAGGCTCTGATTGGCTGGTATTGGCCTGTTATGGATTCAGCATTTATTAGCGCTGTTGCTAACAAGACGCATCGTGGTTTAGGAATCCTTCCAGTGGACAAACACGAAACTATCGGAGTAGAACTAGTGGATGCACTGGCATTATCGTTTCCTGACTTTGTCGATGCTGATTGATCTGCATTCCCGGGCTCTATATTTATATGTAGTAGTGTATGATGCCGCTTTTGGCATATTTTACACGTAGTAGCCTTTTTGCAATCGTATGACGAGTGATTTGCGCCTAAACAATTGAAGCACACGCGATGCTCCTTAACAAATTCACGCCTTTGTTGAACGGATTGTGTGTTGAATTTCTTGCAGAAGCACAGCTTATGAGCCTCGGAACAAAACTCGCACTTTATGTTTTTATTGCCTTTGGAATTTGTAACCACCATTGATTTTGGGGTGTGAGTTTGAGCGTTATTTTTGTTACTGAATCGATGAACCATTCCTGTCTTGTTTGAATCTACACATTCTAATGCGCGAAACCGATTTTCTAAAAACATGGCGAATTGATTATAGGTTGGTAGTTCAGTGTTGTCTATGGTATTTGCACTCAACTCCCATTGTTTACGTGTCTCGGGGTCTAACTTGAATGCGATCATGTGGATGATTATAATGTCCCAAGCGGACACGTCCACCTGTAGATTGGTAAGGGCCCCGAGGCAGTCATTCGTCGTATCTAAAAGCTCTTTAATGCCTATTGCTGACTCGGTCAGCATGCGCCTTTGACTAAGGAGTCTTTTTAAAATTTGATTTGCGATGTACTTTTTATTATCATATCTTTGCACTATGTCAACCCAACATTTAGTATAGTTTAATTCTGAAATTTCTTTGTGCCGCACAAATTGTTCCGCTTCCCCGGTTAGGTGTAATTTTAAGTAGTGCATTTTTTGCACATTGTCTAATGAGTCATTTCTGTGAACTAGGGATCTGAACAGATCTCGAAATGTTATCCACTCATCGTACTTGCCACTGAAGGTGGGAAGACTAATTCTAACTAGTTTGATTGGTGAACTTGTCGTTTTTACAAAGCTTTCATTTGCTATACTTGGTTTTGGTTTACACTTGTTTATTAATGTTTTAATTAAGGTTTTATACGTAACGTAAGTGTCCTCAACGATGTCGTATATCGCTTGGACTTCAGATTCTAATTTCTCGAGATCATCACATTCGTATACTTTTGTATGGTTTTCTTGGAATTTAGCCCAATCTTTTTCTAACAATTCAAGTTTTGTTTCCATGTACTCCATGGTTAGCCTATCTTTAGGACTCTTTTTGAAATTAATGAAACCTCTTTCAATACTTATTTGAGTATTTTTTAACATTTGAATAAGTCCTTCCATTTTTGCAAGTGTTTTGAACGGATGAATTACGGTTTAAAATTCTATTAGTAAAAATTCGCTAAACGTTTACAAGTGACCTGATTTTTAAAACAAAGTCGTACAAAGGAACAAATCACTGGAATTTTTCTAAGTCTCAAACAATTAGATGGAAATTTTCTAAGTCTCAAACGTGCTGAAATTTTACAAGTCAATAATTTTCGCTAAAATTTTACAAGTGTTTGAGATGCAATTTCTGACTGAAATCGGGCATAGGTTCCCCGTTCCTTCGTTTTTTAAAGAATTATTCTAAGTCCTAACATGCACACAGAATAACACAAGAATGACAGACAAATTTTAAGTCTAACATGCACACAGAAATCACAGTTATCGCTAAAGTCTTTGAACTCTTGAATTTTCGTTCTAAGTTAATGCAGATCTCGAAACTTTAACTGTCTTTGAAGTGAACTAAATTATAAATTGAACAATCTCACGTGTGTCCTCGACGACTTTGGTTCGGCTACTGCTCACCACGTCGAATGTCGCTGCTGCTCTCGAGGATGGTTCGGCTACTGCTTACCACGACGAAAGGCTCTGCTCTTGATGTTGGTTCAGCTACTGTGCACCACGTCAAAGGGCACTGCTGACTGCTCTGCTCCACATGCACCGGCGGCGGCGGGCGCAGCTCGGCGTGCGCAGATTCGCTGCTGCGGGGAGCTGTGTACTTTATCCGCAGCGATCCACTGCGAGTACACAGAAGCTGGTACGACGTAAGTCGCTCGTACCCAAAAATTAGAATCCGGCTCTAAGGACCATATGTTCGGCGCGCAACTCGCGGCGCCTGGTGGACGATTATTGCACTGCACTGCACTTGTGAACTACTAGAAGGGTTGTACACTTATTTAAATGAAACCACAACTGTATCCTGAATTAATCGACAATTTATTGATTAGGAATCGACCTATTTATGTCTTCCTGTGAGACGAAACCATACCGCGATTCACCAAAATGTAGAACAACGCCATCTATGATGTTAAGTGGAACTAATGACGTCCACGATCTATGCATATTGAACAGCGATTCAGGTTTGAGTCCGAGGGTATAGGGTAACGCACGTAACGTAACCATATCGCGTTTCAGTAAAACCGTACAGCGCCATCTATCGAGGTGTGGGCAAAACATTTGTTACAGTCTCCCCCTCTGTCTATGAAGACGTCCCGACGAGTAAGACAGGACCGAAATGTTTCTGGAACGGCTAATGTACGACCAGCATATTCTACAGGGTGGGCTCGCTCACTCTCCCCCTGGACTGAAATAACTCCGATAGCACAAGTACTAACATCTGGTTTTGAAATAACTGGCTGAGTATCATCAGCATGAGCTAAAACTGATGCTTGCTCTACCATGGTTTGTTCGGCGACTTGATGGGGTGCTTCCACAACTGGTGAGTGTCCATCAAAGATGTAAGTTCGCGCTCTTCTAAGAATTGCCGAAGGTTCCAATGGTATGCGTATTTCATAGGGTCGTTGTAGACTGATTTCCGTGGCAGACGCTTGAGGTAAATCAGGATAAGCATGCAATGCAGGCGACAAAACGACAGTATCTTCATTGACTGTGACAATGCCTAGTAAGGTACGGTTATTGCGGGCTTCCGGCAATACCAAAAATTTTGTCGGAATGGTGCGAGTACAAAGTGCAACTGGGATCTCCGCAGTCAACACACGTTGTTTTCTCTTGTGACCATCCGCTAATGTGATATAAGCAAGTTCTTGATGGAATTCATATCCCTTATGTTTCAACAGAGAGTACAGATTGTAGGAGGTGACACTGCATTTAACGCAAGTGTCAACATAAGCTTGCCTTCGATAGCTGCAGTATCGATGAAGACAATCGGGTTCAATCCTAGTTTTGCAAGAAGGTCCAGTACTGCTACATCTTGTCGTTGATGATTCTCCTAAATCTTCCATGTCTGACTTGATTGATCAATACAGCCGTCTGTAGGGTGGGATCTTCTAAGTTCGATAACTTGCCCCACGTTGGGCGCCACTGTAGCCGGGTTAGGGTCTTCAGAATGAAAAGACTAGGTTGTATTGATCCAAAGCAGCGTTAGAACATTTAATTACTCACAACGTAACAAGATTTACAGTTAGGACACAATTTACTTAGACAACTAGTTAACTACGACTACGAGGGTTCCTATGTATTGCGACGATCCAAAGAGATCCAACTAGTGGATACAATTCGTATACAGCAATATTCCTACTATGAATGGAATGAATACACATAGTTGGTCTGGGCTTATATACTGAGCTTGTAACAAAACAATATCGCGATTCAGGTTTGAGTCCGAGGGTATAGGGTAACGCACGTAACGTAACCATATCGCGTTTCAGTAAAACCGTACAGCGCCATCTATCGAGGTGTGGGCAAAACATTTGTTACAGTACTATTTTAATTATTCCAAATTTCAATAATTGTAATGTAATTAATTAATAGAAAATATACTTAATAAATTGATAATAACTGTATGATTGTTAGGGATGTAGGTATGTAGCCATTATTGAACTTAATTTAATGCAATGCATGAGCAAGTAGCAATGTAGCAGAATAATCTAAATCGTAATTTTGCATGAAGTTTACTACTTAAAAATAAAAAATAATGTTATGTGGAACAAATGTGATATATTTAATGTAATATTTATTATGGTATCAGTAATAAAGGCTATTTGTATTTGTATTTGTATTTGTATATCCACGCCTATAAATCCTCGGAGGGGTAGGTAGAGGTGTATTAACTGCCATATTTCTCTCACTCTGATTTTCGATCCCACGTAATAGAGGGTGAGTTTATTGCCGTCAAGCGGCGACTTAGTCATGAGCTGTATGTTTACTATCAGATTTTTTTTTATATAGGACACGTCAATTTGACTTCGCCTCGCCTGATGATAAGCTGAAGGCAAAGTCTCTGAAAAGAGGGTCACCATTACAGACACGTATCATGTTACAATGGTGGCACTCAGCTTGACGGCCTCGTCAGATGCTTTTTCACGCCCCGCTTAAAGGACCCGGGAGTATAGGAGGAGGGAAACACGTGAGCTGGTGTGTGTGAATATGGAAGCCCTATCCCTTAGTCGCTTTCTACAACAAACATGGGAAGTAATGAGCTCCGCCGTAGCACGCCATGCTATCCTCAAAATACACCTAAAAACACGAACTTCGCATAAAGATGGAATATTGACTCCATCTTTATGCGAAGATAACTAGAAGATAACTATAACGAAATGTTGATAGATCTCTGCCTACCTCTTCAGAGATAAACAGGCAATAAATGTTACATGTAAAATTCAAAAGAGAATCATTCAAAAGGTTCACTAGACCAAAACAAAGACGGACAGACGGTAGGTATAGCCGTAACCTTGGTGGTGTTGTTCAACTCTTGCCTTGGGGTACGTCACTAAATTTGTCCAAGTCCCTCTACGTATTAGTTGCAGCTTGCTATAATGCACACACACTCACAATGTATAATGTATATATTATGAGTAAGTGTGTGTGCATATGTACAAGACGTAATGCGTTTATTGTGATAAAAAAACTTAATTTACAAGGTAATTAAGTTTGTTTTTTACGTGAATATATTGTATAATTTAATTTGTATTTTACAGATTTTAAAAAGTCTACCTGCGACCATTCCTTAACAAGGGGAATGTTTGAACTAACTAAGCTATTTCTCCTAAAATGTGCTCTAAATTTGGACCTTAAATGTGCTCTATAAGCGCAGTACGCGTTTCTAGGGTGCCTTTTGAGGATAGCATGGGGTGCTACGGCGGCTAACGAGCTCAAATTCACCAAGCATAGATTATTACAAAACAACCCGGGGCCGTATGGGCTCGTTTATCTTGCGATTTAGGTCCAAGATACGTGTCTCGAGGTATACTTAGATACAACCGCATGGTTCTCCCGAGTCATCAGTAGCCGGTGGTGAGGCACTGGCATATTTCTTGCACCCCACGTGTGGGATTACGGTCTTTCCCCTCAAAATTTCCAAGGTATACTATGACCTCGGCAATTCCTAAAAACATAGCTTAATAAAACCAATTACTTATGTAATATTAAGGAAATATTAATTTAATGAAAAGTCATTCGATCTAATTAGGAATTAATTCATTTTCCTGTAGATATTAATACTCGCTCTAAAATGTATAATAGGTATAAGTAGCGAACAAAATAATTATTAGAGATTCAATTATTTTCCTGTAATTTTCTGATCCATATCCATACTAATATTATAAATGTGAAAGTAACTCTGTCTGTCTGTCTGTCTGTCTGTCTATCTGTCTGTTACGCTTTCACGGCTAAACCACTAAACCGATTGTGATAAAATTTAGTATAAGAGTAGATTAGACCTTGAGCAAGGACATAGGCCATGTTTGGTCGCGATCACCTTCATCCACGCGGGCGTAGCCACGGGCAACAGCTAGTTCTATATAAATTAATCGATTTCATTTCTAAGAAAAATATATAATATATGATAGTAAAAAATATTCCTTTCAACTAAAATGACATTCCACACACTTTCACACATATTTGCATGCACACACACTTTCATAAATAAATCTATTAGTAGATACATTGTATGCACACAACCCATATACAAAACGATATACTAGTGTGTATATTTTTTTCGCGCACACTGACTCATAATATGCACACACACTCACAGGCTAAATTCTAGCTTGATGTAGGTCTCATAAAATCTATGAATCACGCTATACTAACCTACGACAACGTCCGGCGGCTAGTAACCTTGGCAGTTTACAGGCCATTGACACTAATTCTAATGCTAGTTTTAAATTCATTACAACGTGAAACGCGTTGGGGTAGGCAGTCCCAGTGAGTTGGCGTGACTAGCCTTTTGACGTGAATACGTGTTCTGCTTATATTGTGGGAAGCAAACAGAAAACTTTATGATAATAAACTCTTGAACGGATAAATAAACACTGGAAGAGGGCCAGATCGAGAGATATGGCCCTGGGTCGGCCGGGTGCGAGGGATATGGCTACGACAATCTCACCTCCGGCAACTGACTGCCCACAGATGGCGTGCGTTTTAGTCGGTTCGAATCCGACATAACCTCCTCCTCCGGCTCCGGCGGGGGAGGTATCCGTGGGGCTTTTTCGCACGATAAAAAAAGGGATAAATAAAAGTAATATGGCTGATATTAAAGACTTAAAAACTGCTCTAGCATTTCTATACAACGATTATGAGACCTGTCCTTTTAATCGGTTGTGAACACAAGCTGGAGCTGTGAGAGAAGGAGATGAAAATGCAGCGGTGGATCTTAGGTGTCATCCTTCACTGGTGCTGTCATGTCTTATGTAGACCGGCAAGCTACGTGGGTAACAAATGTGTGGTAATGGCGCCCCTGCCGGGTCCAAGTAAAAGGGGTAGGCCCACGAAGTCCTGGCTTGACGTCGTGGAGGGTGTTCTGGTCTGAAGTAGAGGAGGAAGAGCCGAAGGTAAACCCTGAGCTCCAAGGTCACCTTGGCCACCGAGGTCAACGTAGCATAGATAAAAAATAAAAGTTCAATCGGTATTTGCTATCATCAGCTTTCAAAACAATCTGAACATAAACATATGCGTCTAATCAACTACTACAAGCGTACATGTGTACATGTGTACATTTCTAATGTATGAATCAGTGTATCGGGGAGCCGCTTCAGCGTCCGCCAGTGGAATTGACCTTGGGTGGACCATTGACTCGGTACCACTGAACTATCGGTCCGATTAATTGAACTTGGTTCTATAACACAGTTGTATTTTGTAAAATGTATTTTGTATTTTGATTGTAAATAAAATACATGCATATACTCACCATTGTAAATCCCCTAAGGGGTAGGCAGAATTGTATTACAAAATCTTCTACTAGTGCAAGTAATAAATCCAGACATAATGCTGTGATTAAAAAGTAATTCGTGTCTTTTTTTTTTCATATTGTTGCAGAGTTCGGGTAATAACACATTTCGCAAACTATGATTTTCGATGAGCCTACTGCCGTCTACCAGCACTTTGTCATGGACTGTATGTTTTCTGTCGGATGGAGAACAGCCCTATCCTTTAGTCGTCTTTTACGATACTCACAGGAAAAGATGGCGTGGCCCTTTTTTACTCCACCGGCAACCAACGGCAGTGTTAGCAAGATCAGTCAGTAAGAAACATCTCCACAAGCTTTCCTATTTATAATTATTAATACGAATAATGGTATACTGAATATAATGGTATTTACTATTCATTTCAATTTGATACTTCTAAATATTCCTGATAAAAAGTCTTGACTGGCTCCATTTTTTTTCTTTTTGGCATAAAAAACCGTAAAAACAGTTTTGTAGCACATGAGTATGTTCAAATCAGTAGTAAGTTCAAACTCCACAGCCGTCAGTCGACCGAAGTTTCTGCTTATACCCCTTAACATTGCCGTGAAGTTACATAAGTGTTAATACAAATAATCTACGTCGTTCCTTGTTCGTTGTTTACGAATCAACTCCACAGCCGTCAGTCGACCGAAGTTTCTGCTTATACCCCTTAACATTGCCGTGAAGTTACATAAGTGTTAATACAAATAATCTACGTCGTTCCTTGTTCGTTGTTTACGAAGTGACGACTAATTTTAAATAAATAATGGTTGTGTGGCCTTGGTGCGGTCGTTGTGCTTGGGCAGCATGTTTTGTGAATGTCTGCTCTGACGTGAGCTATACACAGCGCGTAGAACAGAATGGTGGCGCCACGACATACGTATATAACATATACATAACATAAACTCACGCCTATATTCCCCGAAGGGGTAGGCAGAGGTGCTAGCACCCACATTTCGCCGTTTATGTGTAGGTTCCAATGTAATGGGTGGCGAGCCTAACCGGGCACTTATAAACCTGCGATAAATACACACATAACTTCGAAAAGCATCGAAAAGTCATTGGTGTGTGCCATGGTAAAACCTGGGATCGAACCCGAGACCTCGTCTCAGCAGTCCATTACCCATACCACTAGGCTACCGCGGTACAATTCACCACCACCACGCCACGATCCAAAATTTTAATGATCAAATCAATTATTACTCGGGATATATATCTTAGATATATATATGCGAGCCGCTTCCAACCGGTCCTATTGGAGATCTATAGGGGAGGCCTATGTCCAGCAGTGGACTTCCTATGGCTGAAATGATGATGATGATGATGATATCTTAGATCCCCTCTTATCTTATGCGGTGTCGTACAAGGCGACTAGGGATAGCGCTGTTTAACATCAAACAGATATACAGCTCAGACTCAGCCTCAGATGCATAGTTCGAGTCAATAATAGTGCCCGAAAAACGGCAATAGGCTCACCCCCTATTACGTGGAACCTAATGTAATGATTGGCGAAATGCTGAAATCATTCATATAAAAAACTAGCCTTCCGCCCGCGGCTCCGCCCGCGTGCATCTCGGTTAACGCGACCTTTCCTCATATCTTCGGTTCTACTCAACCAATTGCGATCAAACAAACGTAAGATGTTAAGTCTGAGTAAGCCCTTTTTAACGAAAAAAACCGCATCAAAATCCGTCCAGTAGTTTTTGCGTCCGTCGCGGACAAACAGACAAACAGGCAGGAAATTAAAAAAAAAATATTTTCATGTTCAGTATCGTTGACATAACATAACCCAAGTATTTTTTTTAAATATCTCCAATGTACAGACACGACCACTTTACAATTATATAATAGTAATAGATAATAATAGACAGATAGATAATGACGTATTATTCCTTCACGCGAGTTGGTATTAGTACATTATGGTACAAGTGAGCAACGTTGGTGATTACCGCCGAGGCGCCATTGAGACCCGAGCCGCGAGGCGAGGGTCTTAAGACAGCCGAGGACGGTAATCATCATGCTCACACGTGTCATACGACGTTTTACAACACACTTGCGAATAAAATAATACTACAAATACTAAATAAACAATACTACAAATTAATTCGTTTTCCTATGCGCGCGCATTTAACAATGGCGGTCGACCATATTTAAAAAAAAATGAGGATTGAACTTAACACTTAACTTTTTTTTACTCTGTTTTTTTTTCTGTACTTACTTAGAGAAAAAAAAAAGTTAAATTTGAGCGAAAATTTTGTTTATTACACAAGTATTACAAGTTGAAATTATTTATTTAAATACGAAAATGCATCAAATGACCATACAATAGGCGTATTAATTTATTCGTACTATTAAACACGTTATTTTTTGTATCAAAACTTTTTTAAGAACATAGACAATTATAGACACTTCCTATAAAATTTAAAAAAGAATCTATAACTCACTTTTGTGAATAATAGTAATGAAAAAGTCACAGTTTTATAATAGGTGTCATTCCGTGCTTAATTGCGGTAAAATAATATCACTGTTATGAGCAGGTGTGTTGTAAAAGTTATTTTCATACATAGTGTTTGCGCAATTTTTTAAAGCGGCCATTTTCCTGCATGGCGTGTACGTCATTGGGTTGTTTACTGTTTTCAGGCATACCTAGTAAAGTCCCATTTATGTTACTAAGAGGAATAACTATCACTTCTCCTTCTAATGACTTTGTGGGATTTTCCTTTCCCTATGCAACTATTCTGTGCAGTTAGGGAAAATTAATTAATACCGATTTTAGAACATATTAAATCTAAATATAGAAGTGAAATAACACTCACTACAGGATAAATATCGCCATATCCTACTAATCCTACTAATATTATAAATGTGAAAGTTTGTGAGAATGGATGTGTGGATGTGTGGATGTTTGTTACTCTTTCACGCATAAACGGCTGGACCGATTTGGTTGAAATTTGGTATGTATATAGGTTATACCCTGGATTAACATATAGGCTATATATCAGCGATGAACGTGATCAGAATTCCACGCGGGCGGAGCCGCGGGCAACAGCTAGTCTCTAATATAGCAATACTTAGTCAGTTTTTTTCTCGCTAGTATCATTATCAAGCTCAGTGAAACTATGAAATAAAACCATTTTTTAGCGGATTACATCGCGGTTTATTTTGATTCTTTCAACCCGACGTTTCAGCTAGTTTTCAACAGTCACGGTTGCAGGGTGACACGAGGTAATTGCTGATGAAAAGTAGTCGAATACCACAAATACCGAAACCAAATAAATTGCGATGGAATCCGTTATTATTAAAAAATAAAAAACCACTGCCACTGAAAAGATTGAAATAACTTTGATAGCAGGCAGTAACCGAAAGAAAATTAAAGGGTACCGCCTGCTATCAAACTTATTTTAATCTTTTCAGTGGCAGTCGGGTTTTCTATTTTTTAATAATTTATTTTATTTTATACTTTTAGTTATGACATAACAAGTACATATAATTATTTGTAATCTTCTAATTTCCTTCATTTTGATACCCTACTCGGTAAGTTTTAGTGAAAATATTTTTGGACATGGAACTACTGAAACTTATCTCACTAACTTTACTCACTTTTAATATTTCTACTCCACTGCAAGCTGCAAGTGACGTCCCTGACGTGAGGGCTCCATGGCGGATGGAGAGCTCTCGAGGTAAAAATTACTCTCCAACGTTCTCAAATGCTCGGCACAGTGAGGTCACTCCATGAAGCCTGTGAAGCCCCCAGTAAGCTTCTGCGCTTCTGGCCATGGCTAGGCTGGCTGCTCTAGCCAGCACTCTTCAAACACAATGGACAAAAGAGAGGCTAAAGATATGATTTCGTAGCCGACCGCATACGACAACTGTTGACGCACGCAGCATATGCGCGTAGTTCATTGCGGCTTCTCAATGGTCCCCTTTATCCGTATCGGAGTTTAACAAGTAATGGGTACGCTGTATGCGTCGGCAGTTGTCTTATGCGATCAGCTTCGGAATCATACCTTTAGTGCAAACAAAAGAGTCCTCTTTCCATTTTGTTTCATATCTACTCTACATACTATCTAAATATCGCTTCAAACACAGCCCCTCAATTGCTACAAAAGAGCTACATCGTTCAACTCACGCGCAATACGTGTACAAATCATACAATTGGTTTTAGAGCAGTTAGTGTACAATAGCTGGCCGGATAGGCGTAGGAGTGGCGCGAACTGGCCACCGCTGTCCGCTCAGGGTCAAGGTCAAGGATGGAGTCAAGGTAACGCAGCGGAAACTTGGCCAGTGGGGTCATGGACTTACCACTATCCTTGGAACTTATTGATAGGATTCAGAGAATAAATAGGGTTGGGAATGTTGGGATACAATTTGTGAGATGTTGTTTATAAGCTGGAATATTTATACATAATATTTAGGCTGATAAATTCTTAAAGGGGTAGGCACAGGTGTATTTATATTCACATTGAGTTAAGTATGATTTATGGTCCTACGTATTATGGGTAATTAGAAGTAGGACTGAGTTCTGGTTTTATTTGTATTGACAAAATAAAAAGATCTAATTTTATCATTTTACTAGCTGTTACCCACGACCTCGTCCGTGTGAAATTTTGATCCTGTCTCCGCAACTGATAGGAATCTGTTCGCAGTATAAATAGTAGCGTTATTCCAATATGTGCTATAAGTGTAAAAACCGGTCAAGTGCGAGTCACACACGGAGCGTTACGTACCATCATCTAGCCCGCCTTATTTTTATTCTCTCTCTCTCTATTTCGTATTTTTAGTTATAATGGCAACCAAAATACCTAATAATTTGTGGGACCACGGCGTCCACATCGTATCCCGGATAGGGGGAGGTGACAGGTCACCTATCACCCTAAGCCCGTGCTCATGGAAGACGGAGGTCGTTGAGCGACAGCCGACGCCCGAGTCATCTATGGGCGTCGCAGAATGACCTCCGTCCCCCATGAGCGCGGGCCTGGGGGTGACGGGTGGAGCCGCCTGTCACCCTGGCAGAAGCAGGCCGCGGCGGCAGCACGCATTGCGTGCTTCCCCATACCCGGGGGCGAGTCGGGGACTCTGTGGTCCCCACACCGGAAGAGGGCCAGATCGAGAGATATGGCCCTGGGTCGGCCGGGGTGCGAGGGGTATGGCTACGACAATCTCACCTCCGACAACTGACGGTCCACAGACGGCATGCGTTTTAGTCGGTTCAAGTCCGACATAACCTCCTCCTCCGGTGACGGCGGGGGAGGTATCCGTGGGGATTTTTCGCACGATAAAAAAAAAAAAAAAAAAAGTCATCTATGGACATTGCGCACTATGCGGGACAGAAAAGACCTGAGTCTTTCCCCCGCCTACTTCTCTAGCATTACTTGCTAACAGAAGTAGGCAGCAGTAGTCCACGCGCTCGCACTCCGCACCCTGATGACAGTCAGACAGCGGAGTGTCAGTAACAGGGTACCATTTTTACGGGTACACTACATAAATACGAAAAGTCTTATTCCGAAAGTTACAATCACGAATTTCAAAATTCCGAATTTCATAATTCCGAATCATTCAAAATTCCGAAAGTCAGATATCCGATGTATCATAAATCCTATTTATTGAAAACCCGAATTTCAAAATTCCTAACGATTATAACTACGAATATTAAAATTCCGAATTTGAAGATACCGAACCATTACAATTCCGAATTATTAATAATCCAAAATATCATAAATACGAATTCCGATTATCAAAACTCCGAAACAACACAAACCCGACAATCAAGCGCCTTGTAAACCTGCATTAGGTAAGTAGGATAGTTGCTATTTTAGGGGTACACGAGATAAACAGGAAATAGAATTATTGAACTATTATTTTAATTTATTTATGCTAATGATTACAAAATACACGTTGCCATACAACTTTCAGTAACAAGCATGCATGCAGGCAAGCATGCAGGCAAGCATGCAGGCAAGCATGCATGCAGGCAAGCATGCATACAGGAAAGCATGCAGGCAAGCATGTATGCAGGCAAGCATGCAGGCAAGCATGCATGCAGGCAAGCATGCAGGCAAGCATGCATGCAGGCAAGCATGCATGCAGGCAAGCATGCAGGCATGCATTAGTTTCGCTCTTCTCCGGCGCTACGGGATGTGCAGTCCTTCCGCCCTTGCGTAACAAAGTTCGGGCACCCATGCTCGCTTCCGCAGCTTCGGCTTGCTGGTCGCCTCCGGCGACCAGCCTCAGCCGCTCCAGCTCGCCCGGGCGCCTGAGCTTCGTTACTGCGGGCGAGGACTGCCCTCCCTCCGCGCCTCCGGTTTTTAAATAACACTCTAGTGTAGGGCAAACAAGTACCACGGCAGTAGGACCACGGCAAGTCGGGTTTGGCTTAATTTTTACACGTAATAATTGGCGAGAAAATTAATTTATTATTATAAAAAAACAACTCTAAAATGCGCAACATGTCAAATCAATTTTAACTTTTACCTATTTTTAATACAAATTTTCTATTTGAGCAATGAATTTTCGGAAATTTGAAATTCGGAATAACGTTTTTCGGGCCAATAATACTACGGATTTTTAATTATTCGTAAAAATGAAATTCGGAAGAATGAACATTCGTATTTATAACTTTCGGATAAATAACTATCGTGTTTTTGAATACTCGGAGTTTTGTTTCTTAGGAATTATAATATTCGGAATTTTGAAAATCGGAATATTGAAATTCGGAATTAAGTATTTCGGAATTGTTGGGTGTTCCCCATTTTTACCCCATGGGTACGGAACCCAAAAACACAACCTCACGTATGCCATTATTTATCAATAATGCAGTCATTACGACAAAATCTACAATTTGATGGGGTATTAGTTGAATTTATGCGGTGCACGATTAGAATAATGTAATGAAGAGTCATTGTTCTAAGTACCTTGGGTGACCTTTGGGTCTATGTGCCCTTGGGGGCCTTCAGCGATGCACGTACGATAGACACGCATCGTTGGAGCTGGCTCATGGTGATCTAAATAAACTTTTTGGTGTACGGAATAATTAAGATGGTGCAATTTATTTTTTTTATGTTAACTACGTATGTTACGTAGGAGGCGTGGGTTAGATACTGAGCGGAGCGGAGCGGAGCGCAAATATTAGATTTTAGGCCTTGTGTAAATGGAATATAGTTCATGAAACTGTTGCTTATCATTCCCAGTTGCCACCACTGGTGACGCCACCAGTGGTGGCAAGTGGGACATTTTTTGGAAACAAATCCCATTTGTCACCAGTGGTGGCGTCGACAGTGGGGGCTACTGGGAATAACCCCTTAAGTTCTAAAAACACAAGTGTGAGTTTTATAGTAACTATCACACGAGGGTTTTAAGACAAAATTCACTACTTTATCTAATTTATTGAAATAATTAATATAATTTGTGTAAAATGACAGAATTGTTGGGTGCTAAAATCTTTAAAAAAAATTACTCATACTGCATAGAAACCAACTTGATATAACTAATAGAAACATAGTTAAACTCGTATTATTATACATACAGTTATATTATTATGGCCATAGAAGAGCTTTATTATACTATTTTTTTTTTTTTTTAATTTATTTTGTTACTCTGTGCGTTAGTCTATCAATAAGGTTTTGTTTTTAATTTTTTAATGTCTACATTTTAGTTTGAGATAAGATAAAAGTTAGTATTTGATTAACACTAAAAACATTTCGAGCATTTTTCCGCCTGCACTGAAACTAAATAACCCTAAAGAATGAAGACTAGACGATAGTCATATCTCCTTCCCATTGGGTTAGGTAGATACAACATCTTTTCACTTACTACGATCCTCACATACCTACGCCTTTCCCTTCTCTTATTTTTATAATTACTAGCCATTTTTTAGTTGATTTTCAAATAAATTATTTACAAAAGATCATCTATTGACCCGGTCTATCCCTTGGTGGCAAGTGGGACATTTTTTGGAAACAAATCCCATTTGTCACCAGTGGTGGCGCCGACAGTGGGGGCTACTGGGAATAACCCTTAATTTTTATAGTATTGGCCTGTACTGAATTCAAGTCAATTCACTTTTACACTGAAAAAGTTACAAATTCCTAAAAGGCAATGAAACATAATCATTTTAAAACTTCATCCTATAACTGAAGTCGGTTAAAATTCAGGATATGATCTATTTCCATACTGAATTCCACTGAAATCCGTTGAGTCTTTACAGCGTGGAGAATTACTAATATTACCTACCAAGTGACTCACAAACTTTCGTATCTATAAAGCTTGCAGTCACTTCTCATTATTCCCTTCCAAATTTTAGATTTAATGGGTATGATTGTACCTATTGGTCCCCTAAAATTCGTACCCTGCGCCGACTCGTCCCCTCAAATATTTGAGGGATCGAGTCAACCCCTGGATATTTATTGCTGTGTATGTGTGTTGTGATCTCACAAGAGCGCCTGCCTACTGTCCTCCACGAAAGATAGAGTGATCGCTATTTCTAAGAACGTGTGTGTTGTGACTAGTTTGGTGACGTCATCAGATAGAGTCGGTGACCGGCGAGTCAAGGTTGAGCCGCTGGCCGAATAGAGACGACGTTAGCGTAGGTCAAACGCTCTTAGAATCAAAGATTGATACTCAATGTAGAGTTGTTATGTAGAGTTGTAGAGACGATGTAAAGATGTATTTTAGTTTTAATTCTGTTTTATTTATACACGTGCATGTAAAAATAGCATACAAATGTAAGATTTTATTTTTCTGACGTTTTGGAATTGTGCCAAGTGGCCAGAGAAATTTTGGGTAACATGAATCCATAATTGATGTTATTAGAAGGAAACATTGAGAATTAAAAATAAAATTATTGTACTCTATAATGTCGATAACCTTTCTTTTTTGGCTTGGCCGCAGTTGAGTATATAATACCCTCCTGATCAGAAGGTCTAAGTCCCTAGCAGCATTACCTACGGGATAGTACTGTAGTTATGATGCATTATGCTTGCAATATCAGAATTAGCTCTACCAAGAGATGTATGGAATCCCAACAAGATATTCAGAATCGATGCTTCCTTATCTACAAGTCTCTACACCTGCTAATGTCATTTCAGGTATGAGCCAGGGTCCTCGGCACTGTTCATACTCGTGCCTGTTGTTCATACTTAGTAAGGCGGGCTCTATAGCGATTTATACTCTAAGATGAAAGGTCGACCCCGGGCTCTACAGCGAAAATCTCAGAAGCAACCGGGAACAATGATGATCTATCAAAATATTGCCAGAAAAGTAGAGTACAAAATATTATTCTAAAATATATTTAAAATTTTCCAAACAATAAAACTCGAGGTTACGAATAATAGAGTCGATGACCTGTAGAGTCACTGCCAAACCAGTATCAAACAAATTGCTGTGTATTCGCAGTTGTGTGTCAGAATAGACGTAACGCGTTAGTCACGTGGTAGGTAGAGTCGCTGACCGAGCGAATCCAAGGTTATGCCTAGTCTAATAGCTAGACATTGGTGTAGGTCACGCCAAGAGTAAATAGTGATTGAGCTAGTTTTACGACTCTACATTTTTATATGTTGACAAAAATTTTGTAGAGTCAGATATGAACTAGATATAGAAAAGGGGGTGGATCTACGAGTCACTGGTGCAGGTTTTCCTTTTAAGGTTAAGGAGTCAGATTACAGTCGCTTACGTACAGTCAAATAAAAAATCAAAATCATGGAAAAAAATAAAGAACGGCGTGCTACAAGCTCGTGATTTTTAGAGAGTTTCTAATTTTTTAATCTAATTATTTTAAGTTATAATTTATGACTGTTAGAATTAAATACACGGGTAATAATTCATTTGTAGATCTGACTCTACATAATGTAGAGTCATAGGTTTTTTCAGTAAGATCAGACCGACTAGCGGTAGTATGCTTGTCACGTGGTTGGTAGAGTCGCTGACCGAGCGAATACAAGGTTATGCCTAGCCTAATAGTTAGGCATTGGCGTAGGTCAAGTCAAGAACAAATAGTGATTGAGCTAGTTATACGACTCTACATTTTATTGAGCTAGTTTTACGACTCTACATTTTAAATGACTGCAATTTTTTTGTTATCCGGGATATATGTTTAGACTTTAGGGTCTCATGTAGGAGGTAGAGCCGTTTGCCATCACATATAGACCAAAAAGTAGTATTATGCTAGTCATGTAGTTGATAGCGTCAGTGACCGCACGAATACAAGGTTATGCCTAGCTTAATAGCTAGACATTAGTGTAGGTCATTTCAAATAGGTACGACCATTTGAAATGACCGTAAATGACAGTAGGTTTGACCATTACGACTCTACATAAGTTTTCGGTATAACGACACCCACGAGAAGAAGTCCAGTGGTCCTATTGTACTCTCCCGGGAACCAATACGGTAATATCAAAAAAATTTATACTTCTATACCAATATTATAAACTTGAAGAGTTTGTTTGTTTGACTGAATCTCAGAAACTACTGGATCGAATTAAAAAAATATTTTTGTGTTGAATAGACCGTTTATCAACGAAAGTTTTAAGCTATATATCATCATGCTACTGCTCAAGGGAGCGGAGCAGTGATCATAAATGTCAACAAATCCGGCAGATTTCTATACATTATTTGAAAACTAAAGAATTACGAACTCTAGGGGGCGATGATACGAGGTTTCAAAATATGCCACGGGCGAAGCCGGGCGAGTTGTAGTATGTCAAAATTCTCGTAAAGAAACTAAAAGTAATAACATATCAATTAAAAAAACAAATATTTAAAACGTCAGAGCCTATTAGAATAACTCGAGAGTCAAAATTAAGAATATATGAGAACAAAAACCTTATCCTTTTGGGCCGAGTGTGCCAAAACAAAGGGCGTCTACGAGTTGCGCAGACGCCGGTGTGCTTGTGTGCGTACGCAGACATAGATCAGTACTTGTTAAAGATGCGACACTTTAGTTTTAACCTTGGAGCTTGATTTTTTTTTTATACCACTTAGTTGGCAGACAAGCACACGGCCCACCTGATGGGTGGATGATTTAGCATCATAATTTTCTGCCCTTTTTCCATAGTGTTATTTACATGGTCGGTGCAACATGTGTGCCGGAAAAACCGTTCATTTCTGGTTGCAGTCAGCTCAGCATTTACACCTTTCTTAGCCATATCATCTTTCACACAGTCTATCAATCTCCACTTAAGTCTTGGAGCTTAATGATTATATTAATTCGCTATCTGATGGCCGCGGCTTCACTCTATGTGTCTAGCCTATCAATATCAATATCTTCTAATATATAAAAATCAATGCCACTTTTCGTTGTTATTTTATAACTCAAGAACGGCTGAACCGATTTGACTAATTTTGTTCTTGAAATATTCGTGGGTGTCCAGGGAAGGTTTAAAGGATGAGAAAATAGGTGCAGCGGGGTCGGGAAAAATATGGCGGTACGAAGTTCGTCGGGACAGCTAGTATATATATGAAAATCAATGCCACTTTTCGTTGTTATTTTATAACTCAAGATCGGCTGAACCGATTTGGCTAAAATTAACGACCTCGTCTCCTCCCTTGAGTGTTGTAGAAGGCGACTAAGGGATAGGGCTATTCTCCACCCGACAGGTAAACATAAAACTCATGACAAAGTACCCGCCTGACGTTAAAAGGCTCGCTCTCTTGCCCTGCAATCACGAACTTATCTCCGGAGGGTTTTCAAAATTTCACCAATCATTGTATTAGGTCGCATGGGGGGTGAGCCTATTGCCGTATTCCAGGCACTATTGTTGACTCGAGCCGTGCATCTGAGGCTGAGTCTGGGCTTTATAAATCTGTCTGATGTTAAAAAGCCTATTCCTTAATCGCTAATCCCAAATCGCTGACCCAAATTCTACTTTGCCAGGAACCACGCGGCCACGAGACGAAATGTGTTAGTAATATACCTCTGCTTACAATTTCGGGGATTTATATTTATATGCATGCATATAGTATCATTCTATATTTGGTAAATTTAATGCCCACATATGAACGCACGTAGGCTGTGGAGGCTTATTAGCAGTCAACTTTGATTTCTGGTTATAGCAAAGTACTTTGAACCTTTTCAATGATATTTTCGGATGTATGTGGGTTGTCTGATTGAAGGCAATAGATTTCCTCTTCTTATTACGTAGGTACCTTCAAAAACACACGTGGTTCAATGTGGGTAAATTATATTCCGGAATATAGGTGTAAATACTGCGTGGGTAATGCTCTAAATTTGTCAAAGTTTATACCACTTAGGCGGCAGACAAGCACACGGCCTACTGATGGAAAGTGGTTACCGTGGTCTATGGACGTATGCAACATCAGGGACATCACACTCGCGCTGCCGACCCCGTTTAATTAATTATTAATTTTTGATACCTCTAATGATAACACTTTCTTAATCTGGGATATAAGGGGCTCGTGATTAATTAGAAATGAGTTAAGTAATACTAGCCAAGTCAGTCCCAGGATCGGTGATCATTATTAACATATTGTGACCATTTTGTGCCTCGGCAGGCACGTTGCCATCGAGGACCGATGGCTTAACGTGCTGGCTTACCATGCCAATATCTATGACTGTCACTACGGGTAGTTAGACCTTTAAAAGTCTGACAACTTGTCTACAGAACTTCTAAATCACTCACTTGCGACTGGTTGTAGAGGTCAGATGGTAGAAAATATTCGCAGTTCGACTAAAAAGTCGACTTTGAGAAAAAGGCTCAGAGATTTTTTTTAAATTTGGGACACATCAATTTGACGTCACCTTGTCATTATAGTAAGCTAAAAACAAAGTCTGAGGCAAGAAGGTCACCATTACAGACACGTACCATGTTACAATGGTGGCACTCAGCTTGACGGCCTCATGAGATGCTTTTTCACGCCTCGCTTAAAGGACCCGGGACTGTAGGAAGAAGGAATACGTGAGCTGATAAGGGATTCCAGGTCACATCTTAGCAATGCACGTACTGTCCTGTGTAGGGAAGGAGAGGGTGGGATTAATTAGAAGAGGTCTCGCGACAAAAGCTTCAGAATATAGAACGCGGCCGCTACGCAGGAAGCGCGGGTTCAATCCCCGCGCATTGCAAATATTTGAGTGCATGAATATGAATATTTGCATTGATCTGGGTGTTTCTATGTATAATAATATAGGTTATATATTTACGAAAAAAAAAAGTGTACGAGTATAAGTATGTTTATTAGCATTCTAAATGCCATAACACAAGCTAGTTAAGCTATGCTTACTTTGGGTCTAGATAGCGTTGTGTAAAATGTGCTACAATACAATACAATATAAATAAAGTGTCCCATCTGTTTGAAACTCTGAGGCCTTATAAACATTAGCCGATTCGTCCTTAGTCTAACAAGGGCATCAGGCCGGTAACCCTCGCTATCGATCTAACGCGGCGCGCGCGCAGCTCGCTGTATCGACTGCATGACACAGGAAGAGATATATTTTTATTTACATATAATTGTTGGACATTCTGTCGTTTGTTTTTTTTTAAACAGATCTACATAAATTGTGTTTGAGTGCTGGATGAAAAAAGAAAAAAAATAAAAAAGGCGGTTTTTCTGAAGTGGTTTATTTTTTTTTATACTAGCTAATGGTCGCTATAAATGTTTTATGTTTTATAATCTCGGAGACAATAATTTATCAAAAGATTTGTATTAATCATTGGAGTATTCGCGTATAAGAAAAACGTTAAGAAGTTTCGTTCGGGATATTCTAGTTTCGTTCGGGAAAATTTTGTATTTTACCCTATTTAGCGGTGAAAGTTTCAATAATACTTCCTTAGTAGATGCTTACAATATGAAGGCTAAGCTTAAGTTTGTAGCCTCAGCAGTTTAGGTTTTGCGTTGAGGGGACCATCTGCGTCAGGACAAGCAATTTCATGTGAAAGTGCCTTCTTATTTTTTCTTCTGTCACCGATATAAAATACAGGACCACTTCAGCCCCTCTAGACAAGTGGCAATTCGTTGCTCGGTGTATGATGGAATAGAATGACAAATGTATAGAATTTGACGTTTTTGACATTCGTTGACGCCTGTCATAGTCATATACGTCAAATCCCATACATTTGTCATTCTATTCCATCATACGCCGAGCAACGAATTGCCACTTGTCTAGGGGGTAGTTCTGTTAGTAGGTTTATGCATAACATTTTTAAGCAAATAGTACGCTAACTGAAAACATAAAAATAAGTACCCAATAAATGTAAAAAGTAAACGACTTGTCGCGGGTTCACTTCCCAACCCAGACTTTGGCAAACTTAAGGGTTGTATCCTGGAACGACACTCAGTCCTGAATCTCGATTTATGTGAGGACATATTGTATATTAAATAGACAGATTGATAGATTTGACAGATTCTATACAATCTGTCCTCAAATAAATCAAGATTAAGAACTGAGTACCCTTCTAGAATACGGGCTTAAAACTTCTCCTAGGTATCTTAAAAAGCATGTAAAGGATAGCTTTTTTTTATACCACTTTGGTGGCAGACAAGCACATGGCCCACCTGATGGAAAGTGGTTACCATGGCCTATGGACGTATGCAATACCAGGGGCGTCACACTCGTGCTGCCGACCCTTAATAGCTATTGCTCTGCAAACAAAAAAAAAAAAGAAACAAAAAAAATAAATAAACAGTAAATGTATTTATATACTTCTGCCTATCCCCTAGGCGATAAAAAGCTATAACTTAAACGACCATATCGATATAGCTATTTCATCTTCGTGGAAAGTCAGTCCTGGTTGCATCCAAACCTTGAACATTGGAGCTTTTTTAGATTTGATTTTTCTCAGCTTTAACGAGAGGGACTGCTGACTGACCCCCAATTCCGAAAGGAAAGCCTGCAATGGAGTCTCCTCCATCAATCAACAGGTATATCCGGCTTTCAGTGATGACTACGGCTCTGAAAATCTTGATGGAGCTCTATATATCCGCCTAATAGTATATACATAATATGTATATGTTATAGGCAATGTGTATAATCCGGCATTGTATAGAATGCCTAGGCATTCTATACAATGCCTAAAACGTTCAGGCAATGTGTATAATACGATTAATTTCATACATTGCCTAAGTATTGTATACAATGCCCGAAGCGCATCAGGCAATGTGTATAATGAACGGGTTGTTGTAAATTCGTCTGGATACCAATAGAACACATGTCTTATCAGCACTGTCTGCTGGTGGAAGTTGAAATTAGGATTAGCTCTCAAAAGATTAGTATATATCTAACTAAATCATAGAGAAGAAAAATAGATTACATACATTGCCTATGCTTCGACCGGCATTCTATACAATGCCTAGGTATTCTATACATTACCTAGGCAAAGTGTAAAATAGTTTAAAAATTTAATATCATTTCATACATTGCCTGAACGACCCCGGCATTCTATACATTGCCTAGGTATTGTATAGAATGCCTGCATTATACACATTGCCTATAACATATATACTATAACTATTTGCACTAAACAGTAATCAAATCCGCGACCTCTGAAGTATCTGTCGAATGCTCTACCTCCACGTTCCACACAACTGTAGAGCCTACATCACTATTAATAACATAGAGGCACCTCTATATATAGAGGTGCCTCTATCCTAGCCAGTGAATAGTTTCAAAGGACTTATTTTTTTATTTTTAAAACACCTGTGTTAGCGAGACGACCTTTTGTCCTTTCTTGCTCGAATGCTTTTTATACACTATGGTTTTGGCTACCATAAATAGAGAATTTAGTTTTTGATGGGTATATTTTTGTAAAGTTAAGGTAAGGTATCTTAGGAATGTAATTTGATGGGTGAATCCGACTAATATTATAAGTGTGAAAGTTTTTGGATGTTTTTAGTAATATAATCACGTGTGGTGGCATAAATGCAAGAAAGGTATAAAAAACGTGTTTCCCTCTTCCTACAGTCCCGGGTCCTTTAAGCGGGGCGTGAAAAAGCATCTGATGAGACCGTCAAGCTGATTGCCACCATTGTAACATGATACGTGTCTATAATGGTGACTCTCTTTTCCGAGACTTTGCCTTCAACTTACTATCAGGCGAGGTGAAGTCAAATTGACGTGTCCTATTTAAAAAAATAAATCTACTGAATGGATCTCACTGATATTGGGTATAGTAACATATAAACTTACTTGTTTTTCCCTAGGGAGAGGTTCCCAGGCGTTGCAGGCACGGGAACAGATTCACACACAGGCTGAGCAGCTGATATCAATGTTTTAGATGCAAATGGATTGACACTCGAATGGAGAACAGTGGGGTGAGCACGAACAACTATCGTATTCGTATCGTGAACGTAACGATAGCACAGAGCATTGCGATTGGCCGCCTGCCTGAAGCCTGCCAATCGCAATGCTCCGTGCTATCGTTACGTTCACGATACGATTACGATAGTTGTTCGTGCTCACCCCACAGGACACTTTGGAGGGAGATGGGGGGGTTAACTTTTGAGAAGAGATCCGATTCTCAGCACTCCATGGATTCACCGTGCGGTCGCCGGGTCCATAGCGTGATACAGAGAGGAACACCGTGACGGCGACTGGGACTTGCGACCCAGATGTAGGTTTAGGGTGGCCACCTTGTGATGCATCAGCGCTCACCTCCACCGTCACTAGTGTTCCCCCTACCTTTCCAAATTTGGTAATATCGTAGTCATTAAGAAAACCATGTGCTTATTTGCCTACTGAATAATATCAATCATCATCATTTACCCTATCACAGTGCACTTCTGGACATAGGCCTCTCCCAAAGTGTGCCTCAGTACTCATATAAAAAAGAAAAATTGGAAAATAGGCTAAACAAAGCTATTCACGAGTAAAACTAGTACTCTTTCAAGACCTCGAACAAAACTACATACACGTGTACATTACATACACGTGTAAGTGGTGTTTGAACTCATAACCTTCTCGTTCGCAAGTTCAACACTTCAGCTATGACGCTATCATCGCTTCTATTACGACTAATAAGTTGTACTGCCAACCCTTATTTAGCATCGGCGTGAACATCCTACAAGAATTATATTTGTAGATAGATAAATGATTCTTTATTGTACCTACACCAATAGATTTATAGTATGACTAGTAGCTAGCATGTATACAGTTTAATGTACATTGTAGAAGGATTGATGGATGTATGCTTGTCACTCTTTCACGCAAAAATGACTAAGTAAATCTGTATAAAATTTGACACAGAGATAGATAGTTTGAGACGCATTTAAGCTACTTTTGGCAGATATTGGTTGCTGAAAAGGCGAGAACGGAATCATTATTACACGCGGGTGGAGCCATAGGTAATAGCTAGTATAATATTAGCCTTTTTACATTAGAACAATGTGGCTGGTTCTAAGAAAATATCAAACTCGTAAGTATTATTTTGCTATTTTTAGATGACCGTCATGTCTAGATGTTTAATCGACTATATTTTTTTAGTCTAATTTAGTGCTTGTCTGGATTTGGACGTGATAGTGCTACGTTATGATTTTAGTTGATATTTGTTTTAAATGTTCAAAAATGGATTCGTGTTCATTTATAATATGGAACATAAAAATTGTGAATGGTATGAAATTTGAAATTGGAAAGAGATTTTCAAATTACGAAGATATCGCTTAATTCTTTTAATTGGGTAAGTAAATAGTAATTCATTTTTGATATTACAGTGGTTATTCATGGCTGTTTATTAAAAACATTCGATAAAGCAGAAAAAAAAGAAAACAATCGTTCGCAATTTAAAATTCGTTCGCGCCGAAACTCGGGCGCCGTTTGCTAACCGAAGCTGTGAGCTCAGACTCGACAGCCTCTGCTACTGAAGTGTATGCGAACAGATCCTTTTAGCAAAATTAGTCAGAGTTCCCGAAAAACACGGCCAACGACCCCTCGGGCAACACCTAAGTATTTTAGTGTCTAAAAAAATTGCTGTGTTTACATAACACTCTGAATTTTTTAAATAAACTTCACACTAAAGGGCTTCGAACGCGCACAGACAAAAATTTCGTGTGTTGCGCTTGTCTGTGTGCCTCACACATGAACACCATATAAAAATGCTCAATCGGTACATGTCGCACCACTACAATGAAGGGACGACGTAAGTCGCATACAAGTGCATAATTCGGCCGAGATGCAAAAAAAAATATTTGGCAATGCGGCCCCTACGCGCCCGCCAGTCGCCCGCCCGCCAGGGTTAGGTTAGGTTAGATTTTTTGGCTCAAAACGCTCGTTGGTAATTTTTGGAAAAGAATTTTTGTGTCTACATCACTAGGAAAAGGCGTGCTTCCTGCAACTTATAGCTGTCAGTACGTCGCGATTTTTTGAATAAAGTACTCGGAGCGCGACCATCCGCTCCAATTCGAATCTTGTTTGAATTTTGTAGTTAGTTTTTAATAGATAAATAGATGTATTATATTAGTTGATGCGAGCGTTTAGATCCAGAATACCGGGGCGGAAGGGCGCAGTTCTAATTCGCACTTATTTTCCAGAAGTCACCGAGGATGGCTAAATTATTTTTTTAAATAAATACCAAGATTTTTCATCGATTACAAAGACTGTAGTGCCTAGTGTCGTGTTGTGTTATTTTTCTATAATTTAGAATTTTTATTATTTTCAATTTTTTATTGGACTTTTTCGTGTTTCCGCTTTTTGTTTATTGGGTAAGTTTTTTTTTATTTTTACCATGATTTGATTTTTTTAAAGTTTTTATTCGAACTTGTTTTTATTTTCTTTACTTATATCCGACTTCCACAACTGTATTCTATTTTGAATACAAATATTTTATGTTTTATAAATAAAAACACAAAGGAACTATCCATAATGTTGTTGTGTTCACCACGTATCACTAAACTGCTCGTTCGAATTTACAAAAACACTAGTGAACTGGTTCAAACATATATTTATCTAATAAACCGGGATAAGTCCCTAGACAAAGTCACAAGGACACGTCGTGTGTGACGTCAGCAGTACTAGGCACTGGCGAGAAAGTCGGCCATCTTGATTATGTGTTCTTTTTTTGAAGCCTACGAAGTGCGCGGGCGCGGGCCCGCCATATTGTGTATGTTTGAAATTTGAATTTACAGTGAATTTATTATTTAATTACACATTAAAATTATATGAAATTTTAATAACACATTACTTTGAACCAGAAAAAAAGGAAATTTGTTATATTTTACATTGTTACTTCATTGGATAGCGATTTTAACATGATTAACTTCATATTCTGCAAATTTGAAACAAAATTATGTTATCGGATTCTATTGGTACGTGGTTGATACATGATATTATTATTTACACTAATACCATCGCTTTGGTTACTTTAAGCAGCCAGTCCGTTAAAATAGCTTTATTTCAATATGCGATATTTGCATAAACTTCTGAAAATTAATTGTGCTTTTTGCAGATTTAAATTTAAATTTGAATTAAATGCAAATATAATTATGACATGTCAAAATAATATACCTAATGAGTAAAAATTGAGAAATTATTACGTATAAAATAATTAGGTCCTATAAATGTCTATAAATCTTACTATTTTTCCAAAAATAAAATATTTCTGTTACCTCAGCCTTCTAGAGCAGACATTTAATGTCCTCGCATTCAAAGGAAATATATCGCATTATTAATAAAAGGATGTAGATTGTAAGTCATCATCACTATCACCATCATCATCACTACATATTATAAAACAAAGTCGCTGTCGCTGTCTGTCCGTCCCTATGTATGCTTAAATCTTCATATCTACGCAACGGATTTTGAAGCGGTTTACTTTAATAGATAGAGTGATTCAAGAGGAAGGTTTATATGTATAATACATGCATAATATTGTAGAGAAACACTGATAAATTAAGAGATAATATCACGCGGGCGGAAAAATGGCGGTACGAAGCTCGCCGGGTCAGCTAGTATATAATAAAATCGATAAACCGCTTGTCCATAAAGCTTGTATTTCTCGTCCTCCCTAACTCAAACAAGTTCTACAGCATTATTGCGTTCTTCCTTATAAAATAAAAGTATAAAGTATTGGTTATGAAATGTCTGTTCAATACTTTGTCTTCTTTTCTTTACAATTACACTATTTAAAATTTACATTTACACTATTTACAATTACATTAACATTTTCGATTTCAAATGTTACAAGTTTGAGCAATTTGTAACATTTAAATTCTCGTAAGTTTTTTTAGGAAATCTTTGTACACATTGATATCAATATTAATTCAATTACAATCATTTAAAAGTCTAAAAAATATATTGGAATTATTTCTGAATTTAATAGTACATTATGGTACAAGTGGGCAAAGTTGGTGATTACCGCCGAGGCGCCATTGAGACCCGAGCTACCAGGCGAGGGTCTTAAGTGAGCCGAGGACGGTAATCATCATACTCACGCGTGCCATACGACGTTTTACAACACACTTGCGAATAAAATAATACTACAAATACTAAATAAACAATACTACAAATTAATTCGTTTTCCTATGCGCGCGCATTTAACAATGGCGGTCGGCCATATTTAAAAAAAAATGAGGTTTGAATTTAACTTTTTTTTACTCTGTTTTTTTTTCTGTACTTAGAGAAAAAATAAGTTAAATTTGAGTGAAAATTTTGTTTATTATACAAGTATTACAAGTTGAAATTATTTATTTAAATACGAAAATGCATCAAATGAACATACAATAGGCATATTAATTTATTCGTGCTATTAAACACGTTCTTTTTTGTATCGAAACTTTTTTAAAAACATAGAAACTTAACTTATAAAATTTAAAAAATAATCTATAACTCACTTGTGAATAATAGCAATGAAAAAGTCACAGTTTGATAATAGGTGTCATTACGTGCCTATTTGCGGTGAAATAATAGCACTTTTATGAGCAGGTGTGTTGTAAAATATATTTCGATTCTTTTATTTGAATTTATAAAAATGAGTTATAAGTTCCTGAAATTTAAATTTGGAAATTAAGTTTCCAATTTCAAATTGTAATAAAAATCACAAGAGCATGTCTCATTATTTGAATAATCCTGTTAAACTTAATTTCAAAGAAGTAGCATTTTCTCCGTTCTGTATTTGAATTTAAACACAATACTACAAAGCTAAAAATACGAACAAAATAAAATAGGTAAGATCAAAGTAAAAAAAAATTCTACAATTAGCAAAATGGTCTGTTTCCTGTAAATTATGTAGGTATGTATGAAATTTTTAACGGCATAAATATTTAATCTTGCACTTCCTACATTATAAAATAATACTAAATTTTGATTACCTAAATATCAATCGACTATTATTATTATATTTTAGGAATATTGGTTGCAGCATTTTTATTCCAATTTCTATAAATGCACGAAATTTGAATTTGATTATTGCGTATGATTAAAAAATGGCGTGAATTTTTGTTGTGTGACTCTTTCCCCTTGACTGTTAAACAATTAGATGACGAGATATGGGATCTTGTCATATAATAGGGGTGAGCCTGTTGCCGTTAAGCAGGCACTTTGTCATGGGCTGAGAACAGCCCTATCCCTTTATTCATTTCCTTTTACTACTCTTTCTTTTTTAAAATTTCTCCTTTTTTTTACTGTCCGCATTTCTATTTGATGTGATGCGGTGTTTAAAATTTCCAGGTAGTGATACTTCTTCTAGGTGTAAGCAATTACAGACCTCTTTAACTACACACTATTTTGTGGTTTTGTTCACTTTACATTGGTCTGGGTGCCTCAGAGAGCACGTTAAGCCGTCAGTCCCGGTTTTCATACGAACATCTATGGCAGTCGTTATGGGTAGTTGCAGCCCTAAAAAAAGTCCAGCTGCAATGCTTCGATGTCGCCTTAATTGGGTTATAGAGGTCAGATGGCAGTCGCTTCACGGAATTAGACTGGTAAAGCGGACCTCAGACGCCGAGCTGAAAGCTTCTTCGACTGGAATTTACTCTCTCTGTTCTCTGAATCTGGGTTTTATTTTTTTTGCGCGGAACCCTAATAATTTCTCTAATAAAAAAGTATTTTAAGTTAAGCTCTATTACATCAGCTAGATACAGTAAAAATCCTAACAAAATAGGCCCAGCAGTTTTGGAGATTAACCGTTACAAGAAGACAGCAAAATTTTGTTTACTTGTATTAGATTTATAGTAACAGTAGCGTTTCAATGATATATTATACACATAAATTTACAATTAAATTAGTTATTATATATTACCTTGATGAACTTTTTTTGCACATAGGATCAATGGGTATCTTTCACAATTTGGTTTCATCACTGTTTAATTTCTTGGAATTGTCTATTTTTCGGACTAACTTGACTATAAATCAAAACAAAAAATATTTCTTTATTACTTTTTTATTTATATTTTTTTTATTAGAAAAAAAATATAATTTTCTTATTTTTAAAACCCTTGTTCTTAATTCTTTATTGCACACTGATAACATTACAGTAAAAATTATAACTATCAATTCCAAAGACCATTTATTATTTACAAATTTCAATATATTTTCCAATATTTGATATGCTAAAAACTTAGTCGAAACGCTAACAGTTCATGAATCATAAGTATTATCACACCACTGCCTAACCCTTTAGCGATATAAAGGCATGAGTATATAACAATCAGCCCAAGAAACCATGACCTAACATCACATCATTCTAAAAACAACATGGTGGCTACAACGACCGGCTCTGTGTCAACTAACTTTAGTTTTTCAAACGACATTCACCATGCTCGCTTGCCTAAAACTATTCTATTATGTTGTGAGTTTGTGTGTGTATGCGACTATTTTAGTGAGCGCGTGTGTAAATGTGATTGCGTGTGTGTGTGCGTATCGTTGTTGAATGATAGTGATTAAAAATGTAAACAATTAATAACTATTTATTCTTATTGATTGTTTGTTACTACATTATACTAACGTCTGTAAATCCCCGAAGTGGTAGGCAGAGGTGTAATATCACCCACATTTTGCCAACTATAATTTTCAGTCCCACGTAATAGGGGGCGAGCCTATTGCCGTCAAGTGGGCACATAGTCATGGGCTGTATGTTTACTGTCGGATGGAGTTTTTATATAAAAACTAGCGTTCCGCCCGCGGCTCCGCCCGCGTGCATCTCGGTTAACGCGACTTTTGCTCATATCTCCGGTTCTACTCAACCGATTGCGATCAAACAAACGTAAGATTTTAAGTCTGAGCAAGCCCTTCTTAACAAAAAAAACCGCATCAAAACCCGTCCAGTGGTTTTTGCGTCCATCGCGGACAAACAGACAAACAGACAGGAAATTCAAAAAAAATATTTTCGTGTTCAGTATCGTTAACATAACATAACCCAAGTATTTTTTTTTTAAATCTCCAATGTACAGACACGACCACTTTACAATTATATAATAGTATAGATATTAAAAGACCCATCAATATTGTTTATTGCTCGGAACAACCTAAAATGTGCTCTATACGCGCAGTACGATATCTTTTGAGGACAGCACGAGGTGCTACTGCGGTGGACGAACCAAAATTCACGAAGCATAGATTTATTACTAAACAATGCGCGGGCGCCAAAGCCTCGTTTGTTTCGCGATTGAGTTTCCGAACCAAACAGAGCATAGTATAAGTCTTTTGTGTCTAGTTTGCAATAAGTACATTGTGAAGAAACCCCTTGATTGAACCCTACGGACCCCCGCACTCACTGAATGACAACGCACTTGACACAATCGCTCACAAGTATCTATAAATATATAAAACCAAGGACAAACGACCTAACATACTCTAGAAATAAAGCTGGCTATTCATCGGCGATTAGTCGCAGTATAGCTTTTATGAATGCAGTCATTCATATAAAACTATTTCAATGGGTATATTTAAAGCTCGTGAATTTCTATATTGATTTAAATAGTAATGGGTGATGGTTTTATTCATTTGTTTTATGTTAGGTTTTGGGTATGGGTCTTTTGAGTAGCTGTATTGTCATGATATCAAGGCTTTTCAGTTATTGCTACAGTTTCATTATGTAAATGAAAAATAATTTACTGAGAGATTATGCACAGTTCTATATAAACACAAACTAAACATAGGTTGTACTATGGGTTCTAGAATGTGGAGATAAAAATGTTTTTAAATAGAAATACTTAAAGAAATTTTCGCACTGGACTTGAACGTGTAACATATGACTTAAAATATCCACTCTACCACTACCGCTATACTTACAGACACTTTCTACAGATGCATACCTAGATATATTCACACCTGTGACTCCGTGAAAGGGTAGGCATAGGTGTATTAACTTAACACCCATATTTCGCCAATGATAATTTTCCACGTAATAAAGAGTAAGCCTATTGCCGGCAAACGGGAACTTTATCTTTAATTCAAAGATTTTTTTTTTTATTACTCAGGAAAAAAAAGCACTTACAATTACTCACAAAGCGATAAAGACTTTAAAATCGTCGCGACAAGTCTATCGTTCATACAATTAATCTTTCATGAATGCCTTTTGAAGCAATAAGAAAATAAACTAACAGGTAATATAGGAAACAAAAGCCGCTCGCAAGAAACCAAGCTCACTTGTTGAATAGCCAATTTGTTCTGACCTCTGTCACTACACAAGAAGCCTTGAAATGCGATTCAAGTAATACTGGATATGTGTAAAAATTGCAACCTCGGTTTTCCATCTATGACACTGTGTACTACATCCAATTTAGTTTGACCTTTACTACCATAAAAGATTCAATAAAATATGAGTCAAGATGTATTGGTACTTGTACGATCGCAAGTACTTTATTCTGATAAAAAGTCTGTGTTTATTCACTACACCAGTTTATGAATGGCCTTGGACTTAATAGAAAAAGTATTGCTCGGTGTTTCAAAGTAAACTGGTAGTTCTGGACAGCGTAAAATGTGATCGGGTGACCAATTTTATTAGAACTTCTCTGGCATACAAGATATCTTCTATTGTGTACCTATAAATATTGGTTTATTATAGTTTTGCTTACACAGTGCATAGTGAAGTTTAGCATCGTTAAGCTTTAGATAGTGATAGAATAATAAACAGAATCATAAATAGTGATTTTTGATTTTGAGAATTCGAAATTTAAAAATTGTACAAATGGCACAAAAGAAGCGAAGCTATTATTCAAAATTTGAATTATAGAATACTATGTTTTTATTTTTCATAAATAGTTTCTTTTTTTTACAGTCTTTCCTACAGTCCCGGGTTTTTAAGCGGGGCGTGAAAAAACATCTAATGTGGCCGTCAAGCTGAGGGCCACCATTGTAACCATTGTTGGTCAACGTCAACCGAAAAGGTTCTGCCTCAGCATATAGCCTGACAGCTATCTAGACAGCTGTTAAATATTATAGCCTAAGCATCAAAAATAATATAAGGAGGCATTATTAACGCCAAAAATCGTCAACACTTTATTTATAAGAAGTTCAAAAAACGTATGAAAAAAAAAATACTACGAACTTTTTTTACTAGTATCACCACAAATTACCTTAGAAGATGAGAAGATACTGTAGTGTGACGCATTACAGGGTAAATAGGTATATTTAAAATGAATGGAGCCACAAATACACTGAAAAGTCTACCAAAATGTAACCCAGACAGTATTTTCCTTACTGACACATTTAGATTTTAATCTATTTTCAATAGAAAAACTGGCTAGACTGCCATGACCCCTGTATCAGATGTCTGCTTGTAAATTACGCAAAAACTATTCAATGAGTTTATTGTGATGCTAGACGTTCGAAGTGTATCTTCGGCCATCTTGGGCCAACCCGAATAGACCCGAAGTCGTTCGGCAATGTTCGTGAAGCCGATGACTCCCGAATTTTTTTTTTCTTTGAGTACTTTGATTTGAAAATTGCGTTCAGGAATTATTTTCTTACAGAGTAATGAAATAATAGTATACAGATAATTAAAAGATAATAATATAAAGCATCCAGTAACACCTGTGACACGTTGGGATTTTTTTCCCAAACAGTAAGAGCGGAAACACACGATGCGTTGCGGCGACGCACCGCAGAAATTTCGCCGCAGTAGCGGGCACACGAGCGGTGCGACGCCGCTGCGTTGTTATGACGCAGCGGCGCCGCGTGCGCCCCAGCTGCGTTGTACTTGGTTATACAGTCTGTTAATAAATCATAAGGGGCTGTCCATTAATCACGTGAGGCTCAACAGGGGCGGGGGGGTGTTCGGAAAAATCACGAAATATCACCAGGGGGTATATTGAGAAATCACGTGTATTTATTTTTGATCATGTAACATGTTGTATAACTCGTGTTATATAACACGTCCACATTATTTAACATTGTTTTATAACTTTGCAACATTGTACTAACTTCAGTGTCTACATTACTGAAACATGTTATATAACATTGTTATATAAGTGTTACATAACATTGTTATATAAGTGTTATATAACATTGTTATATAAGTGTTATATAACATTGTTATATAAGCTATATAATCAGTACGCACCTTTATGACTCGTGATTTTTGTCACGATTCTTAGTTTTCTAGCATTAAATAATAAATAAAAAAATACACGTGATTTTGGCTAGAGGGGGGGGGGGTTGTCTAAAACCTTACCACGTATCACCATGGGGGAGGGGAGTTAGAAAATTGCTAAAAAAACATCACGTGATTAATGCACAGCCCCTAAACAACTACGCGGCGGCGGCGGTGCGGCGCGCGCCGGAGCGGTGCCGCTCCGGCGTCGCAACGCATTCACCCCTCCCCGCCTCGTCTCGGTGGTTGCAAGTCCGGTGCGGCGACGCAGCGCATCGTGTGACATGCTACGGATATTTCTATGTAAAACGACGCAGCGACACCGCTCCGGCGTCGCGCCGCCGCCGCAACGCATCGTGTGTTTCCGCTCTAACAGTGTTACTCGTTTGGGTGTTATTGAATGGGAAAATATACCGATTAAACTTATTTACGTAATATAATAGTGAGTATTTCGTAAACTAACTAATGTAACTGTGGACTGTGACTTTACTCAGATGGATTTCAGCTCCAGTTTCGGCAAACTTTTCCAAGGATATTGTTTAAATTCTAGATTATAACGAATTTCAGCCAGATTTGTATGGATGTTTGAGTATGATTGAATAACAAAAATCCATACATCCTTACAAATATTTATTTAAGAACAAATGAAATTCGAAACTTAATATTACATTTTAAATAGTAATATAAGAAGAGGATTGGAAACCAGTTCTTCTTTATAAATACATATATTCACACTTAGAACTCCCCGATGGGGTAAGCAGAGGTGTATTAACACCCACATTTTGGAACCCGGGGTCCTCTCTCTTGCTCGTCATTTTACGTAGATTGGCTTATATATCTTTTAACGGGTGATTGCCGTGTGACCTCCAAACCCCGACCCAAAAGCCTGCTTCAGAACTTCATTCGTCAATGAACAGGTGTACCGGGTTGCTCTTGGGTGGCAGGCAGAATATTTTATTATTGTAACTTATATTATGTCTTCAATTAAAACTGCATTCATTGCACCCTTAAAGGGCTAAATGAACGTCAATAAACCTATCTATTGTGAATAACCTTCACATATAATTAATTTCATTGTCATTACAATGTTTTGTAGAATATATTACAATATGGCCGACCAATTATATTTTGGTTTCGTCACTAAAAAGTCATGTTATATTGCATTGTATGAAAATGAATTGCAGTTAGGTTTGTGTGTGGTGATGGTAGGTGGTATGTGTGTGTGTGAGTGTGTATGTGTGTGTTCGAATTTTAATTCTAAAGCTGCGTGCACACTGATGTGGCAGTAAAATCAAAGTGATAAATAGTCATAGCAGTGAGCAGAAAATGTGCTGTCCATAGGCCTCAGTAGGCACTTTCCATCAGGGAGGCCGCGTGCTTGTCTGCCAAAGTGTTATAAAAATAGACGATTTTACCCAAGAATAGTCGAAGAAGAGTCGGAATTTTATGGTTTCCATTTTGAGACTGAATCCAAATAACACTATTATACAATACAATACAAAATATGCGCCATATTGATAAAATTCACAATTTGTATAACCTTTAAAGTCCCTTTTAATTTTAGACATTTAAATTAATGCATATAAAGTCAAAAGTAAATGGCTTTTTGTAGAGTGAATGAAAAGTTATTCAATATGAATGAAAAAGTGTAATGTAATTTTAATATTTTCATTTAATTTTGTACCTTAAGATTATAGTAATTAAGTCAGTGCGTAGGTACAAAGCTTTACCATCATGAAAGAAAGTGTTGCGTAATTATAAATACCTACATTTTACTGGTCGTGGTAATGTCCTCATATTACAATAAAAGTATATAATTATTTACCTAACATGTATAACCTTTACCCCTATTTTGCAATTGATTCTCAAAGATGGCAACGACCATTGCTGAAAAAACGGTAAATTCCACTTACTAGTATTACTTACTAGTACTTACTAGTATTCATCTTAACTAAAGAGATTAAGACGAATACTAGTAATTCGATACCTAGCATTGGGTTGAAACCGAAAAATTGATTTGGAAACAAAATGGGAAAAGAATTGAATTTATAATAGTGGGTAGAAAACTTGATTATAGCTCGAGACATAAATTTTGGCCCTAAAATGTGCTCTATAGGCGCAGTACACGTTTCTTGGGAATCTTTTGAGGATAGCACGGGGTGCTACTGCGGTGGACGAGCTCAAATTCACCAAGCATAGATTATTATAAAACAATCCGCGCGTTAGGGTCTTATTGTCTCGCGATTTAGGTGCAAGATTCGTGTCCCGAGCTTAATCTCTAAGTTTTACCTATCTCTCATCCTAGCGTTAATTCCCAGTCGCATCCGAAGCTTTTGCAGCTCGGAGTCTGGGGTCCACTTTACCAGTCTTAACTACAGATTTGGCTAGACCTCGATATTTTTTCGTGAAGCGATTGCCCAATGATAACATTAGGCGATATCTAAGCTTTTGCAGCTACACCGTTGTTTTTGGATTTTTTAGGGCTCCCAACCCGTAACGACTGCCAAAGATGTTCTTATGGCAACCGGGACCGACGGCTTCACGTGCTCTCCGAGGCACGACCAGACCAATGCAAATACCCATATTTTATGAACACAAATATTTGCACTGAGCGGGGATCGAACCCGCACCTCCTGCGTATCGCACGCCACGGAGGCTGTCAAAGTTCTATCTATCTATCTAAGTAAAATCTAAGTTAAAAAAAGTGGATTGAAAACGAAAACACTGTAATACTTATTACCTTTATTATAAATGATTTTGTCAGCGGCTCCGCCTACGTGGATGTCGGTTATCGCGACCAAACATAGCCTGTCCTTTCTCAAGGTCTAATTTAGATTAGACCTTGAGAAAGGACATAGGCTATGTTTAGTATTAGGTAAACTTGGTATATATCAAGTATACCAAGTTTTATCAAAATCTGTTCAGTGGTTTAGGCGTGAAAGCGTCAGACAGACAGACAGACAGAGTTACTTTCGCATTTGGGTAATTTCACGATGCCTAATTTTTTGCTAATTTCGGTGGTATTTTTCAATCATAGGTTTTCCGATGAAAAAATTTAATGGAGTTCTTTTAGAATATCTAGAATACTGATGTGTTTAAAAGAACTCCATCAATTTTTTTTATCGGAAAACCTATGATTGAAAAATACCACCGAAATTAGCAAAAAATTAGGCATCGTGAAATTACACATTTATAATATTAGTATGGAGGTATGGATGAACTTCATTTTCTCAATTCAAAAACCGGCCGTTAGTGAATAATTACAAATGGCGGTGCAGTTGGTTGTACCGAAGGTGATCTCGCAGTACTGGTTCACCTCGGCCTTCGTCTTCACTTACGGAAACTGCCGTCTCTTCTAAAGCTACTATAAGACATCTTATTAAAAAAATAACGAGTATTTTCGTGTTACTTTTTTAAAATGCGAACTTTTTTACTACTCGTATATATATTACTAGCTGTTGCCCGCGGCTCTGCCCGCGTGGAATTCGGATTCCGGTCCAACTTTAATGTATGGAAATCTGCCCGATTTAAAGAAAGAAAGAAAGAAAGAAGAAAAATATATTTATTATTTATTTATTGACATTTATGCTCACTGCTCCGCTCCCTTTAGTAGTAGCGTGATTTTATATAGCCTATGTTACTCCCAGATAGCGTAGCTTTCTATAGGTGAAAGAATTATTGAAATCGGTACAGTAGTTCCGGAGCCTATTCATTACAAACATACAAACATACAAATAGGTACAAATCTTTCCTCTTTATAATATTAGTGTAGATACCATAGGTCACGGTGACCATTTTCCATCAGGTGGATCGTATACTTATCTGCCACCTAAGTGGTATTAAAAAATAATAATGCAGCTTCTGTAGCGTAGCGGTAGAGCTTTCGACTGCTACGCAGAGGGCTTCCGCATTCTAGATCTATGGGATCTACAAGCTAGTTAAGCTATGCGCACTTTGGATCTATTGATGTGTCACGAGGTATATTGATGTGTCTAATTTATTTATTTATTATACCTTATTATACGCAAAATTACAATATTTTGATACAGAAATTAAGAAAACAGGAGCAGTACAAAGGGCGGCCTTCTCGCTTTACGTAATTTCTGTCAGGTAACTTTATAAAAAACTTATAGAAAAAAAACAAATCATACCTAAACTTGTCCAGTTGTTTTCAAGTAATAAAGTAGTAAACTAATAAACGAACTGCCACATTTATAACATTAATAGGATTCTCACCTTTCCGTAAAAAACAAATAAGTGACACTCGTGACAAAACGGCAATAAAAATAAAAGTTCTACAAGGTTGTCTCAGTAAGAACGCGGTGCGCATGCGACGCTTTCGTAGCGACGATCGATACCACGTGCTGTATTTATTCCTAGGCTCGATATACATGCATACATATACTCACGCCTGTAAATCCCCGAAGAGGTAGGCAGAGCTATATTAACACCCACATTTTGTCAATTAAGATTTTCGATCCCACGTAATAGGGAGCGAGCCTATTGCCGTCTAGCGGGTACATGGTCATGGACTGTATGTTTACTGTCGGATGGAGAACAGCCCTATACCTTAGTCGCCTTTTACGACACCCATAGGAAGAGATGGGGTGTCCCAATTCCACTCGATATATAATTATTTATCTATACTATTATAAAATTGTAAAGTGGTCGTGTCTGTACATTGGAGATATTTAAAAAAAAATACTTGGGTTATGTTATGTTAACGATACTGAACACGACAATATTTTTTTTGAATTTCCTGTCTGTTTGTCTGTTTATCTGTTTGTCTGTTTGTCCGCGATGGACGCAAAAACTACTGGACGGATTTTGATGCGGTTTTTTTTGTTAGAAAGAGCTTACTCAGACTTAAAATCTTACGTTTGTTTGATTGCAATCGGTTGAGTAGAACCGAAGATATGAGCAAAGGTCGCGTTAACCGAGATGCACGCGGGCGGAGCCGCGGGCGGAAGGCTAGTGTTGAATAAAATTAAATGAATGAAATTGCAACTGTTTATTACTAAAGGGGTAAGCAAAAGTGTATTAATTATTTCACTGAATACAGTTTTAGTTTTCACATCTCTACGTGTACTTACTTTGATGATTGTCTTAAACGACAAATCATCATTCTCACTCAATGCACGCTTTTTACCCAACTGCCGAAGGAAGAAGGGTAATGTTTTTAATTGTGTAATGCTGAGTACACATGTTTTGGAACTTAATCTGGAACCGAACCTTGAAATGATATCTTGTAAAATTTTGATTGTTTTCTGTTTTATATGCCAAATTAATAAATTGTGATATATAGAGTTTTTTTTATATAGGACACTTCAATTTGACTTCACCTTGCCTGATGGTAAGCTGAGAGAAAAGTCTTGGAAAGAGGGTCACCATTACAGACACGCACCATGCTACAATGGTGGCACTCAGCTTGACGGCCTCATCAGATGCTTTTTCACGCCCCGCTAAAAGGACCCGGGACTGTAGGAGGAGGGAAACACGTGAGCTGGTAAAGAATTCCAGGTCTTAATTGTGCGGCACAAGAAGGAGTCACCAAACCGCTTGGTTATTGATGGAATACTCTGCACCGTATGCGGGTGGCATCTAAGTCCTGCACGTGTTGTCCTGTATAGGAAAGGGGATGTCTATATAATTTCCATACACTCTCATGTTTAGGAGAGCGGTAATCGAATCTTTATTAGAACACAGATTTGATTACTGTTCACCACCATAACACACGTTACCAATCATCATTAGCCACAAATACCTTGGAAGATGACAGTTATTGCGGCGCTTGCACAATCACTGGAGAGATTTTGTGCTGTCAGTGAGAAAACCAAAGGCTTTGTCCTACTTATCGCTGACGGCACAGAATCTCTCTGTTCTTACATGGTCGACAGCACGAGTGTGACTCCCTGGTGTTGCACTCGCCCATAGGCCACGGTAACCTCTTACCATCAGGAGGGCCGTTTCATGTCTGTGGCCTTTGTAGTGTAAAAAAAATCACGGTCGCGTCACCACCATACGAGTCATCAATATCTCTTATAACATTCACAAAAGATGACCTACATCACAGCATCCGTTACTGTTAGCACCTCCAATATTAACTGTACAGTCGGCATAAAAGTACGACTTAAAAGATGCATCGTAAACTCATTACTCAAGTTCGGCTGCACTCGGCCAAGCTCGGCTATAAAAGCAACATGTCTGACCAAGGCTGTCTCGATGAGTAAGCGCATGCGCAGGCGCAGGCCGGCTGCGCGCGGGCAGCTTTCCTCGTCCCTTTGTAATTATGTATACAACTATTAGACTTGTTGTTGGATTTTATTGGGATCAGTATTAGTTTTATTATAATTATAAACTGGCTGTTGCTCGCGGCTCCGCCCGCATGGAATTCTGATCCCTTTCATCGCTGATATGTAGCCTACTAGCTTTTGCCCGCGGCTCCGCACGCGTGGATGTCGGTTATCGCGACCAACAAATACCAAATTTCATCCAAATCGGTTCAGTGGTTTAGGCGTGAAAGCGTAACAGACAGACAGACAGAGTTATTTTCGCATTTATAATATTAGCATGGATGGATATGGATGTGTTATTCTGATGTATAAGCTATATTATTGTAAAGTTTCATTAAAATATATTTAATAGTTTTTACGTGAAAGTGTAACAAACATCCTCACATACATGCATCCTCACATACTTACAAAAGTAAAATTTTGAAGTATTTATTATGCTAGCTATTCAAATCTTCGCCCTAAGACGGATGTATATGAGCATTTGGATCTACTTCGTGCGGGCCTCGGTAGCTTAGTGGTCAGAGCATTTCCTCTGTAAGAGAAAGACCGCGGGTTCGAGTCCCGCCCGAGGACGATTCTCTTTTCTCTTCCTTATTCAATTTGAACTATAACTTTAGTTTTTCTCGCATTTACTTTCTAATAGTAATTTCACTCCAGCCTACGTGGCGTAGCGGTAGTGAACGCGGCCGCTACGCAGGAGGCGCGGGTTCGATCCCCGCTCAGTGCAAATATTTGTGTGCATTAAATATGGGTATTTGCATTGGTCTGGTCGTGCCTCGGAGAGCACGTTAAGCCGTCGGTCCCGGTTGCCATGAGAACATCTATGGCAGTCGTTACGGGTAGTTGGTGCCCTAAAAAGTCCAAAAACAATGGTCTAGCTGCAAAGCTTCGATATCGCCTAATGTTAACATTGGGTTGTGGAGGTCAGATGACAATCGCTTCACGGAAAATATCGAGGTCTAGCCAAATCCGTGGTTAAGACTGGTAAAAGCGGACCCCAGACTTCGAGCTGAAAGCTTCGGATGCGACTGGGAAATAACGCTAAGAGGAAGAAGTAATTTCACTATATTATATCAATATTATCCATCTTTTCCACGAATTCAACCCTTTATTAGCACCTAATGACGTCACAACTAACCCTTGTCCAAACACGTCATTGAAAAGGAATTCAACCCTAAAATTAGGGGACAAACTATTTGGTTAGGAAAATTAAAGCGACATATGGGATGCTCGGTTTTGGCCAATTCCGAGTAGTAATTAGAAGTGATTAAGGTAATTACCGTTTTTAGTTTTTTGTAATGTATATGACACACGTATAATCACGCGTGTTATCGTAGTAGGGTTAGGTAGAGGTGTGTTGTAAACTTGCAATATCACCAGCAGTTTTTGGTCCTAAAAAGCCTATTGCTGTACTTTCTAGTCTTTGCAGCGCTTGTAGTTCAAGTAAGTTTATTCTACTGAGAACTCCCTGCGGTGGTTTTCCCAAGCGACTACAATATGGGGTTCTTCAAGAAGGGCATTAGAAGGTTTCTTCAGGGTCGACAGCGTGATGTGACGCCCCTGGTGTTGCATACGTCCATAGGCCACGGTGACCGCTTCCCATCAGGTGGGCCGTGTGCTTGTCTGCCACCTAAGTGGTATAAAAAAAAACCAATCTCATGAAACTTGAGATTAAAAACTCTCCCCGACATTACCATTAAATTGAATATCGATTACGATTCGACCACAATTTTATTTTAAATTCGATCACAAATAGAAATCATGACGTCTTTCGACATTATATTGACATGTCTGCTCGTTTTGTAACTTTTCATCCGGAACAGCTTCCTATCTTTATCTGTGGTATATTTAGCTCAGATCTCACGTATGGCTGTATTAATAGCTGAATACGATACGTGCCCTGTCAGGCACACACGTCATGACGGGGTTGTTGACGTCACTCATTGAGCGGGACTAGTCCTGATGCTGTGGACTTGGGACGAATTTATATTTTGACTAGCTCCGATTTCGCCCGTATCACTTCTTTAAGTCATAATATAGTTGTTAATTTTCAAATAACGTAGTGTATTTGATGCTTTGCCACGGGTTTGATTACCGCTCATTGCAAATATTAGTTGGCTAATATGTCATTTAGTTATAATATCCTTCTCATTTCGTGGGTGTTATAGAAAGCAAGGGATAGGGCTGTTCTTCATACGACAGTAAATATACAGTTGATGACGAAATTCGCGCTTGACGGCAATAAGCTCGCCCATTATTACATGGGACCGAAAATCATAGTTGACGAAATGTGGGTGTTAATACACCTCTGCCTACCCCTTCGACGATATACACGCGTGATTATGCAAGGATCAAAAGCTGTAAGACTCTAAAAGAAAGAACAAAATAAAATTCGTAGCCTAGATACAACGTAGATTCGCTACGGCGTAGAGGTCTACAGTTTTCGTAGCATAGACGTGGGCTACGTGCTACGCAATCCATTCATACTGAACCGATGTTTTTTTTTTAAGCTGAAATAGAATTTTATACGTCATAGTGTAAAAACGGCAACATGTTGAAATTGAATGGAGGGTAACTTTGTAGGTACGTTTTTAAAAAAAAGTTAAAACATTTCTTATTATTCTGTTATTTATCTGAAGGGGTAAGCAGAAAAGGTAGTATCTTATCAAACATCACGGTCTACTTATCAGGAACTTCATGGTTCCTTATAAAGAGCAGTCAATAAGTCATGGCAGAGCTGTTTGATCGCATAAAAGCCAAAATAAACGAATCAATAAGAATATAAATATTTTTTTTTAGTGTAACTACCTATTAATAAAGGCCGGCACAATTCTTAAGAAGCAAGGAACAGCTGGCTTTATTTTTTACACTGCTCACGTCTATATAACTTCACCTCGCCTGATGGTAAACTGAAGGTATATTACCAGGAACCATTTGCAAATTCTAAAACAAGATTTTTTTCTCAATAGTTAGTTACCACAAAGTATAAAATGTTGAAATAAATGAATAATTTAGAAAGTGCGACCCATCGCTGAGACATTGCTAAACAGTGATCACTTGCGTGATACATGATAATGATATAGTGATGTAACTATGGGAAACTAAGTATCACCACTATATAGTTAACTAACTATTGCCTACAGCTTTACTTGTTTCGAATACTGTGGCCTTACCATGAGCTCTTAAAACAGGTCAATATTGAACTGCTGTCATTCCACCAACTGCAAATGTCACTTTGTAATCTAATATATAAAATTCTTCTGTCACGGGGTGCGTAATCGAACTCCTCCGAAACGGCTTGACCGATTTTGATGAAATTTTTTGTGCTTATCCGGTATCTATGAGAATCGGCCAACATATATTTTTCATCCCCCTAAGTGATAAGGGTGCAGCGGGAACGGGATTTGAATACCACGCGGGCCGAAAATATGGCGGTACGAAGTTCGCCGGGGCAGCTAGTCTAATATATAAAAATAAGTCGGGTTTTCCTTCCTGACGCTATAACTAACGGCTAAACCGATTTGGCTCATTTTAGTCTTGAAATATTCCTGGGTGTCCAGGGAAGGTTTATAGGTGCAGCGGGAACGGGAAAAATATGGCGGTACGAAGTTCGCCGGGACAGCTAGTGTCATATAAATATATAGGATTACAAAGTGACATTTGCAGTTGGTAGAATGAGAGCAGTTCAATTATTTGACCTGTTTTAAGAGCTCACAGTAAGGGCCCTGGTTTCGTACCCGGAGAAATAAGAATAGTGCCATTAACCGATACTTACAAAACGTCAAACGTGGAAAGACATACCACTTCACAACTCGACTAGGTATTGCTCGCAGTTTCACTTTAGATAATAGCTTATAGCAAATATAAGCACAATAACGTAGAGGCAAAGTTTACAAAAGTGCCAAAGTACAGTCAGTCCCAGATCGATATTGAACTGTGAGGTCTCATAGTGTGCTCGAGCGCATAGGGCTGGTAAAATAATTCACAAACATCACGGAGCAGTATCTAACGCAGTGCGTTCCCTCATCGAAGTATTACTTAAGTGTTATCAATGAATAAAAAGGCTTGCCAAGACGAACGCACTGAGAATTTGTCGTTCTTTGCACAGTTTTGGTAGTACGCATAGCGAAGTATTGTTTGTGAATACGGGTGTCAGTTTCAGGTCTATATTGATGAACAAAGTGATTTAAATTATATTATCGTCCGAACTAAATGTGTATCAAAACAATCAGTCAACAGGAAGGGGGGAATTCTCGGTATTAATATGTAGTCAAGCAAGGTAGATCTGATGCTGACTGTACTAAGGCATTACTATAATATTGTTTTGAGTTTCCGATATTTCAGCGGTGTTGCAAGCAGTAGTGTCCATACGCGTAGCAATAGAACTCGAAAGAGGGTAGATCGATATATTTACTCCTAAAAACTTTTTCTCCGTTTACCGCCAGTAGTCCAATGAGCAGTTTTCTAGTAGGTATTTATAGCGTTCCTAAAGACGCGCTTCTTTTGGTAAGAAGAGTGTGGTGTCACATCTAGTGTTCCCTAATTTATGGAAAAAATATTCTTCGGTTTGTAATGATTTACTTTACATAAATATTTTGTCATTTTTTCTGATAAAATTATTTTAAATATAGTATTATTATTTTAAATTACAGACAGTGACGCGAAAAGAATTAAGCGTTTTATTATATTTTATCTACCATAATATGGGTAAATGAAATTAAACCTTGGCAACATCGCAAATTCATGAAAAAATACTACAAAGAAACCACAGAGTCGGTACATTAAAATTACCAAAAGCTATGCTAGCGCCATCTTCTGATGACTTAAAAACCAACTGATTATTATACCTACTGAAAAACTACTCATTCCTCCGTGATGCGTACAACAGCGCCGAAATATCGGGTTCTCACAACAATATATGGTAAATATCCCTATAACTCTGATACCATGAACCATGATAGTTTTAATACCTATATTGTATTAAGAAATGTTAATCTGATTTCCTAAAAAGTACACCAACAGTTTGTATGCAAATAATTTCACGGAACGAGCAAATTGTGGGCACAGACCGTGACGGCTGTCTGCCCTTCATACGTCGCCGCGCCGTGAAGATGGCTTATAATGCGTGCATAATCTGGGGAAGGATTAGAGTTGAACGAATTTCTACGTTCATTCCAAGCTTTATTTCATAGTAATCGACATATATCTTGAGCACTAGTCGGAAGAGAAACGAGGCTTTGGCGTGTATTGGTTTGATATAAATTATGATTGGTGGATTTGACCTCTTCCGCCGTAGCACCCCATGCTATCCTCAAAATCTGATATTAAATCAATAGATACATGCATGCTGAAAGACTTTTTTTAATACTACTTGGGTTGCAGACAAGCACACGGCCTACTTGATGGAAAGTGATTACCGTGGCCTATGGACAAGTGCAACACCAGAGGAGACACCCTGTAAGAACAGAGAGATTCTGTGCCTTCAGCGCAGAAGACAAGCAGGAAAAGCCTTTGGTCTTCCCACTGAGAGCACAAAACCTCTCCAGTGATCTCTGGCTACCCTACTCCCTGCTGGTTATTATAACCAAGGTAGGGCGGAGGAACATCCCCTGTGGGACTGTTCAATTGGGACGGAAAATAGTGTAGAAGATATTCTACACTAGACACACAAAACTATAGAAATATAATTCAAATTATTTAAATATTTGCACACCATAATAGTAGGACCTAAATAGGTACCTATAAGACCTATACCTTATTTCCCTACATTCAGGTAAATAAATTATTTCGTTTCATTCCTCTCAAAAAAATCATACTGCGCAAAAAAAAAAGTAGAATACATTTTTGTGACGTGAATAGGTTCAAGATAATATGCAGGTAACCTAAGTTATCCACTTAAGAAAAGGTTTAAAACATTAACTTTTTGTATGTATATAAGACTAGAACAAAAATTGTGTCCCTAGTAAAATGAATATTAAATTTTGATTGACGCAGAAATGAGATAAATTCTTCTTTCTAAGCTCCGTAGAAACCATAAAAGTAAACTGTGCCCAACAAATTGGCGGTGTACGTATTTCTCAGAAATAAAGATAAAAACTTATTCTATCGTCAGATATTAAATTTCCATTTAAATAAACATTTTTTAACGAACGAGCACCGAAAATCTCGTTACCGGCTCTCTAATTATGTCGAAATAATACGTGGAAATCCACCATTGTTGTCCAAAAAAAAATGTTTTTGTCAAAAAACGGACGCCATTAAACAATTCCCGCGCAATGATGCCAAGATGGCGGGCCTATTTAGATCGAGCCTTCTATTGGAGCGCTATTTAAAAATGGAATGCACTGTCCTTGGCTGGCGAAGTTCGTTGCCCTTCCGATGCATTTTGGCGGTTTCTCTTCAATTTAAAAACGTTCTAAGTTCCTTTGTAGCTATTGATCGAATTTCAACTGTATTACTTGTGAATAAAGTAGGTGTTTAGTACGTTGGCCGTTAATATAATGTAGCAGCCGCTCGTTTCGATAAGTCCAAACGAATTTAAGCTCTTTGGCTTCGATTTAAGGTTGGTATTCAACTTTAGTGTAGTAAATTATCTCTTGAATGTCGGTTGATTTAGTTTAATCTTTATTTATGTGGTGATAAGGTATAAAATACTTTGGTAATGCTAATTGACGGATGGAGTGCTTCAAAGGTGACGCTAGGCTTGGCCGGTTGTATTTAAATTTCGTAAAATGATAATTAAAATAACTGCCGAAGTTTCTGGACGAAACAGTATGCTAATTTGTTGAAAAAATATTTTGAAAACGATATAAAACTGAAGGGAACAGTTTAAAAATCACAAATGGTGGATATTTGGCTTTTCAGTCAGTATTTTTTCCCGGAACGTGTTTTTTGTGAATTTAATTAACCAAAATCGAAGTTAATACAGTTTTCTAGAAAGTACGACACATAATATGCCTAATTGACGGCTATTAGCACGCGTCTTTACACAACACGAGGCGGAATATCAATGTTTAATACAACTCTGCATAATATACTTTGAGATATGGGTACGGGTACAAGTATGATTGTATTTAGCTGTTGGTAGCTTAGTGGGTAATAAATTGCCAATCAATCGAGAGATCCCGAGTTCAAATCCTTACCATTACATTACTGACGTATCTTAGCTGCAGGAGTTAGGGGGCGCATACATATTATACATAGAAACACCCAGACCAATGCAAATATTTATATTCATGTATACAAATATTTGCACTGAGCGGGGATCGAACCCGCGCCTCCTGCGTAGCGGCCGCGTTCACTACCGCTACGCCACAGAGGCTGTCGATATTGTAGTCACTCATTTCTATTTAAACTCAAATTGTATCGTACCTACATAAACTCTTGGGTAAAACTGGTTCAAATTGTGATATGTTCTAATTGAGTACCTGTAGGCTATGTCTTCACTCTTATATATAAAAATCAATTGCTGTTCGTTAGTCTCGCTAAAACTCGAGAAAAGCTGGACCGATTTGGCTTATTATAGTCTTGAAATATTCGTGGATGTCCAGGAAAGGTTTAAACGAGCTAAAAAAATATGGCGATACAAAGTTCGCCGGGTCAGCTAGTTCGTAATAAAAATTTGTTCAAAAAAATCAGTCTCATCTGTCAAATTAAATGTCAAAAACTAATACAATTTAAAAAAAAAAAAACATTGACATCGTAATCATTTTTGGCATTTGAGAGATCGAAAGTAGATCGAGACTGAATTAAGAACATCTTCTTATTATAATATGTTACATCCATAACCTTGAACCTACTTACACCACACCCTGTATACAAGAGTTCATACAAATCGTGACGCACAACGTTATATATTCCGGGTCTATGATCATTCCTGTTTGTATGTTGATGTGTGGGTATTGGATGCGTTACGAAAATAAACCAACGTTTTGCTACTGAAATTACTCACGTAGTGCAACGACTCGACTAGTGATGGGCACGAGTCGAGTACTTATATCGATACGATAAATAATAAATTTATTTTATTTTTGTAAAATTATTTTTCTACGTTTTTAGCTGATAAGTCCAATCTTGGTTTTTACACTTACGGTCAATAATATACGATAAGTAATAAATTTATTTTATTTTTGTAAAATTATTTTCCTATGCTTATAACTGATAAGTTCAGTCTTGGTTCACAAAAATTTCGTAAATTGTTGCTAGTAATTACACTTACCAGGTCAATAATAAATAATATTACTATGCCAACAACCCTCGGATAAGTGCTAGGAATAAATTGACAAAGTTTTATTGTATTCAGACAAACGGTATGGCAATTTATATAGAATACGATTAAAAAAATATTTATTAATATTAATTAAAAAATATTATATTATCTGTTTATATAATAATAATAATAATAATAATAATAAGGCCTCTGGTTATGTTCTTAAAGGTATTGTTGTAATTGATTTAAATTATGAAAAAAATATTTCCCTGTTAAGCAGAAAATCGAAATGATGAAGATGATGATGACTTGAAGTAAAATTCAAGATTCGATCTATTAAATTGACAGAAGGTGTATATTTATAATAGTTAAAGATCGACCAAAATAACTGAAGTATTCAGATATTATGGAAACGGTATCTAAAACTGCATTTACATAACAATAACAGTAGCTCCAGCTATCGATACGAAAACATACTGCAACTGTGACGTATTTGAATCGATTTACAGTACACCGACACTAGCGATAGGGTTGGGACAATCTATGCTGTATCGATATTTTCGGTAACATTTTACAATATTTTAAAAAGATGATAGTGTGTTTTTTACAGTATATCGGCTATCGGCATTGTTTATATTTATCTTGCATGTATTATTAAGGAGAAAAATGAAATAATTTACTGTCGGAAGTTTACTCGAATATCACTTATTAAAATAAAACCACTTTTCCATGATTTATTTGGTAGTATTTACATTTACCCTGGCGTTTCAGCTCCAGTTTATTTAAATGATGTTATTGTTGTGAAGAAAATGTAGCTTGCTCTTGAAGTCATAGAAGCTACTAGTCCAATGACGAGGAGCCCTTTAACCCGATTCCTGCCGGCTTGCTCTGCAAAGAGAAGCCATGATAGCATTCCAAGCAAAATTGCCACGGTCGTTCTATAAGAGGAAAGATTTTTTCCATCAGCTTCCATTTTTAAAATTATCACCCTTCACTAGTATACCTACTATTCCATAATGCTCCAAATATTCTCTAAAAATCATACTAAATACAATTTAATATTCAATTGTAAAGTACCCTGGCCTAGCATAAATCCAGAGATTTTATTTTCCACAGATGCACACATTTAGAATACAAAATTTTAGCCATACCCATAGAACGACTATACAGTAGCTATATGCAACACTGTGGGTTCATAAAACTATTGTTTTTGAAGATAACCCGTAGACGTTCTTTAAATTCATTAGTATTCAACCTCCGTGATCGATAATTCAACGGACGACAGATTTAAATATAATTTGTTTGGACATAGCAAGGTGTCCTGTGTGCTCAAGCTTCTAAGCAATCCATGCTTATACTATAAACGCGAAAGTAACTCTGCCTGTCTGTCTGTTACGCTTTCACGCCTAAACCACTGAACCAATTTTAATGAAATTTGGTATAGAGACAGATCAGACCTTGGGAAAGGCCATAGGTTTTATTTGGTCGCGATAGCCGATTAAATATCAGTTAAATACAGTTAGTTTAATACAGTTAATAAAGCTAGTTTAAATATCATCTTGTTTGGACATAGCAAGTTATCCTGTGTGCTCAAGCTTCTAAACAATAATGATGATAATATCTCATACATTTTTTTTTTATTGTAACAATTTAACACATTTAAAAAAAATTGTAAATAAAATAAATAAACTAAAAATAACAAAAATGAGGACTGCGTTTCGTCTGTTAGTTGGACTATTATACATAAAAGGTTTTTGTACAAAATAATTAAAAGTAAAGGAGTTACAGTATATTTTATCATAAATAACACGTCATCATATGTACCTACTTAATTGGGCTTGACTGACTAGCCCTGCATTATTTAAAGTACAACGAACCACCAAAATAAGTTATTCAGATGCATTGTTGTAGCCATTTTAGTAGGTTATTTACCCCAAAAACCAAATACCTATTTAAGTTTTCATGGAAATTTCCATCTTTAGTTCAATATTCTTCATTACAAATGCACATTTTAAATGAAAATGGTCTAATTTAGTAATTAAATACATTATTTTTAAATAATTCATTAAGCAATGAAAATTATACGGACCTATTTACATACAATTAGTGAGCTTGGGTTATGTGTGCCTCACTACAAAAATATTATAACCCCTTTAAGTTAAAACCCCTATGACAAGACATTCACCTAGTATAGTGGAAGTATATGCAGTTAGGTTGAGTTCTCGAGTTAAACTTGAGAAAAACAATTTTGGAGTATTATGAAAGTAGATATGAGTAGATATAACAATATCCTTAGAACAAGTGAACAAAGAATTAGTAGAAAAAATAAGGGTGTCCTATACATACCTTATAGGACACTACTACTGGTTTGGGAAATCGACCTATTGATGCTAATTCTGTTGTTACTAATGTTACATGACAGGACTAAACTAACTTTTAGAGATTTTTAGCTCATTTTAGTTAGTTTGTGTCACGACAGAATTAGCATCATTGTGTCATTTACTAGAAATTTTTAAAGTAAATTGTTGGACACGAAAATTTACTAAATATTACAACCAACCTTCTTTATATTACGAAGATATACAGTCTTATAAACAAGCAGCGACATTTTAGGAATTTTAATTAAACATGGTATGGGGACATCCGCTAGGGACTGTCCACGCAACACCAGTATTAAAGAAGAACAGAAATTATCGGTTAGGTATTGGTAGAATCTCTGAGATTTACACGCGTGAGTATTTATATATCAGTATGTAAAAATTAATTGCTCCAGAAGATAGTTTGCTTGCTATACTTAATGAAATATTTCGGTCTATAGGTTTGAGGGCTGTATAGATTAGTTTAGGAGAATCTATTGAAATCCAATGTTTTTTCCTCAATTACTACTAGACATTTATTATTATGGCAACCTTATATAAAAAACCTTATAGATAAAAAAAAAAATTAACGTAACTTAAAGTATAGTAAAGTAGCCCAACGAGCTATGGAGAGGTCTGTGCTCGGAGTCTCTCTGAGAGATCGAATCAGAAATGAGGATATCCGTAGAAGAACCAAGGTTACCGACATAGCCCAGCGGATTAGCAAGTTGAAATGGCAGTGGGCAGGGCACATAGCACGGAGGACTGATGACCGATGGGGTCGAAAAGTCCTCGAGTGGAGGCCACGTATCGGCAAGCGCAGCGTAGGACATCCACCCACAAGGTGGACAGACGACCTCAGTAAGGCCGCGGGAACGCGCTGGATGCGAGCCGCTTCCAACCGGTCCTATTGGAGATCTATAGGGGAGGCCTATGTCCAGCAGTGGACTTCCTATGGCTGAAATGATGATGATGATGATGAAAGTATGGTAAAAATAATTTTAGGTGGGGCCTGCACCATGCTCAAGCCTGTTTATCGATAGTTGTAGAATTTTTCAGAACTATCGATACAGCAACCATCGATGGCGCACTACCCATCACTAGTATTTCTAATTTCACGGTCGCGTTGCATGTGTTGTGCGCTAGTGTGCGTGACCTTGCGTTTCGGCGGTCGATCACCCCGCTGCAACCCTTGACTTTGTGGATTGCAGTGTCTTACTATGTATGTTAGCGTGCTATGTTTTATAATGCTTTCTGTTTTTTTTATATACTATTAAGGTAGCAATAAGGTAGCATATAAGCTCATGGTTTGGTGAGCGATATACTTTGCGGGTTAAGATACAGATGCGTCATTCGTAGTTCTTTACCTCAGATACATGGCTCGAGTCTACAATAGAAAGAAAGAAGAAGAAAGAAGAAAGAAAATACTGCCTGGAACACGGCATTAGGCTCACCCCCCATTTACGTGGGACCTAATACAATGATTGGTGAAATGTGGGTGTTAATTCACCTCTGCCTAACCCTCCGGGGATAAAGGCGTGATTGTATGTATGTATATATGTAATCCCAGTCACATCCTAAGCCTCGGAGTTTGCCTGAATTTCGATATTTTCCATGAAGCGACTGTCATCTGACCTCCACAACCCAATGGCGATATCAAAGCATTGCAGCTAGACTAGTTGTTGGACTTTTTACGGCTCCAACTCGACGTAGATGTTCATATGACTACCGGGACCACACAGCTTAAGGTGCTCTCCGAGGCACGACCAGACCAATGCAAATACCCATATTCATGCATGCAAATATTTGCACTGAGCGGGGATCAAGCCCACGTCCTGCGTAGCGGTCGCATTCACTACCATACACCATAGAGACAGTTTAAAATAGCCTGTTCCTAGTCAAAAGCATTTGAAACCAGCGGGTTTTCATGAAATATTTAATGCAAGCAAAGGAAACTCGTACAGTGGGTAAGGAATAAGTAAATAGTAGACTATTGTATCTGCCTACCCCTGCAGTTAAAAGCGTAATGTATATCATACCATTATTATCTTGTAAACTAAAGCCTTTTACAATCTATCCACCTGCATATGTTCAAGGTTGACTAGTAGATACTGCCTAAGGCGCTGAGAGCGCCCTTTGTGAGAACTATTATAGGTATAAACAAATATATGATTATTAGCACAACGTAGTATGTATTTAAGGCAGGTGGTAGACTGACGCGTGCCTTTTTAAACGGAAGGGGTAGCCCCCACAACCACCTGCTGAATGGTAAGTATTAAACGGATTTTCTTTCAAAGGCAGAACTTAGAATACTGCATGGTTCCCAACAGAGTAGAATATGGGTCACCCCATCGCTTCATATGCGGTGTCGAACAAGGCGACTAAGGGATGGGGCTGTTTAATATCAGACAGATATATACAGCCCGGATTCAGCCAGCATGGCTCTAGTCAACAAAATAGTGTCCGAAATACGGCAATAGGCTCATCTCCTATTACATGGGACCGAATACAATGATAGGTGAAATGTGGGTGTTAATTCACCAAGGGGATAAAGGTACAGTGCAATCAATTCGAGGTTTAGTCCCTCAAAAACTAACTTCAAAGATTCCGTTACATACAAACAATATACAACCAATAAAAGCGTATTAAATATAAAACTTTTTATCACCTGGCAATACTTAATAAGTCTTACACATGATATAAAGTGATGCCGCTATATTATCGGCAATAATGCCGATCATAAAATATCAATCGGCGATTGTTCGCCTCAGGTCTGCGCCGGCGCATCTCAGTCGGCGCAAGAGCACGCATGAGCTTAAAACACTCATATGGATGTATTAAACGTTCGCACATACTTGTTTATTTTTTATATCTTTTTGTTCTGTTGATCATGACGTCAAACTTGAGACAAGTTATAGGTAGGCAGGATATAAAACTAGACAGATGTTACATTACTTGCTTTGCTAGTCATCATGATCCAGGCGCGGTGGCAGCTTGAAGTTTTGGGGGGAGGGTCACTTCGGAAATTCTTTAAGAAATTTAACCCCTCCTCCCCTCGTACTGGGACTTTTCAATATGACGTACATGGTTTTTGGGGGGGGGGGTCATGTCCCCTGTGACCCTCCCCCCCCTCCTCGGACCGCGCCTGTCATGATCATGAGACTTTTACTTCAAACTCCTGAGCCTGCTCACTATTCAAATCGATCAACATAGAAAGCGGATACAGCTCAGGCGGGAATCGACCCCTTTTCTTTTATATTTCATTCAATCCGCTTACTATGTTTTCCTCCTTTTAGTAAGGCTCATACGGATTGTTAGGAACGACTGCCCTCTGTCCTCCCAAGCCCGAGACGAAAGCCTGCGTCAGTCTGTCAATCAGTAGGTGAGATTTATTATATTCCAGCTTGATTCCTATTGCTACAAATATTAATAATACGCAAGACTTAAATAAATAAATCTATAACATATTACATAGTAAGTATCATCTAGTCTAGATAGCTTATTATATGGGTTCTTGAATACTGTAAAATTTTTGAATTTGGAAATACATACATTTTGAACATACATACACCTAAATCACTACAAATAGACACATTCATGCACCCAAATATTTTCTCAACCCTAATTTAAAAATATAAGTAGTGAAATGTAGATAAATATTTTTTTCATTTTTTTCGACCCCTTAAAGTATATACAGGTGAGTAAGTGCATAAAAAATTAACTCATGCGAGAAATTACCCATAAAATATAGAACAACATCATTGAGCTATAAAATAATTATTTAATCCGTTCTAAAATAGACTCTTAAGTCCATTTCCTACATAAATTTACAATTTAAACACCTCACACGTACCATAAAACGCGTCAAAGCTACCCTTAACAACAAAAGGCCGACCTCAAACAACACTTAACAACATTAATAACTAATGAACAATCCCATCCCTAATTAAAACTAAACCAGAATCCACCATACGACGTTTACCGCCTCACCACATTCCGTCTGCAAACGCGTCTAGCCACTACCCATTATCAAAGACCTTCACACTCCTATTCAAATGCATCCCAGACGACTGAGACCCGCTTTAGTAAGGGGGGAGAGGTAGGTCTTGTTATGTTGGACGTCCCGTGTAGTATGTGTAGTGGTCCTGACCTAGAGGCGATAGTAACTGTCTCTAGGTCAAGGAAGGATAGACGCACACATGCATGCGCGTGTGTGTGTGTGTAGTGTGTAGTGTGTAGATGTGTGTGTGCGATAGTTCCGTATTTGAAATTGATCTGACAGTTTGCATAGAAACGATTTTAGTTTTGAATGTGTAGTGATGGGTATTAGTTGTGTTTTCTTATGTGTTTGGGTGAAGAAATTTTGGACTATGTTGTGTATCGTTAAAAAAACGATTTTGATAAATGTTTTTGGGCGTAAAAAATACAAGTCAGTATTTGATCGATCTTGACGTTTATGACATTCGTTGACGCCTGTCATATACGTCAAATCCCATACATTTGGCATTCTATTCCATCATACGCCGAGGAACAAATTGCCACTTGTCTATGGGGTCAGGTGTAAGTTTGGGGTGCTAACGAGACTGACGCTTGGACGATAGATAGATAGATAGATAGATAGATAATTCTTTATTGTACACAAATACATTAGCATTACAGTAAAACGGACAATATAAGACAATTATGTACAATCGGCGGCCTTATCGCTACAAGCGATCTCTTACAGGCAACCTTAGGATGGACATATTAAAAACACGGATGTTTGTATTTACTTTATATCCCATAGTGCACACGAAACACACACACACACACACACACACACAATCACGCCTTTATCCCCGGAGGGTTAGACAGAGGTGAATTAACACCCACATTTCACCAATCATTGTATTAGGTCCCACGAAAAATTACTATATAATTCGCTATAGTTAGGTTGCAGACGCGTAGTTGACGACAACCGGCTCATTATTACATAGACCAAAACATTCTTAAAATAGGGTATTAAATAATCGTCTACTAACTCCTTCTAAGATATACGCGTACATAAAAATAAAACCAAAAATTCTAAATCGAAAAACTCGAACCACACATAGATATATCTCGTCCATAAAATGTCTAAATCCAGTTTCCCGACCCTCTGCCCTTCGACTAGTCCCACAGTTCTTCAAGAGCCCTTAGCTTTTTATAAAACTACCGACCAATATCACAAGGGCCCTCATTGCTTGAAGCATGCCTTCGGACTTGTTCAACATTGAAGGCGTTTAGTTTTTTCCCGCGGGGCAGGGTGGTTCAAGATATAATGGTGGATGCAAGAGTATACTTTGTAAGCAATGGCCTTTAGCAAGTGGTTCTAAGACTGTTGCTATGCTGGCCTGGGGTGATTTTTGTTGAACATTATTCGTTCATCAAGATTGGTTATGTTTTTCAGTTGTAAATAGCAGAAAAAAAAATGTCTGTTATGAAAATATACTTAGTAACAAACGAAGCTAGCTTCAAGCTTGTAATATGGGTTTTAGATTTCGATAAATATACATAGGTATTTAGGTACATTTTTTTGTAAATAAATGAATTAAAGATCTGCGGGCCCCTATAACAAGATTTTAATAACCGCTTTTTCAGTCGTTTAAATTACTTACCTTATTTGAAAACCGTACCCACAAAAAGTGTTTCAATAAGAAAAAGATGGTTTGGGATCAATTGAGAATAGTAGACTACACAAAAATGAGATCAATTAAGAATATAATATAAATAAAGTGCCGTGGGATCAATAAGGAAGTAAAAGTGGGTTCAATTAAGAATTTTCGAATTCGGGGCAACTTTCGTGGGATCAATACGGAACAACACAAATAAATTAACACATAGCAAAGGAAATAGGTATACACCTTTTCATATAGAATTATATGTAAAGATACTATTCATTCTAGCGTTAATCCCAGTCGCATCCGAAGCTTTCACCTCGGAGTTTGGGATCCGTTTTATCAGTCTTACTGCGTGTTTGGCTGGATCAATGCGGATCAAAGCAAATAGACTATAGTACAATATTTGTACTGAGCGGGAATCGAGACCGCGACCACCAATGCTAGTAAAACGCTCTACCGCTACACCATAGAGGTCTTTGATAATACGAATAATTTCTTGTATACTACTAGAATACTAGTGCAGCATACATGAGGATGCACCAGCTTCTTCTTTTTTTGGTTGGTTTGGGCTTTTAGGAAAACGACTGCCTTCTGACCTCCCAATACCGAGAGGAAAACTTACGTCAGACTCTCATCCATCAGGTATATCTACTTGCAGGTGAGCTTGACTTGGGTCTGAGATCCTAGTATGGCCTCATACATTCATAAACCAACACCTAAAAGTACACATGAAATTGCGAACTCACTATCCGATTCAATTAAGCAACGGATTCTCATATATTTTTTAATCATCGCGCAGACAGATTACCAATACACAACACATAACGTATCATAGTACACATAACACAATGTGCACAAAAATTCTCATTTCTCATTATAAAATCCAATAACATACAAGTACACAACGTATACCGAATCGCCGCATTCAAAAAACGAATCGAAACACAATGAAGTTCATTTGAAATTTTCTGTTTAAAAAACATTCGCTAATTATTGAAAGCGCCGACTATGTACTGTCCGGTTATGTGTTGTGTACTTTCGGTACATAAAATGTGCGTGTGTATTATGTAAAAAAAGGGTGTTTTTGTCTATGTGCCAAATAAAAATGAGGTCGTAATGTCCGGCTGCATCGGCCGTTTATCGTGTGTTCGGTCCGCAAAGGAAAATGAGATAACGCGGTTTTTTATTTTTATGGTCTGAATTTTTTTAATTGATAGCTGCCATATTGATAGGCGATGATTTATTTAATGTAGATATCTCTTGATGATTCAATCTTGTTTGTTTTTTATTTGTGTAGGTTATTGAATATAGCTGTGTACCGTACTGGTAGAGCGTAAATTTACTAGGCTACGGTTCTTTACAAATATTTGTATACATAAATATGTATACTTGGCTTGTTATGGATGTTTTATGTATAATATGGATGTATTTTAAAAATCTAAGTTTGATTAACCAAATATCCGATAATACACTTATTGATCCAGTAATCTAACCCAAAATCACATACAGAATTTTCGTTCACACAATATCATAGAGGCACAAAGCCCACTGCAATTTAAGCTTAGTTGGAAATTAAAAGTAATAAATACGAGAAAATTTGCCATAGGAAGTGTACCATTTTATTTCAAGTTATCAAGTAAAAAATCTATATTTTTTAAGAAACATTAGAGGTCTCTGCATACGTAACGGGTTTTTTCACGGACGGGACGGGACGTGAAGCAAAATGTATGCGGCCCATCCCGTCCCGTCCCGTCCGTGGCCCCGTGACATATGCATTGCCGCATACATTTTGTATGAAACGATATTTCCAAAACTTCACGTCCCCGTCCCGTCCGTGAAAAAACCCGTTACGTATGCAGAGACCTTAGGTGTATACAATGCATATTTCTTCCTAAATCTCAAAATAACCGGTAGCTACAAGGCGTATATGTAAGTAAATGCGAATTTCTGGGTATCAATTAAAACCATATTATACATGTAGAAAGTTCGAGATAATTTCACCAAGCCCCGTTTATGTACGAAATATGAATTATAATTACGTATGATTATCTTTGCATCTAACCACTCCACTGCCAGGGGTGCCAAAGACCGTGTAAGATATAAATCAGAGCCTGGACTCCGAGGTGAAAGCCTCAAATGCCACCGGAACGCTAAGATGATGATGGTGATATGTCAATATTAGTTCTTGACAAGTTTGAGGTTTTTGAACTGGCTAATATTATAAACTAGCTGACCCGGCGAACTTCGTACCGCCATATTCTCCGCCCGCGTGGTATTATCTCTAAATTTATCAGTGTTTCCCTACAATAAATTATGCATGAATTATACATATAAACCTTCCTCTTGAATCACTCTATCTATTAAAAAAAACCGCTTCAAAATCCGTTGCGTAGTTTTGAAGATTTAAGCATACATAGGGACGGACAGACAGCGACAACGACTTTGTTTTATAATATGTAGTGATATGAAAGTTTGTGAAGATGTTTGGCTATTTGTTACTAATCTTCAGGCGGCTCCGCCCTCGTGGATCTCTTATACCTATCTCCGATTTACTCAACTGATCGCAATTAAATTTAAGATTTTAAGTCTGGCCAATACCTGGTTAACAAAAAAACCGCATCAATATCCGTTCAGTAGTTTTTGTGTCAATCGCGAACATACATTTCCAATGTACAATTATTATTTAGTATCAATCAATCAATCAATTAGCCTATTGCAGTCCACTACTGGAGATAGGCCTCTCCCAATATGCGCCACGTTTGCCGATCCTCCACCTAATTATATAATACTATTGATTCAATGACGCAAATAGATCAGGCTGAAAGTATGTACAGGGATAAATTGTAGCCTGGAATAACACATAGGCTACTTTTATCCCGGGATAAAAGTAGCCTACGGGATAAGTAGTAGTCCCATGATTTATGGGAACGGGATTGAAAATGTAACGCTTGTCTGTTACACTATATTTCAATGACTTCATAATTAACAACATGTGTTTTAAAGACTAAAACTGAATCCAGGCTATCAACCGCAAGTCGTTTAAGTAATTAACTGACGAATATGGCCAAAAGTTATTCATAACTTCGGATTGTGTAATCAAACTGTAAGGTGAATTGAAAGGTTAGCAGCCAGGGCATAAAGTAGCCGATTGAGGAGGCATATTATCGACATTAATGTAATAAAGACATTTATTATAAAGGTAAAAAAAAAAATTAAGAAATAATTTTGCGATAAGTATTTTTTTGAACTTTTTAAAATGATTTTAGTGTCAAAGTAAATAATGTTTTACTTTGATAGACATTTATTAACTGCATTACATATGCCTTTTTAACATTTTCGTGATTTTCTTTGATTTTGTATAAATCTGAAACAATAACTTTAGTTTCCTTCTTATCAGAGGAGTGGCGTTGATGGCTGCGCCACAGTGTATCTTTAGCAGCTGTCATCGACACAATTTGTATTTATCTGTTTTGTTTTTATTCCAATAAAGATTGTCATTTATTTATTTATTTTCACTACGGGGTAGGCAGAGATAACAGTTCGCCATCTGCTTCGATCTTTACACATTTGACGAGCATTCTTTACTACCGTTTTCATTTTTTTCAATAAATCATCAATTTGATCAGTGTAGGCTCTGTAAAGTTGACCCCGGTTGGCAGAGATTTGTACATACGTACTAATATTGTGAATACACTTTCACGCTTAAACCACTGAACGGATTTTGATGAAATTTGGTACATAGATAGATTAGACCTTGGGAAAGACATAGTCTATGTTGTGTCGCGATAACCAACATCCACGTGGGCCGAGCCGCGAGCTAGTTTAAAATGAATAGGAGTAAAAATATAATAATAACGGTTATAATGTACGCAATAACTTCTTAAAGAATATTTCATTTCTATAAACACTGTTGTTACTAAACTTCCTAACAAGTAGAAATCCCTCAACAACAAACTTCTTTCCTATTTTTTATTAGTTTTTTACCAGCAATACATTACAAGGACCACTGGTGTGCTCCAAAGGCTCAATGCGAACTGGGTGCCGCTCCGCTTGGCAAGGCCACCAAGATTCTGACGTGTCTGCTTGAACAGGTGTCTTTGCCTATTGAACGTCCTGTTTTAATTATCTGTGATTTAAGTTCATGCTGAATATTGATAATTATTTTGCTGTCATGCTAACAATGACAGCAAAAAAAAGAAAAATATAACAACCATCACTGTTTGTTGGTTAATTCCTAACGTTCGTTGCTTTATATTTTGTTTACAATACTAATTTTCCCTTAAATATAAAATAATTTAATAAACCAACTGCCAAAAGGAAATCGTTCTTGAAATTCAAATAAAAAAATATGCCTCAATATGTTTAATTTTGTACTTACCCTAATTTCTCTTAGCAGTAACTGACAGTCGAAATTTAAATGAAGTAGCTATCGCAATTAGCGCACACACACATACACACTCACACATGTGCACGCAACTAAACGCACACGGTGAAAAAACGCACAAATAAAAAGTGTTGAACACAAAAATGTGTGAAAGAATGAACACACACACATGCACAATGCCGCCACAATTCAATATTGCTTGTCATTGCAAGTAATGGTAGCATAAAAAATTATTATAATTATAATTAACTCAATTGATGATTTTCTTTTTTAGTTATCATCTAAGTAAACCAATAATTAAGTATGTAGCTTATAGGTGTTGAACCCACCTTCTAGATCTTTGGAGACTAAGATAGTTGGTTAGCTTAGTGACTTGCTAATTAATAGACGAAATAATAGCATAGGATTTCTTCTCGGTACCGGGAGGTCAGACGGCAGCCAATCTTGCAAAAGATAAGCCAAATCAAGAAAAAGATTAGAAGAGTGTAGACCCCAATCATCTAAGTCACTTAAATATTATGTAAAAATTATAGGACTACCTACCTATACTAGTAAAATTTCTGCTTCTAGATTATTATCAGCTCAAATCAATAAAACAAATAACAAAATAAACAATAAATAACTAAAGAAAATAGCTTAAAAAAAGGTCTACGATTTTTTTTCTCACTCTACAACACAATACAACCTGTATCGAACACACAGATACATTTTCGCACACATTGACCCGTGTACGTACACACGATGTGCGTTAAGTTGGCGCGACCATGTGGCGTATTTGGGTCAATTGCTGAAATAAACGCATCGAGCAGCGTACTGCGCTTGACTCGTTTTTTATTGAACCTAAGGCAGAGAGAGAGTACGCGCATTTCTTTTTGTGTGCGCAGGCGCCGGTTGTTAGATTTTTGTTTTAATGCGCTCAAGATCCGTTAGCCGTTCTAGTGCAACGCGAATGCAGTTACTGTTATACTTTTTAGTTTGAAGCTAAAAATAAGTTTGTATTTCTGAGAAGTCATAAAAGAAAGAATGAGTAATGTAACATGTATATTAGCGAAGGAAAAAAGATTAGTGTTATTCTGACAGTGAGAATTTTAACTATAGCTTGATGTAGTTTTTGATTCGTTTTCCTCAATGACGTAAATAGTTTAAGCTGTAATCATAAAATCACAGTGAACAGTAATCTTTACCACGAAGAACCGCTAATTTTATGTTTTAAATGTCAAGGTGCAACTAAATTGCAGTCTTTTTTAAGAAATTATGTCATACTTATCATTTTTCACATTTCAAATTTAATTCAATTACGAAACTTACTATGACCATGGTAATTAAATAAACAGACAAACGAGTTTTAAGTCTAAATACTTTCGTAAGCGGTAATTTAACGTAATTTTGACTTACAATTGCATCAGCGTCATCTGTCAATATATAATAAAATATGGACAGTATAGTTTTGCAAAGGTATAACATAACCGAATAAATATTGTTATATCTCGAGAGGGCACGCAGTAAAATTAATGTTTTATGTAAAAATAATTCGACAATTTGAGCATGTTTCAAATTACGTTTTAATTTTTGTCTTTTTTTTTCTTTCTTTCTTTAAAATTGCTGATAATTCTTATATTTTACAATTAATTACTTGTAAAATTAGTTCGCATTAAATACTGTTAAAAATGCTGTCAGCAAACACTGATAAAGCATTATGTTTTGAACATAAATTTACATCTAAAGGTGATTTTCAAATGTCTCAGCACAGCAAGAATTCACGTAGGTAATGAATTTTCTTACTTTGACAAGCAGTTTATTATTCTCACAAGGCTGATGCCGACACAAAAACGACAAAGGTCACCGGACACGTTCGTGAATGCAATTGAATTCGATTTTATGCAATCAATATCTTCTTATTACATGTTATTTTAGGCATATTATGTATGTCCTTATAGATTTCTCTTTTTATCGATGATTTTGTAAGTTACACATATATTTTCTCGTGGGGTTGATATGGGTAAATTAACGCTCATATTTCATCAGCTATTATTTTCGGTTCCGCGTAATAAGGGACGAGCTTATTGCCATCAAACGGGTGGTTGATTATTTTTAAGTTACAATTTATAAACTGCCTTATTCATTCAGAGGTATAAGCTAACATTAAATGTATGCTTGCAAGCATTATTAGAATTTCGGTTTAAAGATGTTTATTTCTTTCACTTACAATGATATTGGTATGGAGATTATTATTTTAGATAAATATAATAGTCATGTTGTATTTAAAGATAAAAAATATAATAAGAAAAAAAATATTCAATACTTACTTATACATTAATTTTGTTGATACCTAAACCAGTATTTCATAATAATATGCTATTGTCGTATTTTCACCTGAAAATGTTTTACTGATTATTCATTGTAGCGATCTCCGATCCGTAGCTGTAACCTTGAGTATCCAGGTAGTTTGGCACGTATCCGGTAGATGGCAGTAAACGTGCCCAGTATAATATTATTTTAATTCGTTTTAGTTAATCGTAAAATAAACATTGTTGCACATTTTAATTAGTTAGGTCACTCTTTAAACTGATACGTGCTCATGTAGATTATAGTGTGATTCAAAGACTTGTGTTGAAATACAGTTAACTAACATAAAATAAATTTATTATAAGGAAAATAACCTGTCATGAAGCTTTAGACCTTCACGTTTGCTGTCCTTTAGTGTTATTTTAATTTTTGCAAATATAAATTACTTGACACTTCTAAACAGCACTATTCTCTCTCTCTCTCTCTAGCTACCCAATAAAATATGACTATTAATATTTCTATTTAGCGTTTGTTACAAATTCCCGATGCCAAATTTTGCTAATGAGTAGTTGAATGATCTTTATGTTCATTTACGTTTGTCAGAATCACACCATTTAAAACCTCACAGAGTGCTGTCCTGAAGACTTATCCTTATTATCTAATTATCTGTAACCCAGTGAATGTCCAAAACAAGAATAACAGCATGCAAATTAGATTTGCAGCAAGCGAACTTGAATAAAGAGCAAAAAGTGAAGGCTACGGTGAAAAATAATATCCTAGACGCAATAGTCAAAAATATTAAAAATAGGAAGTGGTGCCGCCATTGCAGCGCACACTATGATTGTCGATTTTTAATGCGTGCCAGGGGCCTTACTCCCAAAAACGAACATGAACGTTTCGGATCGAAACGAACGGTCGCCGAACACGGACCATTAAAGTTACTCTGAAAACCTTTCGGTGACGACTGACGGATGCCGCCGTCTTCGGAATCATAGACTAACGATCGAGTCTAGATGAATAGTGTGGACCGATATATTATAAACATCTAAAAACCGTTAACAAATGAAAAATCAACAAATACAGTTGTATTCTCATGAAGAGAGCGTCAAATTAAAAAAATATATGAGATTTTTATTACAAAAGTACCGTTAGATCACTAAAATGACATTTTTCAAGAATTTACGTATATTTAATGTGAACGAACTTAATAACCCTTGCGCCATAATATTGTTTTATGTTTTTAATACGTACTTTGACAGTTTGACAATTTCAAATTTGAAACTTTGATACCCGTACGCACTATCTCTATTAGGTTAATAGAGATGAGTGCCCGTCATGGTGCCCGTATGTGTGTAGCGCCATCTACTGGGGTCATCAAATACTTCCGTAATGGATAATGGTTGTTGGTTCAATGCCCCTTTGCCAAAATGTTGTTTTTTGAGGAAGTAGAGGAATGATTTCCTCGCATAGCTCCTCAAAAAGTACCCTCGTCAATCTATAATTAGAGACAAATTCCATGTCCGGAATTTGCCTCAAAAATTTTTTTTCACGAAGCCGGTGACGATTTTGGCTTCGCTCAGCCGCTTCTTCCCTCATCATTTTGTCCAACAATAAAAATCTCGCCATTTTCTTAGATAAAAATTCAGCTTCGAAAGCCTTACGAAAGGTATATAGCTTTCGTTGAATTTCAAGTAATAATCCGCAAGATTACTTGTCAAACAACGACAACGAAAACGTCAAATGTATTTTGGGAGTAGGTGCACCGACCACGATCGACAACCTCAATGTCAAACGATCGAAGACGGATACGAAACACTTTCGGGGTAGCTAAATGGCCGAAACGTCAACGAACACGATAGTTTTCGATTTTCGGAGTAAGGCCCCAGGACAGGGCTTGCATTTTCGGTAATAGAGTACACCTGAAGGCGACAGAACCAATTGGCTACATAACACATTATTGTGATATTAATAATAATGATAATTATTATTATCGGTGTATTTTTCTTATTGTTAAAAACTTATGTAATTTGCACTGGTCGTATGTAAGTATGTAAGTTGTCTGTTCAAAATTTGCAATCTATTTTTCTATCATTAGGTATCTGATTGATCTGAAATCTGGCATAGGTACATGTTTAGTTTTTTTATATTTCCTTTTTACAAGTTTTTGCTGGTCTTGTGAACAAAGTTTTGTCCATCATTCATAAAAAATATAGATAGATATATAACATTCGAGTACAAATCTAAACACATATAAAATACTGCCTTTTATTTTAAATTAATATAAGATTTTGCTATACATAATTATTACATATACGTTCATAATTCATTTACATGACTACTTTTTAAACAAATATTCAACAAAACCATCTCATTAAAACAAGACCGTTATCAAAAAAAATATAATAACAATAAATCTACAAGATAAAATTGCATTAACACAAGAGTATCACAAAAAACGCATTACAACAAATCTCCACTGTCATCGCAACGTTGACCCCGTAATATATTGATTTAAATCCCAAACTATTTACATAACAAAAACCAGAGACTTTCAAGTACAAAAATACTTTTCATACGCACCTAACATTCGCTGAACAAGCTCAACTGGGTTTGACCTAAATTCGATAGCATCTGTGAACATGTTCACTGCCCAGGGCTGAGAAGGCCAACGCACATTGTACTTGTTTAAAAACATATTTATTACTTACTATCAGATGCTGCGGTTATGAATCTTAATAAAAATAGTTATAACAGACAATGGAATAAAAAACAATAATTATGATGACCAATAAATAATAATCTTATCGAAAATTACTAGCAGCAATTCACTATTCTATATTAATTAAACAGCTTCGTATAAGTTCATTTAGAATTCTCAAGAGATGAGACAGTGAAATAATAATTATGGTGACCAATAAATAATCTTTTTATGTAATTATTTTAAAAGGCGAACTTTTTAAAGACGAACATACATTTTGGGATTCTTTCCATTTTTAAAATACTTTATTTAATTGAGAGAATCCGTGGTGACATAGAAAGAATACCAATATCACCACTCCATCTCATCCGAAGGGTGTCGTAAGAAGCAACTAACAGAAAAATACGTAGACGATATCACTGCGAGGGAAAGAAAATTCAAAATAAAACCCTGTAGCAATCCGTCAGGCCAGCCTGGAAACAGCAGGCCAAAGTCTCCGAAGATTGGGAGAGACCTATTGGACTGCGATAGGCTTATTGATATTGATTGAATAAAAAATAATAATCTTATTAAATTTTAAAGATAATGATCACATGCTCTGATCGGTACAAGCATTTGGGAAAGTTAACTATCGGGTCTCGCTGGCCCTGCTTAATAATATACCTACGGCAAATTCAGCCACAGCGTACGTGTTACAAAAAAACTAGGACACAAACATGAGCTGTGGTTAAACAAGATGAATTGAGAGGGGCGGGCCAGGTTCGAATCTGGAGCGAGCGAAATGATGTCGTTTGTTAATGACGTACCAATTTGTGTATATATGCGGTGACAGTTTTGTTTGTGTGTATGTTTATGATAAGTTAATGTGTCAATAATAAAAAAAGAATATGACTAATTTGGTTCATTTGAAGCAAAATATATGTTTTCGGTAACTTGGCATATTACCTACTTAATTGGTCAAGTCCGGTACCTAGTTAAGGGGTCAGATTTTCGATTTGAAGGTCTTGGGTTTGAATCTTGAGTGTTAGATATACCACTAATGTCAACCAAGTCCGAAAACAAATCATTAAGCTTAAACTAGAGGGGTAACTGAAAGTACTAGCGATTATTTGTGTACAAAATATAATGTAAATATTATGTACAACTTTTCATTATTTTCATTTTGTATAAAAGATACAACTAGTTACCAGAAAAGGGTTCACAACTTTCCGACTGCAATAGTTTAAACTAAACTAGATAAACTTTTATATCCACATACCTGAAAGTAAGTACTGAGACAATAAAAAATGTAATAATAATAAAGTTTACATGATTTATTTAGAAAGCTAAATAAAACTCCAAGTTGTCTTAAAAATTGTAACTGAATGCGCTTATCTCGGAAGTTATAGCACATTTTAAAACTAATATACATATAAATTACTAAAACATTGGCTCTGAGAAAATACCAAACTTTCCAATGCAGGAGGCTATTTTTTTTAAAGTTGCATCACAACCGCCTGCCCCTGTACATTGCAATGTGACCTCGATACACACACGAGCGTGTAAATACACTCACACATGCATGAACCTGTAGGCCTGTATGCGTGTTGATGCACTTACACATATGCAATGTGCATCCACAGGCTGTTTGATTTTTTATTGTCACATTTTATTGGCTTGTAATTTTTATTAGGATATTAAAACGTTATAAAATTAGCTCGTAACTCGTTTGTTTATTATTCAGATATTGTTGGACATGTTATTGGTTATCCGGAAAAGATAGTATAAATAATTGTGTTGCGTTCTTTTTTCAAAAGTTCATTATAATTAATTTTTACCTGATCATTGTCATTCTGTCACATTGTCAAACAATGCCTAAAGCTTGACATAGACAAAAAGCTGATTAGTATGGGTACTGCAAAATTGATTAATAATTAAATGTGTATCATTTTTACAAAACTTACATTTTTGTTATCATGTAAATACTAAAATTTTATGTCACAATTCCTTTTTTATTTCTTTACTTTTAAAACTTTTAACAAGAATCGACCACAGCGCTGTAAAAGTAATTGTTAGTTTGTATTAAGATCAGCTGACAGACATGAAACTTTACAACATACCTAATTGTAATTAAAAAACAACTATCGAAGGAAGCATATTTTTTTTTATATAAATGTACTCGCCGGTGTATCTTAAACGCTTATCGCTACATCGACAACTATACACCCAAATATCGCCAACTATATTGGTCTCGCGCGTAATATAAGGCAACGCATTGCCATCAACTGGTCACTTGCTCTTACTTGCATAGTTAATTAGTTACTGAAGCTAATATAAAGGTATTAGAATTCATTATAAGCATAGCGCCAGTCTTACTCTAGAGCCCTCAATACGGTTTCTCTTGATTTGATTGGAGTTCACGGTTGCGGCTGCCGCCTGACCTCTTACCCCGAGAGTGAAGCCTGCATTAACGCTTCATCCTTGAATTAATAGGTGTATCAGCAAGCAGACAGAAAATCTTAATTGAGGCCCACACACCCAATCAAAACACAGTTGAAACAAAATTAATAATAATTAGCTGTAAAATAAACAACAGCCTGTATATAAACTCACACATACTCCCGCCTGATCTGCTCATAATAAAATGTGGCTTTTTTATCATGTATTTACTTTTTTCTATGTATTAAAATCTGTATGTACCGGGCACATAACCGCCTATATACCGCTACCTACATATAATTTCGGATATGTCTGTTTTTCGATTTATTGGTTGTCGCGGTATCTGCATAATGGGTTGGTTTAAACTTAAAATTGAGTTGAGGATTGATAAAACCAATGTTTACTGGTAAGACCGAGAGATGATCAGCCCCCCTAGTGGCAGTTCGTTCGTATCTATCTATCTCATCATCATCGTCATGTAGACGCATTATCCTGATTGCATCCGTGGCCAAGATGATCTATCTATCTATCTATAGGTATCTATACTATTATATAATAGTAAAGTGGTCGTATCTGTACATTGGAGATATTTAAAAAAAAATACTTGGGTTATGTTAACGATACTGAACACGAAAATATTTTTTTTGAATTTCCTGTCTGTTTGTCTGTTTGTCCGCGATGGACGCAAAAACTACTGGACGGATTTGGATGCGGTTTTTTTTTTTGCTAGAAAGAGCTTACTCAGACTTAAAATCTTACGTTTGTTTGATCGCAATAGCTTGAGTAGAACCGAAGATATGAGCAAAGGTCGCGTTAACCGATATGTACGCGGGCGGAGGGCGAGGAAAATATTGGTGTTGGATTGCAGGTTCCCATCTCCTTCTCTCCCCTTTGATTTGGCATAAACGGCTTTTTATCTCCCGAGGTTTGGGAATCAGACGGCAGTCGCTCATATAGAAAGAAAGAAAGAAAAATATTTTATTTAAATCCTTACAATGTGTAGGTATGCTACATACAAGTTACATTGGTCAAATATAAAGTAATAGAAGGAGAGACAGCCTCCGTGGCGTAGCGGTAGTGAACGCGGCCGCTACGCAGGAGGCGTGGGTTCGATCCCCGCTCAGTGCAAATATTTGTGTTCATGAAATATGGGTATCTGCATTGGTCTGGTCGTGCCTCGGAGAGCACGTTAAGCCGTCGGTCCCGGTTGCCATAAGAACATCTATGGCAGTCGTTACGGGTAGTTGGAGCCCTCAAAAATCCAAAAACAACAGTCTAGCTGCAAGGCTTCGATATCGCCTAATGTTACCATTGGGATGTGGAGGTCAGATGGCAATCGCTTCACAGAAAATATCGAGGTCTAGCCAAATCCGTAGTTAAGACTGGCAAAAAGCGGACCCCAGACTCCGAGCTGAAAGCTTCGGATGCGACTGGGAATTAACGCTAAGAGGAAGAAGAAGAAGGAGAGAATGAACCCCGGACTCCGAAGCGATAGCTTTAGAACAATCAGTCAAATCCTCAGTTAGACTGGAAAAATCGGACCCCAGACTCCGAGGTGAAAACTTCGGATGCGACTGGGATTAACGCTAGAATGAAGAAGAATGCTAAGATGACGATGATGATAATGATTTAAGTTCATAATACACAATAAACAAAACAAGCCACGCAAACTTTGACCCCTACAACACTTTTTCAACAAAAAAAAACCTTCGCCGAAGCTCTCGACACAGTTTTTTAAAAACATTGCTGCTGTATTTACATCAAAAACTTTCACCACACAGCAACTTCAATCAAATGGCCACTACGCGGCTTTTTGACTTTAAAAAAAGCTCCCAAATAGAATTCCGCGTCAAAATAATAAAAAAAAGAACTAGCTGGATATACGGAATGCGCGCACAATTCGCTGAACCGACGCGTGGCCGAAAATCCTTCGAAAAAAATACAAAAAAGATGTGACCGTACTGATTTTTGGGTTCCCGGGGGATGGTTCTCGTTAGTATTGCTCATTTTTCAATATAACTTTACTTCGTGTGATGGTAAATCTCAGTCTAGTCCAGTCACATAAATAAAGGTTACTACAACATACACTAACAATGTTATAATGGTGGCACTCAGTGTGACGACCTCATCAGATGCATTTTCACACCCGGCCCCGCATAAAGGACTCGGGACTGTAGGAAGAAGGAAACACGTGAGCTGGTAAGGAATTCCAAGACTTTATGGCGACTTGATGGAATGCTTTACACCATATGACACCTCAGCTCTGCGCGTATTGTTGTGTATTGAAAATCGAAAACTTAAACTTCACGTTTAGCTTTTCATATCTTTCTTTTCATTTCATTTCGCTATCAGGCAGCTACCATCGGCTTTTGCCATAACTATGTAGAGGTGTAGGTATAGTGATTAGTATCACTCTTCAATGACGAGTGAAGCGCACTTTTTTTCATGAATATTATTATTTTCAATTTTCGTTTACTTATTTCACTAACAATCTATCTATATTGTTTATTTTATCAATTACATTTGTATTTTGGATATTCCCAAAACCCTGAATCTGTCATGTGGTAAACAATTACATCCAATGCTTTAAAAGTTCTTGATACCAACTTGGAATCTGAAAAAAACACGCCATTGACGGCAACCGACTCTCAACTTATTCCAGTGGACTTAAAACTATTGAAAAAAGTTCAGTTTTAATGCTCTAGAGAATATACAACCGTAAGTTCACAAAAAAAGTTATTCGTCTACAGAACCCGGGGCACGGGGCGAGCTTCGAGCGTAGAACTTTCGTTTTCATTCAGTAGATGCCATTTTTTTCTGTTTTTTCACGCGTGCCCGATAGGAATAGTGTTTTTTTAACTCTCACTCTCAATGGTTGCTCGTAAAAAACAAATAAAGATCGGTAAAAATTCGTTTTGCGGGTATTTTTTACGTGCGAACGGTTTTTCAAGGTTATTCATTATTTTTTTCCGCTACCCGCTATATTCTACGCAGTTTTTTTGACGGTTTTTCATTTTGATAGTTGGATTTTCACGTCATATCGTGGATTTGTCCGCTATTTTCACGTTGATTGACAGTGAGTGGGTTAGATATTTTTACTTTTTTTCCATTGTTTTGTGGCGGTAACTGATGCTTTTGAATTTTGTTGAGTTATTTCAACGGTATGTCTATTTTTTATTCATATTGCGGTACGCTTTGATGAATTGGCTTAATTTTGTGCGGGCAGTTTTGTTGCAACAAGTTTAACAATATTGTGATGTGTTTGTTAATTTATGACAACTTTAATATACATATTACGCCTGTTTCTCGCTGGGGTAAGTAGAGACCTTTCAGCTTAGTGATATTTTACTAGCTAACTATTCAAATCGATTAAGATTAGAAAAAGGGAATTGCTCAGATGGGACTTGAACTCACGACCAATCCCTTACTTTACTTACTCGATTTTTCAGCTTGTTAGGATCTTGACGTACGTTCTTCGCTTCTTTTACTTTCGTGGCTGCTTTTGTATCTGCTCGCCAGTTGAGAGTAGTAACTGTACTGTACTGTCTTTTAAAATATTTTCGATCTAATTGAGACCTAAGTCGACCCTTTTACTAGTCTAACTTTATAAAGTTTTTTTTTAATTAGTAATAATACATACACACATATAATCACGATTTTATCCCCAGTTAGACATAGCTGAATTAGCTGAGTCGGGGCTGTATAGGTATATCTATATATATTATATTATTATATATATCCCTAAGAATAACTTTATTTTAATCAATGAATTGCTGGCCATAAATGTATACGTAGACTTAACTATAAGACTGAGTGGACTATACCCATTTGATTACTTGCTGGGGTAGACGACTTGCCACATCTAGCCTACTCTACATCTGTGGTCCAAAAAAACTTTATACATTTTTTTATGTTAATAAATTTAATGTGAAGACCACACTGCTCACCCCACCACCCGAATCCCCCCTTCGAACTAGACCACCATAAAAATTCACCATGAAAATCTTTACAATCGTGTCATCAATTTTACAATCGACATAACGACATATTTTAACAGACGGGTATCAAACCCGCGCCCTGCACTAAAACACTACCCTCCGAAAATTTGAACTTTAGTATCGGGTGTTGAATTTATAGTAGACTAGCTGACCCGGCGAACTTCGTACCGCCATATTTTCCGCCCGCGTGGTATTCTGATCCCGATTTATCAGTGTTTCTCTACAATATTATGCATGTATATATCTATATCTATATACTATTATATAATTGTAAAGTGGTCGTGTCTGTACATTGGAGATATTTAAAAAAAAATACTTGGGTTATGTTATGTTAACGATACTGAACACGAAAATATTTTTTTTGAATTTCCTGTCTGTTTGTCTGTTTGTCCGCGATGGACGCAAAAACTACTGGACGGATTTTGATGCGGTTTTTGTTAGAAAGGGCTTGATCAGACTTAAAATCTTACATTTGTTTGATCGCAATCGGTTGAGTAGAACCGAAGATATGAGCAAAGGTCGCGTTAACCAAGATGCACGCGGGCGGAGCCGCGGGCGGAAGGCTAGTTATACATATAAACATTCCTCTTGAATCACTCTATCTATTAAAAAAAACCGCTTCAAAATCCGCTGCGTAGTTTTGAAGATTTAAGCATACATAGGGACGGACAGACAGCGACAGCGACTTTGTTTTATAATTATGTAGTGATATACCTACTAGTACCGTATTGGTCCCGTTGGAGTAGAATAGGGTCACCCCATCTCTTCCTGTGGGTGTCGTAGAAGGCGAAAAGCAGTTGGCGAAATGTGGGTGTTAATACACCTCTGCTTACCCCTTCAGGGATTTACAGGCGTGAGTATATCTATATGTATGTATAACTGTAGGGGTGTTTAACATCAGACATTATATACAGCCCAGACTCAGCCTCACATGCATGGCTCGTGTCAACAATAGTGCTCGGAATACGGCAATAGGCTCACCCCCTATTACGTGGGACCTAATACAATGATTGGTGAAATGTGGGTGTTAATTCACCTCTGCCTAACCCTCCGGGGATAAAGGTGTGATTATATGTATGTATGTAGATGTTTTAGTTATCCGTAACAGAAATGAACATAGTAACGTCAAATGGGACCCTTTTTCATTTTCATTGATATTCCTAAAAGAATTTCCCAACATATTTTTTTTATTTCATATCAATCTCAACATTAAGTATTTGTACGCAACCAAGCTACTTATTTTTTTTAATTACGTTCCTTTTCACTTATTTCCCTCTCCAAATTATTTCTGCGAAGAATCTGTACAACCGTCATCTTATTGATCGCGGTTATAATGAGTGAATTCAAAGAAATAGGGGATGTTTAAGAAAGAGGGTGATTCCCCCGCGCACTGCAAACTACTTATTTAAATTTGGGGTACGTCAAAATGGCGAATTATTTAGAACTTGAAAGACACGGTACCATGACGACTCCTTTATACTATTAAGGATAGCACGGGTTCGCTTGAGATGTATAGGCAAATAAAATATAAGCTGGTTTCTTGTGAAGGGCCTCCCTGCCTTCGCGGGGGTGTTACAAGGAGATAAAATCGTAGGACTATTATCTATTTGATAGTTTGGGCCCTTACTGACACCCATGGGGGCCAAGATAACTATTGCGGAGGTGAAGTAAGCTAGCACACTTTTTTATACAACTTAGGTTGCAGACAAGCAAATTGCCCACCTGATGGAAAGTGGGGACCGTGAGACGTATGCAACACCACGGGCTTCACACTCGCGGGTCCGACCCCATTAGAACCTTCTAATGACCATTTTAATGGTAAAGTGTGTGTGCCCATGATATGAGTATGAAGTAACAATTTTTTGAAGTCAATAATAATAAATATTGTAGGACATTCTACACAACACTATTTAGCTAGACAAAAAGTAAAATGCGGATAAACATACTTAGATACATTTTTTTTTGTAAATACATAAATATTATACATAGAAACACCCAGACCGATGCAAATTTCCATATTCATGCATACAAACATTTGCACTGAGCGGCGATCAAACCCGCACCTCCTGCGTAGCGGCCGCGTTGACTACCAATACGCCACAGCGGCAGTCGAGAGACAGAGTCAAAATAAGATAACTTATAATAATTTGTCATATCAATTTGAGTTTGTAAGTCATCATCATACTGTTAGTACAATAGTACCGGTTAGTCTACTTAAATAGTTTATTATCTAATTATTTACATCTCTGGGACAGACAGAGATAACAACCCACCATTTGACTCTATTCTTACATAGTTCACGAGCTTCCTCTACTGTCATTAATCGTTTTATTACAAGTAAGTACTAATAATACAAGTACCTATGTATTATTAGTAAATAATAAAGTGAGGAAAGGGGTTCTTCAATAAGAGTATTAGAAGGTTTCTTCAGGGTCGATAGCACGAGTGTAATGCCCCTGATGTTGCATACGTCCATAGGCCACGATAACCACTTCTCATCAGATGGGCCGTGTGCTTATCAGCCACCTAAGTGGTATAAAAAAAGTACCTTGTAGCCCTTTCACTGCTTCTGGAGCGAGCGGCTCTCACCAATCGATGGAGAGCAAATAATGCTCCCTCACTGGCTTCACCCAGGAACGAGCATAGCTCTTGAAGAATCTGGAAACATCATCAAATTTACAATCAAGTGTTTCAGTCATGGTTCGTTTTCATCATCATTTTAGCTCACCTCCGCTTACATCTTGTTCCTTATTCGACTTTTATGTAAACGACTGCATGTGGCCCCCTGACATGTATAAAAAAAACAGTTGTTTAAGCTTCCCAATATTGGGAGAGCACTATATCCAGCATTGCTGCGATAGGCTTATTAATTGAACTACTATTAAAAACACGTTAACAAACTAAACACAAAGATCTTATCTTACTTAAAACTTATTCAAAACGAACTAAGAATACGCAACGCGCGCCCCAAGCCTCATACTTCACAAATCATGGAGTCCCCTATAACTACACAGTACGTATAACATTTAGGTTAAAATATAAGGATCTTGCATAAGAAAATGTGGAGGCACTCGCCCCCTGTATCTCCGTTTTTAGTATTTTAGTAAGTTCGGGGGGAATTACCGCCCGGGGGGGCGTCCCCCAGGGGGGAAGATGTTGATGTTCCTTAGTTTTATATTACTGGTGTACTTTATTACTTATTTGTGTTAGTGTTTTATTCGGTTGGCGTGTGAGTGAGGGGGTGAGCAGGGGAGGTGATACTTAGTTGCTTCTATGCAGATGGTCGTTTGCGAAGCGTTTCCTAGTTATGACTCTTAGAATTATATGGATTTGGCGCAGGTTTGTGTTATGGCGTGACATTTGGGCGTTTTGTCTTGGGTTAGGTTTGATGGCCAGTGGAATATTACGTTATAGTAGGAATACTAGTAATGAAATCGGTATTCAATATGATCGAAAATCTATCTATATATATAAAAATGAAACCCGTTTTCCGTTGTCACGACATGGCATGCAAACGGCTGGACCAATTTCGCTAATTCTTTTTTTAGAACATTCCTTAAAGTACGGGGATGGTTCTTACGGAGAGAAAAATTGAAAAAAAAAAGTATTGACTGTTAGGCGGTACGAAGTTCGCGGGGTCAGCTAGTAGATCTAATATATAAAATTCTCGTGTCACAGTTTTCGTTGCCATACTCCTCCGAAACGGCTTGACCGATTTTGATGAAATTGTTTGTGCTTATCCGGTATCTATGAGAATCGGCCAACATCTATTTTTCATCCCCCTAAGTGATAAGGGTGCAGCGGGAACGGGATTTGAATACCACGCGGGCCGAAAATATGGCGGTACGAAGTTCGCCGGGGCAGCTAGTAGATATATAATTTATGTTTTAAAGGTGTGTTAACTACACAACATGGATCAATCCCCGAAGGGGTAGGCAGAGGTGTATGAACACCCAAATTTCACCAACTATGATTTTTCGGTTTCACGTAATAGAGGGCGAGCCTATTGCCGTTTAGCGGGTACTTAGTCATGAACTGTATGTTTTCTTTCGGATGGAGAAAGGGCGACTAGGCAATAGCCTAGTCGCCCTTTTACGAGACTCAAAGGAAGGGATGGGATGGCCCCTACTCTACTCCACCAGGAACCAACATTTTATTTAAAAAATAATATTGTACTTCAATACTAAAACGAACTAAAGTCAAGTATAAGGTTCGGCGACTCCTTCTTCTGCCGCACCATTAAGTCTTGGAATTCTTTACCAGTTCACGTGTTTCCCTCCTCCTACAGTCCCGGGTCCTTTAAGCGGGGCGTGAAAAAGCATCTGATGAGGCCGTCAAGCTGAGTGCCACCATTGTAACATGATACGTGTCTGTAATGGTGACGCTCTTTTCAGGGACTTTGCCTTCAGCTTACCATCAGGCGAGGCGAAGTCAAATTGACGTGTCCTATATAAAAAAAAAAGTATTTTATGACCCTGCGTTGCTCGTAAAAGAAATCCGACATTAACGCTTTCTGTAATGAATTCAGATTACTCCAATAGCTCTTACGTTTGCTATCTGTGGATACACTGTACAATAAGATAACCACCATTTTATTTATTACCATACCTCACCTGTCATGTGTAACTCCCCTAGTGAAACACTGGCCCATAGGCCACGGTAACCACTTACCATCAGGTCGGACGAATGCTTGTCTGCCACCTAATTAGTATAAAAAACAAGGCTTTCAGCAGCCTTTTTTTTACAACAATACAATACAATACAACCGAAACGTCGGAATAGTGTAGATACAAACATACTATCATCCTATGAGCCGTGCCTCAACTCAGTTGGAATCAAATCATGATATAGAAAAGAGAATTGACCTCATGCGGTCCTCGATTCTTAATTGATTTGAATAGGTAGCATAAGAAATGCTTTAAAATTTCATTCAATCAGTTGGAATCAACTAATAGTCGACTAAATCGCCAAAATTCGATATTTTCTGTGAAACGACTAGATACAAACATACTATCATCCTATGAGCCGTGCCTCAACTCAGTTGGAATCAAATCATGATATAGAAAAGAGAATTGACCTCATGCGGTCCTCGATTCTTAATTGATTTGAATAGGTAGCATAAGAAATGCTTTAAAATTTCATTCAATCAGTTGGAATCAACTAATAGTCGACTAAATCGCCAAAATTCGATATTTTCTGTGAAACGACTACCATCTGACCTCCACAACCCACTGAGGATATCAAAGCTTTGTGTTTATATCAGTCGCCGGACTTTTTAGGGCTCTAACTACCCGTAACGAGTATCATAGACCTTAAAATGAAGTACCCTGCCTCCACGACTACGGTTACTAATTAACTGGACTGTGTACTTGTTTGATATCTTAGTATAAAATTACTACAGTTATAACACTATCCCATTTATTCTCTAGATGTCATACTACTCAAGAAAAAGTGCCCTGTTGTCGGCAATAGACTCGCTCCCTATTACGTGGGACCTAGATAAAAAATATTGTTAGTAAAAAATATAATTGTCAATTATTTTCTGCCTATCCCTCTAGGAATACACAGGCGTGAATATTGGTAAATTAAAATAATAACAATACATACTATGCAATTAGAGTTCTACTTAAACCCATCAGAATTAGGCTGTGCATACATATTGACGCCTCTATATCCCAGGCAGAGTGAGCAGAAATCTATCAATACCCATATTTCATCAAACATTTTTTCTGTACTATATAACAACGACTAGCCTGGTCTCTATTTTTTTTATACCACTTAGTTGGCAGACAAGCACACGGCCCACCTGATGGAAGCGGTCACCGTGGCCTATGGACGTATGCAACACCAGGGGCGTCACACTCGCGCTGCCGACCCTGAAAAAACCTTCTAATGCCCTTCTTGAAGAACCCCATATTGTAGTCGCTTGGGAAAACCACCGCAAGATGACTCCATTTGACTTTAAACTTCAAAAGTTCTTAACAAAAATTCCTAATAATGTTCAACCGAGAATCAAACCCGTTACAAGCAAAACCATCACCACTAAAGCAGCGAACAGTAAATCAACTTTAAATCAACTTAATGCCTTCCATTCCACACTCAGCCATAACCATCTTAATACGAACAAATTCGCTTTGCAAAATACAAAATACTTTATCACTCCCCCCTTATATACAACTACTTGTATGTACATACAATTGTATGTAAAACAGGAAACGAGGCACATCAAAAACTCTAATCAAAGCCCCCCCTATTAAGAGGAAACTTCTTGAGGGGGGCCATCAATATTCTTGGTAAAATATAATCAATTCTTAGAGAAAGAAACAGTCGCTGTATTGATAAATGAGAGCACCCTTCATATTTCCGCATCCCCCCACCAAAGGAGGGGTTTTAAACCACCCCTGGGGGGACATCTTAGGAACGTGCAAGATAGTAAGCGCTAGGGCTGTCACTGTTAATGAACTATGGGTGTTTTCGGACGATTTATTTTTGTAAAAGTTTTGTTACATTTTTTTTCGTTTTTTTTTGGGTATTGTTTGGTATATGGTAGTTTGGTCTTAAAGGGGTAGGAAGGGTTCTATTAATACCCAAATTTCAGTCAAATAAATCTAAGCGAAAATTCCTGGTTGACAGCTATTATGTGATTATTAACTGTGAAGGTAAGCATAATTGAATATATTATTTGAGTGTTATTATACCTCTGCTTACAGTTTTCAGTTTATTAGACTTCCAGACTTTTGACATAAAAATAAATATAAATTCTAGTAGCCACACAAACACTAATATTTTTCACATATTGTATCTTCAATTAGGTTACTCATCTATACGTGAAATTAAAAAAAAAGTTAATTGTCGATATAATACACGTCTGCCTACCCGTTAAGGTATATAATAGAGCATAATTCAACCAACTAAAAATATACTCATACAAAAAAGTAACATTCATTACAATAATTACAACAAAAAAAAAGTTAAATTACAAAATAATCAATTACAATAATTGGCAGAAGCAACCCTGCTACGATTGTAGCAAGGCCTACGTTCGTAGCGGCTACGGCGTAGGCGCTAGTGGCGCCCCCTCCTCTTACACAACTTTTTACTAAGAACCACGCGAAATGAGTGGATAAAACATAGGTAGCTTCACTTTACGTTTCATAATTATTATTTGGGGTTTTATGATTATTTTTATTAATATAATAATACGAGAACATTCTCATAGTCGTTTAATGACCTGTGTACAGTGGTTGTGTGGTGTGACTGCAAAATTAAGGGTCATTGGTTCAATTTTAATAATATTATTCTTGAGTTTTGTTTGTTAATATAGCCTAAATTCTTAGTACTTGAAGTCTTATGAAGACTCTTAATTTGGGTCTAAACAGAGTAGTATAAAAGTTTATCGTTATACAACGTATTGTATATGTACTATGCTTCGCGGTTATGCTTAGGAATGATTTTTTAGAGTACCTATATACCTATATAATATGAAATACCTATGACCTATATGAAACTACTTTTAGAAAAAATGTTATATCCGAACCAAATAGGGTCTTTACTTTTGCGCCACCCAGTACAATACAATAGAAATATCGCGTAGTTTTTGAAATTTAAAATATGCTTAGGAAATAATTCTCGATGTAAGCTATCTTCTGTCTAAATTATATTCAAAACAGTCTATCCATTTCAACGTATAAGAGCATTAATCATCTCATTACCATCATCACGGCGTTAGTCCCAATTGCATTCAAACGTTCGGTTCGGCGATTCCTTGCTCTGCCGCACCATTAAGACCTGGAATTCCTTACCAGCTCACGTGTTTCCCTCCTCCTACAGTCCCGGGTCCTTTAAGCGGGGCGTGAAAAAGCATCTAATGAGGCCGTCAAGCTGAGTGCCACCATTGTAACACGGTACGTGTCTGTAAGGGTGACCCTCTTTTCCGAGACTTTGCCTTCAGTTAACCATCAGGGGAGGCGAAGACAAATTGACGTGTCCTATATTAAAAAAAAGTATTAAATCTAGATAATTAGAAATTGCTTAATTCGACTTCCAATTTTTTCTTAAAAACGTCTTAAAAAGTTATTCACATAAAGTTATCATAACTACAATAAAACAAAACATAGAACCTAGTAAAACTAATCTTACACCCTAAGGCAAAAACAAAAATGTATCACCTCAACCGATAATCAAACCCCGTCCTTCCGACTCCACAACCACTGCGCCATAGAGACCGTGGCCTGCTCTTATTTTAAACAACTACGCCTTTATAATACATCCAGTTTCGCGACTAAATATCAGCGAGTGTAGCGCAGTAGCGCGCCCGCACAGTCTTGGTCCTTCTAAGGAACTAATCCAAAAATAATTATATTTTATAGGTAGCACAAAATATTTTCCAAGTATAAACATGCCGGTAACATAAAAGAAGTACTACCAGCCCCTCCAGACAAGTGGCAATTCGTTGCTCGGCGTATGATGGAATAGAATGCCAAATGTATGGGATTTGACGTATATGACAGGCGTAAACGTATGTCAAAAACATCAAATCCTATATATTTGCCATTCTATTCCATCATCCGAGCAACGAATTGCCACTTGTCTAGGGGGGCTGGTCTTCTTTGGGTGTGGGGATCATGGTGTCCCGTTATATAGGAAAGTACTGGAATGCTATACCTGCATATAGTTTTCCTTCTTCTGACAATCTTTATTCAATCCTTACTGTCTACATCAACGTTATTTAAGCTGTGTGTGAACAAACATAATTATGTCGAGGCTGTCAAGTTAAGGACCACTATTTTATGACTTTACATTTAAGTTCATTCAGCTTCTGGAATGGTTGCCCGTATCTTCTGACTTCGCCCTAGTTTCGTAACAGCTAGCAGGGTGCAGTTACATTGAGAGACTATATATCTAATCTAACTAGTTTTTCGATATCATCATGAACCTGATATGCTCCCAGTTCAATCTTCTAGATCTTATGAACATCAAAATCCACCTAGAAATCTCCTGATTTCCATTTGAACCTCACATACTCACGTTTCTCACACTTGCTCCCTCTAAGGTAGGCAAACCTCTAAGGCTCGAACTATAACCCGCAATCTACTTCTATTTTTACTTGCTTCACATATTCTAAACACTGTTTGAATAATAGATTTCCCCAACCCGGAAATGGCGAGAACCGTTGCCAAGTTTTCAAGTATCAAAACATCATATTCGCAGTACTTCCGCGTACCGTATTTACAAGTATTGTAAGTATAGAATTATATATTTTATAACGCCTCCCTACCCCCACACCCCGCCCGCGAGAACTAAGTCTTCGCGCATCTTTCTATCCCCACCTTTTTGCTTCTTTTAAAACCTCCCTTCGTGTGCACCCCTTCCCCTATTTCGACTAATTTGGGGGTACAACTGAAGAATTATTTCTTGCTGATGTTCTTACAAACGAATATCCACTTAGTTATGATGGAATAGAGCTTATATTTGTGTGTGACTGTTGTATAGTCTTTAGACTGTATCTTTTCACTTCGAAAACTAATTCAGAATTAGAAGATGGAAACAAGTACTTTATGTGTGCAAGGGATTTTATGTTTTACGATGTTAGTGTCAGAGTTTTATTTCGAATGTATAAGAACGGAAAATTAGAACGGTTTCATCAAAAATATGAAATTAAAATCTTATACTAGCGAAAGAAGTTTTAGCATCTTTGTTTTAGAGCGAGAGGGGAGAGGTGCATTAGTCCTGCTCGCACAGGGGGTGCCGGGTGGCGAGAGATAGGTAGTTTGGAGTAAAAAGCTGCTTTCTTGATCAATGCGCCTCGCATTCGGTATTAATCATAACCGGGGTATTTTCGTCTATGTCTCGGGAGGGGGGGAGGACCGGGAGGGTGGTAGGAATCGAGAAATCGTATTCTAAATGAAAATACGCTTCTTCCTGTTTACATTTTGTAATAAATTGTTTTACTCAGTGTATTTGTGACGACCCAGCGTCGAATTTATTATTTAGAGCTGCGGGATTACTTCAAAGTTTTGTTTCGTTAACGTTTACTTAGGAGCCTTAAGTCTAATCTATGTTCTGTTATCTAATTTCACATGATATATATCTTATAGTTAAGAATTTCTTCGCAAATATTGAAGACTATCGATTTATCAACCCTTGTTAAAAGTTTTCTATAGATATTGTGTTTCAATAGCCGTTATCTTAGTAATTTTAAGCTTAATTCTTCAAGATTGGTAGACTACTTTTAAAAAAAATATATACATACATATATTCACGCCGTTTTCCCTCCGGATAGATAAGCAGAGACACATCCCCCATGTGCTTCTATCCCGGTAATTCTCCACTGTTCACCTGCGCAGACCACCTGGGTGGACCGTGGTATTTTTTTTTAGCAATCGTTTACCTTGTGTGAAGAGCAAAATATTAAATTTACCCAGTAAACCTTTGTTATTTAAACTATTTTCATTAAACATCCAAACTTCACAAGCTTCCTCTACACTATCATTGCTATATCTTCCACGCAAAGCAATAATAGTAAAAAGGTAAAATATTCTACTATATACTATACGATTCAATAACACATCAAAAAGCAACATTAAATAGTATCTATTACATACATGAGCGCACTTAGAATAATAAGTATAAGCTTCGGTAAAAGAGAGCGCCTATAAAAATTTTATAGCAATGCGCTCGAATGAACTTTTCTGCTATGCCGCAACTTTAGGCGCATCGATGGACTTGTACCCTCTTGTAGTCAAGTTCAAACAATATTATAATGGTTGCCTATTGAGATGTAATGATATTGATTTTCATTAATGATTGCGTTAGCCAAGTTTTTAATTGGTTAGGAATGGAAACTTCAATGAATGCAGGGTAAAATGTTGGTTCGACTAATTCTGTCTTGACCTACTTATATTGAATGTGTTTTTACGAATATTTTGAATTAACCATCAAGCTATTGAGGTTCTTTTGCTGACTTATTATATAAATTACTTTACGACTGGGGCTTTTTGATTTTTTCCCGCAACTTCGTAGAGTTTTGAGCTAACAGATGGTGTACTAAAATGAATAGGTAACAATTCAATTAAAGGCCTGAATGATATTGAGCCGTAGCGTTTATTACAACATTTAATAAACTGGCTGGCTAATGCTTACGCCATTCGTACCTACGATAGAGCACCACCCCGGAAATAAGAGGGGAATTTAATGATAGGTTTATTGAGAGAGATAGCGATCAATCGCGCACGTGTGATTTGCCTAGGTGTTTGATCAAATGGCTGGGCAAGTAATTAAACGTCATTGATCCAAGCCATTTGCCTAGCCGTTTGATCAAATGGCTGAAAATCATTCAGGCCGTTAATTGAACGGCACCGTGTAGTAAATAGCCTAGGCAGCTAATGAAATGGCTGATTAAGCGAGTTGGCTCTGACATATACATACCTACAAGAATAGCTCATTCATTAGACACTAATCACTGACTTATTAAGCACTAGCTGACCCGGCGAACTTCGTACTGCCATATTTTCCGTCCGCGCGGTATTTTGACCCCGATTTATCAGTATTTCTCTACAATATTAGGTATGCTTGTATTACACATAATTAAACCTTCCCCTTGAATCACTCTATCTATTAAAAAAACCGCTTCAAAATCCGTTGCGTAGTTTTGAAGATTTAAGCATACATAGGGACGGACAGACAGCGATAGCGACTTTGTTTTATAATATGTAGTGATGATAATATCTTTCATACATCCACCATAATTTACTGAAATATTCCATCATTTTGAAGGCAAATACATCAAGATTCAAAACCGTCATCCATTCAACTTGAAATATGCATAATGTGTCTCATACGGGGCGACACCGTACTGAATATAAGGGGTCCTTATGGGTTCATACAACCATTTCCTTACCTTACGACCCATTTATAATACACCATGAATATCTCTTGTCTGTGAATTTGTTAAAATCTTTAATTATACTTATTAAAACACCCAGTTCATGCATGTAGTCGTTCATGCATGCATTTTCATACCACTTAGTTAACAGACAAGCACACGGCCCACCTGATGGACAGTGGTTACCGAGGGCTATGGACGTGTGCAACATCAGGGGTGTCACACTCGTGCTGCCTACCCTGTAAGAACAGAGAGTGTCTGTGCCGTCAGCGCAGAAGACAAAGAAGGACAAGCCTTTGGTCTTCCCACTGACAGCACAAAAACTCTCCAGTGAGCTCTGGCTACCCTACTAACCAACGGGAACACAACCTGAGGTATTATGGCCGCGGCATTCTGTAGGGCGGAGGTACTTCCCCGGCCGGGTGCGAGGGATATAGCTACGACAATCTCACTTCCGGCAACTGACGGCCTACAGACGGCGTGCGTTTTAATCGGTTCGAGTCTGACATAACCTCCTCCTCCGGCTCCGGCGGAGGAGGTATCCGGGGGGTTTTTTCGCACGATAAAAAAAAGGTACTTCCCAAATCGGTCATTTGCATATCTGTTCCTTAAGCGGTATAAAAATAAACTAATATTCTTTACAAAACACACTTTTGTATTGAAAAATACTAGCTCAGAAGATCTGCCTAAAAAAAACTTAATGATAGTAGAGGAAAGTCATAAACTGTATGGACAAAAACAGATGTCTCGCTGTGGAATCTGCCTACCCACCTAGTCTAAAAGCGTGATTATGATTATTAAAAGAACAGCTGTAGTCGTAAAGTTACTTAAGATATAAATTAAGATTATTTCTTTGAGTATTTAGCGAGTAAAGTTGAATGGAATATTAGTAAGGATGGCCTTGACTCTCAAAATAGAAGTCCCCGTCACTTCCTGAAGGTTTATCAAAGGACTTATAAATGGGACAAGCTGACTTGTATTATAACTAGCTATTGTCCGCGGTTTCGCCCACGTCTATGTCGGTTATCACGACCAAATATAGCCTATGTACTTTCCCAAGGTCTATTCTATCTGTGTACCAAATTTCATCACGTGATTTTCAAAAATATCGATCTTTCAACCCCTATTTAGACCCCTTTAATCCTTTTTTTTCGCAATAAAAAGTAGCCAATAACCTTTTCCGAGTTTTTATCCATCTGGGTACCAAATTTCATCAAGATCGGTTCAGTGGTTTAGGTGTGCAAGTATAATAGACAGAGTTACTTTCACATTTTAAATATTAGTAGGATAGTATTGAAATATTGAGGCCTTACAAGACCCTCTTTTTCCAAGACTTTGCCTTCAGCTTACCATCAGGCGAGGCGAAACCAAATTGACGTGTTCTGTGTATAAAAAAACACCTTTAAGAAACAAGCCACATTAAATCACTTCATCCGCTAATTAATAGAGAATAATCAAACTAAAAATCATCATCATCCTCTGAGCCTTTGCCCAACTCAATTGGGGTCCGCTTTCGAACTATGATGCTGCTTATCTTCGATATTTTCCGTGAAGCGTTGCTTTCTAACCTCCACAACCCATTAGCAATATCAAAGTTCCGTAGCTAGACTGGTCGAACTTTTCTTTAAATAGGACACGTCAATTTGACTTCACCTCGCCTGATGGTAAGCTAAAAGCAAAGTTTCGGCAAACAGGGTCACCATTATAGACACGTACCATGTTACAATGGTGGCACTCAGCTTGACTGCCTCATCAGACGCTTTTCACGCCCCGCTTACAAGCTTCAACTATTGTAACGACTGCCATAGATGTTCGTATGGTAACCGGGACCGACGGCGTTGTCAATATAGGTTTTTTTTATACCACTTAGGTGGCAGACAAGCACACGGCCCACCTGATGGGAAGTGGTCACAATGGCCTATGGACGTATGCAACACCAGGGGCGTCACACTCGTGCTGCCGACCCTGATTATTGTATAATTATGTATATTAGTAGGAAACGCATGGTTCCCGGCAGAGTAGAATTTGGGACCATCTCCTCCCATGCGGTGTCGTACAAGGCGACTAAGGGATAGGGCTGTTTAACGTCAGACAGATATATACAGCCCAGACTCAGCCTATACATGGCTCGAGCCAACAATAGTGCCCGAAAAACGGCACAAGGCTCGTCCCCTATTACGTGGGACCTGATACAATGATTGGTGAAATTGTGGATGTTAATTCACCTCTGCCTAACCCTCCGGGGATAAAGGCGTGATTGTTTGTATGTATGTATTAGTAGGAAAGCCTCTAGAAAATCCAGTACCAAATTACTAAAAGATTACTATCATCCAATTCTATTGTGTAGTAACCCAGAAAGTTTAGTGATACTAAAACCATACTATTAAATCTTTTATGTACAAACCAATCCACGTAAAAAGTCAGAAAAATACACAAAAAATATTCACTATTACGACGTTGAGTAGGCAAATACGAAAGAAATAGTTCACTACGACTAGTTCATTCCAAAGTTTACTCTAACACCTTAAGAATAGGATTGCTTTTCAGTTGTGCAAGTGTCAGTAATATTTTCTAAGAAACATTTTTACTACCCCTGATATGTTACACTGACATGTATGTGACTGACAGACAAGCAACAAGTATGCTTATGGGGGTAGTCAAAGAAATCGTGTAACAATATTGTAACATTTGAGTATTGGGTTATATGGAAAAGCTATTTAGTTATAGATAGGGGATTGTTTTGAAACTATACAGGACATCCCACGGCGATGCCACATGGAGGGAAAGTACCTTAAATCCTGTTAGCTCATTTTTTAAAGGAGACATCATTTTATTTTTAAAAAGAAACAAAACTGCATTCAAAGATTTTTTTAAATTCGCTTGCCACACCCGGTAATCGAACCGACTAAAAGCCGAAAAAGTAACATCCTGTATTTTTATGGCATTAATCGATAGTGTCAATCATAAGGATCAAATCTCTCTAAGAAACATGGTAAAGAAGTCCTTGAAACCTAAAATTATAAATTCAATTTGGCAAAATAAAACACCTTAATTCAAAGTTCATCCATCCATTTGATACCATATTAACAATAAAATTCCATATTTAAATTACTTTTTAACCGACTTCAAAAAAGGAGGTTCTCAATTCGTACCCTATTTTTTTTTTTTTTGTATGTTTGTTACGCGATTGTGAAGCCAATTCTAGACGGATTTTTAAAATTATTTTTCTGTTCGTAAGTAGATTATTCCGAAGTGGTCCCATTTAAATTTCGTAAAGATCTGATGATGGGTTTCCGAGATTAGACCAAGGAACTCTTCAAAAAGTACCAGGAAATCAGCCGCGATTGCTGCAATGGCATATTATTGCAATGTTTCTGCCATTACACATCATAACATCACGCCTGAGTCCTTTGAACGGGTACGCAGAAGTGTTCAGAATATTCAGCTATATTTCCGGTGTATATGCATTGATTTTAAAAATTCTTTTTGAATAATGCTTTAATAATTTTTTTTTAGCGTGGCCGGTTCGATCTGTAGTGCAGCGTCAGCAGCGCATGTACAGTCAGGTCACTATACATGCGATGTACATTCGTGAGACTGTACAAACTCACTAAAAAGAGAAAAATAAATTCTTTTTAACAAAAAAGTTTAACCGACTTCAAGAAACGGAAAAGAGGCACTGAAAAGCGAAAAATAACTTAATTTACAGACTTACTGATTTATTAGAAGTCGGTGCCAGCCAACTTTGTTTGTTGTGTCTGAACTACTATGATGCAATCAATTGAAATATGGCCTCTCTTGGGCTAGGTACCGACTTCTAATAAATCAGTAAGTCTGTAAATTGAGTTATTTTTCGCTTTTCAGTGCCTCTTTTCCGTTTCTTGAAGTCGGTTAAACTTTTTTGTTAAAAAGTATTTATCTTTTTTTATCATGCTGAGACCGCTGCTGGTCAGCAGTAGTTTTTAGGTATGTCGAACTCAAACCGACTAAAACCTCTCAATTAACAGGTTATAAGTTGATCCAATAGGGCAATTCTCTCGCCATTTTCGTTGCCCAGTACACCGCGTGCAGGTTTCTAATCAAGCACCCAAAAATTACTACCTACCCTACCTACCCTACCTACATACCTCATGCAGTTACCCAATGAAGTTACATTCTAAACAGGTAACAAAGTTCATTCATTGAGTACTCATTTTACTAAATAAATTTCATCAGAGATATCTCTAGTGTTGTGTAATATCGAAGTCCAGCCAAATTCGCTTAGACTGGTAAAGCGGACCCCAGGCTCCGAGGTGAAAGCATCGGATGCGACTGGGAATTAACGCTAGGATGTAGAAGAAGGTAGAGATGTATTAATATCTAAATTACGGCAACTTCATTCCCTGCACGCTTATTTTTACAAGCGACTGCAGTATGAGGTTTTTCAAGAAGGGCATTAGAAGGTTTTAACGGGGTCGGCAGTGCGAGTGTGATGTCTCTGGTGTTGCATACGTCCATAGGCCACGGAAACCACTTGCCATCAGGCGGGCCGTGTGCTTGTCTAACACCTAGGTGGTAAAAAAAGTGTTCAGTGCTACGTAATAGGGAGTGAGCTTGGGATTTTTTTAATGTAGGAGACGTCAACACGACTTCGCCTTGCCTGATGGCAAAACCTCAGGAATAAGGGTCACCATTGTAGTTGCAAATGTGATATAATGGTGGCTCGCGATTATTTTCGTCCCTCGGAGAGCATGTTAAGCCATCGGTCCCGGTTGTCATACGAACATCTATGGCAGTCGTTACAGGTAGTTGTAGCCCTAAAAAGTCCACCAACTGGTCTAACTGTAATACTACTATCTTACTAATGGGTTTTGGAGGTCATATGGCAGTCACTTCACAAAAATTTTCGATGTTTAACCGCGACACAGTTAGACTGGAAAAAGCGTACTCCGGACTCCGAGATGATAGCTTTGGATGTGACTGGCATTAACACTATGATTTATTATTATGCGTGTTTTATTTAATAATTCACAATTTCAAGACAGCCTTATTGTTATACATATTAGCTAATTAAAAGCAACTACATAGCACAAGTGATACGGAGGACGTAGTGCAAATATAGAATGAATAAGAGAATACGATATTATCTCTCTCTTCAGCCTAAACAGGATTTAAAGAGATATTATGTATTGAAATAAAATCACTCTTAAAGGATTCCGTCGAGATTTATTTGGTATTATTGATATTATTTCAGTAATTTATACGGGTTAGTACCCACTGGTCCCCTGGAATTCGTCCCCAGTGCCCTTTCGTCCCTTCATAATTTTGAGGTGCCCACTCGACCCCTGGTCTATTGGCCCGACGTTTCAGCTACTTTTCACCAGCCAGAATCACGGTGTGACTAAAGATGGTATTCATTCTCTCTGTTCTTACAGGGTCGGCAGCACGAGCGTGACTCCCCTAGTGTTGCACTCGTCCATAGGCCACGGTAACCTCTTACCATCATGAGGGCTGTGTGCTTATCTGCGAAGTAGTATAAAAAAAATGGTAACTGTTACATAGTCCGAAGTATCTCAAAGTACCTGAACTATGTTGAATTATTGATTTTTGAAAAGTTATTTTATTTCATACACACATGCATAAGCTCACGCCTATTTTCTTCCGGGGTAAGCAGAGACAACCCACCATTTGACTCTATACTTACACACTTCAAAAGCTTGCTCTTAATTCCTCTACTGTCATTAATACTTTCATACAAGCCTCTGACCTACCCTTTCTTCAATACCTTACCAATTTTAGTTTTATTTTCAAAAATGATATTCTCTTATACTTCCAACAGTATCATGTATATAGATATGTATATACACATAAACCCTCGCTTAGATGAAACAAAAACTACGCATTCTAATTCAACCACACCCCAAAAAAAAAAACAACAAGTATTTTTCATTATCCTAACCCGAACGGCACAGCCTCCAAAACGTTGCTACTCGTATATTCATTTCCGTTCCGTTAATACCGCATACTTTTAACTGTCTAACTAGGTGGCTGCCTACCCCCCCATCCCCTGACTACTTACACACAGTAGGCACAACTTTTATAATACTACGTACTCCGGGCTTTTTAACGAACACCCCAGGGGTGGTACACCCCACCTGCCACGCATACCGAAAAATACGCAAAACGGGGGGTGGGGGATGAAGTGAAGTGCCTGTATTTTGCGTATTTTTAAATTATTCCCACATGTAGGGGTTTGGGGTTTTCGGATGCTGTGTGTGACGGCCGTTATTGTGTTTAGGGGCTCAGTTTTAAGCGAGTTTAGTATGTAATGAAAAATTATGTAATGAATAAGTTTTTAAATGTTCTCTATTTTAATTGTGTTCTGGTACTTATTACGGTATCTAGAAGCTTGCTAACTACATGAACTAAAGCGTAACGTGTGTGAGAGATTGCGAAAAAATCGATAATAGTAATTACTGGGATAATTTTACAGTTTGTTCTCAAAAGACTTAGTGAAATGTGCAATCAAATTATACAAATTTTAGGGCATGCTAACGCAAATTATGTGTAATGATAATGACGATCACTTATATTTTTCTCTTTTTTTTAAAATCATTTTAATTTTCGATTTTATGTTATTGAAATAAAATCACTTTTAAGGGATCCTATCGCTGCTGAAAAGTAGGTAGCGGAAACGTCAGGCTAAACGTAAATAATAACAAATAAATCGCGACATAATCCCTAATTAATATGGTAACATTTCAATTTGTTGTTATTTTTTAATTTCACAATTATCAAAACGACAAAGTTCAGTTACCTTTAGACACCAGATCTTACCACCAATGTATGGCGGGAACTACCATATTTAACCATCATACTTATTGTATTTAGGGGTATAGTACCAAGTAAAGGTTATCCCCTGAATCTGTTCAGTATACAACTACCCTACATACCTAAATGGAATGTGAAAAGACGATTTTTTTAAGTTTTTTTGTCTAATCAAGGCGTTCCTAGGTCTGAGGTGGGCAAAACCAGTTCACTATGATTGTGATCGATGTAATTCCGATATAACCGCATTAACGTACCCTCTCAGTGATATACTATTCTACAATAGACTCAAAATTGAATGAAATTTTAAGCGTTTAGTGTTCTAAACTATGAAAATCGATTAGGATCGCCCCAAGGCGGATTTATAGGAACATTTGGATCAGCTTCGGGCGAGTGTCTGTGGCTCAATGGTCAGATTGTTCCCCCTGTAAGGGAAAGAGCGCAGGTTCCCGTCCTGCTTGAGATATATTCGTTTTTTTTCTATTGCGTCCACATAAAAAGAAATACGACTAAGATCATTCCTATTTATTCCAATTGGATAAAACTCTAAAAGTATAACATAATAATCTGAAAGGGCTTCGAAGATAATTCTGTAATTATGATTTTTATCGAAGTGACGGTGTAATTTACCTCGTCGACTCTCTAGAGAGGTCCCAGCTTGCTACAGGTCTAATGCTTCATAGATATAATGTTCTTACAATAAAGTGTATTTATTTTTAAATATTTCGTACGGGCTACATATTATAACGTTTTTTTATCGTGCGGCAAATGCCCACCGATACCTCCCCCGCAGGAACCGGAGGAGGAGGTTATGTCGGACTCGAACCGACTAAAACGCACGCCATCTGTGGCCCGTCAGTTGCCGGAGATGAGATTGTCGTAGCCATATCCCAAGTAATAGGTGGTCAGAGCATTCCCTCTGCGAGGAACTGATCGTACCGTCTTGAGTTTTCACTTCTTACAATCTCAACGATTTTAACAGTTAGCATACTTTATTGCTTTAAAATTTAAATAAATATCTACTATTTAGCTGTTACATATAATGATTTGAGTGACTTTCCGAATCAAACAGAAACCAAAATTAATGACGTCAGCTCTTAAACCATACCTACGTATGGCATAGCCATTTCATGTTCTCCATTTAAAGGCGCGTCTATTAATGTACATCTCATTCAGGAATCTGATCAGACCAGAGTTCAGGACGTCAGCTCTAATACTAGTAGGGCGAGTGACGCTGTGAGACACAGCTAGTTAACTATAAACCAATAGCTACTATGTTATTAAAGCTCAAATTCAATCCTTGTTTCCAACCTTGTTGACTTCACTAATTATGGTGTTTTTCTCCCATAATTCATAAATGACAGCTCGCAATGTATAGCCCACTGGTTTTATCGCGCTGCTTTACCCGCAAATGACATCTAAATTTGGTAATCTATGCGTTATAAAAATCAATGCCACTTTTCGTTGTGATTTTATAACTCAAGAATGGGCTCACCTATCCAAACCAAATTTTTAAAGGCTTTGTTCGGACTATTTAGTAGATGGTTTATGTGAAGTTTGCACAAAATCGGTAGAGCGATTCTTCATTTAGGCGGTACGAAGTTCGCGGGGTCAGCTAGTAAGTTATATTTTTTCCGTAGGTATCAATAATAAATACTGTATTTTCTCGTTAATATTTTCCGTATTTTAAAATCAAAATCACGTCTGTCAAACGACCGATGGCCGTTGGAGCATACAAATCCTAGAAAGGATGCCACGAGACGGCAAATGGAAGGTAGGTCACCCCCTAGTCAGGTTCTTTTTTAAATATGATTTTTGGTTTCATGTAATGGGGATGAGCCTATTGTCGTCAAGCGGGCACTGTTTCATCGTGAATTTCACCATGAAAACATATTCAGAACCCAATTCTGAAAAAATTACATTTTATTTAGCATTTCTTCTATCAAAGTTTTATACATTAAAATCTGTTTTAAACTATAATTTACGGGAATATTATTAACAGTGTTAGTAATTTATGTCACATTACCCGGAACTGAGTGGAACCCACAAATGAACAGATTGAATTTTTAGTTATTAGGTGCAGCAAAATAGCATAATACCGAAATGATATCAGAAAATTATATTATTGTTCAGTCAACAGTCAACAATTTAGTTAACTATAATAGGTAAACAAAAGTTGATACGTACATATAATCACGCTTTCATCCCCAGAGGGTTAGGCAGAGGTGAATTAACACTCATATTTCACCACTAATAGTACTAGGTCCCATGTAATGGGGGTGAGCCTATTGCCGTGAATTAGCACCTACATTTCACCACTCATTGTAATAAGTCCCATGTAATAGGGGTGAGCCTATTGCCGTATTCTAAGCACTATTGTTGACTCAAGCCATGCATCTGAGGCTGAGTCTGGGCTGTATAATCTATTTGACAAAAATCTGATTATATCTGGTAAAAGTTGATAATTGAAACTAATACTTCTGGCGCTTTAGATATTTCTGGAGATGGGAAAACAATTGTACTCACGACACCGTTACCGACACCTGTTACTGTTACCGTTACCAACACCTCTGACAGAGTACCACTGATACACCTGATGGTAAACTAAAGAGCAACTCACAAGAATAAGGGGCACTACTATAGGTAGCTCATCACTGGCAGACCCTGAGTTCCATGGTGAAAGCTTCGGACACAGCGTCTTCATGATGATGATGATGATGTGGCTTTCAAGTTTACGGCGTCATCAGTTAGACCTCGCTTTTTTAACCACTTAGGTGGCAAACAAGCATACGGCCTACCTGATGGAAAGTGGTTACCGTGGCAATAGACGTATGCAACATGGGGCGCGTTCCACTCGCGCTACCGACCCTGAAGAAACCTTCTAATGCCCTTATTGAAGAACCCCATATTGTAGTCGCTTGGGGAAACCATAGCATTCCAAAGCTTGAAAGTGCGTGGGATAAAGTTCCTTAAAGGACTACTCGCTTAAAAGAGTTCTTTTTTTTTATCGTGCGAAAAATCCCCACGGATACCTCCCCCGCCGGAGCCGGAGGATGAGGTTATGTCGGACTCGACCCGACTAAAACGCACGCCGTCTGTGGGCCGTCAGTTGCCGGAGGTGAGATTGTCGTAGCCATATCCCTCGCACCCCAGCCGACTCCGATAAAAGACTTGTGTTTGCATCAGGGAACCGATTCAGTATAAATCTCTCTCTAAACTTAAGAACAGCGCTCTTGTCGATGGAGTAATGGCCACTTCTCTCTCCCCGCCAATCCCTTGACCTCCTGGTACGATTCAACTTGTATCTTTTCCTTTATCTGTGCCATAAACGTTCCTCTTGGCCCACCTCTTTCCTTCTAACTTCCCTTCCATGATGTTTTTAAATATAAGTCGTGTCTTATCAGATGGCCAATCATCTTTCCTCTTCGTTTCTCGATATAAACCTTCTTTTCTGTACCTTGTCTAGTACTCTTTCGTTTGTCATTCTTTCCGTCCAGTTTATCCTCTCCATCCTTCTTCAGCACCACATTTCAAACGCCTCTATCCTGTCTCCATCCCCCCGTATCATAAGTACAATCTTAAAAACAAGCGACAATTCTTTAAATTCCATCTGACAATATTTTTGTGTTACTCAACAAACAGACAAAATTTTAGATAGTTTTATATTAGTAAATAGGATAAAATGTATGAGAGATAGATAATAGTCATTAATTTATGATTGCTAGTTGTGTTGATTTATGACATATTGCCGAAATTTCAGCGAGAATTTATGAAAAGCAATAAAATTATATGTTCCTATGGTTTTGCTGATATAATATTTAGAATATTTATGACTTGTTTCTACACATTTATAGTGGCTGATGGGTGAACGGATTTGACTGTAAAAGGATAAAATTACAGTCTGGAATAACCATAGGCTATTTTTTAATCCCGGGAATAGGATCCCATGGGTAGTGGGAACGGGTTCATAAGTATACAGGACGAAGTGTTGGCAAGCTAAGTGGAGCAGGTAGGACACGACTGTACCTATATCTGTCCCAATCAGGCAGTCCGACTGGAGAAGTACCTGCGCCCTACAGAAGACCGCGGCTTAATAACCTCGTGTTGTGTTTCCGACGGTGAGTAAGGTAGCCAGAGCTCACTGGAGAGGTTTTGTGCTGTCAGTGGGAGAACCATAGGCTTTGTCCTACTTATCTTTTGCGCTGACGGCAAAGAATCTCTCTGTTCTTACAGGGTCGGCAGCACGAGTGTGACTCCCCTGGCGTTGCACTCGCCCATAGGCTACGGTAACCACTTACTATCAGGAGGGCCGTGTGCTTGTATGCGATCTAATTAGTTTTAAAAAAAAGCTAGCAAGTAGGTGAACTAAATCTTAATATAATGACGCTATTTTCACACAATATAACATTAATTTTAAACTATTTACTAAGAAACCGAATCAACTGATCAAACATTATTATCGATTGCTATAATATTATTTCTGAAACATTACATACATTAGCCCATTGGCATCTACTAGACACAAATAAAGCATAGTTTATGATAGGTTCTAGAATGCTTTTTTCCATTCCATTCCATAATACAACTTGCCCGGTTGACGGCAATTGGCACTGAAAGTCATAATTTTTGGAAATGTAGATCTTAACACCTCTATCTTCCCCTTAGTGGATTCACAGGCGAGAATATATGCATTTTTTAATAAATTTTGTTAGGACGTTTTACATAACACTATCTAGAATCCAAAGTAAGCAAGTAATGGGGTTCTTCAAGAAGTGCATTAGAAGGTTTCTCCAGGGTCAGCAACACAAGTGTGACGCCCCTGGTGTTGCATACGTCTATAGGCCATGGTAACCACTTTTCATCAGGTGAGCCGTGTGCTTGTCTGCCCTTAGGTGGCATAAAAAAATGGTATAAAAAAATATGCTCAAATCGAACCTGCAACCTCCTACGTTGTACTCTAAGATTCTACCTCCACGCCATACAGGTTCTCAAATATTCATACTAGGCGAGAATCGAACCCACTGTCTCTGACGACAAAACCATCAAAGTATAGATCCAAATTACCTGCTAAACGAATCTCAAATTATATGTCACTAGTATAGCCAAATGTGTGTCCTAACATACACATAATATGACATAACACATCTCAATGTACACCATAACGAACATAACAAAAACTCTCTACAACATCCAGCAATATCAGTAGCTACTTACACAATATAACGCAGAATCAAATTGTCACATATACATATAATGCTTGTATTAATATATACTCGTGGGGGGGTACAAAGGGGTCTGATTAAAAGGCATGACATGCGCAGAATAAATTTAAAAACTACCCGGAGGCTGGGTTAATTTTTAAGTATTGATCAAAAACTGCGTGTACCCGTACAGATGGGATGGTGGCGGGCGGGGCTTGCGTGAATTAGATGTGTTTTTTCTCGTATGTGTATGTGTGTTTGTCATTAGAATGTGTGTATGTGTGTTGTGATTTACATGTGGAGAGAGAGCGTTAGATGAGGAATTATTCGCGATTCGGAACTATGTATGGTTTAAAATGTGTGTTTTTTGTTGTGTGTTAGGAGTTTTTAAGATGTGTTATTAATCTTGATTGTGTGGACTTGTTAAAAGTCTCAACTAGACTATTGTAGGTTCGATCCCGTGCTAGCCAAACTTTATTCGAATTCTATTTAAATTTGCTTTGTATGCCTTTATTGTACGTTAGTCAAGCTCAAGATTTTTTCTAGTCATTTTTCTCACCACTAAACAAATTTGCTTGTATTAGGAGTGGGTTTACGTCGGTACTGTTAACCAGTATTCGAACCCGGGACCTCTCAGTAGTAAGACCGACTCCTTAACCACTAAGTTACCGACTTTTTACCGACGCTTTTGACGTCATCATAGCATTGTGCCTGGCTACATTTTTTATTGTTTGATGTTTCATCTCGTTGCCCGGGGTTAGCTCACTTCTTCACTTTTGATGTGGGTTATGCGGTTTTTATGGTAGTGACAGTCATCTTACTTCCCAACCCCGGGAAGGAAGCCTGCGCCAAAGCTTCTTACATCAATCACCTGTCCCTTAGACTAGTGGTAATTCGTTGACCGGCGCATTGTAGAAAGTAGAAACAAGAACAACCATCTGGGGTGCAGGCACTGTTCATCCTTCTCACAGGTTGTTCTGCAACCTAGCTAGGAGAACAATACTTCACCCTAACCTTGTGTTTTTAACCCCCGACAAAAAAGAGGGGTGTTATAAATTTGACGTGTGTATGGGTGTGTGTGTGTGTGTCAGTCTGTCTGTGGCATCGTAGCTCCCAAATGACTCAACCGATTTTGATTCTGTTTCTTTTGTTTAAAAGATGGTTTAGTCGAGAGTGTTCTTAGCTGTTCATAAAAATCGGTTCAGCCATTTGAAATATATGAGGAGTGAAAGTGGCAATGCAAAATCTAATATTTACAAATATACCCGTGTTGGGTATCAAATGATAGGTCATAATTTATACATCACGATACAGCAAGTTTTATGTAAAGCATGAAATTTAAAAAAAAAATATTTTTTTTCTAAAAATCCCCGACCCATAAAGATCCTATAAAAAGTAAAATAATAACTAACTATTACCTTATGACCTACCCTAAGTAATGACCCTTTTGTCATTATCTCGTACTATCATAAGCTAAAAGATGTAAATTTATGTGTGATCAAACAATATAAAACTGTTTCTGAACAATAAATCTATCTATCTATCTATCTAAGAAAGAAGGCAGCGCGAGTGTGACGCCCCTGAGCCTTGATTCTGCTAAAGCACAACCACTGTCACACCACAGAGACTGCGAGAAAATTCCATTTGATTTTAGCCTTTAAAGTAATGTGGTTAAAGTTTAAAATTGAATGGCTTTTTGTAGAGTGAACGAAAGCGTATAATGAAAATATTGTCATTTAATTTTGGACTTTAAAATATAGCAATAAAGTCTAACATTTAATGCCAATTTTTGCAGAGACTGTGGCACGACAGTGATTTTGCTTTAGCAGAATCGAGGGCCAGGTGTTGCATACGTCCATAAGCCACGGTAACTACTTCCCATCAGGTAGGCTGTGTGCTTGTCTGCCACCTAAGAGGTATAAAAAAGACAAATGTATGGGATTTGACGTATATTTATGTCCTCAACGTATGTTAATACACCTTGCCCATTTCGAGGGTTTACAGGTGATTAAGATATGTATGTATGTATGTACAATGTTCAAATGCTACCAATATACTCAAGAAATGCTCATTTAATAGTAATATGAGAAGATACCATCAATGCAAAGATAAGACATCTGAATCCTCTCTCAAAAGATGTGAATTATCATAACATCAAGTTGAATTTCCTTCCGTGACCGATTTGCGTGACCTAATTTCTTTACAACAGAACATAAGATCAAACTTCCTTATATATTTATATTTTCCCAACTGAGCAGTCCGACTGGGGAAGTACCTCCGCCCTACAGAATAACGCGGCTATAATAACCTCGTATTGTGTTCCCGGTGGTGAGTAGGGTAGCCAGAGTTCACTGGAGAGATTGTGTGCTGTCAGTGGGAAGACCAAAGGCTGGTCCTGCTTTATCTTCTGCGCTGACGGCACAGAAACTTTCTGTTCTTACAGGATCGGCAGCACAAGTGTGACTCCTCTGGTGTTGCACTCGTCCACGTGCCACGGTAGCCACTTTCCATCAGGTGGGCCGTGTGCTTGTCTTCCACCTAAGTGGCATAAAAACCGCCTTAGCATACTCATAATAAAAAATTAAATACTTCCACTAAAGCAACTACCGGTGTCATCATTATCTAATACATAAAAATACAGAACACATACTGTATTCCTTCATACGAATAGCTGCCCTACAATATTATTTTATTACTAACCTTATTCATAACCAAAACAAACAGTACAATGGCTCCCAAATTACCATTTATTGACAACAAAATGGGCTGAAAATCACGCAATGACGTCACCGAGAACGTAACGGGATCTCGTCGTTTGTAAGAATATTGAAGTCAGTGGCACGACGCGTAGTGTAGTAGTACTATGCCTTAGACGAATACTTAACCCTCGTGTACTTGCGCATGGGTCTGTTAGACCTTCGAATCTTTTTTACTAGCTGTTGCCTTGCCCTTTAAATTTCATGTGCCATTTTGTTTTCTTTTATATCATAAATGCGTAAGTAACTCTGTCTGTCTGTCTGTCTGTGACGCTTTCACGCCTAAACCACTGAACCGATTTTGAAGAAATTTGGTATAGGGGTAGTTTAGACCTTGAGAAAAGACTTAAGGTATGTTTGGTTGCGATAACCGACATCCACGCGGGCGGAACTGCGGGCAAAAGCTAGACTTCTATAAAGCTTTACATGTTCATAAGCATTCCATACATACGGGTCAATCACATGGTGCATGACAAACTAGATCTATGTATTTTTTTGCCACCGGCTGCCTTTTTAAAAATCTTTATCCTTCTCCAGTAATATCCTTCCCAGTATCAGTCACGCTCGCCGGTTTCGGGTACTCTTGACATCTCATTCCTATAAACAGTCAAACATCATAACGTATTGTCTGAATGCTTTTTTATGTACAGCAAAAAACTAACTATTTTCATTTGATATAAACTATTAGATATGCAATATAAAAAAGATAAAAGTCTGTAAAGTTTTGAGTTAACAGGCAAATATTGACACTGATCGGGAATCTAACTTGTCCAACGTAGCAGTTGAACACTCTTCGGCCACGCTACGACACCACCGCTGATCCTCCACGTGCAAATAAATGATGACTGAAATCATCATCAGATAATTAACCTCTCCAGCGAAACTAAATTGCTCATTTTAGGAGTAGAAGAACATCCCACCATCAGTACCTTTTACAGTACTAAACAGTACTATTGTTTATACCCAAATGTACTACCTAATGACAGTTGTTATCTCCTTGGTGTGCACAATAAAGATATACTTTACTTTACTTTTACCTGGGGTCTCACATACCTTGCGCTAGTATGGCAGGGTTAGGAGTCGACCTAATTATATTGTTCAAGTGATGAATGAGGTTTTTTTTTCTGCAGTTTATATTTTGGATATAAATCGATATGATTCGCAATGTTTTGACGTTTTTTAACATCTATTTGCACACTTTGGAGGGGAGATTGAACGATTGAACCCATATGAGTCAGTGTACACGTCTGTCCTTGATTTGGCCTATATGATATTTATGGGAGCGATTTCAAGCTTTCATCTCGGGACTGGGAGGTCAGATCACCTCCCAACGGCGGAATGCCTCAGGTCCAGCTTCAGAGCCTCTTCCGTCAGGAGGTATGCTGGTTTGCAGGTTAGGTTGACTTGGTCTCGAACGCACATACGTGCAGCACTTAAATGTAGTGCAGATAATTCCATCAAGAACTAAGCGGTTCGGTAACTCTTTTCTCAGCCGCACCATTAAGACCTGGAATTCCTTACCAGCTCACGTGTTTCCTTCCTCCTACAGTCCCGGGTCCTTGAAGCGAGATGTGAAAAAGTATCTGATGAGGCCGTCAAGCTGAGTGCCACCATAGTAATTACGTATCTGCCCCTCTAGCCAAGTGGCAATTCGTTGCTCGGCGTATGATGGAATAGAATGCCAAATGTATGGGATTTGACGTATATGACAGGCGTCAACGAATGTCAAAAACGTCAAATCCCATACATTTGTAATTCTATTCCATCATACGCCGAGCAACGAATTGCCACTTGTCTACAGGGGCTGGAATGGCGATCTTCTTACCTGAGACTTTGCCCTCAGCTTACCATCAGGCGAGATGAAGTCAAATTGACGTATCGTAAAAATTGTCCCCACCAATTTCTTTACCTTCCTATTTCTAATTCATTGTCTCTTTCTTTTTATACGTTATAGAAAGAGATAGAAGACCACCGGAACTGCACACTCTCGGTTATTACAACCAAGAATTAGTATTATAATCTAAAGCTCTTACAGGGGAAGCTTAATGGCGACGGAGATGCGTATCCGAGTGTAATAACGTAGCTTATGTCTCTGTGACGTCATTGTTGTGACGTAAGACGCATAATAGTGGGTTTACGTGTGTTGTTGAATAGATATAGTGGTCTTTGAGATGTGATTAGCCTCTTTGTCTATTTTTGTATCTATAGAGGGTTGTTTTTTTTATGATTTTTTTGAAAAATTAGGTGAAAAGGTTGTGTCTGCTTGTTTCAAGTTTTCTTATTCGATGACCTCTGTGGCGTAGAGGTAGAGTATTTAACTGCTAAGTTATAGGTCACGGGTTCAGTGTCCGCTGAATGTAAATAATTGTATACATGTATATGTTTTGAATTAGTGTGTGTGTTTCATGTATATCTGACCAATCTTATGAAAACTTAACACTTATGAGAACTGGTAAAATTATATAATTTAAAAATCTAATTGAAAATGCAATCAATACTGAGTGGTACAGAAGACTTGATAACTTCACGAAACCGTAGGGAGTCTTTGTTTTGACAAATCGTACCGAATATCATTTACATGTTTCTTACTTATCGAATAGAAATCACTCGTTTTGGAAACTAGCACTATTACTTTTTTTTTTTATATAGGACACGTCAATTTGGCTTCGCCTCCCTGATGGTAAGCTGAAGGCAAAGTCTCTGAAAAGAGGGTCACCATTACAGACATGTACCATGTTACAATGGTGGCACTCAGCTTGACGGCTTAATCAGATGCTTTTTCTCGCCCCGCTTAAAGGACCCGGGACTATAGGAGCAAGGAAACACTACTGAATTAGGTACCAGAAGGTGTCCAATTCTGTAAAATTCTAGAACTTCGATACCTTCCAAAACTGTACCATACAATTACATAAAATATCAGTATGACTCTTCTTCTGAAAGGGTCGGCAGCACGAGTGTGACTCCCCTGGTGTTGTACTCGTCCATAAGCCACGGTAACCACTTTCCATCAGGTAGACCATGTGCTTGTCTGCAACCTAAATGGTAGGTACAAAAAAAATGACTCAACCCATTTGGGCTACGAATATCATAACTACATACTTTCATCATTCCGGTACAATCATGATATAAATTTTCCCCCACCATACCAAATAGCTGATCGAAATACAATACACCTACCTACCTATAAAAACACACAAACACACGCACATACACGTAATAATTACTGGCAAATACCTTCATAGTTGTGAGAAAGGGATAATGATAAAAATGTATCACACCCCTCGGGGGGTCACCCCCACTACAGCGAAATTTTTCGTACTCCCGTTTAGCGAGATTCGATCCCGCAATCAGGGGGAAAAGGGGGAATTTTTTGGCCTCCCCACCCCTTAGCCAGCATCGTAAATTGGAGCATATAATTTTTATTACATCGGTGTCGTATGGTACGTGTTAGATGTAGCGAACATGTAAAAATTTTTGGGAACACGTAGTTTACCGATTTTTTATAAGTAATCTATACTTTCATATTAATATTATAAGAGCAAAAATAGCTCTGTCTGTCTGTCTTCTTTCAAGGCTAAACTGAAACGATCTTAGTCAAATTTGTTTCAGGGATAGATAAGGGCCCATACCATGAACTCTTAAAACAGGTCAATAATTGAACTGCTGTCATTCTACCAACTGCAAATGTCACTTTGTAATCCTATATGTTTATATGACATTACTAAGTGACATTTGCAGTTGGCAGAATGACAGCAGTTCAATTATTGACCTGTTTTAAGGTTTATGGTAAGGCTGCAGAGCTTAAAAAGGACTTATGTTACTTGCTAACATTCTAGCTTAAGCTTCTTTTACTAAATAACTTGTATTCCCGTTAACCCGTGAGCTAAATAACTTGTTTTAGGAGTTGGTTAACGTAGATACCGATAGTCAGAATTCTCGGGCCTTCTCCGTCGACTTTTCAACCACTAAGCTTGTGTATGCGTTATGTTTCCATATTATATTTTACTAGCTGACCCGGCGAACTTCGTACCGCCATATTTTCCGCCCGCGTGGTATTCTGATCCCGATTTATCAGTGTTTCTCTACAATATTATACATGTATTATACATATAAACCTTCCTCTTGAATCACTCTATCTATTGTAAAAAACCACTTCAAAATCCGTTGCGTAGTTTTGAAGATTTAAGCATACATAGGGACGGACAGACAGCGACAGCGGCTTTGTGTCTAAACGAAATGAGTTCTAAACCATAGGCGAATAGGTACTAATTAATAAAATATCGTCAATAGGTTGTAGAGGTCAGGTGGCAGTCGCTTCTCGGATAATATTGAAGTTCAGCCGTAACCCAGTTAGACTGGAAATCCTACCACAACAGAGTTAGGGAAAGACTCAGAGAATGATGAATATTTGTAATTTAGTTCTCTGCTCCTGCTCAATATCTAAATATTTGAAGGTACGCAAGTAATGGGAACTCACTTCTATTGATGAGGGTGGAAGGTAAGAATGGAGAACGATGCTATAACTTGAGCGTATCAGGAAATGTGTTGTAAGAACTGACGTTACGAACCATTTTTATGATAGACATAAATATATTTGATGTTTACTGTGAGTAGTTAGGAAACTAATAAATAAATAATATTCTAGTAAAACTACACAGCGCTGACTTTAGATAAATTACTGGAATTAGGTTTATTCCATTTAGATTTATTCCATTTCTTTATTCCAATTAGATTGATCGCGGTTGTTTCAAAAGTACTTTAGAGTCCGAGATGCTTTTCTTTTCCTTTTCATAACTTCTTTGACTTATCTTAATTTTTATAGGATGCTGTCTAACATCCAACTTTATACATATACATATGTACCCACATTTCGCCAAGAATAATTTTTAGTCACACGTAATAGGGAACCTATTGTGGTTAGCAGGCACTTTTTCATGGACTGTAAGTTACTGTCGGATGGAAAACAGTCTTATCTCTATCACATAGTCGCCTTCTACGACATTCTCGAAAAGGAATAGGGTGGCCTTATTATACAAGTAAAAAGAAAAAACATGACAGCCTCCGTGGCGTAGCGGTAGTGAACGCGGCCGCAACGCGGGGGGCGCGGGTTTGATCCCCGCTCAGTGCAAATATTTGTGTTTGCATTGGTCTGGTCGTGCCTCGGAGAGCATGTTAACCCGCTGTCGTTACGGGTAGTTGAAGCCCTAAAAAGTCTAAACAACGGTCTAGCTGCAAAGCTTCGATATCGTCTAATGTTACCATTGGGTTGTGGAAGTCAGATGGCAATCGCTTCACGGAAAATATCCAGGTCTAGCCAAATCCGTAGTTAAGACTGCTAAAGCGGACCCCAGACTCCGTGCTGAAAGCTTCGGATGCGACTGGGAATTAACGCTAGGATGAAGAGGAAGTAAAAGAAAAAAACAAATACACATACGCTAGTACAATTAGTACACTACAACAGCTCACCATTTGACTCTATCCTTACACAGTCCACGAGTTTCCTCTACTAAGAAAAAAAAAACCGTGTTAATTTTCGATAAGCGGTAATTCCCCTCAAAGTGCCAACACAGCGATTACGCCGCAAGTTCAGTGACCGGCCGAGACATCTTCCCCTCGGACAGACAGACGTACGTGCAATAATATATTGGGGTTGTTCCACCCTCTCAGAAACGGCTACCGACGAAGTTCTACTGACCCATATATGGCATGTCTTGCGATTCATGGTCAGGGAGATGACGTCAGCAATATGTGGGTAGTTAGATTGACAGATTGGAGTGAGTGAATTGAATTGTTGCAGGTTTGATTCTTAGGTTGGGAATATATTGATAAACGGATTTGAAGTTCTGTTGTTAGATAAGAAAAGCTATTATAAAAATACGAACCAAAAACCTACGTTTCGTAGTACTATTTTCATTCACGTTCAAAAATATTATCATAGAAAGTGAGAACCACAGATTGTACAAACACCAAAAATACTGGCTACAGATAAAAAATACAGATCCGATTATTCACTTTCACATAAAAAAAAGCTAAATAAAGAACAGAGGCTCGATTCTAACGGTCATGTGCTAAAATAAAGGATTTTTTCCGTTCAAAAAATATTTTGCTGGAGTGAACTGCAAAAAAAGATCTAAAAAATCATTTTCACTCTCGCTAGTGACTTCAATTAACACAGTCGGTGTGTTCGTTCAGGATTTTTTCAGCAATATATTGTTGTAACAGTTAGTGTGAAAAACTTTTGTTTATTTATGAAAAAGTTTGATTTTTGGCGGATAGATTGACAGATAGATTATGTCGTTTTGACACGTCAATTTGACTTCACCTTGCCTGATGGTAAGCTAAAAGCAAAGTCTCGGCAAAGAGGGTCACCATTAGAAACACGTACCGTGTTATAATGGTAGCACTCAGCTTGACGGCCTCATCAGATGCTTTCTCACGCTCCGCTTAAAGGACCCGGGACTGTAAGAAGAGGGAAACACGTGAACTGGTAAGGAATTCCAGGACTTAATGGTGCGGGAGAGGAAGCTTGGTTTTTGAAAAACAGTTTCTCTTGGATTGTTTAAATATTTAATGGATAGGGTACCTATAGGTATTGGGTGCCCTATCTATTAAATATAAATTATAAATTAAATAATGCATAATTATCACTGTATTTTAGGTGGAAAGTGTGTGATAGGTGCGTGGGTTCATTTTAGTCATGACTCATGAGTGGTTATGCGTGTGCATGTCCTTTACACATACACACGCATAACTAATTCAATACTTACAGATTATTGACAAGGTGGGTAGGTGCCAAGGATACAATAAGTTAGATTAGGTATTAAGATTGTATGTATGGAGGTTGTTATTTTATAATGTACTTATAGCTAATTGTTGAAACAACGGGGGATGCTGCTGCCAACAAACTGCTGTGCAGTTTGGCAGAGGTTAAGATTAACAAGCTGTAATTTTTAAATGTGATTAAACAATTTCATTTCAAAAATTTCATTTCATTTCATTGATGGAATATTTTGCACCGTATGCGAAAGCATAGAATGATGGATGTATGGGATTTGACGTACGTATATGACAGTCGTCAACGTATGTCAAAAACGTCAAAATATGTGTCATATATGTCAAATCCTATACATTCAATATGTCGGCTAACGAATTGCCACTTGTCTAGGGCGGCTATTGAACTTTATGGCCCCCTAAAATCCAACCACACGTCCTGATCGACCATCTGAATCTCGTGGGGGGTGGACACACGGAAACAAAGTTACTGCCGTGGCTAACGTGGCTCTGGTAGAAAATATCTTGAAAACTTGACATTGGCGTTTCGCCATTAATAATTTTATAAAAATTTATAATTTACTTGACATTGGCAAACTGACGGCGATTTGCTGCAGACGCCATTAAGAAGAAGTTGAAGTTGAAGTTGAACTTTATGTCAATGTTTCAATGATCAACCAACTCTTAGTTTCTGCACTAACGCAATTAAGGATGCACCGCAACCTTATTTGATTTCATAAAATGGTGTAGATTCGAGTTTTTTTAAGTGTGGTAATGATGGATTTTTAGATAGGCATAACGTCTTAGACAGCTCACATGAGAGTAGGAAAGTCGCATATTTCCGTGGATTATGATCTTTTGTATTGATTCCAAAACTTTCAGCTTGCTTGACGGCCTCATCAGATACAGATGCCACGCCCTACTTAAAGGATCCGAGCCTATAGGAAGATGATTATGAATATTATAAATATACAGCTTACCCTGTTAGCTCTTCCAAGATTTTTCTAAAATGAATATATTATCATGACTCTACTACCCCACCTTCGGCAGCCGCCACTCTACCCCCCAACTCTACATACTACGAATAAATATTCCGTAATTTTTCAATCAACGTACCGAGTGTAAGCCTCCCAGCTTAGAACATATAGAGTTCGTACATGTAGAGTATCGACAAATTACTAAAAGTCTCTCCCTTGCGTTATTTTCAGAACGTTATGAGCGAAAATTTTCCTTCGGTGTTACACTTAGAACAGTTGAAAATGAGGTAGAGACGCCATAAAGGTAATGACTCTACGTAGAGATGAAAATTAGATTTATTATTCTGGAAATATTTTAATTTGACTAGTGTTGTAGAAAACATATTATAAGTGTTTCTAATTGTGGTAGGTAGGGACAAGATCTGTCCACTTGTAACGACTCTAACAATAAATAAATAAATAAATAAATATTGTAGGACATTCTACAAAACGCTATCTAGACCCAAAGTAAGCATAGCTTAACTAGCTTGTGTTATGGGTTCTAGAATGCGGATAAACATACTTAGATACATTTTTTTTTTCGTAAATACATACATAGAAACACCCAGACCAATGCAAATATTCATATTCATGGACACAAATATTTGTACTGAGCGGGGATCGAACCCGCGCCTCCTGCGTAGCTGCCGCGTTCACTACCCCTACGCCACAGAGGCAGTCCAATCTTCTTCTACTACTTCTCCTTTCATTATAGTCCTTGTGATTTCACGGATTCATCTTTAGTTTTCATTTTAAAGGCACTTGCTCCTCTTGTGATTTTTGAATATGTTGCACTTCGTTGCCTTTTACGAGATCGACTGCCATTTGACCTCCCAACACACTCATCTACGAGCATACAAACGTGCCCATATACACACACACTCACTCACAAGGGTTGTGGACATGATTGTCTCTCTGTTCTTACAGGGTCGGCAGCACGAGTGTGACTCCCCTGGTGTTGCACTCGCCCATAGGACACGGTTACCAATTACTATCAGGAGGACCGTGTGCTTTTCTGCGACCTAAGTAGTATAAAAAAGTACCTTCAGGGTCTTCCATCACATCCTAATCACCTACATTAACCTCACCTGCAAGTCAGTATACAGGCTGTATGACGAAGAAGACATATACACCCGTATTCACAAACAATACTTCGCTATGCGTACTACCAAAACTGTGCAAAGAACGACAAATTCTCAGTGCGTTCGTTTTGGCAGCCTTTTTATTCATTGATAACACTTAAGTAATACTTCGTTGAGGGAACGCACTGCGTTAGATACTGCTCCGTGATGTTTGTGAATTAATTTTACCAGCCCTATGCGCTCGAGCACACTATGAGACTTCACAGTATTGTTTGTGAATACGGGTGTTAAACATGCACACACACACACACTCACCTACAAGCACACACATACACACACACGCACACACGCCCTGACTTTAAACATCCACCAAATTATTCTCCTATTCCCCTCATCATAAAATATACAAAATAAATTCTAATCTAACTAAAATGGTTCTAATAAGGCTTCATGTTGTTAGAAGGTATTCAATAATATCAAATATCGTAGAACCTTCTCTGTTCTACATCGAACTAAGTTTAAACTAAGTTGGGTAAGCAGGCGAAGTGAAATGGCTTCATAAAAACAATTTTCAATTTAAATCCAGGTAGTTTAAGTTTCATTTACGTGAAGATAGCTATTTATAATTATATCTGAACTAGATTTTATGTTTCTTACAGTTGTGAAGTAAAACTCTATTTTTTAAAGCTGAATAGTTTGTTTGTTTGAATGCGCTTATCTCAGAAACTACGGGTTCGAATTGAAAAAATATTTTTCTGTTGAATAGCCCGTTTATCGAGAAGTTCCCTGGTGTTTCCCTCTTCCTTCAGTCCTGGGTCCTTCAAGCGGAGCGTGGAAAAGCATCTATCAAGTCCGTCAAGTTAGGGACCACCATTTTATGACCGGTGGTCCGTATTTTCCTGTTTTTTACCATCTAGTGGGGTGCAGTCAATTGACGTACTATACGTTTACAAATAAGGCAAATTATCATCACGCTTCTACTCAAGGGATTGGGGTAGTAATCTTAAATGTCACCAAATCTGGCAGATTCTCATGCTTTATTAAAATTTAAATGCAATTAAACATACGGTAGATTTTAAGTGTGATCAAGACCTTTTTCATAAACTCACATCAATATTCATCCAGTAGTTTTGCTTCCATTGCTATTTAAAGAATTCAATGATTCAATTTGATTTTATATTTCTGCTAACTGCCACCCGCAACTTCATACGCATGGAGTTCGTTTTATCCTGTTAGGGGTGAAGTTTAATCCGGTCCTAACGAATTTCTAAGCACAGAACCAAGTACCTAAGCACAGAACAGATAATAGAACTAGTATGTAAGGAACCTATCTGCCAAATTTAAGTTTGTAGGTGTTATATTTATGAGATTTCGTGATTAATCAGTGACTGGTATTTCGCTTTTATATATATATCACTAGCTGTTGTCCGCGACTTCGTCCGCGTTAAGTTCGGAATGTTGTTCATCCCCTATTTTATCCCCTTGGGGGTAGAATTAATCAAAATCCTTCCTTAGGGGATGCCTACGTCATAGTAGCTTTATGCATGCAAAGTCTCAGCCCTATCAGTTTAAAATTGTCAAAGTTTCGTACAAACTTTCATCCCCTATTTTATCCCTTTGGGGGTAGAATTAATCAAAATCCTTTCTTAGGGGATGCCTACGTCATAGTAGCTTTATGCATGCAAAGTCTCAGCCCGATCGCATTAAAATTGACAAAGTTTCATACAAACTTTCATTTAGGAATTAAAATACCTTTCAGCTCTTCAATTACCATCTACGACATATGTCATCTTTGACAAATAAAAATCGAACATGCCACTCCATTACTTCCTTCTTCGCTAATGAAATACTAATGTACACATAAAAATCCACACATATGTCGCCTCTACACCAATTTCTTATTCCATCCCTGCCAATACAGGGGTACATTAGCGTCCTACGAGTGTGGAGTTACCCCCTAAATTATTTCGACATATGCAAATTTCTGCGCACCTACAGATGTTGGCAATGATTTTTAAATGTAGATGCGACAGTTTTAATTGTCCTCAGTGAGGAGGCTTTGTAAATCTCAAGCTACTGTGGTTAGGTGCGCTCAATTTTTCCCACTCTCTCTTTTCCTATACAGGACAACACGTGTAGGACTCAAATATCACCCGCATACGGTGCAGAATATTCCATCAAGTACCAAGTGGTTCGGTGACTCTTTCCTCTGCCGCACCATTAAGTCCTGGAATTCCTTACCAGTACACGCGTTTCCCTCTTCCTACAGTCCCGGTTCCTGTAAGCGCGGCGTGAAAAAGCATCTGATGAGGCCGTCAAGCTGAATGCCACCATTGTAACAGTACGTGTCTATATTGGTAACTCTCTTTTCCGAGACTTTGCCTTCAGCTTACTATCAGACAAGGTGAAGTCAAATTGACGTATCCTATATTTAAAAAAAACTGTTTGGAAAACGAAGTGGGTTAAGCTACCTAGGTGCGAATGCCATTTGAATGGGTGACCGCTTAATAATATTTAATATAAGCGAGGGCAGGTCGCTCCCGGCTGTCAATAGTCGTTAGATCAAGAGGTAGGCCTATACGAACAACTCGAAGAACTCTGTTGTTGTGTGAGTGATTGGTTGGACACTAGCCACAACTCAGGCTGGAAAGTCAGTCGGTATTCGCTCCCAAAATAGCCGGAAAAGCCATGCTACATATTTATGCAGACCCCGGGCTCTGAGATGCAGGCCTCAGATGTAACTGAGACAATTTAAATTGTTCTTAATGAGGAAGTAGATCTGTGAGACTCTTTATTAACCTAAAAGTTACTTCAAAAAAAATTGTTCTCTCTGTAATTTCCTTTATGATAAATAGAATAAGTTACAGGCGTAAATATTACAAAGATTTATCATAAGTACCATTGAAAAGTACATCAACATTAGGCATTAACCTCTCACACATGTAAGTGCCACGTCTGTTTCCTAATCTTTGGGCACACACCTAGCGACGCGCGTCTGCCAAAAAACGAGGCGGCGCAGTTGTAAAATTGTCTAACTACCCGCACCCCGCGCGCGCTCATTACGGCGCGTGCGTGCACATACTACGAGCGTTAAGAAGCCGAGATATATCTTAAGATATCTAGTTATTGTGAACCGGAAGTGACGACCAATTTTTTGTTGTCACTTCCGGTTAACGGGTAAGCAACATATGGGAACATTATATTTCAGGACGAAAAAGTAACTGCGTGATTCTACAATAACTGTAAGCTATCCCTGTAAGAAAAACTAACACCCGTTTAGCTTTTTGAGCGTGAATGAGTAACAAACATCTTCACGAACTTTCACATTTATTATATTACGGTAGGAATTGATAAGAACTACCAGTCTCTGATATAGTGTCGATTATTAGGAGCAGTTACAGCTTATCATACCTCCCTTTCTGTTCTTTATTTCATTGTTCTTTTATCCTGCTACCCCAGAGGTGGCAGCTTGAGAGAGTATTTCTTACATTTTCTTACATGTTAATTCAACTAAGTAGTATTTTTCATTATTATAAATCATTTTAAAAATCGATTAATATTACCAAACGCTTTCGGTAACTCAGTGGTCCGAGCATCCTCCCTTCACTTTTTTCCAATTTTAATCGATATGAATAATTAACATGCTAATCGCTTCAAAATTTCATTGAAACATTTTTTTTTAAAACTAGCAATAATAACCATACAAACTGTTCACTCAATTCATTAGCATACCTAAAATATCTCCAGTTACTAAACAGGCCATTATAGGATATCTTTGACATACAAAATCCAATCCAATCTTCAGATATATCTTTCTAATTCAATCTCATGCAACTCCAAACAGCAGATCGCGATACTAACGCACGGTGTTCATCTCTTTCTAGTTTTGAAAAACCTCCCACGGCCGGGGGGCCACCCCCCGCCCCCCGGGGGACATCCTAATTCCTTACATATTTAAATTCCACTTTGGGCGTTCGTTCGTTGGATCTTCATATTGTCTCCACGAGACATTCGTTTATTCCATTTACTAGATTTTTAGCCCAGAATTGGTTTAACCCCACTTTGACAGTAAGACTGTGTATTTATGCATGTATGTGATGTATGCATGCATGTGTAAACGTATGGGGTATAGGTACCTTATTATGGTGAAAATCACCGCTATTTTCAAGACTTTGCCTCTTATTGAACTGCAATTCGTCTGTGCAGTGTTTGCTGGAAGAGAACTCAACTTTCATAACATAACATAAACTCACGCCTGTATCCCCGAAGGGGTAGGCAGAGGTGCTAGCACCCACATTTCGCCGTTTATGTTTAGGTCCCAATGTAATAGATGGCGAGCCTATTGCCATTAACCGGGCACTTATAAACCTGCGATAAATACACACATAACTTCGAAAAGCATCGAAAAGTCATTGGTGTGTGCCATGGTACAACCTGGGATTAAGCCTTTGCACATTACATCTCATTAAGTATACTTATTGTATAAATAGTGTTATTTATGTTTCGTAATTTTAGATACTATTTGAGTTAAGGAAGTAACTTTTTTAATATAGGTAACGTCAATTTGACTTCAACTCGCCTAATGGTAAGCTAAAGGTAAAGTCTCGGAAAAGAGGGTCACCATTATAGACACGTACCAAGTTACAATGGTGGCACTCAGCTTGACGGCCTCATCAGATGCTTTTTCACGCCCCGCTTAAAGGACCCGGGACTGTAGGAGGAGGAAAACACGTGAACTGGTAAGGAATTCCAAGACTTAATGGTGCGGCAGAGGAAGGAGTCGCCGAACTGCTTGGTTCTTGATGGAATACTCTGCATCGTATGCGAGTGACATATGAGTCTTACAGCTGGTGTTGTCCGGTGTAGGAAGGGGTTCTTAATTAATTCTTTATTTTATAGATTTTTTGATGCAGATGATTTGAGCAGTCGAATTTTTTATTTTTTAATAATTTTTCGGCCTTAATGAGGTCGTCTGTCCTACGCTGCGCTTGCCGATACGCGGCCTCCACTCGAGAACTTCTCGACCCCATCGGTCATCAGTCCTCCGTGCTATGTGCCCTGCCCACTGTCATTTCAACCGGTCTTATTGGAGATCTATAGGGGAGGCCTATGTCCAGCAGTGGATTTCCTATGGCTGAAATGATGATGATGATGATGATGAATAATTTTTCATTTAAAAACTTCGGCTACTTTTCAACAATTTTCGGTATTGACTTTGTCATTTAACTATCAATTTAATGTCGCAAATATAATGACGACGAGTCAACCTTGATCAGTCTAAGTTCTGCACATTACATAAGTAAACATGTATCGAGAGAGTGGCATTGTACGTCGGTCCGTGTAAACAGCTGCGAGTGTTCTAATAGTTGAAATATAATAAAGACTATTTAGACAGATGGCAACATTTTAAAATTACAATATTTTATCGATAAACTACGTTGTTTCATTGAATAGTTTTAGAAAATAAATATTATAGTTGTTAGATGGTAAACAAGGGGTGTATTGATGATTGCAATACTGGAATGACGCATTTTGTAATACTTTGAGGATATTGCGGCTAAACTACGGACTTCTATGCTTTGTTTTGTATCTATTTAAGACCACAACCAGGGCTTAGATGCCACCCGCATACGGTGCAGAATATTTCATCAAGAACCAAGCGGTTCGGCGACTCCTTCTTCTGCCGCGCCATTATGTCTTGGAATTGCTTACCAGCTCACGTGTTTCCCTCCTCCTACAGTCCCGGGTCCTTTAAGCGGGGCGTGAAAAAGCATCTGATGAGGCCGTCAAGCTGAGTGCCAACATTGTAACATGGTACGTGTCTGTAGTGGTGACCCTCTTTTCAGAGACTTTGCCTTCAGCTTACCATCAGGCGAGGCGAAGTCAAATTAACGTGTCATATATTAAAAAAAAAACAACCTGACCAGTAACTTTTTGTAGCTATCTTAAAGATGATATTAGGAATAATTTGTTTTGTTTATCCTTTTTAGTTATGACTTAATGTATATTTTGTAATAGCCGTCTAATTTCCTTCATTTTGATACCCTACTCGATAATTTTGAATGTAATTTTTTTTAACAACATACGTTTTGGCGGCAAAATGGTGAACCCATATAGCTTTTTTCCACATTTTATGTACCCTAGAACACTTACGAGAAGAATACCTTTCATTTGAGATATCAATTATTGAAATCTGTATAGTAGTTCAGAAGATAAGGTCTTAAAGAATATCGTGCTGGCCTGCGGTGCCACCCACATCCAGTGGACTTCCTTCAGCGCTGGGTCCTTCAAACGGGGCGTGAATAAGCATCTATCAAGGCCTTCAAGTTAGGGTCCACCATTTTAAGCATCAGAAATGATCGATTAACGAAGAGAAAAGAAAATCGCCTTCGGGCGGGACTCGAACCCGCGATCTTTCCCTTACAGGGGCAATGCTCTGACCACTAAGCTAACAAGGCCCGCATGAAGTCGATCCAAATTCTCATATATAGGTACATCCGTCTTAGGGCGAAATGATGTTCCGTATCTCCGTGCATCTCAGCTTTTTACTTTTTTTTTTTTTTTAATAAGAATATTAGCAACCGAAATTACTAATATTCCCGTTAACCCCTCCAACTAAGCTAAATTGCTTGTGCTAGGAGTGGGTTCACGTCAGTAGTATAATGGCCAGGATTCGAACCCGGGACCTCTTGATCGTAAGGCCGACTCCTTAACCACTAAGCTACAGACACTTCACTTACTAACGATAGCGTGGTGAAGTCAATTGACGAAATAAATAATAAAAAAATGCTATATTTCAAAGTCAAAGTCAAAAATCATTTATTCTGTATAGACCATCAAAATGGCACTTACAAAACGTCAAAAATATACATATATGTACTAAAGACTAGCTTAGCAAATGGACCACCGGTTCAAAACGCGGCCCCGGCCTGAGAAGACTCCGGCAAGAAACTCAGCGGGCTTTTTTTTTTGGTCTATTTACAAAAAATGCCTAAAGCTTTATTACGGTTATTCGGAATACCGGGGAGGAGATCTTTCATCTTCACTTCCAATCCTTTTATCTAAGGTATCTCACTTTAAATGTTCGTAATGAGCTAAGCACGAGTAATAGGAATACTTTTTTTTTTTTTATACCACTTAGGTGGCAGACAAGCACACGGCCCACCTGATGGAAAGTGGTTACCGTGGCCTATGGACGTATGCAACACCAGGGGCGTCACACTCGTGCTGCCGACCCTGAAGAAACCTTCTAATGCCCTTCTTGAAGAACCCCATATTTTCTTTTTAGTCACTTTTAATACGTTATGTTTTAGTTGCTACTACGTAATTACCATTTCAGCTGCTTGTAAATAAATTATTTAAAAATTATTAATATATTTTTCTTTTTATTTCAGGTGTTGGCCATTGGTTTTCCTCAAGATAAGGTAAATATTATTTTTAATTCTTACAAAGACAGATCAGTCCAAATTATAGTCTCCAAATTATTGGCGTTACTCTAAAAAAGTTATTAAACATAATGTGTGATCTCTATTGTAGTATACACCATCCATAAGTGTACTTATTTGTCACCTCAGTGTTACCAAAAAACTCTAATTAGCATAATCACCACAGATAACACAAATAAAATATAAAATTAAAACAATTTCCGAACGCAACATCGAAGCCATACCCAACATACCATCGACAACCCCTACGTTATCGGCATATTAAAAATAAAATAATATCGTTATCGGGTGGCGTGGGCGGGGACGACCCCACAAGGCATAATAAATTCATTTGTGCTGTAGTTTTTCAGTAATCACCCTATTGGTCGAAAAATGGCTACTTTTCATTTCGGCCTGCGAATACAGCACTGGTTTTATCTCTTTTTATCGTGAATATAGCCAGTTTTTCGGCAGCACCTTTTTTATAATGTCCGCCATTGCACCCATGGAGCCTACCCATATAATATGGCTACTGATTATACACGAATATGTGAAATAAATTATCATGTGCAACAATGGCTCTCAAACAGGTAACTCAGTAAGTACTTATAATGTTGCAGTTATTATTAAAATCCAAGTCCATCAAGAACCAAGCGGTTCGGCGACTCCTTCTTCTGCCGCACCATTAAGTCTTGGAATTCCTTACCATTTCAAGTTTCCCTCCTCCTACAGTCCCGGGTCCTTTAACCCATTATGGACTGAGTTTTTTTGAGGTCCCCGATTTTTTTTTTATCTTAGTATGTTTTTGATTAGGGCCTAATTAACATGATACAAGCATTTAAAATTTGATCTAAGGCTTAGTTCACACGGAATATGCTGGTACCATATGGGATCGCTAGTCTCTTACCGTAGCAACATTCTAATTTTAACATTGGCATTTATTGGTAAACTATTAGGTATATTCTGCAAGAATGAAAATAAAATACACAGTATAAGGTAAAAAATGTGTTATTTATTATATTTTTACAATAACATAGTATGGAATTGATAGTTACAGGCAGCACATAGCCCTACATCGCACTTCACGCAATGCTATCTTCTTCGCGATGAGCAATTTTCTAAAGCGCACTTTTCACATTTCCTTCAGAAAATGCAGGTAACTCCTTTGATAGACCTCCTTTCACTCAGGTACGCGCTGGTAGTCTTGCGTTTTTCGGACAGGTTCATCAACCGATCTATCTGTATCATCACCGGAGCAACTGGAGCTTGATGACTTAGCCCTAGAACTGCTCCACGTCCAGTAACACGTGAAATAATACGACCACGTCCTCGCCCCCAGAAGTATTTTGATCTGAGATCTTGTTTCGAGGCTGAATTTCAGGTGAATATACATTACGTGGTCGATATTCACGACGAGGTCTTTTTCATGTACTTTTCGCTAACAATACCAACAAGGCGCGCTGAGCTGCCGACCACTCAGATTGTTGCTGAATGCACCAGTGTATTCATCTTCTGAATCCTCGTTTAAGCGCACGGCGGGCTCTGAAGCTGCTATGTAGATCTGGTGAAACTCAAGCTCTTTATAATCTTCTAAAATAGCAGCAAAATAGTTTTGTGTATACTCGAATTGCAGCTAAATAACAACAAAAAATAATTTACTTTGGAAAACATTCATATTATGTTTATTGTTACGTATTTATAATGATGTTATAAAAATATAACTACAACATTATACCCTTTTACGACACTAACTTCCAAAAAAGTGAAAAATTCGAAAGCCACGGTAAGCGACTAGCGGTACCATATGGTACCAGCAACTTTAGCAAACCATATTACCGCCATTTTTTTGAACTGGCCTAATGTAACTGATTCACACAATCGAAGCACTCTTATAGAATATATAATCATAATAAAATGATCGCATAACTACAAAACTAAAGAAATATAGGTACTTACTTGGGAAAAAAAATTGACACATCCACTTCTGCAATCAATTACACTCAAATGAAGACAATAACTGTCAAACACCGGTCATCGAATAATAGCGCACACTTTCTCGCTTCGATTGCAGTAATTTAAGTGTATCTATCGCATCATCCGTTGGTTCAGGATGACAAAACAAAACGCGCGAAAAAGTGGTACCGTACGGGATCGCTAGTCCATAATGGGTTAAGCGGGGCGTGAAAAAGCATCTGATGAGGCCGTCAAGCTGAGTGCCACCATTGTAACATGGTACGTGTCTGTAATGGTGACCCTTTTTTCAGAGACTTTGCCTTCAGCTTACCATCAGGCGAGGCGAAGTCAAATTGACATGTCCTATATAAAAAAAAAAAAGATAGGAAAGGCATTAACTTTTTCTTTTGCCGTTTTGGTTCTCGGTGGGGTAGAATAGGGCCCACCGCACCTCTTCCTATGGGAGTCGTAAAAGACTACTAAGGGACAGGGCTGTTTTCCATCCGACAGTAAACATACAGCCTCCGTGGCGTAGCGGTAGTGAACGTGGCCGCTACGCAGGAGGCGCGGGTTCGATCCCCGCTCAGTGCAAATATTTGTGTGCATTAAATATGGGTATTTGCATTGGTCTGGTCGTGCCTCGCAGAGCACGTTAAGCCGTCGGTCCCGGTTGCCATAAGAACATCTATGGCAGTCGTTACGGGTAGTTGGTGCCCTAAAAAGTCCAAAAACAACGGTCTAGCTGCAAAGCTTCGATATCGAAGCTATCGAAGATAATATTTCAAAGTCTTAGGAAATAGGCAGTTACAGACACGTACCATGTTACAATGCTGGCACTCAACTTGACGGCCTCATCAGATGCTTTTTCACACCCGCTTAACTATGGAAATGGATGGCTACAAGGGGAGAAAAAGACCTAAGAGGAGATGGATGGACTGTGTAGGAAGGGAGTGAATGTAGAGATGACTACAACCAGAGACTAGTCTTGTTTATTTTACTGCAATTTCTGTCATGAGACTTGTCAAAAACAAGTTTTAAACTGTATCCATGCATGTTGCGTTGACCTCAAACAAACTTGAGATGAGGGCAGGAGGATGATGTTTTTTTTTATATAGGACACGTCAATTTGACTTCACCTCACCTGATGGTAGCAACATAATATGACTATTAAGATGCCTACACCTACAAGAATATACAGTCGTAATTATACTTTAGATTAGAACAACAATAAATAATAGTTCATAGACAATAGATGCTCAGATGTTTCTGCCAAGCCCCGAATAATATTATAGTCATAATCGTAGCAGTAAAGGGGATCGTATGCCGTGGCGTTTCTTGGCACCGACGCGAGCCACCCTGCACTGCCGTCTGCTTATAAAATATTAAATAAAATCGGCCAAGTGCGAGTCGGACTCGCCCATGAAGGGTTCCGTAATAGCAAACGCGAAAATTGCTGTTTATGACGTATTAAAAAAAAACTACTGACTGGATCTCGTTCGAACCAATTTTTAGTGGTAGTTTGCATGGCAATTTACATCATATATTTTTTTTAGATTTATAATTCTCTTTTTTAGAAGTTAGAGGGGGGGGACACACATTTTTCCACTTTGGAAGTGTCTCTCACGCAAACTATTCAGTTAAGAAAAAAATTAAGTTAGAAACCTAAATATCTATAGATACCCCCACACGTATGGGTTTGATGAAAAAAAAATTTTTGAGTTTTAGTTCTAAGTATGGGTAAATTTTATGCATTTTTTTTATTTTTGTGTGAAATTCTTAATGCGGTTCACAGAATACATCTTTTTACCAAGTTTCAACAGCATAGGCCTTATAGTTTTGGAGAAAAGTGGCTGTGACATACGGACGGACAGACAGACAGACAGACGGACGGACAGACATGACGTATCTATAAGGGTTCCGTTTTTTGCCATTTGGCTACGGAACCCTAATAAAACGATAGTTAGAAATCTTTAAAAGTCTTTGCACGTAGAGTATTTTACCGTCTGTACCGGAGTTATAGTATTTTACTGAGCTCTTCCAATTAGTCCTACCCTCTTCTTTCCTATATAGGACAACACGTGCAGGACTTAGATGCTACCCGCATACGGTGCAGAATATTCCATCAAGAACCAAGCGGTTCGGTGACTCCTCTTCGCCGCATCATTCTTCATCATCCTAGCATTAATTCCCAGTCGCATCCGAAGCTTTCACCTCGGAGTCTGGGGTCCGCTTTACCAGTCTAACTGCGGATTTGGCTAGACCTCGATATTTTCCGTGAAGCGACTGCCATCTGACCTTCACAACAAAATGGCGGCATTAGGCGATATCGAAGCGTTTTGACCTGGAATTCCTTCTCTACTATGTGAAAGTTTGTGAAGATGTTTAGATGTTCGTTATTCAGTGATGCTCTAACGTCAGAACGGATATAACTGGAGAGGTATGTTTTGATGCCAACAGCTACATTCTATCATCGCACCTCTCGCCACAGGCAGGGAATTCTTCCTCACACATTGCGTCCGGAAATGGTGCGCACTGTGCGGTATGAAAGGTACCTACTTCATCCCACGCACACTCAAGCTGTGGAATGAACTCCCTGCGGTGGTTTTCCCAAGCGACTACAATATGGGGTTCTTCAAGAAGGGCATTAGAAGGTTTCTTCAGGGTCGGCAGCGCGAGTGTGACGCCCCTGGTGTTGCATACGTCCATAGGCCACGGTAACCACTTTCATCTGGTGGGCCGTGTGCTTGTCTTTCACCTAAGTGGTATAAATAAAAATAAAATATCATAAACGTCAAAATTCATACATTCGTCATTCTATTCTACAATACGTCGGCCAACGAACTGCGTTTTTAGTCGGTTCGAGTCCGACATAACCTCCTCTATCGACTCCGGCGGGGGAGGTAACCGTGAGGATTTTTCGCACGATAAAAAATAAAAAAGGAGAGGGGGGTGACCGAGTTCATCTCACGGTATTCTGTCATAAGCCTTTGAGACTGCCGTGAGGTGAAACCGGTCAGATTTGACAATTAAATATATAAAAAAGCACAAGTTCTACCAACTGCCATCTGGATCTGGAGAAAAAGCATCTGATGAGGCCGTCAAGCTGAGTGCCACCATTGTAACATGGTACGATGGTGTTCCTCTTTTTCCAAGACTTTGCCTTCAGCTTACCCTCAGGCGAGGCGAAGTCAAATTGACGTGTTCTATATTAAAAAAACTGCCATTGATCACATCAAAAGTTGAATGAAAAAAAAATCGGTACAAATAATTATGCATATTCATAATAATAGTACCAAATTAATTAGTATCTTAAGAAGGGTGAAGTCATTTCCAGACACCCTATATAAAAATAAACAGGTTAATTTGAATGAATACTTCGTAAAAAGACAGTGTCAATCAGAGGTAGCCAGCTTGACTTGACTCAAGCGCGTAGCTAGCGGCTACACACGTAGGTCGATTGTTCTACGCCGCTACGCATCTGCGCGTACGCACCCTCTCGTACATTTCTGTACAAATAAGATATATATTTCAATATAAGTATACTTGGAGAAATCAAAATTACGAATAGGTTTTCAGGAACAGAATTTCTTGTGTAACTTTACAAATATTGTGGTGGTTTTTTAAGACCTAATTTGAAAGCTCCAACAGACGATTTTTGAAGGTCTGCTTTCTAAGATGGTATATTATTAGTTACATGATTTTATTAGCTCTCGCTTGGACTGGGATTGGCACCCGTGGTATCATCAATTGTTCCTTACCAGTTCACGTGTTTCCCTCTTCCTACAAGTCCTTTAAGCGGGGCGTGTAAAAGCATCTCATGAGACTGTCAAGCTGAGTGCCACCATTGTAACATGGTACGTGTCTATAATGGTGACCCTCTTTCCAAGACTATGCCCTCAGCTTACCATCAGGCAAGGCGAAGTCAAGTTGACGTATCCTATATAAAAGTAGACCCGTATTCCATAACAACGCTCAGTTGTGAATCGACTCATACAATGACATTAGAACTGTCATCTAGAATACAATCTGTCCTCATATCTAGTTGTAAATCGAGATTTAGGATTTATGAATACGGACTTTATATACTTTTCATGTGACAGACGAATGCTGTAGGCATTCGTCTGTCATATATAGACCAGGTCAGTCATATACAGGTTTCCCATTAGTAATTATAACCTAGACAACATTTTTTCTTATTAAATTTCTTCTGAGGCAGGTTAATCTATTTAGGTTTTAATTCTGTTAACGTAGAAATGTAGTGAATATTTTTTGTCCCACGCAGTGAGGACTAGCGTATAGCCGTTTACTGGACACATTTTCAGATTTTTTACTGATACTACTAAAAAATAACTTGACATTTGCTTACACTGGGAATCGAACGTAACACCACAAGATGGGAACAGAACCATTAACCTGGTGCATTACTCCTATTTAAGCATCAAAAACTGGCACTTTGAAGCTCGGACTGGGTGCGTTCTTCATATTATTTTTTCTCCGTCAAAGTGGCACATCATGACTTTAACGAAAGCAGCTTCCCTGAGATGAAGGAGTTAACCAGCGATAGTTGTTGATGTTGGTTTGGACCTAGAAATCATTGATGGGGTGATGATCTTCTATAATATAAAAGTATCGCTGAATGTGTTGCTAAGGGCAAATCTCGAGACAGTTAAACCGATTTCGCTAATTCTTTTTTTAGAATGTTCCTTGAAGTACGAGGATGGTTCTTATGCAGAGATTTTTTAGAAGTACGCAGGGTCAGCTAGTATATTATAAATATTGGTTATACAATTACCTTGATGACATAATGAAATACGTTTAGTATACCTACATGTGTAAGGTGTTGTCTTGTTTCCTTGGCCATGTGTATAGTGTACACTATCGTATTACTTGTCTATCTCGACTCAATCGTTGTACCCAAATAGCATTACCAATACGACACTAAACAAGTCAAGTGACGTAAAAACAAATATGCCGTGACTGTCCCCAATACGAATGTCATCGCAAATCATAACGTTAACCCGGAAAAAAATCGACAAAAAACCAGTACAATTTCTACTAATAAAAACTTCTAATAAACATGCAACTAAACACAGCCCGGAAGGCAAATAAAACATAAAAATATATCCTATTTTCATAGGGCGCGGGATGGGGGAGGTAGAAGGGTGTTGCCCACCCCCATCTGCGCAAAAACCCAAAAACATCGAAATGAAAATGAGTATAAAGGGGGGTGGGTGCGGCGGCTGTGTGTTGGTAATTCATTTTTAACATTATCCTTGTGTGAGTTTTAAAGTACAGTCGCGGAAGTAAGTTAATGTGAAGTGCTGATTGGGATGCTGGGTTTGGTATTATTTTTTTGGGTTATGAGGTTTAATTAGGGTTATTATTAGTGTGGGTTAAGTGTGTTATAGTGTTGTGGTGATAGTGCTTAATAGTTTTATAGAGTTTTGTGGTTTTTTTTGTAGATCTAAATCGGAATATCGTAGCAACATTATTTTTTTGAAGTGCTTAAATCGCGCTAATTCAAATCTATGTTAATTAGGAGTATTGTTTAATACTGTTTTTAAGATTACAGTACTTCTTCCATTTTTATCCAACTGAAGTAAATAGAGGGTCATGTGTTTGTATTTTTATTTAGATAGAACACGTCAATTTGACTTCACCTCGCCTGATGGCAATGGCAATCGCCGAAGGTAAAGTCACGGAGAAGAGAGTTACCTTTAAGGCACATCCCATGTTAGAATGATGGCACTCAGCTTGACGGCCTCATCAGATGCTTGATGTAATGGCGGGGATTCGAACTGGCCCACTCGAACGTAGTGCTGACTCCTTAACCACTAAGTTATTGACGCTTCTTGATGTTTCTTCTTCGCTTCTAATTCATCGTGAATTGAATTTCTGAAGGATCATGATTGATTTTGTGATATTTTGTAATTGTTGAAATTACATTGAGCTTTCCATATATAGGTAATAAAGCCATGTAGGATAAAGAACTAGTGGACTGTATCCTTGTTTGACACTTTAGTGATATAGAAATACTAATTTCGACGAATATAGTATATGTTTCAGTAGTTGATTATTGTATAAATTCAATATCGTAGTCATTTTAAACCCAAATAGTTATAATTGAATACCATTTAACTAAATCAACATATTATGTCTATGTTCTCAGTACATAAATAGAAGGAAAGCTGTGGGCGTTCATAAAATTTACATAAGACCTTATATGAAACATAGGCGGTATGTAAAAATAGTTCACTCCCGCTCTCATTCACGACAATCTAACAATTTCGCGTAAAAACTTTAATATAGTATACCTGCTGTTGACCGCGGCTCCGCCTGCGTGGATGTCGGTTATCGCGACCAAACATAGCCTATGTCCTTTCTCAATGTCTAATCCATCTCTATACCAAATTTCATCAAAATCGGTTCAGTGGTTTAGGCGTGAAAGTGTAACAGATAGACAGAAAGAGAGTTACTTTCGCATTTATAATATTAGTTCAAGTTCATACATACACTCTCGCCTGTAAATCTCCGAAGGGGTAGGCAGAGGTGTATTAGCACCCACATTTCGTCAACTATGATTTTCGCTACCACGCAATAGGGAGCGAGCCTATTGTTGTTAATGGATTGTATTGAATAGGATGGTTAGAGGAAAAAATTAAACATGTTAATTAGTGTATTTTCTAATCATATTGTTGTTGGCGAGTGTACAGCCCGCGAGCTCGCATTGTGCTCCCCTACACACATCTACACTAGCGAGAACATAAAACGCAATTTTGTATTAGATTTAATTTGAGTCCCGCAAGTTGCGGGTGTGTGCGGGAGTGCGTGCGTGTGCCGCCTTCCTACGCACAAATTGATTACGATCGTCGTCGAAAAGAGAAATTTGCATACACGTGAAACTCTTTTTTCTCTCTTTCCATTTCAAAATCTATCAATCTTAGTACGTCGCAATAATTTCTTATGTATTATCTGTTTGTTAATCCGATGAGAACATCCTTCTTGGTCAAATTGTGTGTTGCTCGTGGAGTTTAAGACTTTTGAACTTGGGCTTGGGTAGTTAGTGCATGCGTGATAGTTGTGTGCTATTGGCATAGTGCAGGGTGCAGGGGTAGTGCAGTCGCCGTGCGGCTTCCGCCGCGTCGTAGCGTCGAATGAGCGCCCGATTTAAAAACTATACGAACGAACCCGCGCAGCGAGCGCCCGTAATGCCACCCCCCGCGTAATGATTTTTTGGCGATGAATTTATATTCGCGCGCGAGCGGTGCCACTTTTTCGACCCCCCCACGGACCCCCAACCCCCGCTCATTAACGCAACCCAGATATGCAATTCTGATCTTTGACGAGGAGGCTGTAGTGTCGGCGGGCGCCTCGACGGGAGAGGTGCCCCGTTTTGTTTTTTCCCGCCTGGCTTCATTATTGATGGCATCGGGACGGTAATGCGGAAGCATGTGTGAACGTTTCATTACAAAAGGTGGACGCGGTTCGTGTTAATATTGCAGACCGGCCGGACCCGACCGGACGGGTGGACGCTTCGGCTAAAAAAAATAAACTTTTAGAAAATAAAATTTAAAAAAAAGATAGGAAATTAACGGCGGCAATTAAAATTTAAATTTGGAATTTCGGAATTTAAATTTCGGAAGTTCCGGTCGCGCGCGCGGGATCCTACATCGCGCGTTGAAAGTTTTCCGCCGAAACTTGGAGCGAAGTTTCCTCACGTGCGTGTGTGGACACAAACTAGTTGCCTGACGGATTGGCCGGTCGGTCGCTCAATCTCTCCTATTTTACTATTGCCATAGTTTTATTGGTGTATTTTGTCAACATTCGGGTTAACATTGTTTATTTGTCTGTCGTGTTGAGTTACCGGACGCTCGCTTCTCATATAGTGACTTTGTTGAATATTGTTGATTGTTTTTGTTGAGTTACATTTTTGTGCGCTCGGCCGCTGCTAGAAAAGGTAAGTCATATTCCACAGCTGTCTGTATTCACAGGAATTTTTGTGAAGTCTTCTCTTCCCACGTTGTCGCTGAACCCGGAAGTAAAGAGTACATTTTACTAGAAATTTGAGTTAATTGTTATAGATTAGCATATTACTAGAGATGGGTGAATGGATGCTGTGATTTTAATGTCTCAACAATTAGAGTGACCCTCTGTAAGTTGTTGTATTATTATGTTAATGTTGTCCGGTGTGATGCAGGGGTTAGCTGGCGTGCAAGTGTCGGCTGAGCTCGATATTAGACAAATCTTGCATAAGTAATTAAAAATCGGTACACCATTGCACTTACCGTTGACCTCAGTATTGTCTGCCAAACGAGTCGACGACTACAAATTTTCGGTAAACTGGATATGAAATTATTGAGTTACATTTATTTACATAATAGTATAATTTATTGTGCATTCTCGCCTTTATAGCCCCGAAGGGGTAGGCAGAGATATGTGTTAATAAGTATATTTTTCGGGCTCAGGTGAGAGTCTATTGCCGCCAATTGGGTACTTTTTGCTGTTGTAAAATTACGCGGTTAATAGGTGTATTTAATTGATTGTAATTATAATCATTTAGTTTTTTAATTAATTAAAATAAATATAATAATTCACTTTTAAAATTGACACTTAATTTAAAAATGATTAATAAAGTTCAAAGTAAATTACATGGTATTTATGTTTAATAAGTATTAGTAATTTAAGAGCTAAAATTATTAATAATAAGTTTACTATGATTATCGAGTATTAATAGCAATTATTAAAAAAACTAAAATAGTTATGGCTAGAAATAATTTGACCTAGAACTTTCCATCGGCAGTTCTAGCATATTATCTTATCGCAAAAATATATTATCTATGTGTGTCATAATACTATTAGGCTAGTACGAATTTTTGCATAAAGATTCTGTTATTATTGAGAGAGATAACGTTTCTGCGTTCTTATTTAATTTATTTACTTAAATGATAAATGTTCTTAAATTGTTATAGAATATTAAACAGCTATTTCGATTTTTTTGGGACGTTTCAGTAGTCAAATTTGCAGTAAAATGCCTAAAAGATTTGTTTTTACTATTATGATATAAACATTTCCCCCCACGCAAATCCCAAGTTTATGTCACAGCGATGATTTGACAAAAGATATTGTAATAGAATTCGCTTGCGTGAGTAAGCGAGGTCGCGGCTAAATATTAGTAGTTCGTATTATGACAAACAATGTCGACGTTTGAATTTAATTATTAGATTAACTTGTATTATTAATATCATTTAAAATTAATATCTAGGATTATTATTAAGTATTAGATTAATTAGATTAGATTAAATAAGTATCTAATAGTAAATTTTATTGTTATTTTAATCTATTTGTTTATTACTAAAATAGTTTTGAACAAAGGGTCACATTAATTGTTATTAAAATCAATACAATAATAATATATAATCAATCGAGCTTGACGAGATTTGAGTATGTTAATAATTGTTAGATTTTGTAATAATAAATAAAAAAATAATTACATTATTTTATTTAAGTAATTGTACATGTATAAAAAATTTTGTTGTCAAGAGACTATGCAGCTAAAAAAATTAATAGTAAAAAAAAATTAATTGCTCTACTTACATTTAAAATATCTCTACATATTACCTCTTTACTATGAACCCTTTTACCAAAAGCAACTCTCCCCAAACATATCGGTCACAAATAGTTACAATAGTCTATCCAAATTCGGTTATCCCGAATTCCCACATTCTGCAAGCCGAGGTCTGATCTCGCAGCGAGCTCGGTGCACGCAAACACCCCTCAATGGAGAGTGTAGACTCTATTGTCAAGTCCGAATTGTCCATAGATTTGTCCGAGCAGGTTTTCGGACAAACGTCTTCTGCATTGTTAGACGATAATGCTAATTAATTTTGCAGTTGGTTTTATTTGCTCTTATTAACTATTTAAAAGAGATTCACAGACTATTAAGAGACTTAATTAGTCTCTCTCAATCTAGTCTCAAAAACTTAATAATATAAGTTATTGATAAATGTTACTCTGAGATTATAATTTTACAACGAATTTATTTATCGTTAGAGTATCCCTCCTGTAAATATAAAGATTGCTTGAGTTGGGAGTGGGTTCATGATGCTATTGTAATGGCCGGGGTTCGAATCTACGGCCTCGTAATCACAAGTCCGACGTCTTAACTATCACTAAACCAGTGGGATTGTAAACGAATACACTATTATAGCTTAGAAAATTTTGCAACACCTAATAGTCTATTGGAGGTAAATAATTTTATACCACTAGGGTGGCAAACAAGTTCAATGAAGGATAATCTTAACTCAAAGACGTGTACACCACCACGGATTAAGCTACACGTGGTTAATTTTGTAAAAACCCTATCACCTAACCTGGAAACAAATTTACAGTAGCTAAAATTATAAATACTTACAATTCATTTGGGTAATACCATTTACAGGAAACTAAAGTACCTAATTACTATAATTAAAGTTAATAACGCATACAAATGCAATTAAAATACATCGATTAAAAAAAATATGGCGCATCATCTCGCTTCTTAGATAACACACACGATAAATTTATCTATGTTACCTACGCGCGATGTACAGCACTAATCTAGTCAGACACTCCATCGATTCAGTCTACCTAGTCATACACCAAAGCCAGACTAGAAAATAAGTAAAAAAAAACGGTGAGACTCATTCGGTCCGCCGTCTCCTTTCTAATCGCGCCCCCACACGCACGCGCGGCTTTTTAATTGCATCCCCCACCCCCACCCCGGAAAAAAGGGCCGAGCACACGATGGATTAGCATACAACCTCAGCGAGAGAACGCGGAGCGCACCCCTTCAGTTTTTGCGTGTCGGATCCCGCCATATTTTTCGCGGTTGTATTTTTTTGGGGGGGCGCGGGGACCGTGCAATGTGCGTGCGCGCCGGGCCAGTCGGCTGCCTGCCGGCGAGCGCGCGATGTGCATAAACCCGTCCGCGATACACAACAACATACTGCACTCACGGGATTCGCCACCAAAAACGTTATTTTCATATTTTATTTATATTTTAATGTGACCAAAGTGTTGTGCTGTGAGGATTTTTTTACATTAATCTATATAAAAAACGGGTGAGTTTTATTTCTAGATTGCCTAGTTATCAATGTGACGTTAGGACTAGCAAAAATTTGGCGATAGCTCGGGAGCAAGGTCGTGGCATAGTGATAAATTTATTTGCACAAAAAAATGTGTTAGACTTATACGGATAACCTCATTTCGGCATAATATACTCTATTGTGTCATATTATATATTTAATTTTGCATATTTCAATTTATCGTACTTGTAATCAAGTTTTAAACTTAAAAATTTTGCCAGTCATAATTAGGAACGGAACGCTGTAGTTAAGTAACTTAGTGAAGTTAATCTAAACTCTTAAATAATTTTCTAAGTTTTGTTACAACTTCTAACTTACATACCTATATAATAAGCAGAAGTAAAGGTTATAAAAATTAAATAGTTATACAACTGTACACGCCACTTATAAACCTATCATTATCATTATTAAATTGAAATCGATAACATCTTTCCACACCAATAGATGTTTTCATCCATCCGCGGTTCTCGCCACTCGTTAATTTGAATATTTCAGTCAAATATTTAATAGCTTTAGTTTAAACAAGTGTCGACTAGGCGAGTACATTATTAGTAATCATATAACTATGTAGTACATTATTATACATCTCGAGAATGTGTCTAATATCATACAACTGAGTTATTATTACTCATATACAAATCTATTATTATTACTATTTATATTATTTAAAATGAAAATTAACTATTTAATATTCTAGAGACACAAAAAGTTAGGGTATAGTAACAGTTAATCTTATCTAATTAATTAACCTCAAAATTGTAAAATTCATTAGTGTGCAATATTATAAACAGAAACATTATTACTTCAAATAAGTTAACTTCTGTAAACCTGTAGATAATTTGTTTAAGCTAACACTTCTAATGAATTGAACCTAATTATTCAACACCTAAGTCCCTATTCAAAGCTCTAAACATTTTCCCGTCAATTCTGTAATCTACTTCGATAGTTAGCCACAGAAATAACACAGACAATCAACTATGTTATTAATAACAAATTTGTTGATAAAAATATTAGTCATTTTTACGCGTTCTAGATGTCATTCCAAGTTTAAACTTGAATAGTTACTATATCGTAACATATTATAAATCGAACTATCGGAGAGTTACCACGTGATTCCTTACAACGGATGCATTCCCGCCAGAAACCTGTTTCGGAAATAAATTATATAATTGACGCCTTCAATGAAGTTCAACTTCATAGAGCTTGAAACAATCTGAATTCAGACATTGCACACTGATTGCACTCTGAAAATAATAATTATATTATTAAATTCATTAATTTTGTAATGACATGAGATACAAATTCTATATAAACAGATAAAACTCATAAAGCTATTCTTATTGTAATATATTAGACGTATATAGCTAAAAGAAAATATTATTTTCTTATTAAATATACTTTTGAATCCGTCGCATTCCGATCATAAAAATCTTAGATACTTAAAAAAGACAAGTTTTATAGGTTTTTGTAATGCTGACTTATAAAAATTTTATATCAATTTCAATAATTATGTTTAGTTATTATAAGGGCATGAATTAACTCAATTTAAACTAATAAAAATAGTAAACTTATAAAAATAATCATTGCAATTTTGTAAGTCATATTTTATAAGTTATATTAGTTTCATATTTTATTTGTGTTAATTACATTCGTTAGTTTTTTTAAGAGTCCTTTTAAAATTGACTTTGTATTGTATTAGTTAGTTCATTAGTTACATCAGTAAATGTTGCAACATACTTCCCTGAAACTTAAAACTGAATGATCCCAACGGAAATATAAAATTTCAAATTCAATTCTAAGATATATTAGCTCTATCTAGATCCAAAATAAACATAGTGTAACTAGTAGGTATATAAATAAGTGTTCTAGAGAGCACTTTTGCATTGAGGTATTTTATTACTTTATAGTTATATATAGATGAATGCCTTGATAATGCTTTGTAAAAAAAATTTACAAAGCATTATCAAGGCATTCATCTACCTAATTGGTAGATGAATGGCTTATTAATTTGAAATAAAAACAAATAAAGGCATCTCTTATATATTTTTTGACACAAGACTACACTTTTATTCTTGGAATTGTAAATTTGAATATAGTGAATTTAGTTCATAATAAAAACACCACTTCTATTTAAGTTGGATTATACTATTGAAAATCTGTTTATTGTAAAAAAAATTAGATCAAATCATTTAAATTACTGAGTTGCTGATGCTTAAAGCTGGGTTTTAGTTAATAATTTAAAGACAACTCTTCATTAATTATATTTACGTTGAATTTCACTATTGAAAATCCGTTTAACTAAGTTGAATTTTAAAATGTTAATCAATAAGGAAGTATAATTTTTTACACAGTTTAAATTGAATAAAACCTATTTATTTTCAACGTTTAAATAAATAAACAAAACGTAAAAGTAGTCGTCACACTATGTTCTACCCTAAATAAAATAGGCGTAAAATATATGGATATTTCACGCATATATCGGGTATATCCATTATTAAAAGATCAATCACCGTGAAAATAGGCCGAAATCGACCTTAGTTTACGTCCTAATTATTACAGCCTCAAATCATATCCGATCGAAGAGTTATGAAAGCACTTTTATATATAGTAGTAGCCTAATTAGTTTAGCTCAATGGACTTGACACAATTTGGAAAATGAAAGCTTTTTTTGCATACTGTGCGTGTGTACATTGTGTTTTGTGTATATGTAATTAGTATTTTATGTGTGTAGTAAAATGGGCATGTTATAATAAATATGAATATATAAATAAATATTATTAATATAAATTATATTTATTTATATATAAGGCTGATATAAAATATTTTATATAAAATAGGTTTAATTTGTAAATTTACTACCGTTTCGCACCTACATAATAAATAGAATACTGAATTATAATTATTATTTATAAAAAAAACAAAATATTATGTAATTCTGATATTTAGAATTCCGTTTTTAGAATTAGAATTTAGAATCCGATTAGAAAGTGCGAATTTAGAATTATAATTAGAAAAATGTTTATGTTTATTATAAGGATTTATTTATGTGGAGTGCGATACAACTGGTAATTCTTTTTTCATTTAAATTTAAGTATGCTATTTAAGCATTTTTGACGAGCGGTAGAGCATTTGACTGCTACGTCTAAGGGTAGCGGGTTCAATTCTTGCTCATTGCCAATTTTGTATGCACTTATATTTATATATTATTTTTTGATATGCAAGTTATCATTTTCTGAGCATTTCTTAACTCAGTTGGGTGGGTTTTCCATCGGGTTTATAGGTTTGCAAGTACTTATAAAAAATGTATGAAATAAACTATGCTAAGGATGAGTGTAATTAACTCATGGAGAGAGTAAGATGGTATTCGTCTGAAATGTCAAATACAAAATACTAGAATTTTGTTCCTTAATGTGCGATATACCTATTCCGTTAAAATTAGTTCTTTGCAATATTTATTATTCACATATTTTCGTAGCTTTTTAGTTCATATATATTGCATCCTGTTTTTGTAAACCCATAGGTATAATAGGTAGCTGATAGCTATCCATTGGAGTGTAGGTAATAGCAAGACAAACTGTTGTAATGTTCCTGTTATTTATTTTGATATCCAGAAAGAGGTATTTAACTTGACTTTCATAACACCTCTAAAGTCATAATTTCAAATTATTTGAATATTTTCCTGCAGTAGTCTCGTAGATGACAGAATTATTTTAAACAAACTAAACTGGCTCGTTTTCCTGCGGTACGTTGGCAAAACTAACTCGAAGTTAATCTAAATATTATTATACTGAGAGAAATTGAGAAAATGTGAAGTATAGACTTGATACAGGGCGTCCCACGGCGATGCCACATGTAGGGAAAGTACCTTAAATCCTTAAGTTAGCTCATTTTAGTACTTTCATTCATTTAGTACTCATTTTACTAAATAAATTTCATCAAAGATATCTCTAGTGTTGATAGGTACCTTATAAGAAAGTGTTTTATTTTGCCAAATTGAATTTATAAGTTTAGGTTTCAAGGACTTCCTTTCGTTTAATTTACCATGTTCCTTAGAGAGATTTGATCCTTATGATTGACACTCTCGATTGATACCATAAAAATACAGGATGTTACTTTTTCGGATTTTAGTCGGTTCGATTACCGGGTGTGGCAAGCGAATTTTTAAAAATCTTTGAATGCAGTTTTGTTTCTTTTTAAAAATAAAATTATGTCTCCTTTAAACAAAATGGGTTTGATGAAAAAAATTTTTTTGAGTTTCAGTTCTAAGTATGGGGCCCCCAAAATTTAATGCTTTTTTTTCCAATATTGTATGAAATTCTTATTGCGGTTCACAGAATACTATCGAGTTTCAACAGCATAGGCCTTATAGTTTCGGAGAAAAGTGGCTGTGACATATCTACGGACGGACAGACAGACAGACGGACGGACAGACATGACGAATCTATAAGGGTTCCGTTTTTTGCCATTTGGCTATGGAGCCCTAAAAAGCGTCTTAAGTCATTCGATGAAGAATCAAAGTGCCAATACTGCAGGCCCAAGAAGCGCTGGGTTGATATCGTAGAAGATGACATGCGTGCTCACTACCATGGATGCTTAAACACCATGAGAAACGGAGATTTAAAACCCGGAAAGCGGACTCCGAATTCTGACGTGAAGATCACGGATGCGACCGGGATTAATGTGAAGTTGATGATCTAGCTGCCATTACCAATTGCATTCAATTCTTGGAGTTGCATCCACTCTCTAAGTTTTCCTTTTGGTTTTTCCTAATCGGTTTGTTCTCCGAAGACTTACACACCAATCAAAGAAGTAAAATATTCTTTAATGCACACCACAAGCAACAAATTACAAAATTAAATTAATATAAAATGTGTCAGTACAATTGGCGGTCTTATCGCTAACTGCGGTTTCTTCCAGACAACCTTTTTAAGGACCTTTTGTGTGCAGTGGATTTGTGCATTACCTTTCAGTGTGCAATAGCAGGCAGTACTGCTTTGAAAACTGTACGAATTTGTTATGCCAACACCCTTTTCGGGACCCGCTTTCTAGTTTTTTCTAAACCATTTCGCGCGATCTAAGGCATCCCTGGCAGAGGGACTATTAGCACATCTACGGAGCCAAGCCAGCACATCTTGTAACTACCCTTCCTACTGGAACCGGAGGCGGTATTCCCAGAAATTTGCTACCGATGTAATCGCCGCAAAATGCGTACCAGTAAAGGCGAATTTATTGCATTTTATCTGCGAATACAGACGCATCATTCGAGACGTATTTTCCACGTTTCCTCAAATCCAAATTGTAAAAATTGCATTCCAGGCCAAGGTGACCTCAGGGAGGCTCAGGGTCCGCCTTCCAGCTCTTCTTTCTAACTATAAAACCAAACCAGGGGACTGACGGGACATCCCGGTCACAAACAAAGCTTTCACCTCGAAGTCTGGGATCCGCATTTTGCAGTCTACCTGTGTATTTGGTTGAACCTCATCATTTTCCGTAAAGCGGCGACTGACGGGACATAATAATATATTTTAATTAAATACAAAAACAAACTAGCCCCACACTTATCAGCCAGACAGGACTAACGACGAATATGTTCACTAGACCAACGCAATTAGTCATTAGTCAAGTTACAAGGAAACTCTAATAGTAACTACAGGAGAACCGATAATAGGTATTAATAATAGGTTCCAGATTCAGTTATAATTCTAGGGACTGATGTAAACAAGTGCGGCCTTGTCCTTCCCAGGTCAATAGCACCGGGCTAGACTAGATAGTGTCTGTCGTACCTATTGTGTGACGTGGGGTACTATAGGCATTCTAAAAATAATTATTGTGGTTTTTGAATGATAGGCAAAGGGTCACTGACCGTGGGTACAGGGTTTTTGTTAGGAGGTTACACATTTTAGGGTGCCATGCCTCAGGAGGAAAAAAATTACAACCCTTAAAGGATCATTTCGTTGTCTATCCGTCTGTCTGTCAGTCAAGATCTGGGGATTACTTAATTTTAGAGTTTCATACCTCAGGAAGTAAAATATGGAACCCTTATGGGATCACTTCGTTGTTTTGAAGGAGAGCGGATCCTAGGGTCCTGTGTTTGAGCTTCAGACGCAGCTGAGATTGGCGCACGGATGAAATTAAAAGTTCATATTTATTAGTCTCAATTTAAGTAATAATTTAAATCAATGGTCTCAATAGTGTGTTACTTCTAAATCTTGCCACTAGATGGCTCTAGGATAGATTTCACTATTTTATTTAGTCTCAAGCTCCCCCTATTTCTAGCAGTAAGAACATAACATAAACTCACGCCTATATTCCCCGAAGGGGTAGGCAGAGGTGCTAGCACCCACATTTCGCCGTTTATGTTTAGGTCCCAATGTAATAGGTGGCGAGCCTATTGCCATTAACCGGGCACTTATAAACCTGCGATAAATACACACATAACTTCGAAAAGCATCGAAAAGTCATTGATGTGTGCCATGGTAATACCTGGGATCGAACCCGAGACCTCGTCTCAGCAGTCCATTACCCATACCACTAGGCTACCGCGGTTGTTTTAAACTATTGTTGGCTCGAGCCAACAATAGAGCCGCGAACACCGCAATAGGGTCACCCCCTATTACGTGGGACCTAACACATTGACTAGTGAAATGTGGGTGTTAATTCACCTCTGCCTAACCCTAAAGTGACCATAATTGTTGTTTATCATTAAAATCAATCAATTTAATTAGCCTATCGCAGTCCACTGCTGGACATAGGCTTCTCCCAATGTTGGGAGACTTTGGCCTACTGTTTTCACGCTGGCCAGACGGGTTGTTACAGGGTTTTGTTTCTAGTTTCCCTTCTCTCGCAGTGATATCGTCTGCGTATTTTCTGTAGTCGCCTCTTACGACACCTATTATTCAAAATCTAATTTTAAATTGTCCGAAAGTTACCAAATTGTCACAAAGTGGGCCCAGTTTATGGAATACTAGCTTTTGCCCGCGGCTCCGCCCGCGTGGATGTCGGTTATCGCGACCAAACATAGCCTATGTCCTTTCTCGAGGTCTAATCTACCCCTATACCAAATTTCATCAAAATCGGTTCAGTGGTTTGGGCGTGAAAGCGAGACAGACAGACAGACAGATAGACAGACAGACAGACAGACAGACAGAGTTACTTTCACATTTATAATATTAGTAGGGATTAACCTGTGTACTTTTAAGATATGATTTCGTAGTCGACCGCATAAGACAACTGCCGGCGCACGCAGCAGATGCGCGTAGTTCATTGCAGCTTCTCAATGATCCCCTTTATTCGTATCGGAGTTTGGCAAGTAATGGATACGCTGTATCTGCTGCATGCGTCGGCAGTTATCGTATGCGGTAAGGTTCGGAATCATACCTAGATGGACAGTCCTATCACTTAGTCTCTACATACAGTCAGCGTCAAGAGTGTATGACGTTTTTGCAAATTTTACCATTAGGTAATCTAAATGAAAATCAAAATAAGCTTTATATTGCTAGCATAGGACTCAAAATTGCAACATACATCGAATCCGCGTGCGCACAACGCGTACGTCAGCATGTACACGTGCTCAAGCAGTTTGATAGATTTAATTTACTTTGCTTAAAAAATAAAACATTTTATCATAAAATAAAGGTATGATTCTAAAGCCGACCGCATACGACAATGACAGGCGCATGCAACACATACAGCGTACCCATTACTTGTTAAGGCCCCGAATCAGATCAGCATCGACAAACCGGTATTTTCGAAACCGATTTTCTTTTTAACTATAAAACCTACAGATCTGGAATTTACATGCCTGCATACTACAGGATATACAGAGTAACTTCTCCTTTTCATAAATTAAATAAAAAAGGAGGAAATAGTTGAAAAGAGGCTCTGAACATCCCTCTACTCTTTCTTATGAAACCAAATATTTTCTACAATATGTATCCAAATAATCTAAAATTTCACATGTATGTTAAATAAGTGTATTAGCATGACGTGACCTTCTTAGTTAGTAACCGTCGCCTATAAAGTTATGTATTAAAATTAGTTTTACTGATTTTTACGGTTCAAATATGAGCGAATGACCTTGAGCATTTGTATGGTCAAAGTCATTCGTGTATGTAATCACCTTAACTCCGATACGGATATAGAGGACGCTTGAGAAGCCGCAATGAATTACGCGTAACTGCTGCGTACGTGGGCAGTTGTCGTATGCAGTCAGCTTCAGAATCATACCTTATCATCTATTTCTGACGCTAACTGTCTTACACCCACGGGTAGTATTATAAAAGCCCTAAATACACTTCATATATGACGTCAACTATCGTTTTCAGTCCCACGTATACCTCGTGACACGTATCTTGGACCTAAATCTCGAGACAAGGGAGGCGCTAGTGCACGCGGATTGTTTTGTAATCATATAATCTACTAGCCTTCCGCCCGCGGCTCCGCCCGCGTGCATCTCGGTTAACGCGACCTTTGCTCATATCTTTGGTTCTACTCAACCGATTGCGATCAAACAAACGTAAGATTTTAAGTCTGAGCAAGCGCTTTCTAACAAAAAAAAACCGCAGCAAAATCCGTCCAGTAGTTTTTGCGTCCATCGCGGACAAATAGACAAACAGACAGGAAATTCAAAAAAAAATATTTTCGTGTTCAGTATCCTTAACATAACATAACCCAAGTATTTTTTTTTAAATATCTTCAATGTACAGGCACGACCACTTTACAATTATATAATAGTATAGATGTTTGGTGAATTTGAGCTCGTCCACCGCAGTAGCACCCCGTGCTATCCTCAAAAGACACCCAAGAAACGTGTACTGCTCAAGCAATAATAGATGCAAGCCTATTGCCGTCAGGGAGTTTATAAATAGTGTATCTATAACAATGTTCCTAATGTCCTCTATAACCTATACTCATTCTATATACATATACACACGTGTTTGTGTACAGTCTCGATGTACAAATGTATAATGTATATATTTAAAGAAACAGACGGGCAGTACATTTTTTTATCGTTTCGTAAGCCAATGAACCTAGATAACGAAGTATGTGACCGAGCCTAGATACGCTAAACTAACAGTTAGTATGTTTATTCAGCATAGCCTAAATACACTACGGGGATAGGCAGAACTATAATTTTTAATAGAACTAATAACCAAAATTACTAGCGAATTGAATGAAATTTTAAAGCATTTCCCTATCTCTCGCCCCAAGACGGATGTTTAAAATTTGGATCGCCTGTGGACCTCGGTGACTTAGTAGTAAGAGCATTCCCCCTGTAAGATTGCGGGTTCGAGTCCCACGCGAGGTCGATCCTCTTTTCCCCATCTTAATCGATTACTAGCCAAGTTAGCTGAATGTAATCATTGTAACATGGTACGTGTCTGTAATGGTGACCCTCTTTCTTGAGACTTTGCATTTAGCTACCATTAGGCGAGGTGAAGTCAAATTTACGTGTTATATAAAAAAGTTAAGTTAGTTTTCGGTGGAGTAGAATAGGGTTACCTACATCTTTTCGGGTGCCGTAGAAGGTCCCGTAACAATAAACATATAGCCTACTAGCCTTCCACCCGCGGCTCCGCCCGCGTGCATCTCGGTTAAAGCGACCTTTGCTCATATCTTCGGTTCTACTCAACCGATTGCGATCAAACAAACGTAAGATTTTAAGTCTGAGTAAGCCCTTTCTAATAAAAAAACCGCATCAAAATCCGTCCAGTAGTTTTTGCGTCCATCGCGGACAAACAGACAAACAGACAGGAAATTCAAAAATATATTTTCGTGTTCAGTATCGTTAACATAACATAATCCAAGTTATTATTTTTAAATATCTCCAATGTACAGACACGACCACTTTACAATTATATAATAGTATAGATATAGATGACATAATGTCCACTTGATAGCAATAGGCTCGCCCCCTATTACGTGGAACCAAAAATCATATTTGAAAAAATGTGAGTGTTATATACCTCTGCCTACCCCTTTTCTTTGATTAACTGGATCGAATATAATGTACCTATGTATGTTAATAGTTATGGGGTTCTTCATAAAGGACATTAGAAGATTCTAACAAGGTTGAAATGACATTCCTGGTGTTGTATATGTCCATAGGCCACGGTAACCGCTTCCCATCAGATAGGCCGTGTGCTTATCTACCTCCTAACTGATAAAAAGCCCTCCAGCTGAGCTAAATTGCTTTTATTAGGTGTCGGTTCACGTTGATAGTCTAATGTCAGGATTCGAACGCCGGACCCTACTGTCCTAAGGCTTTCTAAGGAGTTGGAGTGGATAATGACCCACTGAGCTAACGATACTCGTTAAAATAATCTGTCTATAAAAAGAAGAAACTGACGAATTGAGAACCATCTCCCTTTTTGAAGTCGGTTAAAAAGTGAAGACACTTTTTTATCGTCAATAAAAATATAAAAAAATACTTTTTTATTTTTTATTTTACACTATATGTACATCGTTTAAAATGGGTGTGTAACGGTTGATATAATAACAAAAAATCTAACGTTCACTTGACATAATTCCACTTAATATAATTTTGTTTAATATAACGATCAGTTGTCATAATGAATTGTAGTTATAATTTCATTTTACCTAATTTCTTTTGATATACTGAAAATTTCTTATAATGCACATTTGACATAATATTCATTTAGTATATTATTCATTTACTATAATATTCATAATCACTAAGTAACTTTTAATATAATTTAGAATATCTGATACGATTTTAAACGCCTGCTAACTCCACGCTTTATACCCTATACATCAGCCACATCCAACTATTGTTACCAGGAGGATCTGGATACAATTTGGACTTTAGGGCACCCCGACTCGGATAGGTTAGGTTAGAAGGGGATGGCGGGGTCGTAGACCCCGCCATTCCCTTCGTGGTTATTTTTTTTATAAACCAACCAGAAGTAGGAGCCCCGCGAAGCGGGGCTCCGTCGACCAATTAGGTCAAAAGAACATTAGGTTAAATGAACGTTATATTAAAAGAATATTATGCATTTTGAAAATTATATAATATGAACTTTATACTAAATGTTATTATATCAAAGGAAGATTATAACATATAAAACATTAGATCATATGAAATTAGGTTATTTGATATTATAGCATATGAAAATTATAACATATGAACGTTATTTCAATTGAAATTAGAGCATTTGTTATTATATCAAACATTACACACCCGTTTAAAATACATAATAATATATATTTATATAGGTATATATATATTTCCGTTACCATATATATAAAATAATATGTTAACGGAAGAATACATAATTATGTTTTTATATATTTTTTGTGGTATTGTAACTACTGTGTAATAAAAAAACTATGTTTGATAAAACTTAGTCTTGAACTATTAATAAATAATCACTACATATTATAAAACAAAGTCGCTGTCGCTGTCTGTCCGTCCCTATGTATGCTTATGTCTTCAAAATTACGAAACGGATTTTGAAGGTTTTTTTTTAGTAGATAGAGTGATTCGATAGGAAGGTTTATATGTATAATACATGCATAATATTGTAGAGAAACACTGATAAATTTAAAAATAGTACCACGCGGGCGGAAAATATGGCGGTACGAAGTTCGCCGGGTCAGCTAGTACCTAATAATTATTAATTGAACTTATTACGCAGTTGTGTCACATGCATATATTGTTATGCGGAAATGTCCTTCACAATAGCCAATTCGCCAATACGTGCACTATCAAAACTAACTGATTAAAGAACTTACCAACATATTTTAAGTCAATAAAAAAATATAGTGATAAATAATAAAAAAAAATCTTTTTATTAAAAAAATATTATTATTATTACTTATTATTTTATAAAAAGTTTAACAAGAATAACAACCGACTTTAAAAACCAAATGAGCACTGAAATGTGAAAAATAATTGAATTAAAAATGTATTTTAAAAGACAAAAATGCGCGTAAAACTTTATTGCTGGAGTCAAGGAGGACTTTTAAACTGTGTAAAAATGATTCTTCATTTTTCGAATTTGTCCTCTGAAAATAACATTATCGATTTATAATTACTTTCACATACGTATCTTCAGAACGGCACTTAAAAACCTAAAAAAGTGACCTTAAAGTCGCGCAGCGGGCTATGGAGCGAGCTATGCTTGGAGTTTCTTTGAAGGATAGAATTCGCAACGAGGTTATCCGACATAGAACCAAAGTTACCGACATAGCTCGCAGAAAAAGTAAGCTGAAGTGGCAGTGGGCTGGCCACATCTGCCGAAGGACAGATGGCCGTTGGAGCAAACGAGTCCTAGAGTGGAGACCGCGCGTAGGAAAACGGAAGGTGGGACACCCCCTAGCCAGGTGGACCGACGACCTGCGAAAGGTGGCTGGGACGGACTGGATGCGGAAGGCGGAGGATCGGCAAACGTGGCGCACATTGGGAGAGGCCTATGTCCAGCAGTGGACTTGATTAATACTTAAGTATAAGCAAGTGATTCAAATCGAAACCCATACCGGAGAAACCTCTGACAAGAAACTCAACGGGCTTTTTTTGCTCACTTTACAAACATATTTCTAAATTTATATAATATTACTAGCTGTCCCGGCGAACTTCATACCGCCATATTTTTCCCGTTCCCGCTGCACCTATTTTCTCGTTTTTTAAACCTTCCCTGAACACCCACGAATATTTCAAGACTAAAATTAGCCAAATCGGTTCAGCCGTTCTTGAGTTATAAAATAACAACGAAAAGTGGCATTGATTTTTATTTAAATTAGAATTATGTTCAACAACTTCTGAGAGCGACTGTAATAGTTAAAGAATAATTCAATAAACAGAAATTCCCCTTTTATTTTTGAAGTCGGTTAAAAGAGACTAAAGTGCATAATTGTGTAATATTTAATTGCTATTGTAGCATCGATGTAGGTTACCGTGAAGTGTCCATTGCCGTCATCGGACCACCCTCGCGCGGTTCTCATTACCGGATTTCTAAGATTTTGTACATTTATCTATAAAACTGACTAATAGACACTAAGGAAGGTGTATAAACATGTATTTAGTATGAACTTAATCATCGTTGGAGAATAGAAGGCCAGATAAACGTATAGATAAATATTTCTATGAATTTAAATCGAAAAAAAAAACGGGACAGGAGTTGAACCCGATACTAGTGTCTCTGGGGGAAATACTTTGAGCAACTGAGCTACTTGGGCATGTCCTGGAAAGTTGAAATTGGTTTAAGGCAATTGGTCTTGAAATTTCGGTTTTCCAAGATGTGAAACTTTATAATAAAACTTATAATATTAAAATTTGTAAATCTAATTGGAAACAAATCAAATGCATAATTACCTCACGAAGACATAGGTATATAGGCTTTGACAGATCCTACTGAATAACAAAATCGTAGCTTTTCTTTTGAAAATAATGGTAATCACACGACTTTACTGACAAGGTTGGGAGTTCAGACGACAGTCGCATCTTGTAGAACTTAGCACACGTAAAAATACCTAATATAGATTAAAGCGTAAACTTTGAATGCAACGTTTCTCTACGGTAATCATCATCATCTTCATGTAGACGTATTTTCCTGATTGCATCCGTGGCCACGATGACCTCGGAGCTCAGGGTCCGCCTTCCGGCTCTTTTCCTTCCTCCTTCTGCAGGCTCTACGGTAATGATTCATAGGAGGGATACTCCATCAAGAGATAAAATGTAATCCCTCATTTCATTACAGGAAACCCATAGAAAGATCCGCTGGTTTCCTATAAGGAGATTAAGGAATAGTGTTGTTTTCAATCCACTAATAAATATATCATATCCAATCAAAATCCTGTTCTTTCAGTTGATGGCAATATAGTTTGCTCTCCATTAGTGTTAGTGGTCCGTTAGTGTTGATATATCACTGCCTACCCTTTTAACATATACAGGCGTAAACATACAAATGAATACACTCTCCACCACTCCTATTGACCACATGTATGAATCATAACAACAATCGAAACGAAACGTGTCACTCTAAACAATATTCTCAGTAATTATGTTAGTTAACGTTACCGCGAATGTTGCGCAAGCGCAGCCAAAGAATCCACCGCCATATTGTTTTAAGAAACCTCACTATAATGTGCTGATGGTGGTGCTGTTCAAGGCTTTCGCCACCCTTGTATCATGTTATTGTAATTTTGAAACGGAAGAAAATGGAATAGTATTTAGGTAGTTAGTTAGTATGGTCAAGATAGCAGTTAGGACCATTAGTTACACAAACGTATACCGTACTTACTAAACCGTTTGCCGGAGGACATAAGACGGGAACCAGACAAAAATATATTTAAAAGAAAGATCAAACAGTACCTACTTTCAACTTTATTGTAAGATAATTAGTTGTTAAATGTATTTAGAGACTCACCCGATCCCGCAGTCAAACTGTGTAAACAGTTTTGCAGGACCAAGTACTAATGCTTGTATAACTTGTGTTGTGTAATAAAAAAATTAACACCAGGAGGGACAAAACACAATTTGTCAGGAGAGCTAAAATCTATTTATTTTTTATAAATTCTTGTGTAACTTTTTAAAGCCATACGAGAAAGATTTACGGAGAGAGAAGTAGATACGGATATACGAGGTCCCTCTAGGTGATTTAAATATCGGATCGGTAAAGTGACAGCATCCTATCTAATGGTAAGCTGAGCTGCAGTCCAAAGACCTACAGTCAATAAAACTTATAATACCACTTTCCATAAGGTGGGCCGTGTGCTTGTCTGCCACTTAAGCGGTATGAGAAAAATTCAATAACCTGGTGTCGAATTCTTTCGACTACTTTCACACATTTTTTTTTTAATTCCCGGTAATATTATTGTATATTATTATCTACTTTCATACAATCTCAATCTGATCAACCGGGAATCGAACCCGCAACCTGACGAACTAAGTATAGACAGAACATAATTTTATAACATACTTAGTGCAATTAAAACAGGATATTGATATCGCTGGAGCTCACGTTACAAGTTTCTTTTAGAAATAATAAATACCGTGATGTTTACTTGTAACTGACGCCTAGATATGTGCTGTTTGTCTTGTCTCGTCCGGGGTGCGCATGCGCATCGCGCCTCTTGTATGACTTACTTTTTTTATTAATAATATTCGGGAGCAGATTTTATTACGTTATCTAGATTGTAACTAAGCATAGTAATAGCGTCGGTAGCTTAGTGATGAAGGAATCGGCATTACGATCGAGAGATCACGGGTTCGAATCCTGGCCATTACACTACCGACGAATTTAGCTTAGCTGGAGGGGTTAACGGGAATATTAGTAGGTAATTTCGGTTGCTAATATTCTTTAAAACAATAGTTTCACACAATCCTTAATAAAAAGAATACCTTTTTATTGAAGATTGTTTGTAGTTTTATTTTATACAACTTAGGTGGCAGTCAAGCGCACGGCCCACCTGATGGAAAGTGGTTACCGTGGCCTATTAACGTATGCAACACCAGGGGCGTCACACTCGCGTTGCCGACCCCGTAAGAACCTTATAATGCCCTTCTTGAAGAGTGTTTATAATTTCATTAAAAGCGATGCAGGGGTAGTGAGAGTGACTATTGTGAACGAGGTCCTAGATTCAAGTCCCTGTTCAAGTAAATAGTTATTGAATTATTCTGTTAGAAATTTAGATACGCAATTAAGAAAAAATCTATTTGAGGATAATTTGCTTGCCACAATGTAATGAAACATATCTGATGATAATAAGGGTAATTTCAACTTACCTAATTTTTTGCTAATTTCGTTGGTATTTTTCAATCATAGGTTTTCCGATGAAAAAATTTAATGGAGTTCTTTTAGAACATATACACAAATACTGATGTGTTCTAAAAGAACTCCATTAAATTTTTTCATCGGAAAACCTATTTGAAAAATACCACCGAAATTAGCAAAAAATTAGGCAAGTTGAAATTACCCATAATAATTTAGACAGTACATAGTATGTATTATGTATTGTCTAATATACTCGCCTTTTTAATTTTTAATAGCAATGTATTCCACAGACGCGATCAAGAGGAGCATTAGAAGGTTTATACTACTCTTCCTTTAGGTTTGCCCATTCTCGTAATTATTTCCCACTAGCTGACCCCGCGAACTTCCTACCGCCTAACAGTCAATTCTTTTTTTTCTCTCCGTAAGAACCATACTCGTACTTCAAGGAATATTCTAAAAAAAGAATAAGCGAAATCGGTTCAGCCGTTCTCGAGATTTGCGCTTAGCAACACATTTAGGGATTCATTTTTATATTATAGATAAACAGTTGCTCACTATAGATAGCAAAGTGAGAGTGTCCTCTCTAGGTCTATTACTTACTATTACCCCCAAAGCCAGAGTACCGCGTCTATCAATAGTGACGCGCGGAAAAACCAAACCGCGGACATTATATTGATAACAGTGCAAGTATAAAAAGAAAAACTAGTAAAATATAGTGTATATGTAATATCATATAATTCGGCACACCTTATCTACCGATATATCATATTTGCAATCTCCTGCAACGATAACTAACCCAGCCCTAGGCCAGTGACGTCAATAGATCACCTCTATACTCGATAAATAGTGAAGTTGATAAGATTATAATAGTTGAAAGTGCAGTGCATAAAAAAAATATCAATTTATTTGATACTAGCTATTACTCGAGGCTTCGCTCGCGTGGATGTCGGTTATCGCGACCATACATAGCCTATGAATGCCTACTTCATGACACTACTGGTAGTGTAAAAGAAAATAGTTGCTATGGTACAGTATTTCCCAAACAACAAAACCCTTCGATACTGCCCAAATACTGGAAAAAACTGTTGCTGATTCTACACTACAATCAACTAACCAGGAGTATACTGGAAAAAAATATTCAGCAACTTTTAATAAAAAAAATAGCCTATTTTTAGTCAATCAGATGCTTTTCCTTTCTGAATTTCTCTATAGAAAACACGAAGATACTAATATTTTTCTGATCCATTAATCAAAGCTCAGACCACCAAAACCTAAACAGTGAAAAATCGGATGTTTTCCTTGCACAGTAGTTACACACACTACTCTACCCAGATAAGGAAAAATATTTTTCAATCATCATCATCTTAATTGCATCCGAGGTTTTCTTTGGAGCCTAGGATCCCCTGTTCGATATTTTCTCCTCCACTTGATCGAAGTGAAGGAGGTCTCCAAAAATATTGACACATACGTCAATTTTATCCTAGGTAGGTATAAACCACAGTCCACCCTCTGTCGCATCTTACACATCTCCACGAGCTCCATCTGGTGCCTTTCAACTATGCATAGTTGCTCATCAGTTTCAAATGCAAAAAAAAATATTTATCGATATATTATTAGAAACAGCGTCCCATCACTAGCGCTCAGTGCATTTCTTATCAACCACCTAACGTTTAATACACGATATACATATTTGTTTATTAACTTAGAGAACTTTTACAGCGGTATCTGGCTATACAAAGATAGCAATGTGTGTCTTTGTAATAAAAGTGGACTAAGAAAAATTATATTAATCAACACGATTCATGAAGAAATCTTCTGTTTGAACTGCAACTATGTTTTTTTTTATTACATACAATACTTTTTTTTAATATGCGGAATTCCCCTCGGACACATCCTCCCTTCCCCCTTCTTGATTATGGTTATATCGGACTTGAACCGACTAAATCCACACGCGGTCTTTGGATCTTCATTTGCCGGAGATGAGATACCCAGTAACATATCTCTGGCACCCCGGCCGAACCAAGGCCATCTCTATTACGAAGATGGCCCTCCTCGAAATATACTCAATACTAAAACATTTCGCTAGTCTTTTCACCTCGCCTTATGGTAAGCTGAATGAGTAGTCTCCATTACAGACATCAAAAATGTTACAATGGTGGCTCTTAGCTTGATGGATTAGATGCTTTTTCACGTCCCTCTCAAGCTAATAATACATTTCTGCCAAGCCTTTTAAAAACAGGCGTAAAGAAAAATTAAATCTAGGTCACATAATGCACACGTATCACTGAGATATGAAACTGTCGATGCAAGTTGAAAACAAAAGTAGAAGAAATCAGCGGGATTATGATCATATCTTATCTTAACTTACGTTCATAGGAAATTGATAGTGTATTATTATATGATCTATGTCCCAAGTCTTCAGGGTATTCTCGGGCAGAATTTTTTTGCAATAAGCTACAAAATCCTACTAATATTATAAATGTGAAAGTTTGTGAGAATGGATGTGTGGATGTTTGTTACTCTTTCGTCTGAAAATAAATGATTTTTATTTTATTTTATTTATTTATAAACGGCTGGACCGATTTGGTTGAAATTTGGTATGTACCTGGATTAACATATAGGCTATATATCAGCGATGAACGGGATCAGAAATCCACGCGGGTGGAGCCGCGGGCAACAGCTAGTTCTAAATAAAATCTGCTGTCCATTTCTATATAATAGTTGCTGCAATATTATTGATAATACATAATCTAATCTGCTATCTAATTTTAGTGACGTTTGAAATACAATGCTTTTTATGTTATCAAAATTGTGATAAAATTCTGAATATTTAATAAAATATTAATAACAGTAATAAAAGTTTTGTTAGTGAATTATACCTATTTGCACCGATTAGAATGCATATATATTTTTCGGACGCACATAGTAAGACCTGGAATTCCTTACTAACTCACGTGTTTCCCTCTTCCTACAGTCCCGGGTCCTTTAAGCGGGACTTGAAAAAGCATCTGATGAGGCCGTCAAGCTGAGTGCCACCATTGTAACATGGTACGTGTCTACAATGGTGACCCTCTTTTCCGAGAGTTTGTCTTCAGCTTTCCATCAGGCGAGGTGAAGTAAAATTGACGTGTCATATATAAAACAAATAGGTATATTTGTTTTTAAAACACCTTAACAGCTCTCCGGGTGCATAAGTATGAGTCTATAAAGAATGTATGTAATAACTTATACTTAGATAATAAAAATGTTATAATAATATGAATATAATGCTATTATTATTATATAAATGGCGATAAAGAGTTCAGTCTTCCTGATGTTGTTTTCTATGAGTTTTTTAACCCTGTACACAACACTATGATTACAGAAAGCAATAGGGATGTCCCTCAGTAATTACAAGAAATCTTTCTTTTTTAAAATGGACCATCATCTTCCCGGTACCTACATCCAAGTTCCGCTTACTCCTTCTCTTCCTTTTGGTGTGACATACATGACTATTTTGGGAGGGACTGCTGTCTAACCTTCCAATTCTGAGAGGAAAACTTGCCTCGTTCATAAATCAGTAGGTGGTACGACTTGCATGTGACTTAGCCCGCATGGGTTTGACCTCGAAAATTGAGACTTCAAAAATATTCAGAAACAAATTTTAAAATTTTACAATTGACGATAAACTTAGGTCGTAGACACGCACACGGCCCACCTGATGGAAAGTAATTACTGTGCCCTATGGACGAGTGCAACACCAGGGGAGTCACACTCGTGCTGTCGACCCTGTAAGAACAGAGAGATTTTGTGCCGTCAGCGCAGAAGACAAGCAGAAAAAGCCTTTGGTCTTCCCACTGACAGGATAAAACCTCTCGACTAAGCGATAGAGCTTATTCTTCATCCAAAAGTAAACAAACAGCCCGTGACAATGTATCCTCTTGACGGCTATAGGCTCGCCTCCTATTACGTGAAAGCGAAAATTATAGTTGACGAAATGTGGGTACACCTACCCCTTCGGGAATTTACAAGCGTGAGTGTATGTATATATGAATCGCACATCTAAAATGAATAATGGTACTAAAATGACTAAAACATGCATACAAACTGGCCAGTGATGTACACTACCCAGAATTGAGCAGAGCTGTGTGCTATCAGCTAGCCAATGGTTCCTAATGTTCATTATCAGTTGACCTGAGACTTGAGAAAAAACATTGTACTCATACGCGACTTTTTAATAGATAATGTCATGTGTGATTCGTTGTTCTATTGAGGTAGGGAGAATTCCAAAATTCCAAATTTTATCAAACATTTTGTTGTTAAGTACTTGCGCGAATTTTATGTATGACTAGAGTATTGTCTATGGATTCACTCGTGTATATCCTGTACGTCGAATATTGACGTATTCGTCAACTCGCCACTTGAAAACTCGCCACTGGGTGAGTTGCCCCGAAATATTTTAATTTTTTTTTCATTCGTCAACTCGGCCCACAATGTAAGTACGTAGTATTTTTGTACAGTCGCGTACAAAAAAATTGTTTGATAAATGTAGAAGGTACGTACATAAAACCTAATTTGACGATCACCAAAAGTATTATGTCACTGTTTTTGGTAAAAAGTAACATAAGACATAACATAACATTCTGAGTAACATAGCTTTCTGATGGTGAAAAAAATATTTCGGTTCAATAGTTTGAAAATTGGCGTGTTGGTACCCGGTATAGTAGAATAGGGACACCCCATCTCTTCCTGTGGGTGTCGTAGAAAGTAATGAAGGGATAGAGCTGTTTTTTATCCGACAGCAATAGACTCGTCCCCTATTACTAGAGAAGCATTTTAGTAACCGAATTTACTAATATTCCCCTAACCAGTTAAACTCAATTGCTTGTATTAGGAGAGGGGACCAAATCGATGTAATGGCCAGGATTCGAACCTGGGATCTCTATATCGTAAACCAAAACTCCATAACCACGAAACGTCGAGCTAAAAGTGAATAATCACTACATATTATAAAACAAAGTCGCTGTCGCTGTTTGTCCGTCCCTATGTATGCTTAAATCTTCAAAACTACGCAACGGATTTTGATGCGGTTTTTTTTAATAGATAGAGTGATTCAAGAGGAAGGTTTATATGTATAATACATGCATAATATTGTGGAGAAACACTGATAAATCGGGATCAGAATACCACGCGGGCGGAAAATATGGCAGTACGAAGTTCGCCGGGTTAGCTAGTACCAAATAAATCGCGATAGAATCCGTTTTAAAAGTGTTTTTTTTTTCACTTTCTACTGAAGTTCAGACAATATCATGTATACCTCGGTACACGTATCTTGAACCTAAAGCGCCAGACGAACAAGCCCCTGGCGCATAGGTATGGATTGTTTTGTAATAATCTATGCCTGATGAATTTGAGCTCGTCCACCGCAGTAGCACCCCGTGCTATCCTCAAAAGATACCCAAGAAACGTGTACTGCGCGTATAGAGTCCATTTTGAACACATTACAGGACCAATACGTACCAAGCAATATGTAGAATGTTATCCCCTAATCGTCTTATAAGACAGGAATACATTTATACTTATCATACTATACCGTGAAACACACATCGTCATAAAAAAATACGTAAAATTATTACATAACCTAGTTCATATTACACATATTCGGCAAATTCCCGCCATTAATGAACGCGAAGCCCGCATTACAAACAAATGAGGTCCAGCTGAATATTAACCGAACAATTTAAGCCCGTCCCTTATATTTGATAACTCAGGCTATTAAAACACACAACGTAAAATACCTAAACAATAACAGTTTACTTCACGGACCGTACATAACCTAACTTCCGTAATATAAGCCTTACATATGAGACTTTTCCACCAATAGCGTAGAAGGTCAAACGTGAAACGACCAATCACGAAGCGTGTTTCGGAATTCGAACTATGTAGGCTCGGTACGAAAGTGAAAGTGGACCAATGATATGTTGCGGGTCTATGTGTGAGTTATATGTTCGTCACAGTTTTATATGTGTGTGTTTCGAAGGTTGTATTTTAGTTATATGTAATCTAAAGGTTTCGGTATTTACGGGTTGAATGTGGGTTGCGGAAATAGGGTTATAGTCGCGGATATATGTGTGTCGTTTTTGTAATATGCCTTTATATGTTACTAGCTGTTACCTGCGACTTTTCTCGCATGGTATAGAATCTTTGACGAAACGTTAATATTTTCAAAAGGGAAATCGGTGAAAAACTTATAGAACGACAATAGACATTTTGTATGGAGTCCGCTAATCGTCGGGAGCTTAGTGATTAAGGAGTCAGCCTTACGATCGAGAGGTCCCGGGTTCGAATCCTGACCATTACACTACCGAGGTGATCTCACTCCTAGCACACGCAATTTAGCTTAGCTGGAGTGGTCAAACGGAATATTAGTAATTTCGGTTGTTAAAAAAGTACTGTGTCAGATTCTGACCTTCAGAGTTTGAATTTCACAATATACCCCGGTAAAAGGGAAGCCCTTTGCAGAGTAAGCCGGCAGGAATCGGGTTATAGGGACCCCTCCACTGGTATGGATACTTAACTGGTTCCTATTACATATAGGAACTCATCCCGGGGTAAATCAATGGGCAATATTTTCGAAGAAAATGAAAAACTTAGCTTATGAGAAAGTGTCCGCAATAGGCTCGTCCCCTGTTACATGGTACGAAAAATAATAGTTGTTGAAATGTGGGTGTTAATGCACCCCTGCCTACCCCTTCGAGGTTTTACAGGCGAGAATGTATCGTGTAAAATGAATAAAATTCCGATACTTACTTACAATTTATCGTTATATTTCAGTCAATTTATATATAATCTTGACAAATTATATGCTAAAACCTTCCTCATAAACCACTCTATCTATTAATGAAAACCACATGGAAATCCGTTCAGTACTTCTTAAGTTTTTTAAACATACAGACAACGCGGAATACTTGGAATATGTAGTGATATAGTTACAGTAGACTCGTACTTGACCATTTTAATGTTTGATGATTTAACTACACCTCGCTTGATGGTAAAATTATACAGAAAGACATGGCTCTACCACCACCACGTATATTTTATTTGTTTTTTATGCAACTAAATTATATATGTGCGAGAACTTAACTTCCCTTCGCCTGATGGTAAGATAGGTAAAGTTATACAGAAAGACGTGGCTCTACCACGTATATAAGTATATTAGTTGATTTTTTTAATGCATTGTATTTTTTTTTTTGTTTCAGGTTTACACAAGCTAGGATTACCAAACGGACAAGACGTATTTTTAAGGTTAGTAAACACATACATACATATGCCACGTCTTTCCTCGATCTACCTTCGAACCAGGTCTGCCTGCATCTGCTAAACAACACTCGCTTTTCCATCAGGGTTGGGAGTTCAAATGGCAGTCGCTCTCATAAAAGCTATGTCAGTCAAATTTTTATTTAGTTTATACCGTGAAAGAAATAACGAACTTTAGACTCCAAGGTGAAAATCTCGGATGCAACCATTTTCACAAAATATTACTTACTAGCTTTTGCCCGCGGCTCCGCCCGCGTGGTTGTCGGTTATCGCGACCAAACATAGCCTATGTCCTTTCTCAAGGTCTAATCTACCCCTATACCAAATTTCATCAAAATCGGTTCAGCGGTTTAGTCGTAAAAGCGAGTTAGACAGACAGACAGAGTTACTTTCGCATTTATAATATTAGTAGGGATTAATACATACTACACGCCTGTAAGTCCCCGAAGGGGTAGGCAGACGTGTATTAACGTCCAAGTTTTGCCAACTAAGATTTTCGGCCCTAAGTAATAGGGTACGAACCTATTGCCGTGAAGCGGGCACTTAGTCATGGACTGTTATTGGGTTATTAATACAAAAAAACATTTACAAAATGGGCATGAGAATTGAATTCATTCTTTCTTACGAGAATTATTGGCCAGCAGTTTTGTTACAATGCGCAGTTTTCCAGTAGGTATTTATAGCGTTCCTAAAGACGCGCTAGATGGCGCAGCCGGCACTTTTGGTAAGAAGAGTGTGGTGTCACATCTAGTGTTCCCTAATTTATGGAAAAATGTTCTTCGGTTTTGTAATGATTTACTTTACATAAATATTTTGTAAATTTTTCTGATAAAATTATTTTAAACATAATATTATTATTTTAAATTGTAAAGTTTAAGTAAAGTGACGCGAAAAGAATTAAGCGTTTTATTATATTTTATCTATTATAATATGGGTACCTAAATGAAATTAAACTTTGGCAACATCGCAAATGTCATGAAAAAATACTACAAACAAACCACAGAGTACATTAAAATTACCAAAAGCTATGCTAGCGCCATCTGATGATATAAAAACCAACTGATTATTATACCTACTGGAAAACTGCTCATTGAAACCATTGTCAGTGTCTATACCTAAAAATCCGTCCAATTTCTCAAAAACATTGTACCCCAACAATCACACAAACAACATCTAGAATTATCAATGGACCTTCGTTTACCTCTAAACGGTATCAGCGTCAAGATATAATAAAATAAAACATTATTTTTAGTGGCATAATTACTCGATAGCTGGGTCACAGCGATAAACTCAACTCTAGACTAGAGAACGAAAAATTAGACTTTGTGTCATTCATTTAGGTTCCGCAAACAAAAAGTAAAAACCTAACCAAAGAACATATTGAATAAATCAATTGTGGAAAAGTACAAGTGATTTATTCAATATGTGTAGCAAGTTCCACCAAGTGCCATCAATCTCCAGTATAAACAGTCTAACCAACGAACTCAGAGTGTTCTGACAAAATTAATTTTCGCATAAATAAAACCGTAAGTTCTCAGTAGCATCTCATGTGCTTTAATTATTATACTACTTAGTACAACTCGGCAGGCACAAGGTATTTTCTTTTGAAGTACACGTCAATTTGTCTTCTTTTCTATGGTAAACTGAAAGCAAAGTCCCAAGAAAGAGGGTCCCATTACCGACACGTGCTATGTTACAATAGTGGCTTGACGGAAAGAGGCCTTTTTACTCTAATGAGGATCTGAATGAAAAAGGCCTCCATAGAGAGAGAGAGAGTAAGAAAGGTAACTAAGAATAAGAGTTATATAACTCTTTTTTTACTTGTCAAGTTTTTAAATATCCATACTAATATTATAAATGCGAAAGTAATTCTGTCTGTCTGTCTGTTACGCTTTCACGCCTAAACTACTGAACCGATTTCGATGAAATTTGGTATAGGGGTAGATTAGGCCTTAAGAAAGGACATAGACTATTTTTGGTCGCGATAACCGACATCCACGCGGGCGGAGCCGTGGGCAAAAGCTAGTATGTTATAATAGTAACTATTACAAAGTTATATTTCATTAGTAAGACAAAATTGTAGTGACCAAACACAAATCTCAAAACTCAAATCACTGAAGTAGTATACTACAACTGCCGACGCACGCAGCAGATTCGCGTAAATCATTGCGGCTTATCAATGGACCCCTTTATCTGTATCGGGGTCGAGTTGGGGTCTCCGTGGTCCCCACACCGGATGAGGGCCGGATCGAAAGATGTGGCCCTGGGTCGACCGGGGTGCGAGGGATATGGCTACGACAACCTCACCTCCGGCAACCGACGGCCCACAGACGGCGTGCGTTTTCGTCGGTTCCAGTCCGACATAACCTCCTTCTCCGGTTTCGGCGGGGGAATATCCGTGGGGATTTTTTCGGACGATAAAAAAAAAGAAAAAAGGTATGGTATGTATGTATCTGCTACATGCGTGTCGTATCAGATTCATACCTTAAGGTATCTAGGCGTTGCGATTTTCTTTTTACTCGGTTGCCAAGGTTATAAATGTAGCGTCGGAATGTACGGAACCCTTCATACGAGTCTGACTCGCACTGGACCAGTTTTGGTTCTTTTTATCATTCGGAGTGCAATACATCTATCTGCTATGCACAAAGTGTTATCGCAATGTTTCAAGTCTGGTTTTAGTATAAAAAATACAGTGGAAATAATAACAGTAGGTAATCTTTATTTGCCGAAACGTGGCCACTGACGGTGGGGTTAGTCGGTGACCTAAAAGTCGCGCAGCGGGCTATGGAGCGAGCTATGCTTGGAGTCTCTTTGAAGGATAGAATTCGCAACGAGGTTATCCGACAAAGAACCAAAGTTACCGACATAGCTCGCAGAATAAGCAAGCTGAAGTGGCAGTGGGCTGGCCACATCTGCCGAAGGACTGATGGCCGTTGGAGCAAACGAGTCCTTGAGCGGAGACCGCGCGAAGGTAAACGGAAGGTGGGTCACCCCTGGCTAGGTGGAACGATGACCTGCGAAAGGTGGCTGGGACGGACTGGATGCGGAAGGCGGAGGATCGGCAAACGTGGCGCGTATTGGGAGAGGCCTATGTCCAGCAGTGGACTGCAGTAGGCTAATTGATTGAATCTTTATTTCAATAACCTTCATCCTACGTAAGCGTTCTATGAACTGCCTGCTCTGGTTCTCCCAAGCGACTACAATATGGGGTTCTTCAAGAAGGGCATTAGAAGGTTCTAACAGAGTCGGCAGCGCGAGTGTGACTCCCCGGTATTGCACATGTTCATAGGCCACGATAACCACTTTTCATCAGATGGGTGTATTTATCAACTACCTGGGTGTTATAAATAGGCAGGCCGGATCATTCCCTTGTAGATATACCTCGTGACACATATCTTGGACCTAAATCGCGAGACAAACGAGGCCTGCTTGGTGAATTTGAGCTCGTCTACCGTGGTAGCACCCCGTGCTATCCTCAAAAGACACCCAAGAACGTGTACTGCGCGTATACAGCACATTTTAGGTCCAAAATATCCCGAGAAATACTGTGTATAGGTCCTTACTAAACCTTAAAAACATAACACTATTTTTGAATAGGTCATGTAATTTTATCGCAAAATAAAGCTGCCGTTGCATTCGATATTTAGCTGACCTAGTTGGTATATTTTTGTACACAATTTAAACACTAATACCTAACTGCCTAAACCTAAAGTCTGTGATAACGTTATCAAACGCCTAGGTCTATGATAAAACGCTAAAATTACTAAAAAAATGACGATAACGGGTAGGCTATCTGCTCAATGTCATTCGTGTCATCTAATTAAAAATATATATTATTTATTTTGGTCATTTCGTGATATAGAATAACTACTCTATATATTCGTGGTTACCGCGTGGTTCCCAGCAGAGTAGAATTTGGGCCACCCCATCTCCTCCCTTGCGGTGTCGTATTAGACGACTAAGGGATAGGGCTGTTTATCATCAGACAGATATATGCAGCCCAGACTCAGCGTCAGTTATATGCCCCAAGTCAACAATAGTGCCGGAAATACGGCAATAGGCTAACCCGTTTAACGTGGGATCTAATACAATGATAGGTGAAATGTGGATGTTAATTCACCTCTGCCTAAGCCGCCGGGGATAAAGGCGTGAATGTATGTATGTACTATGTATACTAATATATTACGGACTACTATCAGAACAAGATTGCATCATTTTTAAAGATCCGAACCTCAAAAGGAAAACACGGAACCCTTATCACTTCGTTGTCTGTCTGTCTATCTGTCTGTCTGTCTGTTTGTCAAGGCCTGTTTCTCAGCAATCCGTGGAGGTATCAAGTTGGAATTCATACCAAATATAGGTCATGTCTATAAAGTCTTGAAACTTAATCCAACTTTTAAGTCAACGCAATCAAAATATATACCGGTTTAAGTAGCTTTAAATTCGTCCCTTTATCCAACTTTGTACGGACCCCTCAGTCAAAGTCAAAAATCATTTATTTTGGATAGACCATCAAAACGGCACTTACAAAACGTCAAATTAACAAAAAAAAATACTAAAGACTAGCTTAGCAAATGGACCACACCGGTTCGAAACGCGGCCTAGGCCTGAGAAGACTCCGGCAAAAATCTCAGCGGGCTTTTTTTAGTCTACTTACAAATATGCTTAGTCTAGTTAGTCTTAATACAATCGTTTGTTTGAGTAGCATGTATGAGTGAACAGCTTATTTCTAAGCTAGTTTATCGTCTAAATATTCTTGAGTGCGAGAGTCCGACTCTCACTTGACCGGCCTTTTGGTAGCTATATGGTGCGTAGTCCATCTTTGGAGAGGTCTCCTAATGTGTAGGTACTCGAAAAAGATGGCCCTCTATTGGCCCGGGTGGAGATATGTCTCAGACAATCTCACTGCCGGGTTCCAATGACCCACAGACGGCGTGCGTTTTAGTCGGTTCGAGTCCGATATAACCTCCCCCACCGGCGGGGGGAGGTATCTTGAAGATGAGGTATATATAAATAACTTATTTAACGTTGTTCAGTATTATTGCCATCAGGAAGGCATGTCTCTGAGCCTCATCATTGATGCAGAGCCTACAGCGGAGATAGGTTTGGCCCCTGAAGATCCCAACAGTGTTCCGTCCGTACACCCTCTAAACAAATATGATTACATAACTGACTGTAATATTATGTAATAGACACTAAACCAGAGTGTCCCATTGACAGCAACTGGCGTAAAAAGTATCTAAGAGCCAATAGTGTAACGTTTGTACCGCAAGACTAATTCTTTGAAACACGCTGGGCAAAACGAGCTCTATTGCGGCATGGTCCAAGTTATAAACTTTATACGAAGTAAAAAAAAATGGTTCATAATATTTGGTCAGATTTAGAAATAATTGATTTCTTAAAATGTTTTTTTATGTAAGAAACAATTAAGAAAGTTAGTATTTATAAAAAATAGTATTATCACAGATTACCTAATAGTTGGAACAGATAACTCACTGCCTGGAAAATTAACGATTCAACTCAGATAAGTGCCTACAAGTCCACGTGATCAACCACCTCCATACGAATATGTATCTTAACAGACAGCCATACGGTTATTATTACTTTGCAGTCGCTCGGCGTCGTCCTCGTAGTTACGTATAATGACGCTAGGGTTGCCTCGCTTAATAAAGGCTTTACACTAGTTTACAATAGTTTGACATTTTTCTCACCTATTCATCGAATATCGAATAATAGCCGAATATTATTGGACATTCGGTCAATATGTATTTCATCTCAATCACAATCCTACCGGTCAGCAACTCAAGAGTAGGTAAGCTTAGACAAGGCCTTAGATAAACTACTATTCTCAGTGCACAGTGGCGATTATTATATATTTGGTCTGAACGCAAACAATGCAGTAGAGGTAACGCACCGACTATACCTACACAAGTACACGAGAGTCAAACGCCAGCAGGCACATGAGCTGTAACAAACATCTCGAATGATCGAAGTGAGCTCGATAGCTGAATCCGCGGTGAGATGTCAATTTGTATGGGAAATTGACATCTCACCGCGGATTCAGCTATCGAGCTCACTTCGATCATTCGAGATGCAAGTTACAGCATGTGCCTACAGCCCGCGACAGAGCGGTGCGGGCGGCGGCGGCCATCGCCGGTCGCTGATCGCCTCGCGATACCATCCTACGAGTACTTACAATTTTTTATTTATGATTGCATTCAAGTGTTGAGACTGAACCCGAGCCGTTAGCTATAAGTAGGTACTAGGTCAGATAACTACATCTTGTAACAACCAATCTGTTACTTACTGAATAGACTAAGTACTGAATCCAACATTTTTTAAGTCTTTCCGTATAGTAGGTAGCGAAGTGGGTAGGTAGGTACCTATATTACTTTGTACAAGATATGTACCTACCTATGTATATTAAATATTGTCATAGGTAGGTACCTACAGTAACATAACGAATGTAATTACACTTATTAAGTAAGTACCTACTTGCCGTTCTTCATTAACAGGCAAGCAGAAGTAAGATTTTTATTTGATTTGTTAGATTCGGATCCGTGATATGCTTTCATAATAGCATCATAGATTGAGTATTAATTATATTAATAACAAACAAAAAGACTCAACAAACAAAAAGATTGAAACGTAATAATATAACCAAACCTTAGGTACTTTATTACGCGCGTGTGCACGCGCGGCTAGCGACAGCCCGACTCATGCCCGACTGACGACCGAGGACCGTCGGCGACCGGCGGCGAGAGCGCGCAAGTACATAGAGTGAGCGTGGCCGGTATTATGTAGAATAATTTTGACTTAAAATACCTAAATTGAAGATACTAAAAAGACTTTAAAGACGAGTCCGTAAAAAGCTCGTAAAATTTCATCAATTTCTTATTTTCTGAGGTATAAAAAGAGTAGTTGATGTAAGGTGAAACAAAAATTTTGTCCCGCGCTAAGAGAACCTAAAAATTGCAGATTGATCAGTGTCAACTAAATTTATTACCGAAATTCATCAATAATCTGGGCGTACTATGTCGTGACATGTGTACTTTGATAAGATTGTACCGACAATATGACGAGCACCAATTCGCTAGTTTTATTTTTCCGTAGACCTGTTACACCCATTGCGGTAGAACGAGACGGAACGTCCAATCGCTGCGTCAATAAATTCATTGTTATCCACCGATTGAAATTATCTTCTAAATTTTACAGTTGTGTATTAATCTTGTTACTAATGTGCCTAATCAATAAATTTTAGATATGAAACTAATGCAGGTCTAAATGCAGTGCAGTGCTGATTAAGTTACATAGATAATGTTGAGATAATGAGCGATAGCAATTAATCAAATCGCCTTACAATAAATTTATCTACTCCTAACGCACGTCCTTGGTTGTATATTATATTCATCTAGCATTTCCTTATCGTTGTAATAAATGAATCATTTATTAATGATTTTGATCTGCATACCCGCTGACATCTCTAGAACCCGAGAATCACTGACCCGAGCCTTGAACGCTTTTTAAATAAATTAAAAATCTTTCTTTTTTCAGCCTTAAACTTCTCAAACCTTTGTATAAAACTATTTTTAACAGATTCACCATTTATTTAATCCTATTTAATGTTTATACAGAGCCCAGCTCTCAAGCGTACAAAATTATTTATTTTTGTAAATCGCTTCCTATTATAACTTGGCCCATATTACACAAACGGTTGGCTCTCAATACCGCCGTTTTGTCTCATACAAAATGTGCCATTTATCTCTGTAGCTATTCACGGCTAGCTATTGTTTATACCGCGACTTTTCACACTTTTTACGTTATGTTTATTTAGAAGAGGTGTCACTTTGAAGGGGGCTAGTAAATAGGATGGATCTACCAATAGAAATCGGGAGATTACTGTAAGGAATAACGGATATATTTTATCTTTTTATTGATAACTAGAAACATAATATCAGCTGTTTTTAGAAAAACTTTTTTAATATTTATTTTCAAATTTAATTTTGTCGTTTGTTGGAGAGATTTGATCTGTATGATTGACTCTATCGATTGATGCCATAAAGTACAGGACATATTGAATGAAATTTTGAAGCATTTACTATGCTAACTGTTCAAATCGATTAAGAAAGGGAAAAAGAATCGACCTCGGACGGGACTCGAACCCGCGATCTTTCCCTTACAGGGGGAAGGGAACGCTCTGACCACTAAGCCACCGAAACACGTACGAAATCAATCCAAATTCCCTTTTACAACCTTAAACAAACATATTATTTTCAGATTCTAGCCGATTCAATTAACGAATGAGCTAAGCGGGTTTTATAAAATCCTTGCATGCAGATCTTTTATCTCTTTATAAAATTCGCTAAGTATCTCCAGGATTTCGAATAGTTTCTTTCCAGGTAGGATCCAAAAATTCCACCCTGCATAATCGCGTAATTTGACAGCTACCAAAAGCATTGCTACTGGTCACGTATTAGTCAATCAATCTATTAGCCTATTGCAGTCCACTGGTGGAGATAGGCCTCTCCTAATGCACGCCTTTGCTCCCGATCCTCAGTCCTCCGCATTCAGTCTATCCTAGCCACCTTTCAGTCCACCTGGCTAGGAGGGTCCTACTTTTTGTTTGCCTTCTCGCGGTCTCCACTCTAGGAATCGTCGCTCCAACGGCCATCAGTCCTTCGACAGATATGGCTACTGCCACTTCAGCTTGCTTATTCTGCGAGCTATGTCGGTAACTTTAGTTCTTTGTAGAGACTCTAAGCATAGCTGGTTCCATAACCTCCTGCGTGTCTTTTAGGTCATGAACTAACCCTGCTGTCAGTGTTCATGTTTCGGCAAAAAACGGCACAAATACTAGTTTTCCGCGGTACTCGTATCTTGGACTTAAATCGCGATACAAACGAGGTCCTGGCGCGCGCTGATTGTTTTGTAATAATCTATGCTTGAATCTATGTGAATTTGAGCTCGTCCACCGCTGTAGCACCCCGTGCTATCCTCAAAAGACACCAAGCAACATGTACTGCGCGTGTAGAGCACATTTTAGGTTCAAGATCTCGAGCAATATCAGATTTTATTGGTTAGACATGCACTTTCTCTCCTCTAACCCACCAAAAGAACCTAACCTCAAAAACGTCTTTAGACAAAACACTATCACCCACTCGTAACTGCGTGTTTTCACTCAAGGCATGCACGTAACCCGATTACCTATCATTTTCCAATGTCAACTAATATTCAAGAACTCTTATTGTCTCGCTTGTTTCCAAACAAAACCGTCAAACAAACTTAGTAGTGCAGCTCGAATAATAGAAAAAAGATCTTATGTTTAAAGGGTTAGAGTCCACTATGAAGGAAAGGTGCGTGGTGGACATTTGTTGGTTTGAATGCAAGAAATGTTATAGTGAGAACTCTAGGGGTCGTTTCATGACTTAGTCTTTGAAAAACTTGATGAGATATTACTGAGAGTAATTCATCATCATCTGATTCCAAGCACGTGCACTCCGGAAGAACTTATGAGTGCCTCTGAGAACGCTATCGGAGTGGCTACATACTGGGCAAACAAAATATGACATGATATGCCGTCGACTCGACAGAAGAAGAAGAAGAATCATCTGATTGCTAGACTCGGTTGTATTTGTTGGGTTTTGGTGCCTATCGAAAGTAGGGGTTCGTACTGTCGTTAGCCGAAGCCAGTGAAAACACTTGGTATTATAATAATTGAGACACTTTACTGATCCGATCCGAAGCCTCGGGGAATCATAAAACTTACTCATCAATTATGTATTCCAATTCAAATTTGAAAAAAAAAATGATCTGTAAATATAGTGTTAATCAACTTATGATGTTAACTGTACCTTAAAACCTTTGCCGCCAAAACGAGAATGAACGATCGCGGTGTTATTTTATTTTCCAAAATGAGTGTGAGTTCGAGTTCTTATGGGTAAAAATTGTGGATTTTTAGACATAACGTCTTGGAAAACGCGCACAAGAGTAGGAAACTGAAATATTACAGTGAATTGTGACTTCTCGTGTTGGTTTCAAATCTCCGTAGAAGCCTTTAGTAAAGTTTCCACCACTTTACTGAGGCAGCCATCATCATCATCATCCATCTATCCAAATAAGATTATTATAAACTACTTGATATTGGTTAAATGCTAAGCAAGAAGCCAATAAAAAAAAATATAAAAAAAAACAATCTACATGTATGTATCTATGTATGTTCCTCAAAAACTATAACCAAGAACTATATATGTACGGTAAGTAGGTCAACGTAGTTCGCAGAGGAGAGTAGGCAACCTGTTGAGCGCTGACGTATCACGGGGTGGGCACACCCACCCCCTAGTGGTCACACTATCGTTGTAATCACTGTTCACGAAACATTACTAACATGTAATCGAATATTGGTGCTTATTCTCACATATCATGGTACTAAATTATTTCTAAAATCTAACTAATTTAAAATAGAGACTTTCAATTTTTATTTCCCCTCCGCCTTGCACATTATAGATTTAAATCTATACTCCTATATCACTACATATTATAAAACAAAGTCGCTGTCGCTGTCTGTCCGTCCCTATGTATGCTTAAATCTTCAAAACTACGAGACGGATTTTGAAGCAGTTTTTTTTAATAGATAGAGTGATTCAAGAGGAAGGTTTATATGTATAATACATGCATAATATTGTAGAGAAACACTGATAAATTTAGAGATATGCAGCGGGAACGGGATCAGAAAATATGGCGGTACGAAGTTCGCCGGATCAGCTAGTAATATTATAAATGCGAAAGTAACTCTGTCTGTCTGTACGCTTTCACGCCTAAACTACTGAACCGATTTCGATGAAATTTGATATAGGGGTATATTAGACCTTGAGAAAGGACATAGGCTATGTTTGGTTGCGATAACCGACATCCACGCGGGCGGAGCCGCGGGCAAAAGTTAGTAGTAAATAAATTGACAGCGAAGTGAAATCAACAACAAATAATGTTGACCTAAGGTCGACATTTTTTATAAAGCCTTACAAACTTTTCTTTTGCCAATTTCACTCCACGTAGGCTTTCAAACTTCGCCAAAGTCATGAAACCTAAGGAATTATTGAATGGGAAACATAAACTTTGTTTGTTGTGTTGTCACGTGTCTCATGGCTTTTGGGGAGAAAACAATAGTTATATTATTACAATGGAGTTGCCAGATGTCCTGTACTTTTTTTTTTCACCAATTAAAGTTTTCAATGCAGGTAACCCTGTTTTTCTTGTTATAAGTTTAATTTGAAAAGTTTTTAAGTTCATCACGTGGAAAAAGTTTGTGGTTTTGTTTATATGGGGTTATTAGGTCTCGGGTGGTATTGTGGGTTGGTAAAGTGTTGTGGGGTTTTTCTGTTTGGACATTTTCATTGATTACACTTCTTCAGGCTTGTGTGAAAGGTTTAATGATAGTAAAGGAGGTTACTTACAGTTTTCCCCACCAAAAAGTTGAATGTTAAAAATATCTATCTACTTTTCCCCACTAAATTCATTTGGGTGGGAAAAATTATACTCTGGTGCAATCATCCCCACTAGGGTCGGTAACTTTGAATGGGGAGGTATTTTTAAACAAAATAAAAATGTTTTTGTGGCGTAGCGGTAGAGAACGCGGCCGCTACGCAGGAGGCGCGGGTTCGATCCCCGCTCAGTGCAAATATTTGTATGCATGAATATGGGTATTTGCATTGGTTTGGTCATGCCTCGAAGAGCACGTTAAGCCGTCGTCGGTCCCGGTTGCCATACAAATAGGTAGTTGGAGCCATATCAAGTCCAACAACAACGGTCTAGCTGCAATGCTTCGATATCGCATAATGTCACCAATTGGGTTGTGGAGGTCAGATGGCAGTCGCTTCACGGAAAATATCGAGGTCCATCCATATTCGCAGTTAAGACTGGTAAAGCGGGCCCCAGACTTCGAGGTGAAAACTTCGGATGCGACTGGGAATTAACGCTAGGATGAAAGAGAGGTTTAGCTCGATAAACATTGGCAAAGAAAACTTTCTTTGTAAATAGTCGCATAAATAAAATTGTGATTGCAAATCAGGTCGAAAGGAGATAAAAAATCTCATCGGAGCACACAATTATTATTGTTTTATGTGCCCTATATTACTGTAGACCTATTGTGACGATAATGCATGAATTATGAGTTCCAATTAAAAGTAGTCATTATTTATTAATAAATAAATAATTAGGTATAGGACATGCGACGCAATCTAGACCCAGACTAAGTACAGCATAATATATACCTACCTAAAATGTTAGTATATATTTTATATAATAGGTAAATTAATATATAAATAACCTTCCGCAAGGACTAAACTAGTAAACCTGTAAACAGATTTTGAGGAATATGGCTAATTTTATTTATTTTATAATATACTTACAACCATCATTACAGGAGTATAGGTATCCTAATGCAATGGTAGAAGGAACTAGTCACTACATATTATAAAACAAAGTCGCTGTCGCTGTCTGTCCGTCCCTATGTATGCTTAAATCTTCAAAACTTTGAAGCGTCTTTTTTAATAGATAGAGTGATTCAAGAGGAAGGTTTATATGTATAATACATGCATATTATTGTAGAGAAACACTGATAAATTTAGAGATAATACCAAGCGGGCGGAAAATATGGCGGTACGAAGTTCGCCGGGTCAGCTAGTAAGTAATATACAGCTTACAGTAACTAAAAAACCCTAACTTAATCTAATTAAATCTACACAATTGAGTAAATAATTATGTTCTCTGTGAATTCACTCCGCGAACATGAAAATAAATCGACATTTTGGGATACCGCACACACAACGTTCGCGTCAGCGGCGGCAGGCGATTTAATGGTTTAATTTGATATCAATTAGCCTACTGCAGTCCACTGCTGGACATAGGCCTCTCCCAATACGCGACACGTTTGCCGATCCTCCGCCTTCCGCATCCAGTCCGTCCCAGCCACCTTTCGCAGGTCGTCAGTCCACCTAGCTAGGGGGTGTCCCACCTTCCGTTTACCTTCGCGCGGTCTCCACTCTAGGACTCGTTTGCTCCAACGGCCATCGGTCCTTCGGCAGATGTGGCCAGCCCATTGCCACTCCAGCTTGCTTATTCTGCGAGCTATGTCGGTAATCTGATATAACCTTTACCTAATGAAATATAATACCCTGTTAGTGCCCGGTGGAGTTCAATAGGGCCACCCCATCTCTTCCTGTGGGTATCGTAAAATGCGACTAACGGATAGGGTTGTTCACCATCCGAAAGTAAACATACAGTCCATGAGAAAGTACCCGCTAGGCGGCAATAGGCTCACCCCCTATTACGTGGGCACCTTACTGTCGTCTGGAGGACAGTTTAGACTTTTCTTCCTTTTTAGAACTTATTCCATTAAAAATCTAAGATAAGCATCTTATTCTCATACATATAATTATTATGACAGTCTCATAAAACTTCTTTCTAGCTCGATTTATTTTTATTTTATTTATTTAGGTTTATCCACAGCAAATGTATTACAAAATTGATAATAAGACATGTTTAGAGAGTTATGTGGCTGATACATTTGCCAATTACGGATAACCAGCATGCGTAATATTATATAACATTGCAGAAAAAAAACCTATATTATACAGAGAATAAACTAGATATAACAATATTTCTTAGATACTGAGTTTAGCAGGCATAAGTAAAATGAATTAGAAAGAATAAAATGAATTTAGAAAGAGAAAAGAAAGTAAAATGAATTTAGAAAGAGAAAAGAAAGTAAAATGTATTTAGAAAGAGAAAAGAAAGTAAAATGAATTTAGAAAGAAAAAAGAGAATCGACCTTGGGCGGGACTCGAACCCGCGATCTTTCCCTTACAGGGGGAACGCTCTGACCGCTAAGCCTCCGAGACCGCACGAAGCCATTCCAAATTCCTCTATACTTCCATCTTTGGGTCTTTGTTTCGAGTCCCGCCCGAGGTCGATTCTCTTTTCTCTTTCTTAATCGATTTGAATAGATAGCATAATAAAGGCTTCAAAATTTCAGTCTTTCTAGCTATTAACAGTATATTTTCTGTCCCCAGATCGCCACAATACACATGAATCCGTAACCATGGGGGACACACAACATTTCTGCCTACGCTGGAACAACTACCAGAGCTCCATCACAAGCGCCTTCGAGAACCTTCGAGATGATGAGGACTTCGTGGACGTGACCCTCGCCTGCGACGGGAACAGCCTCAAGGCGCACAGGGTCGTGTTGTCGGCATGTAGCCCATATTTTAGAGAGTTGTTAAAGGTACGTCAATATAGCAAGCTAAACACTTTATACTTCAGTACACGTATCTTGGACCAAAATCGCGAAACAAACGATGTCCTGGCGCGGATTAATATCTGTACTCTGTATACTTCACTACATATTATAAAACAAAGTCGCTGTCGCTGTCTGTCCGTCCCTATGTATGCTTAAATCTTCAAAACTACGCAACGGATTTTGAAGCGGTTTGTTTTAATAGATAGAGTGATTCAAGAGGAAGGTTTATATGTATAATACATGCATAATATTGTAGAGAAACACTGATAAATTTGATGGGGTACAATTGGTCAAGTGTCAATTCGTCAAGCGTTTTTTTTCCCCTCCAATTATCGTTCATTGGTCAAGCAGTGAAATAGTGTCGATTCGTCAAGTAGTTCTTAAGTATCTATTAGTCAAGTCTTTCTTTTATGTCAATTCGTCAAGTCTTCGAAAATTGCTCACTCGTCAAGTGTTCCTTTTTGCGGAAGTTTTTTATCTTTTTTGTTGTGGTCACAGTTCTAACCTAACCTAACCCTGCCGATTGCACTGAGATTTTTTCAAACATACTCTTAGTGGTTTTCTTACATCACGGGAATCACCAGGGTTAGGTTAGGTTAGAACTGTGACCACAACATAAAATAGCCAGATAAAAAACTTCCGCAAAAAGGAACACTTGACGAGTGAGCAATTTTCAAAGACTTGACGAATTGACACAAAAGAAAGACTTGACTAATAGATACATATGAACTACTTGACGAGTCGACACTATTTCACTGCTTGACCAATGAACGATAATTAGAGGGGAAAAAAAACGCTTGACGAATTGACACTTGACCAATTATACCCTACATCATAAATTTGGAGACAATACCACGCGGGCGGAAAATATGGCGGTACGAAGTTCGCTGGGTCAGCTAGTATTATATAAATTATAGGCTGAAAATGTTTGTCCGCGAGGCTGCCAAGTTAGGGATAACCATTTTAAGACCAATAGCATCAGAAATGGGTGGTCCGTTTCTTCGGAACTTCACCTCAGCTTTATACCATCTGGCGGGGTGCAGTTACTTGACGGACCAAATATTATATTATATTTATTTTTCTCTTTTTTTTTTTGCTGCTATGCACAGGTATTTGGGTTCGAAACCCAGTTTAAAGAAAGAATGTTGTTGGTTCGTCTGTTAGAATATTCTCAGTAACAACTATTGTGTAACGATATTAAAGAGATGATGAAATGTGGGTGTGTTTATTACTGCATCATTTTTGATAGATTTCTTATGTTATCTTATCTTATCTAACTTATATAACACTTTGATACTGTAAGCGCTGATAGGTTATGGTTACCGCTTACCTTTTATTCGCGCGAAATATATTTGGATATCGGACTCAAACCGACTAAAACCGCACGCCGCACACGAGATTACCTAAAACATATCCCTCCCACCACAGCAGATTGCTCTATATTCTCATACTACTACTATTTATTTGCTACCTTAGTCACATAAATATGTAAAATAATACCATATTCAGCTTCGACCAAAAACAATTAAAAAACAAAATAATATTTAATTGGGAAATAGGCTGTATGTTGTATTCTTTACATAAGAACAATATCATAAGTACCTACAGCACCCAATAGATGGCGTAACTAAGTAAATAAAACATTTTCGATGACGTATATATATGACTCGTGTTTACTGTCTGCAGTAAATCGATTAGCCACATTCAACGTATAGTGTGAACGTTAAAATAAAAAAATGTTATAAAATAATAAAACAATAATAAAAATATACATAAAAAATGTGGAAAAATGACAAAAAGAGATTTTTCACTGGTTGTCAGGTGTGGGGTTCGAACCCACGCTCCCTCTCGGGAACCAGAGCTTAAATCTGGCGCCTTAGACCACTCGGCCAACCTGACTTGTAACTAAGTTGCGAAATAGCTGTTCGCGTTACAAAACATCGTATGAGTCATTTTCATGAAAATTGTTTGAATTTGTGAGTGTTTCTGTGAATTTCTTTCTAATTCAAGTTTTGTTCATTGTTGTGTTGTTCATATTCAAGTGTTTACAATAATAATTGTGTTGGGAAATTCTTTATTGTACCATTAAAGTAGGTAGGTAGGTACTTATATTAAAATAATAATTTACTTAATATTTTTAATTTGGTACCTATTATTGTTGAGAATACCTATAATACAATTTATTTTGAGAAATTTTAAGTAGAAAAAAAAACATTAAAAATTCTTATGTTTATTATATACCTACAGACATAAGAACATTTATACATAACTTATATTAATTTTCATTTGTTGTCATTGACATTTTCTTTTAATAAATACTTGATACACGTACTAAAGATTATTAAAAAAATATAAATAAGTAGGTACCTACGTAATACGTTCATACAAAAAAAAAAGAAAATGAATTGAATGTGTTTTCACAAATAAATATATAAAAACAAAATATTTAATTCACAATTCGTTAAAACATCGTTTGAAAAGGTTAAAGTTACGTATCAATGCAAAGGTTTGAATAAATAAAAACTCAATTAATCGAATAAAAAATAATCACGAATCTGAATCAAACCTGCTTTTAATATTCATCGAACTGGTAGTTCGATTTTCAAATGCAAATAACACAAAATATTGGCGCCAATTCAGTTGCGTATGTTCAAAACTTATCCCCTAGGGTGAATTTTGAAATATTTTTTTTTTTTACACCACTTAGGGTGCAGACAAGCACATGGCCCACCTGATAGAAAGTGGTTACCGTGGCCTATGGACGAATGAAACACCAAGGGAGTCACAATAATAATAATTCCTACTTAAATCCAATGAGGTTCTTTTTTGGGTAGCGCACTGTCGCGTCTCTTGTACGTAAAATGAGGATAATTACTGTCCCGTTTTTTTGTTGTTATTTTAGAATGCGGACAATGCATCTAGAGTTTATAATATTTAATTGCTTAAATCTGTCGAAATTCCATGTGTATAATTTTTTTTTATGTAGCACACGTCAATTTGACGGAACGAATTTTGAATTCATTGCGGTTTCTCAAAGGTCTCCTTTATACGTATCGGAGTTTAACAAGTAATGGGTTTGTCGTTGTCGTATGCGGTTGCTTCGGAATAATACCTTTAGGCTCTAGACGGCTCTGTATAAAATGTCCTCAACACTTTTTTAAGCTATTGCATAGCTTCTATCGCGGGCCTTGAGCGTAGAGACCGAATCCAGAAATTTCGTAATGAAAAAAACCTAACACTCCCCACTCTGAGCTCGCACGAATCGAGCCGAGCTGCTCCGAAATCGGAAAAATGCTATGCAATAGCTTTACCGCGGCAGTCCCCGAGTGCCACACGTCTTTTTTTTGATGTCTTCCCCTTTTAACCTCCCGTGTCTTTTTCAGTCAACACCATGCAAACACCCAGTGATCGTGCTCCAAGATGTCGCCTTCACAGACCTGCAGGCGTTGGTGGAGTTCATCTACCATGGGGAGGTGAACGTTCACCAGAGGAGCCTCTCCTCCTTCCTGAAGACTGCGGAGGTGCTCCGCGTGTCAGGGCTCACGCATAACGAGAATGCGCAAGGGGTGAGTAGAGATGGTAGAACCACGGATTATGCATATCTGACGGAAAATACGTCGAACGCATCATCGATCACGTATATTATTCTTCTATCAAAACCAATTTCGAAAGAAAAAATATTCTTCTTTCGAAACTGGTTACGAAACATGATTTCATACGCGGTGGAAGTGGTCTCTTTGGTCAAATAAGGCCTGCCACATTACGTGTCTAGTCAGAGCCGGTATTATGAACTCTAAAAACAGTGTCTAAAAAGTGGCAATTCGTTTGCCGGCGTATTGTAGAATAGAATGATATTAAATGTATGGAATTAGACGTTTATGACAGTCATCAACATATGTCGCAAATGGATGACAGCTAGGCAACTGGTTGCGTAATAAGAGAAAACATTCTTCTATCGCAACCAGTTGCCATCAAAGAAAAAAATTCCTCTGTCGCAACTGGTTGTGAATCATAGTTGCGTAGACGGCCAAAGCGCAATTACCACTTCTCTAAAGGGGCTGACAGAGATGTAAAAGAAGCTACTGAGTCTATTCAGGCTAGCTTGTCATACAAGTATGTAACTATAAGTAGGATGAGAAAAACGATTTTTGTTTGGCTTAGTGCCATGAGTCGTTTATTGTTTGGCATTGAAACAAACATTTTATTGTGTGTATGAGTCATTATAAGTACCTAAATAATATGTAAGTAAGTAGGTTTATCCATGTTCTAAAAATCATAGTACAAGTTATTCTTTGTTGTGGTCTACATAGCGTAGTACTAATAATGTTAGTATCTACTATACAGTAGGTAGGTATAGTGTTTGTGGACGAAAGAGCTAAAAACTTAAAAGTAGTTTAATTTTTTTACTTGTACCTAATTGAGTTTCAAAAATAAAAAATACGTCACATGTGAACTGTGACCATAAAAAAAAACTAAATAAAATAAAACTAAAGGTATGATTCCGTAGTCGACCGCATACTACAACGATAGACGCATGCAGCACATGTCATATAGCGTACCGATACGAATAAAGAGACCATTGAGACGCCGCAACGAACTACGCGCATGTGCTGCGTGCGTCGGCAGTTGTCGTATGCGGTCGACTACGTCATCATCTATCTATACCTACTATTACATAATTGTAAAGTGGTCGTGTCTGTACATTGGAGATATTTAAAAAAAAATACTTGGGTTATGTTATGTTAACAATACTGAACACGAAAATATTTTTTTTAATTTCCTGTCTGTTTATCTGTTTGTCTGTTTGTTCGCGATGGACGCAAAAACTACTGGACGGATTTTGATGCGGTTTTTTTGTTAGAAAGGGCTTGGTCAGACTTAAAATCTTACGTTTGTTTGATCGCAATCGGTTTAGTAGAACCGGAGATATGAGCAAAGTATGCGTTAACCGAGATGCACGCTGGCGGAGCCACGGGCGGAAGGCTAGTAGCTTATAGAAAAACTCTACTACACATTGAATATTTATAGACTTTTTATAATCACAAATAATGATGTTGCCAATTGCCATTCAGCGCGCGGTGGCTTAGCGGTTGAATGGTTTAGCCAACCAATTCATCCGATGACTACGGAACATTGATCAATAAAGGCATCAACAACAGATCACGTGGTAAAAGCTATTTAGTGACGTCATAATCTCCTGGATAGGCTATTACCACAGAACAGATAATAGTACCTAATTACGTCAAGTTAAACTATAGAATACTCTGTTTTTGTATTTGTATCTACGAGTATGCCAACTTTTGAGGTCAAATGTGAAATCTCCATATAAATGAGTCACTTGGATAATTATTTTAGTCGGTTTGACATACACCCGTATTCACAAACGATACTGTGAGGTCTCATAGTGTGCTCGAGCGCATAGGGCTGGTAAAATTAATTCACAAACACCACGGAGCTGTATCTAACGCAGTGCGTTCCCTCAACTAAATATTACTTAAGTGTTGTCTATGATAAAAAGGCTTGCCAAAACGAACGCACTGAAAATTTGTCGTTCTTTGCACAGTTTTGGTAGTACACATAGCGAAGTATTGTTTGTGAATACGGGCGTCAGTGTCTTGTAAGGGATATTTGATTGTACCAGGAAAAAAATAAGGACGACTGAATTGGGCCTCGATTCTGCTAAAGCACAACTACTGTCGCTCCACAGAGACTGCGAGAAAATTCCATTTGATTTTAGCCTTTAAGGCAATACGGTTAATACTTAAAATTAAATGGCTTTTTGTAGAGTGAATGAAAGAGTGTAATGGAACTCTTTTCATTTAATTTGTGACTGTAAATCTATAGAAATAAGGTCTAAAATAAAATGCCATTTTTTGCAGTCTTTGTGGTGTGACAGTGGCTTTGCATTAGCAGAATTGAGGGCCTGGAGAGGTTTGTGCTGTTAGTGTAGGGTTGCCATAAGTGTGGGGACCCAGACCGGGACATTTGAAGAAAAATTAGTAAAGGAAGAAAAATAGGAACTTTTATTACAACAACTTTTAAAACTGCCATTAAACAAGCGTTAAACAAGCGGGCAGCGACCCGGGCTTCCTATGTTTTCTGAAAGGCGAAAAATTATCAGAATTAACTTCTGATAATTGTACAAAATATTTTGACGAAATCAACATTAAGTTAAACATCGTCTTCATGTAGACGCTTTCTCCCGATTGCATCCCTGGCCAAGATGACCCCGGAGCTCACGGTCCGCCTTCCGGCTCTTCCTCCTCCACTTGACACGATCTTGGGCGTCCATGGTAGTGAGACCATTTGCACGCATATCACTCTCCACGACGTCAAGCCAGGACATCTTGGGCCTATCCCTTCTACCTGGACCCGGCGGGGGCGCCATTGTCAGGCATTTGCTACCCACGTATCCTGGCGGTTGCCGCAAGACGTGGCCGCACCAGCGAAGGCGGCTTTCTTGCATTTTATCTGCGATGTCATGGACATGAAGGCTGCCGCGGCTGCAAGAGTTCCTCACGCAGCATTTTTATCTTTATGCTCTTCAACCTGACTGGCATTTTGGGATCACCCGTGACGCCAGTCATTTCTTACCACCTGGCCCACGCGGAAGCAATGCGTGCCCTGATGTCGTAGTCGATTTCACTGGTCACATGAAGTACAGATCCCAGGTACTTAAACCGAATCATCGCCTATGCGGACCGGTGTGAAATCTGTGGAGTTTAACGCTAAACTTTCTGTCATCGCTACATTTAGCTTCATACCACCGTTCTCAAGCGCTTCCTTCCACACTTTCACGTGTTGCACCAATCTGCTCCTGTCCGCGTCCTTCAGCGCAATATCATCAGCATACATGAGCAACCACGGAGGCTGCTTATGTGGTTTTCTGATACTGTCCAACAAGACGTCTAATACCGAGCTGAACAAGTAAGGACTAAGGACGGATCCTTGGTGTACTCCGATGGTGATGGGGAAGGCTTTTGAGTCACCAAAAGCACTCCGAACCACGGAACCAGAATCATGATACATATCTTGGATGGTGTCAATGTAGGTCTCTGGAACTCCCTTAGCCCACAGTACCCACCAGATTACCGCGCGAGGAACACAGTCGAAGGCCTTCTGCATATCTAAGAATAGGCAGTGCAGGGGCGTGTTCTTCGCCCTGTATTTCCCCACCACAATCCTTAGGGAGAACACCGGATCAATGATCCCGTGCCCGGGACGAAACCCATACTGACACTCCGAGAGTGTACTCTCCTGTCGGATCCGGGAGTCGATTATCTGCTCATAGAGCTTCATGGTGTGGGACATTATATTTATACCGCGGTTACTACCACACTCCTGCACTACCGATCCCTTGCCTTTGAATACTGGCGTAATGAAGCTCAGTCTCCACTGGCTCAGGATCTCACACCACGAGCACCCAATGCACCCATTGCCTTCCAAGCCTCGATGGGGATTTCGTTGAGGCCGAGTCTGTACTTCTGCAGGCGTTATCGGTGGCACTAGTCCTTGTTTCGGAAAGAGGTCCTGGTGGATGCACCTCTTGCTGCTTATTCAGCATGTCGTTGGAAGTATGAGCGCCATCTGTCCTTCATCGCGTTTTTCTCGTAAAATCATTGGCCCCGGGGTCTTTATTACTCATTAACATATTCATGTATGGAAAAATATCAGCGCTTTCGTCGTTCTATCTACGTATTAATAGCCTAGCTACTTAGTCGCGTTTATTGTAGGTATATTACTGTTTACCAACCAAGTCCAGCTCTCTAATATAATACTAAAAATGTTTAACCGGGACAATTTGCTTATTGGCCGGGACACCGGGACACCAGGCCTCAAACGGGGACATGTCCCGGCGTACGGGGATGTATGGCAACCCTATGTTAGTGGGAAGACCTTCTTGTCCTACTTATCATCTGGGCTGAATTCTCTCTGTTCTAAGTTCTAACAGGGTCGGCAGCACGAGTGTGACTCCCCTGGTGTTGCACTCGTCGGGCCATAGCCCTTATTCGCCTAAGGGCAACTTCTCAGAATAGCAATTTCTCATAACGGCAACTTTTCAAAAGGGCAAATTCGCATAAAGGCAGTTTTGGTACAGTTTAGCTCTTAAATATAATACGTTACTTAACTATGAAGCAGTAATCAATTCCAATTCGTGTGCTTGTCTGCGACATAAATAGTTTTAAAAAAACTCCTGACCAGGTTTCCTTCAAAATGTCCTCGATCTGATTATCTAATAAATAAATATATTATTAGTATATGTAACACAAAACTGCAAGGTTAAGTACAAATAGTTTGTCTATTAATCGTCAAATACATTCTCAAGGATTTTATCTGAACACCTGTTTCATTAAAAGTATTTGAGCGGCAAATAACCATTGTCACGTACTTAATATTTGTGCAAAATACATCTTATTATAATTATTTTTCATTGAATTTATATCGATAACTAATTATAAGAATGATGTTGAATGTTTTAGAGGATACCATTAGAGGTTTAAAAGTCGATTCGGAAATTCGGAAATAGTTAATTTTATTGTGAAAATAATCATATTCTGTCCTCCAGATCCTCAGATGATAAAAGTCAACATTAATGGCACCGACTCTTCTGGCGCCCCTTTAGTCATGGGAGTACCCCAGGGCTCGATATTAGGACCCCTTTTATTCTTGATATATGTAAATGATCTTCCTTACTTCACTAAAAATCTTTGTGAAATAGTATTATTTGCAGATGACACATCATTAATTTTTAAAACTGATAGACAAAAAGTAGTACTTGACGATGTGAATAATACCCTTTCCGAAATATTGCATTGGTTCACAAGTAACAACTTGTTACTCAATGCAAAAAAAACAAAATGTGTAAAGTTTACTATGCCCAATGTAAGACAGATAGATACTCATATTGTAATGAACAATAATTCAATTCAAGTAGTTAATACCACAGTTTTTCTGGGAATAACTCTAGATAGTAAACTGCAATGGGGTTCTCATATCACAGCCTTGGCAGGAAAACTTAGCTCAGCTGCCTATGCGGTTAGAAAGATAAGGTCACTAACTGATGAGGAAACGGCACGATTAGTTTATTTTAGCTACTTTCATAGCGTTATGTCATATGGTCTGTTGCTGTGGGGCTCAGCTGCCGATATTGAGACTGTTTTCATATTACAGAAACGCGCGATACGAGCAATCTACGGCCTCAGACCCCGTGACTCGCTGAGAGAAACATTTAAAGAAATTAATATATTAACGGTTGCTTGTCAATATATTTACGATAATATTTTATACATACGGAAGAACTTAAATCTTTTAAAAAAGAACTCGGACACACATGATTATAATACGAGAAATAAAGATAAACTAGCAGTGCCAATACTCAGGCTTCATAAGGTTGGTAATTCATTTGTAGGCAACAGTATAAAAATATTCAATAAAATTCCTCAGGATTTGGTTGACATGCCACTTAATATTTTTAAAATAAACGTGAAAAAAAGTCTAATGGAAAAAGCTTATTATAAAGTAGAAGAATATCTTAATGATAAAAATGCATGGTCAACCTAATCACTTTCTTGCCCGCACATTGTAAATTGTATAAAAACCGTATTAAAAAATAAATAAATAAATAAAAAGGATAATTGAGTTCTCTGAGTTTCTTGCTGGTATCTTCTCAGTAGAACCAACTACCGAACCAGCGAAAGAATCATTTTCAAATGGTTTACTTTAATTTATTTAATATTTTATTTTTTGTTCACATACTTCTTGACACAATTGTAATATTTTGACGTTCATATGTGCTCTATATGTGCCTAAATTGAATAAACGAAATTGATTCTTTGATTCTTTGATTCTCCGTAATGAAAATTTTATTTGGAACTTGGCAGAGACATGATAAGGATATTGTTTCTTGACTCAAACAATATTACGTCTACGTTTGAATCAAAATATGGTTCCACTGTACTGTTTTTAATAAATATGAAGATTTTTACTAAGTATTTACCTTTGTGCGTCGTTTTTAGGGAAAATTTTCAACTATTTGATTAGCCCTTGTCCCTTGTACGGCAAAAGAGGCTAATCTAAATAGATGGCACTGAAAAATGTACGGCCGTGCAATTTCTTCGCGTATTTTACTTTATAAATGTTACATGTCCGTACCTACATCTTATAATTAAACAGGCTCACAATTACTCAGAATATTTTTAATATTAAATTCTTCTCTATATGTTGCAATAATTATAAAGCTCGCCTTTAAAACATTACGAAAAAGTACCAGGAAAATCTTGTAAAGAAAATGGGAAGTTATTTTCTTGCACTGCAATGTAGTTCAAACACTGCAGTTCCGAAAAACATCTTCCTCATTTCCAGTCTACATAACATAAACCACAAGATACATACTTTAGTTTAACCAACTACAAACAAAACAGAGTTATAACATCACCTTTTCCACAGACGCTGCTGCAGCCATTCCGGGCACCATCCACAACTTCACCGCACACTCCGCCGCACCCTCTCAGCGCGCAGATCCCTCACACACCCTCCTACGAGCGTCTCGAAGAGGCCCTGCTACAACCGTCCCCGAGCGTGCCACTCCTCCACCGCCCCAGGCCCCCTCGAAGACTTAGCCACAGCGCTGACAACAGCCCTGACCTCATCAAACGTCCCCGTCATGACAATAATAACGAACAGCCAACTGACTTCTCAACTAACAAGAACCACACCAATTCTCGTTCTCATCACGAGTCAGGGAACAATGGAAACGGGATCTCTAACAGCAGTTCGTCACCGTCCCCGAGGCTGATAGATGATGTGAAGAATGAGCCGCTGGATATGATGTGCCAGCCTAACACGGATATTGACAGGAGCACTGATGACACGCCTCCACATTCGCATCACAGACCACTGGTGAGTAGATTATACTACATATACTATTTAGATCGCAGATAATCACACGGCCCTTCTGATGGTAAGAGGTTACCGTGGCCTATGAGCGAGGGCAACATCAGGGGAGTCGGATGGGTGAATACTTCGGATGCGACTGCTGTTAACGCTAGGACGAAGAAGGCCCTTTTAAAGCCGTTTGACGGCCTTCTGACGGCCGTCAAGCTGAGGGCCTCCACTGTAACATTGTCCTGAGACTTTGCCTTCAGCTTAATATCAGACAAGGTGAAGTCATATTGACGTGTCCTGTATAAAAAAAGTATATATCCAAATAATATATGCCTAACTATGAGGCAAGAAATTTATTTGGGGCCCATTCGCTTCAATATTTTGCTGAAGTACGAATTCCAGATATCTTTGTCATACATTTTATTACCAAACACTTGAATTTTAGCTCAACTAAGCACTCTCGTATTACTGTTATAGATTGCTTTATTGGATTTAAAGTTAAACGAATGATACATTCAATGTTTGTGACAATAAACCCATGAATGTAGACCATGACTTTTTGTCCGGAACTATACTAAAGAAACTCAATATTAGCCAGCCAGCTGATTAAGCTAGATGTCTGCGACAGATCCAAGTAATTTGCCTAGCTGTTGAATCAAATGGCTGAATACCATTCAGGCCATCAATTGAATGGCGTCGTTTAGTTAACAGCCAAGGCAGTTAATTGAACGGCTATTTAAACTAATTGGCTGCGACAGATCCAAGTCATTTGCCTAGTTGTTTTAATCAAATGGCTGAATACCATTGGAACGGCAGTTAATTAAACCGCTGATTAAGCTAGTTAGCTGCGACATATATTACACCGATTTAAAACACCAAAATCCCAAACTAAATACTCGTATCATAATCTTTCTGAATCTCTTAGCAACAGCAACAATCACTGCCACCCAGACTAATCAACAGTCATATTATACCACTTATTAGAAGTCTAGTGCACTAGAATTTGTACCCGGAACACCGCAGTGAGTGTCGAGTGTCGATTTGAGCATCGGATTCTTTATAACTCGACTATAAACATTGCTGGTCTAATGACAGCGAGATATTAGATTGACAAGCACTACCTACAGTTTTGATAACATCTACATATATAATCACGGTTTCATCCCCGGAGAGTTAGGCAGAAGTGAATTAACTGACAGACAGACAGACTGCCTCTGTGACGTAGCGGTAGTGAACGCGGCTGCTACGTAGGAGGCGCGGGTTCGATCCCCGCTCAGTGCCAATATTTGTATGCATGAATATAAATATTTGCATTGGTCTGGGTGTTTCTATGTATATTATGTATGTATTTACAAAAAAAAAAGTATCTAAGTAGATATGTATATCCGCATTCTAGATTCCATAACACAAGCTAATTAAGCTTACCATGGGTCTAGATAGCGTTGTGTAGAATGTTGTAGAATATTTATTTATTACTAGCTGTTGCCCGCGGCTCCGCCCGCGTGGAATTCTGATCCCGTTCATCGCTGATATATAGCCTATATGTTAATCCAGGGTATAACCTATATACATACCAAATTTCAACCAAATCGGTCCAGCCGTTTATGCGTGAAAGAGTAACAAACATCCACACATCCACACATCCACACATCCATTCTCACAAACTTTCACATTTATAATATTAGTAGGATATTTATGTAGAATATTTATCAGTAGCGTCGGTAGCTTAGTGGTTAAGGAATCGGCCTTAGGAAGGAGAGGTCCCGGGTTCGCACCCTGGTTATTACACTACCGACGCGCGACGTGAACCCTCTCCTAACACGAGCAATTTTTTGAATGAAATTTTGAAGTATTTATTAAGCTAACTATTAGTAACTATTCAAATCGATTTAGAAAGAGAAAAGACAATCGACCTCGGGCGGGACGCGAACCCTAACAGGGGGAATGCTCTGACCACTAAACCACCGAGCAATTAATCTATAGGTGCTATTATATAATTGTAAAGTGGTCATGTCTGTACATTGGAGATATTAAAAAAAAAATACTTGGGTTATGTAATTATGTTATGTTAACGATACTGAACACGAAAATATTTTTTTTAATTTCCTGTCTGTTTGTCTGTTTGTTCGCGATGGACGCAAAAACTACTGGACGGATTTTGATGCGGTTTTTTTGTTAGAAAGGGCTTACTCAGACTTAAAATCTTACGTTTGTTTGATCGCAATCGGTTGAGTAGAACCGAAGATATGAGCAAAGGTCGCGTTAACCGAGATGCACGCGGGCGGAGCCGCGGGCGGAAGGCTAGTAAAAAATAAAATAAAACCACCGAAAAATTAATCGACAAGCAACTTAGCTTAGCTGAAGCGGTTACCGGGACTATTAGTAATTTCGGTTCATCATCATCATCATCATTTCAGCCATAGGAAGTCCACTGCTGGACATAGGCCTCCCCTATAGATCTCCAATAGGACCGGTTGGAAGCGGCTCGCATCCAGCGCGTTCCCGCGGCCTTAATTTCGGTCACTACAAAAATAATAAACAAAAAGAATACAAAAAAAATAGACAGCCTTTGTGACGTTGGTGGTAGTGAACGGGGCCGCTACGCAGGAGACGCGGGTTCGATCCCCGCTCAGTGCAAAATATTTATATCTATGAATGGTATTTGCATTGGTGTGGTCGTGCCTCGGAGAGCACGTTAAGCGGTTGGTCCCGGTTGCCATATGAACATTTATGGCAGACGTTACGAGTAGTTGGAGTCCTAAAAAGTCCAACAACTGGTTTAATTTATATCTATAAGCGTCGGTAGCTTAGTGGTTAAGGAGTCGGCCTTACGATCGAGAGGTCTCGGGTTCGATCCTGGCCATTACACTACCGACGTGAACCCACTCCTAGCCCAAGCAATTTAGCTTAGTTGGAGGGGTTAACGGGAATATTAGTAATTTCGGTTGCTAATATTCTTTAAAAAAAAATAAAAAAAAATTAAAATAAAAAAAATGAAAAAATGCAATGCTTCTATATCGACCAATATTGGATTGTGAAGGTCAGATGGCAGTCGCTTCACGAAAAATATCGAAGTTCAACCAAATTCGCAGTTAGACTGGTAAAGCGGACCCCAGACTCCGAGCTAAAAGCTTCGGAGGCAAGGATGAAGAAAAAAGATACATAATTATGATCTATTTTAAAACCAACTTCAGTCAAACTTCAAACTTTATTAACAACTTTTTCAGAAGGCATTATTTTAATAACATTTACAAAATGTCTATTATAAGTACGTACTCAGAGAAGTACGCACATATTTTTATTAGAGCAAAACTTTAGTTATTTCAAAGTTAAATTGTTCGAGGTACTGCTAATAGTTGAAGGGGCCGAAGTTTTGTTAATAACGCGATATTGTGAATACTATTCGCCGAAATGTTGTAAAACTTGAATAACAAAACAGTATACGCGAAACGAGAATCCGTATAATGTAGCTTAATAGGGTAGTGTAAGAAAATTGTATGAATTTTGAATTCGTAGGCAGATATTTTCAATACAATTCAATTCTTAATGAATGACAATCTCAATTCCGCCAATGTCCCGTAGTAGAATTACTGCTATTAACGTAGGCGATAGAGTGGACCAGAACTTGACCGGTTGACTCGAGTTCAGTTTGTTGTGAGGTACCACAGAATCTAATTCAAAAATAATTTACAATTTTAATGAGTTAATTTCTATTAATTTGGCAAGCATTTTAACAAAGGGCGAATATACTAAGGCTAGGAGAGATTTGACAAAAGAACCAAATACTTTCAAAGATTCCTTTCTGAACTGAAAATAAACCTCTAATTCACCCTGAAAATGAAAAGTCGTACCGTTTCTACTCTATAGACTATAGAGTAAAAAATAATCAAACATTACGTTAATGCCTAATTTCTCGTTCCTCAGGGAGGTCCTCCGTCTCATGGCAGCTCGGCTGACGCTGAAGAGTGCACGCCGCCACCGCACGTGACGGGTCCGTTCATAGCGCCACCAGATACAAAGCTTTTCACCCCGTCTAATACATACAACTTTGCCATGGAATCATTACATCCATCTTTGGCTGGTAAGTATTTTGTGTAAATTTTTTCTAGCATTTGAATAATCAAGTGATGCTGATTCTAATATTCTCGTCAAATTACTATTGAAATAGAATTTAGTTTGTTTGATACAAGATTTCAGTCATTGTTTAACATTTTTTTTGGTTTGAAATTAACCTAGCGCAAGTTGAAATTTTAAATTTTGAAATGGGAAACTTAGATTGGTGAAATTTACTATTGCTAATATATATTTGACTCCGGAAAACTTCTTTCTTACACAATGCATATGAACTGTGTGGTATTTGCAGGTCTCCAAAATACGTTGAGTGCGGATGGCATGGCGGGAACTTCCCAAGGTGAGTGGCAGCTTGTCTAGCAACGAGTTTATTTTATTGCATTACCTACATATATTGAGACAAACGATATTTTTAATGCACTGTCTGTCGTATGCCACCATCACCGCTTCCTCTCTGCTCTGTCATTATTAGGTTTATATATCATAATTAGGTTTTTTTTATTATAATTTTTGTTTACAAAATGTATGAGGCAATTATCACGTGACATATAATTTATTTATTAATATATGTATTATTATAATTATATACTATTAACCTTTGTATATGTCTTCATTTTGTGCTCTGTGTTTCTGTATTTAAATTAATTAATGTTAGCTTTTTGTGTTATGGTTCGATGCCGACGCATAGGTACAATATGGTTTTGATTTTACTGAGTTTTCATCGGTATGGAATAACTGAACGATTGGGACGTATGTTGATCATTGAACCAAAACGCAATGTGGCGTGCATGTAACTGTTACTGTAACATAGTGTAATGTAACTATACGAAGATATGCTAGCTTGTTTTATAGATGTTAAACGAAATTGTGTGCTAGGAAAACCCCTCTCTCCCATGTCTCCAACTTAGGTTTTTGTTGTTAATTATTTTCTTTTCTATTTGCCAATTTTTATTTTTCAAATTCTCATTATTTACCTTACCATTCCACGGACAATTAAACATTGTTATCGGACATAATTGTAGACCAATTGGCTGTAAACGATGTATTACAAAAGTTTGTAAAAACACTCGAAAAATAAGAAGAAACCTCTAAATTAATTCCCGAGAAATTCAATCTTAACTTTGATATAGAGTCTGGGCGTGATCGCTAGAAGTCAAACTTACTTATTGTTGGAGTATAGCGGATCTCATGAATCATTTCTAAATACACTATCGAGTTTCACTCCAGCACATTGTCTTGGGAAACGGAAAATATAATAACAGGGAGATCGAACAATGGATTTTTAGTAATGGTTTGGTGTCGGTTTATATAAAATACACTCAAATTATTTCATTGAAGAATTAAAAACGCTTTTGTTCGGGAAATTCGAAACGGCCGTTCCTCGTCTGTTATGACAACGGACGCAGTCCATCTCACGATCATTGCTGAGCTTACTTTCGAAGATTAGGCGGACAATATCTATGCGTTACTAATCCACCGCTTCGCATTTGAGGCGCCGGATGCCTGTCATCAGTAAAGGGGGGTGGCGGTGCTTATCGGAGGCTACGATACGAGAGTGCATTAATCGCGAGAGGAGCATCGACGGGGCTAACCGCTTGTGTTGTGACCGTGCAGGTGGCGCACGCACCCCCCAAGAAGATTACAGATGTGAGCCTTGTAACAAGAGCCTCTCGTCGCTGACGCGGCTCAAGCGGCACATCCAAAACGTTCACATGAGACCGTCCCGGGAGCCCGTGTGTAACATTTGCCGGCGGGTGTACTCGAGCCTGAACAGCCTGCGGAACCACAAGTCCATCTACCACCGCAAGCAGCCCGCGCCGGCGCCGGCGCCCGGGCCCTTCTACTCGGTCAACTGACGCTCCGCCCCGCGCCGGCGCGCCGTCCGCGCACCCCCGTTGCCATTCGAAGAAACCGAGCTGCCATCCTAACCACCTAAACGCCATACTCTTGCCCCTAGAACCTCTAAGTTAAACGATTGTAACGCGATATGTTCCTAACATTTGTATATAGCATAGTAATGCATGCGCATCGCAAAACTTATCTTATATGTATGTATAATTTATTATTTTCACTAAAAACTTAATCGTAATTAACGCTCGGTGCGAGCGCAGCGCGTCGCCCGCGTCGCTCGCGTCGCTAGCGAGGGCGACGCCGCTGCGCTCGCACGCACACCTGTCTGGAACCAATTGGGACATCTAAGATCGGTACACGCATAACCACCAACCGTTTTTTAAAAGCGCATTAGTCAAATTCGAATCAAAACACGTTGAATTGCCTCTACTAGGTTCAAAATTCACTTGCAGTGGTACAATACTGTGCCAATTGGTTCCGTCACAAGGGACCCGTCGGATGCGAGCGGTCGCAGTGGTGTTGGATACGAAGCGTTGTGTACTGTTGACTAATGCGCTGCTGTTGGTTGTTATGTGTGGCGCAGTGGGCCCGTTGGGCGCGGGCCACCGCTGCGAGGTGTGCGGCAAGCTGCTGTCCACGCGCCTCACGCTCAAGCGGCACACGGAGCAGCAGCACCTGCAGCCGCTGCACTCGGCGCGCTGCGGCCTCTGCCACAAGGTGTTCCGCACGCTCAACTCGCTCAACAACCATAAGAGCATCTACCACCGCCGCCAGCGCGGCGCGCCGGCGCAGGCGCAGCCGCAGAACCTCTCCGCCGGCGCCGACGCCAAGCTCGCCGCGCACCCGCCGCACCACAACATTGACTTCTACAAGTTCAAAGACCAGTTCAACGTCTAACTATACACAGACACCACAAACTAAACGGTTTATTTAAACTTTTTTTTTTGATCGAAAAATATTCTCTATTTAAAAAAGAAATGAAAAATAATTATTTTTATTTTCCATATATATTTTTATCTCTATAACGGGACTCGATATATTTTATGTTTTTCAGATTTTGTTTCTATAAACTATTTACTGTAAACTTTGAACTTGTAATTAAGGATTGACACGACTGACATCACAAATTAACGGCTAACTGACATTCCACTTGTTACAAGGAAGGGCGAGCTAGATCGACGCGGAAATTAGGTATCTTTTTTTTTAATATATAATGACGATCGCAAGCGCCCGGAGAGTGCAATACTGCGGTATAATGAATAATTCCTGAATTTTTACACTATGTTTAATGTGCGACAATAAGGCGAAAGAGAAAATTAATATTTTGAGAAAAGATGAAAAATCTTGGTGCTGTAAATTTATATATTAGGCTTAAATTTATATAAAAAAGAAACAGTGTTCGTGTAAGTAACTGAAGAGGCATATTGATTTCAAATTGTGTTCATTATTTTCGGCAATTTATTTATTCTGCATTTTACCTGCATGATCTCACTCTTAGATATTTATACGAGATTACTAAACGAAAATATGTAAAAATATTAAAATTATATACACAGATATATAATTGGCTTATGAGGCTTTTCAAATTATTATTTATAATTTAGGTGTTTTGTTCAATTTTAAGACTGAATTCAGGACATAGCACCATAGAAAGAAATGAAAGATTGTTTTTAAACAAATATTTATATTCACTCGCAGAAGCACTACTACAGAAATATACCGGATTATTACAACAAACAAACCCAGAATACCCAGACACACACATAAATACACAGAATACACAGTTAATAAACTGGCACATACAAACACAAATAAACTACCTACTTCTTTTGAAGTCGACATTGAGTTTTATCAATTTATTTATTTATTTTATTTGTCGACTTTTATTAATTTGTTGCTTTTTAATTATTATTGACAATGCAAACACCAGTCCACGAAAATCGCATTAATTCAAGTGAATCGTAAGGTGCCATTTTAAATGCATTATGGCTATTTTTATTTTTAGTTTAGTCAGATTTATAATTTTTTCACACATTAGTTTTATTAAAATCTTGTGTTCGTTTCTATAATTATTTCGTTGAGCCTTTTTTAGAATAGGATAATTTTTTTTTTTTTTTTTTTCAAATTATATTTTTGCTTTTTACCCATCTTTTACTCGTATTTTTGTATATTAAAGTCCAGTTTGTTTTTGTTTTGTACAATTGTAATTACACTTTATTATTATATACATAATAGGTAATAGTATAAAACAAATTTTTAATAATTCTCAGTGTTAAATGTTCCTAAATTTGAACAGTGTGAGTTTTTCAACTATATTACTGTTCCGTGCTAGATGTTCATCAAACGGAACTTTTGCTTGCCATATAATAATTTTAGTGTACTATTGGATGGGTAAACTTCAACGGGATAACAATATACGGAAAAATAACATTGCAAAAATTGACTAAAAATCAATAAAGCCACAGCGGAATGAAGCAAAACTTGACTAAAATGAATAAATGCGCGATATGATACGAAAGTTAAGTATCAAAACGTGAAATTTAGTACAATTTGTATTTTGTTGAAAATGTTCTCGTTAAAGTTAAAACATCCAATAATGAAATACTTATAAATATGCGTCTATCCTTTGTGAAAATTTATTCTAGTTCAACAAACATCACTACGACTAATAATGGTCGATAAATATCAATATTGTTAAATTTTTCTTTTTATAGCGATAAGTGAACTTTACTTGTAAATGTTAACATAATTTATTATAAATGATATACACATTAAGTAATGTTAGTGCCTGCTTCATAATATTGTGTTCTTATTGACAAAAAAAAAGACATATTTTGCGTATTTTTTCGTAAAGTCGTAAGCATTATTAGGTAGTGTTCGAAACACTGAGACCTAGAGACGATGCTTTATCTATAACAACTAAGAGGCTTTCTAAAATGCTATATGTTATCAAATTCTGTTGTTATTGCTAGATACATAAATGCTTAGCCATTATCTGTTTAGTTAAATAAATTAGTAAGCTTTATTATAATAGGTTGGCCAATTGGAAGACTAGAGATTTGGTGCTAAAAGGAACGATGTTCGTGCTAGATGAGATAAGGGATTCGAAAATGGAATCTAAATTTTTTTCTAATATTTCGCAACATTCCGTGTACGAAAATGAAAATGAATAAAAAATGTTAAGTTTTTATTTGCGTAACATTGCAAAGTTTCAAACGTAGTAGGATTGTTGTTTTTTGATTAGTAATTTAGACATAGTTTTTTCTTGTTAATTTGGGTTTGGGAAATTAAGTTAGTTGATTAAATAGGATTAAGGTTTATCTGAATTCATATAGATAATAGCAATACATGTTTAATTTACGATTACAGGGATGTGCTGCAGTGGCAGTACGGTATTTCAGCTATTTTCATTATAGATGAGAATTAAGAATTTATTTAGAGAAAAAAATTGTCGATGGTTGGGAAAAAAAATTGCCAAAATAATAAGCGCTATAGACTGATTAGAGTAAGAACGCGTTTGAATTGTACACTATTAGGCGTATTTTATAGATAAAAAATGTACATTATTTACTAAATTAATTGATAATTTTATAAAAATTAGGAATGACGCACAGAAGGCGGTCAAAGCGTGATTGATTTTGGTATTATCAACTCGAAATTAATTTGTGATGCAAATGATCTTTGGTTCGACGACGTTTAGGAATTAAGTTTATTTGGGATCTCGAGAGGCTGCGGGCCTCGGGTTTGGAAGGGTAGAATCACACCGTGTTCTAAGGAGCAGAACACATCCCTGTCAAAACTATACTAGTTAGGATCTTAGCAAGATTAAGACTGTTTCCGTGACCTGTTTAAGTTTGTATCTTTCTAACGTGTTAAGGTAATTTTTTTCGTACTCGCTCAGGCGCGTAGGTCGACTTTATCCAATGTGTTCTTATACTTCTTGTTGGCATTTTTACTTATTTTATAAGGAATCTAAATTAATTTATTGGTTGTTGTATTGAAATTTTATATATTTTTTTCTTAAATTATTGTTCTACTTCCTCGGATCTAGATGTTTTTTGTTAACAATTGGCATCTGTGTAATGCAGTCCATTAGATTTTAATGTTATTCGAGATTGTGCCAAAAACTACAGTGTTTTATTTTTTTGTCTTCCATTTTAATAAGGCTCTTGGCCAACACGTAGGGTGGAACACCAAAAATATACAATTATTTTTAATGGGCTGCAAGTTAGTTATTCTAATAAGTATATCGATGATTTCGCTACACTATAATATATATTCATAAAAATAGTTCTTTTTCTTCCTTACTTTTTAAATTAAAAATAATTGAAGTAACTACTCATAAAATGTAATCGTTAAACCGAACTTCATAAATCCTAATATTGATGATAATGGCGTTTTTAATAAAAACAAATATACAAAAAACTATATTGCCAGTTTTATTAGAAAATCCTTTATTACCCGTTTATTATAATTTAAAATAAAAATACTGAGCTTATTCTTAGAGGAAAGTAGGTAATTTTCCATAGTGCACTGTTTTAATTTTTTTTTATTTCAAAACACGCTTAGCATATCTAGTTTTCCCGCCTAAATATTTATTTCCCGCCTCAACCGCATGCTGACTGTTAACACCCTTCATGAGCCACTGTAGCTTCGCCATCATTTCAGTTTATTTTTCTATTTTATTTATCATTTTATTTGAATCACACTTTTTTTTCCTTAAACAAAACAATTGCCAGTATAAATAAAAGAAAACATCCCTGGATTAGGTTATTTTTATTTTAATTTACACCGCGTTCGGGGACCAACCCCAATTTTTTTGTTTTTCCGATCTGTTTACAGGTAAAAAGTTATTCTCGTGCTCGCTATGCGGGAAGGTACTATGTTCAAAGGCGTCGTTGAAGCGGCATATAGCTGACAAGCATGCCGAGAGGCAAGAAGAGTACAGATGCACAATATGTGAGAGGGTATATTGTTCGAGGAACTCTTTGATGACCCATATATACACGTACCACAAGTCGAGGAGTGGGGACGATCCAATACGATTTTTTTAGTGACTACTCGGACGGAGTTGGCGCGGCGTGCGGCAGTACTCATCTAGCAAAGAGAACCAACACGAGACCAATGTTCCCGACACCGCCGTACATAGCAACACTTACAAAGGTTAGAACTTGTTTATAGCCGACAGAATAGAGAACAGACGATCTAACTCATTAACATGATGGATAAATCCTTAATTAGATTAAGCTAGGATTAAGGGTCCTTATAAACTTTTACTTTCCATTTTGTTTTCGATGTTGATTTAGACATTTTTTGAATTTGTTTGTATTATTTTCTACTGTTACTACCCCGCGCCCCCCGCGCCCCCCACTCCCGTCGGGTTTCGCAGTTTTGACGTTGTTGTGTTGCTTGGAGCATGCTTCTATCATTTTGTTATCACGTGTCTGTGTTATTGTGGTTGAGAGAATTTCCTTAAGATTTTGAATATTATGAAAATCTCGTGATTATTGTGTAGTTAGTAAATGTGTACAGTGCATATTATTAGTATTATTAATTATTATTATTAACCTCATACATTGTATTATTGAACGATTAACTAACAGAAAATCATTCACTCGATTTTCTTTGTTTTGTATGTTGTTGCCAGCTCACTAAAATTACCCAGTTTTGTGGGTGATAAGGCTTAATGTAAATGCTGTATTTTTGTGTTTCCAGCAGTACCGCCCCTCCGTATGCCACCGCCTACCGCAGGCGGTATCAACGAGCCACAAGAGTGTCCATACTGCCGCAGGACATTCTCTTGTTATTATTCCTTGAAACGACACTTCCAAGACAAGCACGAACAGTCGGACACGCTATACGTGTGCGAGTTCTGCCACCGGAGGTACAGGACGAAGAACTCGCTGACGACGCACAAGAGCCTGCAGCACCGCGGCTCGAGCGGCATGCTCAAGCGCCTGCTCAAGACGTCGGCGCTGCACTCCGCGCTCGCGCCGTCGCCGCACCACCTGTTCGACCTCGGCGCCAGCGACCACGGCCCGCAGCTCCCGCCTGGCCTTCAATGACCACAAACCATGGCTTAAACTGGTGGCAGGCTCCCTGTTCCAAATACTCTTGGTACCTCAGCCAAGCGTATTTGTAATACGGCCGTTAAATGGACGCGCTAACGAAATGGATAGCATCATATGTGCAATATTACGGACAATGCCAAAATAATGCTGGACTTATGTCGCATTTTATGGTTAATCGTATTATAATTAGTAAAATATTGACGTTAGGATTAAAATTACATAAACAGTATTGTCGCGCGACTTATAGAAGTCGTTTAGTGTACGCTTCGAGGATCGGAATTCGCTTTGTGACTATACGTAACAGTACGCGAGTTACGACATTTTCTAGTGAAAATGTTCCAACAGTGTTCAATATGACAATGTAATCCAGAGCAATACTAAAGTATTAATATTTCTAGTACTGCCAAAATTATGCCAACTGTATTCTAAAAAAAAAGAAATACGTTTTTTAAAATCACTTTTCGATAAATGTCTAGTGTCAAATTAGGTTCGGTAACTGTACAAATGGAGAACGTACAAATTTTAAACAGTAAATTTTAATGAAATGGAAAGAAAATATTTTTTACTGAAACTTTTTTCGGAACGCCAAATCTAAATTAATTAAAAAGATACAGATTATTTAGCGGTTAATTACAAATGTTTAGATTAAAAATAATAAAAAAAAAATGTTGATGTTGAGTAAAAAAAAATTAAAGACTTCTTAGAATCTGATTTCGAAAGTACAAAATTTTACGTCTAACAATATCTAATCTATGTGCGTTTGGCTTCAATGTGTAAGTAGCCGTGCCTTCGTTCGTCTTCAAATATCTATGACAAGGAAGGGTTTCAGAACTGACAAGGTATGTGCAAGCGACGGTTCACGGACGAATCATATGTTGGCAGTGACGTTTCGAAAAGGGAAAATTCTTCAGGGTTGCCAGACTCCGGTGGGATCCTTGAATACAGGGTTAAGAGTGAGTAAACTGATGTAGGGAATAGAAGCGCTGGTTTGCCAGAAAGTAGGTCTTCGAAAAGCAGTTCGACGATCGTATACGTGTGCATGATTACAAATCATGAGACAAAACATACATTTCTTCTGTATAGAAATACGTAGAGTTTAGGAATTAATTAATAGAATTATATTTAACCTGTATCCATTTTCGGATTTCTCTCTATGAGTGTATAGTGGTTCTTATTTAAATGTCGACCAACGTAGCTGATGTCTCGTTATTGAAAATTTATTAGATTATTATTATCATATTATTCTCAAAAATCTTAGGATTACCTAACCATAAGATGGCCGCAAATTGTAAAAATAAATATTTTATTTACTTAAGTCGTAGAAAATTGCTTGCGAACCGCGTTTTTTCTTGAAACGACATATCTACTCAGGGTGTATGGAACCTTATTCCGGTAATATCTATATTGAATGAGATCCAACTCTAAAACCGACATATCACAAAAACCATGAATATCTATAAATAAAGAAAGAATTTTAATACCGTGATATTTCACAAAGCCAAAGAAAATTTAATGTGAATAATATTTGCTGTTCTGCATTTATTTCCAGTAGAATAAAATTATGGAAAACCTCTCTGAAGAATGTTAAAATACTAAAACGTATTGTGCCATATCCATTTTACATGTTTTAATAGATTTCTCCAACTTTTGGAACATATCAATCACTGTTCATTGTAAGTGAAAAAATAACAATCTTTTTCGTAAATAATAAAAAAACAATGCAATATCTACAACATTGTAATGCAAGATCGAAAATACTATAGTTAGATCTAAAATATCAATGCAAGAACTCAACAGCTGGTAGGATACCAATGCAACTGTATTATTTCCGTGCAGGTTTTTTTTTGCATTTATTTTTCCAATAAGTAATTTGGGTATAGGATGTAATTTAGTTTTTCTTTTTGTATTTTTACTTTCTTTTTCGGAATGTTACATATATGTGTACTTTGTGATATGATTACATTTAAAGAGAAGTTGTTTGGTATATCCAGATATTTAACATTTAAGTTTTTATCATTTTATCCTCAGCTTAAATAAATGTTAATAACGGGTTGAGTTTTAAACTAAACTAATTTTACGTGGACATTAGCTGGTTAACCCCGTATACCTCCATTTAAGTAGTACCTCAAGAATATTATTTTGTTTTTTTTTATTTTTATTTCATTGTTATACAGGCTGTTTTATTTTTAATGTAAAAAACGTCGATGAAATAATTTTGGAAATATTAAAGATCATTGAATCATTTAGCTGGAGCTTAGAACGAAAAAGCAAGCGGGTAGTTTGAATTGTAAATATAAGTTAGCGATTACATACATTACTGAAGTATCGTGGCATCGTTTGGGAATAGAAGCCTCGTGATATTATAACTAAATAGTAAATAGATAAAATCATTAATGGAAAGGATTTTTATATATTCTAATAATGGATTTATTAATAGTGAAACTTAGACTTAGTCTCCATAATGTTTTTTACATGTTTGTGTTTATTGTTTTCGCTGTGCAATTATTTCTTATCGGTTTGGCTGTTTATTGAGCTTATTGTTGACTGCTTCGTTGAAAGATTGGATTTTACATCCCACTTTGTGTGTGGTTGCATTTTTTGGAGATATTTTTTCTAAATTGATCTCAGTTGACAGCTGCGTACTACATCAATATCGGAGACAGCCGTTGGTGATTGTTGTTAGGTCTTATTATTGTAAAATTTGTGTTAAGTTTGGATTATGTGTCGGCAAAAAGGAAAAAAGAACGCAGCAAAAAATTCAAAAAAATATAGACCTGCAAAAAAATATAAAAATACTACAGCGAAACAATAATTAAAAGTATATTTTGCAATGTATACCAAAATACTGCATTTTTAAATAGTAAGATGAAAAGTGAGAAAATCTTTTTTTATATACGTGTAAATTATAGCAGCCCTTTCAATTTGCAATATTATTATTTTCGCTTCTTCGCCAGTAAACTACGTTAAGTTTAAATAAATAATTTTATAAAATGTCTGTGTTACTAATTAGTGTAATGCACAAAATAAACAACAACGGGATGCCTTCTAGACAGTACAACTTTAACAATAGCCTACAGTAGTTAAATAAATAAGATTTTTCGTACTTTGAAATGGTAATTTGAAGATTGAAATCAGTTGCAAAAAATGACTAAAATATATTTTGTAATCTATTGCAAAAAGTAACAATATCTTTGTTGATAAACACTTTTGTTGAGCAGTGATACGTGCTCAACATTTTGATCTCTGTGTCATTGCTCAGTTTTAAACATCGGGTTGTGCTAGTTCTCTAGTACCTTTATATAGTAATTAAGTGTCAGTATCTGAGCAATTCTTCTTCAAATACGATTTCAGAGTATCTATATTGTCAATTTTTATTTGCAGACGACTAATTACTAAATATTATTACAAACATACAGTTAATACTGCTGTTTAAAAATTTCACAAACTTTTTATAATGATTTTGAATGGGTTTTCCATGATTGTCATTAGAATAAATTATACGTGGAGTTATGACATTTACCTAGTCTTACGGATAGGTAGGTAAATAGAAACTTCAGAAAGATTGAACATTCAATGGTTCTTTATAGGATTTCTCACCTGATTAACACATGTTCACAAACCGATTCACAAAACTGTTTTTTTTAAGAAAATGAAAATGCTTTTATTGTAAGTATTACCTCCTATAATTTTAAGTATTACCTCCAATTATATAATTTAATTTCTAATGTATTAGTTTAGAACGTGAGAGCGCCTGTATAAAATGGGCTGAATAATTTATGTATGAATTAAAGATACAACATACAGTCACGACAATGTTTATATTTATCTAATTATATTGTAAATTGCTAACAAGATATAACAGTTGTTACATAGTATTTTTTCCCATACAAACATTTTTTGTTGATCCATTTCCATGTTTAAAATGCAATAGTATATCCGTCTTTGTTTTAATTGAAAATTAAACATGTTTTTAATTAAAATCGTGGCGGAACCAGATCTTACAATAGTTATTTATAAATAATTTAGAAATTGCTCGATCGGTGAAGAGACACACATTTTTTAAGAATAAATCGACGCCATTTTTTATTAAGTCTTTTACAAAGTGGTTCACAAATTAATATTAATGCTTTCGTACAAACTTATAGTGGTTTAGTATGTGAAACATGAGTCGATGTATTCTTAAGTCAATAGCTTTAATATTTATATCAGTATCTTCCACTTTAAACTTAATATAATTATAAATAATAACAGTACTAGCAATAGTTCCCAATTTGCCACAATACCTCACTATAATAGTTACATTTATATATGACTTATCAATAAGCAACATACAAGCAGATTTTGCGGGTTTTAATGTCAATTAAGATTATAAGAAACTTTATAAATACTATCTTAACTTCCCCTCCCGTTATTTTTCCGTTTTGTGATATTAATTTTACATTCTCGAATAATACTTTTTCGAACATCTAAATATTGTATGTATTTTAAAATATTTCGCATATAAAAAATTGTCTTAGTGCCAAACGTTGACAATATTACTAGTATTTGGTCATTTAGCTGTCATCTCTCGTCGTCATTAAAGTATATATCAGTGTTAAATCTGCTATACCTACAGTAAATAGTTACATTATTATAGTTCCATAACTCAAAGTGCACTTACAACTTTTTATATAAAAATAATAAGTATTATATACTAAGTAGTACATATATTTCCCCGGTCGAGCAATTGTCGTTGATATCCCGTCTATAACAGTACATAAATGAAAAGTATTTACAATATACACACTATGACATACAATATACTGACAGTTATATGCTAGAAGTAACTTTTATCTACAGATAAAGTAAGACAGCGGGGCACTTTTACTAAAAAATCGTTAATTTGTAAGCAGTTTTATCTTAGACACCGAATGTTGAGTGTTGACTATGTTGAGCAGTTATCACGCTCGGATTTCGGCTGTCGAGCGGTTATCACGCTCGGCTCTGAATGAGCGATGTTATAAATATATTGTAGTAGTATACTCGGTACTTAAACATTGAGTAGTGAGTTGTCGTTTTACTTGATTTTTACTTTCACATGTTTAGTAAGACTGTACCGCTGTTCCTTGTTATGCTCGACACATTTTATACACAGAAATATTTTTTTACGAGAAGAAAAAAATACAATTTATATTGTGAAAGTTAATTAAGTGGCAAATCTAATTTACTTCATTAATATTTTTGCTGACACACTTAGGATTAGATTTTTTTTTTCCTTTTTTTCGTAATGTAATATATGCACGATCTGCGTTTTTATTAGCATTTTTTTCTTTTCCCTTATAAGCTCTTTTGTCGTAAGTGATGCATACGTCAGACACCAAAAAAAAATTAAATTAAATTAATAATTTATTGTAATTAAGACAAATTTTTTGATTAAAAATATTAGGACAATTCTGTCAAACGTAAGTATCACTTGCGTCGTTTTATTATGCCTAAACTAATATTGTGTTACTATGTAAAAGTTATAGTTTTGCCATCGTTATCAAAGATGAAAAATAATGTGTTAAATTTAGTTGAATGGAGTTTGTTATACATTAGAAGGTCCGGGATGAGGAGTGTACAAAAATGATTCATAGTATTGTGTATTGATCGAATAAGATTAGATGTGGGGCCGATAGGACCTAGTAGGCTTCTCTCGAGATTGTTGTAAGTTCACCGAGTCGGTGAAGGCACTTACAGTACTACTGAGCCTCGATTCTGTTACAGCAAAACCACTGTAATACTACAGACACTGCAAAAATATTCCATTTAATTTTACACTTTAAAGTAAAGTTCTAAAATGAAATGACGTTTGCAGCAATGCAATTCAGCACTGCAATTCACTAAGCGAGCACATCGATGCTTTGTCGGATTGTATCACGTCATTGGAAATCGACCAATGACAGTGTCTATCGAGCACATCGTTGCGACTCGCATCGTTGTGCTTGCTTAGTGAATTGCACAGCCCCCCTAGACAAGAGGCAATTCGTTACTCGGCGTATGATGGAATAGAATGCCAAATTGTATGGGATTTGACGTATATGACAGACGTCAACGAATGTAAGCGCACAACGTTGCGACAACCTTAATATAGATTGTCATTGGTCGTTCTCCAGTGACGTCACTCAGTCCGACCAATGACAATCCCTATCGAGGTTGCCGCAACGTTGTGTTCGTCGTTGTACGCTAACAGAATTGCATTGTAGAGAAAATGAAAAAGTGTAATGATATTTTCATTTTATTTTGGACTTTAAACCTATAGCAATAATATCGAAAATGTAATGCTTGTAATGGCTTGTGTTATGACAGTAGTTTTGCTATACCAGAATCGAGGACCTGGTGTAGATATGAGGTCGAGTTATGGAATGATTTTAAATTATCACTGAAGCATTTAAAAGCCTGATTTTGAGAAATGAGAATGGTCTCTTGCCCCAATATATGGTATAATGTTATATGTATGAGATGGAACTATTTTCTTGGGTTAAGAGGGTTCTTATTTTTGAGAATTAGGGTTTGACTGTAAATTAGTTAAAGTAATAAATGTGTTTATATTTGTTGTATGAATGCAGTGACTAAATCAGTATTAGAATCACAATAGCAATAGTTATGGATAAATAACTTTATTTCTTGTACTTGAATGAAAAAAATAATAGTAGGTATAGAAGATAAATTCGGCATACATTACTTAATAAGTATGTTTGTAGATGGCAAAAATATTAAAAAAAAAGATACAAAACGTGCAATGTACAACGAATCGCCTCTGCATTTATACAAGAAGTAATCAGCCCATGTTTCAGTGATATTTAAAAAGTGGTGTATTTACTTGTTTTGATGTTGTTGATATATGTGAATAAGGAATCAGTTCGGGTTGAGTAGAGCTATTGCCACGAAAGCGTTCGATACCTATCCATTTTTACATTCCATTGCTGTTCCAAACTCTGAGACATTTATTATCATGGTACAAGAACCCGCAATGTAATCTAAAACGGGGGAAAATCTCGCGTTTTCGTGACAATAGCCGCGTTGGTAGGAACATATCAGATAGTCGGAAACCTTAGTACTATAAGTATCTTTGAATCTGACTGTATCGTCAAAACTGTACGGAAGAAAATATATCGGTTATTTTTAAGTTTAGGTTTCTAACAAAATCTGCGTTTTGAATTCTCAGCGACGTATAACAGTTGATGTAATAAAAGTATAAAAATAAACTCGCAGTGATTCCATTGAAACAAGCACTTTCATTACTTTATTATAGTACCTACCTCAATCAATCAACCAATTATCCTATTGCAGTCCACTGCTGGACATAGGCCTCTCCCAATATGCACCACGTTTGCCGATCCTCCGCCTTCCGCATCCAGTCCGTACCAGCCACCCTTCGTAGGTCGTCAGTCCACCTGGCTAGAGGTGTCCCACCTTCCGTTTTCCTTCTGGCGGTCTCAACTCTACGTCCTGCCTGCTCAACGGCCATCAGTCCTTCGACAGATGTGGCCAGTCCCAGTGACGTCACCCAGTCCGACCAAAGACAATAGATCAAGGATGTCGCAACGATGTGCTCGTCTGTGCGCCTACATAATTGCATTGCAGGTGATTTTGATGGGACCGCGAATAATCCTACCTGTGTAAAATATACATGAAGTGAAGAAAACACGTGCAGGACTCAGATGCCACCCGCATACGGTGCAAAATATTCCATCAAGAACCAAGCGACTCGGCGACTCCTTCTTCTGCCGCACTATTAAGACTTGGAATTCCTTACCAGCTCACGTGTTTCCCTCCTCCTATAGTCCTGGGTCCTTTAAGCGGGGCGTGAAAAAGCATCTGATGAGGCCGTCAAGCTGAGTGCCACCATTGTAACATGGTACATGTCTGTAATGGTGACCCTCTTTTCAGAGACTTTGCCTTCAGCTTACCATCAGGCGAGGCAAAGTCAAATTGACGTGTCCTATATAAAAAAAATAAAAAAATAAAAAGTTCATTACCTTGCTTAGATGCTTTTGTATCCATGAGAAGTAGGTAGTCGAAGTCCTTTAATAACGGAGTATGTATGTCAGTCCCCGCTGATATCAACCGTCTAGTAGTCTGGCATCGAGCAAATATATGACTGTCCAATGAAATTCGGCTTTCGGCAAGCCGCATAGTTCCCGGCAGAGTACAATTTGGGCCACCCCATCTCTTACCATGTGGTGTCGTACAAGGCTACTAAGGGATAGAGCTGTTTAACATCAGACAGATCAGATCAGTGCAAATATTTGTATGCATATGGGTATTTGCATTGGTCTGGTTGTGCCTGGAGAGCACGTTAAGCCGTCGGTCCCGGATGCCATACGAACATCTATGGCAGTCGTTACGGGAAGTTGGAGCCCTAAAAAGTCCAACAACAACGGTCTAGTCTAGCTGCAATGCTGCGATATCGCCTAATGTCACCATTGAGTCCAAAACTCAGTCAGGTCAGATGGCAATCGCTTCACGGAAAATATCCAACCAAATCCGCAGTTAAGACTGGTAAAGCGGACCCCAGACTCCAAGATGAAAAGCTTCGGATGCGACTGGGAATTAACGCTGAGACAAAGAATACAAAAGTGATTGACTAGGGTAAAAAAACAATGAAAAAATATCTAAAAATAAGGACATGGTTACGTTCACTTAGGACCTCGTGCTTCAGAGATGTACATCGAGACGTAGTAAGTAGGTATAATGGCCATCCACCACTAAGACGTCCCAATCGAGCAGCTGACTGGGGAAGTTCCTCCGCCCTGGAAAATGCATACGCGGGATCAAAAGTTCATAAGATCAACAATCAATATTATGTCAACGCCATGAGATCAACAGTTTGAAATATCAATGGCTTACTACACCAATAAGTTATGAGTTCAATTTGTTCATTAGATCAACAGTTCGTTTCGTCAACAGTTGACTACATCAATTGTTCATGAGATCACCATTTATTTGGTAACCGACTTAAAATTCTAATAACGCTAGGATAATGAAGAAGAAGAAGCAAACTCCCTCCTCGTTGATCTAATGAACAATTGAACTCATAACTTATTGGTGTAGTAAGCCATTGATATTTTAAACTGCTGATCTCATGGCGTTGACATTATTGATTGTTGATCTTATGAACTTTTGATCCCGCGTATGTATTCCCTCCGTCCCTACAGAATACCGCGGCTAAATAACCTCGTGCTGTGTTCCCGGTGGTAAGTAGGGTAGCCAGAGCTCAGTGGAGAGGTTTAGTGCGGATAGTGCAAAGACCAAATGCTTGTCCTATTATTTTATCTTCTTCGCTGACGGCACAGAATCTCTGTGCTTAGGGTACAGCGTCAGAAGCACGAGTGTGGCTCCCCTGGTATTACACACGTCCATAGGCCACGGTAACCACTTTCCATCAGGGGGGCGTGTGCTTGTCTGCGACCTAAGTAGTACAAAAAAGACGCAGCAGGGAAAGATAATAGCGCTTAATTCGCCAAAAAAAATCCTGTACAAAATTACGAAGTCAGAAAATCCACTAGGTATCTATCTAACCTACTTATCTACATGAGGTGCTTGATCCTAAATCTCCACCTTAGCAGAAGCAAGCCTGCGCAACGGCGCGACGAAAGTCGGTAATTTCTAGCAATATCTTAGACAAACCAATATACAAACAGAAGGTAAACACATCAACTAGCAGTTGAAGTCATATCATTGTTGTTTTGATTGTGTTCATCATAAAAATAATGTTTTACTTTATTTATTTTGTGAAATGCGCCATCTATCTTTTATAAGAGAAACTATTTACTTTATTTATTTTGTGAAATGCGCCATCTATCTACCGAATTCATTGATATACAAAATAAACAAAAACCAAGGAAGGTAGTATTACTTCCATGACAAAAACTTAAAAGAATAGATTTTATTTTTTTAAGTTAGCGGAATAGTTATATACTATATTTTAATAATAAATAAATCAATAAAGAGACTAATAATAACTCTCCGAAAGTGAGAGCGCTACGCTTAAAAGCGTGCTTTGTGAACCTTTGTGAACTTTCCTCTATTACTATTACTAAGTCTATGGGTATTCTCTTTGTCTTTGACGACTTTGACTATTGCAGATTGCTCGCAGGGATGCCGAATATTTTTCTTTGAATCGATTTTTTGGATCGGAATGGATCGTAAGCCCTTGAATCGATTCGTGGATCGGATCGTATTGTCTTGAAACGATTTCATGAAAATCGATTCAAAAATCGAATCAAAGTTTGCATTAATTTTAGCAAATAAAATATTATTTTACACAAATTTAAACTTTAATGAAGTCTAAAAAAGAAAAATAAAATCAAAAATTTTACTTTTTTAAACATAGAATAAGGTATATACCTATTTAAATGCACTTAATATGAATATTTTTTCAGCGCGCTAGGCAATTCCTTTAATTAACTGAATGCATAACAGAAAAATAAATGTTGTGCAAAAAAACCAACTGATTAACTAAACATGTCCCATCCCAAAAAAACTATAAAATCACACAAAATGAGAAGACCTTTTTTATCGAATTCACACCAAAAATGCGATTCATAAGCTATATTTATGATTTATAAAACAAAAATAGAAAAATAGGTAAACATGTGGCACATACAAATGGCGGCCTTATCACACGTTGCAGGTTGCAGACTATGATGATTAAGATAGATTAGAAACGAATGGCGAAAAATAAATAAATTTAAGGTGTCGGTATTACTTTGTAATCGAACTTTGTTTATTAAAAATAATAAATCTTCACAGTAATACATTGTCGGTAATACGATCCAAAGGATTCGATTCACTATACTTTTGAATCGATTCAAATGAAGATCGTATTGAAGTGAATCGATTCAAAAAATCGTTAGATCGTATTCCCTTGAATCGATCTTCACAAAAATCGCATCGTAACGTGCATCCGGTGCATCCCTCTTATATACTCTGTGTATATACATATACTCATGATATACTCTTTGGGTGCATCCCTAGCTCGCTGTGTTTACTTTACATGTTTCCAGTGTTTCCACGTGTGTTTTAATTAAACTTATTGTATTAAATTCACAAATCTGTGCCAAATAATGGATGCCTATGACATCTTTAAGAAACTAACTAAAGGATTAACCTTCAAACACCGTGTGTTAGGTGTTAAAAACAATGTAAGTACAGATAACCTATATGTCTAGTATTTTTGCTACTAACGCTAGAATAACAGTGAAATCTAACACTAAAACCCGTCAATTACTGTGTCTTTGTATAATATATATGTGTATACGTTACAAAATATATCTAAATATATTTATTCGCGTCCTAGAACCGATATTATAAGTAGTCACTTTTTCGTCTCTTTGTCGCTAAAATTATTCAATCTTCTGTCGAGTCGACGGCATATCATGTCATATTTTGTTTGCCCAGTATGTAGCCACTCCGATAGCGTTCTCAGAGGCACTCATAAGTTCCTCCGGAATACACGTGCTTGGACAGGCAGTACAAGTTAACAGATGGGACATAGTCTGTTTTAAATATTCACTTAGGTATTATAAAAGATTCATTTCTTGAGGTATCAGCATGTAAACAAAAGTTACATTAAATTTTCTCTGGTACCTCAAATCGTCCTGTTAGAGTCAGAGATTTTGTTGAAGTATATTTGTTTGATTTAATGGCTTTACATGGATTTCAAACTAATAACATGGTTAGGTGTGTTATGTTTAGGCTTACCACCTGTACTATATTATATAGTAGGTATTGTACTATATTTGAGCCCGTTGTACTATACTTACTTTTTTTTATTACTTGACATAATTGTAATAATTGACTTTCATATTATGTGCTCTTTATGTGCATAAACTGAATAAACGAAATTGATTCTTTGATTCATTATTTCAGGATCAGTCTTCTAAGCCCGTAATTAAGGGTAAGCCCAAAATTGGTGAGAAAAAGAAAAAGGAGAAAAAAGTAAAGTCGGAAAGTTTGAAGAAAAAGCTTGAGTTGGAGGAGGTGAGTACTTTTATCTTTCCTTCTATTATGAAAAGGCCAAGATTTGTTTATTTGTAATCAACTGCAAAAGAGCTATATTTAATCATTCTTGCACCAATCTTCTTCCTCCTAGTGTTAATTCCCAGTCGCATCCGAAGCTTTCAGCTCGGAGTCTGGGGTCCGCTTTACCAGTCTTAACTACGAATTTGGCTAGACCTCGATATTTCCTGTGAAGCGATTGCCATCTGACCTCCACATCCCAATGGTAACATTAGGCGATATCGAAGCTTTGCAGCTAGACTGTTGTTTTTGGATTTTTAGGGCTCCAACTACCCATAACAACTGCCATAGATGTTCTTATGGCAACCGGGACCGACAGCTTAACGTGCTCCCCGAGGCACGACCAGACCAATGCATATACTCATATTATTTCATGCACACATATATTTGCAGGCCACGACCGCATACGACCACGGCTATCCTAGATATTTTCTTGTTTAATACTTTTTAGAGCGTGATTTTTGAGTAGTCGGGTTTTAGTTTTAAATTTTTAAACTTATTTTTTTATTGCCTTCATCCCACTTCTGCTAATAGTCACTCCAAATTCAGTTAATGTTTCAGTCTTAATTTATTTATCTTTTTATTTTTTCCCTAGCAAAACCGTTTCCGTAACGTACATGGTATCAAAACGGTTGGACGGAACACACCTGCTGCAATCCAAGATTTTGCTGACTTGACGTCCCGGTACAATGTGTCTCAACCACTGGTGGATACGGTGACTCAGTGCGGGTACACAGAGCCTACTCCTGTGCAGAGGCAAGCAGTACCGTGTATGCTAGAGGTGAGTGATTCACATTTAGTAATGAACATACATACATACAATCACGCCTTTATCCCCGGAGGGTTAGGCAGAGGTGAATTAACACCCAAAGAAAGAAAAGTAAATTTATTTTGGTTACTGCAGCACACAAAATAATCATAAAAATAACTACGTTTTAGCAGATAAAAAACAAAAAAAGGAAAAAATCACAAAATTAAGGTTTTTTTCTTTTTTCATAGTGGCAGCACTGCCCAGCTTCAGTCTACTTATCTACGTACATTATGGTGTGACTCTTATTAGTCTGTGGTATAATTATAGTCTATGATTGAGTACAAGAAAAAAAAAACTAAATAGTAAACAAAACAACAAAATAATGAAGTGCAGTGCCTTACGCCTAAGAAAAATCCCTACTAATATTATAAATGCGAAAGTAACTCTGTGTCTGTCTGTCTCACTTTTACGACTAAACCGCTGAACCTATTTTGATGAAATTTAGTATAGAGGTAGATTAGACCTTGAGAAAGGACATAGGCTATGTTTGGTCGCGATAACCGACATCCACGCGGGCGGAGCCGCAGAAAAATGGTTACATAAAATAAGCCTAGTGATTAGTGATCCCACGTAATTAGGAGGTGAGCCTATTGCCGTGTTCCGGGCACTATGGTTGACTCGAGCCATGCATCTGAGGCTGAGTCTGGGCTGTATATATCTGTCTGATGTTAAACAGCCCTATCCCTTAGTCGCCTTGTACGACACCGCATGGGAAGAGATGGGGTGGCCCAAATTCTACTCTGCCGGGAACCACGCGGCTTCTTTTCTTTAGTAATGATTCTTGAGCCTAACCCATCTGCCATAGATGTTCGTATGACAACTGGGACCGACGGCTTAACGTGCTCTCCGAGGCACAGTATAGAGATATTATAGAATAGAGATATTCATGCATACATATCATGGTGAAGTAGAATTGGGCCACCCCAACTCTTCCTGTGGGTGTCGTAGATGGAGACTAAGGGTAGAGCTATTCTCTATCCGACAGTAAATATAAAGCCCATGAATAAACGCCTGCTTGACGACAATAGGCTCGCCCCCTATTACGTGAGACCGAAAATCATAGTTGACGTAATGTAGGTAATACTGATTTAAAAGATAAGACACCTCTGTATATCCCTCCGGGGATTTACAGGCGTGACTAATTATGATGTATGTACAAAGAAATACATAAAATGTTTTGGCATAATGAATTTGGCTTAATTTTACTATGTAGGTAATAGGCTATTTGACTAATTTTCAAAAACCATTTCAAATGATTGCTTATTACAGTATAAACATAATCACATTAATATTTCTGTAAAAAAACAATGCATTATGTTAAAAAATCAATGCTAAAGTTTAAATTTTCAAAAGTGCGCGAAAAAACGCGTCCATAAAACTCGCGATAATCAAGGAAAAAGCGAATAATAACACCGAAACAAACAATAATAGCTCATACAACTGGAGATATTTTGGTAGCAATGACGTCACCCAGAGCTCTAACCAATCACGAGCGTTTTTGTCATAGACAATAAATCAACAAAATATATCATTTTTATATTTGAAATTCTCATAAAATACACATATTTGAGAGTAAATTGTAGTCTCGTAGGTCTTTTAACGTTATTTTCTAATAGGATGGCCACAATTTGTAGTATATTTTTAATGTTGTCAAATAGCCTATTATGCCAAAAGATCATTTAGTCTAAATTACCATATATGCCAAAATAGGTTATGGTTATTTTTTTTATGCAAGTGGATAAGTGAACCATGTACAAACATTTGCACTGCGGGAATTGGACCTAGCGTTTCCTACTATGATAACATTTAATATGTGCGGAAGAACCTAAATCTGTTCAAAAAAAACTTTGATGCGCATAATTATAATACCAGAATTAAAGATAAACTTGCAGTGCCAATACTCAGGCTTCATAAGGTTGGTAATTCGTTTGTAGGCAATTGTATAAAAATATTTAACAAAATTCCTCAGGATTTGGTTGACATGCCACTTAATAAGTTTAAAATAAAAATAAAGAAATGTTTAATGAAAAAAGGATACTATGAAATAGATGAATATTTAAATGATAAAATGCATGGTCAACCTAATCACTGCTTGCTCATGCTCGCACATTATAAATTGTATAAAAACTATATTAAAAAATAAAATAAAAAAATAAACCTAATTGAGTTCTCTGAGTTTCTTGCTGGTCTCTTCTCAGTTGAACCAACTACCGAACCAGCGAAAGAATCATTTTCAAATGATTTATTTTACTTTATTTAATAATATATATATTATTATTTTTTTTTAACTTGTAATTTTGACGTTCATTATGTCATACGTTCATTCGGACAGCCTCCGTGGCGTAGCGGTAGTGAACGCGGCCGCTACGCAGGAGGCGTAGGTTCGATCCCCGCTCAGTGCAAATATTTGTGTTCATGAAATATGAGTATTTGCATTGGTCTGGTCGTGCCTCGGAGAGCACGTTAAGCCGTCGGTCCCGGTTGCCATAAGAACATCTATGGCAGTCGTTACGGGTAGTTGGAGCCCTCAAAAATCCAAAAAACAACAGTCTAGCTGCAAAGCTTCGATTTCGCCTAATGTTACCATTGGGATGTGGAGGTCAGATGGCAATCGCTTCACAGAAAATATCGAGGTCTAGCCAAATCCGTAGTTAAGACTGGCAAAAAGCGGACCCCAGACTCCGAGCTGAAAGCTTCGGATGCGACTGGGAATTAACGCTAAGAGGAAGAAAATGTGCTCTTTATGTGCCTAAATTGAATAAATGAAATTGATTCTTTGATTGATTCTTTGATTCTACCGCCTCACTACAGAGGCTGTCAACAGTGTCAACCTAACCTAACTTGCTTAGTTCACCAGCTGGTGAATGAACAAGACTCTGTCCTCAGCCCCTCAGTCCAATTTTAATTGTGTACCCAATCTTTCCAGGAACGCCAAATATTTGCTTGCGCGCCAACTGGGTCAGGCAAAACAGCTGCCTTCCTACTGCCACTTCTCACGGCTCTGGGACCCCCTCGAGGTGGTCCTAGGGCGCTGATACTCTCCCCAACCAGGGAACTGGCTCAGCAGATATATAGGGAGGCTCTGAGGTTGAGCGCTGCTAGCCAACTGAGGTGTACAGTCGTGCAAAGCAAGATTAAGGAACGAGAGGCTACAATTAGAAAGAGTGGTAAGATATACATAATAACATTAAAAATAAGCTTTATCCGCGACTCCGTCCGCGTGGATGTTGATTATCGCGACCAAACATACCCTATGTCCTTTCCCAAGGTCTAATCTACCCCTGTACCAAATTTCATCAAAATCGGTTCAGTGGTTTAAGCGTAACAGACAGACAGATAGACAGAGTCACTTTCGCATTTATAATACTAGCTTTTGCCCGCGGCTCCGCCCGCGTGGATGTCGGTTATCGCGACCAAACAGCAGGCGGAATTACGGGCATTAGCTAGTAAGAAGCTAGTAAGTAAGAATATAAATAAAGAATAAGAACTCTTCCTCTCTCCAAATACTATGCTATGCCCGACAGGGTCCATATTGTAACCTTTTCATACTGAACAACTGTATTATATTGTATCACATTATGGAACGCAATAAAAAAATTAAAAAAAATTCTAACAAGCTGTTCTTACCATCCGTCTTGAGGTGGGAGCCATCTAACGATACTCGTATGAACGAAGATCGCGGGTTCGAGCCCCGCCTGGGGCCCTAGACAAAGTAAAATTCTATTGGCGAAAACGCCAGTGGAATCGCTAATAATTGTAATATGAAATTGACATAACTAAATAATTTTACAACACACCTGCTCATAAAATTGATAATATTTCACCGCAATTAGGCACGTAATGACACCTATTATCAAACTGTGACTTTTTCATTGCTATTATTCACAAGTGAGTTATATGTAGATTCTTTTTTTAAATTTTATAGGATAAGTTTCTATGTTCTTAAAAAAGTTTCGATACAAAAAATAACGTGTTTAATAGTACGAATAAATTAATATGCCCATTGTATGGTCATTTGATGCATTTTCGTATTTGAATTAGTTATTTCAACTTGTAATATTTGTATAATAAACAAAAAATTTACTCAAATTTAACTTTTTTTTTTCTCTAAGTACAGAAAAAAAAGTATAGTTAAAAAAGTTAAATTCAAACCTTTTTTTTTTAAATATGGCCGATCGCCATTGTTAGATGCGCGCGCATAGGAAAACGAATTAATTTGTAGTATTGTTTATTTAGTAATTGTAGTATTATTTTATTCGCAAGTGTGTTGTACAACGTCGTATGCCACGCGTGAGTATGATGATTACCGTCCTCGGGAATGGCGCCTCAACTTTACTCACTTGTATGTACCATAATGTACCTACTATTATGAAATGTGAGTCTTTGTAACTCGAAATACATTATTGCATATAAATCGGGGGGTAGTGCCCCCGCCGTGATTATTACTATAACAACCCCAATGTCGCGTAATTCACTGTTAAAAATAAAATCGGCCAAGTGCGAGTCGGACTCGCCCATGAAGGGTTCCGTAGTAGCAAAGGCGAAAATTGTGGTTTATGACGTATTAAAAAAAAACTACTGACTGGATCTCGTTCGAACCAATTTTTAGTGGAAATTTGCATGGCAATTTACATCATATATTTTTTTTAGATTTATCATTCCCTTGGTGTTTCATTCGTCCTTAGTAATTTTGTAAGAAACCTCAATAGCATTTTTAAAGACCTATCTATAGATACCCCACACGTATGGGTTTCATGAAAAAAAAAATTTGAGTTTCAGTTCTAAGTATGGGGACCCCCAAAATTTAATGCTTTTTTTTATTTTTGTGTGAAATTATTAATGCGGTTCACAGAATACATCTTCTTACCAAGTTTCAACAGCATAGGCCTTACAGTTTCTGAGAAAAGTGGCTGTGACATACGGACGGACAGACAGACAGACAGACAGACGGACAGACATGACGAATCTATAAGGGTTCCGTTTTTTGCCATTTGGCTACGGAACCCTAATTAAAAACGGTGCGCTTCAACGCGATTCCATCAATAGAATGTCACTTTGTGTAGGCCCCCTGAGCTGTAATCGCCTTTTTCTATCTCAAGCGAAGATACATCTTCTTGATTACAATCGAAGTTGCTGTGAACCTGGTACTTCATGAATAAAGTACAAGGATCAAAGAAATATTGATCCCGTGATTGCAACCCATAGGCACATAGGTTATTTAGACAGCCTCCGTGGCGTAGCGGTAGTGAACGCGGCCGCTACGCAGGAGGCGCGGGTTCGATCCCCGCTCAGTGCAAATATTTGTGTGAATGAAATATGGGTATTTGCATTGGTCTGGTCGTGCCTCGGAAAGCACGTTACGCCGTCGGTTCCGGTTGCCATAAGAACATCTATGGCAGTCGTTACGGGTAGTTGGAGCCCTAAAAAATCCAAAAACTCTAGTCTAGCTGCAAAGCTTCGATATCGCCTAATGTTACCATTGGGATGTGGAGGTCAGATGGCAATCGCTTCACAGAAGGTATCGAGGTCTAGCCAAATCCGTAGTTAGGACTGGTAAAAGCGGACCCCAGACTCCGAGCTGAAGGCTTCGGATGCGACTGGGAATTAACGCTAGGAAGAAGATTTCAGACCAAATTTCATAATTCAGATATCCTTTCCCTGTTTAACGCTAAAGTGGTTCTTCTTATTTCCAGATATCATAGTCAGCACAATGAATAGGCTGTGCTATTTGATTAACCAAGAAGTTAATAAAATATCTCTAGAAAAGTAAGTACACCATTATTATATTGTTTTCTATCTGACAGCAGCCCGCTTGACGTCAACAGGCTCACCGCCCTGAAGCTGATAAGCAGCAGTGAAGCAGCATAACCAAATAAAGCCACTATCATATATTTATGATAAGTATGCGAAAGCTGTGTATGCCACAATTGTAGCAAATGTAAAAATATGGTTTCTGCCTACCGCAATAGGAAAGCGGCGTGGCGTAACTATATATCTGTAGTTTATTATCTACTAGCTGACCCGGCGAACTTCGTACCGCCATATTTTCCGCCCGCGTGGTATTCTGATTCCGATTTATCTTTTTTTTTATCGTGCGAAAAATCCCCACGGATACCTCCCCCGCCGGAATCAGAGGAGGAGGTTATGTCGGACTCGAACCGACTAAAACGCACGTCGTCTGTGGGCCGTCGGTTGCCGGAGGTGAGATTGTCGCAGCCATATCCCTCGCACCCCGGCCGACCCAGGGCCATATCTCTCGATCTGGCCCTCATCCGGTGTGGAGACTACGGAGTCCCTAACTCGCCCCCGGGTATGGAGAAGCACGCAATGCGCGCCGCTGCCGCGACCTGCTTCTGCTATGGTGACCAGCGGCTCCACCTGTCAACCCCAGGCCCGCGCTCATGGGGGACGGAGGTCGTTCTGCGACCTCCGACGCCCGAGTTGCCGCCGCTCGTTGCGGGCCGCGCGGTTAGTGATTCTTCTACTCTCCTCACGGGCCGCAAGATCTGCGATTCTCCTTCGCTCCCGCTCCGCCGCCCACTTCACGAGCATTATTTGCTCGCAGAAGGAGGCGCCGGCGGTCCACGCATCCGCGCAGCGAACCATCGCTGCGAGCAAACTGGCGAGCGTGAGAACTCTCTCCCAAGGTCGCCACCAGCTCCCGTCTCGGCGTCTCCCACGCCGGACACTCGGTGAGCGTGTGCAGCGCCGAGTCCTCGCTCGCGTCGCAGTGATGGCACTCGGACGTTGGCTCGCGGTGTTTCTTCGCGGTCCGATGCAGATACCGCCCAAAGCATCCTTGATTGGTGATGATCTGCGTCAGCCAGAACGAGAGGCCGCCGTGTGGCCTCTCTAGCCACTTCCCCATGATGGGTCTTACCGCCGCTACTACGGCATGCCCTGCACGTGATCGCCCAAGTCGTAGCTCCCACTCCGCTACCATGTCCCTGTGGAGCCGGAATTTCACGGCCCGAATTTATTCACGCTCAGGATCATGTCCCTGCTCCCGTGCCTCCTTTCGGAACCGATATAGCGCCGAAAGGGTTCTCGCTTCCAGGATCCATGGTAGCGATCCGGCAAGAAGACTCGCTGCTTCAAAGGATATCATACCCCCCTGATGGCTCTGATGGCCACTGTCCGCTGCGGTTTATGCAGCCGGTCCACGTGCCTGGCCTTCAGGTTATCCGCCCATACGGGGCACCCGTATAGAGCCATGGACCGCACGACACCCGCATAGAGTCTCCTGCAGGAGTCCTCCGGGCCCCTCAAATTGGGCAGCAGACGCGTCAGAGCGTTAGCTGTGAGCACTAATTTGGGGATCAGGCTTCGGAAATACTCCCCGAAGTCCCACCGACCGTCGAGCACGAGCCCCAGATATTTCATCTGGAGCTTGATGTCGATGAGAGTGTCTCCCACTGTGATGCTGGATCCCGCTGGTGGTCCGCATCAAAGTCCATGAAAGAACATTGCCTTGGTTTTCTGCGAATCCACCTCGAGACCCATCCTCCGGATCCGTTCCACGATTCCGATTTATCAATGTTTCTCTACAATATTATGCATTTTTTATACATAATTAAACCTTCCTCTTGAATCACTCTATCTATTAAAAAAACCGCTTCAAAATCCGTTGCGTAGTTTTAAAGATTTAAGCATACATAGGGACGGACAGACAGCGACAGCGACTTTGTTTTATATATGTAGTGAAGTGATAGTGATACTTCATTTGATTGGTACCTAATCAACTAAAAGTAAACCATCTTTTACCAACTTTTTATAACAAACAAATAAACTAGGCTAACTAACTGACTAATTATTGGTTCAATTTCGGTTTTTAGTCTTTAAAATAAGTTTTTAAACAGAATAATATTAATAAACTGAGTTTTGAGATAAAAAACTTACGCCTTCAGGGATTTACAGGCGGATTTACCTTTAATATGTGGTACCTTATTTAAGTACCTAACCGAATGGACTATAGTTTCTTTCTACATTTACTTTAACGAAATCATGTTCCCAGGGTCCGCTGGCTAATAATCGACGAAGCGGACAAACTGTTCGAGGGTTCTGTCGACCAGGCCTCGGACTTCAGACAGCAGTTAGACCAGATAATGGCCGCCTGTTCGAACAAGCAGAGGCGGATAGCCATGTTCAGTGCGACCCACACTCCAGTTGTCGCCAAGTGGTGTCGGCATAATATGAAGGGACTGATTAATATCACAGTTGGACAGAGGTAGGATATTGTTTTAATTGTTCTTTTCTCATTACTTTTTTTTAGTCCCGATACAGGAACTCGTAGTTCAATGAATTCATCTCGCCTGATGGTACGCGGAAGGCAAAGCCTCAAGAAAGATGGTCACCATTAGGTACAGACACGGACACCAACTTCTTTTTATTTTTTACTAGCTGACCCGGCGAACTTCGTACCGCCATATTTTCCGCCCGCGTGGTAGCCTATATCTTAATCCAGGGTATAACCTATATACATAACAAATTTCAACCAAATCGGTCCAGCCGTTTATGCGTGAAAGAGTAACAAACATCCACACATCCATTCTCACAAACTTTCACATTTATAATATTAGTAGGACTTACGGCCTGGTCACGACTTCGGTCTTAGCGGGCCGCGGCGCGGCAAGAGGCGCGGCGGCGGTAAGCGGTGCGTTTTGCACGCCACGAACTCTCAGTAGCGGTTAGTTGCAGCGGCCGCGGTGGACGTATTTAGGTAGTCAAAACGTGCTTGAAATCATGGCGTTATCAAAATTATCCCTTCTCTGTATAGAAAGCAGCGCATTTTTAAAACAAGATCTACTTAATATGAGATAAAGATCGGTATTTAAATGGCGAATTTCGTGACCTATACGAAGATATATCCAGATAAGTTTTATGAGTACACAAGAATGAGTGTACAAACTTTTGATTATATTCTGAAGCACATAGACGTACCTATGTTTAAAACAATACATCTGATCCAAAAGGGTAGTTTATGTTGGGGATGTTTTGACTTCCATATAGGCGGTCGATTTAAGATTTTACCTATAAATGTCTTGGTATCGAGTTCACGTCATAAATTCGAAATAATCGGGCCGACCGTCAACATTCCGAACGCTCATTTCGCCGATCCATTACCGCCCGCCGCTACAAAATCGTCTAATCTTTTTTGTTTAAAGCTACGCCGCTGAGTCCGTCACTCCTACACCGCCGTGCGCGCCGCTCTGTTCCGTGGCGTCGCACTCATTGGCTTGTACTTTTGTTCCTGCCGCTTCCCACACCGCGCGCCGCTGTAGCGATTCGCTCGGAGAAAACCGCGCGCGTTTTCGCTATGAGCGGCGACTCGTGGCGTGCTTCAAACATTTTCATACTTTTGTTCCAACCGCTCGCCGCCCGGCACTTAGCTGCCGCTCGCAGCGGCAAGGTCGTGAACGGGCCGTTAGCGTCCTTATGTAATATGTTTGATCATTTTGTAGCGCGAAGAATACCCACTTGACGGCACTAGGATCGCCCTTTATTACGTGGGACCGTGGGACGTTTGTATAAAAATGTGCGCAACGCGCTTAAAAAGTTTTTAGTTCAAAGAAGTGTCACATGTGAACTGTCAAAAGTCAAATATACCGTATAGACCGTATAGGATTTTAAAAAGCTAAGTAACTTGTGGAAACGTAACGATGACGCGAATTCTATGATTTTAGTTCACCTTAAAAAGAACTTTAAAATATTATTTTCTAATAACATTATTTTGGTGTTACAGAAACACGGCGACAAATTTAGTAGATCAGAAGCTTCTGTACTGCGGCAACGAAAACGGGAAGCTGATCGCCTTTAGACAACTCGTACAGGAAGGACTCAAGCCACCTGTGTTAGGTATGTATGGTTCCAGGAGCCCAGGGTTTATTTACTGTTTCTCCTCCTATTGGCAAGCTAAAGCCACAACTGCCATCTCCCTGTATCCCGTCAGAGCGAAATCTGCACCAAAAACTCATTTGAATTTCTATCTCATTAAAATATATAAATATAAATGGAGAAGTCCATCTATTGGTCGATCCCAAATCTGGTTTCCAGGTCGTGAACATCGTGCCTTTTTTTTAGGCCACTTAGTTGGCAGACAAGCACATGGCCCACCCGATGGGAAGTGTTCACCGTGGCCTATGGACGTATGCAACACCAGGGGCGTCACATTCGCGCTGCCGACCCTGAAGAAACCTTCTAATGCCCTTCTTGAACCCCATATTGACTCCTTAATCTGGTGAATTTTACACTCCCTGTGCCTGTAAGCTTTGCTGCTAGTTCATTCACATAACCCTTTTTGAATCATTATGGTTCATACGAGAACTAAATTTCATTGAATGAAATTTTGAAGCATTTACTATGCTAACTGTTCAAATCGATTAAGAAAGGGAAAAAGAATCGACCTCGGACGGGACTCGAACCCGCGATCTTTCCCTTACAGGGGGAACGCTCTGACCACTAAGCCACCGAGACACGTACGAAATCAATCCAAATTCCCTTATACAACCGTCTTAAGGGCGACGGTGAAGCCATCTACCGACATTTGGATTGATTTCGTACGTGTCTCGGTGGCTTAGTGGTCAGAGCGTTCCCCCTGTAAGGGAAAGATCGCGGGTTCGAGTCCCGTCCGAGGTCGATTCTTTTTCCCTTTTTTAATCGATTTAAATTTCATTAATTTGAAACTAAATTTAGCTTCACCTTTGTTATCAGCTTTTGTTCTCTGCTTCGCCCGCCGACCAAAATATGTTTTTTGAGACCAAAATATGGTTTCTAGCCCAAATCTGTAATGTATGATATCAGCAATTTAAATAGTTGTTTGAATAAGAGTAGTAACTGCAATTACTAATATGCCCCTAATCCCTCCCTCTAAGCTAAATGGCTTGTGGAGTGGGTCACATGGATAGTGTATAGGTCAGGATTCGTACCCGGGACCTCTGTAAGTCCAAATCCTTTTAAGTCTTTTTTTAATCCTTATTTTCTAGTGTTCGTCCAAAGCAAGGACCGAGCGAAGCAGCTGTTCAAAGAGCTGATATACGACGGTATTAACGTCGATGTGATACACGCGGACAGACCGCAGACGCAGGTTAGTAGACATTGTAGGGTTTGGTATCCACACCCCGTTGTAGCGGACGACATCCTTACCTTGATGGTAAGAATGGGCGAACCGCTCCGCTCATGAACATTGGACCAACGCCTTAAGGCCCCGAATCAGATTAGCATTGAAAAATCGGTATTTTCGAAACCGTTTTTCTTTTTAACTATAAAACCTAAAGATCTGGAATTTACATCCCTGCATACTACAGGATATACAGAGTAACTTCACCTTTTCATAAATTCAATAAAAAGGGTGGAAATAGTTGAAAAGAGGCTCTGAGCATCACTCTACTCTTTCTTATGAAACCAAATATTTTCTACAATATGTATCCAAGTAATCTAAAATTTCAGATATATGTTAAATGAGTGTATTAGCATGACGTGACCTTCTTAGTTTGTAATCGTCCCCTATAAAATTATCTATTAAAATTAGTTTTACTGATTTTTACGGCTGAAAAACGAGCGAATGACCTTGAGCATTTGTATGGTCAAAGTCATTCGCGTATGTAATCACCTTAAGGCTTCGTCAAACAGAACGCGTTATTTACGCACGGTAGGGCGTCAGCGTCGTAACGCCTTGACGTCGCCTACTTTGTGTTTGAACTACTTCGACACTCTACCAGATTCAGATCGAATATGGGTGCATGATGTCAATAAAAAGAGGAATGAATTTGGAGAAACCTTGCCCTTGTAGAAACATCTTTATATGCACTGTTCTTAGTATCGTACAAGCAAGGGTGTTTTCCAACACTTTTCGTTAAGCATTTTTCTTACATTCAAACGAGAACGGCCGGCGTTACAGAATTTTTTGTAAATAAATACAACGCGGCGTCCTGACGCGGCGACAGACCGCCGCGTACTGCGATCGCGTCGCTCTGTTTGACGGTACATTACCATCGTAGTACAATACAGCTCGGCGTCATACCGCGGCGTTATTTAACGCCCTACCGCGCGTAAATAATGCTGGCCATACACCATACTTCCTATCGTCCAATCGGCATGACGCTGCAGCTTGATCCAATCTGCAGTTTGTCCATAGAGACCACACACACAACGTTTGAATTGTCCAATCGGCAGCAACGTTCAGTTGAAGCCATGGCGTCACCTGTGACAGACGACGATGTTTTAGCCGTTTTGGGCGTTTTACTCGTAAAAATGAAACAAAAAAAAAAGAAAAGATCGAGCAGAGTGGTGCAAAAAGTGGTTAATGAAAAGAAAACAGTTTACTCATACAAATTTATTACAAGAACCAGTACAAGACCAGACTGAAGTGACGATCGCATACCGCCATACACGGTCCAATCGCCATGATCAAGCCAAAAGAATCGAAATTCGATTGTATTGTTCCGTCAAGTATATCTGTCATGCCAAATAATGCCAATTCACTCCCACACACGGTCAGTTCTAACTGATCCAATCAGTAGCGTCATGCCGAATGGACGATAGGAAGTATGGTGTGTGGCCACCATAACGCGTTCAGTTTGACGAAGCCTTTAGCGAACTGGTTTGGCCGGCGGCCGCTGTAGACCGCGCTAGTACATCGAACACCAATCAGCTGTCCTTTCTAGTGTTTTTATGGTTGTGGCTCAGAATGTCGACTTCCCAAAATGTCGCTTTCCCAAAAATGGACACTACCCACCCCGACTCGGATAGCTTCGTGGTTATTTTTTTTACGTAAGTAAATAATCATGATTTAACGAATGACATTAACACCCGTATTCACAAACAACACTGTGAGGTCTTATAGTGTGCTCGAGCGCATAGGGCTGGTAAAATTAATTCACAAACATCACGGAGCAGTATCTAACGCGGTGCGTTCCCTCAACGAAGTATTACTTAAGTGTTATCAATTAACAAAAAGGCTTGTCAAAACGAACGCACTGAGAATTTGTCGTTCTTTGCACAGTTTTGGTGGTACGCATAGCCAAGTATTGTTTGTGAATACGGGTGTATGGGAAGTCGACATTTTGGTACCAGGGGACACTTTGGGAAGTCGACATTCTGACGACGGTTTTTATTTTGCTCTGTAGTAATTGCTTGCTTATTCATACATACATACAATCACGCCTTTATCCCGGAGGGTTAGGCAGAGGCGAATTATCGCCCACATTTCACCAATCATTGTATTAGGTCCCACGTAATAGGGGGTGAGCCTATTGCCTTTTTCCGGGCACTATTGTTGCCTCGAGCCATGTATAGGCTGAGCCTGGCCTGTATAGTGTATATATCTGAGTGATGTTAATCAGCCCTATCCCTTAGTCGCCTTGTACGACACCGCATGGGAGGAGATGGGGTGACCCAAACCTTTCTCTTCCCATGCGGTGTCGTACAAGGCCTGTTTAACATCATTATTTGTACAAGGCCTGTTTAACATCATTATTTGATTATAAATATTATCATACTCAAATCATACCATTTTGAAATCTTGGATAGTTGCGCCAATTTTTGAAAAAGGATGCCATAGTGATGTCCATACTTACTTTTTTTTTCACCGAGATAAGATAAAGGGGGTAGAAAGTAAAAAATTTTGAATTTTTTATGAAAAATAAATGTTTTGACTTATTTTTGTAAAATAGCTTCAAATATTCTGTAATTTTACAGGGTGGTGCTGGATAGCCATGCTTCTTAGCTTGCTAATACAGCAAAGAGTTCAAAAATAGTTGCATATTGTGGGTCTGGTAGTTGAAAATATCATTAGGGTTACCGAATTTAGAAGGATTTCAAAAAAAATTGAATAATTTAAAAAAAATTAGTAATATATTTTTTTTTCTTATCTTTTCCTGAACAGCCATAAGTAGGGCCATCCTGTATTGCCGGCTTATCCTTGAATTTTGGAACATCCTGTATACAGCCCAGGCTCAGCCTATACATGGCTCGAGTCAACAACTGTACTGTGCCCGCCATACGGCAATAGGCTCACCCCCTATTACAGTTAAAATTATTTAAGAGATACGATTTGACGTTTATAGTCTAGGGTTGGAGTGTCTCAAATCAATTGTCAGAATAATCGATTCAGGTAACAAAAGATTAATCGCAACGTTGCCCGAATGTAACTTTTGTAACATTGTAATTTGTAAATAAATAAAACTATTCGTCATAACTACCCCACCGCGCTATATAATTATCCGACAGGATTTTCATACCTTAAAAAAACCTTACTTTTTCCTCGACATGTAACTTTTTAAGCTATCTTGTTTACATTTACATTAGACTATCTGGCCCTGGCAACACTGATTAATCATTTAATATATCTAGTATTGATATTAGGATTAGTACCTCTATGTGTTAGGCTTAAAGAAAACATGGGTATCATTATTATACCTCTTTATTTCTTGAAAAATCTAGTAAGATACTATATTTTTAAAATCATATACCTACTTACAATAAAAAACATATATTTAAAAATATAAAATACAATGCCCCACTGGTACCTATAGGGTACAGGGACCACGCCTCACAATACGTGCCGTGTCGAAGAATACCGCCTTCTGCATCAAGGTTCTCAATACGGATGTTTAATTTTTTTTTTTTATGTTTGTACGGTCATAGCTCCGTCTTGTATAGACGGATTTGCAAAATTCTTTTTTTGTTCGGTAGTACAGTATTCCGAAATGGTCCCATCTAAATTTCGTAAAGATCTGATGATGGGTTTCCGAGATTAGACCAAGGAACTCTTAAAAAAATACCAGGAAATCAGCCGCGATTGAACATCACGCCTGAATCCTTTGAGGGGGTTCGCAGAATTGTTCAGAATATTCAGCTATAATAATACATTATAAGCTATTGAAGTTTGTAACAATAAAACTTAAATAATTTAAATTGTACAAATCTATTAAGACAGAAAAGTGAATCCCACCTTTTTTATTGACAACTGGCAATTTAAAATGAAGATTTTAAATGGTTCGTGCGAAAAATGTTAGAAACGGAAAATACAGAATATTATGGTTACATTTTTTTGTCCGATAGTGCACATGCGCGAACATTTCCGTCCACGCCGGTTTAGGTTCAAGACTTGTGTCCAGACAGTACTATACTATACCATAAACGCAACGAATAGAGGAGAACATAATGGAGGTTCCATACGATCAAAATGTAATAACAAAAAATTATAGTTACCTATATAGGTAGGTACTTGTAGTTATTCGGTCCCACGTAATAGGGAGTGAGCCTATTTCCATATTCCTGGCACTAATTGTTGACTCGAGCTATGCAACTGAGGCTGAGTCATGGCTGTATAGTGTATATGTCTGGTGTTAAACAGCCCTATCCCTTAGTCGCCTGGTACGACACCGCATAGGAAGAGATGGGGTGACCCAAGTTCTACTCTGCCGGGAACCACGCGGCTCAGTAAAAATTGAAACATAAAAATTTGCCTTGCCTTGCCTTGGCCTCAGATGCAATTAGGAAATACATCTCCATGCGCATGATGATGATGATAGGCAAAATAATCTAAGAGGTGCATTTTCACAATCAATCTAATATAATCTAGTATTGTTGTCTCTAGTATGCGATACGGCAAAAGTAAAATCTAAACAATATTTTGATTTGTATTACATACTTAGAAGAAACATGAGAGGGTAAAAAGAAATACAAAATATTACAAAAGTTACATTCTGGCAACGCCGACCATAAACGTAACGAGTTGACATAAACTCCATACGATTAAAATGTAACAACCATAGAGAACACAGCCGCAACACTCAAATGAAAAAATAAGAACTATATGACGTAGCTGTCACACGAGATTTCGAAAAATGAAGAATCACGTCTTATTTTAAATTATTTGTAGCAATTCTTAAAATATTTGTAGTAATTTAAAGTAAACACCATATTTTTTACACTTACTATTATAAGTTATTACGTATTAAGAAATGGTTTAACTTAATTTATAACAGTTTCATGTATCCTTTCAATAGTGCCTAGTTACCCTCCATGAATCCAGCGATCTGTCAAATCGTATCTCTTAAATAATTTCAAGTGTACGTGGGACCGAATACCAATTGGTGAAATGTGGGTGTTAATTCGCCTCTGCCTAACCCTCCGAGGATAAAGGCGTGATTATATTTATGTACTATTTACTAGCCTTCCGCCCGTGGTTCCGCCCGCGTGCATCTCGGTTAACGCGACCTTTGCTCATATCTCAATCATATATCAATATTTATTTTGTGTGCATTAATATAAATATTTGCATTGGTCTGGGTGTTTCTATGTATAATATGTATGTATTTACAAAAAAAAGTATCTAAGTATGTATATCCGCATTCTAGATTCCATAACACAAGCTTATAATAAGCTTATCATGGGTCTAGATAGCGTTGTGTAGAATGTTGTAGAATATTTATTTATTTATTATTATTTATTTATCTTCGGTTCTACTCAACCGATTGCGATCAAACAAACGTAAGATTTTAAGTCTGAGTATGAAGATCCCTTTCTAACAAAAAAAACACCGCATCAAAATCCGTCCAGTAGTTTTTGCGTCCATCGCGGACAAACAGACAAACAGACAGGAAATTCAAAAAAAATATTTTCGTGTTCAGTATCGTTAACATAACATAACCCAAGTACATATTTTTTTTAAATATCTCCAATGTACAGACAGACACGACCACTTTACAGTTATATAATAATATAGATATAGATGTATTTATAGCTATTACATAAGATAATTTTCACAAAGGCCATAATGATTGTACAATGTTGAAGCTCCACCTACTCCCAAAATACAAGCTTCAGCTTAGTTTGGGAACCAGTAATACACTTTAATGTGAAAATCAAAATGTACCTTTAAGACCATAATTACTTAGCACTTACCTGATTTGTTCCTTTTTTTAGTCAATAAAGAATTTATTAATTTAAAAAAAAAAATGTTAATTCGTTCCCCAGCGAGACAACGTGGTCCGCAGCTTCCGCGTGGGCCGCATCTGGGTCCTCATCTGTACCGAGCTCATGGGGCGCGGGATGGACTTCCGAGGAGTCAACCTGGTCATCAACTATGACTTCCCACCCTCCGCCATCGCTTATATACACAGGTAGGATATCACCAGTCAAACACAAGCCAAAAAACATATACAGGGCGTCCCACGGCGATGCCACATGGAGGAAAAGTACCTTAAATCCTTAAGTTAGCTCATTTTGTTTAAAGGAGACATCATTTTATTTTTAAAAAGAAACAAAACTGCATTCAAAGAATTTTAAAAATTCGCTTGCCACACCCGGTAATCGAACCGACTAAAATCCGAAAAAGTAACATTTTGTATTTTTATGGCATCAATCGATAGTGTCAATCATAAGGATCAAATCTCTCTAAGAAACATGGTAAATTAAACGAAAGGAAGTCCTTGAAATCTAAAATTATAAATTCAATTTGGCAAAATAAAACACTTTAACTCAAAGTTCATCCATCCATCTGATACCATATTGACAATAAAATTCCATATTTAAACTACTTTTCTTTTTTTATCGTGCTGACACCGCTGCTGGTCAGCAGTAGTATTTAGGTATGTCGAACTCAAACCGACTAAAACCGCACGCCATCTAAATTAACAGGTTATAAGTTGATCCATAGGGCAATTCTCTTGCCATTTTCGTTGCACAGGGTACACCGCGTGCAGGTTTCTAATCAAATCAAAGATATCTCTAGTGTTGATACCTTGTAAGAATTTCTTACAAGGTATCAACACATCAAAGATATCTCTAGTGTTGATACCTTGTAAGAATTTCTCACAAGGTATCAACGCTAGAGATATCTTTGATGAAATTTATTTAGTAAAATGAGTACTAAATGAATGAACTTTGTTACCTGTTTAGCATGTAACTTTATTGGGTAACTGCATGAGGTATGTGTAGGTAGGGTAGGTAGTTATTTTTGGGTGCTTGATTAGAAACCTGCACGCGGTGTACCCTGTGCAACGAAAATGGCAAGAGAATTGCCCTATGGATCAACTTATAACCTGTTAATTTAGACGGCGTGTGGTTTTAGTCGGTTTGAGTTCGACATACCTAAATACTACTGCTGACCAGCAGCGGTGTCAGCACGATAAAAAAAGAAAAGTAGTTTAAATATGGAATTTTATTGTTAATATGGTATCAGATGGATGGATGAACTTTGAGTTAAAGTGTTTTATTTTGCCAAATTGAATTTATAATTTTAGATTTCAAGGACTTCCTTTCATTTAATTTACCATGTTTCTTAGAGAGATTTGATTCTTATGATTGACAGTATCGATTGATGCCATAAAAATACAGGATGTTACTTTTTCGGATTTTAGTCGGTTCGATTACCGGGTGTAGCAAGCGAATTTTTAAAAATCTTTGAATGCAGTTTTGTTTCTTTTAAAAAATAAAATGATGTCTCCTTTAAGTAAAATGAGCTAACTTAAGGATTTAAGGTACTTTTCCTCCATGTGGCATCGCCGTGGGACGCCCTGTATATGTCGCAGCCAACTAGCTTAATCAGACGTTCAATTGACTGCCTAGGCCGTTAACTAAATGGCGCCATTCAACTAACGGCCTGAATGACAGTCAGCCATAATGTTAATAGGCTATTTGACTAATTTTCAAAAACCATTTCAAATGATTGCTTATTACAGTATAAACATATCACATTAATATTTCTGTAAAAAAACAATGCATTATGTTAAAAAATCAATGCTAAAGTTTAAATTTTCAAAAGTGCGCGAAAAACGCTAGGCAATTTAAACATGGCGATGCGAGTGAGTTGTGACGTCACTCTATTGTAGGTAAGTTGCTGTTATCATCGGCTCGCACAAAAGGGGATTGGGTAATCTAGTATGGACAGTGGCGTTCTTAATTTTTTCAGCGGCCATAATTAATTTTGATACCACTTCATTGTACTGTGTTAAACACACGTACAAATGTCATTATTTTCATTGTAAGTAATATCGGAGCTGCGATATACAGGGTGGAACATTTCGACTTTACATTGAAGGAAAGTACCCTCATACTAAAGATAGCGAATTTTACTTAAAGGAAACTTTACCTTATTTTTTAAAAGAAACAAAACTGCATTCAAAGACTTTTGAAAATGCCACACCCGGTAGTCGAACCGACTAATATTTTACAAAACCTTCTTTTTCATGGACTTCCTTTTATTTAATTTACCAAGTTTATTAGAGAGATTTGATCCCTATGATCGACCCTATCGATTGATGTAATAAAAATACAGGGTGTTATTTTTTCGAATTGTAGTCGGTTCGATTATAAGGCGTGGCAAACGATTTTTCAGCATTCCTTAAATTCAGTGCTGTTTCTTTTTTAAAAACACACTAAACTGTATTCAAAGTTTTCTGAAAATGCCACACACGGTAGTCGAACCGGGTACGAGTACCCACTCTTACTACCGGAGATAGTTAATTTCATTCAAAGGAAACACTCTCTTATTTAACAAAAAAATACAAAGCTGCATTTAAGGAATTTCGAAAAATCGCTTGCCACGCCCTGTAATCGAACCAACTAAAATTCTAAAAAATAACACCCTATATTTTTATTGCATCAATCGATAGGGTTGATCATAAGGATCTAATCTCTCTAACAAACTTGGTAAATTAAATGAAAGGAAATCCATGAAATAGAAGATTTAGAAAGATTTTATTCGGTTCGACTACTAGGTGTGGCATTTTCAGAAAACTTTGAATACAGTTTAGTGTGTTTTTGAAAAAGAAACAGCCCTGCATTGAAGGAATGCTGAAAAATCATTTGCCACGCCTCATAATCGAACCGACTACAATTTGAAAAAATAACACCCTGTATTTTTATTGCATCAATCGATAGGGTCAATTATGAGGATCAAATCTCTTTAACAAACTTGGTAAATTAAATAAAAGGAAATCCACGAAATAGAAGATTTAGAAAGATTTTAGTCGGTTTGACTATCGGGTGTGGCATTTTCGGAAAACTTTGAATACAGTTTAGTATGTTTTTAAAAAAGAAATAGAACTGTATTTAAGGAATGCTGAAAAATCGTTTGCCCCGCCCTATAATCGAACCGACTACAATTCGAAAAAATAACACCCTGTATTTTTATTACATCAATCGATAGGGTCGATCATAGGGATCAAATCTCTCTAACAAACTTGGTAAATTGAATAAAAGGAAATCCATGAAATAGAAGATTTAAGAAGATTTAGGAAGATTTTAGTCGGTTCGACTACCGGGTGTGGCATTTTCAAAAAACTTTGCATACAGTTTAGTATGTTTTTAAAAAAGAAACAGAACTGCATTTAAGGAATGCTGGAAACTCGTTTACCACGCCTTATAATCGAACCGACTAGAATTCGAAAAAATAACACCCTGTATTTTTATTACATCAATCTATAGGGTCGATCATAAGGTTCAAATCTCTCTAACAAACTTGGTAAATTAAGTAAAAGGAAATCTATGAAATAGAAGGTTATATGAAGATTTTAGTCGGTTCGACTACCGGGTGTGGCATTTTCAGAAAACTATGAATGCAGTTTTGATTCTTTTTAAAAATAAGGGAATGTTTCTTTTCAGTGGAATTTGCTATCTTCAGTATTTAGAGTACTTCCATCTAAGTAAAGTTGAAAAATACCACCCTGTATAGCTAAGTCCCGATATAGTTTAGAGAAGTTTGTCCATAGTAACTTTTGATCACTTTATACTGTACTTTCATATTATACCAATTTCATTGATGGCCGCTTAATTCCGACACGACGCCAACATTACCCAACCCCCTTTGTAACCATTTCGAACTTAATCACAAAATATGTCCATAAAACTCGCGATAATCAAGGAAAAAGCAAATAATAACACCGAAACAAACAATAATAGCTCATACAACTGGAGATATTTTGGTAGCAATGACGTCACCCCTATTACGACATTTAACAAACTGGCTGATTATTGCTTAGGCCATTCGCATTGCTTAGCATTCCAAAGTTTGTGATAGGTTTTTTTCAGTATATTTTATTCGTGAACAATATTTACATTGTGTTCGAACATTTTTACAATACAACAAAATAATAATAGTAACTTTTTTTATTGAGAAACCTGCTCAATCAAATGTTTATTTTTTTTTATAACCATGGAGAAACAAATCATGTTCCTAGCTATTTAATTAAATGGCTAGGCAAGTAATTAAACGCCATCGATCCAAGCGATTGGCCTAGGCGTTTAATTAAATGGCTGAATATCATTCAGGCCGTTAATTGAACGGCTGACATATTATATTATGTACATACATACAATCACGCCTTTATCCCCGGAGGGTTAGGCAGAGGTGAATTATCACTTTATCTCCCACATTTCACCAATCTTTGTATTAGGTCCCACGTAATAGGGGCCTATTGCCGTTTTCCGGGCACTATTGTTGGCTCGAGCCGTGTATTGGCTGAGTCTGGGTTGTATACATGGTGGAAAAATAAGTCTGGCCCTGGAAGGAAACTACCTGAAATCCTTCAGTTGGCTCATTTTACTTAAAGGACACATTCCTTCATTTTTAAAACGAAACAAAACTACATTCAAAAAATTTCTAAAACTCGCTTGGCTCACCCAGGACTCGAACCTACTATAATCCGAAAAAATAACATCCTGTGTTTTTATAGCACCAATCAATAGTGTCAATCATAAGGATCAAATCTCTCTAACAAACTTATTAAGTTAAATAAGAGGAAGTCCATAAAATCTTATGAATTCAATTCCAACAGATAGCACTTTACTCAAGGCACCATCAGGCTTATCAACAATAAAATTATCTTTGACGCCATTTATTTATTAAAATAAGTACTAAATGACTGAACTTTGATTCCGATTTACAATGTGACGTTATTGGGTAACTGCATGAGTTACGACCAAGTACCTACCTACCCCAAATTACAAGTAATTTGGACAAGTACAAGTAATTTGGAATAGGTAAGCACTTGGTCGGGAACCTCCGCGTGATACACAGCACCGCACCTTAGACAAAACGGAGATGGCGACAGAATAGGCTATTTGACTAATTTTCAAAAACCATTTCAAATGATTGCTTATTACAGTATAAACATATCACATTAATATTTCTGTAAAAAAACAATGCATTATGTTAAAAAATCAATGCTAAATTTTAAATTTTCAAAGGTGCGCGAAAAACTCTAGGATATTTAAACATGGCGATGCGTGTGATTTGTGACGTCACTCTATTGTAGGTACGTTGCTGTTATCATCGGCTCGCACAAAATTTGTATCCATTTCGAACTTAATCACAAAATATGTCCATAAAACTCGCGATAATCAAGGAAAAAGCAAATAATAACACCGAAACAAACAATAATCGCTCATACAACTGGAGATATTTTGGTAGCAATGACGTCACCCAGAGCTCTAACCAATCACGAGCGTTTTTGTCATAGACAATAAATCAACAAAATATAACATTTTTATATTTGAAATTCTCATAAAATACACATATTTGAGAGTGAATTGTAGTCTCGTAGGTCTTTTAACGTTATTTTCTAATAGGATGGCCACAATTTGTAGTATATTTTTAATGTTGTCAAATAGCCTATTGCCTTATTTGTTCGTCTTATAACCCGTTAATTGAGACTTTTGAATTAACCTGAAACAGCGTGCGGTTTTAGTCGGTTCGAGTCCGACATAAATACCCCTGCTGGGCAGTGGGGATATCCGCACGAAGAAAAGGGACAAGAAATTTAAATATGAATTATTATTGTTAATATGATATCTGATGGGTCTGTGAGTTAAGTACTTAGTGCTTTATTTTGTTAAATTGAATTTATAATTGAAGTTTTCAGGGATTTCCTTTCATTTAATGTAACACGTTTTTAGAGAGATTTGATCCTTATGATTGACACTATTGATTAGGGCTATAAAATACAGGGTGTTATTTTTTCGAATTTTAGTTGGTTCGAATCCTGGGTGAGCCAAGCGAGTTTTAGAAAATCTTTGAATGTAGTTTTGTTTCTTTTTAAAAATAAAGGAATGTTTCCTTTAAATGATATGAGCCAACTTTAGGATTTAAGGTAGTTTTGCTCCAGGGCCCGACTTATTTTTCCACCCTGAGGTACCTATTAATCTTTTTGGTTATAGGAAGTCCTACTAATATTATAAATGTGAAAGTTTGTGAGAATGGATGTGTGGATGTTTGTTACTCTTTCACGCATAAACGGCTGGACCGATTTGGTTGAAATTTGGTATGTATATAGGTTATACCCTGGATTAACATATAGGCTATATATCAGCAATGAACGGGATCAGAATTCCACGCGGGCGGAGCCGCGGGCAACAGCTAGTCATCTATAAAAACTACAAAAAATTGCCCATAGTTTATGTTTGGTTAAAAACCATTGTAATTGCAATTATTAGTGTAAATAAATGTTAATTGTTATTTTAATGGTTGGAATATCTTACTAAATATTAACTTTTTAAGTTTATTTTCTTTGTTTCCAGGGTGGGCCGCGCGGGTCGCGCGGGTCAGAAGGGTCGCGCTATCACCTTCTTCAAAGAAGAAGATGTCGGTAACCTTCGCAGGTAAGCTTCTTACATACATACATAAACTCACGCCTGTATCCCCGAAGGGGTAGGCAGAGGTGCTAGCACCCACATTTCGCCGTTTATGTTCAGGTCCCAATGTAATAGGTGGCGAGCCTTCTTACATCATTACTTTTTAGTCTATTCTGACAAGAGAAAAGGCACACGGAAAGTTTTATATCAAAACTAGCTGCCCCGGCGAACTTCGTACCGCCATATTTTCGGCCCGCGTGGTATTCAAATCCCGTTCCCGCTGCACCCTTATCACTTAGGGGTATGAAAAATAGATGTTGGCCGATTCTCATAGATACCGGATAAGCACAAAAAAATTTCATCAAAATCGGTCAAGCCGTTTCGGAGGAGTATGGCAACGAAAACTGTGACACGAGAATTTTATATATTAGATAGAACTTTCCTTAGGAATTTCTTCTGTTCCCATGAACAAAAGTACACGCAGATTTTTTTTTGACAGCCTCTGTGACGCACTGAGGGACGGCTCTATCAATCATTTAAAGATAACTCCAGATGGTCAACATTGAGACTTCATTACTGTATAATATTAAAGATTTCTCCTTCTTATTTCTTATGTAAAATTTATTAAAAATAAAATAATGTGACAACCTAAAAAAAAAAATACTGGAGATCCGATTCTCAGCACTCCATGGATGGTGCGTGCGGTCGCCGGGTCCATAGCGTGATACAGAGAGGAACACCGTGACGGCGACTGGGACGCGCGACCCACATGTAGGTTTAGGGGCCACCGCGTGATGCATCAGCGCTCACCTCCACCGTCACTAGTGTCCCCCCCCCTCCCTACCTATCCAATTTGGTACGATCCTATCAATGCCGCCTTTAGTAAAGAGCTTACTGAAGCTCTTGGCAATCCGAGGTCTTTAAGTAAGTTGTACAGGGATTTAGCTGGAATTCCCCTTGCTCCTACTTCTTCGGCGTAGAGTTTAACCACATAGCCGTTTTTGGTTAACTCCATACCATTACCAATATTTTAAAGACGTTTATTCTCACAAAACATCTCAATATTCTCATATTTTAAACTGAAAAACAATCAAAAATAGCCTGATAAAGAGCTCGCCAAATATCCATGAATTACGAGGACGCTACTACATCTTGCTATTCTGTCTAGCGCAGGCACTAGGCGTATTCTTTAATAACCAAATCAACGTAATCGAACAATATCAAGTAAGATAAAATGTATTTATCTACCCTACGTACATTTTTATAAATTGTTCTCGCTTCAATTAGTTAGTGCCTGATAACACCGCCAATTGCGATTTGCGCTCAGAAATTTAACAGGCGTTTAACTTAATTTTCTGTTTTTCACCAAAATGTGGCAGAAGGTGCCCTTATAATGTTCTAGGGAAATATTTCATGTATTTTTACCTATTAACTGTAGGTATTTACCTATAACTGTAGCCCAGGGTTTCAATTATAAGACTAATTTTATCAAATTTTTTAAACTTTGCTGTAATTGCAAAATATAATACATTTAGAATTTTTTTTTGTCGCGTACACATAAATACTTTCTAATGAATCAGGTTTTGTAAAAACTGTTCCTGCAAATCAACGCAAACATTTAGAATGTAATTTGAATCAGGTTTTGTAAAAACTGTTCCTTCAAATCAACGCAAACATTTAGAATGTAATTTGCAAAGACTGAGGTCATTCTGAGAAGAGTTTAAAATTTAATCTTTCGACCTATGTATGTATATACTATACACAAGAGTTTTAGGGGTTAAAACTATAATAACCCAAAAGTTTGGAGTGTCTTCTTTCATTCTTTGTGAAATATATTATTAGATGCAGGTATATCGACATTCACTACTTTCACTCCTTGTATAAGGCCGGTCCACCGTGTGGCGTTCTATGTATAATATGTATATGTATTTACAAAAAAAAAATGTATCTAAGTATGTATCCACATTCTAGAACCCATAACACAAGCTAGATGCTTACTTTAGGTCTAGATAGCGCGGTGTAGAATGTCCTACAATATTTATTTTACAATATTTAACGAGAATAGAATTCCACGCGGCACTGTACTTTGAAGACAATTTTTCAATTGAATGAAATTTTGAAGCATTTTATTATGCTAACTGTTCGAAGTGTTCAAATTGATTTAGAAAGGAAAAAGAATCCACTTCAGGCGGGACTCGAACTCGCTATCTTTCCTTACAGGGAGAATGCTCTGACCGCTCAGCCACCGAAGCACAGATTACCTAATAGTTGGAACAGATAACTCACTGCCTGGAAAATTAACGATCCAACTCAGATAAGTGCCTACAAGTCCACGTGATCAACCACCTCCATACGAATATGTATCTTAACAGACAGCCATACGGTTATTATTACTTTGCAGTCGCTCGGCGTCGTCCTCGTAGTTACGTATAATGACGCTAGGGTTGCCTCGCTTAATAAAGGCTTTACACTAGTTTACAATAGTTTGACATTTTTCTCACCTATTCATCGAATATCGAATAATAGCCGAATATTATTGGACATTCGGTCAATATGTATTTCATCTCAATCACAATCCTACCGGTCAGCAACTCAAGAGTAGGTAAGCTTAGACAAGGCCTTAGATAAACTACTATTCTCAGTGCACAGTGGCGATTATTATATATTTGGTCTGAACGCAAACAATGCAGTAGAGGTAACGCACCGACAATTATAAGTACACGAGACCTACACAAGTACATGAGAGTCAAACGCCAGCCCGCGACAGAGCGGTGCGGGCGGCGGCGGCCATCGCCGGTCGCTGATCGCCTCGCGATACCATCCTACGAGTACTTACAATTTTTTATTTATGATTGCATTCAAGTGTTAAGACTGAACCCGAGCCGTTAGCTATAAGTAGGTACTAGGTCAGATAACTACATCTTGTAACAACCAATCTGTTACTGAATAGACTAAGTAGGTACTGAATCCAACATTTTTTAAGTCTTTCCGTATAGTAGGTAGCGAAGTGGGTAGGTAGGTACCTATATTACTTTGTACAAGATATGTACCTACTTATTTATATTAAATATTGTCATAGGTAGGTACCTACAGTAACTTAACGAATGTAATTACACTTATTAAGTAAGTACCTACTTGCCGTTCTTCATTAACAGGCAAGCAGAAGTAAGATTTTTATTTGATTTGCTAGATTCGCATCCGTGATATGCTTTCATAATAGCATCATAGATTGAGTATTAATTATATTAATAACAAACAAAAAGACTCAACAAACAAAAAGATTGAAACGTAATAATATAACCAAACCTTAGGTACTTTATTATTATTGTACGCGCGTGTGCACGCGCGGCTAGCGACAGCCCGACTGACGACCGAGGACCGTCGGCGACCGGCGGCGAGAGCGCGCAAGTACATAGAGTGAGCGTGGCCTGACCGAAGCCCGTACGACCTTCTTTTTCCTTTCTAAATCAATTTGAACAGTTAGCATAATACATACATACATACATACATACATACATAAAGTCACGCCTCTTTCCCATTGGGGTAGGCAGAGACCACAGTTTTCCACCTGCTACGATCCTGGCATACATCTTTCGCCTCTTCTACTTTCATAATTGTTTTCATACATGCTCGCCGGTTTCGGGTACTCTTGACATTTTCTTTCTTTAAATGTCTTCAATCTGTCTGACATACGTATGTCTAGATCGACCCCTACCGGGTTGCCCATTCACCCTCGCTTCATAAATCTGTTTCGTCAGTCTTCTTTCGTCCATCCTCTCCACGTGTCCGAACCATCTAAGCATCCCTTTCTCTATCTTAGTCACTACATCTTCAACCATACCACAACGTTCCCTTATCACAGTGTTCCTCAGTTAGCATAATAACTGCTTCAAAATATAATTCAATTGTTTGGGCGGAGTCACCAAAAATCAATGTTTAAAAATGGTTGTAACATCATTCGTTGGTTCCGATAGCTTGTATGTGTTTCGGTAGATGGCTCCACTGCCGCGCCAAAGACGGTTATAATATAGAGGAATTTGGATTGGCTTCGTGCGGGCTTCGGCGGCTTAGCGGTTAGAGCATTGCCCCTGTAAGTGAAAGATCGCGGGTTCGAGTCACGCCCGAGGTCTATTATTTTTCCTTTCTAAATCAACTTTTCACTTTTTTCACTTATTTGAAACTTTCCAGCATAGCGTCAGTGATGCAGCAGTCAGGCTGCGAAGTACCGCAATACATGGTACAGCTTAAGCGGAACCCAAAGGGAAGAGGATCATGAAGAAGGCTCCCAACAACAACAACAAATATCGACCATACTAGGCAAAAGGCCTAACAAGTAAGTTTCAACTCCTCTGGTGTTGCACTCTTCCATAGGCCACGGTAACTACTCATCAGGTGTATCTTGTGGATCACCCTTGTATGACAAACTTTCATTTGACAAACAACGTTTGAAAAACTAATCATTTGACAAACTTTCTTTTGACAAACAACGTTTGAAAAACTAATCATTTGACAAACTTTCATTTCGCAAACATATTGCTTTAAAAATAATCATTTGACAAATACACGTTAGGCAAAATGTATTACTTAGAAAACATTTCGTTTGCTAAAATTTTATTTTAAAAATATTCATTTGACCAAATAAAGTTCTGCATGGTTATAAAAAAAAATAACCACGAAGGCTAATGCGGGAGCTTCGCTCCGCTCCGCTCCCGCATTAGCCTTCTAACCTAATCTATCCAAGTCGGAATGAGCAGCTTTCTCAATAATCTATCACTAACTGTCTGTTTGTCAACTAACATGTTTTTAAAATAATCAATT